>CM067378.1:73482595-74963744 GCA_034510155.1 Eucriotettix oculatus | reverse complement strand
AGAATTGCGTA
Source organism: Eucriotettix oculatus (assembly GCA_034510155.1). NCBI lineage: Eukaryota > Metazoa > Arthropoda > Insecta > Orthoptera > Tetrigidae > Eucriotettix > Eucriotettix oculatus. The sequence continues at coordinate 74,963,733 of CM067378.1, read as the reverse complement.
TACACACTTGTCTAATGTTTAGTGGTCTATTCTCACATAGTGTTGAGAAATCATGAGGGTATAATTTGCATCGCTTTCACTCCCCTCCCCTCCCCACCAATACATAAGTATAAAATCACCTTGCACAACTAACATATCATCATTCGTTTGAGTGTGTGTAATTGGTAAAAAAAAAATGTTGTGTGTTTTGGATTTTCAGAGCTATTACAACCAACATGGCCAACTTAATCCATGCGATTTAGCTATTTTATATAGGAATAATGATTTAGTAACTAAAATATACAGCATTCAAATAAAACTTGATAGCAATCCATTTGAGAACGCTAATTCGTACAATAAAGCGAACAATTATGTGCATAAGAATATACATGGTTTGGAGTGGGATAAGGGTACAATATCAGCAGACGATTTGAAAGCTTTATTTCAGAAGTTGAATATCAGCTTCAATTGCCCTATATATGTGAAGGGTAAGGAGAAACAAAAATGGGTTTCTGACTACATTACAAAAGATCACGATATCATAGATCTGACGGATCTCGGTTGTCCGAGATTGAGAGAATTGCGAGGTGTGAATCCACAAAATGCAGTAGATACAGTGCGACTGTTAACATCATTTATAACAAGTAGAATAAATGATGAGATGGAAGTAGTAGTCTGCAACAAAGGTGATTATTTTGTATGTGATTGTTATATTTATATAGCGAATGTTATATTTCATATGTTTTTGTTTCTTTTCAGAATTTGTCTTTAATGTGTAAACATCAATCAAACTGAAGTATGTGTGTGTGTGTGTGTTAGTCCAACACCTCAAGAATTTAGTATAATAGACATTTGAATAATTAATTTGTGTGTGTGTGTGTGTGTGTGATGTTCAGAAAATATTAAATAAACATATTTGCTATAAAGTTTTCTTGTTTTGTTTAATTTTCTCTCACCCTCCTTGACAATCTGGTTAGGGAAGGAATAACAATGTAACACGATTTCACAAAAAAAAAAAAAAAAAGTTATATATATTAAATTTATTTATTCAAAATATTACAGAATATTGTTTTTATCAATCCAACTGTTGTGAGAATTATTATATCCCAACCATTTTACAAATACTTTATCCCCTTTCCTTCGGAGTATCCGTTCCACGAGATAGACATCTGAATGCTTAGTTTTTTGTAATTCCTCCATGTAGAAAGCACCAGCCAGCAATTGTTGTTGGTAATCCTTCAGTATGTAAGTTATGGGGTTTGTTGGTTGAACTTTGTGAATAGTGAAGAGTTCTGTAGTCCAATTCGGTGTATAACCCTTTTCGAATTGATGTTTTTGCTTACTGATGCGGACAACGTCTCCAACTTTAAATTTATTCTTTCCTCCAACCATTTTGATATTGTTGTACACCGATGAGAGCAAACGATTATCGTGTACATCACACGGTTTCATTTTAATGGTACGGTGATAGGAGCGATTGTAGTCTCGAACAATATTTTGTAACATATGTATCCACACATGCGAACCTTGTTTTGTAAATATTGGCCACATACGCTCACATAAAGTTCGGTTAAAACGTTCTACAACGCTTGCTTTCATATTGCTGTACGTAGAGTAATGATTAATGTTGTGTGATGTTGCCCATTTTTTGAAATCTGCATTATAGAATTCAGTACCTCTATCTGTCTGGATGTTTTTAGGATGACGTTTGCTCTTATCGTATAATTGACATACTACTGTAGCAACTTCCTTACCCCGCTTAGTCTTTAACGGTTGTACCCATGCATATTTGGAGTAAACGTCAATAATAGTTAGCATGTACTTAAAACCATTATTTTCTTTCGAATAGGGAATCATTTCCACCAAATCCATTTGATGTAGATCATCTAGTCCCTTGGTTATAACCTTACGACGTGCATAGCGTTTCCGAGCCGGACGATGTAATTCACTAGCAATACTGCCTCTAACGTCCATCATTCTGGTATGATGTGAAGCAAAGAAGTTCTTAGTTTTTATGCAATGATTCGAGCTTCTCGCAGTTCTTCGATGATGGATGTAATTTCGTTTTCGTGAGCAGTATGACCAGCCGATTTTGATGCCATCAACAACTGCAATCGATGTACAAGTTCATTAGGATCATCCCAGTGTACATAGTCAATAGATCGTTTTTGTTGTTGATGATGAGACTTCCACGTAATACCATGACCTGTATGTTTTGGGGGAAAGAGTTTTTTAATAATCTCGGTATATTTATAGCCTCTGTTGGACTTCAACTGATGTGTCGGTAGATGTTGTAATCTGTGTGCGTTTGTAGATTCCAATATTTGCTTGTACTCTCTAAGATCTGTTGCTTCGTAATATTTGGGTTTGTTTGTAAAGAGTAAATTATAAAGTCCATCTGTTCCTTCATAGGTTTTATTATTTATGGTTATTAAGTTGTTTACATCGAAGAATATTTCGGAATCTCCAATCAACCATCGATTTCCTTCCTTCCGTACACCGTATACTTTATCCAAATTTTTGTTTTGATATGTTTTTTCGAAGAATTTTACAAAAGATGCTCCTCGCTCTTCTTCTTCTTCATCCTCTTCTCTTTTCATAGGAGGCAGTGCTGTTGGTGCTGCTGATTGGAATGTGTGGTTGTTCCTAACACTATTCAGTAAGGATTGTAGTGGTTCCGAAATTGGTTTAAATGTTTTTTGAAGATGAGTTTCTTGTTGCAACTCATCTGATTTAAGTGTATTATATTTATGTTTTATATTCTTGATGGCTTGCGCAAGGTGTCTATTATCACGAATGTCTTTTGTTATGCGCGATCGGGTGTCCGTAGAACGAGCTTTCGAACGGGTGTTCGAACGAAGCACTTTTTGTGTTTCCATAAGCAGGCTTACATTCAAACTGATAGTGTAGTGTATCGTTCAAAGGAGTTTTATATTCTATTCGCGTGCAGACTGCACAAAGTATTCATCAAATCCATTGCGATATCGCCCATTATTTAATTCACTATCTTTATCGATAACAACGAAACCGTACCGAGTTTTCCAACAATGAGCGCAAAGATTTTTGAATGCATCGAAACTCATATCCGTATTAACATGATCATCGTAAACATGTTTAAGATTTCCGACGTCTTGTCGAAATAAGATAATGAAATTCGCATTATCACGCAGTAAATGTTTAGGTAGATGAGTGTAGGTCTGACATAAATAAAATACATCTACACCGAAATGTCTAGCAGTGCTAAAGTATATTTTCATAAGATTCTGTTTATCACACGCCACATCATCGAAAATGATTATGGAATTTGGCTTAGCTTTTTCCGGATGCACAACATCATCGTTTTCGGAATAGCAGTGATAGGAGATGTCTGAAATTGAATTCAATATATTTTCCAAGCGAACATATTTACTTTGCTGCAGCGATTTCGAATAGATATAGATATTGGTAAAACGCAACCCATTTGGGTGTTCCAGCAGACTAATCATAAGGTTCGTCTTTCCACAATTCGAAGGCCCGCATACGAGACATCGTAGAGAATTTGGTAGGAGAGCGCTGTGACGACGCATTGCATTTCGCCCCCCACCACCACCACCATCTTCTTCTTGTACAACGTGAACAGGTAGGGAGGTGCTCTGCTTCACCGTTTTCATCGTAGCACTGTTTACATACACAGCAATACACATCAATATATACGCATACCGAAAAATGTAAGCATCCACAAAATGTTCATCGCTCGAGAGAGCAACAGCACCAACACCACCACCACCAACAGCAGCGATAAGAAGAAGAAGATCAGTAGCGGAAGTGGCTTTCTGAACAAAGTTATAAACAAAACAATCGACCACCTACCTTTCGAAGCACATATTCCAGGATATCAGTATTGTGGTCCGGGTACTCACCTCAAAAAACGATTGAAGCGAGGTGATCCAGGCATCAATCCTCTGGATCGTGCGTGCAAGGAGCATGATATAGCATACCAACAAAAAGGCGCAAGTGAACGACAGGAAGCCGATCGTGTATTAGCTACCAAGGCTTGGTCTAGAGTCAAGTCGCAGGACGCGGGTGTACGTGAAAGAATTGCTGCGCTAGCCGTAGCAGGGATCATGAAAGCTAAGTCGAAGCTTGGAGCTGGAGTCCAAAGAGAGAAAACAAAAAGAAGGAGCTTTAAAAAAAAGATAAATTTATCTTCAATCATTCAGAGTGCGCGGAAAGCAATTTCATGTCTAGCAGCAGATACCAACGCCAAGCAAGCGGCTGCTGTTGCGCTCAAAGCAGCACGTCTTGTTGCAGGGAAAACCAACAGTGTGGGAAACAAAAAAAGAATAATCCCAGTACCACAAAAGGTGGGGGGAATTCTTCCGCTCATTCCAGTGTTCGCGGGTCTCTCGGCTTTAGGAGGTTTGGCCGGCGGTGTGTCAGGTATAATCAACGCAGTAAACAAAGCCAAAAGTGCAACACAACAATTGTCCGAGATGCAGCGTCACAACAATGTTATGGAGGCGGTAGCTCTACGTGGTGGAAACGGGATATATCTAGCCCCTTACAAAAAAGGTTTAGGTCTGTACCTCAGACCATGGTAAAACTACCATACAAACCACTCACCAACATAGAATTGCACCACTATGCGTTGCGGTTGCACATCCCCCATTTTCGTGGTGTTTACATGCGAAACACATTGCCTAAGCATGCACGTAACAACGAGAGTTGTATTGTAAACTTGGAACCATCTTCCCGTTCTGGTTCACATTGGGTGGCCTTTTGTAAACGAGGGAGGCGTGCACACTATTTCGACAGTTATGGTAACCTTAAACCGCCTCGCGAAATTTCACACTATTTGCGTGCTTGCCATAGTATTTGGTATAACTACGAACGATACCAATCTTTCGGTAGCATTATTTGTGGGCATTTGTGTTTACAATTTCTGTTGACTATAAATACCTCCGATGTGTGATTAGTTCGACACAAATCACCATCACCATCATGAAGGAGTGGGTGCACACATTGACAGGACGCGGATCTGAATTGAGCACGGATCTATCTGAGGAGCTTGTATTAGACGATGTTTCGTACGAAGTGGCTTTGAAAAGTTTATACACATCCAACTCGATTTCCAACATAACAAACGAAAATAATCTGCTGTTAATTAGATACAGAGAACCACATGAAAACATTAATGTCAACATCACCATACCAGAAGGTGCATACGAATTTGAAGACATCGTGTCAGCATTGAATAGTAAGTTTGCGCAGATAGGGGACACTCCCAAAGAAACGGAAGAACTGCAGAAAAAAAACGTGAAGAAACATACAAAAGATAATTTTTATATGGGGATTGATAAAGTTACATCGCGAACGAAACTATTTAGTGCGTACACAATCGACTTTACCATCGACGGATCTCTAGCATCTATCCTAGGTTTTGAACGAGTCATATTAAAGCCAGGCGCAGTACATTTCTCCCCCACACCATTCTGCATCACGAACATTAACGTCATACGGGTGGAGTGCAATATTGCTCAAGGTGCATTTCTAAACGGAAAACGTACACATTCTATATACGATTTTTTCCCCAAAGTTCCCCCTGGATATAAAATAATAGAGCAACCTCTGCCTATGATTTATTATCCCATCACCTTGCAAAGTGTTAACAACATTAGTGTGAGTCTTCGAGATCAGAGTGGGGGTAAGATTAGCCTTCAGAAAGAAAATCTTTCAGTTACTCTTCACATACGAGCGGTTGAATAATAATAATGGGCATCATCTACGTACGAAAAAGTGTAGGCCAACAACAGCAACAAACTCATATTCACCAAAATACGTTGACAATAAGCAACAGACGGTATCTCGAATCTCTAGGATACACAGTGAAAAAAAAAAGTATAAAGCCAATCAAACATGACGCGTTCTCATCACTGTCAGACAAGTCTTTGTGTGGTAAACACCATGTTTCATGTGTTGGATGTGGAAAATAAACCTACTTTCAGTCAATCCATTACAGCTGTTAAGAAGCGAATTTACCGCCCCTACGCAGGCACCACTTTCGGATATAACGATGAAATACGAATTCCAATTCGCAAGCAGGAATACAGTCTGCTGCCATCGCAGAGTAATATTCACATCGTAGGTAAAGTCGCAAACGATGATGGGAAGACGAGCACTACTGCAGTTCTCGATACAAATTTCGCAGCATTTCTCTTCAACGAGTGTCGTTATGAGCTTAACGCACAGGAAATAGATCGCACGAGAAATTTGGGGATAACAAGCACGATGAAGGCTTATACATCACTGAAGCCTACAAACAATCTTGAAAATGCTGGTTGGTTTCCTGTCGCTGATGGGGATACACTTGCTGATTCTAAAACAGGTCGCTTCCACGTAATCGTTCCTCTATCTCTACTTTTGGGCTTTGCTGAAGATTATCAAAAGTGTATTATAGGTTGCACGCATGAACTTGTTTTAATCCGAAGTAGCAATGACAATTGCACTCTCCTGAGCAATACCAAGGATGATAAATCTAAAATAATCATTGAGGATATTTATTGGAAGGTCCCATCTATTTCTCTCTCCCACGAAGAACAGGCGCGAATGCTCGGCATCGAAGAAAAAAATGATAACATTTATATGGCGTTTCGATCGTGGGAACTGTATGAACTACCTTCAATGCCTATAACTAATAAATTTAACTGGACCGTAAAAGCATCTTCCCAACTGGAGAAACCTCGGTTCATAATTTTTGGATTTCAAATCAATAAAAAAATAAAATCTGCTAACAGCTGGCGGTTCGATCACTGCAATCTTTCTAAACTCAAAGTCTTCCTCAACGAAGAGCACTACCCCAATGAAGACATACGTGTTAAATGGAGCGAACATGATTGTTCCGACCTGTATGATATGTATACTCAATTTCAGTCTTCATATTATCACTCACTTGAGGGAAGTGAAATAGTTGAACCAATGCTCAACAGAAAGCAATTTATGTCGCAAGCACCTTTGATCGTCATCGATTGTTCACATCAAAATGATTCTATTCGCTCATCTTCAGTCGATATTCGTGTGGAACTCGAAACAGATGTCATCATTCCTGAAAGTACGTCTCTCTCTGCGCTACTGCTCCATGATCGCGTCGTCACCTACAAACCGCTCAGTGGGGAAGTTGTTATAAAACAATTGTTGGATGGAAAAATGTAATTTCTCATTGTTACTATTATGTTGTTGTTTTTAACAAATATATGTATATTGTTTTTCTAAATAGTTTGTAATGTATTTATTTCACAACCTTTCCTTAATTATATATACATAGAATTGGGATGGATTTTTTTTTTTTTTTTTGGGAATAAAGGTTTGTAATGACAACAAGAGTTTACATCAGAATTAATGTTTATTACAATAAGTATATAAGCATATATTTACACAGTGATTATATAAAGAATTAAAGCAAAAATAACATTTTTTTAATCATCTACTTTACAATACGATAATGACCCAACGCTAAAGTTGAAATACCATCTGACTGAATGAAACGTTTATCATCATCAGCCGATAAAACTATTTTGTTTTGGCATACAGTGAAAACATCATGATGATGCGATTGTATGGAATATTGCTTTCTCATTACATGCTTGTTCTCGCGAAAACATTTTTCATAATCCGCTATGGTTAAGTTTGCGTTAGATTTAACACCCTTGGCTTTAGTTTCAATCTTCTTTTCAGTTTCTATAGCATACATTTTGGCTCTAAGCCCGACAAATTTATGAAACAAAACGCCAGACAATTCATCTTTCATGTAACCGATTTCGCGTCTATTCATTCTAGGCATTCGAAACCGATTGTTTTCCAAATAGTCACCAGTATCAAACCGCTGAGCAATATCATCCTTTAGGTCCGCATAAACATCGTCAGTCATTATGCGATAAATTAAACTATCAGTATCGGTGTACACCAACGTTAGCTCTTTTGGATATTTTGCTTTCATATACCCATAGTGAAAGTCAACCATTTTAGTTTTCGATAATTCTAATATCGCCATCCCTACGAAAATAGGTTTATTGTTCTTGACACACACTTTCCCCATTTCAATGGCTGCGCACGCCTCATCAAAAATTACCCTTTTCTTAAAGTTAGGTTGCGCCAACAATCTCCCAGCACCATAACGCCCATCCCACCGCGTAACGATTTTTACATCTCTAAATTTCCGCACATTCATCAGTGTGCGACCAAAGACAGAATTATTCATTAACTTAAAAAAATTCTTATCGAGATCGTTTGTGGCCTCTTTACGTTTCTCCGTATTTAATTGGATGTATGGTTTCATCCAAGGGCTTTGATCGAATTGTAATATTCTGTGTATTTTTGTGCATTGCAAACCATACTGCAAACACTGTTTCAAATTTCGGTAGTGTATTACGTAGCGTTCTTTGTCATGCAGATTTGTCATAAGTTTTTTGGTGTTAGTTGCACCAACTGCCATCATTTCGGGGCAGAGCGGAAAATCGTTATGCCAATCGTGTATTTCTTTCGGATACGATAAATCTACCTCCAATATATAACCTATTTCAGATTCATCACAAACGTTTTGCACATTGAAATTGTTAACATTTTGAATCCAAGAAAAATTAGCTATTGGTAGATACTGCATCATGGCCCAACCATACAAGTTATTGACATCAAAATACATCAAATAAGAGTTGGGAGCTTCCGAATCGTAATCGGACATGTATTTATTGTTGGCTTTAACGTATCTACAGCCACAAAACACTACTCCCCCACGAATTCCCTTTTCCACAAACTGCAACATGTCAACGTCTGTGAAGAGTTCTAATTTGACGTTTGTAATTTTCAGAAGAGAACTCCACGCCAAACCGGGAGCTGTGAAATAATGAGCAGGGTCCAATCCGTAGGTTGTTCTGCACACACTTCGAAAGTTTTCGAATATGTCTGCCAAAAGTAAAACATCGCTTTTCAAATAGAGATCCGAATATTCCCCCAACGTACTGCAATTGAATGTTCTCCACACACATTGGGCGCGTTCGTAATCTCCTTGCGAAATGTTACTATCGCTAATTGTGCTGTAAAACATTTCTTGTGGGGGTAAAGCATTCTCATCCAATACACTCGTTTGCTTTACGTATTCATAGGGAAATACACCCTTCTGACACATCAAGTCAAAGTGAGCGGAGTTGGAGAAATATTTTCGTGTTATGTGCTTCGCATTGTTGTCCATATACGAAGCACATTTTTCTAACGAACCGCCTAAAAAGTTGAATGAATCAAGAAAACGTAACTGTAATGATCGCTTACCACCTCCGATGGGGATATATTTACTAAACGATTTGTATCGTTCCATATTTGAGGGTATTAGTGATATTCTCCCCGGATTTAGCACCTCGCCATCCTCCCCCACCTTCTCACACAGCTTTTTAATTATAAAGTGACTATCGTATCCGCTTAAATTGTGGAAAAATACTGGTACATAATTAGGTAAAATGTAACGCAAATTACAATCCTTGTGACTAGGGCCTCTATATTTCCCCGTAAGGTGATTATGGTCTCTGACTTTATCTGATTTAACTGTTTCAAAATCTTTCTCGCAAATATGACAAACGCGTGCCTCTGAAAATTCTAATTCTTCATCGATGCTAAGTTCTTCCATAGGAACTTTGTGATCGTAATATAGAGTAGCAATATCTTCAATAATTCTACACAGTTCTAGAACAAACCAATCACAGCAATCGTCTCCACGATACAAATTAAATTTGTTATAAGTTTCATCGTAAGAACAATGCAAATAGTATGCGATACTGTGTGGCTTATGATGTTGCAGTCGTGATGTAAAGGAATTATTATTTTCATTCCTCGACATAACCGCATTGATTGGGTTCAAAGTACACTCGATGTCCGCATAAATGACAAAAGGAACAATTTCTTTATGTTTATACTCACTAAATTGGATAATTTTTTCATGATCGTTTGGCATTTCTATTTTCAATGATTCAAATTGACGACAATTTACGCTGTGTTCATTTAGTTTCAGTTGCGTGTTGAAATAAGATAGGCAACTTTCACATACGTATATGACATGTTGGTGTTTATTTAAAGAAGAAGACACTAAACGAGACAGGGATTTAATTGTAGAAAAATGGTATACAGCATTATCTTCCTCCGTTTGAAGCAACAATAAGTTGGCATGTTTGTTCTGAGCTGTTTTTTTCTTTGTGATATAAATGGGTACTAGTGTAAACGTTTCTTGTTGGCTCTCGTTTCCTACACACATCCACCGACCATTTTTTTGATTCATCAACCCGTATACGTTTACCGATATATCGTTTTGTTTTTCGAATTTAGAAAAATTATGTATTTCCATAGGCATAGGAATTCCCTCTAAATTTAAAACATGTCTATAGTGAGGATAGGACGATTGGCGTTCGCTGTGACTTTTCGCAGGCTTTATAGCTGCTATGATCGACCAAGCAAAACAGTCGTCATCTTCACACATTACATTTATAACAGCTCTCTTATTTCTAATGACTTTTGGTAATTTCAACCAATGACCCGCATGTATCCCAACATATGAATTTATATTTATACGTAGTTCCAACATTGACTTAAGCGACCACCCCGAATCTCGCTCTGGGAATCTACTCAATTTTCTTAGGATGTCTTGTATAACGTATTCATCATACCACAACCGCAAATCTGTTGCTGTAGTAATGATCTTATTTTTTGAAGAGATATGCATTTTCGTTGTTTCACCTGTACTCGGCAACAAATATTCACATATCAATGAAGTGTTCACCTTAAGCGCACTATGTTTTAGAGCTAATTGCACATACTTTCGGAAACACGTATAACACTTTTCCAAAAACAATTTAGGATCTTTCACATCGGTATTGTTTTGAATAGATGTTGTGTACATTCGAGACTTAAAACACGACTCTAGTAATGTCCAAACACATTTTTCCACACTTATATTTATAACAGAGTTACAATCATGAATATTACTCGTGAGTTCCCTCCAATACGCATCTAATTCATCAAGGTTTACAATTAATGTTGGTTCCGATAATTGTTGGAAGGATGTAGAAACATTCAACCCAGCACCACCATCACATTCATTTAGCATTGACTCTATACATAATCGTGTGTCGCGTAAAAAGTTTTCGTCGATGGCTTCTGTATGGGAAAATGAAGCCTCGTCTGATAGCTTCATACGTTTCGCCATTGTCTAACCAATTTTGATAAACAACAATGACAATTACTATATACAGTTTTAACATCAATTGAGGGGTTGAATAACTGACAGTAAACCCACCAATATGGGGAATGTATTCTATCGCTAGAACAGTGGATGAGTTCTGATTCACACGTGTTCTGAAGACTATACAATAAATTCTTTTGATATATTTTAGTATCCAAATCGCTAAATACCACAACGTTTGATTCACGCCTTTCCGTTTCGTGATTATAACTAGAAATGATTAGAAAGTGAGCTTTAGTATCTAATACAGGATTTTGTAATAACACTGTGAGCACACATTCATCAACGTTCATATCATGTAATGTATCATTAGATGTATACACACGAAATGAAGATGGTGCGATGCAAACTAGCCAGCAATCTTCATCTGCTTCTTCTTCCTCCTCTTCTTCTATTTCTGCTGCCCTCAATCCACCTCGTTCTTCAGATTGTAGATGTGAAATAATAATATCACCCTCCAACCCCAAACTTACATGTTTAAAATTCATATTAATTTAAAAATTCTACTACATTACGTCCATGTTCTTTGCCTCGAAACACAAATTTGAGGTTGTTATTATTCATTTCGTTAACATCAGCATCCGTTAGCTCCTTATACTGTGCAGGTAAAAATACTGTTGTTAACTTGTCGTTTACGTTAATATCCACTACAATTTTCCTACCATAACGAGTATTCATTGATCTGAATGATGTTGGTGTATATATTTCATTTATCACCAACTGATCTAATGGTTTAAAGACTCTAATCTCCCCCAAGTTAGTAAGCTTCTTTTGCAATTCCATCTGTTTGAAACAAGCAGAACAAATTATATATATAAAGATAAATAATGTAAATCATATTTATCTTTAAAACATGGGTAAAAATAGTCTTACCTCAAATCAAAATGCCGATGATGATGATGATGTGGTGTACACAAAATTATGCACGCTCAAACAATTTATGGTAAGATTTTTCAGAGAATTGTTTTTATATGCATGTACTGATGGGGGGTGGGGTGGGGGGGTGCAACTTGTGAAAGTGAAAGGCCTCTGGCTGTCTTCAAGGCAATAGTATGCCAACCATGCAAAACAAGGTTAAGTGATGCCATAAGTGGAAGGGAAAGCCCAACGTCAATAATATGGAGGGGAAAGCTATATGCATGTACTAATGGGAGGGTGGGAGGAGCAACTAGTGAAAGTGAAAACCCTCTGGCTGTCTTCAAGACAATAGTGTGCCAACGTCTAATGACATCGAGAAATAGGAGGGGGGGGGAAAGCTTTCGACAGTCTTCGAGGTTACTAAACATTAATCAAGCTTGTAAACACACCACAAATAGTGTGCAAAACAAGGTTAAGTGATGCCATAAGTGGAAGGGAAAGCCCAACGTCAATAATATGTAGGGGAAAGCATCCGGCATCCCTCAAGGCCACCAAAACATTAGACAAGTGTGTAAACAAGGTCGAGTGACGTCATAAGTGGGAGGGGAAGCCGGGGCCCCAGCCAGTCTTCAAGGCCGAGTGACGTAAAAGGTCAAAGGTCAAAATGGATTAGAAACGGCTTTGCTATACTACTAGCGCAGTTTTGAAATAATTCATAATGAAAGACGGGCGACTAACAAAAAAAACTTTAATATATTTAGTACAGCCGTGCACACGACGAAGTCTAAGGACATACTGCCGTTTATTAACCTCTGTAATTTGTCGGCTAATGTCTTTACTCCTTCAAATGTAATGCAAAAGTGACCTATACAATTAAAGCGACATCACCATAGAAACAATTTGTTACCTTCGTTACCTAAAATAACACTGTATGAAATTAACTTTATCAGTACAATAAAAAAATTAATTTTTAATTAATATTGTTTAAGGAGTTATTTTTTCTAATTTGCTTTAAATAGTCTATACGTAAATACGCATTGTAATAATTTATGTAAAACAGTTCTCACATTTTAAATTCGTCATCATATAATAATAGTTTTTGCTATGATTATTAGTGACTACCATAGGGGAAATTTAAAAGTGTAAAAATAAACAACATTCATGTCCGTGGTAAGATTCGAACCCAGATCATCACTGATGTGAGGCAGCAACACCACAGAAAGTCAGCGATAAGTAATAATTTATTTGGGTTTAAAATGTTTAATTATTATTAATAATACAATGTTTAAAACTATAAAGTTTTATTTGTCTTAATTGAAACGTTTATTATTCTAACCGGACATTTATCTGACTGGGTTATTCCTATTGAACTTTGACTGAAGTAATATTATTGTACTCTATTTGTTAATAATTAATTTTTAATTGCTGTTAGTTTGTTATTTTTGATAGTAATGTTAAGAATGACGGGATTAAAAGTTAAATAAAATATTTTGAGCCTCAGGTGGTTGAAGGAACTTACTTCTCACAAACCGAGGCACCTTGATCTGTTTGAGAGGTGTATGTTTTAGAGTCGTAGACCTATTGGATCAGTCATCAAGCTGTCTTCTTAGTCGAGACACGATAAAGGGAGTGCTCAGTCTCGTTTGCCGACATTCGGAAGGGCGTGGGACAAGTATTCAAAAGCGCCATCTACCTGAAAAACTGACTCTTTGGCCTGAAATATTTTTAGCATGATCTCTTTCAAATTGTTAAGTAATTTTATTTTGAAGTGTTAAATATTTATATGTGATAATTTTTAAAAACATATTTGGTTTCATCGGGAAACTGAAGTTGAGATCACGATTAAATTAATATTGAAAGAAGAAGTTTGAGACCTACCGAAAATAATTCATAGTTCTGTTGTCAGAGAGTTTGTTGAATGAGGATGTATGTGTCGGAGGTAGGAATATTGATGGGTGTGAACCAAGACAGTTTTATTATCACCCGTCAAATATTCAATGGTGCGGAAGAAACAGCATTGTTGAAAGTAAATCCAAACAATGTTAAACAGAAGAGAAGGTACAGTTTAAGTTTTCACGTGCCGACAGTATTTGTCTTTCACTCAAGCTCCAAGGAAGGATTTGGTAATTTTAGTATTAAAATCAGTGGTTGTACTCTGTTAAATGAATTAAGCTGTCTCGGAGCCCTTTTTCAGCAATTTTCACAATGTTATTATTACGGTAATTCCAAGTGATTCATGATTGATATTATGGTACATTAGAAACATTCAGAGAATAAGGGGGCGATCCGAATATGTTCCTGTAGTTGCTGAATTATCCATGAAGTGGAAACGGTATAGATTATCCCCGGACAATGAGCGTGTTTTCATATTGTTTATAAGTATGTTAGCTTTAGAACGTTACATATTTAAGCACTTATCAATTACATCTCTTAATGCATTCAGTGTTCTCTCGTGTAACACACTGTGCATATCCGAGGTATTGTTTATATTTTTTATATCTTCATATATTGAACGATTGTAATACTCTGCAGGTTAGCATTAGTCAGTCTTTAATTTGTCATTGTTCCTGTGTATTGGCTTGGTGCAGTTAATTTGTATGATAAAGCTTTAACCCAGAAGGCGCGATAATTGCCTCGCATAATTGAAAAGGTGCAAATGTTTCCATTCGCTTCTATCCCGCATTGCCGCATGTCTGCTAAGCGTTAGGAATTTGTAACAGGTGCCATTTGGTCGCGTTCATTATGACATACTGTGGATCGAAACCGACTGTGAAACATGGCCATTGTTTCGTGTGACGGTCGAGTATAACTTACAGTACAATGTCGTTAAATCACATACGCTAGCCTGTTGAAAAATTTAATAATTTCCATTTTCGTAAATTACAAATACTATTATAATTTTGGTTTGTATGATTGTTAATTGTAATTATTTAATTTAAAAATGTACAAATCGAAAAAATCTTTTAATAATAACTGCTAAGACAAAATATTGAAATAAAATTTATGATAACCAATTCATTGTAGTTTTCATATTTTTAGTAATACAACGGAAAATCATAACGACTTATGATCATAACTATTAAGAATTTAGAATCACAGACATGTTTAACCAATGTGAAAGATTCTCCTTATTATTTATTAATTTGAAGAGAACCAAAATATAAAATTACAATGTTTTTTTTCTGTTAAGGAACACATTGAATCACAATTCAGTCAGTAATGAAATCTTAGAAATAATAACAACAACAAAATAAGAATTTAAAAATACAATTCATACAATTTATCTCTCTCATAGATTTAGTACCAAGATTTTATAATACTGTGTAAATAAATTCATAACTGTGAGCAGTATTTGGATCAAGTAAATCATAGTACAGGAAAAAAATCTAAGTAATGTAATGTACTGTTACCAAACGTTTAATGCGTACATAAAGAAAATGGATTCCAAATGGAATAAGTAGGGGAATTCGGAGCGGAACGGGGTAAAACGGGACACCCTCTTTCTTTTTACTGGATAGTTTTGGAGATTAGTAAATAGGGGTGGAACAGTGTAACTGGTCAAGAAAGAAGTCCTGGCAGCCAACTTGACTAAGTTCTGACTCTACCTTGTGAATAAACTCTTATTTTGTTATCTTAATAAGTGAATTTATAATTTTTGCAGCATTAGACAGACGGTAATTCGCAATACTCATCGCTTTTAATTTTTTAATTGTATATATTCGTAGACTAGGTGTCTTTAGCTGCTCATAAGTTAAGTATAAGGTTTAAATTCACTTGTATAAAGGCTCGGTGAGAAACCTTAAACTGAGACTAGCGTGCGCGGTCGAACGGGATACTATTGTATAAAGAAAAATGTAATTTTCTCCTCGAGGTAAAAAAGGAATAACTGGCAGACTCAACTTATATGAATGACACAGGTTGCTGAACCAAAAAAAAATATTAGGAAAGAAAAGGAAAAATGTAATAATGTTTGCGAGGCCTACAGTTGCAAATAAATCGTTTTACTAAAGCAATAATTGATACAACTATCAGCCGTACGCTAAATAAGTATAAGAAATAAAACAAAAAAGGTGTCAAGGTTTATATTAATTAAATTTTATTGCACCCATTTATAAATACAAAAAATCCTACCCCGTTCTGCTCGGGGAGAAAGAGAGGTGGCAGAATGGAAATTTGGAAGTTTATTTTTAAAAATTTAGCAAGTATCAAATTCATTCATTTTAATTATTTTTATATTTATAGTTATCAGCTGTAGGGAAATGCAGGCGATAGATAATTGCCATAAAATTGTTGATATCAAATCAGTTCGGATTAACTAATTTAAAAATCGATTTTTTCCTATAATACTTTAAAATACTTCTTTATAGCCGTGGTTGATAAGCTGCTAACTACGCGAAGAACTACTAATGATTTTATCTTAGAAATAGTTATTAATCTAAATTTACGAAGCTAGTAATTTTTTAATTATTTTGGTACTTACCAGAACCCTACTATTATTGTACCTTGAGGAAGTACTTGAAAATATGTTAAAATTTGATCACCATGTCCTCAGAATAATGGTTCGTCTAATAGACACTTCGGCATTGTTCTATTACACAATGAGAGTAACTGAGCTTCTTAAGATAGACAATAACAGGTTTAAAGTTTCATATACTCGTATAATAGAATGGTTCCACATGCTGTTCGTATGAACTAAATAGAGAATGTTGGGAACTGAGGTGTCTTAATAGGATCAAATTGCTACGTAATTGCTGTGTAACGGAAGGAGTAAAGTGCTATGTACTGTGGTTAATTCAGTTTCAGTCGGAGCTCGCTTTGGGAACAGTGAATTATTAGGAGCAGACTGAAAGCAACTGTCTGGACCTAAGCCACAAAATGTCACTCTTTATCCCTATCGGAGCCACGCAACAAGTTTACAATGCAGAAAAAATAACAAAATTATTTTTGTTAGTTTTACTAAAGCTAACATAAAAACCAATTTTTATAGAAATAAATATTAAACTGGAAGTTCAACGCCATGAAGGAGAATCAGAATTTTAGAAGGTACATAGTATTCGGGAAAAAACGGGAAAATAAATTGTAGGAAGGGTATTAAAGAATATTAGGTAGATCATAATACTCTGTTTTCCAAACAGTTTGATTAACCGTGCATTAACATATTTACGTCTAAAGTGAGTGACGATTTTCACTTAAAGGATCAATTGATTGACTACAACGAATTATAATAGGAAAGTCTCGACAGGGTTGGAAATTGAAACGAGCTTCACTACTTATTACCCCATCCTGTCAAAAACATTGTACAATAAGAGTACAGTGGTTGGAAAATATCCCCATAACTTTGATGGCGAAAAAAATTCTCCCGATACACTACAGAGTCAACAACACAGGCTATCAGAAAATAGTTCTGTACCTTTAGGAAATAAAACATTCTTCCTTTTTTTAATTTCTTCAATTTACTACAATAATCAGAAACCGTTCAATCATAATCTGTTAGAGAAACACCAAATTTAGCATATATTACTATTATTAAGTACACATTTAATCCAAGGTTCTCAATAACTCTCAACTAAACAGTGCGTTAGTTTTTGGCAATTGATAAAAATGTATTGAATTGCAATGATTAAAAAGTATCAGCTTTTTTTCTTTCATAACCCTTCGTATTTCATAAAGTTTTCATTTAAATAAATAATTTGTCAAATTAAGAGTTTCCGTAAATATTAGTCATATTAGAATGCGGTTATAAATACTATTTTCGAATTTACATATTTAAAAAGACTGTCATATTTTTTATCATATGTTCATGCGTTAGTAGTTTCTGAGATATGATAGATCAAACGAAAAAGGACTCTGTAAAGAAATGGACGCCATATTGCGTCAAAAAAAATGGCAGTATTCTGTATTTCTCAATGCTCGGTAACGCCACAGACTTTCTCGTTTTGCCTTTAATTTCGTCCACGTTTGTGCACGGGTTTGGTTATCCAACTGTTTTCCTTTGTGTTGAAAGAATATATGTACCCTTTCTTTTCAATTTATCCATGTTAAATCTGTATAAAGAACCCACACACATATATAAGTATAAATACGAACCAATAAGTAAACATACAACCAGTTTTTATTGACGATATAACGTAAGGTGTTATGGGAGGATCTATTTTCCTTCACACAGTAGGAATCAAAATCTCTTTAGATACTGGACTGAGTTACGGATTGGATTTAAGAAGGGTTGTGACGAGGCGTGCACTTTTTTGGAACAATTATTGCTCTGATGCTGTGCTGCATTTATATACAATTTCACTCATATCTTTTTTTTTTAGTCTGTAGTAATTTATTCAACAAGAAATCTCCACCATCCTAAGAATTAATACAAGACGGTTGGAAGAATAAAATTAAGTAATATATTAGTAGTTTTTCAGTGTAAGCCAAGACATATTTGAACGGATTGTCCTGCCAGAGACGTAATAGTTGCGGCAACAGTAGCAATGTCTGCGTCGGCGGATGATTTACGAGCTCCGTAACAATGACGCTGTAGGACTACGGCCGTTCTGGAGGAATGCATATTTGCGATAGGAGGCGGTGTCACCCTAATATGCCCCCAGAAGCAGGGACGACGCCTAATGTAATCAAGCGCCATCTTGCGGTCTCAAGTCTTCCCCACCCAGGGTGGCAGATTAGGCAAATGATTCTCACGCGTCTTAACGAGCCTCGACCAGCGGAGAGGGTGCTTTTGGGTTACACAAATCTGAGATGAAGGACAACAATCGTAGACCCCCCCGTAATGAAGAAGCAGTATCACTTATCAAACACAACTCACTTCCAGTATTTCAGTACTCATCAAATAGGTAGCATATTGAGCGGGAATTACTACGTCAAATTTTAATGGGACAAATTGGTTAACGTTCTTTTAATTTTTACCATAAAATTATCTATTTAATTTAATGTAATTTACACAACGGAGTAAAATAACATTTTCACCTTTACGATAAAATATTTATTCTAAAAACTCTGTACCACTTTTTATTTTCACTCCATGCTGGTGTTTACGAAAATTCTTTTTATCGATTGGTAGGGGTAAGGGTGACTGCGATGTTCACCTGACTATGTCGGGAATGCCTCGTACTATGTTTTTTTCTAAGTTTTCACAAGTCAAGACACCTTCACCTATTTTAGGAGGTATATGTACTGGGGTCGAAGACCTTGGACATGAGGTAAGAGCTGTCCGCTAATCCCATTGGATTAGTCGGCCAACTGCCTCCTAATTCTGGTGCAGACACGGAGATTGAAACGCTGCGACCCCACAGAAACTCGTCTCCCGTCATTCGGAAGGGCATGATAATAGTACCCAATATCCCGACCTATCTGATGAAGGATTTATAGGGTTTTCCCTGCATCTCTTTAGGTGAAACACCGGGTAGGATCCTTAAACTATTGCCCGTGGGCCCTAGTCAACACCTGCCTACCATGTTTTACCTTCCAAATCCTCCCTTTTCAATTCCCTTCCTATGCTATTAAAGGGGAGTTGCCTGTTTCAGAATCACCCGCATGTAGCCTGCTACCCCCCAAAATTAGTAATTTCTACAATAAAGAGTTACTGGATTTCCATACTGATACGACAGCGAATATGCCACGACGTTTCGAAGACCCAAGGCTCCGTCGTTATCTTTCAGGTGATACGTAAAGGTGACTACAGAGCGTAAAGTCATCAAAGCGTCAAGGATTAATTACTGTTTAAGTCGTGTTAAAACCCGAGAACGTTTTCTGCAGCAACTACAACGGGAAAACCTTCGACTTTTGATTAGTACTTTCTTCCTTCAAAATATTTAGTTCTTATTATTTTCTTTAACCCAACTGTTTATTCTTAAGTACCACAAAATATGTTCATCAGATTTAGTACTTTAAATTAGACAAAAAAGTGTTACCGCAACGCAATTATTATTGGCTGGACGTATTTTAAACATTTTATTACTATAATGAAAAAAGAAGTGATGATGAGCCTAAGGACAATGAAACAATTTATAAGATGAGAATGGACCTGGGTATCGAACCCGGGACCTGGCGGTCTCTCTACCACCGAGATAGTCGAGCTCAATGACTGAACTCGATTCGAGATCCATCCACCCTATATATATGAAGCTCATGCTCGATTACTAAATTTAAACAAATAAATTGATATTGTTAATTTTAAGAACGAATTAAAATTTAAAAATTTTAACAGGCATTGATAAAGACAATCGTTTTAAAATATTTATAATTAACCAGTACAATGTTTTAATATCTGCTTAAAACGATCAATGTGGGCTCGTTATTTATTCACAGCACTGGGAATATTACCACTACAGTCTCGCAAATTGTTCGTTCGTTTTAAATCAATCATTGGTATTTATGTGATAAATGTCTTATACATAACTGACTTATACATCTGAACAAAAATTACGTAAGCGATCGTGACAGCAACTTGAAACTTGTGACGTTAAAATGAAAGCGAAATGACGTACAAAATATCAGTGATAACTTTAATGAACGTAGACTTTTACAGTGTAATATTCCGATAAAATCTTCCTTGTCAATGAACCGGTTCAGGCTTTTAAATGCTCTCAACTTTTCCGGGAATATTCTATATAGCCTGATGACGCAGATAATGACCCCGGAAACGTTGAGTGTATTTGTAATAAGCCTGACCCTGTCGGTTAACCGTGAAAATTTTATCGGAGTGATAAATTTATTTTTACAAAACATTGCTTAACACAGTTCTTGAATTCATGAATTGCTAAGTATCATAAAATATATACGAATGAGGAAATTAATAGAAATTATACAATCTATCAATTTTCATGCTATTGTGGAAAGTTAAGAATAAATAGTTTTTCCAATGACTGTCTGACACCTACTGTGCAGTTAAAGAATCGCGAATAACACTGATACAGTGCGATAAGTGAAGTTGAAAGACTTAGAAAAATATTTGATTTAGAATCTACTTTCTGAAGTATTAAAATTCACCTGACGTAAAAATTAAAACTAATTTTCGTATTCAACGTTTTGACGATCCAAAGAATTTTATTACGTCTCTGGGATTTAGCTCTATGCCAACGATAGGTTAGTTACGACGCTTAATGTTTATCATTTAAGCAATGTGTAGTATTATAGCCCAGAATATAGCAACCCGCTTTCACCACAATAAATCTCGATGTGCGTATGGGACGCGAAACAATTTACGTGTAATGTTTTTCACTTTTGTTACCCATATATAGCTTCAATATATTTACAATTTTAAATGTAATGGATAGCTTGGGACACTGAGGAACACGTGTGGCAAATTTGGTCAAATTCGGACGAGTAGTTTGGACGTCTATAGCTTGGACTCACATATGACTCACTGCAAAAGGTTTTTTAGATATATAAATCGGCCATAAGCGCCAGCTTGAGCCCGTATTTATAAAATATATTCTACGTATGAAAGGAGTTTAAATTAAAGACGCACATTGAAAAGTGATTGGATGGTACGTAATTGACGAAGAAGTTATTAAGGATTAAAAATCGCTATCTCTGCCGATAAATTCATGTCTTCGAAGAGGTGCTGATGATTACATTGATTCAGAATGCACGTAAGACAGTTGTTGAGTAACATTTCCAACACAAAAATAACCTATTAAAGATTCACTTAAAAAACGAAGCACTTAATAATCTTGCATCAAAAGTGGCGAAATCAACTTCTAAAGTGTTAGTGAATCACGAAAGCTTAATGTCTACGAGAGGTCAATTTTCTAGTAACTGCAGGTGACAAACTTATTATCCGTTAAGGAATTTTGATTTCAGTCTTGGAATATATTTGCCATCATAGGGGAATAGTTGTCACACCTTTGAATTAATTCATTTTATAATGGATATGTAATAAAACTTAATTGTTAATGTTTCAGTTATAATTGATAAATCAGCGAGTTGAATCGAATATTAATTATCATATAAACTCGGTTTTGGCAGATTATATTGTAAAATTATTAAATTAATCATTGAGATCATTTTCCCAAAACAGCCTTCAATGCGACACACACAATAGTGATAGAAGTTGGTTATTAGATTCAATGTAATATAATAAATTACAACAGATATGATAACTATTGTATCCTAATAGGGGAATATTAGTATAATTTTTTGTCCTAAAACAGATATTATAATAATTTTGACTTTAAAATGTAAGTCTATTAGAGGCCTTGAATGACTCTTTTCTCGTTTACCAGGTTCGAAGATAATTTATGTGTCATTTAAATTAGCGGACACACTGGGAAAATCCGCACTGAGATACTAGTTTAATCCACTTTATTGAGAAATACAGAAGCTTGAAGAGACGAATTGTCTGAACAATGAAAATGCTTATCTGACGATTCAAGTTGACCAGATAATCGTTATCGGCATTGCTTCTGCTCTGAAAGATAAAATGTGTGCCAGTGAGCTAAGTACTGACTTACAGCAGAAACAGTAAAATATATTTATGAGATTATGCTCAATTTATAAATGCAACCATTGAATTGTGAACAATAACTAAACTATTACCGATTTATAACTGAAATACCGTCATAGCTATAATGGAGATGCTCTGAATCTGTAAACGTCTTTTAATTACATTAATTAAACCTTCCAATATAATTTCACTTCAAAGAATAGTTAAAACTCCATTCAGAAGTTAAATATTTTGATGTTATAAACCAATATACAATTTACTTCATGTCGAAATAGCTGTCTATAATCTAAAAAATAAGTACATCCAAACCTCACAGTTTTTGTAATGAAATAATTAAATTAATCCACTTGTCGTGATGTGATAACGTACTACTTATCTTACACAACGAATTGCTATAATATCTGTGATGAGGACAGACAGCAGAATCTATTTTCAAAACGACCTTTAGAGTTGCGATAAACGTTGCAACACCACTATAAATTTATCAACCTACTTTTACGCCTTAATCCGTATTACACAACATGATTTGGGCATGGAAAAATAGATTTTTTTAAAGGATGACGAAATATTTCAAATGAAAAATGAGCCGTTAAAATAAGGATAGTAAGCTTTAAATAAATTGATACATGTCAATAAGACGACAGCGATTCTTGACTCTTGTCTTAGGGTGACAGGATACAAGAGAGAAATCCACGTTCTTATTTTGGGATAACAGGCTGCACGAGGGCGATCCAGAAACTGACAACTCACCTTTAATAGAATAGGATGGGAATTGAAAACGGAAGGATGGGTAATGTGTAATATAGAGGGAAGACAGCAAGGGTTGACGAAAGCCTCCGAGCCTACCCGGTGATTTATCTGCATGGAAAACCTTAGAAAACTAGGGAGGTCATACGATTCGATACTAGTCTCTCGCCCTTCCGAATGACGGGGGAGAAGTTTGCTGTGGGGTCGCAGTATTCCCTTCTCCGGCCCTCACCACTTTTAGAACGCAGCTGGCAGACTGATCAAATGATCAGCGGACAAACCTTACCGTATGCTCAAGGTCTTCGACTCTGAGACTTACGTCACCTAAATCATTGTAGATCAAGAGTTTTGACTTCTCGGAGCAATTCATTATCGTTAAGTTGAAAAAACGTTGAAAACTTATGATTTGTTTCTAAATATTATATAGGTTTACATTATATCGTTCCTTAAAACGTTTGGGGTCCACTAATATTGTTTTTTATTCCTTTTGAATAAATTCGTAAGAAATTAAAATATGTTACATACCTTTCTATTTGAAATATTTTATTGTAGGAGATATAAATATTTTATTTACAAATATATTTTATTTTTAAATTAACTAGTATAATAATTATAAATATAAACTCATAAAAAATGAGTTCTAGTTGTGAAAAATTTGTAACAGACTAAATTCTCTGACCACCTAAACTATGTAAATAACCTGATGAAAGTTCGAAAAAGTACTGAAACGTCGTTACGTTAAATACAGTAGTTTAAAATGTCTGTAAAATGATTAATTAATTTATCATTATATAAAAGAATAATATACCTAAATCAAAAAAGTTGTTTGAACGACAAGAGTTCTTGATTTGGAGATTTGACTTCAATTTAAAGCTAGACAAAGAACTATGCAGTTCATGAATTTACATGATCTAACAGTAAAATTAAAAAATAGGACAAATAACACAGATTTAGAACACCAAGATTCGTTACAACTGCACTGAGCTGGACGTGAAGAATCCGCCGACGATCTGATGAAATCTATCAATAATAGATTAAAACGAAAGAAATGGAGTGAAATATATAAATTGCAGTCAACTTTATTGACACTTCAATGCGTCTGAATTTGAGGACGAATTACCAATCCATTAAACGGTTAATAAAATTAATATTTTTTAAAATTAAAGTATGAATCGTAAATGTAATGTAAATTTATTTTATAATTCGTCTACGGATATTGTCATGAAGTTTTCTCAATTGCATTTAAGTTGGTAGCAGTACTGAACAGTTACGGGCTCAATCCAATCAAGGAATATTATTTCCAATTTAATTAGCATATTTATACTTGTGTAGAATATTGTTAGAAAATGAACGATACATATATTCTGCCATCTAAGTAAATGGTTTTTTGATGCCAATGAGGCGAAAAATAAACGAAATATACGTTTCGATTTAACTGTTGCCGAATTGAGTCTCTCCAATATGACTCGAGAAATTTTGATATAAAAAAGTCCTCCGCTTCCTTTCATTTCCACACAGATCCCTGAATTCCAATTAACTGCGTGCGGAGTCTGATGAGGTGAAGGTATTGGAAAAAAGAGGCAGGTCCGCAGTTTTCCATGGCTAGAATAAGATTGCTCCGAGAATCCGTTTACAGACTGAGACTCCTCCGGCGAAGATGAGAATAGAACTTGCTCATTTACTATAAGCTCCATTGAGCTTCCTATTCCAAAGCCAAATTAATAGTAGTACTGGGAGTAGATTTAAGCTTTTAATCCCGGCTCCCTGCGTCCCCACCTTGCCCAACTTCACGGCTTAATTTCGAGCAGCCATGTTGGAGGAGAGAAGTACCTGGGTGGGAGAGAGACGCACTCAATGTTTGCCTTCATTAAAATAGAAGTAACGAAACTTTGTCGGGAAGAAATTGTGAAACTTTGACGTGCCTGATTCTCGATTTAAGGCTAGTGATAGGAGTCGGGTTTTCAGATTTTCTCTCAGAAAAATCATTCCCCGTTAATTCAGGCGACTTTATTTCGAAACTAATAAAAATTGCATTTTAACACAACACAAGTAGGTGGCATGTATGCGTAGTATAAACCAGTCATATCAGTACTTAAATAAAAAATTTCAAAATATAATTACAAGTAAATAGGATTCCAAAACATATAAAAATATTTTGCTGTTAATTTAACAGGAAAACAGAACTTGATTTTTGGTCAGCGCTTTAGCAATCAATATCTATTTCGTAAAAAAATTGTTTTCTTTCCTAGAGGAGTAGGGCTGTTCCACTCTATAATATATTCCTGTATATTCTACCGTATATTAATAGACACTAAAAGCATTTGTGTGTTTGCTGTTAGAGTGATTGGGGACGCACGTAATGTATGCTAACCAATGCGCATACTCTCAACTATCCCAGCATCTTGTCCAGGCGATAACTATTTGTTGAAATTAGAGGAAGCAACTTCTCCGTGATATGATTATTGTACTGTGACCATTTTAGAAAAGTACTAGATGAAGTACCTGGCGTTGCTTGGGTTCACGTAAATAATAGAGCAGGAATGTAATTAGAGGTAAGTTTATTACAGTACTTGAGGGTACACTGTAATTTATTTCTATCGTGAAATCCGACCTACTATTAGTCCTAGGCAGTGTAAATAGCGAAAAATAGTTTCAAATGGCAGCGTTTTTACAGAGCGGTGTGATTTTGACCTACTTCCGGTGGTCTGAGTAGAAACGGTCATATAACCAAAATTGTAGAGAATAGAGTTTTAAATCGACTCATCTTTCGAACTGCATAAGCCTGAAGTTGAAAATTTTTTTTATTGTGTTGTAGCTCAGAAGAGTAGGTTGGTCCACATTGGAAATAAATGTATCTACTGATATGTCTCGGTGAGACAAAGAGAATAAGACCTTACTCGTTTCTTACAGTTGCGTACGGACTTTGCAGAGGTGAAAAAAACACCGAAAAAAATGGAAAACGGAGGTTTTTTGACATTTTTTTCGCATATATACATTATTGTTAGAGAATGTAGGCTTTCCCGGTGGATGGACTGAATAAAAGTTTGTAAAATACAACGTTTCAACAGCTAATTCCTCCACCGTCTTCAGGTAACAGGAAACGAAGGAGGACGTACCTGTCGAAACGTTGTATTTTACACATGAAATCCAGGTGAAATCCCATGAACTTTTTATACAGTATTGTTGCTATAAATGTTGATTTAATTTAATACTTTTTTCCTGTGATGAATGTCACTATCAAATGTATAATATTTTATTTTCCTCTTTACGAATGAGCAATTTATAAATATTAAAATATACCTCACATGAAAAATAAAAATAATTTATATACTATCGATTATACTAAGGGAGCTTATCTCACTGCAAACGATGCATTAATTACGACGCAAATTATTTATAATTTAAAATATGTATTATTATAGGTATAAAATATAGACATCCTAGATTCACTTATATGGACCTCGATACGCGTATGGCATCCAAAACCCTTCAAATAAAAAAGTTTTTCACTTTTTACACAGTTAAATTCAGTGAATTAAAAAAAACTAAAGTTTATGGGAAGCTTCGGACCGTTAGTAACAAGTGCGTTAAATTTGGTCAAATTCAGACCTTTAGTTTGTACGCCTATAGCTGGGACATGCATACTGACGCACTGACAATATTGAAACGCAGATTCTTTTCTTTTCAGGTTTAAATAATTTCGTTGAAACTCGAACATAGGATTAGACACAGTATTTTTTCAGTTATCTTTGGAAATTAATGAAAAACCATTTATTCGATTCTATTTACTAGTAAAAAATTCCGTACTTTTATTTTCTCTGAAGTATAGAGAAGTATATGGGTAATTAATTATAAACGTCTGCGACTCTACTTGTACTTTCAGTGCTAACAATATTTCGAATGATCAATTATAAATGCAGACTTTTTATTGGGTAGTCATTAAATTAAAACTCTAATAGATATTTTAGTTGGCATTTGAATTTGCACCATCTAATGATTACGAAGGAAATGCAAAATAAACATAACATTATCCCAATTGCGTAATACGGAAGAGACTTTTTTTCACGTTTGCCTCGATTTGATTTAACTTATTTCATTCATGAATTATTTAAATTCTAAAAATATGCTCGTACTTCTTTATCACTATCGTTTTGTGAGTCCAAGAAGTATCGAAAGAGATATTTATGAGAAATATTTTTATAGACTGTCAATATTTTTCATTTCACGGAAAGTAGAAATTTGTGGAGAATAAGTAGAAATGGTTAAAAATATGCTCTCTCTAGATTTTTATTAAATGCCATAAATTATCCAAAAATTTTAAAACACTTAATGACGCCTACAGTGTTATTTTGAAAATATAAAATTACTGTATATGTACAACGTCAATTATTTCACTTTATTTCCAAAATATTGATTTAGACTGGATATAAATGTTCATATTACTGATCAAAATATAGGAATCAGAATAAATTGAGACTTAATGTGTATGATGCCACAAATAAACATTCAACATGCTCACCGATATTAAAATTGATGGATATCCTTGTTTTGCACACGTGATAAATTAAAGAGATATGAATCATGGTGGCTAGATTATTTCTTTTTGAAAAGTCTGCAATTATATGCCATATGTTTTGACTTTATTCGCTCAAAGTTTGGGTTTTTGTAGAGGAGCTTTTACGTATTGATTTACTTTCCGCTCCGGTAATATTCTCAATTCTTCCTTATGTTCCTTGTGAATACCGAGACTCTCACTACCGGTTTCCGCCTCTGGGAAATAACTTCTTTTATTCGAAAAGAAACTCACAAGGAAATTTAATTTTCTTATACGACCGACTTTTTTGCAAGGTGCATAGCTGCAGGGAGCGCACAAAAGAAAGTGCAACATCCCCTTCCCGTGGAAGACGTCTTTATGGCCAACGTTCGAGCTTAAGTCTTCATCTACCCTTGCAGTTGATGGGCTGATAGTAAAGCTAACATTATCATGCACGCCAGCGGGGAAAATATCAGATTTCTGCTAAGTTGCTTAAGTAGGTGACGTCAGTATGAAGATCATCGTCGTCTTTAAACTTTTTTCGTGAAACAGATTACTTTAACTGAATTAAATTAAATAAGTTATATAATATGGAAAAATGTCAATAATCAGAACTTTCAACTTGTGTTAATAGCATAGGAAGGGAATTGAAAAGGGGGATGCGCAAGGTAGCCAAGGGTTAACTAGGGCCCCCGGGCTATGGTTTAAGGATCCTACCCGGTGTTTCACCTAAAGAGATGCAGGGAAAACCCTAGAAAACCTGCATCAGGTAGGTCGGGCCTTGGGTACTATTCTCACGCCCTTCCGAATGACGGGAGACGAGTTTGCTGTGGGGACGCAGCATTCCCTTCTCCATGTCTCCACCAGTTTCAGGAGGCAGTTAGCCGACTGATCCAATGGGATCAGCGGACAGCTCTTGCCATATGCCCAAGGTCTTTGACCCCGGAACATATACCTCCTAAAATAGGTGAAGGTGTCTCGGCATATGAGAACTTTGATAAAAAGTACCCAGAGAGAGTGCGAGGCATTCCCGACATGATCAGGTGAGCCACACAGTCACTCTGGGCTGCAGCGCCTGCGAGAAACTCCCGCAGCGCCCTCCCATAAGGTAGAGCAAGAAACTTGGGAATTCTTATAACTCCTTGGTAATATTTAAACTGCAGGTACAAGTAAATAGAACATTACTAGTTGAAGTATTTCTAGGGGAGTTATCTCTCTGCAAACGATAGGTTAATTATGAGGTGAAATATTTATAATTTAAAAAAATTAGTAATATAGATCAAGAATATAGAAACCCGCATTCACTTTAAGAGATCTCGATGAGTTTATGGGCCACGAAACATTTCCGTAATATTTTTTGTCACAGATATAACTTCAGTATATTTAAAAGCCTAAAGATTAAAGCAGCTTCGGGCCCTGAGAAACGAGTGGGCCAAATTTGGTCGAATTCGGACCAGTGGTTTGGACTCCATAACAGAGCAGGGGATGAATAACACATATTGCTCCCTATAAATATTTACGTGTAATATTATAAAAATTAATATGTTTCTTCTATGTCTACATGATACTTCACAATTTTTATATCACGTTTATTGAGATCGGCGAACGAGACTTACAGCGATTTATTAACAATATATTGAACTGCTGAAATCAACTGCCAGGAAAATTATTTTGAAGAAGATAAAATTTTGGAGCAATTTTATAAGTTAATTGTCTTAACATTTGGAGGAAAAGTGTAATTTTAGGTATGAAGTTGTATTTATATTATGAACTGTATCATTTTGTTACCATTAATTTAATAGTAAGAAGATTTTTTTTGCATTATTTACTTACACATGCAGGGCTATTTATCTTAGAGTTATTTACCACTACATGTGCTTATTTAAGTATGTAGATTTCAAATGATGTATTCGTTATGTTTCCAATTATTTACTTCAAAATTATGTATTTTTCCTACGTATTTTTGTAAATTTTATCCAATATTTACTGGTACCATTTACCAGTTCTAACTAATAAATTAATAAATATACTTAAATACTACGTTTAGAAATGAAGATTAGAAAATAGCGTAGAAAGTAAAGAATTAATAACAATTTCCTTAAGGTGGGTAGTAGAAAACAGATTCTTTATAAATACATTCGTTAAAATATTTCAGTCCTTAAATTTGATATTAATTTTTAAAACTTATATTTCGAAACTAAAAATTTAAATCCTTTTCTTTCTATCATGCTAATTATACGATGAAATGGAAGTTGCAACGCTCCAAAAAGTGTATCGAACGTCACATAAGATGTATGGCGAAAGAGTTGTAGGAGGTTCATTATTCTGAGACGCGTGTATTGAGGTGGTGTAGCATATCAAACACGTTGTGAATCTGTTATCACGTATGAGGCTCGAGAAGTGGGATGATATTTCTGTAACTGCTCCCTGGTGTGGCATTATTTGCACGCGATATCCGTTTACAAGCGGCTGGAGGCTTGTGACACCTGAGGTAGAGCTTTCTCCACCTCAACTCGCTTCACTTCTCTTTCTCTGCCGCGTGGAACCTCACAATCTCTCAAGTCTCTGATTACAGTAGGTTATTTCAGCAGCAGAGTGTGAAAAACAAACAGGCTTAAATATTTATTTTATTTTAATTCAGGACTGTATTATTAATACAATTGTTTCAGAAACCTGCTTTCTTTGGAAATATTAAATTAATTTAAAATATCTAATTCTCTAAGAGGTTAAAAACCACACATTGAGCTGTTATTAAATTCTGAAAAATTTTTAAGTTAAAATTAAATCCTGTCTTAATTTTGTGTTATTATTTTAAATAAAGAAAATAGTAACCGTTCTCCATAACATTTCTTAAATTAATTTTTTATTTTCATTAAGAAATTTCTGAAAATATGTGGCCAACTTAAAATAAGCTAATAATTTAAATAAAATGGAATGCTAATGTCACACGACTGTAAAGTTACACATCCGTCATTCGGAAGTGGCGTGAGAATAGTACTCAACAACCTGACCTACGTGATACAGGTTTTTTAGGGGTTGCCCTGCATCTCTTTTAGGTGAACCCCCGGGTAGAATCTTTCAACTATTGCCCGAGGATCCCAGTCAACCCCCTTGCCTACCTTGATGTACCTTCCACATCCCCCCATTTTCAACTACCTTCCTATGCTATTAAAGGGGAGTTGCCTATTCAGGATGACCCTCATTTAGTCTGTTACCCCTCTCCAAAAATAAATAATTAAATTTCAATGCTGGATGAAATTCTCTCGGGTTTCCAGTCGGGTGAGATCGTCGAAAACACGCGACGTTTCGATAACATACAGGGTTATCGTCATCTGGCCAGAAGATGATAACGCTGTATGCTATCAAAACGTCGCTTTATTTTATCCAGTATCTACACCTGGGAAACCTTCGGTCAACAATTTTCATATAGTAAAAATTAATCTTTGTGAACGATATTTTATACTAACATGACCCACGTTTTTAACATAAGCAACACTGGTTCTGATGTAGAATTTTATGAATACTACACTTGACTTTGGCTGAGAAACAAATATTTAATTAATATAAAACATTATTATTAACAGAACCAAATATTAATACCTTCTTTGACTGCGATAAAATAAAAACCACTTGCACAGAACCGTGGCTTACAACCGGATTTATTTATCTTTACGACACAAATAAGGTAACTGATACTAATTCCCAAAAGAGTGTACTTTAACTGCACTGTTTGAAACAAGCAAGAAAGTAGGTCTGTATCAGACCAAATTATGTGGATAGCAAAACCGTAAATAATTTAACCGTTCTGGAAGCTGAAGATTAAGAAGCAACCAAAATTTCGATGGAAATAATTACAGATACGATTTAATATTTTGGAATGGTTTATACAGAATTGAGTTGTATATAATAGGCATTCATTTTATATTTTCTTTAAGAACATGAAATTTAATTTTGGCTACATTCAACCTGCGTTGTATATATTATTATATATGCAGGGACACCGCATGCTGGTGGGAGATTACCGCAACAACAATGTTTTTTTTTGAGATTGGGACTGGACATTTTTCTGTAAATTATTTGCACCGCTCCACGTGGCCTTGCTATTCAGCGCTGCGCAATCTCATAGGAGTGCAACATGCTGATGAAGCATAAAACGCACAGCGTAAAATGTTTTATGGTGCGTATAAACCCCCGAAATCCTGGACTCGATACTCAACTAGGGTGTTTCGTGAACACCATAGAGCTGTTGATACAAACTTTATAAATAGTATTTCTGCTGTACTATCGTAAATTATTTTATGTGAACGTTGGATTGGACATACCAAACTGCTTTCGGTTAGTTGCTAACCTAATTTCAGCATTGAATTTCCGTTATTCTCATAGTGACATAATGTTGACTATATATGTATTCTATCTAACACATGACAGGTTAATTAATGACTTAAATGAAATTATAAAAATTATCTCATTTTATATTTGTGCTAATAAAAGTGTTCAGGGATTAAAATTTTTTAAAGAAAGCTCTTATCGCATGATAAACACTCTTCAATGTGGAATTCAAATTTTTGAAACGTTGTTGACTCAATTTGCGTAGAATCGGATACATGTATTATCGACTATTCCAGTGACGCCTTTTTTTTTATAAAAAAAGAAACACCTCAGGAATAGAAAACTGAGGAATTTTGCGACACAATGAGGAATAACCCTGACACAGATTGTTTCTAGTAGGCATTTTGCTAATGACTCTCAATACACAAATGATGTGGATTAAATTATTAAAACAACAGATTACAAATTGAGTTATTTCGGGACGAAAAATCATGTAGCAGTAGTAATTTGTGTTTTTAGAAGAAATAGAGACCTGAGATAGAATGAATTTATTTACTTTAGGATTTTCATTTACCCAATAATGATAAATTATTTTTCTAACATATCGATTTAAATGAAAAGGGGTTTTTACTAAAAAACAAAATATTCTTAAATTTTTCCTGAGCGCCCTAATTTGTCTTCGAAAAAATCATGTTGTAAATTGAGACTATTTGGATTTCATTCCTGGACTAATCGAATCGGATACCGTCTCAATTAAAAAAATAAGAATGGATACAGTGAGTCTGCAAACGCAGTTGATGTATGGCGAGTTGATGATCCGGAATCATAACACACAAGCTCCAACTTGAATAACTGCTTCCTCGGTTCATGTTGATCTTGAACGTCCTATAGGATTCTGCTTAACGATGTAGCATCAAACTTTCTTGCTTGTGAATGCTTGAAAAAAATTATAAGAATAAGTAATTGTTTTACTACACAGATTAGATTTCCCTCATACTTTTGCATATGACTAACGCAATAACTGCAACTCAATTTCTTGCTTCATTTTATGTCTGCTGTATTGGTTGTATTAGATATTAGATATATTAGAAATGTAGCATTATAATTATGATTAATAAAATTACAGACACAGACACAAGAAAACATTACTGTAGCTACTCCAATCGGTAAATAAATTATTTATTTATTTAATATGCATACTATACACTCGAAAAAGTTTAGAGTTAGTGCACACAACGTCTTCCTTGCATCCATCTCTGGTGGAGTTTTTAATAGTCTAAATATCATTTTCAATATATTTCTATTTCCAATGTTCCTAAACTATGATCAGATTTGTTCTTTACAAATATCTTATTTATTACGAATGGATTAGAGTTTTCTGACATTGCTTCTAGTAATGAATGGTAACAGAAGATTGAAATCGTAATACCAGAAATTAAGTAAATGATGACGGACATTGCTATACAAGCGTTTTGAAGATATTTTTTTAAAATATGGAATATTGAGGAAACAGAAGAGAAAATGTACACATATAGACCTACATGCTTAAGACTTCACGTCTGGTTTATGGTTTGTATCGTTACGATGGTTTTACATATCGGATATTACCGTGGATAAATATAAACAATTGTTTTGTGATGTCACCTCAAAGCTTAGGCGCGGCTTTGTTATATTTTAATTATATTCCATTATTAATTGAATGCGCAGTTAATTTACGGTGGCGTTACGTTGGCAAATGTCAGCGCTGTATCGCTGGAACCGGTTTTTAATTTTGTTTCGTAGCCGCAAAATTTCTAATTACTGCAGAATTAGGATTCGTATTCCAGTAATGTAATTTAATTGAATTTAATGCGGGCTCACTTGGTGTCAGTTAATATTTCGCTCACACCGAAATAGTATTTTGTATATTAACCTAAAGCATCCATCACAATGCTCATTTTTAATTTAAATTCCACAATGATACGAAAAGCTGAGCCGCGAAACCGCTTCAATTACTTCACGTAAAAAAAGTCAACCCCATTCTCTTCCCACTCCCTCCCTCCCCAAACACAACCCTACTTTCATTTTTATATGTACTTTCTGTTCACCCGCCTCGGTGTTTGCTAATGTTCCTATACAGAAATATTTAATTTTAATTTCTACCAGTAAAACCTTGCGAATTAAACGCATATTCATCAAACCGGGAAATACTTCCACCATAATATGAAACGGCCGCCGAAAGGGGAATTGCTTTGGGAATTAAAATCCCTTATTAAGCGCACGACGTTTCCGCTATGCTAGGAGAAGAATCCCTCGCAGGGAATTGAGATGATCAAATTTTCTGCTGCAGATGGAGCATTGAGAATTCAGAGCGACGGGGAAGAAATGGGCGGGGAAGAAACTGGGTCAATGCCGCAGTGCAGGGTCAGCTTCTTCAAATAAAAGAAACACAAAAACAGTATATATATGGACTTAACGGTTACTAGTTGATTTATACTACTTCAGGAGATAAAGTTATAAACAATTTATATTAAAACTGTATAGTTGTAACGTATGTAAAAATGTATTCGCAGCCGAAAAGAGTAAATACTCCTGGTAATCTCAGATTAAATTAGGCACCGATGACTTTGAGTTCATGGCCTATACAATAAAAGCTGAAAATATTCAAACAAAATATTCTATTGATCCATCACTAGATTTACTGACACATAATTCAGTTCAGCTCAGCTGCAGGGCCAATTTCCAAGGTCCATAAACGTCTGCATTCTCGGCGTTGACGATGACGACTTTACTGAACACAACATTTGACTTTGCGTCTAATTTTAGATGACAGGATGAGAAAAAACCTGCAACATTCATGGCATTTGTCGATTTAGAAAAAGAGTTTGATAATGTGAACTGGAACACACTATTAAGGGTATTGAAGAGCACAGGAATAATATATCATTAAAAAAAAGGATTATTCATAACCTCTACAGAAGGAAGTCAGAAATAATTAGAATAAAAGATCAAGAAAAGAAAGCAGAAATCAATAAAGGAGTAAGACAAGTATTCCCATGCTGTTTAACTTATGTATACAGCAGACTATGAAGAAAGTTAAAACGGATTATGGAAAAGGAATCATACTGCAAGGAAAAGAAATAAAAACCCTACCCTTTGCCAATGATATTGTAGTATTAGGGGAGTAAGAAGAAGACTTAAAAAGCATAATAATCTCTTGAACTTGGTCCTGGAGAAAGAGTTCAATGTGGGGATTAATATAGGAAAACCAAGGTAATGGAGTGACCTGTGGGAAATAATGGAATAACAAAGGGCGTTAGATTATGAAGGGAAATTTTTAGGAAGTTAAGGAATTCTGCTACTCGGGAAGCATCATAACTAGGGATGGTGGAAGTAGTAGACGTAAAGAGTAGGATAGCACAGGCAAGGAAAGCTTTCGTGAAGAAGAGGAATTTAATTACAGGTTATATAGTTGTGAATATTAGGAAATGGTTGCTAATAATGTTTATATGAAGCTTGGCGTTATATGGGTGCGAAACTTGGACGATAGGAGTTGGGGAAAGGAAAAGAATAGAAGCCTCTGAACTGTGGTGGTATTGGAGAATGCTGAAAATCAGATAGGTGGATAGAATCACAAACGAGGAAGTTCTAAACAGAATAGGGGAAAAGCGGACAATATGGAGGACTTTGAGCAAGAGAATGGATAGATTAATAAGCCGTTTTAAGACATGAGGGTTTTGAAAAATTAGCATTAGAGGGAAGTGTGTGGGGTAAGAACATAAGAGGGAGACAGAGGATGGAATACGCTAAGCAGATTAGGGAGGGTGTGATAGGTGCTAGTTATGGGGTAATTAAAATGCTTGCGCAAGATAGGTGAGCATGGAGAGTTGCATCAGTCCAGTTTTGGGACTGATTTCCACAACAACAACGTATAGGTGACAGACGTCCGGATCTGACTTCACTAGAAGATGTTGGCTTATAAGAAAGTCGTCCGAAAATTGTTATCCGGATAGTTATCAGGGAACATTTCCCTGTGTTCGCTTTATATTATAACTGATTTTTGTTATTAGTGAAATTTATGTCACAGCCAGATTTATGAACACTAAAATTTACACCTGTTAATCTCTATGTAATGTACTGCATTACGATTAATTTACAAATTGGGTTAGAAATCAATTTTTACTTCGATTAATTAAGAATATGATAAATATTGTAACCGAAGATGTACCTTTTTTATTCCTGCGGTACCTGTCACGGTTAGATTAAGATTAAATTTGTTTTATTACCTCTGTTAACTTATTTTCTAATCAGAAATTATTTAGTGCTATAATGAAAAATGTAATTTTTTATTGGTAAAGGTGTCGCTGTAATCAAATAGGATTTACGGAAAAGTTATATCAATAAGAGAACAGATATAAACCCAACTATTAAGAAAAATTTAAAACCCTAATTTTCCACCTATTTTTATGCACCTCCTAAGCAAGGTTTCATGCTGAAATGTATGAATAACACGTTACTACAAAATTTTGATTTAGCCGAAGCTATTATGCCCCCGGTGAGGATATAAACTGAGAAAAAGGAAAAAACGGAGAAAAAGAGAGAAGTCATTGTACTACTTGAAACTAACAGCCCATAAAGTACGTACCGTTTTAACAATTGGTCGCTACATCACTGCAGTTCTTTTTAGGATAAATATCGGCTCTTACTTTAAAAACATTAAAAAAATTAAGGGAATAGTGCTTCAGATTCGACTTCTCTTTTTCACAGTTTCCAGTTTCCAAAGAAACCTCGCTATCAATCATGAATTGGTGAGAACTTTGATCCTTTGTTTCTGAGGAGCGGTAATTAATCATTCAGTGACAAGAAATGAAATGCTTCGTCGCTTATTCAATTAAAACCTGTTGAATAGAGTCCCCTTCAGTTGTGCCAAGGGAGAGAACAACTCTTCAGCCTAAACATTAACAGCCAAATTGAACTTCAAAGGCTTGCCTTGAGAATCAAACAAGCAACCTGTTTGTTTGTCTGCTTTATGCGTTAAGTACTGCTGTAATGCAAGGCAAAGGAATCAAGTAGTTTGCGTACTATTCCAGTAACTTAAAAAGAGTGGGGCGTATTAAACAAACCGTAAATAACCATAGTTTGGGTTAAATTTTCGCAAATAAATAGCTTATTGATATAATAGAAACGAAAATTTCTACCTCTCAAAATTGTAAAGAAAACACAATTTTAAAATATTTTTTCTGTCATTAGACACTCATACAGTAAATTAAAAATATGGGTCTCTTAATGAGGATAGAAAGTAAATAAAAATTCTCCAAAAATATTTTTTTCATTTATCAAAATACCATTGTACAATATTTTCAAGTTGATAGTAAATCAGTTATCTATTCCCATTATATTATTCTTATCAAAAGTGCACCTTCCGTCGCATACGGATAGCATAAAATCTTAAGTTATTTAATAATAATTATAAATCAGGGGAAAAATTAATTTTAAAATGTAGCTTATTACTTAATTCATCCCCAATATTGTGAGATAAGTAAAATATTAAATCAATTAACGTTTGGCATTAAAATATTTAAATGAAATAATTTTCAGACAGTTTCAGTCTCGTGTTAACTGTAACTAAATAAGTGTCTTGGACCTGCCTTTATATAAATAAATTTGCCTTTATAATATTAAAATATTATAACATTAAAATATTTAAATGAAATAATTTTCAGACAGTTTCAGTCTCGTGTTAACTGTAACTAAATAAGTGTCTCAGTGCTGCCTTGGACCTGCCTTTATATAAATAAATTTCTGTTATAACATTTCATAGTGTGTTGAATTTTAAAAATTTTTTGGAACAATAATTTTACTGTGAGGAAAAAATACTGAAGGAGGTAGGAATATGCACTGAAAAGTTGTTTGATTAATAATATGAACTGTCTGAAAAATCCGGTCGAAAATTATTCAATTTAAGGGAGGTGAAAGTAGGAATAAGAAATCGTTTTATATTATACCACTCAAAGATTTGACTACAAATATTCAAATGGTTTGAAAGAAGATAATTTAGGAATCGTACTTTATCCAGTTTTCTTTAGATTACAGGCCATGAGGTCCATTTAAATTTATTTAAGATTTTTTAGCTCACCGGCTTCAGGTATTGTGACATAGCCTGTCATTTACTACCGAAAAGTTGCCTAACGTTTAATAAGAATGAGTACGTAATCAAAATTGTCTAAGGGTTAATGTTTATTTCAGTTTTTCTGAGATCCAATCCAAGTATAACCGTTTGGGTTCCCCAGGATGCAGCCATCTTCGGAACCGAAGCTTGCGATTCCCACTTCAGTGTATCTTCCGTCCTCATCGATGGTTACCAAGGGCCCACCACTATCACCCTGGAATCAAAGGAAGGTAATTTTTGATATATTTTGCTGAAACTTAAAATGCTATAAATTAATACAAGTAAATCGTCTATGACATGGATATTAGCATCTGACAACATTAATAATAAATATAATGACATAACTAAGCCTAGTATTAAATTTAATCACAATTTTCGTTTTGGAAAGGCCTCTATTTTAGTCAGGTAACTTCTTCAAAAAATAATTTTTTAAATAATCTGAATTACAAATCAGCCAAATAAGTTAATATTAAGCATTAAACTGAAAATATAAACAAGTTATATGATTACTAATTTTTAGTTCTTTGACTATGTATTTAACTGTGGTTTTAGATCCTAGCTTTATTTTCAAGTTCATGTGTATTCGCCAAGCTGCATCAAGAAGTCAGGAATTTTTTTAATTTTATTTGAAAATTTTTCTCAGTAGTAAGGTTTTTTCTTGCAAATAAGGCCGTACATTTTTATTAAGTAGACACACGTTAATTTTAATATTCTATATACGCAAATTCTAATATTATTAATCTGGTTTTACAATAGTTTAGTCGGGTAGGGAAATAATAAAGCATTGCAGAATTAAAGTGGTTAGAGGAGGATTAATGGAATTAATAAAAATTGTACAGGAAAACATGTGATTAAAAACATTTAACCTGTATCAATTTTAAGAAACGTGAAATTTAATACAATCGTATTAGCACAAAAGTCTTGAGTTGGCATTTAATTAGTGTTGGAAGAACCTGCGCCGCACAGATGGTACGTTTATTATTCAATATACAGAAAAACACTCAAATTGGTGTCATAAAATATGCATTTCTCGAGGAGTAGTTTTTCCATTACATCTCGGTTGAGGAAATGGTAATATTTAAAGCTGTTTTGTTGCTAATTGCTTTCGTAATCGTAATATGAAAAAGAAATATAATTATGGATTTTGTGTTGTTCTAAATATTCCAATAGTTTAAGCTTACTCAAAATCTAATAAACACAATTTTTCATATAAAATTAATTGTTTAAATTTCAAAGCCCGTTGCTTCGACCAAACGAAAAGTTCTTTAAAATCTGGTATTAACAAACATAAAACAAATAAATATTTATTGATCAAAATTATTCAACCTAATAACTATAACTGAAATTGATAAATTGTGTTAAAGAAAATATTGAGTAAAATTAATGGGCAGATTGTTACACATTATCTAAACGTTCTAAGTAAAAAGGGAAAAGACAACTTTGACCAAGAGAATGGATAAATTAATAGGCCAGTTTTAAGACACGAGTGTCTCGTAAAATTAGCATTTGAGGGAAGTGTGTGGGATAACAACAGAATAGGGAGGCAAGGATGCTATACTCTAATCAGATTAGGGAGGATGTAGGATGAGGTAGCTATGTAGAAATGAAAAGGTTTGCATGGGGGGTTGTATCATACCAGTCTTAGGGCTGATTACCACAACACAAACATGCGCACTTTAAATTATAAGTAAAGTTACATAGAATAACTTAATGTATGTTTTTAAAATATGTTTAGTTAATTAATTAGATTCATACTAGTGTTCAAATGCATCTGAAGAGGATCATAATTAAGTAAACACTGGTATATCTTAAGGAGAAATAATTTATTATGTGGATGGAAAATGAGTCGTTATACTGCTTCCAGTATACTAAACATTAAAATATGATTCTACTGTATAGGTATGGTAAACATTGTTCGTATTTTAATTATATTTAGACAGAATCAAAATAATTATATTAATATTAAGTAGTGAGGCATAAAATTTATTTAGTAGAATACACGGGGGCTTTCAGTTCATATTTTGCGAAAAAATATTTAAATAATCTGATATTGAATTTAATTTTATATTTCAGTTTAATATGTTTAATTTCAGAAAACATTTTTCGAATTGTAGAACACATTATGTAATGAACAATTATATTTTTTAAAATTCAATTATATTCTGGGCTACCGGAAAACGCTTTCAATTCTAAATTTATAAACTATACATTTTTAAATTTCAAATATGCTCTTTAAAACACTACTACTGGAAATGTCATGACATTTTTCCCTTTACCATTTTCAGCTTCTACTTTATGTTTCATTTTTTGTGTAATCAAACTTATGACATCTGATGAACACGTTCGTTGGCATATTCCAATATGATTTATTCCGTTTGAAGAGGTAACGAACTGGAAAAAAATAATCTTTTAAAATGGCCTTCAATATGGTTGAGGTAGCTGTTGGAATTTTGTAGTAACTCTTCTATATTATTTTAGATAGATATATTCTGGTCATGGAACAACGCAAACATACTGCTAAAAGTGAATATTTAATTTCTAATTAAGCTGAATATATAGTAAGTAACTGATGTTTACTTACGTAACAAGCGCTCTTGCCAACTGCCTGAGCACAAATAGTGTAGTGGAGAAGATTTCCATAGTAAGTCATACAGTCTGTGAGAGGAATGACCACGAGGTCAACGTAGTTTAGCTCGTCACTAACCGTCGGGGCAGCTTCAACTTAAACACTCAGTGTTACCGCTATAATTACTTCATCTATTATAAAATACTCTTTCCTACTTGGAAACAGTAACTCGAGTGAAAATTATTTTATACCTCAGAATTCCACACATTTTAATAATTCGACATTCCCACTAAAACTATTTTGGAATTGGTTTTGTCTGTGCACATACAGTAAGCTTATTTTGCAGTTATTCTTTTAAGCAGGAAGAAAAAGTCCGTTCTGTAACTTATTTATCAGTAATCACTATTTTACTATATTTTATAAAAATTAAATATAACAAAGGCAGCCATTAAAACTTACGGGAGAAATATGTGCGATTATTTTAATGTTTCCATAAAAAATGTATTTTACTTAGAAGTATTATATATGTAATTATTTTGCGGAAAGGTGAAATGAGCAGAACATTAAAGCACGTAGAAACCTAAGTTATATAGTGTAATACGTTTACTATAACATCTAGACAAAATATACGAAATGAAAATCGATAATATTATTATCTGAAT
This sequence comes from Eucriotettix oculatus, assembly GCA_034510155.1. NCBI lineage: Eukaryota > Metazoa > Arthropoda > Insecta > Orthoptera > Tetrigidae > Eucriotettix > Eucriotettix oculatus. Next base: position 74,922,203 of record CM067378.1, on the reverse strand, counting down.
TGCCTTTCTTTAAATCTCCTGTATTCAATCAAAATGTTATTGAATAAGATAAATGAATAACAAGTAGTGAAAAATAAAATTTTAATGGAAAAAATTAAAATATATTAAAAATAGGTAATGGATTATTCCTACTTGGGAAGATAATACTGTTTAAAAATATGCACAAAGTTACTTACAATTTGTATTAAGGCTTTTAGAAAAGAAAAAAATTCAGGTATGCCAATCGTGCACTTATTGAAATGAAAAAAATTACCAAATATATAATAAAAAACCTAAATTATTTTAAAATTTTTGCTATTATTCTGCACATAAATAGCGGAATTGTATTATCTAATATACAATATTTCATTCGTTTACCTTTAATAATATTCACATTTTTCATCTGAAGTTTAACATTTCTGGAATTAAAATTATGACGATTTAAATAAATACCGTTTGTGACGACCAAACAACTTTTAACCTTAAATTTTAAATTATTTTTGTGTTCATCAATAGGAGTTTTTTTAAACGGAGTCTTTTCATAATAAACATGTTCACACATGATCGTATAAAATGTTCAAATTGCTGAAAATGAATTTTACTAAGATTAAAGTATTGGAACACTTAAAATAGCACAAATATCATAATTCCTAAATATTTCTGTGACTTAATAATATTAATAGTTGCGTTCAAACATTTGAGAATAACTTCAAACTTATAGGTTTTGTTGTTTCTTAGAGTTTATTTTTCTAGTCTGAATAAATATATCTTTTCTATAATTTTCCTCTTAAAGTATACCTGTATTTTGCTAACGTTATTTTCATTATTATTTATTAAAATTCGGTTTCATGATTCGTGTAATATTTGTGTCATGAATATTGGTTTAAATGTATTATTTATTGCTAGAATAGTTTTAAACTAAGAGCTAATTTGAAAATGAACAAACTTACTCGTATTAGTTCGGCCCCAACCGCTGAGGATCACCGCCTGACCATCAAAGCTATTTCCTTCCATTGATCTTCCTGGTAAGGCAACGGGCTTCATGTAATCTACAACATGATTATATGAAGCACTGAATTAATTTTAGTTCGTGATAGTCCATAAAACCGTGATTGCCTGAGATTTTGTTGGTTCAATATTTTACACTTTATGTTAGCAACTAGAAGCGAAATATGACTAACATAAAATTACTTCCCAACTAACCAATAACAGTTTTATGCTAATATAATTGGAGACAAAAAGAGTAAAACTAGTACATTTCAATTGTTAAGTCTGGTTAATCAGTGAATATAAATATGCTATACAATTATTATTCTTAGCTTTTATTTATAGTAGCTTTAACGATTTATTATTGTTATCCGATTCTCAAAAACACCTATTTATTGTAATAAAAACTGACGAAGTCTTACGTATCAACCCGAGTCTACCCGACTGCCAACAGACGAATATATTTCCGATTTCATATATACACTAATGAAGCTTGTATTCTATTGTAGATTGAGAACAGCAATATAAAAAACTAATGTTTTTTCGGTTTTTTCCGCTATATTTTGTATGTGAATGTTTTTTGATCCAGTTAATGGTGTAGAAAATTAAATTACCCTTTTAATTATATAAATTTAGTATAAAGTCTTTAATATTAAATACGTGTGAAAATATGTGGATTTATGATACTGAATTAAATAAGGATAGGAATATGAAGGGAATTATTTTTCCTGTATCTTCAACAGACGTAAAGCAATAAGTTTTAAGTAAAAAGAGGAATAATACTACCATAAAAATTGTTTACCTGTATGAACTAGTTCAGCAGACACGTAATGACTACATATTTTTATATAACTGCCCTGCAAAACTGTCATGTCAGCTTAAAATGTATACATAAATATGCTCTTTAGTGAGGAATATTGAGAGAATTTGAATTTAACGTGAATATCTTTTATTCAAATAGGATGTTATCATTTTAATTCCAGTGTCATTCAATATTCCGTGATAGACAAAACTATATAAAATGTAGGGGTTATTACACATTTGATATAATAGTATACAGATCTGTGTTACTTAACAAGTAATTTGATTCCTTTGTGTTTTCTAATCTTTAATTAATGCTAATCGTCTGCTATCAATTATATTCTGTACGTGTTATGTAGTGTCAGAATAGTTTTATTCAGACTGATGCTATTTACTTAAAGAGATGAAAAACATTTACATTCAGTCCATCAAAATACATTTAATTATCAATTGCATGCTCATCCATCAAAAGCATGTTCAAAATATTACAAGACAGAAAAAGACACCAAAAGCAACTAAATAATTGAATGTTATTTTTTATGCTGTAGTGAAAAACGTTCCTCATTATAAAAACTTTTTACGTGCATGAAATAGCTGTACTTAAAAAACCCGCTCTGAATTGTTCAGTAACATTACAGTTTTTAATTAAATACAATACAATCTTCTAAAAGCACTTGAACTGTTGTCAGTCTTGAGTCATTTATGTTTACGCTTAAATAAAATTACAATTATATGGACGACATTTTAAGTTAACGGCCGATAACTAATTCTTGAACTTTTATATTACAAGCCAATTTGAAAAAAAAAATATATATGTAGTGAAACATCTCCAAGCCTGTATCTGTAACCTAGGGTTGGACTGCAGAAATGTGGACTCGGGTTCCAGTCCCACTCAACGCAACCGTTTTTCATTTGTTTACTTAATTTACTTTTTTTACACATCATTTTCTGTTTCTAGAATGTTCTGTTTCTGGAATATTCCAGGAATCTTTAAATTGTATTGGACCTCGAAGCGGAGGCAGTCTTTCGCAGTGCGAGTCTATGTGCAGCACTTGCTGTCAAATAAATGTCTACAACATGTAGCAGTGTGTGTTACTGTATCTCACGATCCTTCAGAAGCATTCAAATACTCATAAAATTAACTCATTTAATTTAAGTAATAATGGAATTTCTTTAACAACAAAAATGGTATATTCTGAAAAACAAAAATAATTTATAATTGTATATCCAATTAAAATGTCAAATAAAGGACTAATTTATACTACTTATATATTATTTGGGTTTAACGTTACATGACAATCAAATGGTCTTAGGAAATAGTATTATGTTTCAATTATTAATAGGAAAGTTACCGTGTGATCTTGGGAGAATTTAAAAAAATTGCAAATATTTTTTTTGTGAAAAAATTATATAAATAGGAAATTGTTTTGACTTTGAATTAGAGCTTAATAATCAAATACAAATTTTTACGTGCATGTCTCCACTCTAGTGTGACATGCGCGCCAAAATTTATTTTACTTCAATTTCTTGTTTCTTTAAAACACCATATGAGGTCCTATAATAAGGAACTAAACGCCTTATAGCGAACCGATATCAATGTGTTATTAATTACTCTGATTTATAGACATTTTTATCATTAGTTACTTATTTGGTCGTCTAATTCTTTAATGTTTTGTAATACAGAGTGAGAGTTCTTGAAGAGGTTTAATAACTGAAAATAAAGTGTGTTTTGAGGGGTTCAATGTAAGTTTTTTCAACTCTTTATCGGAATACTTTTCTTTTAAATGACATGTCATAGAAAAACTTTAATTGCAAACATTTTCCCCTTTTGAAATATAATAATCTAAAATTTTATTTCGAAAGCATATTTCAAGGATTGAAGAACGGAATAATGTCCGCCTTTAGTACTTGATGCTCATTTTACACTTCTTTAAATTTCATTTTTAAACTATATTTGTTCTCATAGTGTTTTCAAAATTACTACCATTCTGACTGTAGCAATAGGACTGTCGGGCTTACAATAAAACAAAATCCTGCTAAAAATGTTACGGGTTTCTTGCTTCATCATAAAAACTGTAGAAACCTGTTAATTTACAACAAAAATTAACTATTACAAAGCAAAAACTTGATTTTAATAATTTTATTTACATCGCAAACCAATATGAAAAATTATTTCAATATCTATGGGTTGATGGAGATGCCTGTTTTTTCTGAAATCCAATCCAGGTAGTATGTGAGACGTGTAAAGCCGTTGGGGTATCCCAATTCACAACCGTCGGAGGTGCCGAAACTGACAATACCCACTTCGGTGTAACTGCCATCGTCCTCTACGATCACCAGTGGACCACCACTGTCACCCTAAAAACAAAAAAAATATATAATACTGACAATCCGTAGTTAATTGAACAATTAACGAAGACTATAAATACTTCGAGGTGTATCACCACCTAAATCTGCGGTAGTTTCGATAGCCGTTGATTATCACGTGGCCTCGAGGATTCGCGGACCATAGCATCTCCGTCTGAGAGCACATTCTGGCCTAGACTGCCGCCTTTTCAATAACCCACTGACGACTCCCGTTGATCCGCACGTGGCCATACAACAATACGTCTCCCCGACAACAATGCCTATCTGTGCCGTGGCGCGAAACTTGTCCAACAAGTCGCAATTCGTAAGCTCAAATACCTGGCTTGCATTGCTTTTGCCTGGGACTACAACTTTACGTGTTATAATATATTTCTGTTTTAATATTCTCGTATCGTTTGTAGCTTTTTATTTCTCTGCAGTAAAAGAAATTATATCCAAATATGTTTCCAAACTTACAAAATTAGTACAGGTTTAACTTTGGCATAGTAGGTGTGAATGAGATAATTGATTATAAAATAGATGAACAAAAAAATAAAATTGTAAACGAAAAAACATATTATTGTAAATAAATATTTGAATTTTTTAACTTAATAAAATCCAAATATAAATGCGTATTTGTTCAATAAAAATACTAAACGTAATCACCGAAAAATCTCTACAAATAAATTGAACTTACATTGCAGGTAGCCTTGTTATCAACACCCTGGGTGCAAAGTGTGAATTCAAAAAGTTGTCCATAATAATTCATACAATCTGTTAGAGGGATGACTTTGAGGTCCACATAATTCAACTGGTCGCTAACAGTTGTTGCAGCTAAAATAATAAAAATCTGTACGTAAAACCTTTAACAGAATATAATATAAATTAATGATAAGTAACAAGCAATTAATTGCTTTTGAAAAATATATTTAAACTTTTATTTAATATATTTTCTCCTGGAAATGTTGATCACTGTTTTTAGATGATATTTATTTACGGAACAGTTTATCTTTTTTATGACTGTACACTTGTTTAATCGAATTGGTTTCGATTGATTGCTATCTCGAGATTATTGTATGTTGAGGCAAACTACCTCGTGTAATATACATATTACTTGAATTTCAAGTAAAAAAGTGGATGAGATACAGGTAAATATCAAATTAAGACTAAGATATTAGGCAAATTATGAAAAAATATATTAATTTTAAAATTTAAATTTCTAGACAAAGTATATTTATTTTATTTCTAATATTATATATTCATGGAAAATATTACAGCAGAATCATTTTAGGATGAAATCATGAATCAGATAAATTTGTACCAGCAAACCCATGAAACAATAACTAATCCTTATTTTCAGGAATTTAAGATCACGATGCATATTGATTATATGCTTCAAAATATAGTACATAATTTTAGTTATAATTGATTAAATCTTTTTATAATTAACATTTTGATGGATCATCATTGATTTATTTCATTATTGATCTGAAATACTGATTGCCCACAGAATTCACAAGAATGATTTTAGTGAAACATTGAACTTATATTTAGTTTTAAAACAGAATAGAAGGAATATAATTAATAGCATCTACTGTTTTTGATATAGATGATGTAAACTAATGCCAGTTTATTAAAGTAAGAAACGTATTTTTTAATCGTTTATTAAAATTTGATACGTTAGGAGTGTATCCTTGACGATTTCAAACCATATAAAAATAAAAGTTATTGAATTTAAAACACATATTTTAAACATGTTCCGGGCTAGAATATACAGTACCTGAACATTTAAAAATTGTTTTCTGATAACAATAAAAGTTAAAATATCATTCACAATTTGTAGCCTAAAATTAAGATTCTCACAGCATCATAAACCAAAATAACGCACAAATCATGTAATTATTGTTTCATTAAAAATCGCGTAATATTCCATTTATAATTTATGTGGTTAATATTTACTAGTTTAAATTTCAACATTTCTTTTGGGACAACGTAATATATGAGTGCATTTATAGAAAAAATTATTATGAGCTTTATTATCACGTATAGCAATGTTACTAGATTTAGATGGTTGTAATTGTTAATAACTATTACTTATGTGCAACGAATTTTAAATTACGTCCCTCTGTGCTCTGCAAATAACTTACACATTTAAACAAATTATTTGATACTTATTATTGGAGAAAGACGCCGCCACAGAAGTATCTACCTACCTTTCTGCTTGGGCTATGAACTAAGAGGATTACTTACAATCAGAGGTCAATCCCCAGCCACTGACGGTCACAGCTTGACCTTCAAGAGTATTTCCTACCAAAGATCTTCCTGGGAGGCTAACAGTTTGAATGTATTCTGTGGAAATAAGCGTCAATATTTTACTACAATATTTACGAATATCACTTCTTCTACATTTTCCTTAATTAGTTCGTTAATTTGATAAGAACTTTTCTTAAGTTTAGAATATTCCTACTGAAAATAGATTATAAGAGTTTAATTTCAGGTGTCGTATTTAAACAATAAGAAAATTTAAACTTAAAAATTCAAAATTAAAACTTAATAATATTGATGAAAAGATTTAATAATATACAAGCTTATTATAAATTCATCATTGCATTCTTTTGCTTCAGCAGAAGAATTTGTATTACGTATTGTAAAATAAACATATTTTATAAAAGATTTGCATATAATGTTGACAAAATTATATATGGATATATATTGTAGCATGTTATTAAATTTCACTATTGAGTTTCATTCATCGCCAGGAATTTGTTTCATTTTGAATGTTTATAAATGTAGTAACTCATTTCTGAACTACAATACATTTTAAAATACACGAGGAGTAAAAAATTAACGTTTTCACGATTCATGAAGTTATTATCAACTTTATAGGCTTCATTTATAAAAACACCCAACAAAAACAAATTCAGTCTTCAATTACTATTTATTACAGTTATTATAAGAAAGAATTTACAAAAGCCTTCGGCAGTTTTATGCCACACTCAACTATTGCATTCAATTATAAAATAATCTTAAAAACAAATTTAATTCCTTTGAACAGGTCAATTTAAACACATCGTAGATACACATCGTAGATATGATGAGATTAATATTTCTGATTTCATGTGAATTATAACTATTTTTAAGATTATTTTATAATTGAATGCAGCAGATGAGCATGGCATAAAACTTCCGAAAGCTTCTGTAAATTCTGTTTTCATAGAAGAACTGAAATAAGTAATAATTGAAGGCTGAATCGGTTTAGTGTTTTTATAAATTATACGGTTCATGTATTTGTCTCGTTAATTACTCGATTTGATACCAGAAACAACTTATTATAGCCATGTCTCTATTATTTCTATGAGTCATGTAACAAGTTCGATACTCTATAACTTACGGCTTAGCGATACGGCTTCCCCTAGTCCGATGACGCCAATGTCGTTATCTAAGTAGAATCCATCGTATTCCTCGTGCAGAATTCCATTACGGGAGGTGACTACTACGCGACCGTCTTCAGAAGTGGAGGATAAAGATTGTGCTCCGAGGGTAACTTCCCACTCAGTGGCACTGCAGCAGAAGAACATTTTAAATATGTGATAAATCTCAACTTTGGTAAAAATATAGTCTCAAAATTATCCATTGTAATTGCATTGCTGATGGAACAATAAATGAAATTAATAAGAGTTACTATTTGGAATGATTAATTTCTTAATTAATGATTCTTGTAAGCAGTAACTTGCAGCGTGACAGTTGATATTTCTTTAAATTTTAATATAAAGTTAGCAAGGATTGGGAACTGGACATGGTGTCAGAATGTCCAGAGCCTATTCCGCACTAATCCCCAGGGATGGCAATTTCACACGCTAGGACATGACCTTTGTAATTTCTGTAATCACGCTGATGTGGAATTGGAGACCCAGGAAAACGCGGAAATAATACGTGGTAGCCTCAACCAATAAGATTTCGTAGTTTAGAAAGGAAATTGATCTTATAGGTTGATTCTTCGATGCTTCTTCACATGGTGTTTATGCTGTGTGAATTTTCATTAATCTATTTGAACATGAATGTGACGGAAGGGATTCGACGTTTGATCCCGGACAATTAAGGGAGTCAACCTGCAACGCTTTGGAGAGCGTCCTACGGGGAAGCTGACAGAGAGGCGACGCTATATTTAAAGCAGGTACACTGTCAAGTTTCCCAACCTTTGACACCTAGGGAGAGTATCGTCCACGGTTTAACCAGATATTATAATGATATCTGATTGGTTCGCTGTACCTCGGAATTCAGTACATATGTTATTAATTAATGATCGTTTAAATAAATTCCCCATTTATTTCATTAACTACCTGTAAATTTATCCGAATACACCCGACCCCAACAAACTTATCTGCATAACATAAAAGTATCAGGACGAAGAAATCTCTATCGGACCAGGAATCGAACCCAGTGCCACCCAATTAGGTGCTTGATACATCGTCTCTTTGGTTAAGCTAAACCATTTCTTATTTAATCAAAATTAAATATTCTGGACTAATTAAATGTGTATCAGGTTCTCATATAATATATATATATACTGTTTGAGTGTACTTTTTAAAATTGATTTCAATAACTAATTTAATATTTCAACATCAATATTATTTAAAGGAAATACAGATTTATTTTTGTCGTTGGAAATTTTTTTTAAAAAAATATTAATTACATAAGGAGTTAAATTATTTCGATTGCGGACTCATGTTGTTTGACGTATACTCGTGTGATGCACAGAATCAAACATGCATCATTATTTTAATAGTTGCTCCGTGAACTGTATATTGTAAAAAATACTTTTACAAGCTATTTATTTACATTTTAATTTTTTGTGTCTGTGAAATTACAGTTTCGCTTTCCAATCTCCTTGCAGTTTCTTTCCTTCTTTTCGCCAGTCTACAAATACTAGTTGCATTTATATTGTAGTCAACCTAACTTAAAAATGGAGATGTCCGATTCAAATATAGTAAATCTGGTACGAGATTGTTTAAGTTGTGGAAATTTGTATCATTGTTTCAGTACAAAATTATTTGGAGAATGGCAGCTAACTACGCCAGATTAAATATTAATGACAATTTAAAAGAAGGAAACATACGGAAAATTAGAATTATAAAACCAATTGTATAATTTTAATTAAAAAATAAGTGTATACCCTAAAATGGAGGAAGAGGTTGTAGTTGACAATTTATTTCCTGTTGGCCTGGTGCTTACCCATCTACGCAGTGTCCGGCAGTCAACACCCAGGTGGGGATGATGAGGGAGCCTCCACAGAAATGTATACCGTCAATCTTCAACGCCACTTGGTGTGGAAACTGGCCGCGAGTGGCCTGGTTGCCATTTATGATCCTGGATCCAGATCCTTGAGGCTTAGGAGCAGTAGCTGTAGAAGTATTTTAAGATTAAATACTAATGTCTGATAAATTTTAATATTTTTGTCTTGAGGTTGCGTCAAAAAAATTGATTATCCGATCAATGCCTGGGGCGTAAAACGTTCAATGAAATAGAAGAGTCAGATCCACATTATTAAGAATATTTTTATTTGTCACTACTATATTTTAATCATAGGACATAATTCAATAAATCAACAATCTGACAGTTAAGTACAAATAAATAAACAATACAGCCAATTTGTCGTCAAGCAATATTCATATTTAGCGAAGTACTTAGAACACAGTACGCAATACGAAAAATTAACTTCTTTTAAAAATTTAAAAATTACTGATGAAGTCCACAAACATTGACGAAACGTAGTAAAATATTACATAAATATTGTTGTGTACGTAACTGTTGGGATTCCAGCCGGGTCATTACAGGCTAAGTCCACAACATTTCGATGACGTTCACTGCCATCTTCATCATTCCCTTGATAAAGATGGCAGTGAACGCCATCGAAACGTCGCGGCCTAAGTCTATAATGATCAACAGTCACTTTTAAAGGATATTCACCAGGAAAACGTTCGATCTTTAATTAATAAATACTGTTTGCTTACAAATTGACTATCGTTTATTTCTTTATAAAAAATAATTCAAACATTATTGACCTCTAAATACTATTCCGAATGACCTGCCATCTAACTTGTATCAAATAAGACGTTTTAAATGTCAACAATTAAATAACTTTCTTCGCCTGAGGACAACCTTTGAAAGAAAATACAGAATGTTTATATTATCCATTTCTCAGATTAATAATTGTTAACTGTATTTTTTGGATAAAATGTGAAGCATTAGTACATTACTTAACTGCAGTTCAATGTAGTTGTAAATCTTAAAATTGACGATAAATTTTTCTGAGTTTATAATTTGGTAGAATGTAAATTTTTTTAAATATATATTAATTGTAATACACGAAAATGCATGAAATTATCAGCAATTTTTACTCATTTTTTTTCATACAGTATGTTAAGAAATTAATTATTCTTATTTAGAGTAATGGAAGTGCACTTACGGAGAAGCGGTTTTGTCTTATGCTTGGGAATGAATGAAGCCTTTAAAATTATAAAAATAACATTTTATTAAAAACTATTACAATACAAACCAAATATTATGAACACAATTAATAAGAGAAATTAATGAAATAAAATTCTATTACGTTCTAAATATATTATGAATTTACAAAAAACATTATGCCATTCTACGACGTATTTTGTTTACTGCGAAATAATTTAACCTAACTATAATGATGTAGCTGGTTATATGTCAAACGTTACGTACAAGTTTTATCAAGAAACATGAAGAAAAGTATGTTTTATATTTTAAAAATTTAATGTTTAAACAATATGACTAATGAAACAGTTGGATCAAAGAAGTAGTTAATTTTTGGATAAAATAATAACGTCTAATACAAGAAAGCAGCAATAGACTTTCAACTGAAGAATACTGTTCTCAATTACAATAATATTTTTAATAACAATGAAATAATAAATTAAAACAGTCACATAATTTTAATAATATTGCACTGATTTTTATATCGTTGGATAATATTTCATGAAAACTGAAATTACGTACCTCGGATAGTGTAACAGCCACTAAAATGATTGCCAGAAACTTCATAGCGAAACCACAGGCGAAATATACGTTTGCTATGGAATATTTTACGTTTGTGGACTACTGAGCTGAAATCAGTTTAACATGACATGTCGAATTTTGGCTCGATCTCATTTGTTTCTGAGATAAGTAGAAGAAGCGTGTGTGATGAAATTTACATTACGTTGATAAGGCTATTAAGTGGAATGACGTAAGTATGTGGATGAGTTATTTCCTGTCATAGCACACAGTATAAATCCTAACCAGCACAGTCGTTAGCCAATTTTAACTGATAAATTGGTTTTATTTGTCGTGTCATGTAAATTTTAATTTTTAGTAATTTCTCATTTTTATTATTATTTTGGGTTAACAGATTACATGAGGGCTATCCTGAAACAGGCAACTCCCCTTTGATAGCATAGGAAGGGAATTGAAAAGGCGGGATGCGGAAGGTAGAGCAAGGCAGCCAAGGATTGACTAGGGTCTCCGGGCAATAGTTTAAGGATCCTACCCGGTGTTTCACCTAAAGAGATGCGGGGAAAACCCTAGAAAACCTGCATCATGTAGGTCGGGCATTGGGTACTATTATCACGCCCTTCTGAATGACGGGAGACGTGTGTGCTGATGGGTCGCAGCATTCCCTTCTCCGTGTCTCCACCCGTTTTTGGAGGCAGTTAGCCGACTGATTCAATGGGATCAGCGGACAACTCTTTCCATATGCCCAAGGTATACCTCCTAAAATAGGTGAAGGTGTCTCGGCATGTAAGAACTGTGATAAAAAAAACAGAGAGAGTACGAGGCATTCCCGACATAATCAGGTGGGCCCTGCAGTCACTCTACATATATTCAATAAACTCAACTTTATCAAAATTTTGTAGCTGTTGTTTCGTTTTTAAGGAAAAATAAAAAGAACTATTTCCGCGCGAACGAAGTCGGGGGCATAGCTAGTACTTTAGACCATCCTTTATACGTTATAAATGGTAAGTGGAAATACTGACAGGTACCCAGGTACCCAGGTACCGAAATATAGTCGAAATATAATGTCGGAGATAAGAGAATCTCCACAAAAATATGTGTTGTCAATGTTAACCGCCATCTGATGTGGAAACTGGCCACGATTAGCCCGGTTGCCGTTGACGATCCTGGATCCAGATGATCGAGGCTTAGGAGCATTAGCTGTAGAAGTGCTTTAGGAGTAGATATAAACATTTGATAAAGTTTAATAAGTTAAAAATACAGTATATTTACGGGCTTACAACCGCATTCGTTTGTGAGACGAAGAGGCGTTTCGGGATCTAATATGGGTCGCAAGGTAGATAATTAGCATTTTTCGATTTTAAATTAATATTTTTTCAACAAATTCTCACACAAAGGAAACCACAAATTTTATATGTATTTTGAAATTATGAAACATTAGTACACTTGCTTGGCTGAAATTCATTGTCGAACGCTTCTCTTTTCAGTATAAAAGTGTTGCATTAAAATTGTTGACATATATTTCTGGGCTTATAATTTAGGAGATGGTGAAAAACGTTGGTATATATTCTATATAAATTATACTTACGAAGAAATAAATCAATATTTTTTTTGAGTGTAGTTTGTTAATTAGATAATGATTGCTATTAAGAGTAATGAAGATATACTTACGCAGAAGTGGCTTGGACTCATGCTTGGAAATCAATGAAGCCTATAAATTATAAAAATCCCTTTGAGGAAAAAATACAATAATAACAAAATAAATGATTAAATGGAAGTTTACTTGTATTTTGGAATATTATTAATTGACCGATAAAAGTATGCAATTCTAAAAATTATTAAGGTACAATGCGTATTTTTCATCGCGTATATTCTTGACAACTTTTTGTGTACTGGAAGAATATTTGTGTCCATTAAAGCACCGGGAATATTTATACTATTTTAGCTTTCCAGAATTTTTGGGGAAAATTTATGGACTCAATTAAAATCCTGTGAGTCAAAGGGCAGCTTGAATGCTCTTTGAGAAGGTCAAGGTTTGGATGTTTACACATTTGGCATATTTTAATCAAAAGTTTAGAAAAAATTAAGAGGATTATTATTTATTTAATTAACTGAGATGCTATGAATTGTTAGCAACGTTTTACAGGTTTTAATAAAAATATACATTCTCAGATGCTATTGATAACTTAATCATATTATATTATACGGTATTAAAACATTAAGTGTATACAATACATACGTATATATTGATCTGAGCTCGAGATAATGTATAGTTCGAAAATAAAATTTCTAATTTCATTACAGATTACATACCAACGTTAATCGTTGCGTTTTTGATACATTATGAAATTTATTCTCTGGTCTTGTAAGACTTGAGTTCTGTCTTTTTAAAAGTATAAATCATTGGAAGTTATTCATTTGATACCTCCTCAAATTAGTAGTTCTCTTTGCACGTTGTTTTCAATGATTGAAAATCGTATTACCTCTTTTTTTCACAGAATTTGCTATAAATTATTCTGAACTTAAATGCTTTGTGATGTCATATTTTTGAAGTTAAACACTTAATCCTCGTTCCATTAGTTTCTGTTGCTTTTATGGCAGATTCTAATTGATTAAAATACTGAACTGTAGGTTCTATATCGTGGACGGCCTTCAGAATAATTTATCACATGGTCTCATTCTGTTACGGACAGACTGAGAGATAAGATTAGATATTATTACCGAGATACGGCTAAAATTATAAATCTTATAGCTGAAACCCCGATTACGGTCTCGGCATATTTATTGTGACAAACACCAATTAATGAATTTGAATGTAAACGACGGCAATGGAAATATCATTGATACGCCTATCTATTCTTTTCTACGGAAGCAAATATCACTAGGACGGGAGATACTTTAGAGGGCATTAACTCGTGGCCAGGTAATTCCTGCCGCTAATAATTCATTCGACCCGGCTTAAGCCTAGCAGTATTTAGTGCGCGACCGCAGGCCTCGTAAGCTCTACTACTAATATCACTCGACGCATACGCCGCTCAAAAAGGGAACCCAGTCAATAATTCATTTCTCTTATGAAGTTGTTTGTTAGGTGGCACACTGTTGCCTCGCCCGTATTTGAACCCATTTTTCAGAATAATGTACTTAGTACGAGTTTACCACTATCGTGTATTGATTTACTTTCTCCGTTTTCTTTTTAAAAAATTGCTGTGAACTTCAAATATATTCTCAATAATACGGGCTATCCTACTAAATTTTTTTTTGTTACTAATACTCGAGGCCGTCATTAATTAGTAAGTACGAATCACAAAAATATTTCCTAATAAATACTTTTGTCATATAAATTTTTTTTCTTCACCAAAACGCAATACTGCCTTGGGGCAACGCATTTGCAAACCAATTCAATTTATTGTCTAGCTGCTAGCATGGCTAAACCTTCTGCATATCAATCGTGTAAGCACAAATAGTTTGATCACTTATGGTAGGGGTTGAAAAAAATCGAGTTCGGTGTCGAAACCTGTCTAATGTGAGTCGCTGAGTTATATTATGACATTTAGTATGCGATTTTACTGCAATTGATAAAGGATGGAGAATTTAGATAAAATTTAGTTCTTATGTTCCTCGCGACTCAAAACCAAAGAAAGTGGCGATGAGGAACAACTAGTTTCCCCCGACAGTATTTTTCTATTATTTCAATCCTCTGGACTAGATATCTCATAGGAGTGGGGGAGAAGGAGCTCACACAAAAATAACAATAATTGGTATCAAAACCAGGATTATGGGAGTCGCTGAATGTAACCTGTACATTCAAAAGTCTACTTATATTGAATTTCAACACCTAAGAGGGGTGTATGTGTACACTATTAAAAACGACGAGTAAGTTTGATCAAATTTTGTAAGCATGACCCTCGAGACGTGAAAAATTGCTACGAAGGAAGAAAACAAATATCGTTCGCTCCCGATTCTGGTTTAATCATGCGCTGACCAACATTAAATAATGTACCGGGATCATATAAATAAATACCCGGGCAACGCCAAATGCCCAGGTAGTATTAAATAAATTGTTTAAGTTATCCGTTTTATTGATTTAGAAGCATGACTCAAAAAACGTATGTTTGAATACAAATGAATGGATCGTCTTTCATATCATTTTGACAAGAAAGATTAATTTCCAGAGATAAAACGATATGTGACGTTTTCTTACCGAACGAACTGTGTGCTGAAATGAGGTTGGAACACCCCTGGGAAATTTAAGTTTTATCTCGAAGTGACTGTGATGCCAATTTCGTTTGCTGGGACTCGAGTGGGCAGCTAAGTGTCGGCCAAAGGAGGAGAAGAAGTTGTCTGTGTACAAAGGCCAAGTGGCGTTAGCGTGGCGTGTGCGGAATGAGAAGGCCGAGGCTGGCTCCTGATGGCATTAACTCCCAGAAGAGGAACGCATGTCCCTGGCAGACACGCAGAGTGATTGGACTTCTCCGAAGTGGATCCCGAAGGACGCACTAAAAATTGGATTTCAAACGGATGATTTTGTGTCTATATCAACGGACATCTGGTACGGTGCTCTCAGAAAGGTGGATCCATAGTCTTACAGCTGAAGACAACAGTGGTAAATCTTCAATAACATGAATGTTACTTAACAGAAGTTATTATGTGAATTCAGTTTTACATGAACATAATCTCCTTTCAACGACTCGCACTTTTTCTCCCAGCATTTCTACAACTTTTTCAATCAGTCCAAAATGTAAATTTGACGAAGACTGTCATGACAGATGTCGATTTGTGCAAAGATTTTGTTCGACGTGAATTATTTTCCTTTTAGGCCATTATTTCAGGTTAGGAAACAGAACAATATCGTAAAGAGCTAAATATAGGGAATACGATGAATGCGAGAACATACAGACAAAATTCACCATGCAATACGTATATGTGACTCTTCGCCAAATGAATATGTTTTTTGGTTATTTTTCTATCAGTCCACAATAGATTGTCTCCATTCAACGTTCATATCTTTATAAGTGGTCAATGAGAGTGTTCCGGTGCCTTCTCATAAAAGAAACGTGACTATAACGATCCCAGCCTATTTCATAGTCTTGGAAACCTGAGATGGTTCTCCTGACTAAACATTCTGCTTCGACTCCATGCTTTGTCTATGGAGAGTAGAGGCGTAGAAATTCGTCAAAACTGTTACGAAAATTAACAATTCCAGCCACAGAATCGACGTTATAATTCTCCACTGCAGAAAGCTCGACACCCATCATGGTGATGGTTTTTGGGACAACTTTTGTGTGCAATATCGAAACAACTAAACAAAAATAATCTCTAAAATTACGCGCTGTTAATAAACCACTGCACTACTTATTACAAAAGGAAACATATCTTTGCCTAAGATGGCGGGAGAAAAGGTAACATCTTTGGCGAGGAGGAGTGTCTTCCCTGGAGATCAGATGGCGGATGATCTAAAGAAGCTTGCCTGATTTCAAACTATATATATATATATATATATATATATATATATATATATATATATAGAGAGAGAGAGAGAGAGAGAGAGAGAGACGAGTCGTAAACGGCAGTGATTGATGGAAATAGGTTGATTGTGAAGCCTAGAACGGTGAATATTAAATAACAATCACTTCAATACGGGTAAAAGCGTTTGATGTGTGAAGCGTCGATTGTATTGGTTCATTTAAACTTGTTTGCTATTCATGAAAATTCATGTAAACGTTATTCATTTGGTTGCAAGTAGAACCACATATTAACCCTGAGAATAAGATTATAAATTTTATTTTGGATACATGACGTATTATGATTATGTTTATAATCACATCGAGCCGTAATAAAGCTGCCAGATATATTTTATCCAAAATTTATGGCATACAGTGGACGGTGAATTTCGGATCTAGTTTAACCTCATTGATATTGGAAAATATCTCATCAGTCTTGGCTTATATTTTTATAAATCACAACCAGAATACTTTTTACAGCGTATGTAAATGAGTCAAACATTTTTCGTTGACAAACAGAAAGAATGCAACTGTGTAATGGATAAGGGTACAAATGTGTTAGAAAAATAGTCTGAACCTTGAGCATGAATGTTTGAAAATCAAGCTATCTTTCTAGTTTGTACCAGACTGAGGATTATATCTGTCAAGAGTATTTAAAGGAGTTCATATCGTCATTTTTCTACAGGAATCAGTGAGAAATGAATGTAGTGTTATTTATCTTAGAAGCTCCGTTTTTTGAAATACGCTGATTACCCACCGGAGAATTTAAAGTAGTGTGTATTTACGGTTACCTGGCGTAATTATGCAACAATAATTTTTTTTGAGCACTGCACGTGAAGCTACAATAGCAGCGTGAGGTTTTTAATATAGCTGTCTAGACAGAAGTGTGGCAAACGCGATCTTATACCGTGGCAAGGTCAGGCAGGACACCCTTAAATCGAGCCGAATTACTGCGCCAGGATTGCCGCCATCTATAATAAATGCCAGCGCTCAGCTATGCATGAGAGCCGGGACCTCCACCGCGGCACAAGATATATATTGTGCTATTTACTCTCTGGCCGACAAACAAAGCACTCGAGTCAAAAGACAAACACAGCAGCTGGAGTTCGGCGGTGACTTGAGGCGAGGGAATGCAGGACAATCTCACCCTCTCGCGTTCAAGACTTATGCTGGAGAATATTAATGCATTCCCAGGAATTTGGGTACGCTTGCTGAGCCAAGTGTGAGCAACATCTGCGCTTATTTTGCCGGTAATATATGTAACTGCCTAGATTCATTTCAGTAGATTAAACATTCCTTTGGAGAACATGACAGTACCTTACCATTAAATACAAGGCACGGTTATTTTACAAAACTTCAAATGTACTAAAATTAAAATACATTATGATGGAAAGTATCTCATTCTATTATACTCAGAATCAATAAAAACTAGGTTTCTTGAATTATATCTCAAATAGATACATCTTTTTTTCAGATTATAAACTCTAGTGAGGTGACATCTTGGAAACGACTGATAGAATAAACCTGTTTTGAGGTGGATTTTTAATCATATCCTACTAGATAATTTTATTTGCACATCATCCCTTTGCTTTGTATTGCGACTTTCTGCCATCTTTTGAGATGATAATTAATGTACATAATAGTTTTATGACTTAAATATTTACAATAAATAAAAAGCCGTCTTTGTATTTATTGATAATTAATGTAATTGGCGACGAATTTATGCCTTATGGATTTTTATCTTCCATCAGTATTTTTGCTACCTTGTTCCTCGTCTTACTCGGTGGGCTCTTCAAGTACACTAGGGCTCGGGAAAAAAGTCAATAACAATAAAGAATGTTATTAGTAAACAAATAAACGCCTGATACCCAAATAATTAAATGAAATAAATTAGCAACCAGTTTTTAATTAGATTGAACGACGTTTCTTCAACACACTTCTTTGGGTTTGAATTTTGAAATTTTGATGACCAAACTCAAAGTGCTTTTAAGTTACCCTGATTGACACATTTGGCATATCTTCATCATAAATTTTAAAATTTAACACCTGAAGAAGTCCCAAATACAAACATTCCAAAATATTTACTTTATTGCTTTATTTCTGAAACAATGGTTGGAATAATTACGTTATTTACAATCAAGAAGTTTGCTGTAAATTTATAGTACGCTTGTACAGAAAATATTCCAAACTTACTGCCATAAGTAAAGTAATTAGTCCGAATATAAAGTACTTGATAACATAACTTCTCAAAAGTCTACTTTTTTTTCTTAATCAAGAATTGCCTTATTTTACTCCTTAATTGAGTTTTTGTACTCTAATACTTATAACGACTAAGAAAAAATAGTTATATTGAAATATAAATAATTTGTCTTTCAAAAACGAATTTTTTAATATGATAAAAGTGTTAATATAAATTATGAAAGTTGGATAAGTAAAACTTAAAGTACAAACCAAAGATCATATAAAAACTAAGTTTAGCTAACGCCTTTGCCGGGGGTTAAATTTTATTTCATTAATATACTAATAAGATATGAATTGGGAAAAGTAAGTACTCTTTTTCTAAAACCGTGATTGGAATATTATCGTAAGGCTGAAAGTCAGTAAGTTAGTAGGCGTTCAGAATGTTCATGGACTTTTAGTGATGACGCAGGAAGCCGTCATTAAGGGTAATTATTCACTGGGATAAACCGAGTAGGTTTGTGTGTTTAAGGGTTGCCGACTCATGTACCGTTGCTCTGAATTAACGCTCATTACTCTATGATGACACGTCGTTCGAAACTTCATTTTGTCACATCCCCGTCTTAACTAGATAAAATTTCAGTGTCTATTAATTATCACATCTTTCAACAAATGATATGCCCGACCAATAATATACCATTAATAAGTTTACCATTTAATACCAAATTAGAGGCTATCCATTTAATGGAATGAAGAAAATTTACTGAAGTGAGGAATGGTAAAAATATCATTGCTCGATACTCATTAACTTTTAATTGAAAATATATAATCGTTCTCTTTTTTATGTCAGGAAATTTTTAAGCCAGAAAGTTTTATTTGACTACTTACTATAAACATTCTGAACTATCTCTATAATATGGTCCAAAATTAATAAGGTATTATCTTCCTTCCTTGGCTCTGCACCCTATTGAATATTTTATTACGATGAATGTGTTATTGAAATTAGATATGTTAGGCTGGTATCTACTAAAATTTTTCAGATTTTAAATTGAAATATATTTATACTAGCTTGTTGCTCGGCGATTCCCGATAATTCATTTACCTTTGCCCTCTACAGTATTCTATTTCAACCTTGATGAATGGTTTAGGAACGCCTACGTGAAACCTTGGGGCACTTCATAAGGCACAATGTGTTTGTGGAATTCCGGGTATGTTACTCAGAATCGACTGCCTCAACAATTCTGGTGAAAGGACCACCATAGAAAACCAAGAGGAGTACTGTAAAGTCCGTCAGGACTGACTTCTTCCTTCCCCCTTTGGTCCCAGGTCTTCCGCAAAGCTTAAACGACCTTGAGCAGTTTGAGAGGTGCATGCATGGGAGTCACAGATCTTCGGCATAAGGTAAGAGTTGTTCCCTGATCCCATTGTAACAGTCAACCAGCTGCCCCTCACATTTGTGAGTCGGCCATTTGCCTTCCCCAAATTTGATCGAGGCATGAAGTTGGGCTTGTTGCGTCCAAACAGTCTAGTTTCCTGTTATCAGAATGGCGTGGGAGTAGTACCAAATTCCCTGCATCGTCTTGAAGGGAAACGCGACTATTCAACCCTTTTGCTACTTTGCTCTATTTTTCACATCCCCATTGCTGTGCTATTATAGCGGAGAACCACCAAAACGTAGCCTTTATAAAAGAAAAATTTAACCATGCGCCTTTTTCTTTCTACTGAGCCCTCCATTAAATCCAGTTGATTATTCTTAATCTTATTCAGGGATTGTCTAGTTCTGAATGTAGCCAGTCGCTCATTAGCCACGCGTCTTCTTCTTTCTACCGGATCCTCCATTTAAAATAGTTTAGATTATATTAAATTTAATTTACTAGGTTGAAAGTAACGGTTGATATTTACTTCAATGGTCTAAAATTACTTTATGTAGTGCGTTACGGTTATAGAAGTTTTAAGTAATACTTCAACCACCTTAAGATGACAAGAAATATTAATTATGTATGTTATTATATTTTATGAAAATCTATAAGTTACCATATACAAGAGAAGTATTATATCCAATGTATTATATGAAATGCTTCGAAGTATTTCAATGACCTTAAACTAAATAATAAACATTAAGAGATGACTTAATTGTTATTACGGAAAACTGGTTTGAAATGTACTCTGCAACGTGCTTTGTTTGATGAAACATTTCCTGGTTAGCCCGAACGTTACACGCAGAGCGGTACTCAGGGCTATTATGTATAGTGATATTCTCATCTTTAATATTAATTGAACACGTGCATTTCTATAAATAATATTGTGAAGGAGGTACGTGTTTGTGTTATCGGGCAGTTTTTTTGCTGTTAAATGCCTAAATAATGGGATTATCTACGTATCGTGAAGCAGTAAGCAGTAAGCAGTCTGCATTTGCCGTTGTTTGTTTAGATTTTTAAAAACAAAAGATACTTTGATCTGTTAGTATTACGTGAACAAGTTAATGTTTTATAAATAAAGTAATTAAACTACTTGACGTCATATTATAAATAAAATATAAAGAATGGCCAAAAGTTAAAAATGGAGTATTTTAATTGAATAAGTTTCGGCCCCCTAATTTATTTAATTAAAATACATAACAATTTCATGTTGCTGCTGCAAAACATATTCAAATTAAAACATTCCATTTCTGGATTTTGAATATTATTTGTATTTTTTTGATGTATTGTAGTAGAAACAGAATTGGAATAAAAAAACGTTTAAAATGACTGATTTAAATCACTCCGTCAGCGTAAAACGACTTCTCGAGAATATATTTACGGTCGGCAATGGATTCTCCCCTGGACGGAATATCGAAATGAAATCTCGGCAAACCTGAATGAGTTGGGCCCGTAGTTATTTCTGTTCACGCACTGGTGAGTTGTGTGGTCTCAGCATTGCGCGTCGTGCTGATCTGCTTTCGGAGACCGATCCCTCCGGCGGACAAGTAATTGCCTCCACAAGCAGCCGAGCGGAAGGAAGCTGCGCGATCTCGCATTCAGCTCGCACGCCCGTACGTAATCAAAAACCGTCCCCGGACAGATGTCCGGCTCCACGGCCTTGAATCCTAACCTCCCCGCCCACTACTTCCAATCTAACAACAAAAAAACTACCACCTCCGTATCAACAAATAACTCCCATTTCGGAATACTTCAGTCATTTCGGTACCAATGGCAGATGTAAAGCAGCATTTCAAATAGGATCTCTTTTTTTGTTACTGATTTTGTATATGGGATTGGTATTTTATGTTAACCATATCCAACTGATCGCATAGAAATGAAATCTTGGAACAACTAAACAAAAAAAGATACCCATTAGGAATTTTTGTTACCTATCCAAAGCTTTTGATTGTGTAGATCATAATATCCTTCTAAACAAAATGAAGTTTTATGGAATAACAGGAATTTCCCATAATTGGTTCTCCTCTTAACCTAACAAATAGGAAACAGAGGGTTACATTAAAAGACTCTAACTCTGGACAAATTATTAACTCAGACTGGGGACAAATAAAGACTGGGGTTCCACAGACTAGGTCCATTGCTCTTCTTAATATATATAAATGACTTACCTAGATCCATAAATTCTTCTTCTAAAACTATACTTTTTGCTGATGATACTAGTATTTTGGTTACAAATAAACAAAATAGTCTGGAAAATGCTGCCAGTGTTACATTAAGCCAGATGCTTCACTGGTTTTCAGCCAATGGCTTGTCAGTCAATTGTGATAAAACTCACTTCATCCAGTTTCAGACAAAGAATGCCAATTTGAACTCAATAAAACTAGCAACAAATAATTGTGAAACAACTGAAGTTGAATGTACAAAGTTTTTTGGCATATCCTTGGACAATAAATTAAACTGGAATGATCATATTAAAATTCTCCTGCGAAAACTAGGCTCGGCAACCTTTGCTCTTAGAATTATGTCAAGTTGTAGTGATTCTAACATAGGAAAATAAGTTTATTTTGCATATTTCCACTCTATAATGACATATGGTATAATATTCTGGGGCAATGCATCAGGGAAAGATAAAATATTTACACTTCAAAAAAAGGCTGTTAGTATATTATGTCAGGTCTTACCAAAAACATCTTGTAGGGGACTTTTCAAGAAAACTGGAATAGTGGCACTCACTTGCCAGCATATTCAATCACTCATGTTATTAATAACAGTAACCTCTTCACATTAAACTCAGATATACATGACTTTGATACCAGAAGTAAAAACAATTTACACAAGGAAGGGAAGTCTCTAACCGTAATACAAAAGGGTGTACATTACAATGCTATTAGCATATTTAATAAACTTCCCACCTCCATTAAACAATTAAAAATAAATCCAAACAAGTTCAAATATGAACTAACTAAGTTCTTACTAAGCCACTCCTTCTACTCTGTTGAAGAATTTATGGAGATGAATGTATCATAGGGTAGATATTTATAATTATGAAAGAACATTATTAGAACACTAATTTTTTTAGTATAGGATGTAAAAATATTTATCAATTTTATATATAAGGTACAAATTGTATGTCTTCTGTATAGAACTTAAAAAAATCTTATTGTAAGTTAAAAATTGATGAATAGTTACAGTATATTTTAATATTAATAAAGCAACCTATGTAAAATCTCTGACTCGTTCCACAACCCTTGAAGCTTGTGCTTCTCTATAGGATTTATAGAATATGATTTTATACTTATACTTATAGACGATCGTAGCTTTGAGGGTTTTGAATAAGTTACAAAAATAACATAAATTGCAATGAGTTAAATTAATTTAATGAATGTTTCTTTTTAACGATCTTACAACAACGAACTTAAGTTTTTTATTATAAATAGTATGTTTTACTTTCTTTATATGTTTAAGTATGAAGATGCTGTATATAGAAGTCGGGGTGGAACGGGACACGTATTGTTCAACAATTTTTGTAAAATGATGGAAAAGGAAAAATCACTTTGTAAAAGTATAAAACTTTAGTTTATTCTATTTTTTACTTAATCTAATATTAATATAACTTAAAACAATGAATTTAGATGATTGAGGAATTTTTAAAAAGGAACAATTTTCCCGTTCTGCCACCCCTCCGGTTCAGATTGTTTTTAATCACAAATTAAATTTATGAATAATCATAACTCCTTTTTTGTTTTCTTCCTTGATTTATTGTGCGTATGGTTGATCGATTCATCAATTTTCCCTTCCGAAAAGAGAATTTATTGCAGCTGCGCAAACATTTCCCACGTTCTACGTTCCATTTCTTTCATAATGTATCTACGTAATCGGACCAACGTTTGTGTACACCTACAAATAAATAAAATGTACTCATTTTTGGTACAATATCTTGTAACTAATTCTTATAAGGTGATTCTGTCATCTTTTTATTTTTATCTTGAGGAACCCACAACATTTTGCTTTGTACAGTACGTGGTTTTAGTTTAAGTTTTTTTTCACCAAGCCTTAATACAATCTAATTTTAACCTTATACGGAACTTATATGCAGACAAAGGCACCTAATTTACGAATATATTCCATTAAAGAGTTAAGTTAAAAGCGAGGCGTTTTGTAGATTAGCTTCTGTCTAAATGCTGCCAAAATTATAAAGATGTAAGACCCCAAAACAAGAGTTTATTCACAAGGCACAGTCAGAACCTGGTAAAGTCGGCTGCCAGAACTTTTTCCTTGATCATTTATTATGTTCCACGCCTATTTAATAACCTCCGGCACTATCGAGTAAAAAGAATAGGGAATTTCATCCTACCCCGCCCCGGGTTCCCCTACAATGTACGTAAATGAAGATATTTTTAAATAAATACTGAAATAATATTGTAATGATATCAAAACATTTACTTGCTATTAACTTTTAGTGTCTAAATATTAGCTGTAAATCCATAAGCTTTTATATCTAATACCACGAATTGATTAATGAGTTAAAGCGTAGAATGAAATAGTTTTTAACAGACCATAAATATTATTAGTTTTGTCAGTATGAATTGTATTGGATAATATTTCCTGTGACCATTAAATTTTATGCTTTTCCAAGAAAAACCAAAACCTACATCATGGTCACGGTCTCGCTTTATTACTGTTAATAATTTAATGTCACGATCAATTATTGGTATTATTTTCTGCCTGTCTAATGAAATGGTGTGCTATTAATCTATCTATATCTTTATATATATTTATCCTATCTTTGAAATTCTTGGCCAAAATTCCTAATTCAATGTAATTTACATGTTACTTCCCTAGGTGAAAGATCATCCCAGAAATATATACTGTTAGAAAAAAAATAATACAACTATTAAGTGAACTAATTGTGTAGAGTATTGAAATTAACATTGTTAATTTTTTGTAATTTACCGAGTTTGATTAATTGAAACGGTATCAATAGAAAAATGATTATATAGTTAAAACTATAGCATTGTGATTTTGCCTTAAAATTATGACCATTCTACTGTTCTGTATCTGCAAAACTGACTGAAACAGGGATGCAGACTGAGAAGTAAAGTAATGTGGTGAAATAATGATGTAGTTTTATCCAGAAACTTTTATAATTCAGTTCAATTTTAAGAAAATCTGAATACAAACTATCTTTCAGTTAGTACGCTGTGAGAGACAAATAACAATAGTTAAAGTGTATTGTTCCATTGTCAGCACATATATTCAGAATTGTAATTATGCAGAAACAGCAATTGAGATCTCCAGTAGACAATTGAAAACTTGTTTCTGCAGATAAAATATGATGGGTTATTTTAAGTTACATGAAAAATGTAAAAGTTATCGTAAAATATTGGACGTTCAGTTTTGGACGTTATGAAAATAACTGGATTCACAGCTAATTAAATGTCACACGTACAAGCAAAGCTTAAAATGAGCGCTGCGGTGATTATCCTTAAGTAGGAAACTGACGTTACTTTCTCTATTGAATTAAGGAACTTGTTAACTCTCACGCTGCTGCCTTGAATTAATCCGCTTTTCATCGTTGAGCGTTGGGCTTTTACACGTCATAGATAAACGGATTATTTTAAGAGTATATTAAAGCTTTAATCTTAAATACGAGTAAATAAAACGTCTTTAAAAAGTTACATTACTCATAGTATACTCGTGAATAATAGTTTTACAATTTCTATAATCAGTGAGTGCGTTTAATTATACTTTGTTATATGACAAATGTAAAATAAAATAAAAAAATACGAAACATCAAATTTTAAAAAAATTATTATATTGAATTCATGCTTTCCAGTTCACAGTTTTCTTCAAACATATTTACATGTAAATTTTGTCCACATATTTGCTCGTGGCTAATCAATTAAGTTCAGAACAAAAGTGCATCGATTTTATTTGGTAATTATTTAAATACTCGGCCTACCTTAGTATCCATTAGTGGCTAAAAGTGACAAGATTGGTTCTGTAGCTTCGTCTATTCACTTAACATATACAAATTCGCATTCAAAGTGGGACCCCATTCAGTCGGCTCACATCATCATGCATTCCACCATCTAGTGGTCAAAGAAATACTGCACTTTAATAACCCGGTACTACTTTATCTATACAAAATGATACTAATTCTTGTGTGGAAAATGAAAATTATATTATTGATAAGTCTGATGTCTCTGCCGTGCAAAAGGGCAATATATACATATAAATATGAGTCAGGAAATGACATTGTCATGTTAATTAAAACAATTAATGGGGAAAGAACAGAGAGATAGAAAGAAGGTGACTTACCTGACGTTCAGAGATGGTAGACACCTTGTGAGGTTTAGAATACTTGAATTTTCGGAGACACCGCCCCCTTTATCGGAAAGTTAGTGATTTTGAAGTTAAAGAAATGATTGCATAAATTCCATCCAGTCAGTAAAATATCGCAAGTTCTATGAATTATTTTATTTTTATTTATTATTTTAATATGCAACTATATGGAAATTATATACTGAAATTTCTTTCTCTCAAACCCACATGTTGTATACACATCTACATTTCTTACACACTTAATTGCTGTAAAATTAGTAGACGTATTACTAGTTGATTTAATTATGTTTTTTTGACAATTTTACAATTCTCGGATTTATTTAAATATCATCTACTGTTGCCACCCATTGGAAGATTGCATGAAAAATTACAAACGAAGAATAATTATTGATAAAGGAAATTGAATTGTGCGTGGAACTGACGCATAATTTGTACCAGTAAGAATTTGTCGAGGTGACAGGAACTTTGACGTGTTTCGAGAGTCAGTGGATGTTGGATGTCCCCCTACATCCGACCTCCTCGGCACTCGTAAGGAAAGAGATGAAGGCGAAAGAGGAGGAGGAGGTGGAGGAGGGGAAGAAGTCCCCTTGTACGCAGCACATGTTCTCATGCAGCAAGCAGACGCAGAAGCTTTCGTCGTGAAATCGATACCTGCTTTCCCGGAGAATGCAGAATTAAATTTTCTCAGCTACTTGAGGCGGCGTGTCGCAAATTGAATTTTCCGCTAGAGGCACGGAGGACAGACATCTGCAACCTTCCCACCTCCCTTCCCTGCAGCGAAACAGGTGGGAGGGCTGAGACAGCTTCGGATGGAGTTTCAAATATTCATCAAGCCGCGTCGTATCGGCATTGCCTCCTCTTCTCGCCGTGCATTAGCAGCTGTCGCGACTCACAGATTCCTCCAAGTGGGTCACATCGCGGCGTTTGTTTAAGAAATACATCCGGGGGTAGGTAACGCAAGCCCGCGATACACTAGGAAACGGCCGTGTTACAGATTTCAAAGTTACATAAATTAATAAGAACTCTTGCATCAGTAAGATTTACCGTTAGCTCCACATCAAATAAATCAACGCAGTCTAGTCTAAATGCAAGTTACTACTGAAAATTAAAAATGACTTGTAAAGATACGGCGAAGTGATAATTTTTAAACAAGGAGACTGATACCTCTCAGTATATATAACATGAAATCAATCATTAGGGAAATATGAACGACTGGGATTATTTATCTTACCGGAATTTGGCAGAAACGACACCATTACAGATCGCTTACTGCTAGTTGTGATTCCGAAAAAGACTCCCGTTTGACAAATTTAAAGACTACGGAATATGTTAATCAAAGGGACAGAATTGGCACTTAAAGATATCCAGAAAGTAAAGTTTATAGAAATTCTTATTTATATTTACAAGTGTCACTTGTGAAGCAAAAAATGCTGACTCAAGCTTTTATATCTCAAAAACACAAAAGAGACATATAGATAGCAACGTTAGCTGCCAACTAATACAGAGAATAATAAATTATCAAAAAGTTGTTTCTAATTAATTTATTTTGACTAAACCATGTTAAGAACAAATTTTAAGAATATTTATTGTTTTCATAAAAAATAATAATTGTCTTTAAGTTTTAGAAATTATATTTTTTTTAAATTTAACATCTGTTATAAATTAATAAAACAATTTATGACATTTTACAGACATTTTTATTTTTAATAATTATTTAAAAATTATAGTTTTAAATGTCGTAAATTGTTTTATTAACATTATTATGAATACAAGATGATTGCAGTCTGTTAGCGATTCAATCTATATTAATAATAACTACAATTTATTTGAGTTAAGTTCGTAAAAGATACTAAGAAACTGTAATTCAAGCGAAAAAGTTATATTTATAGTAACTAGAATTTTTTGAGTAAAGTTCATAATATATATACGAAATAAACAAAAATCATTTATGGTTTCCATTTGTGGCGTGAAATTTTGATTCTATTATGCAGATGCGGTTGACGGAAAGACAACGACACAATAAATACACAGGAACTGAAAATCTAAGATTTTTCTTTATGAAGAAATATTATATTTTCATAAATAATTGTAAAAGTATGGATGAACTGATATGTAAATTCGAATTCCTCATAAATAAGCCATGCAAGTAAAACACTCATAAAAGTTAATCCGTCAAGCTATGAGGTAATAAAATATCTGCGCGGGATTACCAGAATTCTGTTGAAGTTTTATGAAACGCTGTTAAATATTCGATGGCGGCAGTTTGATGCTACACAATGGTATTGGTATTTCACTGAGGTGAGATTCTTTTAATACTTTTATGATTTCTTTCAAGTATAATCCTGGGCCAACTTCCAGTATCAGACAGCTTCAA
This sequence comes from Eucriotettix oculatus, assembly GCA_034510155.1. Taxonomy (NCBI): domain Eukaryota; kingdom Metazoa; phylum Arthropoda; class Insecta; order Orthoptera; family Tetrigidae; genus Eucriotettix; species Eucriotettix oculatus. The sequence goes on along the minus strand of CM067378.1, from coordinate 74,893,254 downwards.
TTAAGTCTCTGATATACCGATTAACATACAAAAATACATAAATGATGTATTTTTACAATTTTAATTAAGATTATTTATAAGTTTGTATAAAATTAGTGCGAAATACTGCTCTATCACTCTTAAGCACTAATAAAAGTCTTGTAAAATTTTATTTTCAAATTTTCTGTGTTAGTGAATTTTATTTTATTCACATGAGTACTTATTAAATTTTACTCAGGCAATTATGAGTTTGTAATTATGATCCTCATCACGTATACATTTTATATAAACTGGAAAATTTATATTAAACTTAGCATAAGAGCACTGAATTTCTTCTATCCAAATTTAATTAAGAATTTTGACTTTAAGATTTAATATTGTTCGGAGTAAAAACTATTATTTTTCATGTATTATATTGGATTATTAAATGGATAATGCTGAATAAGAGTTCCTTAACTACATGACATTGGAGAGTTACCAGATTTATGTATGTTTTAAATGCGATCCTGATGTAATTATTGCCTGTTTTTCAAATATATACCTTAATTTCTGTTTAATAATATAAAGTTGAATGTTCTGGTATGTCAAAATATGTACAGAATAATCATAAATAGGCCCATAGGTACCTGTAATCAATTGACTTTGCGATTTAACAAATTTGGTGATCTACAACCTAAATGACTAAACTTATACGCGTATTGATATCTCTAATAATATTTTTAATTAGAATAGAGGTTATTTACTAATTTGCATCATTTTTCTGTTCATATACCACCTTCTATAAATGGTTTTATGGTATCGTAAGTAATGGGGTTGATGTTAAGACAATCAACGTTTTACTTGGAGGTGACTGATTGTCTGCCCTACAGCATATTACTGGAACATTTATTTTAGCAAACCGAAAAGTGGGAGAGACAAGTGGACATGATTAAATTAGCTAACAATGTCAAATATAATCTCAAAAAACAGAAGAACTAATTTAGGGCAGATTTTAGACTGTACCGTATAACACATTTTAGGTTAATTAAACCTTTCCGTTTACTATATTCCTTATAAGCAGAACTGTACAGTCCTAGGACAAGATGTTAAATAAATAAGATATAAAAAATTTCTTAGTGAGAGCAATGTGTTTAGTTTTGTAGTTTTTCATTCTGTATTGACCGAAACAAGGTTTACTATCTTTTAAAGATAAACAAATAAATATAATAATAAAATAAATAACGTTTTCAGTGATTTTACTTTATAAAATGAATTGATACAAATATTCTTATACAAATAAATGCGTAAGACGAGTTATTTTACAATGTAAAAGAAGTAAAATGTATTAGGTCAGGTGAAAACATAAGTTTAAGAAATGAGATGTTACAAATCCGTTAGTAGATATTAATACGGTTTTAAGAAATCTGTGTTTGCATGTATGTATGACGGAAAGACTTGAGGCGCCTAAGCAACAGGTGGTAAAGCGGAGAAAGAAGTGTCGTATGAAAGATGTTATGCCATGAAGATATGTGTCGTGCAGATTAAAGACTCATTCGTGTATGATAAAAACTACGGTGGTTTACATTTTCTTTCGTGTCACATGATAATGTAATACATCAAAAATATTTTCAATTGAAGTTATCAGAATAATTTTATATTTTCCATCATGACATGATTCAAAATGAATTTAATACGTATGCTTCGCCATAGAATAAAACGTGACAGAAAAGTGCAATAATTGAGAATATTAATATGAATCACAAGAAATCCCCATCGTTGCAAGAAACTATTTCCTGAGAGCGGAAAAAAATTGCTTCATTTGATTAATTTACTTCATTACTGTCTTACACTTTGTATAATACTTTTAATTAAATAAATATAAGAGCGAAACAGTAAGAAATGGTTTTATAAATTAACAATGTGAATTATAAAATATATCACACTCTTTTGTCCATCATTTTGAACTTTATCAGGCAGACAACAAAAAAGAACGACACCTTGATTATTAATTAATATTGCAATTTATTACATTGTATAAACTCGAATATTCTGATACTAAAATTAGAGGAAATATATTTGAGCATTATATATTACAGTATTAATAGGTCATATTCTTTTTACTGTTTATGTGATGATGAAAAAAAAGGGGATGAAACGTAGTGATATAATGTATTGTTAATTCATTAATAATTTCTGTTATTATAGTCAAATAAATATTAGTATTAAATAATTCTATTTGTTTTACGAAGCCCTTATGAAAGTAATCGGCATATCTCTGCAGTAGTTGAATCAAGCCTTAAATTTTATATTAAAAGTTTTCTCAAACTAGGGGAAGATTAACTAATATGAAGTGGAAGAGAGTCAGAAACTTTTTCATGGCGTGGGAATGTTTATGAGAGATATATATAGAAAATTAAAATTATACGCATCAAACTAAACGAAACCATATTGAGCAGCTTGGTGAGTCACGGTATTCCCTTACAATTAAATGAAGTACGTATAATATAATATGGAAACCAAATTAGACTTCAGAATAAACATTATTGACTTTTTTGTTCGCTCAGAAATTTGCTTTTATATATTTATTTGTCCAAACAATAAACTAATTAGTGGTCAAATGAATCTCTTCTTTGGGTTCAGGCAAGAGCGACCAACCAGGCAGCTGACTGAGGAAGGAATCGAGGTAGGGATTGGAAGGAATGACGCGGGACGGCTGTCCGGACAGGAAGGCAGCCCACAAGCCAAGATCGGACTGATCCACGAGAGACGTGTTGCAAGCTGACAGCAACGCCAGGGTCTGAGGGGAGGACGTGTGGACCAGAAGCATATCGTCTTTTCCCGATGCCAGGTGGCGTTTACACCAGCGCAGGTCATCGCTCGCCACAACGAACAGCGTCCTTTGGCGTTCACTTCTGTAGCTTTGTAGAACTTCCTGGAGGTATTCTGCTCCTGCAAGAATTGTAAATAGCTGTAAGTTGGGAAAATAAGTAAAATCAAAGCATAGAAATATTAATTCTGTTAACTCCTCAATAAGTAATTGACATCCCGCTTTCCATTTGATTGAAAAAACTTGAAAGTTTCCTAGAAAAATCAAACTTCAGGTTTCTCAGGAAAGTAAAAATTATGAAGACGTATTAATAGGATATAGTGAGCACAAATTCTAACAATAGAGCAATAGCTCAGTTGGACAGTTTTACAGCTATCGAATTTAGTTTCAATAAGTATATATTACTACTTAAAATGGTACATTTTGAAAAATAGTTAGCTGAAAACTTTATTAGAAAGGGTTGAGAACTGAGTTCATGAAAGTTTTTATTTTATATTTCGAGATAATTGCCCATTCCTGTCTGATTCGGACAAGTGTGTAGGTCACCTGGAGGGTCCCTGAGGAAATGATTCGCCCGAATTGACTTGCCCCTCGCCACGAACGTGCCGACGAAGCGGACGTCGACGGCTTCCGGCGCACGCTTCTCCCTAAACTGGCGCAGTGAGTGCTGAGCTACCGCCACCAACTTGGGCCGGAAGCGCAGCTGTCTGCGTAATTCCGGCAACAGCGGCAACACTGGCTCAGGCAAAACCGCCGACCGTCGAAGCAACACCGGCGCTCCGGGCGGGACGCGTCGAAGTAGCTCAGCCATTGGGCGGAAGCTGTCTTGCTTCAGCGGGCGAGAGTTCATAAGCTGCTGTCTAAAAAAATTATTTTAAGTCGAAACAATTACTAAATGTCACTTTTTTTAAAAGATTGTAACTAATAACTTTATAAAAATTCATTCGCAGAAGCCCATTCTTGTAAATATAACAAATTATTATTGAAAAAAACGCTCTGCATGGGCATTACAGTACCCAAAATATAAAATTTTGATTTAAATTTGGAAAAATGTTCGCACAACGAATATTAAGAAATCTATTTTCTAAAGGAAAAATGTCTACTGAAGCGCAGGATTCAGTTTGCAATCTTCTTCCACGGAATTATGATTGTACTTTAGTCAGGCGCATAAAGTTATACTAATAAATTATTTTTGACGCATGTGTTCAGATTCATAAGAAGCAGACCAGAAAAGTTTCTAAGTATTTAAAAATAGTTAAAGGGGAGAAAGCAGCACGTGAATATAAATGACTTGTTAATTAGCACTTCGTTACAACAAAAATATTATTATAAACTAAATGATACATTTTAAGAAGGTAAATAGTTCACTGGATCATTTATTGTACAAACTGATAACCATACGATAAAAGAATTTTATATGAATAAAAAAATACTGTACACAAATAGTGTTTTGTGAAAACAACATATGATTTGAACGAAATTTAAAAAAGAATGAACGTTTATATTTCGATGAACAAAGGAACATTTTTGGCCTTATAAAAATTGGTGTGAATTGTATCATACGAACTATCTGAATAAATTCCTTGTAGGGGCGGAACGGATAAAGAAAGATTACTTCAGAAAAGTATAAAAGATTACTTAATTCTATTATTTACTTAAACTAATATTAATATAACTTAAAACAACGATTTTTAAAAAGAAACTTACAAATCTCCAGATCTGCCCCGCACACCGGGGCAGAATGGAATAGGATGTTTTGTATATTCAATTAGTGCAATAAAATTATATTTAAATAGTTTATCTGAAAATTAAATATTCAATAAACAAGTTAAAACAACTTCTTTGTTAGTTTTTAATTTAATTTTTTTCATTATATATTATTCAGTGTAATCATTTGTAAATTTCTTTATATTACCTTAAAAAGTGTCAAATGAGAGTCAAAGCGTTATAGTGTTTGATATTTAAATGAAATAAACTGACAAAGAGGCAGATTTAACTCATTTAAAATTAAATTAAATGTAAGAAAAATCCTAACACCTTTTGTGATTTATTTCTTATACTTATTTACCGTACGATTGATCGCTTTATCAATTTTTCTTTTCGAGAAAAATTTTTTGCTAGCATTTTTCCCTTTTCTCCGTTATTTTTGTTTCTAGATCTATTGTTTTGGGTACAGCTCCCTGTAACTCAGTTTTATAAGGAACACGATACCTTTTGCCTTATATAGGAGCATGCCCGTTGCGCCCTGCACGCAAGTTTGAGTTAATGGTTTCTCACTGAGTCTTAATATAAGCAGATTTAAACTTTAAACGTAAGATATATGCATCTGAAGACATCTAGTTTCCGAATATACGCTATTAAAGAGTTCAAAGCGTGCAGTTTCGTAGATTACCTTCTGTCGAAATGGTGAAAAAAATATAAATTCACAGATGTAAGATGCCAAAATAAGTGTTCATTGACAAGGTACAATCAGAACTTGTTCACGTCGACTACCATTTCTTCAACCTTGACCAGTTACAATGTCCCCTCCCCCATATTTACTAAAATCCAGCACTATCCAGTAAAAGAATAGGTTCTACCCTGCAATTCCGTTCCACCCCGAGTTCACCTTTATAAATACGTATGAATTAGTGCTTTTAATACTTAATATATCCATTAGAATGATACAGTAACCGGAAAAATTATATATTGAGCAAAATATTTGCAATGAAACTACAACATAGGGATTTTCTTTTCACTATGTGGAAATCATTGAAGTACTAGAATTGTCTGTTAAAATACTATGAGAAATTATAGCGAAAATTGTATTCCTCTTCTCAAATACCTTGAAATTTTTACATTACTTAGTACGTAAATTTTGGAAGATCTGAAATTCGTAAAATGTATGTAAGTCCATGTTACTAATGGAAAATTCCTCAATTAAAAAAAGAAACCATGTGACTTTACAGAAAGACAAAAATCATATTTCTATTTTTGAAAAAAAGTATAATTGTCTCCGGTTTCTTGCCAAAGGCGTCGCCAGTTGGAACCTGTTTGTTAAGAGATGCAAAACTGATCTCATTAAAGGTGCCTATTACTCTTTAATTGAATTTGTAACACGATCTGAGCATAATACAATGTAAGGATCTTCAGGACCAAACTACCCGACACCCCACGATAATTTAAATCAGAGGGAAGGATAAATACCTGTACTTGCAGTGTAGAGGAATGTCTTCGAGAACCGGCATACTTATATTTACGAAGACTCTTCTGAGAGTCCTCAGGAGCCTGCGGGGAATAAATGGAAGTCTGCCAAGACCAGGAAGAGAACGAGGAAGCGTCCACAGAGCTGCATATTGCCATAAGCGGGAACCAAGCCTTCCAGATCCATCCTTGACACTCAGCAGAGGCTGTGGTGGACACAAACCGTGACGTTCAATTTTCCCTTCTTCGACAAATTCCGCAGCACTTGAAACATCTCTTTTTTTAGTTATGTGCTGCTGTGAACAATTTACGAGAAACACTTGGAATTTGCTTTGTACAGGTTGACTGGAACGCTGTGTAACTCCTGAAACTTGTTTCGAATTATTTCTTAAAATACCACTTAAAAACGTATCAGGTAACAACTTTGTTTCTTTTTTCGTCACGTTGAAGGTTTTAGATGAAACCATTTTATTCTCTCCGGTGTCGAGATGATTTATTGGATTGACATTATTTAAAACTTCAGTTTCTTCTTGTATAGTATTTGTATCATCACACATGTAAAATTTCGAATATCTTTTGGTATATTCTGACAAAGAACTACTAATTCCCTTTTGAGAAATCACTTTATCCTTCGGTTTAGATATATTATTCCTGTGAATATCTTTTCTGTCTGTGGTTACATTAAATGCGAATTTTTCATATGCAGACCTTGAACTGATTAAATTCGACATCGAGTCGTGGTTTATACTAGAAAATTTAAGAATACCGACGTCCCGCTGCACTTTCTGCGTCTTTTTCGCTTCATCGTTTTCCTGCGTCGTTTGTGTGCTCACAATTTCGGCGTCTGTCTTTCTGTCAGAAGCAGGCAAGGCCAGGGCTACTTCGGACACCCTTGGAGGGATCGCGCCGTATCTCTCCAGGAACCTTTTGAAAAGGTCTGTGTCGATCTCGTCACCGTCTAATTTCGATCTGGAAGGTCTTGAAATCACTGTCGCTTCGGTGGCAATAAGCGGGCTGTCCGTTGCTGGCTCCAGGAAAGTGACGAAGACCCACAGAAGGAGCAGAAATAATACCACCGAGGCGAATATAATGCGACCTGTAGAACTCTTCATACTCGTCTATGCCAATGGGTCAGAGTTCCCCAAAATACAAAATCTAGGAAATTATCCTCTGAAACATTTATCTGACCTGTATTTTGTATCTATATATCATTGATTATTATTCTTACATTAATTTAGTTTACGTTTGCTTAAATGTATTCACAATAACCATTCATATTTTAAAAATTAAAAACGATGGCATCATTCTCCACTGCGTTGAGACATGCGTTTGGCTTTTCTCCACACATTTTCATTACTGTTCATTAGCTGCACTGAAATTCCGACGGATTCAAGTATAAACTATTTCACTAGACTACGTGCATTTTTCCACTATCATTTAACGTAGACTCTGTTAAACTTGCCTTCGTGTGCCGCATGTTGTCGTGTTTGTTTTCAGATAAACGCACTTTAAACACGCAGCCGACACTGATTTACAGTGCTATAAATCTCGTGTTTGTGTTTGTCCTGCACGGACGTACCCACTGTTGATGTGAGTAAACATGTCTGAAGGAAATTTTATGGTTGCTGTGAGGGAAAAGCGAGAGGCCTTTTAGCGAACGTAGATGTAAATTAAAACTCTCAATTAGCAGAAGTAGATGATCATATATAGAAGCACACACGAGACAGCCCAACGCATTAGGGATATCGTCTATAATATGTATTATAATGTGACAATCCATAACGAATTTCAATTTCGTAAGGTTATATGACCGGAACCAATACCATTGTATGTTTCTGTATGTGCATTAAGAGGAAAGAGCTTTAATACAGTAAAAAGTGTTAAACAATACAATATTTGTGTAAACGTTTTCGTTGTATTCGGTTGCTTTCAACAATTTAAATCTCATTCATCCTATTTAAAACTGATGAACATTACTTTGATATTTAATTAATCTATACACATTTATTATTTGTATACTAAATAGCATTAAAATTTAAATATTTACCAATGTATAAAATAATTTTCCCAATGATTGTGATTTATCAATTATAAATAATTAATATTTATAAGAGAATGAATAATGTTGAAACTTATTTAGAAGTAACAGTAATGGTTTATCCTTATTTAATGATAGAGACATTAACAAAAACTTTTAAGGCCAATCCCACTATGATTTTCAACTCATGTAACACTTGTTTATAATGTAATCGTATGTAAGAGGTAATCGATATATTATGTATCGAGATGGTTTCTACTGCCGTTCAGCAGCAAATAACATTAACATTGAAAGAGTGACTGAAAGTAATGCATGAGTAAAAACGGTAAAGACATATTAGGGTGACCATCCAGTCAGTCCCCGGTTTCAAACCTATGTCCCCAGCTACGAGGTATTGACTCTTTTAGGACATATATTTATGTTACGTTGTAACAATCTATTATAAAATCATCCATTCTTTCTGATAAATGATTTACAAATTTTCGTGGAATTGAAACTAAAAGCGACCGTATTTTGACAGTCATTTATCTGAAATAACAATGTTGTCTCAACAAAAATGCTGCAACCTCAAATAAAAACTCCAACACAACAATAAATGAAGTGAGAATGCTCGCCTCTCTCTCGCATCTTGCTGCCAAAATCATGCTTGTGATAACACAGATGCACCAACCGCCTCCTTGCGGCAAAGATGTCACCGAATCAAAAAAAAATAGTGTGATCACTGTATTTGTATTAGCCTGTGATAAAATAAAATTGATTGTGTGCTGCCAGCGTTTAATATATGTTGTTGGTTTGGTATTTAGTCCTAAAACTTGTCTGATGCAACCCTCCATAGTAACCTATCTTGCACAAACATTTTCATTTCCTCATACCTAGCACATCCCACATCCTCCCTAATCTGCTTAGCGTATTCTATCCTTGGCCTCCCTCTTCTGTTCTTACTACGACCATGGTTTTATAAAATGTTACAAACTGCCCATCGATTCATGGTAGTCCATTCATAAAATTTGTTGCTCTTTCAAAGAAAACGTATATATTCTAATAGGTCTACATTTATTTTGTCTTCTGTTCTTACCCCACACGCTTCCCTCTAATGCTAATTTTACAAAACCCTCACGTCTTAAAACGTGGCCTATCAATCTATCCCTTCTATTGGTGATCGTCCTCCATATTGTTCGCTCTTCCCCTATTCTGTTTAGAACTTCCTCGTTAGTGATCATATCCACCCATTTGATTTTCAGCATTCTCATATAGCACCACATTTCAGCGGCTTGTATTCTTTTCCATTCTGCAACTGATGTAGGTGTGTATAAATATGTTAATTTCTTACCCGAAAGATGTCTCAGTTCGAAACATGATGAATATGACAAAATAATTTGAAAGCTACCGAATACAATAAAATATATTATACGGAGACATTGTACGTAATTAACTCACAGTCAAGATGTCTGTAACCTTCTTCCACAATCTATTATCAGTCACCGAACAACTGAACTCAATTATTAGTGAAAAATTTTGTGCAGCAGTGGGGAAAAAGAAAATTTTAATTAAATTCATGTGTTTTTAATAAAGTGCTCAAAATAAGCATTAAAATGAGTGGAATCTAATGTTTCTAGGTCGGATGGTAATACTGTAGCTACCATTTTACTTCAAATATAATTAATTAAATGGAGGAAACAAGGAGTAGTAAAATATAATAGAAACAACAATCTTCAAACGAATCGGAATATACTACGGGTACCATTCATTCTGATGGATTTCCATTTTAATGCTAATAGTAGTACTATTTTGATTGCGTATTACGTTATCGATCATATCAACAAGTCACAAGATGCGGGCTCTGCGGCCTGCACAGTGTATTCGAGAAGATCGGCTTTCCCTCTCATGGAAATTTTAAAATCAGCGGTGAAAGAAACGGTTAAACAAAAAGTTATAATTTATACTTTATTAAATTAAAAATATGGTTTATTTTAAAAATGGGAAATTAATTAGTATTTACTGAGTTTCCAAATAACTGCAATTAGTACAGTAATTATTATAATTATATACATCTACGGTAGACATCATTAATTTATTTTCCTGTAACATTTGATTTCAAAGTCGGTAAATTATCTAAACGTGTATATATGTGATAATAATATTTATATAATTTGAGTGATTTACTATTCAGTTACATTAAAAACTACGAAAATTGAATTAAGAATTTTATAGTTAAATATTAAAAACACAAAAATAGTTTGTATTGATTGAAAAAATTTCTGCTCTACGGCTCCCAACAACTGATGCTTACGTGTTGGAATGAATGGAAATAATATGGTAATAATTAGTCTTCTATCACCTAGGACATGCCTTCCTCCAAAATTATATACTCAGAAAAGGAGAAAGAGGAACCTTGTAATTGAATTTTATTGCACATTCTTCGAGAAATAAGCTCTTAATTAGTGTCTCACCGGAGAAGTGTAATCCAACCTCGTAGGACTTAAAAAATAATTTGCGAGATAAAACCCTCTCTTGCTTTGAGTTTCATGCGCCAGCTCAATTAAAAACTTCGCAAAGTCCAACATAATTTCTCCACGTGAAAGAGTTAATGCGGATATTGTTACGAAGTGTTATACCTTCGCCCAACTATGCTCATGTAATTTGTCAGAAAATTGGAAGAGATTAAAAAAATTAATATAACTTGTTCAACGAACGAATTTATTAAACTATAACAGATTCTTTAAATATTCCGGGAAATAATCCTTTAAAATTTACAGCCGGAGTTTTAAACTCTGCTGCAACACTTAAAATAATACCGATTTTGCTGTCCTTACCTGAATATAAAATTAATGAACAAGTTTTTTCCGTTTCCGAAGTTGTCATGGCTTAAACAACTAATTAAAAGATATGTTAACTTATGTTTCATTTTAGTATGAGGAATCGCTTCCATCTTTGTAAAAATACTCTTCGCTGCTAAGAAAGTTGTTGACTGATTTTATTCAAAACACGGGCTTAAAAATCAAATTCTTTCGTAAGGGGTTTAAGTATATTTTCCAGTTTATTTGATTCCTCAAAGGGAAACGTTTTTGAATATTTTTAGTGAAATATCCCATCATGTTCCATAGAACGAAAGCTCCTGTATTTTATTTTACCAGTGATATGATAATTTCATACCAGACAATAAATGATAACTTAATTTCAATTAGTTTTTATTTATTAATATTATTGTATCTTTACGTTAATGGCACCCATAAGTTTGGTTTTTTGTTGATGTATGAGTTGCTCAATTTATGCTTATGCGACGTGTTTTGTCAGTATATATATATATATAGTCGCGTTACTTGTCCCCCTTGCCCTCATTGTCTGCCGTTTTATTCTTTCCTACGAAACTGGAATCTACTTGTCCGTCGCCACGATATAAAATTAGGGATAGCGCTCTGACAGCAGAAACCCGAAGTACCCTGTGTCGTATGAGGATGGTGAGGGGAGGGGGGGGGAGCGAGCGTGTGGGGTAAGCGCGACCACGAGCAGAGCTTCCTTCTGGATTTATACGTCGGACTGAACAATCAAGCACTGGGTCCAGGACCGCCCTCCGAAGGGAATATTGGCACGAGTCAGATATTGTGTGCAAGCTTTGTATTACCTTCTATGAACTTTTTAAATATTCTTTTGTTTATGTAAAAGAACCTTCGTTAAGTTTTGTAGTTTGATTTTGGTTTTTGTCTATCCCTGCCTGCCTCGAAGCAACCTGAGAGAAGTGGATTAAATAACGGTGACGAGGAAAGGAGATGTTATATATAACACAACTTTCCTTTTCGTCGCCGTTATTTACTCACTTCACTCGGGTTCAGAATCAAAAGTCGTTATGACGTAAAAAAACCTGTGTAATATATTCGTATAACTTACATGTAGTGTGTGTTTATCATATGGATTACACCAAAATTGTATTCGGATTTTAATTTGGGATTAAACACGCACAACTTTACAAATCGAAAAAATATATGATAATATGGCAGTTTTATTCTAAGATACAAGTCCCGCGTTACTCTTCTAATTATGCGGTACATGTTTGGAATTAATATTATTTGAACATTTGACCTTAAACGGTGTTGTTGTAACTGTGGGGTCATACTCGCATATAGCGGAGTAATAGCATATATTCCCCGGGGAAATTAAATTTCATGTTCTTTGTTGCTCATTAGTTCTGTTCACTTTTTGCTATCTATATAACGAGGCCGTACGGATGAAAATACTAGCCTGCGTAGCGGAAAATATAGTGTCGTTACATTTTATTGACGATGAATATTTAGGAAACTGTACACTTAGATTACACCAGCGCTATGTGTAGGTTGACACATTGGTTAATATACATTCTGTAACTTTATATTACTTCAATAAAATTAAATATAGTAATTATTAATTTAACTTCACATTACTTTAAGTAAGTAAATATATGTATAAATTACGTCACTATAAATTAACGGTTCATATATTCAAATTTGATGCTGACATCTGTAGTCAATTAGTTATTCTGTTCAGATTATATAAGAATTGAAATTAAATAAAACATAATCCTTTTTATTTGGTACTGAGCCAAAGTTCTACTTTAAATTTTGAATAACAGTGATTCCATTGTATTATTTAGCGGTACATAATATCATACAATATAATTTTATGAATATATTAGCACAGATTGACAGATGTTTACGCCATTAAAGGGAAATTTTTATTTTTAATTAAGTATTATGTATCTACAGGGTAAAAACTGCTAATTCATTATGGATTCCGATGAATACCTAAAGGTGATTTATCAAGTTTCAAAGGAAGTAAGTTATTTGACAGATGTTTAGCGTTAAATAAGTTGTGACTCAATCCTAAGAACAAGTGTAGCTAAAAACAACGAAATTGACTTTAATATGTTTGTAAATTAACAGAAACTGTTCAGTAATGTCATATAATGTAAATATATATTTCTCAATAATATGTAACTGTTTAACAGAGTGGTCCATGTGACCTTTATAAATAATAATAATAACGCTCCAAATACTGTGTAAATAACCTACAACTATAATTATTTTAATGCTCTAATTCTTACAAAAAGTGCTTAAATTACAGCAATAATTTAGTAACATTGTATCTCAGAATACTTTACGTGTGTGCTATATTATAGCTAATCATAACATATTACAATCTCAAACCATAAAACTCAACATATTTGATAGCAAACTGTACTTAAATAGTGTCTCAAATCCATTTTCTATAAGAGCGTTATTACAGGTAGTGACTATACTAAATTTTCTGTACATATTGTCATTAAATCGATTCGTAGACAAACAATTAATACATTTAATTAAGAAAATTAAACAGGTTGTGTCTTGTGTATACATGGAAAATATGTGTACGTTTCATGTTATAAAGGAGAAGTGCAATTCATTAATATTAATACCAACAACAGTTGCTAATGAATAGCAAATATAAGCAGATGATGCTGCGAATTGTCTAAATAGATCAATACAATGAGATGTTGAGCCGGTATACTGGTATATTCAATTATCGTGGTAAATTGTTTCGTGTTAACATTAAATATATAACTTTATTGTTTTTCTTTGCATGTTGTTCTTGAGAACGACATATTCTGAAACTAAAGTAATTCTTCTGTTAATAATATCAGAGTTTGTTAATACTATACTATATGACGGTGTATTGGTAGCATTTAATTTTTTTTAAAATGAAGTCATTGAAATTTCTATTGTGTATGATTATTTGCTACAATTATTATATTTCACTTTCCCATTTTTATGCTGGGAAGGTTTACGTATATAATTTTTTGGAAACATCGGCAATATTTTTTGCATTTGAAGTGACAATTCTTAATATTCTTTATAAACGATTTTTCAAAATTCATTCAGATAACTTTTCTAATAAAATGAAATAATATATGAACTGAAAACAATACTTCAATTTTATCAATGCATATCATTACTTGCTTGTATAGTTCGTAATACAAGTTTTAGGTAGAGATATTAAAAGAAAAAGAAATGGATTTTTACAACAATTTTAGGTATGAATTATGTAAACATATAAAAAGTTATATAAAAAGATGCACGTATATACGTTTTTTAATATATGAAAATACTTTCAAGAAAATTACAAATGGCGTTTGTATATCCTCGTTACGGTATAAGTAACCCTATTTGTTGTAATTATTTCTTAATAATATTGCCACATCTCAGGACCTGCAGTCATAATTGAGCGGTATCATGCTGGACGGCAGAAACGTAGTCCCACCCGACGCAACCATTTTCATTTGTTTGCTTTATTTACTTTGTTTGCCTTTCATTTATAGTATTTTCTGGTATGCTTCTGAAATATTCCATGTATGTATAAATTGTACCGGACTCAGAATCGGAGTCAGTCTTACGCAGTACGAGCTTTGTACACCACTTCGCCGTTAAATAAACGTCTATAACCTCTACGTGTGTTTGTTATTCAATCTCACGATCCTTCAGAAACGTGACAATATAATCTTATAGTAAACTATAATTAATATTCCTGGCTTAAGGGTAAATATTTATCTGTTAATGATCGTTAGGAAGACGAATTCAGTTTCTTTCGATATTGTGGTTGTACCAAGTGGAAAAAAAAGTAAAAAATTATTTTTGAGTATGTTACTAAATTGATGTATATTTATACTCATCATCCGTTGAGCTTGGATTAGTATGAAATGCTTACATTAATCCTAAATATTTGTTTATAATAAATAATTATTTTGTAACACATGAATAACTGTGAAATTGAAAAAGACTGTCACACAGTTATAAAATCATGTAATGAAAGATCAGGCACTTACTGGCTCCGCCAATTGGAATAAAGATTTCTCATGGTCTTTAGAAACTTCATAACTATGCGTTTTAAAGCACAGATCGTTTTCTGTAAAGAAAAAAAAATTCTGTGTAAATAAGAAAATCATACACGAAATGTCATGTAAAAGGAAACTTTTCAGAGTTTCTAGGCAAAGCCTCAGGTGGGTTATTGTAAATTGTGTTATAAATAAACAGTAATTTACGACAATCAGGTAGCTTATAAAGTACCTTATTACTATTTAGGGACTGACAATGGGAGCATGTAACAGGGTGCGAATCTGTGACGTGCATGAATCAATATTTGTTGGTATGATTTCATTAAAAACGAAATAAATTAAAAATATATTTCTTGACAAAATACCGTTTTGTAGTTGGGTTTATATTTATTGTTCTCCATTTCAGTTTCTGTGATGTCAAGCAACTCACAAGAAAACTCTATCTCCCAGTCCAAGTTAGCTCAAATTACCCTATTTTGCCACTCTTTCTCATCTGCTCTGCATACAGATGACGGGTGTATGGACAAAAGAAGAAGGCAGGCTAGGAGAGGTTACAACATGTGATGTTTGATAGCATGGATGACGTCACTAGTGAAGTCACGAGAAACGACCAATACGTCTCCAATTCTGTATGGCATGCTAAATTAAATACACACAATTTATTACTGTTTAACTAATCACATTGTCTAGAAGAAATTGAACTGGACAAGGAACTAAAGTGTATTAATAAATAATTCAGTAGAAGTCTCGGCTGAGTAACAGTGAAGTTTTATAACAAAACTACCCTCTGCATTTCATGAAAACGTAGCATTTAAATTCCAAAGTACCCTCGTTAAATTTCAAATTGAACAAATACGAATCAAATGCATGCCTGCTCTCGCCTCACAGTGGCTTTTAATAACTTAGATATATTATGCAGGGAAATGTTATGGTCGTATGGAGATTCTGTGAGTCGCTCCGCGTGTGCACACGAGCGTGTAAAGCGATTTTCACCGTGCGTAATGCGCGCTGTTTAACGTTTCTAAATGTTTGTTCGCACCACGTGGCTGTAATGCATGCAAATCACAAATGCCACGGCAGCAGTGCCACCAACATATGCACGGCACAGCATTATGCCGGCTGCTACTGGAACATATTTAAAAAAACTCTTTCACGGCCTTCTACCGCATCACAACGTCACTGACAGGAAATTATGAAAATGCTCTCGATATACAATATCCGCACTCATATCTGGGAAAATGAAAGTTTTTCCATCTACAAATTTCATGTTACCGAACACTTATGCCTTATAATTTGAACACAAATGAGAGAAAACTCTTATCTGTAACCTTAATTGGAATTAAAACATTTTCCTTACATTAATGCATATATTAGTCTCTGGGTAATATATTTCACGATTACTAATCATTATGCGCCAACGTAGAGGAATTTAAATTCCAATTATACAATAATCCCTTGAACTTAAATTACTAAATTTTGGCTTTTTCATAATATTATCTACAGCAGGTTTACTTTAATATAAGTAATTAATTATCAATGAAGTGAGAAGTAGAAATGAAAATATTTTTAACTGTTTTATGAAATTGATTTTTAACTTTTTGCTGTGTACTGATACATGGTGCCCCGAAGAAACGTGGACTCAAACGTCCGTTGAAAGTGTTTTTGTTAAAAAATATATATCTCCTTTTCTGAAAAATTATACTAGAAAAATTAAACTATTTGTCAATAAAATACAGAAATTTAAATTATCAATTTATTTGCTTAAATAACATCACTTCAGTCTGTTATACTTGTAAAACCATAGATTTATTTGTTTGAAAGTGATTTAATGTATCTTTACAGTTAAATTTATTTATCAGAGATAATCTTAAGTAATTTTAAATTCAAATTTAATTGAGAAACATAATTAAAACCAAAAACAAATTTATTCTATTAGTATTATCATCACATTTATAAATAACAAATTGAGTTTTCGGACTTTATTATTTGTTTGTTTTTAAATTTAAACCTTAGTTTTATCATTATTGGAATTATAATTATTTTAATATTAACGAGAGTACAAATAGTTAAACGAAAGTGTCTTCTAGTACTGAGGTTTATTCCTCTTTAAAATGATAATGTATTCAGTAAAAAAAATGAACCCACATAATTGAGTCACAGTTTTTGGTTAGTCATATAAATATTTATATTTAATAGTAATGGAGTCATTAAAATCATTAATGGATTTATTGTTCAATATCTCTCTATTATTTTCAATAAATCGTTTGAAATGATGCACAACTGTGAGTGTTATTGAACAATACGAGGAGGTATTAGATTTATGAAATTAAGTAAAATGACTTTGCTTAACCGAAAAATAATCAATTCCGGTGAAAAATAAAGCTCTATTTTAATCGTATTGGAAAGAGACTGTCGTTTACTTTGATCTTGGGAAACACTTTGTCTAACAGATTTCAATTCTCTGTTCGCCTTGTGTTCCTAGTCAAGGCAGGTACAAGTTTGACAACTTCTACTTGAGCCAATGCTGCGCACTCAAAATTCATTGTGAAGTTCTTCTTGCTGGAGCTCTTTACAGACACTGGATCGGCTGGAGATAAGAACACCTTTCTCGTTATTTATCTTCTTCTGATTCCAGTAGTGACAATAGCAGCTGATCCTTTTACCTCGCTCCACAACAATGAGATTAGAGCTCTCCGCTATTGTCTGTGGCACTCTCAAAATATACTCACATGTATCCGCACTCTTTCAGCTTATAATTCAAACAGCGAAAGAGAAAAACAAGTGTTACGATGGTCGAAAGCTTTTAAACAAATGCATCTTACAGACCAGAAACATTTTACTGGTAAAATAATATCTAATAAGAGGAAGATAAGTTTAAATTATTATAAGGGATAATTTTATGAAATTTGATTGATAATTCATACGATCAAACCCACAAAAAGAATTAAAGAATACTATAATATTAAGATTCAAGAAGGAAAGCGTAATTTGGAATCAAATATTTGAAGAATTAACTGAAAAAAATGGCACTGAGATTTAATAATAGTAGTCAGCAATGTATTCATATTCTCTCTCAATTACTCAAAGACTCTTCTTCTCGCTTCTTCTTTACCTATACAGACCATTGAGGGCCTGGGCCTACCGGATCGACTGCGGACTGTCATCTTACATGACGCATTCCGAATTAGGTGTGTCAGGAATTCTGACAATAATTTACGTGTTAAAAATAATAGCAGATAATTATTTTTTAATTTTACCTTATATAGCTAAAATACAGTATATACTAGTTGAACTTTTCATAATTATGGTATAGGTGCTGTTTTTAAGTCAATAAATAGTAAATATTTCGTTAAAAATATTAAACAGAAAATTAACTTTCTGGAAATGTTGGCTACAAAGTTAAGTGTTTAGGCGGTAATGCACGGTATATTGGACAAACTAAAAGAGCATTAAAACCTCGCATAATAGAACATAACAACATTATATTAGATAATCAAAAGTACACAGTTGTGTCCAAACATTTTTATCATCAGAATCATAATTTCGATGGGCAAATTGGAGAAATTTTAGATGTAGAAATAATTACTTCTCATGGGTGATAAATGAAATGTTGCATATCAAGTGCGACTCTTATGCACTCAATGTAAAATATGGTACAAGTAATTTACGTAAAATATATGATTGTCTTTTGTTATAATAATTTAAACTTTGTCAAACACATTTTTCGTTTTGTAGTTTTACCACATTGTTACCACATCATTTCGGCAGGAGATTTCTCTATTGTAACTCTTTATCTCTATTTAATAATGTAAGCCTGCCGTTTATCTTATTTTTAGATTGAATATTACACTTCACATTTTAAAAATGTTATGTATTTGAAATGAATTCTGATTTCACAACTAAAGAAGTCCACAAAGTTGGATGAAAAGTTGAGTTTATATTAATTAAATAGTAATTAAATTATTTTCTTACTTATTGGCCGTATTTTATTTATTTTTAACTTAAAAACAGATGACGATATTTAAAATCATTTGTATTAAAAATTGAAATTTTACATCAGAAATTTACGGGTTAGGAAGATTAAAGTTATTTTTGAGCTATACTGTGAAAGAAAGTACTGCGGCACAGCATACATGTTCATCGTCAGATGCTGGCCTTGACCATTGTCCAGGGTCTGTTCATGCATTAGTATACAGCCCGCTGTATGAGTGTGTTGAGCGGTACAGCTGGCTCAACACGGAGCAAATTCATATAGAAGAGTATTAATGGAAAAAGCTTTTCGATTGCTATTCTACCTAAGTTATGACAATATCACAGCTCGGTCTGCAGTCACTTCTCTAAAGCAGTCGCATGCTACCCACAACCAAATCCATTAGGTGAATTCCAATTCCGAAAATACTTGTTTCTCGGAAAGCGTAGCGCAAGCAGCGACACTCGTCCGTCTCTGTGAATGATGACGAACAGCGAGGTTCCATATGGCACAACAAAACCCGCACTTGATGGGAGGCTGGCTGTGATAGATGCATCCAGGGCGTGCAAGTAACGCCGCTTAGCCCCGCGGTGGTGGTAAAATGTCCCTCCGAGCCATCTGCATATTGCGAACCCACGATAAAATACACCCTAGACGCCATCTGTTGTGCGTCTGCAGAACTTATGCGAAGGTAAGGTAACATCTTCCTTCCTCGAATGAAATTGCATCTCTGCCCTTGTTTATGTTTTCCTCGGATATAAGAAAAAAATTCAAACTTTTATGCAAATTGGAAAAAAAGTGAGCACGGAGCGGTATTGAAATACAGAGATAAAATTCTTAATACATCTGATTTCGTATTAAACTCGTAAAAGTGTGCGTGAGGGAAAAATTACAGCAAAAAAAGGTTTACTTTATTTTAACACAACCAGAGCAAAGGGAAACTAAAGCTGCCGCATCACACACAACCTTCCTCTTTCTTTCTCCAACATACTCACTCTCACTAATATACAAGAAAGTTTAGACATCTAATAACGTATGTGCATATTTCTATAAGCTGATAGATCCCTTATTTATACGAGAAACATATTACAATAAATATGATAAAATGTGATTAATATTTAATTAAGGGACATGGGGACTGAAATTTCGGCCAAAATCTGGTACAAAATGTATTTCCTATGTTTCTTCATATTAATATGCCTATAAGGTTCAGGAGCAATTTAGAAGGATTTAATTCTGAATTAATAAACAATTACTTGCTTCAGAAAAATGTGTTTTTCTCCACTTCATGATTTCTGCTACCAAAAGCCTATGCGTCACAAATATAAAATATTGTCTTCATTCTTTTTTACGTAGTCTACAAGTTAATACCTTTAAACACAGGTACTAGTTTTCTAATTGTTTAAGTAGTTTAGGTGACACAATTTTTCAGAGTGATAAAAAGTGCCAATTTTAAAATAACCTTATGAAGCTCTTAGTAAAAAATCAATTTCTCCCCATAGTTTTATTAGATCTCAAAAATAATACCGACAGTTAATACCAATGATCAGTCCTACATATTAAGGTAAAAAATCTAAAATAGATTTAAGTACGTAACGCAAGGAACATTTTCAAAACTACCAAATTTAGAAGATAATTTTCAAAATATCTCAACAAAAAACAAGTTTACAGAAACAAAATTTTGTACATTGCTATATATGTGTTGTTAATACACAGTAAAATTTAAGCTCAGTAGTTTTTTATTTACAGAAATTTCAAATTTCAGTCCGCGTATGCCTTAGTATAAAACAGTCGGGGAAAGGCGTTTCCCGGGTATTTATTTATATTACCTTGGTACGTTATTTAATTCTTGGTCAACATATGACTAAAAGGGCATCAAAGCGTCATAATATGAACCTAAAATTTATTCCCAGTATCTCATGAAAGTAAAAAAGTATTCCTTGAACTTAGAACTAACCGAATAAAAATTCTCTTAACACTTTATAAGAGCACAAAAATATTCTAGGTACGTTAAAGAAGTAAAAATTTCCACCATTAATATAAGAGTCTCAAAAGTATTTCCGGTAATAGAATAGAGTGCGAAACACGTACTGTTTCTTAAAATAGACAAAATTATTAATATGATAATAATTAACTTTGGAACCATGAGGCATTCGAGCCACACCCCTGAAGGATCTTGGGTCTATTGTACCCATAAGTGTTCAAACTGGACCTAAGCGATATATAAACTAAATCCGATAGAAATAGCTCCAATTGTAATAAAAATAAATTAACTTCCGTGACAATCACTGAACTTAAACTTACACAGAAATGTGTCTTATCCCGTCCAACCCCGTTAGGGGATAATATGAAATTTAAGTAGCACCTAAATATCAGAGATACCGAACGTGACTGGATTATTTTTATTTCCATAAGGCGCCCCCTACAACCGCAGCCCTATAAATACTCCACATTGAAAACAAACTAAGCGAAGACGCCACCGAATTAATAGAACCAGAAAAATATATAATAAATGGAAATGACGGCTATTATGAATTTTTAAAAATTTCTGCCCCCTATATCCCCTCCCACTTGGTCGTAGCCGTTTCTTACCTGATCGCCAAAAACATGTTCAAAATTGAAATTGTTCGCTCCGATAAAAATATTAAGCGCAAGTATGTTTTACCCATTCCATCCCCTCGTAAGGGATGAACTATAACTTAAATTGCATTTTTAAATTCAACATTAAACTCATAGATTAAATTACACCGGTTTAGAGCCCAAACTTGATAGTTTTCAGGTTAAGAATACTCCTTTTAGTTTATTGATGGGGATGAAATTATACCCTAGCAGTATTGGAGGACACGCTATCAAATTAGTTGGTCCAAAACATATTTATATTATGAAAATATTGGCCGTGTTCGCTGGATGGCTAAGTAAGAACCCGAAAGCCCCTGTTTGAAAGTAACTTAGATAACGCTAAAATCAAGTTCTTTGGAATTTTGAGTATTTTAGATTACAGTTGTATACAAAATTTCAAAATTGAAAATCATAAAAATGAAATGATAATTATAAATATAATATAAAATAGAGAGAAAAATTATATGTGCATATAAGTGCAAACATTAAAATACAAGAACAGAATCAAGTCTTTCAGATACGAAGAGCAAGTCCATGGTTTTATTTACAATCCATTCCAGTTCTGATGTTTAGTTCAATTTCCTTGCTTATACGGCTCTATTTTTGTTTGGAAGTATTTATTCTGTTCTTTAATTTGAATCATTTGTTGAAGTCATAAAATTAGTCGTGAAGAATGTGATTCATTAGAAATTGTGATTGTTATTGTTTGCGAGATTTGGCTAGTCATATATCAACACGATGCGCAGTGGACAACTCCGTTCATACAGGAGCTAACTTTAACTCCAAAATTTTGTAAACGCAACTTCATAGTGTAAAAGCAATTCTGAAAACATTGCGCGCTAGGAAATATATTGTTGTTAGTTCAGGATTTGTTGGAAGTCACGAAGTCATGCGTAAAATGTAGTAGATAAAAAGTATAGGGTGTGTTAATAAAACGTCCCCGTCTCCATATCCCATTGAATGAATACAATTAGTGATTTTACCAATGCTAGTACCGTTCCGGCAGTTCGGTGAAGGGGAAGGTCCTCCTCAAACAATAATTCTCCCGTTCTCCTTCTCCTTTCCCTACAGCGTATGTAGAATCTCACGAACAGTACAATGAATGGAGAAAGAGCGTGCTTGACGGATAGTCGACTCGGATATCTGAATCCTGGTTCCTTAATAAAAATTACATTGATTTATAAACAAGTTTATGAATTAAAACATTCCTGAAAAACAAAACAGATTTTGTGTAAATGAAACACGAGAAAATGTTAATGAAACGATGAAGACAGTACCAATAAATAATAATTAGGCACAAATACATGAATTTTATTACTATTATCGTTTAATATGATTAATTTAAATATCTTTCAACACAGCTGTGAATTGTTTCTTGCATGCAACTAGAATGAGAATATTTAATTGAAGGGACTAATGCAGTTAGTGGACTCTATTAAAATTCTGAGCAAATACAGTATTGCTCGTGTAAGTAACAACACTTGGTATCATATTTCTGTTGGCGTACAAACTTTGTTTGAAAGCGCCATTCTCCAGAGCTAACTCTGTTATTCTCTCCCTCTTGACCTCACCCTTTTTTTTGTTATAGACAGAGACACGATAGCTTGGCTCCCGTGTGATTCTCGCGGAAGCAGAGGCTGCAGGAGTAATTCGCACTAAGTGCTACATTAGAGAGCCGTGTTGGATCCTTCACGTGAGGGGAATCCCCCAGCCACTGTTCGTATCGCCGTTAGGTCGCTCCCGGTCGGTTCATTAACCTCTGCCGCCTCATCACTTTATCAGCGAGGCCAGCACCAATTCCCGGAGGTTTCTCTAGACGCCGAAAACTAACACCTCTTAATCTCGTTTAGAGGGCGGAAAGGGAAAGAAAAATAACCGATCCGCGGAAACCGCAAGCGCTCTCAACACCACGCAAGAATGGAGCCCAGCAGCCTGTCCGCCATTTCAAGGGTTTCAATTTCCCAGAGGAAAGTAGTGGTGCAATAAATTATGTAGAAGTATTGCTACTTACGTAAATAAACCTTCATTGACCGACGGCGGAATTGTTCTCTCTTCTAAATAAAGTTTTATTAGACACAAATGGTTAAAACTTGTAAATTATTATGTGAGAGAAACAACGTAATGAAAGGAAACATGAAATAAAAATGTCACCAGTATATTACAGAATGACGCAAATATTTTAGCTGTAGTACTATGACGAAATTGTATTTACCGAATCCCAATAAGCTACTTGTTAATTTAAATAAATATTTAGTAAAATTTTGAATTGTTCCAGAATTACCTCTTCTTGTAACTACCCTAATACCACAATATCATTAGCAAACGTTAGGGTTTTTATTTCTCCTCTTTGCCGTATTTTTCCCTTTCCAAATTTATTTTTAACTTTCTTCATCGCCTGCTCTACATATATGTTGAAGAGCATGAGCGACAGACTGAATCCTCGTTTTTACTCCTTTCTTGATTTCTGCTTCCTTTCTTGTCCTTCAAGTCTAATTACTGCTGAGGATGTGGATAACTCTTACGTCAAGCGTAGAAACATTAACTGTATTCAGTGAAAATTCTGATTTACGCAACGATTTATGAAACATCAAATAAAGTTAGACCAGGAATAAATCGAGACAAAAATACAAAATACATAGTTTGTAGAGTAAATTTATATACTGGATTGGATTAAATCGAAAGGAGGAAATTAAAAGAGTTTCTAAATGATAATTAGCACAGCAAGGATAATTTCAAAAGTTTGGAAAGAAAACTATAAACATATTCCTGAATGTGAAAATCCAATGGGGTTTAAGAAGTACAGAATTACGGTTTTATGTTAACCTTGATTTTTAGTAAAATCAAAAGGAAACTGTTATGTTGCTGGTAAAACGTATGACAGTTGACGTATCTATGAGCAGGAATAAGGTATTATGCAATATTATCGACTATGCTGTACGTCGATAGGATATTTAACGTTTACTAACGAAGCTACAGGGCAGTAGGAATGACAGAATTAAGGGAAAATGTTGGATGTGAGGAGTTAAGTTGGAGATTAGAATTAATGTAGACGAATTAAAAATAGTTAGTATTTATGTTTCAAGTCTGTAAGACGGAAGCTTGGCAGTCTAAACGTAAACTTACAATGTACTTAGTTCTTACCAGCAGCGACGCTTTTGCTTTTCACCTGAATAGAGTTCTTGTATGTTCAGGAGCCGACGATGTATAGAGACCACCATAAAAGTTTTGCGGCCGATATGGGTTTGAATGCAACGGTGGATGAAGACATCCATCCATCTCAATTAAAGCATGGGACACGACCAAGACTACGACATTGATGGATAGATAGTCCAGCCAGGATAGAGGCTGGCGACCGTCGAGGCTTCGCTGAAGGCCAGTCAAAGACGATCAATCACGCAGGGACGCAAGAAGTCGCTGAACCTTAGATCTTCCACAAAAGGTCCGCAGATCGAAATGTAATCATAAAATCACTGCTCTATAATATTAATGGTGGCAAGTTTGACAAATTAACACAATCCTTGTGCAGCCTTGCGGTGCGTTCAGCTAAGTTAACTGTAATATGGATTTTCTAGAAAATTATAATTTCGTCATTTAAACTTTTAGTATTTATCATTAACGTAAGTGTTTCATGAATTCCTTAAAATAATTTTTTACAATAATACGAGGGATTGGGTTTTGATTTGGTAGGAAACAAAATGGGAAACAATGTGATAGGAGGAAAAGGGCACCTACAAAGCTTACATGGTCAAACAAACGACCGTAATTATAAATAAAGGAAAGGGACCAAACAAATGATGTGAGGAAATATTCCTTCGTAAACAGGGCAATAAGGGACTGGAATGGTTTGCCTGCTATTTCCTCTAAATACAAATATTTTCAAAAAGAAGCTAAAAACACTGAAAAGTTACATGCTTATTTTGTAAAAAAGAGGACGTCAAATATTATTGAATTAGTTTTCAATTTTTTCTGTAATTTATCATTGTACATTTATTTTATTTCATCAACAAACTACCACCGGGCAAATGCACACCTGTAGTAATAAATACAATATATAATGTATGTGATATTACATTATTGTATAAAATCTATACTAAATTGGTTATAATTGAAAATGCAGTTTTTATCGGAGACATATTCGTGTACCAATAATTGGAATGAAGCAATCATTTCAGATAACGAGCCTGACACATACTCATAAAACTCATATCATTAAGATTTTTTAATTAATCACTTTGAACCATATCCCTTTTAACAGCTCAGAAATAATAAAATAAAATTATAAGATCCATGTAATTGAACCAAACGTGCATTTATGCATTAATTATATTTTTAGAATAAAATATACATCAATAAACGGCTGTATTTCATAATTATTAAATGGAATAAATTGACGACCTAATTACAGACTAACTTTTATTGAATTAAATCGACGTTTTGACACCATGTTTGGGGCTTCTTTACGTCATTCCTATAAATGTTACGACAAAAATTTAGATAATGATAAATTAAAAATAAGTTAAACTTCAGTATCACAATAATGATAGTAATAATATAATAACAATTCTTACTTTTTTATCAAAAATATAAGTCAAAATATACATAAATCTAAGATGGGTTGACTACCGGGGTAGTTCCATCAGAAATGTATTGCAAAAATACGAAGCAACTATTCAGTATAGTATATTAAACCTAATAGTGTGAAAAATTGAAACATTAAGTAGTTAAGCTAATTTGGATTACCTTTCGGCTGCAACCGCCTTGCAGGCAGTCCAGTTAATATTTTTATACATTTAGACTTATTATTTATGTATAGAAATATTTCTAATTTTTAAGTTTTACTTTCACTAAAGGTATTAAGATTCTAAAACTTTAGTAGTTTTTCTGTACAGTTTTTGTAGTAACATTTGAAGAATTATTCGTTTTTGGAAATCTGGAAAGACAGTAAAAGGTGATTAACATTCTGAAAATCAACTTTTAGAGTACTAGATTCACTGTTGTAGTTACAAAGTGAGTTGTGGATATGAAAAATTAAATATTTAACTTTTTTTTCTTTCGATTTTTTCTGCCATCTATTTTAATACATTGCAATTTTAAATGATTTAAAGTAGTCACTTGTCATAATTTAGTTAAATTTTCTTAAATTTATTAAGTGGACATTCCGTAATGTTATGCTTTTCTCGAAAGGGTTTCATTGGGTTGTCTGCTGGAAGCATAGCAATTCTCGTCCGTGGCATAACTAACAGGTAGAAAGAGCTGTTCTCAATGCAAATGTCGATACGGCTGCTGGAGATGCACATCTCAGAACTCCGAGCAATGGCATTTCGCTACTCTTGACGGGATCCAATCGACTGGAAGACGTCGCTTCTCTGTATCCAACTCATCAATGTCGGATTTAGGACGAATCTCGAATGCAGTCATCCTTATCTGCCCATGACATCGCCCAGACCACCTTATGGAGTTTCTCTAATAGTTGCTGAACATAATCTGAACACACACTAAAAATATTTAAAAAAACAACAACACAGTTTTCTTTCAGTGGTTCTTTGCATAACAATAATTTAGGAAGCCAAAAGTACTTAATGATAGCGTAGAGCAGCAAATTGGAAATATGATAGAAGTAAAAGAAAAATTTGTGTACTTTTCAGTAATTTTTATGTAACTCTGGCTACTCTAACAGGTGGGTAAATTTTAGTAACAATTTAAGTAGGATTAAACCAGCCAACAACACGGTATACTTGTTTGAGTTGACTGCAAAAGAAATTCTAACAATTATTTAGTCACTCAATAATAATAAATTAAATAATACGGATGCGATAAGAACCATACTATTAAAACATGCAGTGATGAACTTCCTAAACCACTTGTCTGTCCACAATTCATTAAAAAGAAGCACATTTCCAGAGTGAGTTAAAATAGACGTGTACATAAGAACACCTGTTCAAAATTTGGTCGAAGTTGTTCGATTCGTAAAAGATATTATCTGTAAGTCAATTTTACTCCTTACAATCCCTCTTAGGGGATGGACAGTAACTTAAACTGTATTATTATGATATAATTAAAGAAAGTGATTCAAATTACGCCGTTTAGAGCCCAATATCGATTGTTTTCTGGTTATTTTTGTGTGTTGACCTTACTCTCCCACCTCTAAGAGTACTTCCCTTGGATTATGGATAGGATTTAAATTATACGCTAACAGTATTGGAGGACACAGTATAAAATTAATTTATCCAAGAATATATTTATATGGCCGTTTTTGCTTATTTAAACAGACCTAGAGGAATTCTGGGAAGTCCATCAACGCTGAAGTCCTCTTTCTGGGTTTCCCTCCCCCATTTAATCTTAAGAAACCTTATCTTAAAAAATATGTAAATGCATTTTTATTTTACAAAGTAATTGTAGTACACATATTACATTGTAAATATTTTTTATATAGCCAAGAATCACCAGATGAGAATCCAGGAACGAAACCTCGTGTTAATAAAGTTTATATTTCATTTGTTCTGACTTATTTTACTACCTAATTCCAAACCGGAAGGTAATGTAATTAATTAAATTTAACTAGTTTACCACTTAGTTATTTTAGTTTAGCTTGATGAGTAATATAAAAGTTTACTCATCCAATTACGCAAGTGTAATTGATAAAGATTTAAAATTAATATGTATCATAAGAAGGGAAAATACTTTCAGGTTTAAATAATGTGCAAAGAATAGCTGGGATCTCTCATATATATCCCAACAGAAAGCATAATAGTTGTTATGTTGGATAAGGACGATTGTTGGGAAGAGGTTGGCCGCGTTTTGAGCTGATTGCTCTAGCACGTCTAGTTACTGATTGAATGGTAAGTGCAACCGCTTTCTTGCGTTAGACCTTATATTCTACTTGGTTGTACCTCGGCGGGCAGTGGATACGTGCAAATTGGTCCGTCGACGGAGCTTACCCGTACTTAGGTTGCTCGTCGCTTACGAGAACAAACTGCAGCCGAAGTGCGCATGCGGCGCGGAGAGAGCGCCGTGCCCGTAAAGTAGATTTAACGTCGCCTTCCGCCTGTAACGCGATATAAATGGCCACGGAATTTAGTCCACCACAAATCTCTTTTTATGGCTGGGTAAACTTTATACCAAATGGCTCCGTGCAGGAAATGACACCAGAGATTCCGCCACTGCCAATGGCGGCTGGGCTCTGAAGAGGTACGACGATTGACAAGCGAGGGAGTCCGGCGATAAGCCACTGATTACAATAGAATTTGGTGGGCGCTGATCTGCCTGCTGAATTAAGTCACTGGGGGAGCATATATCGCAACCACAAGTGGACTGCAGCCAGGGAATACTTATAGTGATGGACACTGTAAATCTTCCCGGGTATAGGCGAACGGCCAACTATAAAATTTTCCTTGGTTTCATTTATGAATTAATCCAATAAATCTCGTCATAATTGTGCAATTAACAATTATTACTGACAATAAAACATCTGAGAGACAAAAAATAGCCAATTAGAAGTACAAACTTGGGTGATAAAATAAACACCACACAACGTTACTATAATAATTATATATAACAACGATTCCATAAATATTGTATGGTATTTCATTAATTAATATTGACTCTTAATTTGGGTATTTCTTCATACAAACCATTATATCTCCTTTGAAAGCGATAATTTACATTAACAGACGTTTGAAATTGACAAAATATTTTAACTTAAAAAACTAGTAATTCAATAATAAAATATTATACAAAGAAATAACAAATTACAGTCACGTCACACCTTTATAAAATTATATATAACAGTAAGGAACCTCACCTTTCGACTTCATAGAGATTTTCTATAGAGGGGGAGGGGGTTAACATGCTACATGAGGGTGATAATGAAACAGGAAACTCCCTTTTAATAGCATAGGAAGGAAATTGAAAAAAAGAAATGAGGAAGAAAGCAAGGTAGCCAAGGGGTAACTAGAAAGAGATGCAGGGAAAACTCTATAAAACCTGAATCAGGTAGGTCGGGCTATTGGGTACACCCTTCCAAATGACGAGAGATGAGTTTCCTGTGCGGTCGCAGCATTCCTTCCTCTGTGTCTCCAGAAATATTAAGAGGCAGTTGACTGACTGATCCAATGTGATCAGCGGACACCTCTTGCAGTATGCCCAAGGCCTTTATCGCAGTACATACACCTCCTAAAATAGATAAAGGTGCCTCATCATGAGGCATTCCCAAAAGCAAACAATCTGGAAAGAAATACCTGCGAAGGAAAGAAGTAGCGACCCGTATAGCAGCCAATTATAATTTTATAACTAGGTTTTATTTATAAATAAAGCACAAAGAATCATCAAAAGTCAGAATTGAATTTTTTTTTCAATTACGTTTAGTTCGTCAATTTTCGACACCTCCTCTGTTAATTAGAATGTAACAACAATTTCATGTTGCTGCAACGCCAGGTATTAACGGCACCGGACGTCACAGAAGCAACATGAAAGTTTTGTTACATTCTAATTAACTGAGGAGTCCCGAAAGTTGGGGGATGAAACGTTTTCAAACAATTATTTCAGAGTTGTCCAGAAAATAAGTGAATGTAGACATAGATTATAATTTTAGTTTTCTATTAATATCGACGTGAATCGGTATTATAAAATAGCATAGTTGGTATTTTAATTTTAGTTATAAACAGAAACATGTGGAGGGTGATGCTAGTTTAAGAAAATTACATATTGTCAGTTATAACAGTATTAAGGCGGCACAGTCATCGTAAGGTCGGCGTGAAAAAAATGCATCAGGAAACGTTATGTTTGTCGTGTGCGCCAAATGCAAATTTGTGCAAACAAAAAAAAAGTATATTTATCACGTGTGAAGACAAGTGGAATATAAGTCGTAGGAAACGTTGGAGAGACGTGCTTATGATATAGGGCCAGGAACAAGTGGCCCTTGGAAATGAGGAGGACATACATTATACCCAAATTCACATATGCATACGTTACGTGCTAACAAGCAGTACCTCGAGAGCGCGCGAGCACTTGTGTTATGCAAATTGGCCTAAATATATTCATAATGTCTATGTTGTCCGCCCCGTCCGTTAACATAAACCACCACTAAATCATGCATTTATATGCAGGCCGGGGTAACAAGTTTTGTGTTCTGGATAAAGCACGAGCAGCGGGGGGAATTACCATGGACGCTGATAACTTTGACGAAGTACGTGCTAAATCTAACCCGCTTGATTGGCTGTCTTGGCAGATACGCGAACTTCCTTCTGTGTTGCACATAAAGAAGACATTAATCATATAAACGGAATCTATCATGTATCATCACTAAGCTGTAATGTCGGAATAATCATTTAATCTTCTACAGGCAACAAGGTAGATATTTTAATTAAATGTAGCAAAACGGGTATACATGGCATAGCTTCTGTCTACATCAAGAAAATTTCACCCCTTTTAGTTTCCTCCATACCCTAACTCTGACGAATACTGGGTGTCCCAACGAAATATCAACATTTTGAGAGATAGTAATCAGCAAACAAGACCTACACGCCATGGGTAAACAAGTATCCAGTGTACGATCAAATATGTGGTATATAAAACGGGTAAGTTTCTACAAAAATAAAATACTATATTGTCCGAATATTCAGGGAAACTTCACAAAGATTTGTTTTCTGATGGCCAATAGTGTAGTAGATTCGGCAAAGGACGAGGTGGCACCAATCAAAAACTTGACCAAAAGAACTAATGTAAAGAAATAATACCTGATAATGTATGTGTGCAAAGAGTTGAAAAGACCCATTCATGAATTCCGTTAAATTTAGCGGCAATATTGGACGGGAAGTTCTGAACCTCACACGCAAGGTTCTAACTCAGATTGGTAATTAAAAGAAACAGACTAAAATAAGCAAGTTTTACATTGGTATAATTTGACACTAACCGCAGGCAATTGAGCTGCGCATACGTTCACCTCGTATGACCCTTATAAAATCCGATCTCCATCAAGTAGCTTCCTCCACGATGCATATCCACATCACACCATTACTCTACCAGCTTTCCAATAGCAACCTGCTTCTTCCACATAAGAATCTGACAGGTAACATATTAGTCAGACATCCAGGTCGACATTATACGACCAAATAATCTTCACGCTTCTGCATCACACTCAGCCGACACGTGGTGCCTTTTCAGTGTCTGACACCACCGACTTCAAAAACACTTCCTTTCGCCTCAACCACCAAGTCCGCTCTCAAAATACTACTTTACTTCTTCACCACCATAGCCGCTAGGCCTTACGGAGCATTTCTCAACCCCATCGCCATATTGCCAAAATTAGGTCTTGCTACCTCAGTCACCAATCACAGTTGGGAGCTGGTGTTACCCACTCCTGGTTACTTACAAAAAAAATGTATTTCTGGAGTCTTCTGTCTATCCTTTTGCACACGGCACCATTTACCCACGTCACAGACTCGGCCGCCGCTATTGTTACGCGGTGCAGAAACAAAGGCTACTCCAACAATCCCGTACCTTTGACAGCGTCTCACATGCCGACACTGTACTCCATGCCCAAAAGTCCAAATAAAAAAATACATCTTAAAACTATAAACCTCAAAGCTAAAACTAATTTAAATAAACATTCGAGTAATAAAACAATCTCAATATATTTAATTTTAGCAGCCTTAATTAAATAAAATGCACTGGGGTATCGGGGTTTTAATCACAATACTTAAAAATTCTTTTTCATTAAGAAATACAACATATTTTTTATTATAGCACTATTTCTCTCTGGAAGCAAAATTTTATTAAATAATATAAGACGATTGTATATTGATAAATTAAAATACACTTATTTGAGAAGTTATGTTATTAAACACATGGTAATCTAACGAAACAATTTTTTATTTATTGCATTTTATAATTTATTGAATTTTTTTCATAAGCAAGCTGTGGTCTTACAGCAATTTGTTTGAAGTAATTGTGTTCAAATTATTATTATGTAAATACATTGAATGAAGTGTCGAATTCAGAGCATAAAATGCAGTGAAACTCCAATGTGTTGTTTCATCTTTTACTTGAATGGTTTTTATGAACCCCAAAAGGTTTCCCATCACCAGAATCATCCAAGCAAAATCGGATTTTGAATATTAAAAAATTTCCGACTCCTCCGTTCCCGCCCTTATGGGTGGTAGCCGCGTCATAGCTCTGAGTCGCAAAGAACATGTGTACAATATTTCGTTGAATTTCTCCACGGGTTTAGATTTGTATACGGAAGATACATACAAACACACGTACAATATTCGAGCCTTTTTTGGACGTAAACAATTAATTTCATTTATAATAACTAGGTAGTTGATCCTTCTATTTGCGCGAAATAACTTGTAAATTAAATGCACATTTTATTTAAATAACAATACATTTTAAGTAGTACTTAAAGTACACAAAAAATACGTTGGTGTGCTCACAGTCAATTTAATTTTATTTAAGATTATGCATGTTTAATAATTACGTAAAACTCTATTGACGTGTAATTGTTCTCAGTATGATAAACTCGTTAGGACATAGAGTGTAATTTAAAGTTAAATTTCACTTATAATTTTGAATACATTCTACTGACGTATTCTGTTTCTTATTTTCAAGCTAATGGAATAAATAAATATGTCATGAATCTAAGACTCAATTTATAGACTTAACAGTAATTAAATTTAATTAGCAGTTTTATATATATTTTATACTCTAGTAACAAAAAAATAAAACAACAGTTTAATGGCAGCGATCGAAATAATTTTGAAGTTTGAATTATGTCTTATGTGAAAAAAATGATTGTTATTCAAATACAATACGTAATTTGAACTAGATATAAATTGCAGACTGGTTAATTGTAGGGGATAGCAAAACGTAAACGAAAAATTGTAATATATAAAAATAATTTGGGCTCATAAACATAAAACGGGAACAGTCTGAAGTTAGTGACGTATGGAAAAATGTAAGAAATCATTAACTAAGCGTGTGGGATTAATGTTCTTAAATAAATTATATTAAATCGACCACAAGCGACCAAAGACAGTGTGAGATAAAGCCTTACAAACATGTCAATAGCGAACAGTATAGAAGCGTCATTAACTTATTTAAAAGTTTTGAATTACATAAAAACATTGTAATTTAGGATTTAATATTCACTAAATAATTACAAAATACATTGATTACAATACTTAATTGGAACAAAACTGTCTTCTAAATTAAGATTTTAATTAAATTAATGCTACATTGAGAATCTTGCCCACGGCATATTGAACACAGTGGGTACTAATAACAAAGTAATTACGTACCGAACGAACCAAACCTTCAGGCCATTCATGCGTACTATTTATTTCAAATTTAAACAACAAGTTATTCAGGAACTAATACTATGTTTTCTAAAGTGATATATATTAGTATTGGGCCAGCGTACGATAAATGATAACAATGCTGTCCATTAGAAAATAATTCATAATAAACAACCACAAAAACAATTTATGTTTTATTTTATTGAAAGCCTCTTTTGATACCAGTTCATTTATAACGTTTACCAATTCATAATCCAATATTTTTTTCTCATAATCATTTCCCTGCTCATTAATAATTCGTTTCAACTGAAACGAGAGGAAAGAGTACCATTTCCTCAACAAAAAAAGTTTCAGGAATTTATTATTCAACATGCATAACAAATGGTACGTATTTCCGTTACATAGAAATCAAGATTCTGGCAAATACGTTTATCAATTTACTTACAAACAAACAATTAATTGTATTTATTGTAACGTATTATATAGTAATTGTATATTTATAAGAGACGTAGGCAATAAAGCGTGAAGTTAATTAATAAATGATTTTTTAATTCTCTCATTCAGTAACGAATCATCATGCTCTAAGATTACAGTTAATAACTGTATTACGAGTTAATATTTATTTGAAGACCTACATTCTATAATAACCCATATGGAATATATAGAAATATAATAAATTAAAGACGTTGTATTTATGGTTAAGTTTATCTGATTTCAGTGAAATAAATAAATAACTCGGCTATTTAGTCGGAATTAAATATCAGTTAAATGTAAATTTTTCAGTCTGCTCAACGTGTCGTTCCCTTCTTTGGAACCTCATCACGTTCAAAAAGAAATTTTTGTAAATATATGTAACTGCTTATACAATATTCATTCTGACTGTAATGTGTGCAAATTAAAAGTTCCTTCTTTTTAAAATCATGAGATAAATTGTAAGTTATGCCCCATATACTTTCATAGAATTGTATTATTCTCATTGATACCAAACCTGATTTCTTTAGACTCTTTAGATTTAAAAAATGTCGTTTATTTTGGTCTTAAAAAGGTTCTAAAAAGTTAAACTAAACTGGCTATATTAGTCATTTAAAATGGCTGAAATTGTTTTTATTCTTCGACAATGACTACCTAAATGTTTATTTATGTAATAGAAGCATTTAAGAGTTTTTTGTTGAATGAGAATAAAACCAAAAGATGGTCACTCAATTATAAAATATTTAATAATTCATTAAGTGACCGTCTTTTAGCTTTATGGTCATTCAACGAACATTGGAGGTTAAATTACAAA
Organism: Eucriotettix oculatus; assembly: GCA_034510155.1. Taxonomy (NCBI): domain Eukaryota; kingdom Metazoa; phylum Arthropoda; class Insecta; order Orthoptera; family Tetrigidae; genus Eucriotettix; species Eucriotettix oculatus. The sequence continues at coordinate 74,858,243 of CM067378.1, read as the reverse complement.
TATAACTTTTTGTTTTAAAAATGCATTATTTTACCACAGTTATTATTTTAGTCAGCTTTATTTTGTAGGTAAACTTCATTTGGAATGTTTATAGAGCACTACCAATAACTTTTTACGCAGGTCTGAGGTAAATGACGAAGGAAATAATCAATATTTCTTCACCCTAGAGCAGCCAACGATTATTCTGGCCTTTATATGTCTATAAATAGGGGTAACGCTGACGAAAGTTAATTTGTAATCCCCCAGAGTGAACATCCTCCTGCCTACGGCTGTAAATAAAGGTGAGAAAATGCGGCGAGGGGCGGGAACCTGGGGGCACTCTCTCTGGAGGTGTTTTCGTTTCTGTTAGCTAGATCTTCGCATTTTTATACGCCAGGTGATAAACCTCTTTCGATGCCAATGGGCTGGGGAAGTGGAGAGGGGACGAATCGATCTACAAAACACCCCATTTGCCGTCAAACGGCCGGGTGGGCGCAGTAAATTCTTATCTGCGGCGAACCAGCAGGAGACCATTTGCGGGGGTGGCCATGCCACTATCTGACCCGCCCCGCCCTCTGTACAAAACAGCTCCGCTTCTTTAAGATCGAATTCTCAAGCTCGAGTATACCATGGGTTCACATTTTTTGCTACCATAATAGTTCCATGAAACGTATTCTACTGCTGAATTTTACTCAGTTCCGTTCTGTAACGAACATATTTATATTAAAAATTCCCAAATATAGCAATTTTAAAATCACATATTTTAAAACAAAAAAATAAAATAAACCCTTAAATTTAAACCAACAAAGTCTCACCACAAATAGTACTTTTCTTTCCCCTATTTTCGGTTAGATCCGAAAATATTTAAACTGCACCAATTCCTGAAGCACGAATTACTAATTAATGACAGACATAAACGCGTTACTATTTTAGCAGTGTACGGAAATGATTTGAAAAATTTGTACAATTTATTCAATACTTCAAACGAAAATATTCTCAATAATAATATAAATGTCAAATTTAAAAAAAAATCACTGATGTAAATTCATTTTCAAAACGAAATGTTTTCACTTTGTATACATAACCATTGTAAAATCTTCTGTTAAAATTCAAAACAATTCAGATCAATGTCGTCGTACAACAGATCTTACATAATGCATCAGACCAATATAAGTATATGCATAATTCAATACATCGATATGTGACAGTTTTTTATTTATGCACCTATATAATACATACGGAGGGTATTCTGTTTTGCAGAATTGCAAAAACTCTACAAATCTTCTGAAACCAACCAGTTGAAGATCCCGCATCAATCTGTCGCACTCTACTGTAGAAGTAATTTACTATCCACTACAGAGGCTTGGAATGGTGGTCGATTTAATTGATTTAAGATAAATATTAAAAATAAATATTTAGATGCATTTATGAAGTACATAATGGAAAATACTTCCCTTTTACACTGGTTACGATAAGGCGAAATGGACATCAACGAATAATATTTCAAATTTGAGCAAACATTTAGTTTTATGATTATAAAAAAAACATGACAAAAAGGCCGCAAAACGTTAAACTTTTTAATGAAATTTTCTTAAATCGTCAGCATTTTATATCATTTGGTATCAAATGCCTTGCTTCTGAAATTAAGTAGGGAATCTCTATTTATGTCAATATAAATCTTTTTCGTGAGTTTGAGATTTAGTTTAGAATTAGAATTCAGGATTGTCTAATTTTTACATGTGCGAATAAATTCGTATTAATTTAGGCCTTTAACTAGTGTTATACTGTTAGATTCTATTCTTCACACATACTGTTATATGTTCAATACAATGTTTTACAATCCTTACTACTTCGTCCATTTTTAAAAATATTTATTTTTTACTTTCCTATGTGCGTGAATTTCGTTTATACTCATATAATTAATGTCATGCATTACGATTGTTATACCAACGTGTTCAATGAATAAAAGCGAAGATTCTTAATTTTCAGGACAGATTTTCAGGATAGAAGCTATTCTGTAAAGTTGAAATTTTTTGTTTTTTTAAGTCACTTGTAAACGTTTGTTAGTCACCGATAATGCTTTCCTAATAAAGTTTTTAGTTGCATGCCTAATCATGTGTTTTGGGTAGTTACACAAAAGTTTAATATTTGATTATTGGAAATGGTTTACTGAATCCAATTTTCAACAAAACACGATTCTGCCGTTTAATATATACTCCAAGCCCTGATGAAATCCACGTGTAATTTTTCTTTTAAGCTGTTACATACAGGAACAGAATACAAGGGAAGGTGAAGTGTGTGAGCAAACAGAAGGGAGGAACTCATTAAGGAACCCTTATTCGTCAGTGACCTTGAAGCGTCTGTTTCTTTGATCCTCGGTACAGATCTCCACTTAATCAAACTGAATCAAATGTTACCTTTGTTTCATTTCCATAGAAACAGCAATCAAAATAGCTTTCTATATATAAAAAATATTACAGTGTCCATTATTTAAAACATATATAAAAATTAAAACAAGTAAAGTTAGACAAGGTTTATGACTATTTTAATTATTGGAATTATAAATTATGAAATGAATAATTAATTACTTTATTAGAAACACTTGAAATTATTTCCAGGTCGAAATGACAATAGAATTAAATCACAATTGAAGTAAGCCATTCAAAATATGTACTCAAAAAGGAAACAGTATAGTATTCAAATTATTCTATATTTCTATTGTGTAAATAGAAGAAAAACTCAAAAAAATTCTAAAAAATTCATAAGAAATCATTAATGATCGGGAGAAATGCGATGAAAGTTTTAATGGTGTAATAATATCCATTTATTCTGGTAAATATTTCATAGTAAATAGTGAAACGAATCCATAGAATTCATTAAAGCTATTTATATATCAACACAAGTGAGTAACGATACCAATCGAACAGTTCTTAGTTTTAAGTGGTTACAACTTAAGGAAAAGGCAAAGTGTCAGTTAAAAAATGCATATAGAATTATATCTGAATATACAAATTTGCTAGTCAGGATCAAACCTCCATATTTGTCTAATCAAGATACATAATAAGGTAGTTAAACAATATTTAAATAAGAAATTTTAAATATCAAGACAGATTAACATTTCAAAAAATCATATAGAGGCAGTTGATACCTGAATAATAAATATTTTTTGAAACGAATCTGAACGTATCTGAAATATGGCACTTTTTAAATGAAAGAAAAATGAAGCACACAAATCTGATCCATTACGTTTCGATAGCGTTATATATGAATGGAAATGTATGAAAAGAGCGTATACATCATTTTTCTACCTTCATTGACAGCAAAGGAGAGAGAGACAGATATCGAATTCAGTGCGCCAGATTTAATTAATCACGGAACGGAAAACTGGATAATTCAGTGAATTCAGTATGCATCCAATATAAAATTACGCCGTAGATATTTTGGTAATTATTTCTGCATCCGAAGTATTGTCTTCCGATACATGAATTAACTTAATGTTCTCTAATCTAATTTGCAGTTATCCAAAAAACTTTATGCCTACTAACATAAACTGCGGAATTATTTTGTAAACATATTTTACTATTACACGATAGCATTTGAAAGTGCGTAAGAATAACTCAAAAACTGAATTGACTCGGAAAAATCCCTTTTGATTTAATATGAACTAGTTTTTAATAGTTGTTCAGTTCTATTCTTACATTGTTGGGATATCAGTGTAGTTTTATTGAAAATATTGTTTTAAAATGATAATTTTAAACAAAGATAAATAAAGGCTACCACGTAAATTTTGTATTTATCATAAAGTTTGTGGAATGGTTCTCAATAGATAATAGCTGAATTTATGCCTGTATTGTAAATTTTTGTTCTTCCTGGAATTTCAAACTGGTAAGTTGCTGACTACTTATAAAATACGAACATTTTTCTGTAATATTCTACCATATTTAATGCATTTCTCTTACTCTATTCCAAAATTTAAATGAAGTTTATTTTGTAGAACAAATTTATTTTCATTCCTTCAGTATCGATGTAGTAAAATAAATATTTTCTTTAAAAAGTCTTAATTTTTCCTCCCAATATAAAAATTGAAGCTAACTCTTATTTACGACTACGGATTAAAATAACCGGACCAGACTAAGCCTTCTTTTTAGGTGAAAAGTTAAATTTATTGATGCAAATTATTTTTCTTTACCCATAGGTACATTTACTGCATTACAGTTCAATATTAGTGAAGTTATTTGTTTTACATAAGCACAACAGGGTGTATCAAAACACAAATATTAATAAATATGTTATAAATTTCTTTATACGAAACAATAATGAATTAGTTATCGAATTGATAAAGGATCAGATTCTATTATCCCCAAACTTAAACACGCAAGTAAAATAAGATTAGTGATGACGATGTATGTCAAGCGTAAAATACTTCGACTTGAATGAAAGAGGGAAAACTTCCTGAATCTATTCAGAAAATTATGCTAAACAACGTAAAAAAATTATGAGACAATTTCATAAAAAATCACCCGCTCGAAATTTAAAATATGAAAGAACTGAAACGTAGAAAGAGAGTTTTTCAGCCAATTTCCTATCCCTCACTCGCCTTCCTTTGGAGGCCGACGAGAAATATTTATAGAAATAACAGAGCCCTGTGTGGAGGTTAAAATATACGCTTTTATTAAAATTCTGACATTTTACTTTCAATTTGTATAATTATCGTATACTAAAGCAAGGGATTAGATTCATTTGGCAGAAAAAGCAAAACAGACTTTACGCTAGAATGGGAAGACAAACAGACGAAACAAGGTAATTTAATATGAGAAAGTATAGAAGTATTAAACGTGTAGTAGAAGAAACGTCTGCATTAATCTCTAAAATTTGAATACAAAAAAATGATTCATATTAATTTCAAGCAAATGTAAAGTACAGTAAACTTAATTTTTTTAAATGAACGTTGCATTGGAATTGGTTCAAGAAATGATATAAATAAAATAAATTTGATTTTCCTTCTTCCAGGTGAGTTATTTCTGACTCATTGTTTCCACAATCTGTTCCGAAAAGTAATGAACTGAAATAATATATATATATATATATATATATATATACATATATCACACAAATATGTGCAACCTTTTTTTGCGGAAAATATTTGTAGACTTTTTGTATTACAATCTATAAATATGGAGAAAGGTTAATAACATTGATTAAAAAATTATTAAATAATGGATAATGTAAGATTTTTTTACAGACATTATATATTATACATCTTCGGGAAAAAATAAATTAAAAAAATTCAAGGACTCATTTATAGCAACGGGTGATTGCAAGCTTCATTTCACAGGAAAGAAGAATGACTTAAAATTAAAGGTAGTGATACAATATTTTTTTATATTTTAGTTGAGAATTACAACTTAATATGTTATGAGAACAGCTACCACGAGGAAATAATATCACGAGGTTACTTTTCAAATCTGATTCAAATAAATAAATAAAAACATGATTTAAACAGATATAATTTCTTCTCAGTGTAATAAAATATTTCCAATTTCCACTATCCTCTTTCTAATGCATAGTATGAAATAGAACTTTCACGCCTTATGAACTGATTTTGTAGTTTTGGATGTTTACGTTTGCACGGATGTGACAACCTCTGATTACTGTTTAATCTTTGTAGTTTTAAATTAAGCACAACGTTGTGGATCCTAGTTAGGGTTTTCCAGCTGCATTCAATGAGGGAGTCACAAAAACAAATTTTCTTCCTATTAAGCCGGAGAGGGACGGATTCAACTGTTCAGGACTAGGAATCAGGATAGGATGACATCATTATCTGACGTCAGGATGACCGAATGATGAATTGCTTCAATACGTAACGTAAAAATTCCAAACGTAAAATAACTACAACGAAACAGACTTTTATTTATTCAAACTTAGTAAAATAAAAAGCTCGATATTTTATTTTACTCTTTATAACAAATGTAACAATAGCTAAACATTTATTAGACTGATTTCAAGCGTAAACACATAAGGATAAAGTAAATGTAAGTTAAGTTTAATCTAGCTTTATCCTCTCATCAAATTCTGAAGTGAACGAATCTTTACATTTTTTGATGGGGTCAATCAGAGGTGGTTAAACGGAGTCACTTTGGACGATTAAAAGTGGCGCATTTCATCCTTTAGTCTATTTGTATTTCTGGAAAAAAGAGAGAGAACAGACAATTTACCAAGTTCCAAGCCGATCTCCCTCTCAGTGCCAACAACTGTAGTCCAGAGTTATCTTTACCAAACGAGCATCATGAAGGAATCACCCTCTCGTACAGTAACATCATTTTTGAGTATTTTAAATTGATGTTTCATTAAGCTGACCTAAATTATCTAATTTTTTGAGCGTCAAAGTTATTCCGTTTAGTCCCCTAAGCGAAGCAGATTCTATCTTCATAGTTATTTAACAGCCCCTAACTATGAACATATGGAGCATGTCAAATATTTGGCGCTTGGCATGGAAAAGGTTGGTCACCCCTAGGGAAAGCGATTAAGTACTCATTACAATTTAACAAGTTCCTCTGGAAACCGTATGAGGATCCATTGCACATCTTCCAGTGTTGTTCTCCAATGAAATGTTCCTCCCATGAGCAATTCAAAAGCTCGACTAATAATAAACAAATAATTCAACTTTCTTATAATTATCATACAATAGCTAAAATTCGAATAAAAAATACTGGCTGAATATTCCATGTCAGTTTCTTAGTCACAGTAATTTAAATTGTAAGAAACATAAAGATAAGTCCGAATGACAACTGATCTTCTATGTCCATTCCCGACGTGTAGTCTCGTAACGGAATGGCCAGCAGAATTGATTTTGTTGGTGTAGGACTGACGCTACTGCCGGTGATTGGGGGTGAATTCCCCTGCCTCTTTGTCAGATTTAGCGTTTGAATACGTGAATTCTTTCATCAGTAGTTCGTATGGTGTCAACGATTGTAGAGACTGCTGGTGACGATGCACAAATCCATACGGATTCATTGCGGTTGAAGCTTAAATCGCGGCGCATTGTTTGCGTTGTAATTGGCTGCGTCTGGTGCCGCAGAGGCCGCGCCACCCAATTACGCAGATATTTTGTGTTATAATTTTAATCAAGTTGGGCGATCAGATTGGAGTTGTGGGTCGAGCTTTTGCACCTGTATTAAAGGGACTGAATCGGATTAGCCCCCGCAGGTCCTGCGCTGATTACAGCTGTGCCCGCTCGGGGTAATGGAAGGGAAACAGGGCGCTGCCTGCCTGCAGAAACGCACGCGTAATCGCATCAGGGTCTAGGCGCGTCTGTACCGCGGACAAAAGAGACGGGGGCCCCGAGGCTGCACCGATAAATGGATTCCCTCTGACCGTACAGCAAAAATGCCGCCACGATAATAGGAGCAGCACGTTTTAGGTATGCGGACATGAAACCTATGGCCGCTCAGTGATACTGCCTCGCAACATTGAAATATTAATAAAAAGTTTCTTTTTACAAGATTATCGATTAATACTAAGCCCTAGTCAGTAAATAAAACAAACTGTCGAATCAACCTAGGGATAGCAATTGCACAATACAAGAGTAGGTATTGAATGAGAAGATAGTTTGAATCTCATAGTGGGAAGCTCAGAAACGTTGATATTTAACACTTGAGGGTCAATCCAAGCCAAGTGGTCCAGCACTAGTTACCGCACCATCTCAGAAAAAAATTAACAGCTTGTTTGTGCATTCCCTCAAACTAATTTTGTTTCATTTTTGCTCTGTCTTTTTCAAAAATGGCCGCCGCTTTTGTTGTAGCGCGAGCGCCATTTTTCCCGTTTGCGGGTTTTTCCGAATTCCTAAATTATCCACGACTGTGTTGACGTATCCTTTTAAAATAAACTGCATCGTGTTCAGTACATTCAGACCTATAAACTATACCGATATTTACTAGCCGAATATGTTTTCTTCATGTTCTCTGCATGTCACGAAATTGTCGATTCCAAATGAATAAAATTATATTTTCGTTGAGTAAGTCCTCCGAGAAGAAACAGTTTTCGATCCCAATAATTTCCTTTATTTTACACATAATGGTATAGGCTCTCTCTCTCTCTCTCTCTCTCTCTCTCTCTATCTCTCTTCCCCGATATATAGTGTGGACCGCTTAGCATACATAGTAGAAGGCAAGAGGTGCCTGTGGGAATGTCTCTCGCAGACATTTCCCCCCTGCGGGCTCACCTGATTTATGTCGGGAATGCCTCGTACTCTCTGTTTTTTTCTTCAAAGTTCTCACATGCCGAGACAACTTCACCTATTTTGGGAGGTATATGTACTGGGGTCGAAGACCTTGGGAATATGGCAAGAGTTGTCCGCTGATACCATTGGATCAATTGGCCAGCTGTCTCCTAAAACTGGACGGAGACACGGAGAAGAGAATGCTACGACTTTGCGGTAAACTCGTCTCCCGTCATTCAGAAGGGCGTGAGAATAGTACCCAATGCCCGACCTACCTATTGCAGGTTTTCTAGGGTTTTCCTGCATCTCTTTAGGTAAACACCGGGTAGGATTCTTAAACCATAGCCCCGGGACCCTAGTCAATCCTTGGCTACCTTTCTCTACCTTCCACACACCCTTTTTAATTCCCATCCTATGCTATTAAAGGGGAGTTGTTTGTTTCAGGATCACCCTCATGTAGCCTGTTACCCAAAAAAATTGTGTGTGTTGGCATTGTCTATAGATCATAAAAATGATAATTATACGAAGATAAATACATGCAAGAAATAAAAGAAAAGAGAAATTTAATTACAGATAATATAATAATGTGTTAGAAAATCGTTATTAAAAATGTTAGTATGGAGTGTGTCGTTGCATGGGCGCGAAACGTGGATGGTAGGAGTTTCACAAAGGAAAAAATAGAAGCCTTTGGTGCTATAGAGGAATGCTGAAAATCAAATTGGGTGGAGAGAGTAAATAACCCGGAAGTTATAAGCAGAATAAGAGAAGACAACAATATTGAGGACGTTGAAGGAATAGATTAATAGGCAACGTTTTAATACGTGAGAGTCCAGTAAAATTAGCGTTAGAGGGAAGTGTGTAGGGAACGAACAGAAGAGGGAAGCGATGGATGGATTAAGCTAAGCAGATTAGAGAATAAGTGGGCTGTGGTAGTTACGTATAAGGATAGACTAGCATGGAGGGTTGTTATCAGACCAGTCTAAGAACTGAATAATACAACAATAAATCAATTGATAACTTTAAGAGCCCCTTCTAAGTTGTGTTCAATCCTTTTCTTATGTACTTAAACCATTGCTACATATAACCAAAATATAATTTAGAAATAAAAAAGAATTTTAAATAAATTAAAATAGATAAAAGTATATTAAATAATATCACAACAAGTGTTTAAAGGAAGAGATATAAAACCATAAAACGCTTTTTATAATTTAAAGTAATTGTATTAAAAATTAAATTTTAAATGTGAAATTCTTACCAAATAATTGTAAATTATTTTTTAATAAAACATAAATGGATTATAAATATTACAAAATTTTAAAGGAATTAGTATTCATCACTATTTGATTAACATAATTAACATTTTACGTAAGTTATGATGGTTTTTGTTTCTCGCGAAATTCGTCGCTGTCAACGCCGTACCAATATTCTGTATGTCGCTAGGGTAGGATGGCTATAAATAGTGTCGCGGGAAAAACCGTAAAAGTAATTGACAGCGAAAATATTGGCCAATTTTGTATATTAAAAATTTTGCTCACAACAGTGCTGATTTTCGAGTCACGAAGAACGTGATTCCACGCGTTTAGATAAGAATGCCGAACACACATACAAACAAAAACTCAAACACACGTACGAAATATAAGCATTATTTACATAGAAACAATAATTTTATTTATAATAATATCCATTTATTTGGTCTGTTTAGTGCGAAATATTTAGTAAATTTAATTTACATTTTATTTAAGCAGAAATATAGTTTTAAAAAGTGCAACACTCACGCTGCACCATATAAATACGACTCGTTTTGATGAAGGACATTTTTGATAAATTGCGTTCAAATTGATTTTGTGTTCAAAATATAAAATTTCAGCAACATCCCAATCAAATTCTTGGCTGTCTTATAATAGTCGCAACATTATGGTTCTTTCTGTGATCTTTTTGTGTCTGTTAAACATTTATTTTGTCCTATGTACCATTTACAAATTATTTTAACAATTATAAATTTCATATATAACTTTATTGTGGATTCTTTCATTTTATGTATTCGTCTTTGATAAATTACTTTTTCATAAAAATGAACTTCACATTAAAATTCCTTAACATCTTTGGCTCTACAGCCCATTGTCGGCCCTGGACCTTCCGGGTCGACTACGGACTTTCATCTAGCATGACACATTCCGAATTTGGAGTGACACGTGGTCAGCGTATCCCGGTCTTCACCACCATTACGGCACAAACTTCCAGGAAGCGAACCCCGGACCCCTGGGTTGTGAGGCAATGACGTTAAACCACAGGAGGTCAGCACGTAGAACACTTAGCAGAAAATATTTCTGCATGTCGAAGCCGGAACCTGACACACAATTATTTATACAATATTTTATCGATTTTTACTGTCAATTTTATTACTTGCTGCAGTAAATTGCTTTGTCTTTGAATAATTAATTTCATTTAAATGTTATCGTGGAGTTTCATTATTTCAATTTTGAAGTTACATCTAGTTCTCTAATACGAAGTAATACAAGTAGGTTGAAAACGCGTGGAAGTTTCCAGTAGCTTTTACGCCGATTTGAAAACTTACATTTCTTGATTTCTTTCTGGCGTCGTGGGTGTTTGTAGGTTGCTGACGTCTTTGGACAAATAATTTTTGCTTCAAGCTTGAAATTCGTCGAGCGGCATTTGCACATTATCTAAAATTCATTTGAATGATGCGTTAAATCGCTGCATTTAAATAATAACTGTTTGTCGGAGCGCTATTTTCGTCTAATTTAATATTCACACAGTTACAGAAATATTCTATAAATTTTCGTTGATTTTAAGAATATTTGGCGAAGCGACCAACAATTACAAACAGAAAACTGGCTTTTAATGTTTCTTTTCAAAGCATAACACATGGCCGAAATTTAATCATTGCTAAAAGACGCTTGTTATAAGTTTGACTCGGTTGCCTATCTTGCTCCCATAGACGTATTCTATGAATGAGTTTTTCATTCACAGATTAATTCAATCGCCGGTGATGGAGTGTCATACTAGTCAAAAAATAGTTTGGTGTTTGTGTAAAGAATCGACTGCTTAGAACAATGTCGACTAATATGATAATAATACTGACAGTGATATACAGGATCCCAATACCTCTATTAAAAAATTATATCATAACCTTCCTGAAAGCTAAATAAAATTACAGTTCATTTAAATTTATTGTCCCTGTAATGCGAAAATTTCGATTTTTGTAATATAATTGCGAATATGGCGTGTACAAACAATAGCGTAGACGAAGAATAATATTTATTTTGAGTTAATGTACGTTGCTAATTAATCAGTTACGTGGGAATCAGTTGACCGTACTGCAAGCAAATTTGCTGCAAATGTTTCACAGAAGCAAACGTCCTCGATCCTGGTAATGGACAACAAAAGCGGGGAAACACAACGTTAGTTTAAGTTCCCTCGCTTATAACCTAACCTTGTTAAACTTTGGTTGCTGCGAGTCCAGTTTGGAATCTCATTACTGAAAATGGGCTCGACGACCACTTCAGTACAAAGTACTGCCGTTCCGCCTGCAATAGACGGCCCGAGTTCGTTAACAAAGTGAAAAGACTGTTCTGGATGGTTAAAGGATGACATCATACAAAAATTAATTATGCCATGTAACTTTTTAAAAGAGAAATTCGTTTCTTTTTGCACGAATCTGGAAATATGTCTATGTCATTCTGATAGTAACTATAAATTTACGTTCACGGAAAATGAACAACTTAATCATTTAGCAAAATTGAAATATATTAATTGTAAAAGGAATACGTGACATAGATTCTTTTATGAATTAAATTTAATGTTAAGAAATCATAATGATATTGAAGGACAATCACTGAAAACTTTTTGTCAGAGATTGGGAGGAAGCCACAATACTGTATTCATAATGACTTTTATCGTTTGGACTTTAAAAGTCTTCTAAGTAATGGAATTGTAAGGAAAAATAAAATTTAGTTTAATATTAAACGACGAGCACAATTCTATTTACAAACATTAACAGATGTTGTATATTGGCAGCTTCAGTTGATTAAACGGCGTTGTTTTGGCTTCACGTAAATAATGACGCAGTAAGCAATTACAGATAAGTTTATTACAGTACTTTACCACAATCACCACAATCAGTTGTCAAATGCAACTTACTTTCAATCCTAGATTGTTTAAATGGTGAAAAATAATTAAAACAGTAATTTTCTACATACAGATGTATTTTTTGAACCATTTACGGTTGTCTGAGAACAGAAGGTCATATGACAAAAATTTTCCAATCGACTGTGTGTCATATAGATTTTTCTAAAAAACTTAGTTTTGCAAAACTGTGTCGTATTTACAAAATTCAGTTTTTTATCATGTTTTAATTAGGAAAAAAAATCTGTACTGACGAGAAAAAGAGAATAAACCCTTACTTGCTTCTTCAAGTTGAGCACGGACTTACTTAGAAGCCGAAAACAACCGAAAAAACACCTTGAAATTGTGTAAAATATCGGAGTTTTATTAACATTTTCACTTTTTCACATATGTACGGTTTATTGTTACTAAAGATTATTTAATATAATACATTTTACCTGTCATGAATGTCACTATAATATGTATAAAATTTTCTTTTCTTTCACAAATATGTAATTACTCAAATTCAAAATTTACCTTACGCGGAAAATAAAACTAATTTACGCATAAATCGTATCAACAATCTAAATAAGTTTATTATTTCTCAGGAAGTTAGCTCTCTACCAACGATGGGTTAATTTCGATGCTAAATGTTTAGATAGTATTATAGATCAATAATATAGGCAACCCGCATTAACGTATGGAAATCTTGATGCGTGTATGGGCACGAAAACTTTTACGTAAAGTTTTTTCCACTTTTTTCCATATATAACTTCAATGTGTTTAAAAACTTTATACAGGAACAGGTTTGCCAAAGGTGGTCAAATTCGGACCAGTAATTTGGACTCCTATAGCTGTGACATACATACGAACCTACAAAGGCTTGTAGATATATAGATATGTGTGAAATTCCGCTTCTGAATAAATATTGAACAGCATATATAAAATTTTCTAGAATATGAAACTCTCATATACAGAATATAATCGGGAATAAGTTAGAAATCGCACAGAGGACAAGAACGAACTTTGGAATCCTGATATCTAAGAAATGACTTTTCGTTGTTATTTGAATATATATTGAAATCAAAACCTAGTAACAGCATCAGTAACTAACGATGAAAATTTCCCAATTAAATAGTTTAAATGGTACATATTAAATATTTCTAGTGATGTAATTGAAAAATCCAGAATAACCTTTCGTCCCATACAATATACATATTTAATAAGCGCAGTGTAGTAGTAGTTATTATTTGTTTAATATAGTCGAATAATTGTATATAAAATTATCCTTTTATTTATTGCATATTAAGATAATGGTTAAAAAACAAATTTCTGACTTCTAACCAAGTACATAGAGCGAAGTTTCGATGACTGGCTAAAAATATAATGTCAGTGGAAGTTATTGAGACGTCGCTCTATTTTACTGGATCAGAATGTTTTGGCCAAGCTTAACTCTGACTACAACTTCAATCTTTATTGGTCACAATTGGTTAAATTTAGAACTAAAACTTTTACAGTTCAATTTTCATATTAGAATAATAACTTGTGTTCCGTTTTTCAAAGGTCAAAATATTATCAATAAATACATTATATCGTGTCTTAAATTGTATAATTATGACTAATAGTTTAAAACTCTACGTATAAAACGCGCTACTCAGAATATGGAACGTTTCTGCCGCTTAAATTTTGCAAAGTTAAAAATGTTCGACAGAGAGAATAAATTAAATGAAGTTTATTCAATTGGTAAAAACATGCAGTGCTTAAAATAATTTTTTAACAAATTTGCGGTAGATAGGCGTTATTCAGACTAAAATATTTCGCAAACTGTATTCTCTCTCTCTTTTTCTGAGAGGATTATACTCGTTCCATCCTTGGGAACAATCCTTAAATTGTAATTATTTTATGGTAAACGATTTAAATGTTCGTAAATAACAATAAAATATTATTGAGTCGCAAATGAAGCATACATACTGCACCCAATATTCAATGACAAAGCAAAAAGAGATAAATGACCAAAGTTAAAACTACTATTAAAAAACCAATTTATAGATATTTATCATAATATGAATACTCCACATAACACCTATCTTAGCATGCTTATCCTTCAGTGGAATCTAAATAGTTTCTTACACAGGAAAAATTCTGTCTTAATTACTGAATCCATGCTTCCTGAAAATATAGCAATACAAAAAATTAATTCTGAACTAGTAGAACGAAATTTTACTGCGAAGGCATATTATTATTATTATGGAATTCCTCGAGGAAACAAACGTATTTAAACTTTTGTAATTCGTAAATTTTATTAGCTAAAATTATGTAAATTTTATGTGTCTGTTGCTAATGACCTAGATGTCGAAGCGTCATTAAACATTAACTTCAAAAAAATGTGCATAAAATAGAACACGAAACAAGTTAATACAAATCAGCAGGCCCTAAACGTCCCTTATCAAAAACAAATAATTTATTTAATTTTTTCATAGTAAAATAATTAAATGATGAGCATTAAGTATAATGAAACAATTACACTTTTATTTCTAAAATTTTCCGTTTGTTTGAAATGGAATGGATGCGGTATTGCGAGTAGTATTTTTCCATCAATTATGTTTGACGTAACTAAAAGGCAGTTTAGTTACAATTCCTTTCAAATGGGTTATTCAGACAATAGTAAAAATGGCAAATGAGAAGATAGAAAGAAAAGATGATTGAAACAGTATCACGGGAATATGTATTAAAATGTATTCAACCTGTAACTGAATTCTTAATGTGGTGAAAAATTTTAACTTGATGTATTACCTCAGTTGCAGTAGGTTTGCTGTTGACATAACTAAATATTTGCTATTTTTTAACACAGAGTGACATGTTCGATCTGCCTGAAACACATTATGATACACCTTATTACAAAGGACTTCTTGCCATTTATGCTCCCATGAATTTTTGAATGTTCCAAATCACACTTTGGAGCTTTCGTGTCCAAATAAAGCCAACTTGAGAGCACGTTGCAATTACGGGAGTGCGTAACACTGCTCGCCGTTATATTATTTTTTTCCCCTTCTCTTTCTCTTTGCATGTCGTCATCCCCCGGCAGGCTTTGTTGCGGAGCCGAGGGAAGGAAGGTATGCAATAAACTGAGGCTAGAGCCGGCCGCCTGTGGTCCTGCATTCCTGCCCTTGAGAAGCTGCAGAGATGTGGAAGAGAGACGGACATTACGAGGACCTCAGTAAAATAAAACAATACACAGACAAAATAAAACTGATGGAATGCTCCAAATAACACAGATATATTATTGTATATATATGGGCTGCTATGCATGGTTGCGACATAATATTGATTCCCAGCCTGAGATTAAAGGTTAGACTGCCGCTCTGTAACGCTCTTTCACCATACCGGGATAATTCCATACATAAGCCTTCCTCCGGAGATTAATACGAATCAAAATATCAAAAGTTTCGTGAATAAGTGTGAAAAATTTTCAATTAAAAGGCGCGTTTTACTGTGTACAGGCGTTTCTTGATCGTTATCCTAATAATTGAAACTAATGCTCCTCCTAAGCATGTTGAGTGTGTTGCTTTGTAAAATTTCAAATTACATAACTTTAAAACTTCTTGTATAGTTTCTTCTGCTCTTTCTTTGTCTCATCAAATGCCTGTAGCTACAAAGAATGGTCAGATTCCTCGTCGTGCGGCTCCAAGAGGTGACATTTCCACAATTTATGCATGTGTTTGTGCTTTTTAGTGCGCGCAAGAGGCACGTTGTAGTGCCTCAGAAGAAGAAGAAGCGAGTGGCTTTCTCTATTTTACAATAAATAAAAAGATGGCCAATGAGTCAGCATATAATTTTATTCCTGTTTAATTAATATAAAAGCGACGTTTCGTCTCTCGTCGCCGGAGGTTATCCGCGACACCAAATTCCTGTCATGTAAATACTTCAAAATATTTAATAATATTTTCGGACGAGGGAGTCAAAGAGGACAGGAACTGCTAAATTTTATGCCCGATGAAATCTCGAAAGGGAGACGAAACGTCGCATTTATATTAATTAAATAGCAATCAAATTATATGCCGACTTATTTTCCGTCTTTTTATTTATTGTAAACTTATATTTCGAAAACTGTGTTTGAGTTTTGCTATTTTTACTATATCTTGTTTACTCTAGTTACATATTGAAAGATTCTTGGCAGTTACTGTTTTATATTTTATTTTCAGCTTTTAATTTTTTGTTACTTGATGTATTGCATGACGTATCCTATTTTCTCAACAGAGTGCTAATGGAAATGACAATAAATCGGAATCTTTCGTATCTAAATGAATTAATTAATAAATTGATAATGTCGAATACGTTTTACTCGCTTTATTTATTTGCTCTTCCTCACGTTACGTCACCGATTACATAGCTCCCTCGCAATATTATTGGTACCAGATTTTCCTTCACGTGGATATCATTCGTGTGTGAGGTATGAATTTCATATAAGTGAGGAGGATCTGAATAAATCTATATTAAAGGCAGCGAATTTCATAACATTATACCTATGGCGATTTATGTGAGAGGGCGTACACCAATGATGAATATTCCACCGTTTATTATTAATGTTTGCTCTTCCTTTATTATTCAACTCGGCTTTATAGTGGGTTTATCATACTTCTTATGATATTTTATTGTTTCTATTTGATTCTGTTTGGTTAGTTACGTTATTCTTAGATTAATACTAGTTGAAGTGTCATTCGTTGCTCGGGTTCCGATCAATAATGAAGCAGGAACGTAATTAAAGGTTGCAGTACTTGAGGATACCCTGAGGGGTCACTTTTACGTTCGAGGGGCGTGTTAAAACTTGTTTGATTATTTTCCAACAGCATAAATCTATTTATCATGTCAAAACCAAACTATTTTCAATTATAGGTTGTGTAAATGACAAAAAATCTTCAAAATTGTAGTTTTTTTCATTTTTCCCTATTTTGGTGGTCTGAGAATAAAAGGTCATAGGTCAAATATATAATTGTAGAGAATAGAATTTACAATCGACCATGTGTCCTCAGCCTTTTTCTAAAATACTCAGTTTTCGAGTTACAGGGGCTCAAGTTGAAGGAGTTTCAAAATTGAGTTTTTTTGTGTTATAGCTCGGGGAATTGGGGGCGGAGGGAGGGGTCCACCTTGAAATAAATATATCTTCTAATACCTCGGTCGACGAGACTTTATTTAAAATTGAAAACCCCTTCAAAGGACCTTCATAAAGTGGAAAAATCGGAAGGTTGTTGACATTTTCTTTTTTTTTTCGCATATATACAGTATTTTTCTTATTAAAGTTCATTTAATTTAATACTTTTACCTGTGATGAACGTCACTATAAAATTAATAGTGTTTTATTTGCTTTTACATGCAAGCAATTACGGAAATTCCAAATTTACATGATGCTAAAAATAAAACTCATTTAAGTATATATCGTATCGACGATCCGAATATGTTTATTATATCTCCGGTAGTTATCTCTCTGCCAAGGTTAGGTTAATTACTATCGAAATGTGTATATAATATTACGGACCAACAATATGGTCAAGTCACATTCATTTTAGGAGATCTGAATGCGTGTATGCGCCACGAAAACGTTTACGTAATATGTTTTAAACTTTTTTCACATACATAAATTCAGCATATTTAAATGTATAGTGTGTTATTTGCTTTTAAAATTAACAATCAATAATTATTAAAATTTACCTGACGTGAAAAAAAACTAATTCATGTATACATCGTATCGAGGATCTGCCAACGATAGGTACATTATTTTTATAATTTTAAATGCATAAAAAATTATAGTTAAAGAACACAAGTAATCCGCATTAATTTTAGATCTCAATGTGTGCATGAGACACGAAAGTTTTTACGTAAAATGTTTTCACTGTTTTCATGTATATAACTTCAGTATAATTAAAACATTTAAGGGTCATGGGTAATTTAGGGACCCTGAGAAAGGCGTGTGCCAAAATTTTGTCAAATTCGGACCTGCAGTTTGGACGCCTATAGCTGTGACATATACTGACACACTGACAAATTTTAAAGGTACATAGATTTTCTTTTTTCTTCTTCATATAATTAGTAGTTCATCAAAGAATGCAAAGTAAATATAGTAGTGAAGAGAATAAGATAAATTAGTTTGGTGCTTCGTTTTAATTGGATTTTTTGATAGACATTTGCAGGCTGGAATCCAACGATCTTTAATATTCAGCATTGGAGACCATTTGGCTTAGCTTATGGGCTCGGGTATAACGGAAGTGAGGCGCTGTAGCTCACAAATAAATAAAAATAATTTATATCGTGAAATAATAAAAGCGGAAAATGACTTTTCTTAGAGCGGAACATTTCCATTTCTCCGCCTTCCCTTCGACAAGCATTACGGAAGTTAAGAGTGATTTCTCCGAATCTTGCGAACCCTTTGATTTATTCCCAAGCGGTAGTTGCCTGTCGTCCAGGAATGTGCTGTAATCAGCAGACACCATTATGGAAATTCAGTCCGACAAAGCCGTGTTTCGAGTTAGTCAAATCGAATGCCTCAGCAAACTCCGGCGAAACCCTATGGGAATTGTTTGTACTGCTCGCTGTGCCAGAAACGTTCTTTTCAGACAGTTTCACACTCACCGAGATGAAAAGGGAGTATGGAAGTGGCAGAGAGGTTGGGAGGGTGCCTTGTATTAGAAAGACAGCGCACCCACCTGCTACTGTCGTGCGAGTTAAAGAAGATGAAACTTTAAGCGACATTTCGCTTGCTTTGACGAGGGGGGAAAAATCAAAGTGTGCAGCTCTAAAAACAAAACTTCTGTGAGATAACTTTGTTGAATGAAAGGCGTGCTGACGTTTTTAAGATTCTTTGAATATTTTTCAAGGATGCTTACGATGAGGTAAACAATACAGGTCGTGATGAAAGATATTCTAAAAAATTTTACCTTTCGGTGTATCAAACAAAAAGTAATTATCCTCTGTGGTTAACTATTAAATTTTAAACCTGTTAATTATTCATACCGTTAAAATTTATACGACTTATAGAAGAATAACAATAAAAGTACTAAGAAACCTTCTTGAAAGAGCTATTGCAAATTTATATAGCTGCCTCTGTGGTCAAGTGGCTTGCGCTACTACCTCATACTATTTAGGCCCTGGGTTCGAGCCCTGGTTAGGATTTGGATGTTTATGTGCGTCTTTGTGTTCCCAAATCGAGCAGCCCTTACAAAGAAAATACGATCCCCTAAATGGTAAAGTAGTCGTTAAATACCTTTGCTGTGGGAACACCTTAAAATAAAAATAAAATAAATCTTGGTGTATATCTGCCAATTAAATTTACAATCAATGAGTTAAATCAGCCTCTTTGTCAGTTTTTAAAATTTTTAATATTCAACATTGCAACGTTTCGTCTCACATTTGAGACTTCTTAAGTTAAAAATTTAACTGTACATGGAACCATACTACATGACTCCTGTTCCATGCATAGCTAAATTTTTCCTGGAAGAAGTCTTAAATGATAGACAAAATGTTGTAAAGTTTAATATTTAATTTTAAGAATGCTGACAAACATGCTGATTTAACTCATTTATTGTATATTTTGTTGTATTTTACAATTGGTAATTAAAAGTTACAGAAAAAATATGTTTTTCTTATGTAACCATCACCGAAACAATTTACAACAAGTTACTGCCAGGACACTTTGCAAAGTACAATTAAGGCAAAAATATTTCACACGAACAGACATAATAAAATATTGCTGCAAATGTCTTTCGTCATTAAATCATCGGAGTAGTTGTTGGGAGGATAATTGACACAATAAAAGTTGTTTTAAATAATCAAATTATTCGGAGGAGTGAAATTCATTGATACTGTTTTTTAATTTTGTCACAACGGTAGTATAATTGTGTGTATTATGTGCTTTATTATTGTACACGTCGAATAGGGAAAATGTTTTACATTTGTAATAACAGACTAATTAATATTGATAGTTAATTGAGTAAGCAGCAGAGTTAGTACTAAATTAAATTAAATTTAGAGATAAATATTTAGTATATTACGACGTTTAAAAATTGTATCGAAACTGTAACTGAACTCAGTCAAGGAATGTATAATTACTTATCAGAATAATTGAAATATTCACTTTTTTTTCAGTAATAAAACAATGGAGTAATACAACGGGGATCGTTCGTGTCAAGTATCTTTGAAACACGAGCAACTTCGTTAAAGTTCCAAGTCGCTATTGAGGGGAAATTATATTACCTGAATTTAGAAGAATAAATATTATATCTCTCTAAATGTGAACTCCTATTTCTATAAACGCGGCCCCCTTATCAGGGGAAGTTATTTCGATGAGAACGTAGTTCGTCTTTTCATATGACTTACTTTATGGTGGTCTTACGAGTAGCTATTCTGCGAAAATGATTCTTACTGATCCGTTCGCATCTGTCTCGAGAGAGCACTGCAGATTCTCGGGCTATCCCATTGGGAATCAACTGTAGGATTGTCGGGGTTGTGAAGGAGATACACAAGACGGAGATAAATCCGGCGGAAACATATATCAGGGGAGCTAACACTGACACAGACGCGACACAGAAAGACACACAGGTCCTACTTACAAATGATTTCTACTAAAAAAACACCACTCAGCAGGTTACGAAAAAACGTCTCTCTCATGATACCTCATAAAAGAATGGGGAATGTGCCAGTATACCAAGAGCTGAGTTATGAGACTGAGTGCACTCCGTCAAACTGAGAAATTAAACGTATTTCCTTGCCCACAAAGAAAAATAATTGAGTACGAGGAAGCGTCTACACTTTTTCTGTATTTACTTTATTAATCTATACCAACAAATAAAATTGAAGTGTCTGTCTGTGTGTATGTTTGTCTCGAATATGCTCCGAAACGGTTCAACGGATTTCAATGAGAATTTAAGGGTTTAAAAATAGGAGACTAAACTTAAATATTCGGGCATAATTCATTTCAATATATACATCCAAGTGATTGCGAGTTGATTTGTTTATTCTTCAAAGCAGTCTATCAATTGTTGAAGTAGAGAAATAATAAATTTATTTGGATCGTTGATACTATATATACGTAAATTAGTTTTATTTGTCGCGTCAGGTAAATTTTAATATTTAATATTGCTTATCTTTATTGGCTCAGAAACGTGTGTTAAAAAAAACTGTTCTAATCCAACTGCGAGTTATAAGGTTTTCCCTGAAGCGATCATAAACAGATGATACCATACTTTTTATATATTCAATGAATTTGAATTCAATTTTATTAATTGCTGATCAGGTTTTAGGGCAAAATAAAAAGAAATATTAGAGCGCGAACGAAGTAGCTAGTAGTATATTACTTTTTATAGTTTTTTGAACCTAGACTTCAACATAAATGTTACAATAATTTTTTTAACATTTTATATAACCCTGTCTGGGTATCGGTGATGCCTGGAATATTAATATGCTTAAATATAACAAACATTTTACTTAAGTTACGATACTTATTGTTTCTCGCGAACGTCGTCGTCGTCGCCGCACGCATACACGCAGTCTACGTAATAATGTATCATGTAGAGCTTATATAAGGGCAGGTTGGATTTAAATAGTGCCACTTGCGGGAAACACCGTAAAAGTAATTAACCCCAAAAAGTATTTATTAGACTTCAATATCGGCCAATTTTATAAATTTACTAATTTCAGCCCCTTTCACCGCAACTCCGATGAGTGGTAACCATGTCTTACAACAGTGATTTCCGAACGCAAAAACGTGTGTGTAAAATTTCGTTGAAATTGCTCTACGCGTTTAGATTTGTGTGCGGAACGTACATCCAAACACACGTACGGAAATCGAGCCTTTTTTTGGACATAAACAATTAATTTCATTTATAAGAATAATGTAGTTGATCCTTCTAATTGGTGTTAGAAGCGCGAAATAACTTGAATGAACGTTTTATTTAAGTAATATATATTAAATTCTTAAAAAATTTACAAAAATATTTTTCTCCTGCTGCACCGTATGAGATCAACGCGTTGGGCAATCAATTTTATTTTGTTTGAATGAGATGGTAGCGTACCACCTATTTATTGGGATTTAAGAAATATTTAAGATTTTACGCTAACAAGTATATATTCATTCAAAAAATGATAATTATTTTACAAAAATAATTGAAAAAAATTAAAATTATTTCCATGTTAGCTAAATATGCAAAAGTTCTCTACACTCGAGGTTTACCGTGGTGTATAATGGCTATCAACGAATTTTGCACGAATTGATCGTCAGAGAACAATCTTACATCTAATACGTGGCCCGCTCGTACACTTAGTCTGCTTTGTGGAACGTCCTCTCGCGGTCACCATCATGTGGATGCCTAACTGAGAGAATAAATAATAATTTTAATGAAAAATTAAACATGAATTTAAATATTACAGATTTAATTATCTTCTACTTGTGATCTATCGATATATGTATGATACTTAATTCTTTTTGCAAATAATGTAAGGAGTATGGATTGATATTTAATTCTCTTAAAGTGTTTATCTTTAATATTTTAATCTACTAGAATAAGATTAAAGTAATTAAATATGCTGAGAATGTTCGATTTGTAAAAATGATTCCGTGAAATTTTTGTAGATTGTTGAAGTTGAAAAAATAAATTTATCTGTAGTTGAATGAATGCTTGAAATTATGCTGAATTCTGAAACAATAAATTATCAAAAAAACTGATGGAGTTAAATCAATAATTATTACCAAATAAGAAACATTATTAATTGATAACTGTTCCAACCCCTTATGAAAAAATTATTCAATTAATATTTCCTTGTGTCATCTGCGAGTGATTCGTGATAGAGTTTGGAGTACTACCCATTTTAACAATTAATGAACTATGTGACCTGACTTGTAATGTTAGACTAATTACTATAAGGTCTTCTTCCTATTTACTGTAACATCATTTAACAACTAAAAGACGCTTGCACTTTGGAGTTCTAAAATTTCGTGCTTTTGAATGTATTACTATTAATAAATGATATATTTAATTTTAAAAAATTAAGTATTTTTTCATTTAGATATGGTTGAGAGATTTAGCATAAATAATTAAAAGAAAGATATTTATTTGAGAAATATGAGTAAAATGAAAATACTGGAGTTGAAATGAGATTGAAAGCGCGCGTCTCCGTTTTGGATGAACGCTGACGGCAGCTTGTCTACGAGGCTATAATGTATGTTAAAGTTTAGAATATGCTGTTTATACTCCATGCCACTGTGTTTATCTTTACCGTGACACCAGTGTGTAAAAACATCCGGTGGATAGCTGGCGGCGAAAGCAAATACGACTTGCAATGTGAGCATTCCTGTGTTTGCGTTCTAACAAAAACCAGCCTCCGACATTAAATTGTACCTCCAGGCTACATATTGCTGTTTCATCGATTATGTACGAGAAAAACATGGTACGAAAACGTTGTACGCACACCAAGTTAGGATTTCCATCGGTTACATTGCTTTTTGTGGTTTAATAAAGATAATCCAATATGAACTGGTGGCAAATAGAAGAACAAACAATGTGTGTGTGTAATTTGTGGTCCTTGCCAGTTATGATTCAATGTAGTCCAATAATGTGATATACGCATCGATATATAATCGTCAATTTTGAATATACATGGAATTGTTATACATAATAATATTGAATCGGAATGAATAAATGAAATATCATTTTCTATAACGTTTATAAAATACTACTGTAAGAACGCCTATAAAAAATCTCCTGACATGCAGATAAGTTTCTTTATATGATTCGCATATCATATAGTTTTTGTCAAAAATTTTTAAAAATTTTGAGCTGAATAGAAATCAACAAATTTTTAAAAGTAAAACCGTTTAGTTGTTTTGCTAAATTATAAAATTTTTGAGGATTAATTGACTTTTCTCTAGAGTTGACGTTGCATTGAACATACTGACGTTTCGCTAATATTCATAAATAATTAAATGTTTATTCCGGCTTCAAGATTTCTTTTAATATAATAATGTTTGTATAAATTAAAGTGATATCCCAATACATTGATACCCACATTTCCATCAGAAAATTGCAAAGATAGTCATTGAAGTTTAATATGAATCTGATTTCATATTTAATTTCTATTTGTTTTAAGTAGAATATTGTAGCAGATTACGTCTAATAAACCTCTCTTAGTGATGTTAAGTCGTTAAACGGTTTTAAAAGACGATTTATTGCAAATATTTCTGCTGACATCTGAGAAATATGAATAGGTGCGAATAGGATTAAAACCGACGCAACCGAGTTTGGGGTTGATCTGTTTCTGTAACTACTGCGAAACTAAGAGCACTCTACAGACTGCGTGGGTGGCGCATGTAACGAACGACCTTCATTACCACAGCTCTGAAGTACAGTGTAATTGAAATTGTCTTACGAATAGTGAAACTGCAACCGACGGCAACAACTAGGGTTGGAAGTAATCTACTTCTTGTGGACAGAAACCGAATGAGGAATTAAATTGGTTCTGGTTTCATAACTTGGTAGAAAATTGCTTATTTAGGAGATCACAATCATTTGATGAAGACATTAGCAGGCTAATCTAGTATTACATATTTAAATTACCATTCTTTCGTATGTACAGGAATTGATCATTTTAATCCATGTAAAGGAGCGGAATGAATCGTTTGTTCCAAGCGTCAAACTGTAGAACATTTTTAAAATATTCGGAAGAATCACAATTTTTAGAGATTAAATTTGAAACACAAACGAGCAATCATCTAGTGATACGCACGCAGAAAGAATGGATTATTTTTAGGATATTTTTGAGAAGAGTAGATTTTTTGTCTCCGTACCTTAAAAAAGTTAAGACAGCTGTTTTATTCCAAGAGTCAGAATAAAAAAACTCGACTCGACCGGGAATTGAACCCGAGACCTTCCCTTAGTAGACAGCTTCTTTTAAACTGAGATATACGTCTAGACTCAACATTAGTTATTCTCTTGCATTTTTTGAATTAAAATGAAAGTCTGTTTTACAAATTTACAACTATGTTGTGACTGGATTTAGTACGTATTTTATAATATTGCTGACAAAAAAAAACAATTTTACTTAAAACCAGATGAAAATGGCCCACTTTTGGAGTTACTCCAGACATTTCATTATAATAACAAAGAACGCGCCAATCCGCCGGGAATCGCAGACTTGGTTAAATACAACTTTATTGACTAAACCACGTGAGGTAAAGGATATTACGTTTCCCCTGGAGGGGAAACGACTGATAAAATGAAAACGGAAAAGAACCCTGCACATCAGTGTGTGATGCATTGTTTTTGTCAGGTATAGTTTGACACTTAGAAAAACGTGGGAAACAAGTCATGACAGTAATTGATTTCGGACAAAGAGAGGCGAACAACAATGAAAATACTGGCTTCGGAAGCTGTAAGCAGAGGAAGTCACTTGAGTTCTGAATCCGACAATCACCGGGAAATATTCTAGTAATTGTGTAAGGTTATGTAAGTAAGCCCTGCAATAATTATTTAGTTACATTTTATATGGAACAGTTCCTCTGAAAATGAGAATTTCTTTAAAATACTAAGTAGTATTATTTTGCATTAGAACGGTTGCTAATTCGTTGCATAAAAATATAATAATTATTTAGCTAAATATTTTGGAAACATAGATTAGAAACGTATAATTATATACAAAGTAAAGTAATTATGTAACTATAGCAACCACAGCAACCACGGTATTTTTGAAGTGTAGAGGAGTAGAAGTTATTAGATTTATTCTACAAAAATTATAAGGAATTTTAATTTTTCTTCTTTAATTATATATCAATATAATTGATATATAATTTGCATTCCAACCATAAATATATGAGTTTGGTTGTTTACGTATGTTTTGTTTCTTGTTGTTGGGGTATTCAGTCCTAAGACTGGTATGATGCAACCCTCAATGCTAACCTATCTTACGCAAGCCTTTTCATTTCCTTATAACTAGCATAATACACTAAGAGGTTAACAGATAAAGCTCTTGAGGATTGGCTGATATCATTATAAAATAAATATCAAGAATAAACATATGTTATCAGTGACCAATCAGTATGATTCTATTTATTAATAGTATGAATTGTGGAAACAATAGCAAAAGTAATGACATCTTACAAAATAATTTCTTGATAGTGTGTACATCCTACTATTGGTCAATATATTTCTAACCTATCATTGAGGGTAATCATGAATTAGTTGTGAAAAAAATACACTTTATTAAAATTCCAAATAAAATATGTTGCCGCGGAGTTCTATATAATTATGCAAAAAACATTTTAAAATTAGAGAAGTTATTCTTTCTATAGTATGGGGATAAATTAAGTTGAATAATGCACTTTGATATACCTGTTAACAATTTTGCTTCTTAGAAATATTACTCATTTTAGTCCAAACAGAGGAAAGTTGTTGTTGTGGTATTCAGCTATTAGACTGATCTGAGTCCGCATAACTACCACATTCCACATACTCCTCAATCTGCTTAGCGTATTCCATTCTTGTCCTACCTCTTCTGTTCTTACCCCACACACTTTCCTCCAATGCTAATTTTACAAGTTCCTCGTGTCTTAAAACGTGGCCCATGAATCTATCCCTTTTCTTGGTCAACGTCTTCCATGTTATTCGCTTTTCTCCTATTCTGTTTAGAACTTTCTCATTAGTGATTCTATCTCCCATATGATTCTCAGCATTCGCCTATAGCACCACGTTTCAAAGGCTTCTATTCTTTTCCTTTCCGCAGCTCGTATCGTCCACGTTTTGCACACATATAACGCCACGCTGCATAGGAACATTTTTGTAACGATTTTCGAATGGTCACACTTATATTACCCGTAAGTAAATTCCTCTTTTTCGCGAAAGCCTTCCTTGCCTGTGTTATCCTCTACTCTTTATGTCTACTATACTTCTATCATCATAATTAACATTATTGTCATGTATTATGTACTTTATATTCTGTAAGCTATGCTTTTAATTAATTGCATATATTATCGTAACAACTCATGTGGAATGGTTATTAGGACAGAAGGAATGAAATGTTATAAATTATATAGAAACTATAATATTAATGAAAATGATCTGTTTTACCAAACCAACTCATGTACAGTTTCTAATTTTGACCGGAACGACATAAGTAACTTTGGAAGCATTGTTTGTAAGCAACGACGCTGACTTTAGGGAAAGACAGCTGCAACGGGACTTTGGAGCACCAACCAGTTGCTGAATGGCGGATCTTTCCACTCACTGAAACTGAGGAAAATAAAATAATACTCCCAGCCAGAAAATTTTATCGTCGGAAACGAGTGTCGTTGTTTTTACATCAGTGAATTACATCCACTTAGTTGTAGCGAGCGAGGATCCTGTATTTTATGGGAGAGCAAATAGGGAGAGCGGCGCTATAGTGCCCCGGACAGTGGAGCTGAGTCAACAACTACCACTGTTATCTGGAGCAGTATTTCTTGTAGGCGCATCCAGTTAAGTGTTTGCGTAAGCCCCCGCAATGCAAACAGCGTCGGCTGTCTGCAAGGAAGGAAGGAAGGACGTGCTGGACGCCTGGCGTCTTCGATTCGCCATTGAGGTACTCAAGGTCAACATGTCATGCTTCCAAAAAATCTCCTGTTTCTCTTACACCATGTTACTCACCTGTTCACGTTTCAATTGATCTTGTTTTCAGTTATTTTTGCCTTTACAGATTCGTTTTGGTAAACAGTGCAAACGTTGTGTCTTATAAAACTGAGCGAGGAAACCTTTGTAAGATTACATATATCACAAACAACTGCTACAGGTATTTTACCACAAGAAATTGTTTTCATAACATTGTTTAGCAATAGTATCGTTGAAAATAGAAACCAGACTGAAGAAAGGCAATGAAATATCTCGGTAAAAATTTCTTAAATGTATCGAAAGGTAGGCAGACCATCACCACTAAGGAAACGACAGTTAACAGGAAATATTATTATATCATGATGTCTTTTGATATTTATTACATAAGTAATCAAGTGAAAAATGATAAATAAACGAAAGTATAAGATCACTGTACGGTTCCCCAAAAATCACTCAACCCCATCTTTGGAGCTTTCCTAAAGTTACATTTACATATTAATTTTCAATAAGGGCATAGTATGAAGCAACATAAAAGTACGGAGATTATTCTGCCAGCAGATTATAATATAAATTTTACTTTATTACGTATTACATGCAATTTTTGAAAGTTGTGTATAGATATTAACATATTAAAAAAATATCTAAATTAATCTGACATTTATAAAATTAAGGAATATACATACAAATAGAAACGAATATGGAAAGGGAATCAAGTATCAAGGAGGTTTGCTGTTTATATTATGGTATTAGGGGAGACAGACGAAGACTTGGAAAACATAATAAATACCATGAACGTGATCTTGGAGGAAGAGTACATGGGTATTAATAGAGAGAAAACCAAGGTAATGGAGAGTAGTAAAGGAAATAGTGGAATAAGAAATGTATTTAGATTGGGAAGGGATATTTTTAAGGAAGTTAATGAATTCTGGTACTTGGGCAGCGTAATAACTAGGGATGGTAAAAGTATAGTTAACATAAAGAGTAGGATAGCAGTAGGCAAGGAAGGTTTTCGCAAGAAATAGGAATGTACTTATGGCTAATAAAAGTATGAATATTAGGAAATGATTGCTAAAAATGTTAGTATGGAATGTGGCGTTATATGGGTGTGGAACGTGGACGATAGAAGTTACAGAAATGAAAAGAATATATGCTTTCGAAATGAGGTGCCATAGAAAAATGTTAAAAATCAGATTGTTGCATAGAGTAACTGACTAGGATTAATTATTCTGAACTGATGCAAGAGAGAATAATTTGGATTAATTATATTGAATTGATGCAAATACATATATTTTCATAAAAAAATAGTGGTCAAAAATTGAAAAAATTGCGTTTAATGTCAATTGCAAACGAAAAATATGGACGAAACGCTGTTACTAATATTATGTGCTGAATAATAATAATAAAGTTCTGACTTATTGGACGTATAATAATAAAATGGCAATTTTACCTGTTATTTCCTGAGTAATGAACCTCGGATTAGACTTTGTGTAATAGTGATATGTTGCAGTCATATACAGTAAGAAAACGATTTTTTTTTCCAATAGTGCACTTTCTAAATTTAGTTTTACCCTCTCGCTTTCCAACGGATAAGTAATCATACTATATATTCTCGGAAAACATTTTCTTCTTGGAAGGTGTACTGGTAAATTATAATTACTGCCTCACGTTGGCCAGTTTTACGACAAACCAGGAGAGAAATATAACGGAGTAATTAAACCTTATGTTTGATATTTGATGTTCCTCTGACGAGAGATGAATACTCTCAGTGGATGCAGGGAATATATTGTAACAGAGAGATGTGGCAACTCCGGTCACCAACTATAACAGATTTACGATCTTCCGGTGGATGTGGTTATGACCGTATGTATGGACTTGGCCGTATCATAGAGAACGAGCCTCGTTGTTTATAGCTTTCAGTGTGAGCCCATTTGGAAGAGGAAATTACGCCGTATCATGTTGTGTTTACCTTTGGCTGTAGACTTGCGGTCGTAGCCACAGCAAATTGTTTATTCATATGCTCCAACCAGACATAAATTAGATAATATGTATTGCCTTCGTGTGGTTTAGTTTCATTTTCTCAGTTGAGGCGACCCGTGATCAATTCTGCTATTCTCCGTGGTAGTAGTGTTGCCTGAATAACAATGATCAACTGAGAGACCTTTAAATACAATCGTCAAAAAGCTGCATAGTAGTACGGTTATTGATATTACGATTAAGAAAATGGAAAAGTAGACCAAGTTAAATTCTGTGCTATTCATGGTGGTGGTATTGACAGTATTTGTTGAAATTAATGGTGGTCGAGGATTGGTAGGGCGCTGCAGTGCGACACATTAGGCACAAATTGCAGGACGTGACCGCGCCTTCTGTGATCGTTGGGCATTCAGGACGCGCGCTCCTTTTGCAGTAATGAACGAGCTCGTCACGCTGCTTCCGGGTGGCCGCGTCCCTCGAGACGACCGACCATGTGCTCCCATCATGACATCTGCGGCCAGGTCACCTGTCCTCCTCGCAAACCCACCACAGGCCACAGAAAACTTACATGCTACTTGCCTGCACACTTGAATAACATTCATTTTAATAATTTATACAAAAAAATTCTCTTTACAAAGCTTTAACAATAAATTCAATAAACCAGTAATCTGACAATTAAGTTTAATAAATAAACAATACAGCCAATTTGTCACCAAACAATATTTGTATCTATACCAATAAATAAAATTGAAGTGTCTCAATGGATTTCAATAAAAATTTGAAGGTTTTAAAAAAAGGAAATTGAACATAAATATTCCTGCATATTTAATTTCGGAAATGATATTAATATAATATTCTACTGGAAGGTTTCTTTCAAACGTGCGTTAAAATCTCCAAAGGCTATGCGGATTACCTATACACTTGATCTGGTTATGCTCCGAAATAGCTTACCGGATTTCAATGGAACTTTCAGGGATTGAAACATGAATTTTAACTTAAACTTTTGTGTACGTTTCATTTAGATACCTTGAAGAGTTCAGAATGTATTAATATAAATATTTATAAATCCATTGAATTTCCGCGCGAAAGGCAACGTGAAAACGAACTGCGAGTTAATAGTCCTATTTGGCGTACCTGTATCACTCATCCCACTTACTGTGTTATTATAAGCGTAATTTCGGCAGCTTGAGTGACAACACTGCATCTATTGTTGTAAACCTGTGAAAGCGATTTATTAGGTTTGCCGTGAAGCTATCTTAATTAAATGATACCGTACTTTCGGTTTAGGGCAAAATAAAAATAGCTATTTCCGCGTGAACGAAGTCGTGGGCATAGCTAGTTATTTCTCCTGACTGATGAGCGATATATTAGGTGTAAACGTAATGAAGAGTGAGACAAATAATTTAACCAAGTTATAGGACACTCTCTTATTACTGACTTTTTGTATTGTTTACTTTGCCATTGTTTAAATTTAACGGCCTATATTGCTTAATGATTGTTAAATATCAGTTCGGCCGCAGGACGCTGCTTTCAATAAAAATTTTCCGATTTCACACATACGTATTGGAAAATGCTATTAGTATGCAGGTTCTTGATGTTAATAAAACTTTAATACGTATCAGAAAATAGTTTATTTAATTTTCAAATATTTATATGATGAATAACTTTTTCTGGATTATAGTTTAACTACTATAATGATAGAAGCATGAATGTAGGAACTGTAATCCTTCTGATGATTCTTCATCTGGACTCAGGCGTGAACAATTGTGCAGAATACTTTTGGTAGTCTGAATAGCACAGATCCTGCAGGACTATAATAATTCGTTTCGGAGAAATTTGGTTCACACGAATGTTGATAAATAATCCATTATTTGTTAATTAAGGTTAAATTTTACAACAACTTATTTTTTCATTGCAAGATTTTATTACAATGCTAATGATTTTTATCAATACATGAAAAAATTCAGAATAATACATTTTATCAGTGCACGAATTGAATTCCAGTATTGATGTCACCTTCTTTTAGACCTTTGACATATCTTCAGGAATGTTTGCCAGGCTCAGAATAAGTTCTTGGTATATAGTTATACCCTTAAGGAAGATGTCTTTGTTGAGGTATTCATTGTGATCGTGGAGAAGCAGTGGCGTGTGGTTCATTGGAGAAATGCCAATTGCAGGAATGCCAATCTGAAGAAAGAAAACAATACATCTCACTTGAGGAGCGGTGATTGCAATACAGTACAGTTCATGAGAATCTACATGGTGTGTTTACATGCACAGTAAGGAAAGGAGAAGGGGAAGGGGTGTATTGTCGTTTGAGGAGGTACTACCTCTCCAATACGCGTGGCAAACGCTACCATCAATGTTAAGGACATTGATTCCGTTCATAAGAAAGGGAGACTGCGACATCATCTTATTAACACACGCTATACTTAATATCTATTACATTTTAAGGATGCGTTTCTTGACGTACAATATATTCTTAACTGACAGCATTATAGCTCCTAACGCCAATATTTTTAGAATTGCTTTTACACTACCAACTTGACAACAAATTTGGAGTAAAAGTAAACTGGCGTCTACCTTAACTACAACATGGGCGGAGTTGTCCACTGCACATAGTTTTGACACACGTCTAGTTAATTCTCCTGAACTGTACACTAATAAAAAAAAATTGGAAACCCGACATCACATTAAAAGTCGCAATCAATGAGAAATAATATATTTTTACTTACACGTCTCACGAAACGTGCGTCAGTTGAACCAGGACAGACGCGTGGTAAAATAGTGAGATTTCTGAAACAGAAACGGGAGAAAAAAATTAATAGACTAC
Organism: Eucriotettix oculatus; assembly: GCA_034510155.1. Classification (NCBI taxonomy): domain Eukaryota; kingdom Metazoa; phylum Arthropoda; class Insecta; order Orthoptera; family Tetrigidae; genus Eucriotettix; species Eucriotettix oculatus. The sequence continues at coordinate 74,825,497 of CM067378.1, read as the reverse complement.
AATAGCAGGTTGTTTCTAATAGCCTTTTAAATTTATTTAATATTATAGTTATTTTACTAAGAGAATGAATTACGAAAAACCGTGTAAGGACATTAAGACGACGTACTCGAAATTTTTCAAACAAGGTACATATTAATACAAATTAAAAATTTTACCTTTTTTTCATGAGAATTGGAGTATGAATTACTTCTGAATTATATAATTTACAAACAATCTTTCTTCAGTCTCTGGCATTTGACAAACAATGTGAATATATGCTTTAGTCTGTGAAGATCAAATTCATTTCCTAATCTAAATGGGGTGGGTGTGTAATCTCAATGGCATATTCTCAATTCTCGTGTAAGTGCGTTACTAGTTCAGTGGTGAAATTTACTAACAATTTATCGGTGGCTTTCTTGAAAGCTCTCCACCAGGGGCTGCTATCACTGGTGTCAGTGGTGCCTTCCTTCGGCGATTTGTGGATGAATTCGATGTATGTACCAGAACCGGCTTCCTCACACCAGCCTTGCATCATGGCCTCGAATTCGTCAAGATCCCATTCACGGCTTATGCGCATATCGTACACCACACTGAATTCTGGAGGAACTACGTTGGCTTGAACTCCTCCCTGTAATACCGCAAGCATAATAGAAACAGCCATAAAATAAATCTTCTTCTCATTAGGGTTGAATAATATGTGGAAAAAGTTGACTTGATATCTAAACAGAAAATTGAATGTTGATGTTTTGATAAGCACTAATAAATTATTTAAATTACTGTATAATACTACAGATCAGAGATTAAATTATATTAATATTTGTGTGAGAATGTATAGCAAATTATGGGACCATAATTTCTGACAATGGCAGTTACTCAGATCTAAGAGGATCTTAACTCAACTTGTCCTCTACTGAGACCATTATATATGATAATATAAATGAAAATTACAGTAACAAATCAAAGAAAACTGAACACTAAATATTTATAAATGTAGACGAAAAATTTTATATAAATTTTATCCAATTACTACTTTGTATCGACCTCATATTTCGGACATCATCAGATGCAAATAAATTTCTTATAATTTTTGATTTCTAAGTGATGTATCAGATAGTTTAGACTAACAAATTTTCATATAAAAAGTTACACTTTGATAATTCATCCCGCTAAATAAATTAATAATATTATTTACAATTTAGAAGTAGTTAATTGAACCATAATCGTTACAAAATAAAGATATAAATATAAAATTTCTCTTCCTGAACTGTGTCCATTAACATTTGAACGAGAAATGTGATATAATAATAAAGAGCGACAATTAAATTTAGCAGAGAACTTTTGGGAAATTAAAACAAAGTACGACACATTAGACAGTTTAACTGGACTTTGCGAATTTATGGTAGCTAAAACAAATAAACAATAAAAAATAAATTATTATAAGTTTCATTGAATAGACCTGCAATTTTCCGAATCACAATCTTACACAGCTTAGATTTAGTACTTCTTTGAAGTATGGATATTATATGCAAATTAAGGGAGCAGAATCAGCCTATGGCGGTAGGAATGGTGACTGCCTATGGCGGCAAATTTCGGAGGCGGCAAACCTCAAAAAATATTTTGACAACTCTTGTCCATTGGTCGTTTCTTTTATATTAAAGCCTTAGAATAGGAAGACGAAATAAATATTGTCTATTGACTTCTAACAATGAAAAACGATCTATATGGCGTCCATAAAGACATTACTGCCCAAATTTGAGCATTTCTCTAAATATATTAATAACGCTACCGGTGGAATTACGTTTCCTAACATAAGAATATTTATTATTTAAGAACCATGTCTTCTCAAAATCGTCAAAATGTTCGCCATTATCGCCACGAAACATGAATTCAGTAGTAAATTAGATCAGCATTGTGTAGAAAATAGCTTCGAAAGAGATTGAGTTAAGTTAGCTATAGACTGTTTCCTCTTTCAGTACGTACTATATAGTATTATTTTATAAATTCATCGAAGTTTATTTGTACAAATGTAAATGACCCGTTTACAATAAAATATTTTTTGGTACATTTTATTATAAGGTCATAATTAAATTATGCCGTTTTTATAATTGAAGGGTTTATTTGACTGTTATGTTTTTTTTAACAAATTTAATGTTTCTTGAAGTTCGGGGGCGACGTTTTTTGGATTTCAAGCAACGGAAAAACGCTTGGGCCGGCCCTGTAGGAAATCGACTTGAACAAACGGAAATAGCAAGGGAAGATCCTGGGTTCGATTCCCAGTTCGGTCGAGTTTTCACACTCTGGAACTTTAATTCCTGTAGTGAAAATATTTAAATTTTAGTATAGTTGGTATGAAAATGTAATATATTAATTAGATTACGGGGATGTGTAGAGCTCTAAAATAAAAATCGATCCGTGTCTTCTGCATTATAAGGGTTGAAAGGAATAAATTAATTGCTAAATGAAAATAAATGCAGCTAATAATTTAAAAAATAGTGTACATGAGATGCAATGGACTAAAAAAATCGCAAAGAAAACAGTGCTTAGAAACGTTGCCCTCCATTTAGACGTCTAATATTAATCTCTCTGTCACTGAGTCGTAAAACCCCGATTCCAGCTTAAAAGCGATTACGCCACAATGGTTCTGATTTACAAAGGTACCTTATGATCGTGCAGGCTTACGCGTGATTAATTCGGTGACTGTTGTTAATTCGTCATTCTTGATCACAGAGACTTCAGCTAAATTTTGACTCGTTTTGTTTTGTAGAACAATACGACTCTCATCAAATGCTGTTTCGTATGCAAATTACAGCCGTGCCATTAGAGTAGCAACGATAATTTATTCTCTTTGTATGAGATATTGACTACTTAAGCGTCCAACCATTTCATAATCAGTAATAAATCGGCTTTGTAATGTGAAATGTCTTTGTGAGGAATCGGAACAGGGATTTGGTATTTTATACTTTCTTTCGCAGCAGACTCTGAAATCCAGTAATTAGAGCAATGTCGTTATCACAACATATATCATAGAATGAAAGAGGCTCAGGTATTTGATAGGGAAAGCTGTGCAATTATTAGAGGAATATAATTATTAAGTCATTCCATTAAGACATTAAATATAGGAAATACTCTTCCTAATTACTCTACATAATAACATTCAGGTTCTATAATTCCGTTCTGGAATTAAGAAAGTATTTTGTTTCCCCGAAACATTTGCAACATATTATAATTTTCATGTTTTATAGTCTTTTATGGAGAAAAGAAGCATAATATTTTCTTTAGACATTCAGATTAATCATAATTTATTTATGAAAAGCGTACGAAATTTTTGAGATAATTCTTCTAAAATATTCCTTAGATTAATCTGTCTTCCGTATACTGTAGCCAAATTATGAAATTTATAATGGTATTATAATTCCTCACATAATTAACCAGCATGGTTATGCGGATGAAAAGATTGTGCAAGGATTTCACGGCAATGTTAATATTTCTTTACAAAGATTTTCCTAAATTTCATAGGATAGATCTTCGCCCTGTTATTTTTACACACACCGTTACTTTAAACACATAGTTACATAATTAGATTTTATATAAAAAACACATTTCTAACATTAAGTAGATTAATAAATAAAAAATTCGCCCAAAATGTATCTGAAAACAAATTTAATTAACTTTTAACTGTCATAAATACGTTTTTCAACCTTTAGCGACTTATTCAGATAACTAGACACAAGATTATAATTTTGTGTTGTTTAAAATTTTGTTAAAATATGAAAAATAATATTAAATACAGTAAAACAAATTACATGCTTATATTTTATTTATTTGTTATTTATATTACTGTATACTTAATATTTTCTAAATATTTTTATGAAGTCAAAATTAATATTGATTTTACGTTTGTGCCTAATGACCTGAATTCCACAAATTTGGATGAAACGTTATTTCATTAAAATTTAATTAAATTTGTTTTCTGACATATTTGTCCGTAATTTTATTTATTATTAGATTTTATACTTTTTGTTACTTCTTTTCCTTATTCATAATATTGTCCTCTCGATTACTCTGGACTGCAAGTATTTGAAATATATAACATCGATTTTATTATAAAACAAACTACCTGCGTATCCCTGGTTGCCCGGGTATTCATTTTATATTTACTCTGAAAACTGAACTAATTGGGCAATTATCTCTTGATCAGTGCGTGATTTAATTGGCATAAATCCTCTACGGTCACACACCGACCTATACCGTTTAGAGGTTAACTTTAAATTAATCTGGTTTATGACTGACGGTACATTAACCTTAAAAGAGCACGGAAACTTAAATAGAGTCTAAAAATACAGATTCTGAGAGAGTGTGAAAATATTCCCCTATTTTAATTTTTAATTCGGCCGGTAAATTAGAGGGGGTACGAAATGTTTAATTTAAAGCAGTTAAAACAATCTTGGTACAATAATGATCGACGGAAATATTATAACTTGGTTGTTAAATTGAGGGTATAAAATGTAACATTTTCTGAACTATGTGACAGAAATATTTGAATCTTTGGGATTTATGCATTATTACTAATATAACCAAATTTATCCGAGAAGATTTTCAATTTTTAGTCTCCGAGACATGTTTCTATAGCTATCTATTGATTTTTGAAGATATTCATATACAATGTAATTTGGTAGAAAATTGAATTTACAGCGAAAGTAGTGTTTTGTTACGACTGTTACTAATTAATGTGGAAAACGTAAAGAAAAAGAGTTTGATACGTGTTATTTATTGGAATTTGACAATCAGTAGTTATTCCAGGGGAATTCCCAGTTACTGGATCACCTCATATGTAGGCTATTGCCTCCCCCTTTCCCATAAATAATGACAGTTGTCACGTGGAAAATAAACAGCATGGTAGACAGTACATGAATTCTGATATTATGTATTTATGAATTAATTAAACGGAAAATATAACTGTAAATATTTGACTCTAATTAACTGCAATTTAAGTTGTAAGGATTGGGAGATTACCTCGACCACTGTCATGTTTAAGGTTGTCAAATCACCTTGCCACACATTTGGATCTTGAACGATCTTGTTCTCTTCCGTCTTACGCAGATCCATGAATTTGTCTATTATGTGTCTCAATTTCTCCCCTGCCGTGCCGGGTAACATGATGGATCCGTGTCCTGGGTTTCCAGGACAATGAACTTTAGGTTCTGTAATAGAAGAATATTAATTTCAATGTGGTATATATATAATAAAAATAAAATACTAGAATAATATAAAAGTGGCTGAAGGTAAATCATTGAGACAAAAAAATGGTCTTTGAACACGTACTAGGTGAGACATAACATCAACTATTATTTATGCTCTCGTACTTTAATTTTATTTATGCATTGATACTGATGCTAATCAATAGAGTGTGTTGCTCAAAAAGTAAAATAATAAAAACAGTATTAGGTTAGGAATATATTGAACGGAAAGGGAAAAAAAGGAGCAGAAATGTTTTTACCAACTGAAATTTCACCTTGTTTGAAAAAAATAGAAAAAGGCAATGTTCGTTAATCTAATGTATGATTTAGATAGTTGTCAAAAACAAATTCTTATTACAGTTACAGAACTCTGCTGTTTAGTATTTATAACTATTAGTAAAATGATTGTAATTAATTTTATATTGTTAACCCCTAAATTTACAATAAATAAATTATTCTCAGTCAAGTTTCTCTGGTTATACATGGCAGACTTCATAAAAGGCTAAAGATTATTTTTAAATAATTAATTTAATTTTCATTAGAAAAATTATTTTAAATTATGATGATTAAAAAAAGTGTTTTCGGTAACAAACGAAATGAGTATTTTCTACAAAATATATTAACATAGGGTTTTATAGTATATTTATTACGTTAGTAAATAAATGGAATAAATGTTCCAACATCAGGTAAGTCAATTTAATATATTACAAACTCTAAATAAATATTTTCATGTGATAATTAAGATACTCGGAGTACGATTTGGACTTTAAATTTAACTCAAAGATAATTGAGTATAGTCTAATATAGATGCAAGATAAAATGTAGATTTTAAATAAATTATTTGAAACACGTTTTTTAAATATTAGTCTACAATTTTTCTGAGATTATTTATTTAAGGAAAACAATTGAACTTAAGGTTATTTTATTATACCCGGAGCTTATGTTAGACATTACAAAATGACGTTTGCTTTTTTCTACTTACGCCAGATGCTGCGCTCTGAATAGAATGCAATCATTTCGCTTTCGGGCCAAGCCATGCCTTCGTCTAGTTCGAAACCAACATTTAATTTGCGAAAATCTTCAGTTTCCAAAAACCTCTCCATGCCATCTTTTCCAACTTCCTCCTCTGTATAGATGAAAATATCACAACAATTGTAAATTAAGTTATGCGCAACAACGAATATTAGTTTTGACTTAATATAGAAATATGGAAACAATAGTGCAGTATGTTATATAATAAAGTAATGAAATCAATAATGGTATCATTGAGTGGTTCCTCTATTTACGATATAAATGAGTATAAAATGATGCATTGTTATACTGTACTTACAATACAAGAAAACATTACTTATTTAGGCTAAAATATTAATTTAAAAATATTATTAAATCGAAAACCTAGCTTTTTTCTTTAAACATTAACTTACAAGAAATGTATACTTTTTAAAAGTTGAATTCGCTACATTTTAAGTGAAAATTCAAGACAAAGAGATGAAAAAAGTAGCACGGGAAAAATATATTTTAATAGCAGTCTTTTTCAGATGTTCGACGTACGTTTACTGAATGTAAAATATAGCATACCGGGTGAGAAAACGATAACCACTGTTCTTGTCAGAGTCACTCCTGAAAGCTTGAGTCTACGAACAGCCTCGAGGTACTGAGTGCCCACGCATTTCATATCCTGAGCTCCACGTGCGTAAATGTTTCCCTTTTCATCTTCGTGGGCGGAGAACGGATCGTAAGTCCATTGCTCCTGAAAAACAAAGAACTCAACTGTTAATAATCGTACGTATTAATTAAAGTTTAATTATAATTTATACTTATTTGTCTTTTTTAAGTAAATGAACACACAATTGAAATTTGTCAGAAACATATTTTAACAAATTTAAAAAAAAACATAAAACGAAGTTTATATTAATAAAGCTAGCATAAGTTATCTTTACTTTTATTGGAATCTTTTCATATAAAGTTTTATAAGTCTGAATAATATTTATTTAATGAAATTAAGTGAGAAAACATTTGTGTGTAGCAGAAAGGTTTCTTATGAATGAACGTTGAAATATTTACAGGATACACAGGAACCACGTCCATATGCGAATTCAGCATAATGGAAGGCAGCTCCGGTTTCGTTCCTTCCCATGTTATTATAACAACTGGTTTATTTAAAACGGGTTCCACAACCTTCACAGGAAGCCCGATGCTGTCAGCCTGGCGTTGAAGAAATTCAACACAAGCAGCTGAAAAAGTAAAGTGATATATGTACTACTAGTATTTATATTGAAGTTATTTTTATATTTAATTAAATTTACCACTTCTATTTACTTTCAACGGCATTGATTCAGGCTCATCGCAGTCTGACCAAATTGCTTTATTTCCGGTAACTTGTCAATCCAATTCTTGTGACGCTCGGCAGAGGAACGCAACGCAAGACAAGGACATTTTTATTGGTTGAGTTTGCCATTAGGATAGAGAAAACAATTTCTAGAAAGTTCCGAGCAGAAGGAATGTATGACACAACCGTTAGACATCGATATGTGAGGGTCGCTGATGAAATGGGTTTCAAACTAAATAACTACGGTTACACGATTCTTCTTCACAACAATCAGAAATTCGCCTACATAAATATGTCTCTTAAGTTTGCATTGTATCGAACGTGGGTGTTCAAATATGTTGGTGGTTTGAGGAAGATTGGGCAAAAAAACATAATGATGGTAATTGAAATCTAATATAATTTGTTGTTAAACAATCTGTTATAACTAAACACTTTCTTTTAAATAATCACACTTTTTAGTTTTATAATACTAATATTATAGTAAACTGATGTAGATATAATGCCAACATTTCTGATATTGTTTGGATTCAAGTATACGCATACGCTATTAATTTAGAAACTGATACAAATGGACTCAACAACATATATATTGGGTTATTTTATTCTTAATATCTTAGTTAATTTTACTTAGTGTTGACGATGAATGTATAATGTAGTCAAATATTTTATCTCACATATGAGAACCACGATTCGTGCAGTGTTTTGAAGGTATTAATTTACCTTTTAGAATCTATACAGTCTGCATATAATCATTAATGTAACTCAGATTTCAAAGTAATACTTTTGGAAGTATTGAGAAACTCATTATTCTTACAATGTGATTCTTTAGAACTGTGGGACACTGAAAACGTATTTGTAACACTTGTATTAATTTTTTCAATAACTAAGTTATTATTAATGTTTTTTAATCAGTAGCATCTTGTACCAGAAACAATAAACTAAATCCCTGGTTCAACATACGTGAATTTATATTCGTACTTTTTTCCAATCCATTGTGTAAAACTAACAGAAGTTGAATGAATTGTAGATTACGCTGTTTTGTTTTGATGTGAATTTTTTCCTTATATATATGACAGCAATAAGCCTTTATGGGATCCATTGTCATCCTTCCCCCGTCATAAGTATGCTTTGTGGATCGTTATAAATACTTGGGGGAACACACAATTACCATAACTGTCCACGCAAACCGTCGGTCCTAATTTCTGACAGTTCTGACACTCAAATAATTCTGTAGACGTGCAGCATGTGCTCGTATCTCTTTCAACGACGATAAACTTCACAAAAAGCTCAAATCTGCAACTACCATAAATAATATGTTTTTTTTATTATTCTGGTTTATTGTTTATACATTAATTTTGTTTAACGCAGCGTGATTTTACTATGAAATATGTTAGAAAGAAAATGTAAAACTATAGAATTTCTTTCAGAATATAATTTTTTAACCAATACTCGAGTAAATTTTATTATTTAATTAGGAACTATTATAAGTATTTATAGTCAGTCACTGGTATTGAAATAATTGCATGTCATTTATAAAAGTGTAAATGTGGTATTAATTTACTGTGGTTTCACTAGAACAATGAATAGTAAATACTAATTTTACTATCCTTTAATTTCATTTTGGCAAGAGTTTTCTCGTTGAAATTTCTAGTTTCTGCATAATTTTATGGAGAATTGGAATTTACAATGTTCTAGTTAAAAAAATAGTTACCTGACTTGATGCGTAAAAGTAAATATCAGCGTTTCATTAAGTTTGCACTGCTGTTTTTTTAACCCAACTATTACTTAAAGTTTTAATAATTTCACAGAAAAGAAGCCAAATTACTGAAAAATTAAGCGTTAAAACAAGTAACACACATCGGTCATGCAGGCCTTGTTGCTTATTGAATTTGCAGTCAGTACCATTTAAACCTCATTAATAGAAACGTAAGCATTAGATTGAAAAATGTAACAGTATACTGCTACTCGACAGAAATCAGTTATTTTATTTCTTCTAATTAAAAATTATTTTAAATATAAGTTTACGTTCTCTGATCATTATAGAATATGAAATGCCTACAGATCTACTTCCTTTCTTAATAAAAATAAACCACAAGGATCGACTTGACATCTGTAAGTTTCATGACTTTTCCGCTCATTACCTTGTTTGGTCGGTGTCGTTCCTCTGGTTCTTTAGGATTGCAAGTACGCGTGGAATATATTTCATCACTTATTTCTTTTGCAAATCATCTACGTCTTGTGTAATAAGACATAGACGTTTATATTCTTTTACAGAACGAAGATTTTCCCGGTGTAGAAACTTGATACTTTGCTAGAAGATGATGACGACGAAATTCATCGAAACGTCGCGCGATACCGACGAGTTAACTCGGTTAGAGTCACGAGAATCCTTTAGCAAGTTTATATTCTCTGTTTTCTTAAGTTTCATTACATATAGGGGAAGTCCGGGAGAAACGGGACACTAATTTTTAAATAGTTTTTGCAAAATTTTGTAAAAGAATCGCTTAATAAAAGAATAAAATATTATTTTTTTATTATCTAGTTAATATATTCTCAATTTTACTTCTAATGATAAATTTAGATATTTTCTGAATTTTTGAAAAGATTCAAATTTCCTGTTTTGTCCCACCCCCGGGGCAGAACGGGTAGGATATTTTTAATTATAATTTATACAATAGAATTTATTTTAATTTATGAAAAACCTTAATATATTTTGCGTTTTCTTGCATATATTTATTTTTCGTTTGTTTGATTGCTTTATCAATTTTTGATTTTCGAAAAGAGATTTTATTGCACAGTCATTGCTAGTATTTTTCCTTTTTCTCCGATCCATTTCTTTCGTTTTAGGCACAGCATCTTATAACTCATTCTTATAAAGTGAGTCTGTCAGTTTTTTCTTGAGGAACTTGTTACATTTTGCTTTATGCAGGAGTGTCCTAATCCGTCCCACACGCAAGTTTTAGTTTAAGGTTATTCACCGAACAGATTAAAACTTAATACATAACTTGCATGCAGCTGAATAAATCTACTTTGAAAAAAAATATACCATTATAGAGTAACAAGCGACCGGGTTTTTAGTTCATCGTCTGTCCAAATGCTGCAAAAATTAGAAAAGTCACAGATGTAAGACACCAAAATAAGAGTTCATTCACAAGGCGCAGTGAGAACGTGGTCATGATGACTGCCGGGATTTCTTTCTTCATAAGTTACAATGTCCCAGCCCTTGTTGCGACTTTAATAATTTTATTACTTTTCATGATTTCCCTGGTATTTTACTTAAACGATTTGCCATGGCTATTACCTAGGAAATTTTCATATGCTCCATATTTTACACAGCATTTAGTTCGTAGCTTTACTACGAGTCACTTTTACTAATTTAGAATAAGTACGGAATATTAAATGTGTACCTAAAACAATTACTGGGTGCGTATTATATGTATCATGTAATCGTTATTTGGACTTTTCAAATCAAATATAACATTAATCTCATCGGTAATGATATAAATAAACAGTTGGAGGAAAGGTCAAGAACCTATGATAAGCAGTGCAGGTTAAGTCTCTACTAAAGACTCTACTAAGTATAAAAATTATCTTACTGTAATCGATGTCTGGATGTACTGTAGGAATACGCAAGTACTGCTTGAAGTTCTCGATAGCTAGAGCATCCAAATCGGTGGGTTGCGCCATGATGTTGCCTTCGTCGTTAGATCCCGTCCAGAAGCTGATGCGATAGTGCGGCTGTTATATACGCACACACACACATCTTGTTGTGCATTACGCTATCTTTAACCTATTGTTTGAACTCCTCGATGCTACCAGGAAATGGCGTAACGAACTGAGCCACGTCTCAAGGTTGAATAAGGACATTTACCATCTCGAGATTCTCACGGTATACAAGTATACAGGGACGAATTTATCCTAAATTTAAAAAAATACTATGGAATATAAATAAAACTCTGGCGAATGAAAAATAACTATGAATAACAATAATTATTTTACTTATTCCGATTTTGGGGTATGTTGAAAACGGTTTTCAAAAACTTTAATCAGTGGTAGAGTAGTCATTCGGAAAGCGGGAGGTCCTGGGTTCGAGTTCTGGGCCCAGTCAACATTTTTCCATTCTTGTCTTCTTTTATTTACATTGACTATAAAACGGAATCATTTGAAAAGCGAAAGAAGGAAACATACTTAGTAATATTACAATTGAATAGGAAATGAATTCCAGATGACTATTTCTTTACCAGTGAAATATATTTGAAAGAAAATAACTTTCAAGTGTCATACTTGTTACATTGATGTGATGTATCAAATTAAAAATGGTTATTTTAAATTCTTGTTTTAATGATTTCATGTTATGTATCATGCTTTATTTTAACTCTCCCAAATTTCTATAACCATTTTCATTTTATTTTCCGACTATTTCACATTGTCAAGTTTAATGGTCCATAATACATTCTTTGTCGCATGTTGGTTGTATCAGTCCTTGGATCCCAGGACTAAAACATTTACTATTTTTTTCTAAATTAAGGTTTAAAAAAAATTCAAACTGTAATTTTATTTATTTAGTTTTAACGAATTTAATTAAATATTGTAACATTGTATTCTTTAATGGTTTTGTACTAAAATTCTGAAGAAGTTTACTTGATAAAATCCCAAATATGAAGGCGAAACGATGTAGGAATTTAATAAAAACCAGGTATGTCTGTGAATTGGTCGTTTAATCTGATTTTACGAAATTAATTATAAAAAACAGATGATAAGTGATATTTTCTTCTACGATGAAACAAAAGTTGATTGTACATCCTAATTATTGATCATGCTTTTCTTACAACTATTGTAACAACAGTAGTTTAATGTTTCCATTTCAATTAGAAAAATAATTATCACCAAACTTTATTCCTTGTCAAAAAACAGGATTAATTGAACGTTTTATCTATTTTATATATAAAAATAACTAATAATAAGTAGCACTAAATATAAATATATTTTTATAAATGATAAATAATTTTGTGTGTTCAAAATACATGAAGTAATTTATACTATATGCTAAATATATATTATAATTATATTTTACTCAATAACAATTCAAAATAGCAAAAAATAATATAATTGCATGCCCCTTTTTCTGATAGTATTAAATGTCACACAATTCAAACTACCACTGCAATTCTGAAAAATATTTCACTTGTTTATTAATTTCAGACACTAAATCATGGTGACAGATTATGATTCTCGACAAATTTACATATTTGTTCCGTTTCAGTGCTATTAGATATCGATGTTTGACTGATACAACCACTTCAAAGGTCACAAGATAAGGAAGGGCAAAGAATTTTCGATAGCGTTCCGAGAGAAGCCATTAATCTAACTTGTCGCTGAAAGCCAAGCCGTAGAGAATAGTAGAGTGATGAAAAGATAAATCCCCTAAGGGCTGTAATCTTTTTTAATTTTACAATTTGATTCTACAAATAAATTAAACGGTTATAATTTTAATACCAGTACTACGCTAATAATTTAAATATTTTTTTCAGTCAAATAAATGAGAATAATTTGACAAATATAATGAATCAACAGGTAATAATTACTGTGAAACGTAAGGATTCTAGATAAAATATTAATCCAAATTATCGTCGTAGAATTTATTTCTCGGACATTTTCCTGACTACAAAATTTATTACTCATCTCTGTTCCTGTACGTTGGAAATTGGAAACATAATTCAAATTGCCTAATATTTAGATATCAATTTAGAATGACGAATCGTACGTTTCGTCATTTGAAGGTGGAATTAGAATATAATGTGGATATTAAATCTTTAAGGATTAAAACTCTAATGGAAGATGAATACAACTCTTACCCAACATTATAAACGACACTTGAGCTTCAAAAATGAAATATATAAATAAAATTAAAATCTGCACCAAAACAAGAATATTGTACCTTTACTTTCGCATATTAATGCATCAAACGTTTTGGGGAATATTATTTACAAATTTAGCATGAGTTAAAAATTATTTATAGTAAGCCCTAACATGGATCCTTTAGTGCATTTTGTTCAATATATTGGTGAGCTTATGAAAGTTTATACGAAATATGGGGTTTTTCAATTAGGGTGGATCGCCATGTATGCTCTTTAAAATAAAAAATAATTTTGTTAATACCTCACAAACAGTCTGTTTAATTCTATTTCAACATCGACCCGCCCTATTAAAAAACTCTACGCAAGACGTTTCAAGCTAATTTTTTTACTTTCGCCGTGTTTTTGGCCCTTTTCATTTAATTGTCACGAAAACTATCTTACTTTGTAATTATATCTATTTTTACTGATGAAATTATTTGAATAAAATTAGTTTTTCGTCTAATAGTTTAATAAATGTAAACTTTTTACGGTAGCTGAAAAAATGTAGAGTAAATTGGGGAACGCAATACGATCATTGTTGTGACGCTGTTTATTTGATTTTTAATTTTACTACACGAGAATTATCCCGCACATAATAATATCATGGTAAGGATCAATACATTTAAAATACAATTCTTGGGTTTCAATCCGGGTCAAAGTTTGTTTACACATTTCGACAGCAAGCTCCGACCTGTTGCATTTAATGGTAAGAAATATAAAATCGTTTTGGTGGTAACCAGGCTACATGAGGGTGAACCTGAAACAGGCAACTCCCCTTTAATAGCATAGGAATGGAATTGAAAAGGGGGGATGCGGAAGTTAGAGCAAGGGTTGACTAGGGCCTCCGGGCTATAGTTTAAGGATCCTAAGAGATGCCTAGAAAACCTGAATCAGGTAGGTCGGGAATTGGGTGCTATTCTCACGCACTTCCGAATGACGGGAGACGAGTTTGCTGTGGGGTCGCAGCATTCCCATCTCATTGTCTCTACGAGTTTTAGGAGACAATTGGCAGACTAATACCTTGGGATCAGAAGACAACTGTTGCCTTATACCCAAGGTCTTCGACCCCAGTACATATACCTCCTAAAATAGGTGAAGGTGTCTCGGCATGTGAGAACCTTGAAAAAAACCAGAGTACGAGGCATTCCCGACATCATCAGGTGAGCCCCGCAGTAACTCTGGGATGAAGCGCCTGCGAGAGAAACTCCCACAGGCACTAATGAAAAATAAACAAGAAAACAATGAAATATTTACGAAGAATTTGGGCAGAATTTTAATTTGATTTATATTGTACGTCAACGTATCCCAACCGCTGATGCAAGTTCTTTTTAAGTTAGATATTTTCTTGGAATGTTTATAATGGTTGAATGAAGAGGATAACTTGACAACTAAATTATGGTTTTACTTTACCAAACAGGTTGAATGACTGCATTGAGGTAAATTATATACTATTTTAGCAGTTGTATAACTGATAAATTTCACTGTTTTCTCCATGGAAGGCAATCATTTTTTAAGTTTAAATCTCAATTTCACTGCCTGGAAAGAATTTTTCGACCAGAAACTATAGAAGTTGTATTCTTGGCATTATATTTTCACTCTATCTCCTTTATTTTATTCTCTTTTTCTTTCTGTGTGGTTCTCTCTCTCTATTTTCTGTCTCTAATAATGCGCGCGTAGTTGGTTGGTTGTCGCCACATTTGCAACATGTTTTATAGCAATTCCCAAGGTGCAGTTACTGCGTAACTGCCAGATTAGAGTCTGTAAACACGCACTTTGGCCAGGCCCTCACCCACAGAGCTGGGCTAAGGCCGTAAATCCAGGAATGCCCTATCGGGATGCGTCAGAGCGCAAAGGGGTTCCTCCAAAAACGACAATTAACGCGACCAGCACGCTCTTATCTGCGGTGTCCATATACGTACCAGTATGAGGGAGGGGAGATAATCCCCAGGGCTCGCCGCCTCTTCATACTCCAAGATTTATGCTCGCAGCTCGCTAAAATATTGTCAAATCACGAGATATTTTGAAAGAAGATTAACTACTCGCCGGATCTGCGCTTTAAATCACAATCTTTATCCTTGGATCATTTAGTAATTATTTCATTCCATTCTAGATAAGTGAAGGAAATACACAGAAAAATTATACACAAAATTCACAATTTAATTTTTATAAAATTAAGAGTTTCTTTTGAGGTAAAATAAAGGCTTTTCCTGTTTCTTTTACATAAAATATTTAATTAAAACGTGTGTCTGAAAATAATATTTAATCGTGACTTTTATTGCAATATTTTTAACGTATTTTGGAACACCCTGATATGAATTTACAATATTTCATAAACTAGAGAAACTCATCTTGAGGGCAACAAGGAAATCATAGAGATCATTTGAGACGCTAATAATTTCCTAGGTGGGTGCCACTGAGAGAGCTTCACATATTTGAAAATCTACCTTTTCAGGTCCCCTACATTATGAGAACTGAATTTCATCACAGTACCTTAATCGAGTCAACAATTCCCCTCAACCTTAAGCAAACTCATGAATCAAGAAACATACAGAGCAGAAACCAATTCTGTTAGTATGGAGACGATACTTGTATCATCTCTAATATTGTGTGAAGATTTCTACAAAAAATAAAATTGTGTGCGTGCTTCCCCAGTCTTTATATCACGTGACTCAATCTACTGCAACTTATAAAACATTATACATATATATTAACTAATTGTGTAGTTTTATTACTTAAATAAAGTGTTAGTTTAATAAAAGCTCAATAGCATATTAATCATCTCGCTTGACAGACTGCGCGAGGTCATTATCTATTCTTTACCAAGTTATATACGTCTTTAGAGTAGGCTCTTTTCTGGTCTGAAAGGGGGAAAGGAAGGAACCTACACATTTGAAAGATCTATAGAAGGCATACAAGTATAAACCTTATAAATCGTAGTGGGTTAGAGTGAAGCCCGGTATATAGTGTGGACCGCTTACCATAAATAGTAAGCTCAGGTGAGAAAATATAGTGTGGTCCAGGTAAATTCCGGAAGGGTTGATTTCCTCCTTCTGCGTTTTCGTCCCCCTTTAAATTACGTGTTCTACACGTTCAGCGACCTTGAACAGTTTGGCGGGCGCAAACATTGAGTTCATAGACTTTGGGCACACAGCAAGAGTTGATTGCTGTTCCCTTTGAATCAGACGCCAGTTGCCTCCCCACAAATTTGATCGTGGCATTGAGTTGAACTTGTTGCGTCCAAACAGTTCAGTCTCCTGTCATCAAAGGGCGTGGGAGTAGTACCAAATGACCTACCTACCTGACGCAGGTTTCTCTAAAGTTTCACTGCATCACTTTTAGGTGAATCACCGGCCAAGATCTCTAAACTACAGCCTGAGGGCCCTAGTTAACCTTTGCTTACCTTGCTCTACTATCCAAATCCCCTTTGTCTATTACATATTATAGAGAGAAAGAGCCAAGAAAATGGATAACCCTCCGGTAGCCTTTGGTTCTAAAATAAGCTCATTGGCTTATATATAAATAAATATGAGAGAAAATTTCCCGTTTATTTAAAACTTTATAATGTTTACTAATTTTTCCGATTCCGAATATTTATTTGTCTCCTCTGTTTATGTATTACAATATACAAGTATCTGAAAATGGTAGATTTAACGTTTTAAATGCAATACAGGGTTTTCCTAAAACAGTGAAGTGAAAGTGTAAAAAAGTACTCTAAACTATGAGTAGAACAAGAAGAAACATCTGAAATACTTTCTGGCAGTGAATAAGATGGAGTGTTTTTATTCTTTTATTAATGTTATCTTCATTTTTTAGCGAAGACGTACAAATGCGGATAAAATACCCACAATTATTTAGTCATTATTTCTATGTTTAAAATGGTATTATTTATTTGTTTTTCATAGGCTTATTTACTTGTGTATTTCATCTTCTACTGCCACCGAGATCTAACTATTCGCAGAAAATTATAAACAGAGATATATAATATTAACCTTAGTTGCAACGTTTATGGAAACTAGAAGTAGCTCATATATTTGAAGATGAGATTCTCACGTAGGAGATACATGTTTCATTTTTGAGATGAAATTTATGGATGTAAAAACATTCTAACATTAATGGATAGTATTTGTTCGAACGAACTGTTATTGAAACTGAAGGAATGAATTTCATCATTCTGAGATGGTTCTCGTTGACGTGAAGAAACTGAAATCTCTACGGACTCGTGTCGTGGACTAGAAATTAACTTGAAAAATTTTTCTATTCTTTTTCCGCGTACTATTTCAAAATTTTCTTATTTTATATTCCGGAAAAATATTAGTGTTATGAAAATTTCATTTTCACAATGATTGTTGAGTTATAGAAGCTCAGTTCTGACTAGAGTGATCAGAGGAAATAATGCCAATTTGCTCAATTGAATATTTGGCCTGAAATCAGAGGCAGATTACAGATTATGAACACAGATTTACTATTGATGTACAATAATAAATTTAACTGATTCTTCAAGTTGAGAGAAAAAAGGACTATAATTTTACAAGATTTAACTATGTGTAATTCTCGAACTCGAGCAGCATATTTTGTTATCATTATTCCTATCATCAAACAGAATAAGACTAGTTATTCATAATTTTACTATAAGAACATAATTAGGCTACCTAATAATTAGTTAGGCGTTATCTTGCACGATATGAACTGTTCGAGATTTTATTACAACTTGTTTAAGGTTTTAAACAATATTTTTTAAGTTGATAACAGATTAATCTGAAAACTTTAGTTCTTTGAATTAGTCATAACTTATTATAAAATAATAAACGGTCAATTTCGATCTCGGGGACTACAATAGAAACCAACGAAATTGTTCGTTATATTTCATAATTACAGCAATAATTATAGTTTGAGAAAGGTTGTAATGAAATATAAATACGTATGTGCTTTATAAAATGCAAGAAATAAAAAAACGATCTTATACATACATTTTTCTCTAGATGTCAGGCCAGGTTGCAATGCTTACAAATTACACTTATCTCGAATTTCTGCCTTCAGTGTTTTTCTGTGCGCTGTCGGCGAACACGAGAACTCAGAGGCTATTATCTTATTTAAAAATGAACTAAGATGGTTTTATTTTAAGGTTCCATTTAGCGAACGTAATTTTTGTGGAAGGAAAAATTTAGAATTTTATCCTTTCGCAGGATTTTACAAAATAGTAATTTAATGTCAAAACAAGGAAGCTTCAAAGCGTTTCCTGCATTATATTTTTGTATTTAACAGGCTTTATTTACATATCATTTAGTATTGAAAACTAAAGTTAATTTTACTTTTAAAACTGGGCTGATTAATACTGGTAATTAATATAAAACTTAGAAAATTTAATAAAATATATTTGATCACGTCCCAAAGTTTGAATATAAATAAAATCTGTTATGTTGGAGCGTTAAGATATGAATAATTATTTTATTAAAATTTTAGTACATCAAGCAATCAAACGTTTCCTATCAGAACACTTATTCAAAAATTAATGCAAAAATATTATAATTTTCCAAGTTATACCAACTTATTTCTTTTGAATGAGGTTGAAGCAAAGTGTTCTTTTTTTTAGGAAATCGTGATCAATAATAATGATCATCGAAGAGAGTTTCATATGTTATAAAACGTACAGTTAGCTATTTACAGTCAATATTTAGCAGTACTCATGTATAATAGACAATAACGTTTCTTAACCGTCATCAAAATCGTATTTTGGAGGCTAAAAAACGTTGGGAAATGAACATCGGCTGAAAATAAAATTTTATAATTTAATGTTATTGACATATTATTAATGGGCGCTTTATTTTTGTTATCTAATAAAAATATATTTTTAAAAACAAAAATTTCTCATGGATTACATTAATGTGGTCAGTTATTACAATGCAATTTTTTCACGTCAGTGTAAGTAATGTGATTAGCACGCGGTTCGTCATTTTGGTGATTAGTATCGACACAAGTTTAGGCTTCAAAGTTTAGTATTTTACGGTCTATGCTGATGTGATTGATGTCGGAATACCGTGCACGTGGATGTCATCTTGAACTGGGTTAATGACAGTGCAGCGAGTATAACTTGAAACATGCTCCTGGAAGGAGGAATAATGGATTCACCTTTCTCAGAACCACCCTACATTATTCAACGCCATCCTGTGTCAAAGTTTCCATGGCCTGACACCGGTCGATGTTTAACTTTTCAATAAAAATACAGCAACACTAATGGCTTTACTTGATATGGCTATTAGTCGTAATTGTTCTCTAACTTACATTCACATTCCACGTAAAGTTTAAAGCGAGTGTGTTTTTCATTTTCGTACGTGAGGACTAACTTCATAATAAATTTTTCAACA
The DNA here is from genome assembly GCA_034510155.1 of Eucriotettix oculatus. Lineage (NCBI taxonomy): Eukaryota > Metazoa > Arthropoda > Insecta > Orthoptera > Tetrigidae > Eucriotettix > Eucriotettix oculatus. The sequence goes on along the minus strand of CM067378.1, from coordinate 74,805,693 downwards.
AGAAGTGTTATATTAATTCACAAACATGAATGGGGATAACATTATTGCAGAACGATAAAATTTATAAACGGTTTTCAAGTGTTAATTCCTCGATACAGTAACGGGTTCTAATAACTGATTGACCAATTCTCGATGTTTTTCATACTATACTTTGCTATCTGATATGAATCTAGTGTTCGCACTAACGGCAGGAAAGTTTCTTTTTCAAGGGCAATTATTCCCAGCGGTCGTTTCCTGTTGCCTCCCGTCAGATGACATCTGTGGGATTTGAACCTGTGCATGTGATCCAACCTATTACCTCTGTCGGCATCTTGGCTATATGTATCCAAATATTAAGGAATTGGAAAGTGCAGTTCATCAGTTATGGTCCCAAATTCCTCCTACCACCAAGAATCTATACCCACAGAAGTGAAGCAGAACTAAGAGAAAAAGGTAGCCCATCATTGTATTGATGGAATGGTAATAGTAATTTGACCTCTCAGTGAACATGGCGTAAGTGACAAACACGTTGTGAAGTTATGAGTTTTATACATATAAAGCAAATTATTTTTTTAAAGTTCTGATAACCGTTCTTTTATAGTTTCATAAATATCGGATAGTCAATTTTTTATTTATTATCTTGGATTGATTGCATTATCAATTTCAAATTTTGGATTAACATTTAAGATGCCCTCAGAGTTGTTTACTGCTTCTGGGTTAACCTTTATGAAACTTTCATGCCGAGCCTTCATCAAACGTGAGTGTGTTCTACTTTACCGCAAAGAAGTTTCAAAGTATTAAACTAATACGCCAGGCATTTGTAATTATTTTTGACTGGTGTCGGCTTCTGTTGTATGCAAATTTAATATTAATGATAATAAATCAATTAACGTCTGTTTTCCAATAATTAAATTGAATAAATTTACATTTATTCAACTAATTAAAAACCTGTAATTGATCATAATTTATTTTAATTATTTTAGTGAATAATAAAAATAAAATATCAACCTCAAATATATATATATATATAGTATAATATTAATTTATTGTTTTCTTAAAATTTATTTTACTGTAGCATGTTGTTTTTGTGGTATTCAGTCCTAAGACTGGTCTGATGCAACCCTCCGTGCTAACCTATCTTGCGCAAGCCTTTCCATTTCCTCATAACTAGCACAACTCACATCCACCCTAACTGCTTAGCGTATTCTATCATTGGCCTCCCTCTTCTGTTCTTATCCCACACCCTTCCCTCTAATGCTAATTTTACAAGACATTCGTGTCTTAAAATGTGCTGATTAATATTAATACTGTAGCGTATTTAGGTTGAATTGCAGAATTAAATATAGCATACAATGTAATACAAAATAAGATGTGTTTCAGTCATTTTATTGAAGAAACAGTAAACTTCAATGAATTTTAAGGACTTTAATTTTTTAAAATATATTGTATGTATGTTTGCATCAGTTTTAGCACAAATTCTTTCCTGTTATATGCTCAATGGTTTCGTTAAAAACCAGTTTAAAATATTACAAAATAAAAGCCGAAGGTTTTTTTAAGTAGTATTATTTTATTTTCATATTTTCATATTATATATCCCTTAGAAAATAAATCTGTACGATTAGATGAATTTAATTGTAAATTATATTTTTATTTAAATTCATTTATGTAGTAGAGAATGAGTAAATCATTCGATTTAAGTGTGAAGGAATTAATATTCTAAAGTCGGATATAGTAAATAATGTATGATAATGATATTTATACATTTTATTGAAAGCAATTTTTACTGTGGCTGCCACCATGTTTAGACTAATATATAGGCGATAGTTTTCCAGGTGTGTATATTACATTACGACCATGGTTTTATAAAAAGCTTAAAAACTGCCCATCGACTCATGGTAGTCCATTCATAAAATTTGTTGCTCTTTCAAAGAAAACGTATATATTCTAATAGGTCTACATTTATTTTGTCTTCAATTTCTCTCAGTATACTAATGCACTGATATCTCTGTTATCACATCGAAAACACAAATAACAACGGAAATTATCCTCGCAAACAATTAAAATTATTCTTCAATGAATTCTTGTTAAAAGGAATTTAGTCGGTCTGTATACAAAGGAGTCGTGTTTGAGGCTCGTGAGCTTAGTGAATACGGCTGAAAGCCTCCAGCACAGTGCAGCCGGGAATGGCGCTTTCCACTCCATCAAGGGCGCAGAAAGGAAAGGGTGGTGCTGTTTGGCCCACTTCCAGTTGCCCGTCCTGACTCATTGTCCTCTAGGGAGAGCCCCGCAGGTGATTCCGAGTGCAGGCAGAAACGTCACCACCTAATGTGCAAGAAATTCTTGTAATCAATAAATCTGTTTCGAAAGACGGTATTAATATCGCAGATGTATGAAAACTATTAGATATTACGATGGAAACATCTACAAAGTCCTACATGTGTAGTGTATACTAGGATTATTAAGCTTGTTGTTAAGGACGGTTCGTAATCGTTATGTCAGTCTGATTTTTTAAACATCTGAAGCGAGACTTTCAACTTTTGGGAACGTATAATTCTCCATACTTCTACGTTAATAATTTTTCTATTCTACGAAATGAAACAAAAAAAGGCTTCTCATTAATAACGTGTAAAGGCACTTGAGTATTAATTTATTTAAGTTAAACATATAATTTCTATATATAAGTTCCTCTCGGGTTTCCAACCGGGTCAAAAATTTTAACAGTGACGTTTCGGTAGCTTGTTCTGCCATCATCTTCAGACTGAAGTGTCAAATTCGATCACGCGGCCCGTCTCCGTTGGCACGGGAGACTAGTGCATGAATAAGCAAGTGGACCAATGGGAGATGCCCTCGCTCCCGCGTCAACATCTAGTCAATCACAGGCGGTCTGTGCTTCCACAGACTTGCCTCAGACTATATAAATGCTTACACTTACCGAATTTGACACTTCAGTCTGAAGATGATGGCAGAGAAAGCCATCGAAACGTCACTGTTAAAATCTTTGACACGGTTGGAAACCCGAGAGGAATTTATACATGACATTCACCGGAAAAAGACCACGTAATTTAATTTCTAAATATATAATGATAATACTCAGTTTGTTAGCTGCCAGCGGTTATAACTTTAAGAAAAAGGCGAGTCCGTAATCCATCGCCAAATTTCTTTAATTTGGTTTATTATGTAGATTGTGGTTCATACTTTATTGGTAAATTTTTGGATTTTATTTCTCCCCTTCTGGCTATCAGGGCGGTATTGCCTATATTTGTGGTCAGTATCAAATAGCAGCGTTTATGATAGGGCAGATAAAGAATAACTGTTCAGAGTGTTACTTACGTAATGTACACTTAGCTCTAATTTATTTTATTAGACTTTTTGTTTTAACATTTTTATTTTATAGCTATTATACATGCCAATATAAGTAAAATTATAACAAATACTTAACAAACTATTTAATTGTGGGGTACTGTATTCGATATAGAATTTAATTAAAATAAATTCTGTAATATTAATTAATAAAATAAACAAAAATAGGAGATTGGTAAAATTTAGATATATAAAATTTATAAATGTTTCGTTGTAATTAAATTTCTTATAGATTGCTTGGTACCATTTGTCTCGGAATTTTGCATAGTATTGATATAACTGAAATATTTTAAAATAAAAATCAAATTCAATAAATTGAGTATGAATACCTGCTTTAGTGTATCCGCTGCTACCTGCTATTAGGCATTTGTGACTGATCACAGATAGGACACAACTGTCAGAACGTACCGCGCTGTTTTTTTAATGTTAAAAACATATATTTGTGTGCAGAAAATATTGATTTTGTCAACAATAAGATTGATTAAATAGAACTTTGATTATAGCAGTGGCCACATTATATCTGTCTCATTGACATTCTTAATAATGACTTTTTATTTTATGTTATTCATATAGATTGATTTATTAATTATATTCTCGTGTACTCATATCTGAAAATTAGATAACAGTGCTCTGTTAAGTGTTAATCAGAAAAGTAATAATTTAAAATTCCGATAACATGACTGCAGTTATCCGCGGTTGACGCGCCATTGATTTCATTTGCCTGATTCTCTCCCTCGAATCTTCAACAATCACATAAATGTGAATGAGAAGTTTTTCAGAGTTGATGAAGATTCCGCACACAGGAGCTGAGATGTTGACACGTCTCCTGACGCGAGTGTGATTGTTGAGATTGCTACTGCTGCTGAAGCCTCCTTTTTTTTCCTTCTCTGTGGCGTCGCTGCAGATCAAATATTGACTGGTGCTCATTCGCCTGAATTGAGCTCTGCTATCTGTAGCCTGCAGACTGTAGTTAGAATCTGGCTGTTGTATAAAAAAAAGACAACGGAGTAGTAAGCCTGGGAACATTATGATGCCGTATAATAACCGTCATATAAATGTTATGACGACAAAACGCGGGCAAATACATAAACTAGGATGAACTCCACAGTAAATGCTCCAGATAAGGAAATAAATTAATAAAAGTTTATTATTATTTACAGAATGATTTATGCCAAATATATCAATATCTTTGAAAAGCTATTTATCATTAAAATAAATTCCTTGCTGTTTAAACGCACTACATTCACATTCTTAAAAGCAACATTGAATACATTGATTACACTAAATAATTGCGTGTTCAATAAATAAATAATCTTATTGGCTGTATTGTTTATTTCATTGTTTGTTTTCTTACCTTATGTACTTGTATTTATTAACTGTTCTATTTATGGGATTAAGCATTACTTATAATATAATAAACATTGATTACAATAAATAATTGCGTGTTCAATAAATAAATAATCTTATTGGCTGTATTGTTTATTTAATTGTTTGCCTTCTTACCTTATGTACTTGTATTTATTAACTGTTCTATTTATGGGATTAAGCATTACTTATAATATAATAAACTTGTGCCGTTGAATAGCGATGAAAAGTCTATTAGAAAGGGGAAATGAATTGATGTTAATCACGCTTTTCATTCCGGTATATGAATAGTATCATAAAAGAGAAAATGCATAAGCAAGTGTATTAACAAATAATTTATATATTTATAAATAAGTAAAATGCCTAAAAATGTTCCAAAAATGTATCTACACTAAATACTTCATTAAATCAAAGAAGTTCTCTTCCAAGCGAATTCTCGAAAACGTCATTTTTTTATTACGTCGTTCACCACGATCGGATAATTAAATTTATGAACTGACAATACAATTTAAATTATGGTGGGCATATTATCAACCTTATATAGTTAGAATAAAAGAACCCCCTTCCTGAATGCAACCAGAAATACTGTCAATTAAGGAAAATAGCTACAGGTTACAACGCGTCAAACGAGTAATGCATTTTTCAGACAGTCTCCAGTTTCATTTGTATACATGCATAATAAATATTCCAAAAATTAAACATTCCACATTAAAAATAATACAGCCCGTAGCACGGAAACTGTTTACGTAGTTCTAATTGAATATTATATGAACTATTAAGTGTTTGAATCTCAGCAAATCTTTTGTTCTTATGATTGAATGATTCGTTTTACGATGTATTTCAAGATTATTATGATTTTAAAATGATGCCTCTTGAATATAAAAGAAAAAAAAAGTATCGGAATGCCCTTTTAAAATCTCAATTTGAGTATTTGTTCGAAGACTTCGGTGCTATTTCCATTGTGATCTTTTTTTCCCTATATTTATTTTCATTATATTTCAATTTATTACCTTAACAACGAATTAAGTAGGAATGAAACAATGAAATAGGTAAAATATAAAATATTATTACTTCGTTAACGTGGATTAAAAATGTCTTAATTTTGGTTTGCGTCATACGTAATTTGTAACAACTCTAAACAAAAACTTTTACTGTTTCATCCCACAAAGGTAGTTAAATAACTATTTTATTAAAGCAGTGAGATAAACGAGTCAAAAGTCTCGTTCTAGTTACGATGAATTTTCTTGTCAGTAGTTTTTGAAACTTTGCAGACTGATAAAAAATAAACAAAAGGAGAGCTGTCTACATTTACAAGAACAATAAAAACTTATCGAGGTTCAAAAGACGTTGTTCAGTTTTTAATAATGAAGGAAAAGTCGACGAGGATCGGAACATTTTTTAAGGTTTTGAGCGACTACTCCACCATTTTTGGGGATCTCGTTTTCGTTGTTACTCGATTTGGAAACGCAGAGGCGCATACAAACACCCAAACCCTTGCCAGGAATCGAGCCCGGTACCTCTGTAGTACGAGGTAGTGACGTTAGTTACTAGACCACACAGACCTGTATCAAAACATTGTTTTGCGTACAATATTAATCTTCAGATCTTAATGACACTACAGCGCCTAGAATACGCGCACATCAAGGGAGTTCGTTCTTTAATGTTCTATAAATCCAATTTATATTTTCCTTTTGATATTGCGTTCCATTTATGAAATCTGAGACACTAGGATTAATTATAAACGTGACAGATGACATCAGACACCAATTTAAGATGGGATCAACATCGTAAGTTCGTAAGGTCATCTTGATTTTACTATTTCACTTAAACGTTTTGGATCTTGGTCTCTTTCGTATAACTGACTTTGGTATGAATTATATGGATTTAAAAATAAAAATAATGGCCAATAAATTATTTTTGTTGTGGTATTCAGTCCTAAGACTGGTCTTATGCAACCCTCCATGCTAATCTATCTTTTCATTTCCTTATAACTAACACAACCCACATACTCACAAATCTGCTTACCCCACACACTTCCTTCTAATGCTAATTTTACAAGACCCTCGTGACTTAAAATGTGGCCTATTAATCTATTTCTTCCCTTCGTCAACGTTCTCCATATTGTTCGCTTTTCCCCTATTCCCCTTCCTCATTTGTGATTCTATCCACCTATCTGATTTTCAGCATTAATATTAAATATCCATCCACTTCAATGGCTAAACTGAAAGAAATCCAAATATAGAAACACTTCGCTTCGTCTTTAAGTTGCGGCTTCATCAGGGAGGTGTACAACTTTAAAATGCCAGTTTTCTTTAAAAATACACAGTAATTTAGAAATAATGCTGAAAGATATTTATTCAAAATATCGGCCGTCTACACATTTTGACCACCTTTCAGGCAATTTGTGGATGCAATTCCAAAAGAAAATTTCATTGATCACCACCATCCATTCACCAAGTCATTTTTCCACACCATCGAATGTTGTGAAATGCCGCTCAGCCACTGCGTGCGCCATCGATGAAAAGAAATGGTAATCTGAAAGAGTCAAGTCCGGTGAATATGGTGGGTGGGGTAAAAGTTCCCAACCAAGGGCGGAAATTATGTCTTTGACCAGTTTGGCCGAATGTGCAGGAGCATTGTCATGCTACAAAATGACTTTACAATGACTTCCAGCCCATTATGGCCATTTATAGATCAAGGCATAATTCAATTGATCATTTGCTGCCGGTAGCGGTTGGTATTAACTAATTCACCAGGTTTGAGAGGCTCGTAGTACGAGACACCCTTCTGATCCCACCACATACACACAGCTTCCGGTCTTACACTTGATGTAAATGGTTGCCCTGGCGTTACCAATGATGTTTGCGTTTGGGATTATTAAAATAAAACCATTTTTCATCATCAGCCACATACCGATACAAAAAATCCCTTATTTTCGTGACGCTGAAGCAGCACTTCGCACATTTTTTTTTTGCTTTTCCATCTGTCGTTCGTTCAGTTCGTATGGAACCCATTTGCCAACCTTTTGTACCGAAAAACGTATGCTGCTAACCTGTAAACAAACAAACAAATATCGCGTTCATTAGCGGTCTGTAATAACTAAAAAAACTTTGGTTGTGAGAAAAAGTTAATTGGCTTTGTGGGCCCATCTCTTATACTGACAAATAGGCTGATTAAATCATTTATTTGTCAGTAAATTATTTAACTATATGAAACTTTTATAATTAATTTTTATGTTAAAAGTTTATAAATATTGAATTTTGTATTAACTGTATTTTGTAAAGTGAAAAAATTTCAACTAGTAGCCTCCGATAATTAATTATTTAATTGAATTAAAACACTTAGTCTGGATCGATACTATTCGTAGTCAAAATTATTTTTAAATATATAGATTTGTAATATATTTTCTCTTACGTTCAAAATCTAGTTTTATTTTTCTGATATATTAATTTTAATGTTACAGTAAAATTTCCTGTTTCTATTTCTGAAGTGATTTTAGGAATCGTAAGTTTCAAAATAGCAAGTTTGTACTAAATATATAATTTCTGCACATTAGTTAGATGAAAAATCTTTTGTGACGTTTGATCTAAAGGTTTTATCTCAATTTTCTTGAATAATTCCGAATGGGGCAAAATATCGATGTCAAGTGAAGAAGATATTCAATGCAAAAGTCGTTAATTTTGTTTACATCCTCGAGTTAGGCTTCCTATTCTATTACACGTAAATATTTATTTTCATATTAGAGGAGAGACGATTTTCGTGCAATATAACGTCTATAAAGTTCCTGCATGCGGTATATCTCGCCGTAATATGGGCTTGTAAAAAGCGTCGCCGTACTCACATGAGTTGTTAGTATTCTCGACGTCCTGAGGGACGCACAGAGCCCAGGATAACCGTGGCACTTCTTGCGTCGTAAAACGGAGGCGGAATTCGGAATGCGGCACGCAGCCTTTCATCGCGTTCCGTAAAGAGCTTCTGCGCCTTCGCACCCGAAGATCTGCCACGCTCTCTTGATCCCCAGTCAGATACTCCATCTAACTTTCCAATGCATAAAACTCTCTCTCTCTGCCATAACTCAATTTACATCAATGCATTTAGCTCTGTCTTACCTCCACTATGTCGATCAAACAACTTGAAACATACAACACTTTTGGTGCCAACAAATTTAAATAATGAATGTTTTATATTAATTCTCAGGGTAGATAAGACACCACATATGAAACTATTCAACAAAAGTTTATAACAAGTATAATATAAACTAATTTACCTGATGTCGGTAACTTGTTCACTTCCTTTCCAGCCTAAGGTCGACATTAAACAATCATTTCAGTAGGTCTAATTTCTATCTCGGTCACTATGCCACCAATTATTTGCGACTATGAAAGTCCAAAATAGATGTACGAGTGATTTTATCGCTTTATTATAATGCAATTTTAATGTTAATAGATACACGTTTTTACAAGATATATAAAATATACTACTTCAACAATAATAAACATAAAGGAGAATAAGAAAAAGTCGGTGACAGAAGTTGAACGTAAAGGGCAAGTAAGTAAGAGCAAGAGAACAGAAGCACTATAGCAGCAGAATACGGATAGAAAAATATGTAGAGACGCTGTTTATAATTCCAGCAACACGGTGTTTCATTCGGAGCGTATAGTATTTCTGAAACAATGTTGCACCTTCAAAAAAAATGCAGCTTGTGAATTTATAAATATATGATAACAGCAAAATTGGGGAGTAATAATTTATGAACATAAAAATTGAAATGGCGTTTATTCTTCAATTTATAACTTTAAAAGGTATATGGTGGATTTTAAGCATTTCAATTACAAAATTTCAAATAACAATACATTGAAACAAATGTATTCTTTTTTTTGGTTAACAGGCTACATCAGCTTGATCCTGAAACAGGCAACTCCCATTTAATAGCATAAGAAGGGAATTGAAAGGGGGGAAGCGGAAGGCAAAGCATTGTAGCCAAGGGTTGACTAGGGTCTCGGACTACAGTTTAAGGATCCTACCCGATGTTTCACCTGTAGAGACACAGGGAAAACAGGTAGGTCGGGCATTGAGTACTATTCTCACACCCTTCCGAATAGCCGGAGACGAGTCTTCAGTAGTGTGGTGTAGTGCTTTTAGTATAAAAGTATATAAAACACATATGAGAAACAATTTACATACATTGCCAAATTCATCCATTACGGGGGAAATTCAATGCCTCTTATTTTTCTCTCTTTTATTTGTCAGTACAAGTTGAGACATACACAGAAACATTATTCCACAACATTCATGATTAAACTTTCACTTTTAAACATAGTGTCCGTCCCTTTCCATGACTTTTGTTTACCTTTTAACAACAGCATGTATTAAGCTGTGGTAAAAAGCTACCGACTCTTGGTGTTTACCCTTCAGCTTCGTTACGAATCCATCGCCGAACAGTGCTGACGTCCACTGTTGCTTTACTTTCGCCAGCCATTTATCAATGCGAGCATACGTTTCGAAATTAAGAATTCAATCACAGAAAGGTTACTAATGCGTACGTTAATATCACCCATTTTGCTAAAGGATGCAGTGCTGCCACCTGTTGACTTTGGAAGTTGTTACTGCAGTGTATTGAAGGAGAATGTTTGAAGAATCGTGCCAAATTCAAAAATTTTTATGGAGAAAATAGATAGGAGGCATTATTTATTGAACCACCCTAGTAACTTTGGCCAAATATTGTTAAATAAATTTTGAGTAGTATCTTCAAAGCACTCTCCGTCTGCAATCCAAGTTGTAGCCGAAATGAAAACAACAATGAGTTTCAAGATTTTCATTTTTATAAATTTTAATTCATGGAGAGTAAACGATAATTTATGTTTCAAGAACAATGCAGTTGATATTTAAAATTAACAATGAAACTTAATTTATTAAAGGATATTAATAGTTTATTTAATTTAGTTGTAAGTACTGGAGAGTAATTCTCCTATCAAGATTCTTTATGATGTCCTGTTCTGCATTTAATATTCATGGAAAATTTTACTTGCTGGTGTCACTGACCTTTTCTTTTTGTATTAAGGCACTCACTGGTTTCCTATGCAATAAGTGTATCCCCCCGCGAGTATCTTACAGACTCTCAATCTCTATTTCCCAATGGATATTTCCCAGTGGATAAGATTTATATCGAAAACAAAAGTAGAATGAATCGTTAATGGCAATAATTTAAATCATTTATGCTTCATAACTTTATAAAGTAATTGTCATCCTCAAATGTTTATAGTATTTCAGGATATTTATAATAAAAAAGTATGAGTCAAAACAATTATCGAATATTTGACGAAATAAGTGCCAGAGTGCTACAACCATAGAGTTTTCAATATTTTGACCCCATAATAATTACGGGAAAAATACATCGTAACTCAGTAGTGTTTGTAATTATAATTATGAAAAAAACAGAAACTTTTCTTTTGCGGTTGCAAACTGTAAAATTATGTTGTACAGTGTTCCGGAGGGGAAAATCCACCCTCAAACTTTTTTTTGTTGAGAAATTTAACTCAGTTTAGAAAAGAGATTTGTGTAGGGTCAAAATTTCAGATTCGTTTGTGTCATGTTATAGCAGGAAGAACGCAGTTAAATTTACTTTATGGGCGCGCGTCCTCACACTGCGTTATCGGCCGGATGTGTCGCCTCGTGCGATACAGGGTTTTGTGAGCTCTTCCTCTCCCTTGAATTGCATTTCAGCGAGAATATAACCCACATTAGGATCTCATGGCGATCACATAAAAGACAGGCATACAACGATATACAATTGTAATTATAATATTCTAAAGGTGTCTTTATTTGCCACGTTTAGAATAAAGAGTAAAAGCTCAACAGCAAATTGTCTTTAGCTCACATAGTAGTCTCGTATCCTTCTTCAAACACAATAAGTAAAATAATATTATAAACATTGAATCATATTTTTATTGTCTATCTATTCAATTTTGTATCATCTGAAGTTTCTAATTTTTGTTATTATGAGTCAGGAAACAGTTCGTCGACCGGTTAAAGGGAACTGTGAGTAAAAAATCGGCAATTAATTCCTATAAGTTAGAGAATATAGTCATATTCTATCTCTTTATTTCAGACCGCGGTTCTTAAACGAAATTATACGCATGTTTTACTTCTTTTGCTAAGCGAAAGATAATTTAAGGTACTGCTCGATATTATTGTAGACAGAATCAATAGATGGGTTCGTCGTATTGTTTCTATTTAAAATTTTTAATAATTAGACATATCATTTATAATTATTTGAAGTTATAGACTTATCCAGAGGTAGACTGTGAGGTGGAAATGATATATAATAGTGGGCAGTGAAGATCTTTGCCGGAAAGATATACATGATCTTTGCTAGAGATTACGTACAGTTTGCGTTGTCATTAATATGCATAAATATTTTTCAATTATAATGAAACTATGAGTAATATCATTAAATTAGTTAGAAGTTAATACTAGTTTACGAATGAAATTATCGTTGATTCAATACACTTTCTAAATACGTTAATTAATATGGATGAATTAATAATACTGTTTTACTGTTTTACATCGTGGAATACAAATACGACCATAAAATACTAATAACATGAAGTGTGGACAGTCTTTAAATGCAAAGGAATTAACAACTAGGTAAGAGAATTTCCAAATATTATTATTTCGTATATTGTATTGGCTTTCGGATGGAAGTGACGTCACGGATAAATATATCAGTAGACACCTGACAATTATAATGATCAATATTTTTGAAAAAATGTCTTATGTAGGTTGTAAACGACTGTAAGGTCGTCACATCTATGCCATTAAGGCTAAAGGGAAACACTAATCCCGAAAAGTATACGTCATTACCGAACCATCACTTAATTAGTAAGAATGGTTGCACTCTTTAAAATCAGAATATTTATTCTGCACTGAAAAAGACAATAATATTAATTATAATTGGATAAGTAAGAAACCCATTAATATACAACAGAAATGCTCTTTACTTGATCATTTAATTGTGTGTGTTCAGTGTGCTCCAGCTTTAACGGTAGAACACAACAGAAAGCGGAATGAAAGGCACTGGGCTTGGGTGAAGTTGAAGAAGGTTAGACAATTCGGCGCCAGTCTGGATTTTATAAATTCGTTGGGATTCCGGAAAACCTGGAATGTTGCGAGACGTGGTATTTTCCCCAAATCATCGGTGAAAGTTGTTGATTGGGTCCTCCTAAAGATTTTTTTGAGACACATATATTATGAATTTGTGATTATAACAATATCATTTGGCAGTCGCACTGATTATTATTATTAGCAATTTGCGCTCATGCAAGGTTTTCCTCCGTATCTATATTTTATAACACGTTTCCTTCTTTAGCTTATATGGCATCATGTAATAACAAAAGGTAGACAGTATCATTAGTATTTAATAGATGAATTCATTTATGTAGAACTTCACCAAATTTGATTATATATATTATTTATAATGAAACATACACTGATTTAAAATATAATGGCTTTTAGCCAAAGTAAAACAAGATTACGAGAAATAAAATTAATTTAGGTAGAACTAGTGGCGTTAAGGTCCTTAATAATATGCATATGCTTAACATGATGCTATAAAATATTTGAATGAGCTATTCCAGAGTGTTGTGAACGAACATTCGCGAACTGTATATTTTACGTTTATAGTATCGAGCGATAAAGACATTTTACGAGTGTAATGGGACAGCTTTTAATCAAACTGATAATTTCGTGTGGCTTTGTTAAATTAAGTTCTATGACAAACGCAGTCGGGCCATGTATTTCAATGTGGGCAGAGTTTACAGATACTATCAAAATGTAACCATATCAAAATGACTGAACCCAGATAGAACTGCACGTTGACAAATTAGAGGTGCTTATTTTACCAGATAAAATAATTAGTGAGTAATTCATTCGTACATCTTTCTTTTCGAAAATTATATATAATGGAGTGCACTACACTACTATCAAAGGAGTATCAGGGCGACACTGCTGCTGTAGTGAGTTTAATCAGGATCACGATTGTTATTCTTCAAATGTATGAGACGACTCTCAGAAAATGGTTGAAAGTTATCAGGAAGCCAGCCAAATTATAGTTTAATATACAGGGTGGGTGGGAAGTATCTTTAAACTGAATTTGACACTAGGGATACAAAACGTCTGTGTGGGCTCATCCATGTACATAGCATAATTTTAATGCGTTTCCATAACAGATTGTTCATGCCCCATAGCGTATTAGAGGTTAATGTTTATAAATGCCCTACAAACTGCTAATAGTTTAGGTAACAGCGTTGTATCACATCTTCTTTCATTACATCCCACAGTATACACTGTGTGGTGAGGTCCAGACTTGTTTCAGGCCAAGGTAATGTGGCAGGAAATCGTACTGACCCACGTAAATTTCAGCGATTTGGAAAAATTTCGTTCCTAGGCGAAATGCTCTGGTTTCCCATCCTGTTGAAAGAATGGTGTTGGTAATTCCTGGTGTCATCATTTCTGAAAGTAGCCTCTCTTCGATCATTTCCAAATGAGTGTGTTGATTGACAGAGCCCAAAACATAATAAGAGGTGGAATATTCTGAATTCTACAAAAATGTGAGGAATGTCTTTCGTCCAGAAAATTACATTGCATGTACTAGAACTGCGAAAAATCGCTCACTCATCCAAACATGACATTGTTTTGTCCTTTGCTCTTGGAAAGCGTTCAAGCAATAACTGACAAGTATGGACACGTCGATTCAGGTGAGCATCTGACAACTCATTAACACTGATTGGACGACACATTTCACTTTTAAATCTTTCTTTATGTTGTCTCGCACTGACGTTGTCGGAATTCCCAACTCTGCAGAACGTTTGTCTAATGATTTCACCGGGGAACGTTGAATTGATGCTTCCTCAGCGGAACAAGTTTCGACTCGAGTGCTCGGTCACCCACTACTTACGCATCAAGAACATTTCCCGTGGTAAAAATCTTCTTCTCCCACTTCAATGACGTTGGACGTGACGGAGGTGGTTTACCAAAGCGCACCACGAAATCGTTCTGGATACCTTCCATTGTTGCCCGTTGTTTCGACGTTCTTTGACCCATGTAGAAGCCACTAAACGCTTTTCCACACTGAAAGAACTCGTATCGGCCAAATAATTGCTAGAAATTTTGAGTGACTATTGCTGCGTATTGTTTCCCCAATCACCCCCAGCGTTGCGTAAACAAACTACCTTATGATGGTCGCTACTCATATTCGTATAACACATTTCCTTCTTTCTTTGCTTCTTGGGTTGTAGTTAAAAAATAATTACTCTGGGGAACGTGGACTACCTAATACTTCCACTCCCTTGCCATTAAAGTTACCCTGACCAAAATTTAAATTAATAATATCTACTTATGTTCTGATTAATTACTTAATAAATGAATTGCATACATTATACAGGAACCGCAGCAGTCACTCTCTAATTCAGTTATTTACCAAAGTCTCTTTATAGAATGAATATTTTTATTGATATTGCAAATACTTGTTTCACGAAATCATTTTACGCCTTAAATTGAAAAAAACCGGCCCCTGAATGGATTAACAAATTTTGAGAATCATCTTCCGCAGAACCAGTAATGCCTGATCCTCTTTGGCCTGGTTTATTAACTCTGTAGCTGTTAATCTCGAGCTAATTCCCAGAAGCTATTTCTTAATAAAACATTCTCAAATAAATAATTTCGTAATTATTCGACTATCATATTTGCAGCTTATTTATAAAACTAAGCCTCCCATTGAACAATAACAGAATATTTGAGAAAATAAGAGCTTTGATATTATACTCTCAGTCAATCATATCTCTTGATCCTATAGATGTTTTGGAAAAATCTCTTTACGTGAAGAACTAGAGGCTGGTTGAAGGCGCTGCGAGAGTTTCTCGTAGACGCTTCAGCCCAGAGTGACTGCGGGGCTTACCTGATCATGTCGGGGATGCCTCGCACTCTGTCTGGGTATTTTTTATCAAAGTTCTCATATGCCGAGACACCTTCACCTATTTTAGGAGGTATATGTACTGGGGTCAAACAAAGACCTTGGGCATATGGCAAGAGTTGTCCGCTGATCCCATTGGATCAGTCGGCCAATTGCCTCCTGAAATTGGTGGAGACACGGAGAAGGGAATGCTGCGTCCCCACAGCAAACTCGTCTCCCGTCATTCGGAAGGGCGTGAGAATAGTACCCAATGCCCGACCTACCTGATGCAGGTTTTCTAGGGTTTTCCCTGCATCTCTTTAGGTGAAACACCGGGTAGGATCCTTAAACCATAGCCCGGGGGCCCTAGTTAACCCTTGGCTACCTTGCTCTACCTTCCGCATCCCCCCTTTTCAATTCCCTTCCTATGCTATTAAAGGGGAGTTGCCTATTTCAGGATCACCCTCATGTAGCCTGTTAACCAAAAAAAAAAAAATCTTTAGGTGAAACACCGGGTAGGATCCTTAAACCATAGCCCGGGGGCCCTAGTTAACCCTGGGCTACCTTGCTCTACCTTCCGCATCCCCCCTTTTTCAATTCCCTTCCTATGCTATTAAAGGGGAGTTGCCTGTTTCAGGATCACCCTCATGTAGCCTGTTACCCAAAAAAAAAGGTGTACTTCATCAATGTTTATAGTTATAATTATAGAGAAGGAAATGTTTTCTTAATTAAAAACAATTTTTATATTAGTTTTGTAAAGTTCACACCGTAAAATTCTGTATTATTGATTTCAGAAGGCCAAAGATGCCCTAAGACGGATTTCTAAACCATTTAAATCAGACTAGAAAAGAGATTCGTGCAGGGTCAAAATTTCTGATCCATTTGTGTCACGTTATTGCAGGAAGAATGCAGTTAAATTTACTTTATGGGCGCCCGTCATCGCGCTGCGTTATCAGCCGGACGTGTAGTCTCTTGCGGTACAGAGTTTTGTGAGCTCTTCCTCTTTCTTGAACCGCGTTTCAGAGGGAATACAACCCAGCATCAGAAACTCTTGGAAATCAAATAAAAGAAAGTCACACGGATGCTCAATTGTAATTTAAATTTTTAGCCCGTGTCTTCATACAACACGTTTAGATGGAAGTTCTTTTTGTAAAATAAGCATTTGATATATCAAAAAGGAATATACACCAGAAATGACGTTGATAAATAACTACCTTGAAGTTAAATTTTGCAGTGACTTTGTAATCTGTGTAATATATTATCATTTTGTAGTAATGAATCAGTAAATAAATGGATAAGAGGAAAAGTTTCAAAGGCTGTGCGGCAGCTTTCCCCTTCCCTGTAATACTTATAAAATAAAATTCGCCTCTTATCTTAATTTTTAAATTATATTAAACAGTAATAGCGGAAAAAAGATGGAAACATATCATTTAATTGTCTGGACGTCAGATTACTCTGAAGTGAAAAAATGTATTATTTAATGACCTGGGCATATTCTAATGCTTATATATATGCATATATTTTTTGAAGTAGTTGATTTTCATACAAACAGAAAGTGTTAATCAGCCTGTTAATTGGAATATTTTAAATGATATGAGATAAATCAATTTTCCCAAGGAAAACTAACCCAAGGGCCGATTTCTGGGTGTCCTGTGAGGACATGTCCTATTATGTAAGGTTGTGTTTATGACATCGTTCTTTGTAGCGCATAGGAAATGCTGAATTCTACGTACGTGAGGACAAGTCTTAGTGCTTACACGATAACATTAATATTAACGAATGAATTGAATAAGTCGCCTTCACTAAGGGTGAATCGACACACTTTAAATAACGTGACCTGGTATCTGAATTTTCCTTGTTTCGCGAATCCACATCGAGCGATAAAACATTTAACAATTGAGAAAACATTTAATCAAACTGATTAATTTAGTGTGTATATGTTAAATTCAGTTGCATGTAAACGCAGTCGAGCTAACTGTTTCGATGTGGTAAGCATTAAAAGATTCTGTCAAAGCGTAACAGGTTTCAAAATGATTTAAATCAGAGAGAACTGCTCGTTGTAAAATTAAACATGTTTTATTTTGTCCGATAAAACAATTAGTGATCCGTTAAGTTGGATATTTATTTTATCGGAGCGCTGTTTTTAACTGAACAACCATCAAAGCTGTCTGAGGGTGACCTGTTAATAAGTCATCTGGCTAAGCGAGCGCAATTAGCGTTTATTATAGTTTAAAAATTAAGATAAGCGGCATCTTTTAGTATACTTAGGAAAAGGGAAAGCTGCCTCACATTATTTGAAACTTTCCCTCACCAGTATTCATATTTTTTATATCTATTTATTTACTGAACAACAAAATGATAATATGTTACACACATTACAAAGTCACTGCAGAGTTTAAATCCACGGTAGTTATTTATCAAAGTCTTATAATCAACGTCATTTCTGGTGAATATTTTTTTTATTTAGCAAATGCAAACATAGTAATGTAAATAAAAGCACTTCGGTTAAGCTGGCTGGGGCATCTATACCGAATGGATGATGCTGTACTGAATCCTATTTAAGTCAAGAAAAAAGTGAAGGTCAAGAAGCAGATGAGAGACGACATCCTAGAAGATATTAAGGTGATGAAAGTCAAAAACTGGTCGAGACTGGTTCACGAGAGGAAAAGATGGAAGGCTGTTGTAGAGCAGGCCAAAACATTTCATTAGAGAAACGTTGTAGCGCCTTTAAAGAAGAATAAAAAATGCAATTTTACAAAAAGAAACATTCTATGCCTAAACTGGAAGTTTAATCCAGTATCAGAAGCAACTAAGGCAATTGTAGGAGTTATCTTTTGCAGTATCTGATCCTATATCGCGTAGTTCCTTAACTTTTCAACTATTAATCTCAAGCTATTACACAGTAGTTATTATTAAAAATATAAAGTCATTTTGTAGTAACCCGACCTTACCTGGTCGCCAACCGAAATATTCCAGAATGCTCATGGCATTTTATGCACATAACATTATCGTTAAACATTTCGTAGTTATTTTCGCGCAGAAAGTAGTAATTTCTGTGATAACTTCCTTAAGAAGACAATATCTCAAACCAAGATCGAATTAGAGTGATATTGGAATGAACGCAGAAAAGATTTGTTAGTATTGAAAGTGCAGCAATGACGTATTGAAATTGCTGTTGAGAAGTTTGATTTGGTTCAAAAATTTGACATTGCAAATAAAATAAGAAAATTCGAGTTGATTTGTGGCTTCTGAGCTTAGAATAGATTTTGATATTTTTTGTTGACTATTAAAAATTATTGCGAGAGGGGGACGAGAGGAGATATGATCGGATGCTGGATTGCAATGATTTTCATTAGGATAAACTAAAATTAATTATTATTAGAAAAGTCCAAATAATAAGCTTCATCTCGGATAATTATTTCTGAAAATTTGTTTCTTAAAGGAAAAAATTGTCTCTACTGACAGATCACAATCCATAATAATTTATTTTACAATATTTCAATTTTAATACATAAAAACAAGTACAATAAAAATTTATTCAGTATTAAAATACTTCGTTTCAATTATTAAACGCCCGAGCTTCCTGTCTGCTTATCCTCTGACAGCGGCAACAAAGATAAATTATTATCAAACAAAATTCACTTATAACTTGTAGGACTTATAACAGTAGATAAATATAAAGTATTTTTTCTTTTACTAAATAATTTATTGTCACTCATGAGACAAATTAAATAATTAATTATATAATTTTTTATGCTTATATTTACACATTACAATGCTGGAATGGGACTTAACCTAGATCATCTGATGACCTCATGTTCCCGACATGAATTATGTTCCTGAGTCCACTCGAATCTAATCACCTATTACTGTCGCCTTCATAACATATTGATTTTGTCAAATAATGCATGTGAAAACATAATTCGTCGGAAAGATAACTGTAACATTTTTCTAATCCGAAGATTAATTCAAGGTTACTAAAGGAAATTGTCCTTTGATATCAAAATTTTAAGGGTTAGCTGATTTAAATAACAGAAAATTAATTAATATTACATTTTAAATTGGATTATGATTGATTAATATAAATGTAATTATAACGAAAATGGGTATTTTATAGTTACAATTATTTATGTGGACGACATTTACTATCCGACGTCGCTAATTCGTCATGGTTCGATTGACCAAAGAAGGGGGAAAAAGTAGTCACAGAAAACAAAAAAACTAGTTTCGGTCAGTTGGTGAACTGTACCGGATGACACATTTCATGTCAATTAATACTCTTTGTGTTTACTATACTCTTTGAAGAAACAGTACAGTCCTAGGACAAACACTGAAATAAAATTTACAAAAAAATATTATTTACAACTTTATTTTAATCATTCATTTTCATTTATGAAATATAAATTCTTATACCAATTTAATAGTAATTTAGTAAGGTATATTAAGAGAACTAATTTCAAGTTATTTTATTAGGGTGCACGCCAATTTGGAAACGTAATGAATGAACAAAGTATAATTTTTTATTAATTAGTGTAAAGTAGAAGCCCACACAGACCATTGAAATTTGAAATATATTCATTTTTATCATTAAAGTATGGCAATCGTGATATTAGTTACAATATCAATCGGAATCAATAATTCATAAAACAGCCTATAAGACAGAAAAAATAATAATGTCAACTAATATTAGTTCTAACACGACGTTCCTAATTTGGAACTCATCGATGTGATTAGGACTCTGGAAGTACAATTTAGTATACATAATCAAACTAAAGTATATAATGAAAAATTGGTTACTGAAAGGAGAAGTTAAGAACGATGAAAATTTATGTTTGTCACACAAGTAAAAAGCCTGAAATAATAGCTAAAAACAATATTCAGATATTGATAGTTGCAATGCAGTGCAACGCTACAAAATTTCTTGCAAGTCTTTCAGTTTCCTCGTAATTGTGTTGTAGGCCCGGAGAACTTTTTGGAATATAAGGACAGTCCTGAGATGCGCCTGTTCGTGCCGGGAAAGTTTTTAAAGTGTGCGTTTGGCAATCGGTCACGCGTCTCCGGCTTCCTCGAAAGGCTAGCGCCTACCTTATACATGCTGTATTTACCTCGAGGCTAAATGTGACAGTTGATAAATGAAGCACTTTAGAAGTCGAGTCAGTTTTATTGGTACGAGTCGTCGTCGCCACGACGCGTCAATCGCAATGAAGATTAACTTGAGGCCATACACGGGGAGATGGCGCACAAACAGCAGCGTGATGAATGGATCGCGACAGACACGGACGAGGTGCGCTGATGGATGCACTCAGCCTCTACCTGCCAACCAAAGGAAGACCAACTTCCGTTTCCGACGTACAGAGCCGAAATGCATCTTTCATACGACTATTTCAATGAACCATAAGTCAACTGAAGAAAGCGGAGCTGTGTAGCTCGATATTTTAGTCTTGAAGTGGCTTAGAGAAATTTGATTAATTTGAAACGGCATCGGTCACAAAATACTGTTGTCTATGCGAATATTAACCCTTTCGCCGCTAACGGGGCATTTAGGCGACAGTGAAAAGTCGTGCCCCGTTTGGTAAAGACGCTTAGAGTAGTTTTCTATTCTTTATCATTGCTCACTTAAGCGGATACTCAGGGCACAATCTATTGATTCGGAAGTGTACTATAAAGCTACCACGACAGCCATGTTATTCAAAATATTTTCTTGGTTGGGCAGTCTGTCTTCTGCAAAAAAGAGCGATTGATGCCTGACACCGTGTTTTGAAGGGAGTCACACAAATAATGTAGCGCACCCGAATATGAAATGAATACTCAAGGTTTTACACTTACATATACACCATTTATTACAAAAACTATTTACAATTTAAAAACATAATAAATTATTAAAAATAGTTAATCATTTCCCGGCTAGCCCAAATTATGCAAAAGATTCTTTCAATCACGGTATACCATGGGGTAATAAACGCTGCGAATACAATCAGCACTAAATTATTGTTGCTGAACAATCTCACCGCAGCCACGTTGTGTTTGCTCTTGCAGTCTGTCAGCTGGATTGCAGTAGATCTCTCCAGTCTCCACAGCATCAACCACCCTCCTCCACGCCAGTAGCACAAGTGGGTTTTTCCACAGACTCCCTTTGTCTCCGTGATTGTGGCAGAAACGCTGATTGGTTCTTGCCTTTCGTGCTATTTTAATGAGAAGCCAATCAGCGCTTTTCCTAGCCCACCACGTCGCACCGCTGTGGACAAAGCATGGGGAAAATTCTCGGAAACCTAAGAGCACAAAAGGATGCGTTCCGTTGTACCGGGGCTGCTTTGTCTTTGGTCTATTTTTAACCCTGAAAATACCTGAGCTACATACACAAAAGTAGTGGCGATGCACATTACTAACTTCTAAATTCTTCTTCTTCTTCTTCCAATGGCTCAACAGCCCTCTTGAGGGCCTAGGCCAACCGAGGTGGCTGCGAACTGTCATCTGGCCTGACACATTCCGCATTTGGGGTGATACGTGGTCATTGTATCAATTCCCCATCAGCCTTAATCCCGGCCCTCGCGACCATGACGACACAAATATCCAAGCCCATGCCAGGATTCGAACCCGGGACCCCTGAGTTGTGAGGCAGCAATGCTAGCCACTACACCACAGGAGGTTGGCTCTAAATTATTATTACACTTTCTAAAATCGGTAAAATGTACTATACGTCGCGCTACAATAAAAAATTTTGAACTTATGAAAAGAAAGAAAAAATACGAAAAGAAACAAAAATCCCCCAATTTTTTTTATGTTCGTGTTTCCAGATAAAACTTAATTAGAAACCAAAAAGGAACCAAGCGCCCTCAAATAATGTACTTAACTTTCTTAGTGTCGGTGCAGAGCGCGAATCTCATAAAAAAGGACGGAAAACATGTTAGCGGTGCCGCCATGTGGCAGCGAGTCAACACTCTGAGAAGCGCTGCGCGAGCCTTGGCAGTTACAGGTTTAGGAAGACAAGTAGCCTAGGTGGAACACGCCATCATGAACCATACTCAATAACAAAGTAGTAAATCTCTAGTGCATGAGGACAATAACGAACAATAGTTGCTGTTTGCTTTCAAATTAGAATTTCATTGGGTTAACGCAACTATGAATACGCTCCTTACATTGGTCAAAATATTTCTTTATATTGGTTTCCTTTCCAATTAGCCTAGTTCTTCTAGAGCATCTTCACGTGTTGAGAAGTGGGTCATCCTTACCTTCAACATAATTTGGCATAAAATATATATAGCCATAAACCTCCAACATTTAGTAGGTCTTTGTTCCCGATGTCTTAATTTCACAAAAAGCCTGATCCTATCGTGCTGATATTTTATGAATCCGACATTTACCAGCGTATTGTTTAAAAACGATTATAAGAAACTTTTAACCACCGGAAATCAGTCTACTAATCCAGTTACACCTTTTCACTGTAGAAGAGAACTTAATGTCGAGAGTTCGTAAGTATGATCTACACAAAAGAAATAAGCTTCAATATTCGATAATTTTTTTAATTATTTTAAGAAGCAATTTATTTATATCTGAGGATTTATAATTTTTGTTCCGAGTCTCCTTTTGCAGACTTAGGGAATATCGGCGTGAAGACCGTGTGAGGCGACTAAAACAAACGAAACAAAGAGGGAGCATTAGAATGTTGATCAAGATAAAGAAATGAAAATTTTTGACAATTGTGAGGTAATTGTATTAGAAGTATGGATCTAGTACTCTGATGTCTGTGTAAAGGAGAGTTATGATATGAATGCTATGGCGATGATTAATAAGGAAAACAATAGTAAAGAAGCAAAGAGTACATAAACTGTGGTATGGAAAATGTACAAAGATACAAAAACAAGTTGGACTACAGTTATGATTTTGGAGGGAAATTCCCGAGGCCTCCAATGAGTTTTTGAATCAAGAAATACGCAACACAAAATCACTGAAATAATCACTGGACCGGTAATGAGCCCAACTAAAAGTTCCAAGTGGTGAGTAAAATTAAGCCGTTTGGCAAAGATGTAAACATTTTAGAAAGAATATAAAGTTTACCGAAAGTATCAGGTAGGACATCTACAAAACAAAAGTTGAAATTTAGGACTAAGATCCCTGTTAAGACACATGTATTTGCTAATATGAATTGTACTACTTGGGGGAAAAACAATGAAACTTAAATTATATTTTCATGGTTTACTCAATTTATAAATTTTCAGAAACAATTATAAGTATATGTAAACCGTCATATTAGTCTTGCAGTATGCAGTATATAATTACGAAATATCCTTTTAAAATATACGTTTTTAGAATAAATACAGTGTCGATGCATTTGTTACGAATGTTAGGTGATGATTTTCTAATGTCTTGGATGTATTTATACTTATTGATGTGATCCAATCTTAAAATCCTTCACGATTGGCTGTTTGAGCAGCGAAAATGTTCAAAAACCTAAACTAAATATGAAATTAATTATTTTATTGATAAAAATTGTGTTAGTTGTATAGTTCACATCTCAATTTATTTAATTTAGTTTAATTTAATTTGTCATTTTAATGTAATTTATCCGTAATTAGTGTTTGCCGGGTAAAATGCGTTGCTTCTCCAGTTATTAAATTATTATTATTTTATTTTATTATTTCAATTGCACATCTAACGTTTCATATTTGTTGAACGTGCGGCTAATACAAGAATGGCCAGATACAGGTAAACAATTCTAGGACAAAAGCTTCCGCTTAAAGGAGTCAGGTTCCCGGGAATAGACCCAAGCAGCAACCAGGAAACATTTAATAGATTTGATGGGGGATGCTGAGGCCACTTCCCACCAATTAGGGGTGGAATAATAAATAAAGGGAAAGGGGAGAGGATCTAGACAAAACTTTTGCACAAAGTAAGAAAGGTATTCTTAGCTGTGACCTGACGGAGAGAGGGTCGATGGAAAAACGAAGACAGAAGCAGAAGACCATGTGACAAAAAGAACAAGGGGTTGCGCCAAGTCCTTGGGCAGCGATGCTTACTGGTAAGCAGTCGGAAGTTTCATTCCTGGGAGTGTTGCAACAATAAATTTAATTTGGCTTTTGGTCAAAATTCCCTTTTTTTCGAGTTTCCATCCCAAAACATGGTAACATTGTGGGAAAGAGTATCATATTTGTTTTGTAAATAAGTTTTTTTTGAATAAACGTAAATTTATAAAATTTAATTTTGATTTAATTTACGGACCACGTGGTGTGTCACACTTTTTCGATTAAATTGGGTCTGGGATGGAATTATTTTTTTTCAAAAGTTCTCAAACTTAAAATTGATTTTTTCATCACAAAGTTAAGTGTGACGTTACCAATGTTATATATATATATATGTTTCATATATATGTATATATGAGCGCTCTCTATATATACAGTTTTATATTTAATAAATAACAAAGATCAAAGTAAAATAACATTCCGCGATTTGCAATCGTGTTTTTCCACCTCTTGGCTTCCCATACATGCTTGTTTGCAAATTTTTTCGCTTTATAAGGCACCT
Organism: Eucriotettix oculatus; assembly: GCA_034510155.1. Lineage (NCBI taxonomy): Eukaryota > Metazoa > Arthropoda > Insecta > Orthoptera > Tetrigidae > Eucriotettix > Eucriotettix oculatus. Next base: position 74,780,522 of record CM067378.1, on the reverse strand, counting down.
CATCTGTTTAGGGCTCTAGTTTCATTTAAAAGTCCTTTTACGGCATATATTTTATGGGAAAATTTGATGAAGGAATTACCCTGGGTATTCGAATAGAGCAGCTAACAGACCGAAACTCGATGCGCTTTGTAACATCGACCAAAAGGAAACACGATCCTGCACACGTCTTTCAGCTTCAGAGTAGTGTTCGCTCCACTTGACACCGCGGGCGCTAGCATCTCCTAAAATTTCCACACAATTGCCGGTGCGGTGCTTCATAGAACAACGTTGCAAGGAAAAAATTACGTTACGAGAAGTCTCATGAGATCCGGTAGTACACATTGGAACGACCTGTGCTCATAAACTAGTACAATATTTTGGCCTATGTATTTTCTTCCAGTAGTAAACTAATGAATACACTTGGTTTGATATTATGAGCGTTTTACTCTGTTTTATTTTCAAATGTAAAGTTTGTCAGTAATCGTTACATGAAGCCAATTTTGTACTAAATATTTATATTTAAATCTGTTCAAGAGTTTGAAATTTATAATTTTCCAGCATTCCCGCATACGGTAGCAATGATGTTTTCGAAAAGTGAAATTTTGTAATTCGTTGTGGAAAGGTTGATAGCAACCACGTGTACGTGTTACAAAATTTGTTTTTGTGTGACGCTGCGAGGAAAATTAGTACAGTTACCCTTCTTTTTCCGTGAATACCGAAATCATTATGGAACATTTCCTGTATGTTAATATGAATATAATACTCAAGGACCTATAACGTGTACTAAATTTCTTCAATTGCAACGTTGTATCACGACAACAACATTTCTAGTAGATGCATATCATACATTCGTATTTCACATTCAGAAGATTGGACGATATAAATTAAAAATACATACGACCGCAACTGCTGATAATGAAACATAAATGGGTGTTAATATGCGCATGCAATCATTTTTCTATTCGGTCACTGTATTGCTGTTAACGTTTTTAATATTTTACTGCAGAACACTTTTTCTCTGTGTTTCTCATCATATATTTTCCTCATGGACAATGTACCATAATTTTACAATAATCTACATCTATCACCTTTTATAATGACTAAAAAATATTATCAATATTATCATTTTAAAACAGCATTATAAAATTTAATTAAACCATAAAAAGGTTGCGGTAGAAACTAATATCAATTAAAATCACTCTAAGTCTTAAATAGTGGTTGACATTGTGGTAGAGAGGCTGACATTGAGAGTCACGCTTCAATAATTAAATAGAAATATTAAAATAATTATGAAATCTATTCACGTGAATTCAGAATGTGCCATGTAAGGTGACAGTTCTCACTCGACTCGGTAGGCTAAGGCCCTCAATGGGCTATAGAGCCAAGGAAGAATATTGAAGGTATATTAAATGGATTCACCAACCAATCTCATCTTAGTAAAATAAATTAATAGGAATATTAAAACAGGCTACACGTATCCTTCCTCTTATATTATATTAACTTAATAAAATATTTCGTTATTTGCAATTTTTTCAATTCATGAGTCACAATATAGATATATATATTTACCTGCATTCATGGAAATATGCTAATATAATGTTAATATAAATTAAGAGATATACTTTTATACTTGTTTTTATGGTATTGTCCTCTTTTGTTTATTTAATAAAATTTATAATAATATTATTAAACTGCCTAATATCTGTTATATCAATCGCAGGGAATAAAATGTTAAAATTTGTAAATCAATTAACGTTTTTTTCATAGTAATTAAATCTAATAAATTTATTGAATAACATGTTGTTATGTTTGGAACTATTTATTTTTTGAAATAATTATTCAGTAATGTCAGAGTCAACTTCATTTTCCCAAACAAATCTTGTAAAATTCCTTAAAGTCAGCTTCATGAGTTCCAATCATTTTTCGAGGAATAATCAATTTAGCTACAGTTTTTACTTACTATACGTAATATCGTAATATATACGCTGCGGGCATTCCGAAAATTTGATATACTAATTTGCATTAAATATTATTCGAACATAAGCTCATGTAATATATTTTTTAAATATTCAACCTGTAACCATATTGCCATGGTTTATTAATCAACCCACAATTTGGCTATCTCTGATGTATTTTTTCCTGAGTAGCATATGAACTACTGAAAGTCTAATTACGTATCTATTTTTCATAGTTTATTTTCTTTTTGGTAAGAGTTATACTTAAGACGAATTAAAATATTGCACTGAAACGGATTTAATAGGAATTTCTTGAATTATTTCAGTAAAGATCAAATATATTTTTCTAGTTTTTCAAACTGAGAATTATGTTTTCAACTAGCTTAATGTATGGTCGGTACTCTTATGAAATTATTATGAAGTTTGATAAGAAAATAAATTAATGGAAGAAAAATATTTGACTGTTTATCTTTCCACATTTCAGAGAGAAATCCTGGAATTAACGAAAAATATCTCCCACAAAGTTCTTTCATGTTATTGTGAGTGAGATCAAATCGATTGACAGTACAAATCATTGCACGGAAACGAGATCGCTCGTATGCGGCTCTGCGCTCCTCTGACAGCCTGTTATTCTTTAGAATAAAACAAAATAAAGCACCGTCGGAAGGCTATAAATAAAATGAAATTCGTAAAGCGGAGAACAACTTCCTGCTTTGTTAGGCTACTTCCAAACCATTACACACACGTTATGACTTTCACAGAACAATTCAAAGCAATTCAAAGGTTTATCTGTACACACACATCTATGCATACAGATACGTTGCATCGTTAGCTGAATGTGACCTCAGAACCTGATCATGGCGTATAAACAGATTCCAAAATGTTTTCGAAAAATATGTTCAACTTTACTTAAAATTTCTTCTGTGAATTAATTAAAGATCGGAAATAAACTTTCAAGTAATTATTTTATTACAAACGAGTAAGAGACAATGGCGTAGAATATTATGATCAAAATTAGATAACGCTTGAGAATTTTAAGAAAAAAATATATTTTTTGAGTGAGTTTGACTGAAGGGGACTGATTTTTATTTGTTAGTTTCTAGTAATGAATAACAACAAAAATTACACTGTAACGTAAGTTAGTTTCTTAATTTCCTAGGATTAGTGCTATGATTTCTATTTATTTAAATTATATATATATATATATAGTAGAAGATCCGGCGTTCCTCCGTATTCGATGATTTAAATGCTTTTTGGGCGCCAGGTATTTTTTAATAAAAATACCAAAAAAGTGGATTTTAATAACTTTAGTCCATTTCAGAACATGAGAAAAATTATCACTACATGGCGTGGTCTTTCTCCGTCCGCAACTGCAGACACATCCTTCTCCTTTCACTACCCCATGACGACTGCTGGAGTCTCGCCAGACTCCATTGTTGGCCCGAGTGCGACAATTGCAACTCGCAAGCTGGTCCGCATTGTTGCGTGTAACTTTTCATGTTACAATATTTATATATACGTTTTAGTACCCCTGATTAATTAAAATAGCCTGCCCGTAATGATTGTGCTCTATAAGAACATTGGTTGTGATGTGTAAATAATGACGACCGGGAAAGGACACTCTGATTAGCCTTTACTGTGAAAAGTTGAAACGTTTACTATGTAATTCATTTTAGCAGGAGTAGTAAACTCATTAGACAGCGGTGGTAGATGAGCTGACAAAGAAAACACATTGTTGGTTACGGCACAGGAGCACAGAAAGCGCACAGGGGTAGTCCACGCGATAGCAGTGAAATTGTTTGAGAATCTTCTAGAACATAAACGTGCAAGGGACTGACTGACCCAGAGATTGCATCTCTGTATCTTGTGATTGGTTTAATTTTCAGTGTTCCCGAAACAACGGAGCGTGAAGGAAACGTCCCAAGGCAGAGAACGTGGCTAGGGGCTGGGGAGAACGGACTGTACACTTTGCGATAGAACGTGCAGAGCGTGCTTGGGTGTTGTCAAGGATGGACTTGTGAAACTTTTGCTCAGAAGTGTGTGAGGTGCGGTCAGCGAATTGGTGTAGCGAAACGTTGGACGACGGCAGAGCGAGTGTTCAACGGAAAATTACTCCAATTGTGGTGTTGGAGAAGGCGCTCACGTGGAACGGTTAATCTTGGTGCCACGACATGTGGTCAGAGGGACTTGGACCACTGGAGTGTGGACGTGGACACAACATCCAATTGGCAGTATAGCAGTAGCTATGAGAGGGAATTACTGAACGACGTAATAACTAGTCATGTGTTCTGTTTGTGTACCAGTATAAACAGGTTTCATTTATTTATAAGTAAATAAACGTTTTAAATCATACAGTCAAGGCATAGTTTGTGTGTTATCAATACTGAAATGAGAAGTTGCACTAATATTCCTCTCATATTTTAGCTACGTGATTTCTGATTTGACCAATCATACAGAGCCAGCAGATTTTCAGGTGGAATGGCAGCATGAATAGCAGAAATTTTGGTATCATCGAAGATTTCACTAATTCCTGAAAAACTTGTTTATTAAAGTGTTTTTTTGGCATAAAGCTATTTAGTTTGTCAGCCGCGAGTTATTGTTACATTTCATTCTCAATGGGACCCAGAAGGTTCATCTTTGATGGAAAATCTTGCTCTAATTTTCTGTACATAAATATTATAATGTAAATAAATTTAATGTTTTTTTTGGAAAAGTTATTGAAATCATAAAAGTTTCTTAAAGTCGAAGGTATTTACAATAAATCAATGTGTTGTTTCACTTCATAAAACATTAAAGTTTCTGTTTTTATTATTTAACACCTGACCATACTTTTTAATAAATATATATACTAATGACACCGTCAAAATCCAAATGAAAGGAAATGGTATTAAAAGCACATATTTTTTTTGTATGTATAACAATTATTGTGCCTAAATTTTATTTGTATTTAAATTCCGTTGCTTATAACATTTACCAAAAATGAAAGAGAAATCAGACACCACACATTTAAACGCAAATGTCATTTAGTTTGGATTCAGACTTCCAAAGAAAAGATTATTTTTGGGTCATTGTCATATACTAGGGCTGTTTTTCAAATTAAATAAGGTTTAAAATTTTGCCATTTTGAACATTTGCGATCACGCTCTCCATTTTTTAGGCAGGTAGACGTAGCTGTGTTTGTGGTTTCCTTTTATTAGGGGTTTTTAAAATATTCTAAACAATTGAACGACCCGCTGACAAGTAATTTTATGCTACTGAACATTGAGTAAGGGGACTCGGAAACAAGAAGAAGAGATGAAATGATGAGGAAGACAGCTTAACGAGGATCGTGAACATGTGCAAGATGAGCCGCGGTACAAAATATTTTTAAGTTTTAACGTTATTATTTCAAAAAATTGACATACGTTGGCAGAGAAATAAACAAAAATTATATATAATTCGTATTTTAAGACGGAGAAAAGTTTTTGAAAATACAACAGTACTTTATTTTACGGTGGAGTTTCTCATTCATTTTCAGTAAATATAATGAAACACTAAAAGGTATAAAATATAATGGTAAGGAGATTCAATATTCTTTATAAGAGTGCAACGATGTTCCGTCATTCACCATGAATATTCCTATTAGGGTCGACAAGGCGCTGAGCTACCTAAGCAATACTTCTTTGAGTCGTCACTTTTCTTTATCCAACATCTTTGAGGGAGAAAACGAAAACCCGTCACGTCATGCTGATGTTGCTACAAAAGTGCTATTGTAGAAACTCCTGTGAATACGAGCGGATCGAATTTCCCAAGGGACCAGTTTCTTTTGACCACTATGATAGTCTAAGCATGTCTATAAAAAACTTCCACCGCAAATGGAAGCTACCGAGAATTTATAACAAAATGTTCATGGAATTTAATACCTTCTTATTGATATTGCGTGCAAAATTCTTCTTATTGTAATACATAACTTATTTTTCCTATAAATACGTTATAAATAGAAATTAAAACTCAATTCAATTTATAATAAAGTTACGAAGATCTAGGCTGATATTGTTAAGAATAATAACTTTACAAAAATTAATAATTTTGTAACTTTTTGTGTTGTAAATTGTTTTGGACAAATAATTTGTCGCAGCTGCTTAAGAATGATGTTAATATAATGAAGTAAAATTAATTACATTTAAAAATATTTGTATTTATTTCAGAACTGAACTCTAATGCTTAATAATTTGTTTTACTATAAAACATTTCTCAATTATAGAAGAAAGACAAGAATGGAAAAATGTCAATCGGACCAGGAACTCGAATTTCTGAATTAATTATATATTTTCAATATTACTTCATTGAAATTCATAATTAATATCTATTGAACAACGAGGCAATATGAGTAAAATAATATGAAAGTAATAATTTTTTCTGTTTTTTACGAAATAAAAAAATCTTCTGTTTATGTTTCACATTAGAACGCTGAATCAGAATAATTTTGTAATTTGGAATTGGTAAGTATATTATAATGTGCTTTAGCATAAATCAAGAGATAGATGCTCCAGAACACTTTAAGATATTAAAATCTGGATATTTTACAATAAATATATTTACTGTAAAACGATAAATATTTGAGCTATAATTTCGAGGTATACTATAAATATAGGGAACTTTATTGGCTGTAATTTACAATGTGCTTTGGTCACGTATTTATCAATGGAAGCCGCACATTTCCTAATTTTTAATAGTATACAACCCTGAGAATACTGTTAAACGTGTCCCTAGTCAGACTCTGAATCGGAGAAATCGTTTTCACATAAGACTTCTCTTGTCTAATAATATTAATTTTCTAACACGTCAGATTCCGAATTTTGTATTTATAACAACTGTGTAATTGATTGGTCCACACAAGAACTGTTCTCAAATAACCAAAAATGTTATTTTCTTTACTTAAAGAACACTATTTAATTTTTGTACTTTAAAAAACGGAAAAGACATATTTTTTTTGTAAATAAATTTGAGGTACTAAATGTATGAATTTTGTATTCGAATTTAATTTTTAAAATAAATAACAATGCTTTAAGTCTTAAAAATACATCAAACTTAAACACTAAAGTATCTCTATATTATGCTATGTTGAAATTAATAAAAAGGGTGCAAACATCTTTGTTCTGACATTAAGTTTAAAAATAAATCTATAAAAATACGAGAAAATTAGGCAGCAAAGAAATTTAATCAGTATTTAATTAATAAAATACGTTTCATTCAAATTTGTGGACTTTTTCAGATAATTTTTTTAATGGATGAACCATTTACATTATGAGCAATTTATTCTTCTAGGAAGAAGTCCACAAAATTGTTTGAAACTTTTTTATATTAATTAAATACTGATAAAATTTACTTGTTGACCCATTTGACCTTTTTTATTTTTTATTAATATTAAGGGTGCAAATTAATAATTAAAATAGTCATTGTTGGACTTACCTAATTTAAGATATGTTGAATGAAATGCATTTGATATAGATCAGTAGTTTAGATACATTTAGTATAATTCATCCTTTCTTACAAATAATTACATTAAATCAGTTTTATGTTTTAAAAACACAGAATATTATATTTATAATACGCTACTTGTGTAAAAAACTATTTATTTAATCTATTTTTGAATGAGATTGTTCTCAGTTACAATCTGTATAAATATTGTGTGTGGAACAAAAATTTTATCTGAAAATTAATAGTAACAAAAAGTTTTCTCCGATTCAGCTCCTTTTAATAAGTAATAGTTAACTGCCGAAACGTGTCGTCACTTTCATCTAATATTTTATTTCATGTGATGATCGTCTCTGCACGTTTTAAATGAACGATTAATTAGCTTACTCTACTAGGCAAGATAGTGAATATTTGAGCTACCGTTCATCAGCGAAAGACCGCTAAGCGAACTTACAAATAAACAGAAGCATTTTATTCGTAATTGAAAGGAATTTCGTAGCGGAGCGTAGAAACTAAACACGATTCGCGGTTTTTGTGAGTGCTGACGTTAACTTCGGGACGTTCTCTACGTTAAATTACATGTCGTCCTATGTTGCCAAAGCCAATATTGACTTTGCGCAATGATGTTCGAATTCGATATCGTTCGGAACTCGGTAAATCCAATATCGTATCACTTGTGCTGTATTTACACAGCGTCCCTTGCGGATATAAGGACAAACACGGGGAGGCAACCTGGCTACTTGTTCTCTTTATCATTGGTATAGAATTTATGATTCCCGCGGGAATAACTCGCTATATTAATCCGAAATGATGTAAATATTAACCGCCAGTGACTTTGGAATATCAGAAGGGATTCCACTTTCAGCCTGAAGAATATTCAACTCAATCGGAATGTGGGAAAATTGAAATTTTCCTTCAAATTCTAAAATAACACTCTTCAATAAACTTATATTCAGACAAAATATAAATATTTTATCGCTTCAAACTATTGATCTTTTCAATGGAAACAAATCTTAAACTTTATAAAAAATCAAGTGGTTGTAATTTTCAATTTAAATTATGTAGTATTTACAAGAAGTAACATTGCCAAATGTAACCTATAACAAAATCACAAGTTTTAAGGAGGAAAAATTGAAGTCAACAAAGTTTAACGTCTGACTTTTAGAGATAGACATTGTAGTGAAGCAAATATTGTTTTTAACTTACTGTAATTTGCAAAATATTTTATTTAGTGTCGTTTTCACATTGCCTGCGATGTCCTTTTATTTTTAATACCATTAATATGTGCATATAAAAATTGTGAATACAAAATAAAATTTATGTCTTACGGATTTATGTAATAATACTAAGCAATGTTACTGTGAAATATATTATATTGAGAGACGGTCCATTAATTTTTTTCTGTTCTTCAAATATCAACGGTCAAATACTTGAATGCATACTTTAGTGCTTAACAAACAGTGCAATTGCGGAGTGTTGTGCAGAGTTAGTCAATTTTAAAATTATGTTATATAAATGACCATTTTTACGAACAATTCAAAAGATTTATTCATATTCAACGGGTTTTTGTTAAAGTTTGCACTTAAATAAGTAGGAAGAAGATTGAAGTAATTTTTTGTCAGGTTTTTTAATTACATAGAAAAGTAAAATTTTTATAGTGATAAGATTTACTAAATAAAACTATTAGCTGTGTCTGGTCGTAAATTTATTTAATTTAATTATTGTGATAATGCTTAATAATAAATGTTTAACTATTCAGATTTACAGTTTAAATTAACGTTATTCAAGTAAACAGTTAAATAATAAAGAATTAAATATTTGAATTTTTGTAGCAATAAATTATGATAAAAGACAGAGATCTAAATATAAAATTTTGCGTCATGAACTTGTTAATAATTGTGTTTAGAAATACTGATAAAAAATGATATTGTAGACTTGTAAATTTGACAGTATGAATTTGTAGAAATATTAGTAACTAAAGATACACAAAATTAAATACGAAGTCTGTTAAAATTTAAACTGAAATGAAAATGTAAACTTTGTCCCATAAATATAATTATTTTTATACATATTGGCGAAAATTAAAAACATGCTTCTGTCCGAACATTTCCATTTTGCAAAAGCATACAGCGGCTAATCAATTCAATTCTCGAAGAAATTACTGGATGAAGCAAGATCGAATTCGAGAATCACGATGATTTTCGTAATACTTGTAAACGACTTGCAGTAAAAGGCGAAAACTTAAGGCAGCTTGGTACGGCACAGTTTCACGTGTTATTATTCTGTTACAATTGTCCGTACTTATTAAAATCTGCCAATTTCAAATTTTATTCCAAATATTTAATATGATATAAATTTTTAATCGAAGAAATTGGCAATGTATAAAATTATTTATAATACTCCAAGTGGTCTGTGCCTCTGAAATTCCACTGAAGTTGACACATGTACCACGATGTTTTTTATTCTATATTTCTGTGAAACTGTCTAGAGCTGGTTGAGGAGAGGGGGGGGGGGTTAAAACTTTTCGGAGCAGGCTTTTACTCTATAATTGGTAACGTACGTGTTAAATTACTACATTACTCCAATTTTCATCTGATAAAGTCATTAATTAAGGACGAAATGTCGCGAAAATTTATTTTGAATTGCCTTGTTAATTTTTTATACCTTACGATTAAATAATTCCTTTATAGTAAAATTAAAATCTTGCAGATAATTATAATTATTATTGTAAAAATTCATAAGCCTAGATGAGTGTAAGTTTAAGTATTTTCAATTTTTATCCGCGTTGATTGATAATGGATATATAGAAAATATATATTTCGTTTTATAAACACTGACACATAATGAGTAAAAATTTCTTGCATGTGTCCCATTACGGTACCTCTCGACTCTCCTAATTTAGATGAATACGAAATTCTCTCAGGTAATTGCATTCTACAAAATTCAAAGTGGCTCGAGAAACAAAAATAATGACCCCAATGATCCTGGGTAAGGACACAGTTATAGTCAAACATAGGTAATGATGACAGCTATTAACTTTTATTATTATGTCAGATAAGGCATGGTTAAATTTGACCATTATCTTTTATCATTAATCGAGAACTGCAGATGGACGTTATGCACCGTAACGTGAATTGCCCATTACAGAGTCGAACCCTGGGCCGTAAATATTTTAATACCCTCCCCTAGAGACGGTTTTAGCCCCTAAACAGAACACTGAAACGTGGAACATAAAACATCCTCGTACGTCTGTGTCAACTTCAGTGCAAATTATAAGACGGGAAAGAGGTACGGCACAGTATAACGTCGCCAATTACTAGGTACTTTCCAATAACAGTCCTTGCTCTGCAAAAGACAACGACTTATTTTTTGCTCTGGAAAATCTCGTCGTTAAGTTTGGGTCCTATGATAGGTTTCTAACGTCGTGGATAATTGTGGTCATTTAAAGGATTATTTCCGCGTGACGGTTTTACGTTCTGTGTAGTAAAACGTTTTGTGTTCTGGTCAGCGTCATTTCCTCGCATCATCACGAGTTCGAGTTCTGGTACTGACATTGACAGCCTGTTTCAGAAACAACATCAGACCAATTCCAGAGCTTCTGATGGCACGTAGCTCGGCGGAATGGAACGGGAAACCACTCACCAATTAATTTACCAATTTGCAAATAAAAATTAAATTTTTTCCACATGACAGAGGACCAAAAATGTAACATTTGGTTACAAGTAAACAGTACTTGGCTTTATTATAAATTCTCAAAGACATCAGGCTCTATTCATATTTATTTCCGTGATATTAAAATTTACCTTTGCTTTGTTTTTGGCAAGGAACTGAACATATTTTAATGGGAAGTGGACGTTAAAATTTTACACGGAGTTGGAAAGTGACCGTGACGACTGCAGACAATCTAGGATCACGTGTCGAGGACAGCACTAACAAGACGTCTGACAGTTCGACATTTTAATATTTCACTTTTATTTATAAACTAGCTGGGTTTCCCGCGATTCCCGGTAGTTCATATATATTGTCCCGCAACAGAATTTAATTAGACAGTAATCTCTTTGACAACACGCGATTAAGCCATCAGCGAGAGCGTCTCATTTTTGAAAATTTACGCATCCTACTTTATGAGAGCCTAATTTCATCATAACTACCACGTTGCTTTTGTCACGATATCTACTGATACTTGAAATAAGGATACACGTACAGAAAAACTATGAAATCGAAAAGTACACTTCAGTTACATCCTGTATTGTAAGATTCCGTTAATTATTGGATTAATAAAATTTTCTTTGTTAAGGGACAGTTTTAATTTACAAAGTTTAATGAAAATGTTAGTATTTACTTGAAAAGATTTCATTTTAATTGCAAGAAAAAGTGATGTATTTCTTTAAATCTGAATCCACCCTAACAGGATTATAAACATTTGTGTAGGGATAGCCAGCACGGTTTCTTCTTTTTAAAGGCCAGAAGGGTTTATTTTTTTTAGAGGCATAGCTTACAACGTCAAACGAGAAGCATTGAACTTTTACGTCAGCAAGTTCACACTGAGTACGTCCATGTTCGCTGTAATTGAATCCTGCCTCAACCATCCGTGGGTGGACTTTAATTCTTGCCTTTTCCCAAAAAATTCAATATGTTTTCTATTAGTTATGTTAATATTGTGAAATAAGATGCCGAATATAGAATTTCAAAGGTTTTTTACGTATCTTGCGGTTTTAATTTTGGACGAAACAGCTACATTTAGAACAATCTGTTAAAACCGGGATATATGATACTACAGAAGTATTATTTTACAGGCTTTAAAATTATATGTGGTGTATAAAAATTATTTAGTAATATTATTTACAAATTCATAGTCAGGGCTGGAATTTTCTTTGAAAATGTATCATGAATGATTTAAAAAAATTATTAGAGTTATCCACAGCCCTATAGATTGTTCATCACAGTTTTAAATACCTTAGAGACTAATAAAAGTATAAACTCAATAATAATATCGGTTTTATGGAAACGAAATTAAAACAAAGGTTAATTAGTTTTGAGATTCCTCTTGAATATTAAACTAGGTTTAATGGATTTTGGTTTCAACCTTGAAGCTGAACTGACACGTGAAGTTAATTTGTAAATTGGTAAAACTAACATCCTTTTTCCGTGAACATTTAATGAATAAGTGCTTGATTCTTAAGTATTTTCATTGCGCCTTATGAAAAATTCCATTATTTTTATTTAATTGAAAAGTATTATTACTGATATCGAATGTTAGTTAAATATTAACATTATTTAACGGTAAACAGCAATTTAATTAACTCATTTGACAGGCTACGTGACGACATAATCTATCCATTTTTAGGGTGGGACCTTATGTTTGGTTTATATGGATTGTTAACTTCCCCTTTATAAATATATTTAATTAAAAATACGTATTTAATTTAAATGTTTCAGACTTCGGCGTTGAAGCTAAGAATCAGTCTAGATTAATTAGTGAAATTGGCTATCAAAGTATATACATGGCTAGTTATATGTGAAACACACTACTATTTTAAAAATAAAGTTGTTAATCAATTTATAAACATAAATCTGGAAAATATTTAGAATCATAGATTTACAATGACCATACCCCATTATGCCACGTGATTTAATCTTTAATAAATAAATATTTAATCAACATGAATCTATTCATTCGTTACCAGTGAAATCAGTAAAATAGAGTTGATTTCCACCTGACGTGTCAAGTCACCTACACGTATTTTAAAATCGTGTAAATGGCAGTAGTGACGTAAGCAGCCGAGGGTAGTATTTGTACGCTATGTCTGATAAGGGGGAAGCCCTATCGCTTGTCAACAAGATGAGGGAGCAGGTCATGAGGTGCTGGCGGGGACGGACTCGTATTTCAACACAGCGCGGGGCCGGAACCTCCAGCTCGTAATGTGTTTAGCTGCTTTAATTCGCAGTTTGAACTCATTCCAGAAATTTAGACACATAAATTGCGTGGGGGATTTAAACTCTCACTGCAATCAAATTTCCTTCTTATCCTGTTATACTCGACATCTTGCCGGGGCTTTAATTTTTCCCCGCCATTTCTCCTCTAGGGTGGAAATTAAATAATGCGTTTGCGCGGAAATGTGGAATAACTTAACGGTAAACGAGTTGCGTCTGGAGGACATAGCTGTCAGTCTGCTGACATTTCCACGGGTGACATCGCCCCAAGCATTTACGAAATTGAATCATTACTTAGCGGAATCTAGGATAATTAAATTCACTTCAACACGACACAGTGAAAATAGTAAAAATAGTATATTTTAATCAAAATACTTCAACAAATATAATTTACAATCATAAATTTTATAACAGAGCGAGAGTTTCCCGGTGATTTTGTTCCAAATACAATTCTCGGGTTACAACCCAGGAAAGTGTTCAATTGAAACACTCTCTCGAGTTTAAACCCGAGAATTTTATTTGAGTAAATTTTAAAGTTTCTGAGTACGTCCAAACTCATTAAAGATTCTGCGACTGGGGAGGAGTTAGCTGTGAGATCGCAGAAATTCCTTCTTCGTGTCACCACCAGTTTTAGGACTAATCCAATGTGATCAGCGGACAACATTTTACGTATTCCTAAGATCTTCGACCTCCTAGAATAGATGAAGGTGCCTCGTCATGTGAGAACCTTGAAAAAACCAGGGAGAGTACAAAGCATCCCCGCAATCAATCTGGTGAGAAATACCTTCGAGAGAAAACTCCCACAGGCGTCGAGAGAAGAACTGCAACAGGTATTCTGTTCTTTACCGATCCGTCTAGGTGTGACATTTGGTTTCTCTGTGATTTAGTGCACAATATTTTCTTTTTTAAAAATATTGTTAAGTTTAAATGTGCTCAAAAAATCTATAAAAAATTAATACATATTTTTGAGCTATTTCAATTCCAAAGAAATATGGAAAAAAATTAGTGAATAACAAAAAGGCTCCAGGAGTAGAATAAATTACTCCAAAAAAAGGACTTCTAATGTAATAAGACGTCAACGATTGCCACAAAATCTTAAATTACCTGAAATTATTTTAATATCTAAACCTGGCAAAAACTTAAGGAATGTAACCTTGTATAGAATAATAAGCGTATTACCAACGGTGGCAAAATTATTAGAATGATTACTATTACACCGTATCACATCTCTTCAAGACATAGTCCCAGACCATCAATTTGGTTTCGACCTAAGCACTCTACTATCCAACAATGTCATCGTATAGCTAACGCTATACAAGAATCTCTTGATGACGAAAAGTACTATTCAGCAGCATTCCTTGATGTGAGTCAGACATTTTACAGGGTTTGGCATCCAGGTCTGCTATATAAAATCAAACAGTTACTACCGGAGCCTTCCTCTAACCTACTAAAATTATACCTGGAGAATCGCAAATTCAGAACTAGAGTAAACGGCGAAAGTTCCACCTTACACCTTTCAAAGCAGGTGTTCCACAAGGAAGTGTCCTAGGACCCACCTGTATTTAATATATACGATCTTCCCTTAACCACTAGTACAATTACAGGGACATTTGCTGACGACACGGTTATTATGCCTACTAATGAAGATCCAGTAAGAGCAAGTGCACTTCTACATGACCATCTTAATTTATTTCAGGAACGGACAGATAAATGGAAAGTCAAAATTAACGGGACAAAACCCTTACAGCTTACGTTAACTTTGTGGAAACAACAATGCCCGCCACTAACAAACATCTCCTGGTATCAACGCATGTAAAATATCTCGGAATCTATCTAAAATCAAAATTAAGCTGGAAAATTCATGTTCTATAGAAAATAAAACAAATGGGCTTGCGTCTTCGAGAACTATACTGGCTAATCGGTACGAGATCTAAACTCCCGTGAGAGAACAAAATAACTATATACAAATATATTACTAAGCCTACATGGACATTCGTAATCGAGTTCTGGGGATGTGCTACTTAGTCCAACACTGCCATAATACAGAGGGCACAAACAAAAATCTTCATAGTCATGGTTGATGCTCCATGGTATGTGAGCAATCAAACTCTTACATCGGGACCTAGGCATATCTTTCATCCAGGATGTTATACAATAGAGAGTCAATAAACCACAAGAAACTGGAAAACCATACCAACCCTCTTATACAACCACTGCTGTAATACAGAAACCGCAGAAGATTAAAACGATGCTGGCCAATTGACTTCAAAGTTGGGGTAACAGGGGTCTGATCACTTGAGGGGATCCCACCAGGTCACTTCCAAGACATCAAAAATAGCTTATTAAATCTTTTATTCTAATTATTATTTCAATTAATAAATTTAAAAAAAATTAAAAATATTTTTGCGCTTTGTTTTTTTATTCAATATTATACAGAAAGGTAACAACATTAATGCAATTTATGTCTTTACTCGTTTCCTTACGTGAAAAGTACGATACATAACTTTTTCAATTTTTAAGAGTGTCGTGCCCTTAGGCAAGTTGTTTCCCTGGACCGCAGCGCTGTGGTCAGTATTTGTTGGGTCTCCCAGTGTATGACGCAGGGCTCCCCGAGGATGGCTCCACAGATAACACTGGAATTACTGTCTGACTAATCCCAGTGGCTATGGCGCACCGCTGCCGTACTCGGCCCTGGGGGACAATTCTTATTGACAATGCGGCGCCAGTGCGATTTCCATATATCACCCGCCTACAATTAAAACGTCAATTACCACGGAAACTTTAAGCTCAGATAAACACGATTCTCATATGTTTCAGCTATCGGCATCGCACGTACAGAGTTTGTGGGGCAATTACAGCTAAATGGATCACGGTTCATTTACTCTTGTAATATTCAAAAAATATAAATGTCACTTTACAATAGTTCTGACCAAATCAGCGTTAAGAAGTAGTGTCGGCGGTAGGTTTATTACTGTGTGTTCACGTTTTAATTTAGTCCTGAAATTTAATGACAATTGTGGAATATTGAATATTGGAGAGGGGTTATTAGGAGTTTTATTCATTAATTTTATTGAAGAATTTCAAATTTAGTTTATGATGGAAGCTGGAGTCATGTCCCGATATAATCGTATTTAACAAAAAGTGTATGCAGAAATGTATTATTTCTTTCCACAGATCGATGTGGCAATACATATAGTGAGCAGTTTATCTATGGTATTACATTTAAGCGTGGCTTTATGCAGTAGTTTTGGTTTTGCTACACTTCATATTTGGGGCGTCATTGAAGTCGAATCCGAATGTGTATCGCTAAGATCCCAGAAGAAGAGCCCGTAGAGACTTTCGTGTGAACAATTTCAAATGTTATCAGTGGTGGGGGAAAAGTAATAAGTTTGTAGTGTTTAAAAATAGTATATTATGATAAAGTCTGACGCAGCATGCTAGACGGGATGCGCAGTAGCAGGCTCCATTCTTTCCCGTCCGAAGGATCAGCCCCAGCGTTTTTCCAGCCGTAGACAAAACTGAATTTATTAAAATTTATTTATAGTCGCATCAACAAAGTAGCCACGAAATTACAATTACCAATACATTTGATCTTTAAATTAACAATTTTATACAATTTAACGTGATATTTATGTTCTCAATGTAAAATTTAAATATTCATAATTATAAATAATAAATAGTTTGCAATTTATGGTAAAATTCAGTTTTTTAAGAACTTTATTAAATTTCTTGTACATTTTTCCCCTTTTATAAACTCGTTGAAATCATTTTCTTTTAAAGTTTCTTTCCTCTCCTCATCAAATTTCGGACAGTCATTTAACAGGTCTTCAACTGAAATCTGGATATTGCACTGATGACAAATCGGTGGGGGGTCTTTTGTTATCATATAAAGATGAGTAATTTTTGTGTGTCCAGTTCTTATTCTCGATAAATTTATTTGGTATCTTCTCTTGATTTTTTGGTTATATTTTAATGCGTAGAAATCGTTTGTTTCGTGATGGATCTTGCTGACTTTAAATGACTTCCATATTGTATTCCATGACTTTGTCAGCCTTTTTTATCCATAATTCTTTAAATACACTTGTGATTTCTGTGGGGTGGTTCTTGGGGAAAATTTCCTGAATTTTTGTTAATAAACGGAATTGTAAAAAATCACGTTACCTGCAGAAGGGCATAACTGAATTAAGACAATCACAACTATCACAGAAACCTTTACGTAAAATGGCATTATTAAAGAGAAAGAATTAACAATCATTGATCAGTAAACTACAATGAACTTACAAACTAGGGTTTTGTTACCTGTACGTATATTTTGTAGAACAGCGTCATCAACTGGTAAAAGGCGTGAAAAATTCGTACTAACGTGAACTATATACCTATAAATGGCGTTTCTCTCTCTCTCTTTTTCTCTTGCGCATTAGCGAAATAGGATCCGCCTTGCAAGCAGCGTCAGACTATAATCGTTACAGCTGAAACACTACAAAGCATTTATGTAGAGTAACAAGTTATACTTAATAAACTGTGAAATACGTGCAGTCGAATCGTCAGTGCTCTTTTGAAAAAAAACTACTGACTTTTTAACGTGACAGAGAATCAGACATACTTTCAACCAGACATCAACGTTGTTGATAGGAGTTCACTGCCACGCTGTTTTCTGTAATTTTCACATTATTCTGATAATTTCATGACTAATATTTTCGTGCTGCAATAAAACCTTGCTTCCAGAAAGCTTGTTTATACCTCAAAACGTGGGCAGAATAATTTAATATTATTGTATTTTATAATTGTGCGTCAGTGAAAATGAAGATGGCGATAACATCTTTTGTGGTGTAGTTAAGCTTCCTCAGCTCGCCTCTTGCCAGAACCGGAGTTCCTTTTATGGGTGCCAAGAGTTAATTGTTACGACACTGCCATCTCGAGCAGTTACGAGATTACTTAGTGTAAAAACGAAATTGGAACGGAAGTCCGTGTAATGTGGAGACATTTTAAGTGGACCCCGGAGCCCCCCAAAAACGGGCGTGTGTAGAGGGGAAATTTCTTACTTCCACACTAATCCGCCTTTGCAGAATTACAGCCAAGTCGAGTAATAACCTTCAACAGCCGCAATGAACATTACCTGCAGGCACTATTTATGGAATTTTAGTAAAGAAGAAGTTCTTATTATGAAAGTAGCATAAATTCATTGAAAGTTCGATTTAAAAGACCAGAAGTTTGCTGGACTTAATAAAAAATACAATCAGATAGTTCTATTTCGAAAAATGGTACAAGTTTAACTTATTTAGTAAACTAATATTTATTTTATTCTAGTTTATGAATAACATTATCGTCGTAGTTAGAAGCTTTCACGACTTCCCATCTTTATTGTCCTTAAAACGAAACAACAGGTACAGAATTTTGATAAAGTTGAATTCGTTGCTTAAATAAAAAGTACGGTATTACTTACTCAAGATCAAATCAGGACAAGCATAATAACTCGCAGTTGTTTTTGAACATGTCCCGCTATCATAAGTTTCGGAGCCAATAAAAATTTACCTAACGCGACAAATAAAACCAACAATAGGTAAATTACGGCGCGAATCCTGCTGCAACAATTGATGGAGTGATACGACAAACTCGCAGCTGGTTTTCACGCCCCCTTACGCGCGGAATTTCAATAGATTTATAAATATTTACATTAAAATCTTCTGAATTCTTCAAAATATCAAAATTAAACGTACACGAATATTTAAGTTAAAATTCTAATTTAAATCTCTCAAATATTCGTTGAAATCCGTTGAGCCGTTTTGAAGTTTATTCGAGATAAACATACAGAGGGACAGACAGATAGACACTTCAATTTTGTATATTGGTATAGATTACGCAGAATTTATTTATGTTTTATTAATTTTTTGAACAAATTAAAGATCATTTTACTTATTGAATGCAAATTATTCACAATATTACACTACACACAAGACGTTTTTGTTCTTAAATTACCAATAAATTACGTTGTGATAATTTTTTATCTAAATTTCTTCCTAAATTATTGAAAATTTTCTGACTTGCAGTGATTTTTAAAATTTTATATAATATACCAATTTTGGAATTTTCAAATTTTTAAGTACAGTAAAGTGGATAAAATAAACGGGAGAATAGAACTGGGATTTAACAATCATGTCAGATAATTAATGAAAGTGAAGAAAACTTGTGAAACGTAATTATGTACCCATTATAGCGTCTAATCTGATAATCAAAGCCAAATCTAGGAATAAGCCAAGTGGTAGACGCTTTAGAATTTAATATTCTGTTTATCCTTTAAGAATATATTTTGGTTTCAGACAGTATTTCTTTAACTAAATGCAATGAATATACCGATCGTTTTGCCATCAAACGCAATAACTTTATAGTCTCAATCACTAAATATCACATAACATTAAATTTTAATTACAATGCTGCATTTTTAGCTTTTCTAGATTTTCCAAAAGAATTATGTAAAATACAGCCTTCTTGCATCTCCTTTTTTGCGTCCTGTATGAAGCTTAACGTATGTGAGCACGAATGGAGGACCATATCTTGTGGAGAACGTTACTCACGCCGTAATAAGCAGGGTAATATACGATGCAATTACCTTCGGTACATCAGCACATACGTACCCGTTGACTTGCCTGTAATCCATGGAAATATTTCATGCATAATTACCACCAGAAGGGCAATAATGTACTACGAACTCATTACCTCACCATGTTCGGTGAATCATTTAGGAAGGTCCCTGCCTGCCACCTTATCAGTATAGGATTGACGGTTAGAATTTAAGACTGGAAGAAACCTTTGTTGAAAATAAACAATAAATAAATCAGTCAACTGTCAGAAACAATGTATTAAAATTTAATATCACGACGTTTCGTTCATTTTCTTGGATCCTCCTCAGTTCAACAAGAAAAGCATATTTAGAAAAGATAATTTCTCAAATTTTGACTGACTAAAAATATATGAAAACAATTATTTTATTGGCATAATTTTTTATAATTTATTTATACTATTATGTGAACAAAAGGAATGACACAATGTGAAACTTTCATTTTATTAAATTGGTTCTTCATCAAATACAGGCTAATTTATTAATCTTTCAATGTACTCGTATAGATAACTGTTGTTTGTTTAAACGAGGGAAAACGTCCGTGTAAATATAGATAAACTTAGAACAGTTTATGTAATTTATAAAAAAATGTGTTCATTTTTAGATTTTTTAATTTCAATGTTTTCAAGACAGGGAATTGTTGATAAATAGAAGCTGATTTATGTGTGGCCCAAATGGGGATAATAATCATTAATCACACAATTTAAATTCATGAGTAGTTTTATTTATTCTCGTGTGAGACTTTCCGTCTCGTGAGTTTAAAACTGTGTAATATCATTACGTTTTGAATAACAAAGCACACGATCGTCCCATTACCTTACTGATAAAAATCAAGATAATAAATTAGCAAATCTCGTTGACGTCATTGTGACTCCTTTTCACTCGTTTTAGAAAGATTTACAGCGACACAAAGAATTTGTTTAAACGTCTCCATTTTTTCACGCGAATCCAAATATTTCATATGATAGAGTTAATGTTCACAGTTCATTAAAAATAGAAACAATTTTTAGTTATGTTAATAAGCCATTTAAATTGAATTCATTTACTGCTTACATAATTTTTAAAATAATTACTATTTCCTCATCCCCTTCCTTTAAATCACTCAGCATACTTGACCATATTTTTAAGTCACATCATAAGTTTCATCAAACTATTCCATTGTATTTAATTTTAGTTTACAATTGGCCGTTTAATCCTCAATTGTGGGACTGCACCAAGTCGACAAAAAAATTTCTCCAGGTTTTTATAACTTTTGGATAAACATAAGAATAAAGGTACAAACATAAAATTTTTCGTCATTGGCTGCAACGATTTACATTTACAAGGGAAATGTAATGATGACATAATGTTCAATATTTTACAAGTGTAATCAAATTTTAGTCCATTTGTCTTTTATTAATTTCTATATTGTTACAATTATTTATTAGTGAGGTACATTTATTCTGTTGAATAGGTCAAAGCTAATGGAAACATTAAGGTAGAGAAAAAATAATACATAACTAAGAGATGAAGTAAAAAGTAAAACGAAAACCTATGCCCGCGACTTCGTTCACGCGGAAATAGTTCTTTTCATTTTGCCCTACAAACAAAATAACAGGTACAGAATTTTGATAAAGTGCTGGTAGTGCTGGTAGCTGATTGAGTAAGAAAAACCTGTTTTTTGTTGTAGCTACTGTCACAAAGCAAATGAGTATTTGTTTCATTGTCATTATGCAGTAATCTCTCCCAGTTGATAGGTGCACGAGGGAGAGGCCGGGAAAAACGTCCTAGGGGGCCCAGCGGATATGTCCCTAATTAATATTTAAAATTTGTTACGTTGAGAGCGATTTTACATTCTCAGTAATATTCAATGATTGAAAACTGCTGAGGTGAATTAATGCCACGTGTTGATCACGACAAACTCATTGATATTGGATAAAATTACTGTCTGTTTATTTTTTTAAATAACTAATTTTTCCTTTAAATAGTCGCTACTTTTGGTGGTGAAATAGATACACATCATTATACATAATAATGGGTATGTCTGGTAGCACCTTATTTGTAGTTTGTTTTTACTTTTGATTAATTATATATATATATATATATATATATATATATATATATAATACGGCCTCTCTCACTTACAAGCTTCCACCTCCTTTTATCTTGTTAATCTTCATCTCATATACATCTGTCCTTCATTGCTTGAATTATTCCTTAATTCCATGTAAGTTTACGTCTTTTTCTTTCGTTTTTCGGATTGCCAGTGGAATATTATTAATGGTTATGGTTCCTATGACATTCGTCTCAAATTTCCATACCAATTCAATCTCCTGCCTTCTATTGTATCTAAAATATTTACTTATATTATCCCCATTTCTTCCCGAATGTATTAATTTCTTATCCTTTCTGTCCTTTTAGCACCACAGATGTGTCTCCAGAAATCCATCTCCATCGCTCTTAACTTTCGTTCATTTTCCTCTGTTATTTCCAAAACCTCAGAACCTTACAGTGCAATACATCCCCACTATCGTATTGTAGATTATTCTTTACAACTTTCTTGATATATAATTGAGTGTAACTGTCTTCTTGAAACTCTTCCCTTCGTTATTCTCTGCTTAATTTCCTCATTTACTAGAAATATTTGTCCCTAATTTGTCCCTAAGTGGTGCAGCACTTTACTACACTTCCGTCTTCCATTTCTAAATCTCTTCTTGTCCCTCCGACTACAATATATTGTTTTATAAAAAATTATTTGTAAGCGCCATTTCACATATTCCTCATTCAATTTTCTTAGTATGTAGTATGCGCTATCTTCATCTTTGGGGAATATAACCATATCATCAACAAAATTCAACATTTATGAGTATTTCCATGGTGTGGTATTTCTTTTTCCAATTTTTCGATCGCGTCATTCAAATATATTTTAAAAAAGCGTAGGTGCTATACAGCACCCTTGTCTCAACCCTTTATTTACGTGGAATTTTGATTACTCTGTGTTTCCATGTTTGACCCTGTTTAAATTTCCTCTATAAATCTTCTTATGGCTATAATATAAGTTCTTTTCATTTGCTTATTTTCCACCACCGACTATAGATAGAGGATAGAGGAACACTGTCATATGCTTTCCGTAAATCTATGTATACAAGATGGGTTTCTAGATTATGTGCTAATCTCTTGTCCGTGACCAGTCTAATATTGAATATATTATTGTAACCTAACTTTCCTGCCCTAAAACCGCTTCATAAGTCTCGTATCCGACTCTACTTTTCAGAATCTTGCCATATCTGCGGCGAATAGAGCTTCGGACAGTGATTCCCCGGTAGTTGGTACAGTCTGTTCGAGCAACGTTTTTAAAGATATTGCTTGTAATAACTTTCTTAAAACGCGTAGGTATTTGTTTTCCAAAATAAGGAAGTTAAATAATCCAGAGAGAACTTTTAAAAGAGCTTTTATTTGCTCGATAGGCTCTGCTTCAGGACCCGGAGCTTATACGTTTTCACATGACTTGACCAATTTTTGAACTTATTCAGGTGCTCAATTTCTTGGTTGTCAGCGACATATATTAACCATCTATTCTCGTCTTTAAATTCCACTCTATCTTCTTGCAACAAATTTTCATAGTAATCATTCCGTTTATTTAGTGGTATGAGTTGTAGATTTAACTTATTATTGATTAATTATGTGTCCTTAATCGTATATGTAGTACGGTATTGGAGACGTATTGGTCATGGCTTGTGACTTTACTTGGGCACTTTGAGCCTCAAATTGCCGCCATCTGAATGCAGGAGAAACAATTATGTTAGTATCTACCTTTGGGGTTGAGGGATATTGATAATATACAGTCAAACAAGTATAATTTATATGCCAGTCCATGATACTTCTTGTGAGTGGCCGGACGTAACAGTGCTTGAAAGGTAATGCATTCGATAGAAATCCAAGGATGTATTCTGTTAGTAATTTGGTTGTAAGTATTAGTAGGAAAGGATTTTTCGAAACATAATTGTAATTGATTGTGTTGTTTTAATAAATAAATTATTATACCTGTAAATATTTATGCAGGGAGCACTATAGAGTCTTAAAACAGAATCGAGTAGGCCGGAGTGAGAGTTGCAGACAGCTGAGTCATTTTCCGCGTGACAAATCTGGCCAAAACGCGGCGATTTACTTCTCGTCCTCCGGGAGGTGCGATAGGTTTAGCAGCACAAAGAATGGCTGGTCGCTGAAGATTGATGTGCGGCGGGCAGACAATGGCCGACACCCGTAGCGTCGCGTGTGCCAGGGACAGGCTGTCACCATTGTGCCCACACCTGCCTCCTCTTACTCCCCGTGACATCACGCAGCTCCGCGTGATGATTAGGCCTACTATATCTCGAAACCATAACAGAGCAGACATTACGCTTCTGCTGGCCCCGAACGATCAACAACGGAATTAGATAATCATTTATTAAACCATTTAACAAGGGCAGGAAATCTGTCTACCTACATAAATACGACACCCTTGAAGTTGACACACATATTATATCGATGGTATTTAATAATATTTACTATCCCAGATAACTATTTCATATATATTACACGTCGAGTTGTGTGTGTGGGAAAACCCACATTGAATAATTTTATTCTAAGATTTATTGTGTATGGTTCTGATGCTCGTGTGAAAAACTGAATTCGTAGTAATTATTCGCAGACGAGACAACAGGTGCAGCGGAAACTATTATCAAATTACAAATCTTGATTGTTCCATTGTTAGTCTACATAGGTTTACAAAAGAACAAGAGTGGCGTTGAAACTCAGTTTGTACACTCAATAGCTATAATTAGTCTTCAAAATGTAGCGCCGTAGAATCAAACAACTTCAGCGAACATTCCTATAACTGCTAGAACAACATCTATGCATTCAAAATGTTAATATATTTTCTAACAGTTCTTTCTATGTCACCATAATATTTAACCACACGTTGAGCGCCATTTAACAGAAGATAAATTTCTCGTTACTTTTTTAAATTTAATAATTTAAGTTTTATGAATAATTTATATATCAAATATTTAATTAATAACTATAGCCGGTAAATACATAAAACATATTTCACCTATGTTATTCAAAAACATGATTCTTTTATCATTAAAAAATTAGTGCGGAGGTATTCTGGAAAATTTTAAATTGGTGGCAAACATATAAACATGTCTCTCTGTTCACATTAACGTCCCTTATCTGTTCCGCCGTCACCGGCCAGGTTCAGATTGATGGTCTGCCGTCATGACTCATTCTTTCATAAATTTTATCTGTAAAATGTCTCCATGTGACCTTCAGATGCAATACCTTTATTTAACCTTAATTTCATTTCACTGTAAACGCACTTTTGTTCTACTGTCAAAGTCTAACAATTAAATTTACTTTGCTATTAATTTTCTCTCGCAAACAAACCCTATCAACTTATTATTATCTTATTACAATGGTACCCAACAAACACTTTGTTTATGCTACTACTACTCTCCAAACTATATTTTGAGCTTTTGAAGTCCACAGAGTTCTTTGCTATATTGTATATTGGGAGAGCTTTTAATTTGAATTATATATATAATTTAAATTTAAAACAAATTCATTGCTGTGTCTTGTACCAGATAATAACAACAATGAGAATTAAGGAGAAATTAAAGTTGAAATGGCATCTGCTTAACTCAGGGTTATTTACTCTGGGGGACAACAAAGTGTGCCGTATTAAGACGGATCGAATTTTCGTTCTTCGCTCGTTTCGGAACTTTCTCGTCCAGGTACCTGGGGTTGTTTCCGGGAATTATTAATTGTTTTCTTCGATTTGAGGCATAAATTTTGTGGCTATAGTTTCCTCATAGGGTCTGAACTCGGCGGGCGGGAAACAGGAGATGTTTGCACCTTCGAGCGACAAGGAAAACTATTCTTCAGTCTCGGGGAAGGTGTTCAAGTCTCAACATAGATGTTTTGACAGGGATATCGTAATTTTGTCGTGCAGATTTGTGTGAAAGAAAAATGTCACCACACATGATGCGTCTTCACAAATCGAATTGTTGCTGGTGGCCAAACATTTTAATACCTGCACCTAGTTAGCAGGCGTGGAGCACGGCGACAGACTGGCACCTCTTCAATTCCTGAATATATGCTCTGCCTGTCTCCAAATATTCTTGTCCAATTTATGAATTTAATTCCTTCTAAAGATATGAACTAAATTGGGGTGTGTTCTTCTGTGCAACAATTTTAAAACTTTAATTACGTCCGATCTCCGCAAAAATTTCGCAGCGACTTCTATAATCTCCCACCAGATATGTCTTTGTTTCCCAACTCGGTAATATTTCCACTGTTGTCAACATTTGGGTCATTCACGTCAGAAACCCTGCCCTCCGAGCTCCCCTGCACTGCTTGTTTACTCGTCCCATCAAATCACGGCTATACGTGACAAAGAGCATTCAATCCTTTACACCTTCAAATATATTTTGGCCATTTATATTTTTGCAACACAATCGAATGTATGGAATTCGTAATATTTTCTTCTCTTTATATTTTATTTCTGTATATACTTTCTATCCTCAGTTAATTCCAGTCTCGTATTTTAAAAGACTCACCTGAAGGCATAACTGTAACACCAAATTATAAAAAAGACTTTTACAGTAAGTTTAGTCTGCAATTTATTATTAACCTACCACAGATATTAAATAAAGTATTATTTCTTGTTTAGTAGGACCCGTAGATAACCGAAAATCAACAGTTGTTAGGTATATAAAATATTTATTCTACCAACGTGACATTATTAGGACCTTAGAGCCTCTGGGACCATAATCATCGGCATCCAACGTGTTTACATAGTACAGCCCCCGAGGGTAAAAGCAAGATCCGACGTTGACATAATAAATTCTTTGTATTCCTAAGAACTACAGACTTTTTCGTTATTCAATATTAATAATTATTATAATAATATTCTTATATATGCATGGCGTTTTTATGTCAAACTGTACAGAAGCGCGGTATTTTTCGCTCCAATTCTTCGTTGGTGTGTTTCTTCCCAGTTAAAATCTAATTATTCTTCTTAATTTCTCAGGTATGTTAGAAAACACAATATTCAATCACCACCCACAGTAACTGAGTCATTAATTCCAGTTGTAATTGTGTCAAAGTAAGGTCAAGGTCATAGAAACTTATGTCCTATACATTTTTTTATCTTACAACGTATTTGTGAATATTACACATAGTACGGAAAGGGACTTTTTACAGCCACCTATTATTAGTTAGAAAAATTCATTAGCTATTAAGTTAAAATAACATTTAATTAGTTATTTAACATTCCATACATATTTTAGTAAAACAAGTAGATATTACATTATTAATTTAAATAATAAATTACTTATATGAGTTTCGACTAATAATTTTAATTTTGACACCAATAATTTGAAACATATTTATGATACCCTATTATTATAATATTACTATTTGTTATTTTATTGTTTTAAACTTATTTAATGTATGTTTTCCGCTTAATTAATTATTATTCGAGCGAAATTTTTTCCAGTGTAGAGAAACCTCTCGGTTTTATGCTAGAAGATGATGAGGAATGTCATCGAAACGTCGCGAGTCATCGACTACCTCACCCTGTTGGAAACCCAGAGGTTCTTATCCAAATTAATTGTTGATTCCTTTTTGAGTGATACAGCCATAGGTGTCAGTCACGACCGTGAAAATTTGTAATATAATTTAGACATTTCATTGAATATAATTATAAGTACAGGGTATTTAATTTTTGCATTATAATATTTAATTTGTTTAAATAGGTTAAATTATACCCATGAGACATTTTTCATGTAATTGACAATTTAAAGGTTGAGAGGTTGGGATCTGTTTTCATGTAAAAATAAAGAATAAAAAAGTAAGAAATTTTTGTAAATTTTCTATTACGGACAATTGATTTAGTTTTTAATCGTTAAACTTTGAAATATAGTATCTTATGTTACAGTAACTGAAAAGAAATTCATGATTGGTTGATCCACGAACGGATGATTGTACACAATAAAAATGTTAAATACTTTCGTTTCGTAATTTTTGTGGCATAATTAATGCTGATCTATGTATTAATATTTTGATCCCAAATGAGCTTCGTATGTCTTGCAGCAAGGGATGGTTATGAAGATAATTTCACCCTAAAGTTCTGGTTAATAAACAGCGTTAAGTGTTTAATATGCATGGGTTGAATAATGAAATGATTCTCATTATGGAAGTTTTGCGGAGCGAGGGAACTTGGAAATCTAATTTAATAGGCATTTTATAGTATAAATGAACTGAAATTTAAAATATTATAATTAATGGTGATAAAACTTTTCGCTCAAATATTTGGAGTGGGTAATTTATAATGATGGTTATTTACACTGGCTGGAATGAGAGAACGTTATAACTCAGCGTGAGAGGGACGCTGGATACACTAGGGATTGTTCCAATATTTGCCTTCGGCCCGGATGGATAAGCACACATCCAACGATATGGGCATCCCAGGAAACTGACGTCCGATAAAAACGCGCGTACCGAAGCTATTGGAAATTACTGCAATGCAGAAAGCGCACAGACTCCAATGAGAACTGAAGTGGCCATTTTCACATAAAGAGCTGAAAATGGCTTCATATCATTCATGACTCTATGGTGGTAAAAGTTAAAAGTTAGCCATTCATCTAATATAAAAACCACTAAATTACTTATTCTGGTACAAAATACGATAATAATAGATTCATCACTTTCTTCAATAAATTATTCCGCACAATATATCCCACGATTATTCGCATATATTAATATTTTTTTACTTATACAAAAATATGTATTTTTCATTAACATAATTCTGCGTATAAAATGATTAATATGATTAACAATACATTACATTTAAAAATATAATAATCCTCTGGTGTGTTGTTAACTGTTAAATAACACGGGTAGCATTAACTGTTTTAATTTTTCTTTAATGTTGCATTGAGTTACGGGCTGTATTACTTTCTTCATTCAATTTACTATTCACTAAATTGCTCCATGTCAAGTAGATTAATCGCAGGAAATAAAAACTTCCAATTTTAAACCATTTATTACGTCACGGGCTCTTCCGACAATGTAATCTTCGCATTTTTACCAGTAATATTTAAATAGCTGTAATCCCGTGTCGTAATAATTTAAAATTTTCGTTTTATTATTGAACTGCTAATTTTACTTCTTAGCATATTTTTTAGTTTTAAAATACTAATATGTCTTATAACATTTTTTGTTACTAATGCTAGTTTTGTGAGAGATCAAAGAGATTTGCAATGATGGTTGAATCAATTGTTATTATTAACTCATCACTTAGTAAAAATAATCTGTTTATCAGTTATCAACCTAGAAATAACCTTGAAAATGTTTTTATAGCAAAATGTTATTCTTTAATTTTACATGTATTCTACAGAATTTGATAATTTGTAAAGCATAAAAAAATTTAATTCGAATTCTTCTACTATTCCATTATTTGGCTAAACATTTTACATGATTGTAACCTTTATTGGTAATTATAAGTAATTCTTCTTCATGTTTGGCTCTACAGCCCATTGAGGGCCTGGGACTGCGGACTGTCATCTGGAGTGATACGTGGTCAGCGTATCAATTCTCCAATTATAAGTAATTACTTATAAATATTTAAAATAGTTGCAAATTGATCCAAAAATATAAGAAAATCGCGTTAGATTGGAAAATTAAAAAATTAAAAAACAATTGACTATGTTCCAATAATATTTACATTGAATAACTTTTCAGGACGGCCGGAGGACTTACACCAATTATTTCAAAGAAATACGAAATATGTTTCAATTTCCTGAGGATTGAGCGTATCAAATTGACGAAAAGAGAAACTTGCAATTACTTTTAAAATGAAGTTTATGATAGAATTTCTGGAAATAAGTGCTTTAAGACAAGAATTTTTCATTTACTGAAAGTGATACTTTAAAAATGACAGTAAGTTTGGTAACTAGAATGCAATTTTATTCTGAAATTATTAATTATTAATTCAGAGGGCAGCATTACTTTACTTTTCATAATTTGAAATATTATGTAATTGTGTATAATCAACCAAAATTTCTACTAATTTATCGTTATTCCGCAGGGACAACATTTAAATGAATTATAAACGTTCAGCGACAGTTTAAATTTAAACTTTGAGCTATCTAAAAGATTAAAATCCTTACAGCAAGCACACTTTGATTTATTTTCATAAAATAAAAATTAACGGGTAAAAACCTATTTATACTTTCATTATATGACTAAATGATAAATTATTAGAAAAATTCGTTTCAAATTATATTACTTTTATATAAATAAACACAATTGCAGAGCTCTCACAAAAGATGAATTACTTTAATAAATAATTGGATTTTAATTCGTAATGTCATGTCGTGCTCAAAAATGTTGAGGAAATACTTTTCATGAAGTATAATCCTTGTCAGGGAAACTAACTGCCCCTTACTGAATGCAACTGGCAATACATATTTTCTGAAATAAAGCAAACGGAAGGATATGTAGCCTAGGATGGATTAAATTCGTAATATATATATTCTGATTTTGTTTTGAGTTCACATATTCTGTCATCTTAGGCCTATGCAGGGTATTTTACAAAGCAGTTACACAAAGCATTTTTAGATGATTTTTTCAATTTCTAATTTATATTAATATAAACATTTTTATTCAAACAAATCCGATGATTTTCCCTTAAAATTGCTAGTTCTGCTAATATATCATAGCACTAGAATCGAATTATTTTCTAAGTATGGATAGGATATTGAGATTAATATTTTTTATTATATAGAATGATTTAAAGATATTAATTTGTTCAATACAAGGCGCTTGATTTAACTAAACAGAAATTTATACGGAAATTAGATTTATTTATTCTGAGTACCGTCAGTTCCTTACTGTTCCTATCTCTTAATTATAGAATAATATGAAACAAATTACACAATGGAATAGTTAAAAGTTTTATTGGCCTCATACAAGCAATTATATAAGTGTATTCAATTTAATATTATTTATACTATTTCATATTATTATTAAATCATATTACTTAACAGACGTTAAACTTGTACATATTATAAGATAAATATTGAAATATAATTTCCATATTTGCTACTATAGAAGATTTAATATTAAATTATACTTGTAATTGTAAATGCTGGTCATTAGGCCTGCTATTAGCTCGTAGTTATACATTGCTCCACTTTCATTACTTCAAAGTAAAAAAAATGAAAACTTGGCAGTGATGTAGCAGCATCAGCTGCTGGAGACAGATACCAATATTATCTTCGTTCTGTACCGGGATATAGAGAGAAAGGGGAAGCCGAGGGTGAAAAAGGGAAGTTACAGCATGAGATGTCTCCAGGAGGTTGTGTTATTAATCTCTGCCCAAGAGACACCAACATGGCAAAGTCGCACCACCTCTTCCTTCTTCCCAAACTGCCTTCTTCTCTCTCACACATCCAATTTCCACTGCCGCCTCCGCACTTGTATCTCTCATGAGAATATAGAATTCTATTTTTAAGGAACAGTATTGATGTAACACTTGTACCATCAAAACAACATTGAAATAAATTATAAACGTTCAGAGACAGTTTCAATTTATACTTCGAGTTATATGAACCTAACAGACAAATGAATATCTTAAACTACTTAGAGCACGCACACTTTGATTTATTTTCATAAACTAAGCATTAACTATTTATACTTTCGTTGAATGACAAAAAATTATTCTAAAAATTAGTTTTATATTAAATTACTTACATTTAAATAAACACAATTGCAGAGACTAATTACTTTAATAAACAATGGGTTTTTCGATCAGAATATTATGTTATGTTCAAATATGCTAAGTAAATATTTTTATGAAGTATAATCCTCGTCATGAAAACTGACTGCCCCTTTCTGGATGCAACTGGAAATACAGTATTACTAGATATTATTTTAATATACGAGTACATCATTCAGTTAGAGAATTAATTAACGACGTACTTAAAATCATTAGTTTCGTGGCGAGTGGTTCATTACATTTCACGGTATAATTAAAATGACTTATTTTCTTAAATATTAATAAATAAATCTCTTCTGTCAGTTATAGTTACAATATAAGCACTTATAATTTAAATATAGTATCTATAGTATCTATACTATCTTCATGTTGCATTTTATGTAGTATGTAGTAATTATAATTATAATTATATGATATATATATATTATTGTGAATCGAAGGATTAATGTTTTCTAGATTATATAATTAAATTGAGTAATGCTCATATTATCAGATTAATACACTTCATTACAACAATATTCAGTTATAACATTAACTTCCTTAATCATTTACATTTTGCTTATTTGAATGTAATTTTTTCCTAGTTATGGTTCTTTATCGTGCATACTGATATTAAAAATAAAATATCAAATAGAGGTTCTGATTTCGCTTTACCGAATTATCGGCGTGTTAATGATTATAAGATTCACAAAGAAAAACGTATCTGTGAATGTATGTTATTTTTCTGAATAACGAGTATTGTGACTGGGCAATTACTGCGGTACACAATGGCTGCATTTACTCTTGACCCAGAAGCAGAGGCTTGTGGACTCGGAGAAAGCAAACAAAACGCGACGCACACTTGTATTCTCCAGCTGCCATAACAAGAGCGCACCGCTCCAATTCCCATTAGTGACAGACACGCAAAGTTTTTCCCCCTCTCATCGCATTCACGAAATTGCGCGAGATCAAAGGACTTCTGTGTGTGCGCGCCAAACTTTTGCGAGGGAGGAGTATCTCCGCCCGCTTGTTTAATCCTTTCGCACCCTCTCTCCTCCTTCGCTAACAAGAGGGAGCTCTTCTGCGTCGATTTACATGGCCATGAATATATTCCGGGTGATTATTTAAGTGTTCCACTACACACCTCATGTATATTTTATTGCTCCAATTGGCTTGTGTGTAGTGCGCTTCGTAATTGGTTGGAGCAAGCAGCCGTAGTAGTTGTGTTAAGCCTTGGCGCGAGATGAAAGGCTGCGCAGCTCCTAACCTGATTGTCGGCAGGTGGAATTGGACATCACACGGCATGACAGATGTGACCCTAGCAAGACTTATCTTCAAACCAGTGTAGATATCACAGCCATAGTGGATTTCACAAGGATTGAGTATTCAAGACTCAACTCAGTATCGTGGTCTTGAAGAAGCACAGTACATATAGTTTGGAATAAATATCATACTCTGTTATGAATTAAAAGTCCCGTGACGTTTCCGCGCCATGTAGCAAAGCATAGTTAATCGGCTTATAATGTCATACTGCACGCAGTACACATTTTCGGCAACGCTGTAACAGCGTAATTCAAGCTTCATGATTCAAAGCCACATCCTCGCAGGTTTTACAGCCTCGGTCTTCTTATTTACAACCACACTATCTCATAATATTATCATCAGCCGTTTCCTTGGGCTGGCCTGATTCAAATATACTGTTAAGATTGCGGTGTCCACGTCTTCTACTTCTGTCCATGAATTTGATCTCTTAAATCCATCAATAAACGTATTATTGGAATTGGTATTTATTAACTGAGTAGGCTTCACTCGTTCGAAATAGAATTGGACACTTTCTTTCTTTTCCCTGGCACTGCAGCCCATTCTGGGCCTTGGTTTGTCGGGTCGAACGCGGACTGTTACCTTACATGACACATTCCGAATTTGGAGTTAGACGTGAACAGCGTAGTGGCTCACAGCACAGGGTCCCGGGTCCGAGTACAGGCAAGGGCTTGGATGTTTGTGCCGTCCCGGTCACGGAGACTGGGATTAATACTGCTGGAGAATTGATACGCTGACTAATTATCACTCCAAATTCGGAATGTGTCGTGTAAGATGTCAGTCCGCAGTCAACCCCGAAGGTTAAGGCCCTTAATGGGTTGTGGAGCCAATTAAGAAGAACAAGAAGGAAAAGAAGAAGAATGAGAAGAATCACATCATT
This sequence comes from Eucriotettix oculatus, assembly GCA_034510155.1. Lineage (NCBI taxonomy): Eukaryota > Metazoa > Arthropoda > Insecta > Orthoptera > Tetrigidae > Eucriotettix > Eucriotettix oculatus. The sequence continues at coordinate 74,746,599 of CM067378.1, read as the reverse complement.
GACCCTTCCCGAAAAGAAGAGGCGTTTCTTATTCAGTTAACAATATTGCTCATTTATACTTTCATACTCAATCTCGCTGCGGTATTTGATAAACGTCAAATTGAAATCAAGAATTAATCCATTGTAGTTGGTGCTAATTTAATCTTTCACAAGCCTTTTCATTTCCATACAACTAACACATCTCACATCCTTCCTAATGTGAATATGATTCCTTTTGCATATTTTGTTTTAGCTTTCTTTATCGCCTGTTCTATACATATGTTAAAAAGCATTGGTGACAGTCTGCATCATCCTTTGCCGACTCCTGTCTTGATTTCTGCTTTCTTTTCCTGCCCTTCAATTCTAATTGCTGCTGACTGCCTTCTATAGAAGTTACTGATAAGACTTCTTTCTCAATATTTTATTTCCGTTCTCTTCAAAATATTTTACCAAATCTACAAATGCCATGAACGTAGGCCGGTTTTTTCTCATCCTGACTTCTATAATTAGACGCAAATTTAATATTGCTTATCTTCTCCCTACTTTGTCCCTAAAAGCAAAGTGATCTCCTAACTGGAATTCTGTTTGTCGTTCCATGCTCCTATGTTCTATTTTCATGCATGATATTTATCCATAATATTCTAATTCATGAATCGTCGGTCGTAATCTTAACTGAATTTCCTTCCTCCCTTGAGGGAAATAAATTTCTATTGTGTTTGAAACGTCGGTACATCACTGATCTCGCTCTTTCATTTACGATCCGTCAGCACTTGATATAATTTATCTTTTCGCCAATATTCCTTCATATATGAACATTGTCATCGCTGAATGTTTTTAATTATAACTGTTAATAAATACCTAGACGCCTCAAAATACAATTCGCAGCTGTCTATTGGCCTGTTTTCCAAGTGAAATAGCCTTGAGTTCACTTTAACACGGCTTTTTATTACGGCCATTCAGAAACGTTGGGGGTAGGAAAAATATTTATTTCAGTTCAGGATATGGCGTAGGCCAAACAAACTCATCCGTAAACGTTAAGGGGTAATAAATAAAGGATTAGATATAAAGGCTTTCGTGCTGTCTGTATATCCCCTTCGTAAGGACATAACTAAGTATGACAGTAACGTAACATGTGGTTCCCGCCAAACCGAAGTTCCTCAACTCCTGTGGATAGCATAGGACTTACTATTTCTCACAAGCTACACAGATCTGTAAGAATCATTCTGCTCTTCCGAATTCGTTGTTCGTTATTAATATTAAACACATTTGCAAATATAATAATTTCTTTCCGTCTGTTTCTCCGTGATGCTGATAAAATTATGCTTCATCTAACTATTTGGAATTAATAGTAAATCAGCCTACTATTCAAAACATACACGACGCTATTTCTAAATTTGGAACCCAATTTTCTTAGGCCTCTTCGCTAGTTAAAAATTTTTAAATAGAAAAATCGCACCATTATTTATAAGTATATATATATATATATATATATTATTTGAACGATTATATTGAAAATGGAAACACATTGAAAATTTTGAAGAATTTTTATATTTAATGTAATTCAGTACCTAGTTATAAAGGAATTACGGTAGGTAAATAGAATAACGATACTGGCAAATAGATGATGTAGTACTTACTAAAAAGAAAAAAAATCAGAAAATTAAATATTACAAAATGTTTTGGCCAAATATGCTTGTAAATTTAAAGCAATAAAGATGTTTTTAAATTTATAAAAACAATTTTCATTACAAAATCTTAATATCAACGTTATTTTGTGATCGAATGTAGTGCGGAAAAGCTAATCCATTATTAATATAATTACGTGAATAGTTTATTAAGTAAGGCACACGATAAAATAAATTATTAATACTACAATTATTTTACTCACATTACATTCATAAAGCTCCCATCGAAATATTTTATCATTTTAACTGGTTAATATAGTTTTGTAATACGTTTTATAATGCAATTAATATTCCATTTATAAGCCAGAATAACAAATTTCAAATGTCGAAAGCACAAATTGAATTCGTTCCAATTTAATGCAATGTTGGATCCAATATCCTGTAATTTCCAGTGGTTTAAAACTGTTGAACGTAACAAATATAAACAGGGAGTATTTTACTCTACCACTCGATTTCGTTACTTTTCGCAGGTATTTCATAAACGTCAATTCATCTCACTTCAGGAATTACATTTTTAAGTAGTGACAATTCATATTTGCTAACTTCCAAGGAAACGGTTTCTATTTCTCATTTTTCTTAATATGTTAACGAAGGACGGGTATTAAAATTACTTTTTTCTATAAATTCAAAATTTGAGTTGTTTAGACATAATTTAGATTTGAATTACATGTTGTAATTATGCGCTCCGTGATTAAATGGTTGAAACATACAAATTACAATCAAATGGTGTTTCAGGTTCCTTGGAGAGTCCACTTACCACCATCAGGCCGACTGTCGCCCGCCTGTTCGAATCTGAATTATGGTACATGATCTGGCGTCCATTCGCAGTGACAATTGAACTTTCCGCGTCGACAAAGACAGTCCATAGAATGGTTTGTCTGCAGCCTAAGGGCGCGCTAGCAGTAACATCAAACGAACATCCCGAGGCGCTCAATTTACGAGCTTCAGCAGAGGCTACAATGATCCTCCTTTGTCGTTTCCAAATTCCTAATTCTTCGAATATTCCGACACAGCCACAGGGGCGAACACCATGTGAAGTTTACTTTGATGTTGTGTCGATGTACTTTTAGCTCCCAGCTTATGAACCTTTCATGCAGTCCACGGAAATTAATATTTCGGACTCTGAGCAGTTGCCAATAATGAAGCAACCGCAAATTGAGGAGAAACAAGCACTATCGAAAGCCGCGTACGTTATTAGAATGTGTGCTTAATCTGTGATAATTAAACTAACGGATAATTACCGCCCTGAACGTTCGTTAAAGGGGAACGGTTTTGTACAAGAACCGTGCGGAAAATTTTCTACCCGTATTCGACGAATGTAGCTCACTGGAAAGTGGAAATATTTGACGAATGCTAACGTTATAAGACAAACCTTGTAAGACGTCTTACGTGTTTTAATTATTTTACTTAGTTAGCGCGTTATCAGCATACAAATTGAATGATATACAAACGATGAACTAAAAAGGTTGTTATGATTTTTAAAATTAATGCATTACTCTGGTGTTGTTTTTAGACGCCCTTATATTAGAGATTTTTGATGGTCATAATGCTTATAAGTATATAGTAGTACTTAATTTGTGTATTGTGGTAAATTAGGACTGACTGTCACAAATGGTTATATATTCCCTTCCTATGCTATTAAAGGGGAGTTGCCTGTTTCAGGATCACCCTCATGTAGCCTGTTACGCAAAAAAAAAACGAGTTCAGGGAAGACCATTAACGTACAATTCGGCTGCAGGCTCTCGTTCGCTTTTCGGTTAGGTTTCAAGCTAACAGCCTTCCTTTCCTTTGTCACTTCTAACAGTGTATAATATTGACTGTAAATTATACACACATCTAAAGCTACACATTTGGTAAAAACACTAATTTTCCGATCCTTACCTGATCAGACTCAGGCTTACCTACGCGCACAGTACCTAACTTTCCTGACATTTCTTGCCTCTTTACATTACTTCCACATAATCCTCAGATCGCATTTCCCTTCTAAATTGAAAACCAGCATCGATAGAAGAGTCAAGGCAACACTCTGCAACATCGAAAAGCTGCGGAGGATCCCTTCGTTTCTTGTTTACAGACATCTGGTGTTCCACAATATCAGGCTAACACGTGACATGCTCTTCTTGACGGTTATTTTACAATATAATAGATTTTAATTCATTGTGATGCAAGACTATGAAATGTGACACCAAAAATAGTTTAGAACTTAAAGGATCAGCGAATCGTTACTTAGTACTGACTGCCGTGCGTTCGGCCGAGTACTAGGCTAATGTAGTAGAGGCAGTCAGTGCTCGGTCTTGTAAGGACCGCGTGACGACAGACGGTTTCTACCAGCTTCTAAACCGGTTCATTTTCAACCCGGGCACTCTACTCGGTCCTCTATTCCGCCTAGCCTATTCTTGTGTGCCAGAAGTGAAAATAAAAATTTGAAATCAGCACATCAAGAAAAGAAGAAAGCTGAGAAAATATGGAAGAGAATTGTATTCAATTTATAAACTTCATGTAGTATGACCGAAGGAACTAAAATTTAAGGAATTAAACCTATAATATGAAAAAATGACCGTGCACATGCGCCACAGAATCTCTTGACCGAGTACTCGGGTAGCGAGTTGACGCGTCCCAGCACTTGGTAGGTGTAATCCGGGCTTAAGTGCTCTTAGACAGGATTACAGTATGTTTTAAGGCGTAGATATTTTGTCGAGAAGACATCACGCATAAGCCATTAAATTATCAAATCTCAATTTTAAAAAATGACAAGTGAAAGGAATTTGAAGTTGAAGCCAGATAGGCAGTGCAATATGCTGAAATATACACTGTGTCATCCCGTTAAATGGTTACAAATTTGAAATACAATAACAATTTATAAAATCGTAAATTTTTTTATCAGGTATTGGCATAGACCAATATATCCAATCAACTTAAATTAATTATATTCACTGATTTATAAGGTTTGTATAAATTCTACTCTACTAATAGGAACTGTTATTAACTGACACTTATCTTTCCAAAATATTTTTGGTATTGACTACAAATTTTGTACAAATATTAGTTTATTATTGTTTCTAAATCACGAAAAATTGGATATTAGGAGATGTTAAATGCGCGTTTGCGTTTATTTTTACAAAATGAAATAATTACAAACCAATATAAAAATACTGTATGCTGGAATGGTCGGCCATATGAATTAATTACTCTTGCGTCAGCTAAATATGTTTGCGGAAATTCACCTGCGATAATTACCCTGTATTGTAAATGAAGTCAAAACGTGAAGCAACATTTGAATTAAAATTAAAACCTTTATAATAGTAAATCATAATTAAGTTCGAATCAGGATAATAATTATGGCCTGGTATTGTTACCGTGGCTGAGCAGTTTATTACTTATGATTATCTTCGTAATTATTGATTTCTGTGATTAACTTATTGAATCAATATAATAAAATGAGTCACTAATGGACTTCTATGACTGTACAAATAATAAGCATCTGGAAATTTATTTCCGCAATTTGTATGTAAAATTACGGTTCTATTGAGTATTCTTGTGAGCTCATGTTAAATTAATTCTTAATTTAAGGAGACAAGAAATGATTTTCATTGAAGCTCAGCACGGTAAGAGCATTTCCATTAATTATATTGAGGTGTGGCTCAGCGGGAAAACTTGGGTTCGATACTACATACAGCTGAGATTTTATAATTCGTATTGATTAACTTTAACGTCATAAATACCTTTCTACGAGGCTTTAATATCAAATATTAACAATTAAGTACAGTTTCAAGTATGTCCTTTAAAATATTCCCATGGGAGAGAATGCAAAAACTTTTACAAAAATGACAGAGTAACGTCGAATGTTACATATTCATATTATAAAAGTACTGAAATGTCAGTCTGTTGACAAGATAAATTTTGTTAAAGGGAATAATAATATTAACATTGACCTTTACAGGAAAACCATCACGTTGTTATTCTGAAGTGAATTTTTTGATACACATCATATACATAGTAGGTATTTTAAGGTTCTATACACACATGTAAAGTACAAATAAAATATATTTTGTATGTACAATACGTCTGAAAAAATATTATTCTAACATATTGTGTAAATAAATGTATTATATGCACTTGTTAACGACTAAACTAAAATGAAATATATTTAAATACTATGGACTTCTATTGAATCTAATTCTTGGCCTATAGAATGTTTGACTGGCGGAAAAAATCAGTAAAATAGTCGAAGTAAGAAAACATTTAACTACACTTGGTTCAGGATTTTGAACATCATTTGGTGTAACTATTTTATGAGAAAAATTAAACCAATATTTAAATTAACGATGTGCCGTATGCTTGAAACAGATTTATATGTAACCTAAGGAAAACATAATTAAATAAAAAGTGATAGTAAAATAGGTGTAAAATTTTACACAATGCATGACTGTTTGGAAATCAGTAAATAGTAAAACAGCCACCAAAAAAATTAATAGTTACTACGCCACGTTTCATTCCTAATTTGGAAGCTAATGAAAAGTCTCCAGTTTGTGAAAAAAAAGGTGACCAATGTTTGGATTTAATTCTGTTTAGTATGCTAAATCGTGTAAGATATGCTAACGGAATATAAATATTTAGAGGGAAAATGGGATTCCAATGGTAATTCAGAATGTAGGTGTGAATTGTTAGACAGTTTTATTTAATCGTGATAGCAGAACAGAAATTAATTACCAAGGAATCGTTATATTTCTCTGAGTATTAGAATGATTTACTATGATAATAATGTTTACCTTTTCAAGAAATTATATATTATTCTTTTTTTATCATTTTTGTTTAAATCGCACCAACAGTGTAAAAGTTTCTGGATTTGGTAACACAGAGACGCACAAAAACACCCAAGCCCTTTACCAGGAATCGAACCCGTGACCTCTCGGGTACGAAGCAGGGAGGCTAGCCACTAGAAAAAGGCCGGTATATTACTTTTGAAAGTCGAAATTTTTTTAAAAACTATGACTAGAAGTGTTATTCTGCGACGATGTGGAGGAGTGTACAACGGATCGTTTTAATGTACAAAATTTAATTTATATTATCCTAATATTTATATTTGAGAAACAATACGCCTTCATGGAGAAATCAGGGTGCGTGTACTAAGTTTCAATAAATGTAAGGTACAATTTCAGTACTTCACGGGAAAGGATATATCTGAATTTAGGAATCTGACGGTCCCTGAATTAATTTTTCTAACAATCATGGAGTTGGGAGCTAATAATGAGCAGACGTCGCAGCGACCGAGCGACGGTTCATTAGACAACGCTGGCCGATAACTCATTATACGAGGCAGGTGTCATTAAATCTCGCTGCGTAATTACTGCTCGTGCAGACCTCATCTGCCGGTAAAGCCATTACTTGTGTGATTAGCGCATCAGCAGCCAGTAAATCGGTGAAGGAAATTTCTTTCGACTTTGATCTATACGCCCTACTCTCTGCTCGGTCGTTGTTTACTTTTGCGGCCATTACGCACAAAATGTTGTAAACTCTCAAGTGGCGCGTAACGATGGTAGAATGACTTATAACTATTAATTTCAAGCTTACTCTGAAATAACATGTTGCAAATAATTACCAATTGTATATTACAAAATATATAAATTTGTTAAGGCGCTTAACCGCCACGAAGTTAGTAACTTCAATTGCTCGATTTAGTTCACCTACGTTAAGTTTTTCCACCGTAGTTGAAATGAAATGCACTCGCTGTTGTTTTTAATTAAATATATTTTATGTCGCATAAACATTTTGGTAATGAGAGACAGTTACTTGGAATAGAATTGCATATTATTAATATAGTGTGGTAGCTTGATAATTCGTATATATGTTTATTTCTCTCACGAACTGAATGATCTAGTTAATGAAATAATTTTCCAGCAGTTGCTTTCTCTTCTGAAGTTGGTGCACGTCTCCATGATGTGTGTTTCGTGATTCCGGTGTGTCACCGATCACAGTTACCGGGGGGGGGGGGAGATTCGCCATTGATATAAATAACATGTACAACAACAACAAGTTTTCATCCCGTTCAATTATCGGCCGTTTTTGAACGCTTTAACACATTGACATTCGTCCTTCCGTGCCCCTAGGGGTAGTAGTCCTTGCTCACCCTCACAGTGCTTGTTTCCTGGTTGTGAGGAACATTTGGTTTAAATTTTTCCACATGTTTAGATTTTTATGTGGAGCATAAGTACATCAATACACATTTATCAACATTTAAAGACACAGTTTTATTTACAAGAAGATGATTTTATCCTAATTCTGATGAATACCTTTTAAAATAAACATTTATGTAAATATTGAAAATGTACACAGTCGAAATCGGTTATTACGAGCGGAATACAGGTGTTCCAATTTTTCTCTCAGTAACCGTGGTCGTTTATGTTCGTGTATCGCTTTTATTTTTAGAGGTTATGACAAGAGATTATAATTTTATTATTATTATAATGAAGAATCAAAAATACGTTGAATAACTAAATTATAGAGAAATATAAAATGTTTATATTAAAACTCCGTGAAAAATAGTTTTGTTTGCATTTTCAAGATAGGAATTTCAAACGCATTTCAACGTCAAATCAGTCAATCAATGCACTTTCTAAATAATTCAGTTGGCAACTCCTAATCTTCTTAGCACTTGCCATGTTGTTTATTTTTTAAGAATGTTGAGACTACCTCGCATCAAAATTTTTAATATTGCGTATTTTCTTTACGATTTAAAACTTTCCACTCATTGAAATACACTTTTCCTTTATGGACTTCATGTCAATAGAGTTGTAACTCAGGAAGATGTGAAATATGAAAGATTCCCTCCTTCCTTCCCTCTCTTTTAAGCCAAAAAATGTCCTGGATCAATTTCAGCTCTAAAACTTTGTTGTCCGTTGTGATTTCCTGTAGCATCCAAAGGTCCTACCCAAAAGACTTATACAAGATATAGTAGGATACATCATGCTCTCGCGAAGGCTGCCAAGCGAGATGTTTTACGGCTCTGCGCGTGCTTGCGGCGGTGACGGCGACGAAATACCTTGGCGAAATACAATTAAAATATATGATAACTTAAAAAATTGTTAGTTATATTTAAATATTACTTCAGATTTGAGAAGGTAAACGTAATATATATCAAGCTAATCATATCGAAGAGAATATATTTCTCAAACGTGATATAATACTTAAATTTCAATCGCTTTTTTATTTAAGTAATGATATTTACAATTATTTAATAAATATGCAAAATGTTTTATAAGTCACAGGACAGATGATTGAGATACGGTTTATAAAGAACTGGGCCGCAAAAGCACAGTTTTGTTTTCTATAGATGTAAAAATGTATCTACACGCATTATTTAAAGCTAATATGACCGAAGATATGGTTTAAGTATCTTCTTCCTATAAATATAATCGAATGATTCAGTGTATTTTTCTGTATATATTTGCTTATTTAGCATATGTGTAGATTTATTAAGTTGATTAAGTCATCCCATTAGTTAAGACGTCATAAGGCATGAAAAGGCATGAAAAATTAAGCACTTTCTTTGTTACTTAATCATGTGTTGACGAAGAGATTACTGTCGTGGGGTAATGTTAATGAATTGCGTGCATCGCCGGACATCCAGCTAATGATGAATATTGCAATATTCCAATATGATTGTGATATATTCTGTCAATTAAAGGAAATAGATTAGGTTTCTCAAGAGCTAAACGTGACTTTCTAATGCTAATTAGAAATTGAATAATGACGTTTATGAGATACATATGAGAAATGTTAACATATATAATAAAAGCAAAGTAAAAGTACTGAGTTGTTTAAGCAATGCATATTTTATACTAGAAAATTAAATCAACACAATTGATATTTACAAAGTTAAAGTCCACAAAACTCTGAAATGTTAAAGAAAATTTTTTAAATTCGACAAATATTGAATTTCATTCTTTGCTTCATTACGTCTTGGAAACAGTAGCGGAATGCCATTTCAATGTAATCTCTTGATTGTGCTTAGCGGAGCTTCGCTACCTGTCATGAGACACAACCCAGGAGCTATGTAGCTTGATCCCGGCTCAGCCTCTAATCTGCTCAGCCATTTCCCTTGTATTATTATGCACCCTTCGTTGTCTGATACAAAGAAACCGTACGAATCATTAACACTTCAACAGATGTTATTTCCACTCGGGGTGTTTCGACGCCTGCGAGGAAAGATGAGTCTCAGATACTGCTTTTATCTCACGTATTCTCTCAGTCAATACAATCCAATAATTAATTCTCACGTGTAACAAAAACAGAGTATTATCAATATTGAACGTCAGTTTTTTTATTACAGCTTTGTTTCAAATTTATGTACAAACATTATTCTATATTTATATTCTCAGTAAATATTTATAGTTACTTACATGATTGTACAACTTTTTAACAGATAAACCCCTTTAAATTATGTACTGATCAATAGAAAGTTCGCTTATGCAATAATAATTTAATTTACCAGATTAATAATGACAATTTTCGAATTCTACGATTAAAGGTAATGAAATTGTTACAAGACTATGTGTTGTTTACTATCAATAACAGAAATGGTTAAAATTGTGTATACTTTTAATATAAATTGTAAGTGAAAATAATGGAGGGGGAATTAAATTATGTAAATACTAACCAGATTCATTTTGGTTTTTAAAATGATATATTTAATAATATTTTCTAACAAATTTTCTATCTACATTAACAACATATGAAGGTTTTAAGGGTAAATTAAATATGGAAATAACAACAGATTATCTCAGGATATTGTTGATACATGAGATTTATCAGGGTTGATTAATGTGGGTCAATAACGGGTAGTAAATATCTGGCTCATAATGAAGAAACTGCTTTTATTCTTCTTTAGGGTATTTGGAATCTCATGTAAGTACAATGAGATTCCATCCTTCCTGGAATATCTCATGGAGCTGGTAGACAGCAGGCTGTGGTGACCTTTCCTCCCTCAGGGTATTATTCAGAAGGTAGAAAACAGGAGAATTTTTGCTGGGATATCGAGATTTCGTTGCGCATCCTTTGTGTATGCTTTCTACTTCGTCTTCTTCTATCTTAATAAATAATTCTTCTTTACAATTTCCGAGCAACACTTGTCCTTCCTCCTCTCCTAATCACCAGTTCGTTTTCTCGTCAGCTCTCCTACTTAATTTTTCTTGAAATTTCAGATCCACACTCCTTGCATTTTTCCTCTCGCTGAGTCCCTTCCTCTTAATTTCCGAGCAACGCTGTTCCTTCTCGTCTAATTCTTATTCCTTTCAACACACTGCCTATTTCACCGTCATGTCACCTCCCAGTCAATCTCTCCTTTTTCCTTCCCTATGGAAAAACGCCACCCCACGTGACGTGTTTTTACCAGTCTTCAATAATTTTTCGCCAAGCACGGGATCCGTATTTACGAAGGAAGGTAATCTCTCCTTTCTCCTTCTCTATAGAAAAACGCCACCCCACGTGACGTGTTTTTGCCAGCCTTCATTAATTTTTCGCCAAGCACGGGATCCGTATTTACGAAGGAAGGTATAAATCTAGGGAAACTTTCATGAGCCAATGGCCCATCGTAGATAAATATCTTTAATCCCCCGCACCTAGCTAGCAAGACGTTCCTTCGCGACAGTTTGGTACATTTTTATTCGTTAATTTTTTTCATTTTCTCTGCCTGTCTCCGAATATTTAATTTTATTAATTTAATTCGTTGTAAACTTCGAACTACCTTTGCGAATGTCGTAGTATGCTACAAAATATTTTAATGCAATTTTATATTAATTTTTAATAAAATTTGAACTCACAAAAGTATTACTGTACGTCTAGTTATGTCATTATTGTGTTAGAAGTATACAATTGTGATAAAAATCAAAGAAACGAAATGAAATTTTACTTAGGAACCATTACCTTGAATACAAATTTAAGTACATTATTATTTAATTTAAATTAATCTTTCAGCTACGACTGCTTCCATATTATCCGGATATCTTCTCTTTGAGTTAATAATATATTTGTGTAACTAATAATCAATGCAAACTTTGTAGTAATTACGTTTTTTGCTTACAATGAAATGAAGTACACTAGAAAATAATAATAATGATAAGTTCCAAATTTGGGAATACATACATCGGATGAATAATAGGTGAAAAAAGATGTAATCTTAATTATAATTATAATATCATAATTTCCCCAATAATACTGAATATTTTGTAAAAAATTGTTGAATATTGTTACATTTTTTTCATAGAATCCTCTTCAAATTTCTTTTAATATAGTATGAAAGCGTTTTGAATAAACTTAAAATGCATATTATGAACTCTATGTATGTTGTAAACCGAAAAAATGCCTGAAACATTAACATATGTGTATTAAAAAGGTCCATTATTAATCTCTTTCGGATAGATTAGACATTACATTTAAATATTGTTAATAATAACTAGGAAACCACAAACTCTACTGTAGTTTTGAAAATAACGTCTTCATTTCGTGTTAAAATTAAAGTACGATGGTAATAGTTCACCTTCAAATTATATTTGCATTTAGTTAATCATGAACTGGTTGATAATGAATGTAACAGCGTTAGAGCTTCTGCCAAAGGCTGAGCCTGACAAAGGTTATCTGTCAAAGCAATTTTGATCAGACGGCCAACTACGCTGTGATCTAAATAGCATTAATTAATCGAAACCAGAGAGCCGTATAAAATTGTTGTCGTATGCAATACCTTATATTATTAAAGATGGAAGGTTCTCCCAAAAAATGTAATTGCGAAACTCCAATTTTCCATCAGGATAATTTCAGTACGTAGCAACGTTTCGGAGTTAAGGTGTGTCACTTTCTTCTGTCGATTAATATTATAATATATTGATTAATTAAAAAATATTTTGTTTCTTAATTGTTACCTTCTCAATCATGGGTGTGAAAAACTACTTTTGAAGTATAAAATTTCCTTCAAGCTTTAGATTTGAATATATTTTTGTTGAGGAAATAAGATACGTCATACATTACATCAAATAAGAAATAAGTATAAGAATAAAGTAAGTTAATTAACTGCAAATTATCTTTAAACAGATAACTAAAATAAACAGAATGTAAACTAAAATCATTGAAAACACTTCACGCACACTAGAAAGCACAAACACGTACTGAGAAGCACAAAAACGTAAGCAATGGAATTTGCACTTCGTGATTATGATATCATAGTTTCCCAAATAATAATAAATATTTTGTAAAATTGTGATCTCGTACGATAATTTATGATTTCTGCTTGCGGTGTCACGGTTTGCGTTCAAGAGGCTCAATAATTTGATGATTTTGTAAAACTGAAAACTCTGAATTTCTCGGAAAGCAATACACATCATAATTAATTTTTCATATTTCTATTGGATGTTGATTACGAAGTGATCTCATTTTGGGAGTCCCATGCACTGATTTAATTGTCTTTAGTCACTGTTTTGAAATTCCCGCTATAGATAAAAGCGAATAACAGAAAAACAGCAGCCGTTTTTCCATTTTCTCTAATCGTTCAATCTCAAGTAGAATTATCAGAAATCAGGAGAACACAACAATAATTTGAGTTCAGTCTCGTCTATTATGCTTTATTGATTTATATTATGTTCAATTGATAATTTTAAGGTTATTAATTTAAAAAATTTAAAGTGAATAATATTTCAAAAATATTGGATTGGTAGTCATTTATAGGAATTTGCCGTAGGAGGGATGCCAGATATTTAAGGGAAATGGATCGGGAAAATATTCGTGCATTATGTAGTTAGTCTTGTCTTACGGAGAAGTACGAGATGTGTCACGCCTTTGAATTCCGTAAATTGCAGCTCTGAGATTTAGTTCTCTCTTGCTATTTAAGTCATTTTAGATGATAATTAATATAGTGGCTCTGTCGTACAAACGACAGACAAAGCTAAGCCGGAGCTGGTAGCAAGATTAACAGGCAGAACGTGACAAGGCCGCTCTTGGCGCAAGAACGAGGCACAATAGAGAGCAGCATGCATAAAGTCAGCCATTGTGCCAGCACAGATATCGCGACACAGACTATCGCACCATTACTTGTAATTACTGCCGGTGGCAGCGACGATCGCACTCTCCCTACATACTTTTTCACATCTAAAAGTATTATTAACCCTTAATAACACATTTTAAGTCACAAAATCAATTTGTTTCATAAAGAAAATCAAAAAATGTGGTTATTTATTTCGAAAAGCAATTGATCATGTATCGATTGGTTCAATAGACATCTATGATTCTCGCTTCTTTCACTTTTACATCTATGATGCGCATATGAGGTGATACAGGGTTAATTTTGTCTAAAGTGCATTACATTAGGCTTCGGGTGGATAGAGTAACTATCCAGGAAGATTTTAGCAGAATAGGAGAAGAAACCACAATATGGAGGACTTTGACCAAGAGAAGGGATAGATTAATGGGTCACGTTTTGAGGCATGGGGGTCTTGTAAAATTAGCATTATAGGGAAGTGTGTGATGTAAGTACAAAAGAGAAAGGGCTAAGGATGGAATACGCTGAGAATATTAGGAAAGATGTGTGATGCGGTAGTTATATAGAAATGAAAAAACTTTGGATGGCTACTTTGGATGGTAGCATTAGACCAGTCTGAGGACTGATTATTGTTACTACTAAATCAGGCATACTGCAGAGACTGGATGAATACTAGTAAGTTAAGTTGGCAGAAGACTGAGTCTGTAGAATTTGAAACCTTAGTGCAACCACCCGATTTTCGTTCAAGAGTGATCACATCACGTACTTTTCTCAGAGTATTGCGAATAAAATTCCGTGGTGGTATATCCAGTTCTTGGATGATTGCCGAGTCGAATTCTCGTGATGTCCGGTAGCCTTCACTGCTATCTCCTCCGTCAAAGCCACTACAAGTGCTGAGAAAGATGAATTAAAATACTGACCAGAATGAGCATTTAGTATGTGGTTGAAACACATTTGTCCGTGATTAACTCCAGAACTATAATGTCGCCCTCCCATCCGACCGCAGTGAGTTCCAGGGGACAAACTGTAATCGACCAAACAAAGAACACTGTCTCTGTAAGTGGATAATAAATTCAACGACTTATAATTGAATGCATTTAACAGAGGCGCTAGTCCCGAACCGACGAAAAATGCACCAGTGCATCTAAGCATCAACTTAGAAACCTCAGCTCGTTAATAATGTTTCCAATCGCTGCGAGATTAAATTTGTAATTAAAAAAGTTCATAACTACATTTTTATCTGAATTAAAATATTATTAATTAAAATTTGGTAGCCTACCATCTTCAGGCACAGTAAACTGTCCGTATTTGAAATATTTACAGGCAAATGTGAGAAGTATCTTAAATATAATTCTTTTTCAGATCATATGCTAAGACAGTGACAATCGATCACGAAATAGTTAGCCGACATTTAATAGTGCGAAGATCTTATATCGATTTCCAGGTGATACTTCCTAGGTCTATCCCAAGACAATTTCATGATATTCTTCTTTCTTCATTTTGGGAACAAAAGTGATAAATTTGTAATTTTAACATGATCGTTAACCACTACCTTTCAAAATATTAAAAGTTGAAAGTTCAAATCAGAAAGAAACAACCTAATATGTAAAATTAGTTTCATGTCAATAACAGTGACAGCGACTGAGGTAAAGCGTTAAGTTGGCAGAATTTATTTGAAATGACAACCATCCGTCCATTTTCAAAATTAGAATCGACTATGATTAATTCGAACGGAAAAAAACGGCTGCAGGTTCTAAAATTCAATTATGAAATATCAAAGATAATGTTTCGACAGTTTATGAGAACAGTTCATCACGTTGTAATTACTTAAGTAACGTCAGTGTCAGGTGTGATGTTTTTGGCGTTCATACGTCACGTTGTATTCAGTAAAAAGGGTTTATATCCGTTCACACAATTATAAAAATATAGGAAGTATTATGCTATAGTACATTAGGAAATGATATGAAATTACATAGCAAACTTTGGGCCACATTTCTTGTGAGCGATGACATTTTCGGATTCTTACGTGATGTGTTAGACGAAAGATGTGCCAAGACTCTAGCTTTAAATCATAGGAAAGGTATTTGCTTTGTTGTCACGCTATAGCTCGGCGAGTGAGCTTACCTATATATAATTCATCCCAGTGAACGAGACGTGACCTCAGTCTCTCTGAAATTGCTTCAAAGGTATCTATCATCCGAGTCAATTTACAGCCCATCGTAAATCGTACCTGTTAGATTTAATAATTACAAGTAAATTAAATTTAAATGCCTTCAATTTGAATCAATTTATAAATAATAAGAAACGATATATAAGTTTAAGTAATGCCAAACTACGTTAATGTCGTTTGTAGATTTAGAAAAAGCGTTTGATAATGTGAACTGGAATAAACTATTAAGGATTTTGAAGAGCACTGGAATAAAATATCGAGGAAGGAGGCGTATACATAACCTCTACAGAGGACAGGCAGCAGTAATTACAGTAAATGATTAAAAAAAGAAAAACGTAAGACAAGGATGAAAGCTAGTCCATTCTGTTTAACGTATATATAGGACAGGCGATGAAGAATGTTAAAACGGAATGTGTAAAAACGAATCATACTGTAAGGAGAAGAAATAAAATCCTTACGCTTTGCCGACGATATTGTAGTATTAGGGGAATCGGAAGAAGACTTGGAAAGAATAATAATTGGCATGAACGGAGTACTGGAAAAAGAGATGAATATAAGGATTAGGAAAACCTAGATAATGGAGTGTAGTTTGAGAAACACTGGAATAACAAAGGGTATTAAATTGGGAAGGGATATTTTGCCGGAAGTATAGTAGACATAATTAGTAGGATAGCACAGGTAAGGAAGGTTTTCGCGAAAGGGAGGAATTTACGTGCGGATAATATAAGTGTGAATATTAAGTAATCGTTGCTAAAAATGTTCGTATGGAGCGTTGCGTCATATGTGTGCGAAACGTGGACGATAGGAGCTCCGGAAAGGAAAAGAATACAAGACTTTGAAATGTGGTACTATAGGCGAATGCTGAAAATCAGATGGGTGGATAGAGTAAGTAAGGAGGAAGTTCTAAACAGAATAGGGGAAAAACGAACAATATGGAGGACGTCGACCAAGAGAAGGGGTAGATTAGTAGGCCACGTTTTAAGGCACGAGGGTCTTGGAAAATTAGCATTAGAGGGAAGTGTGTGGGGTAAGAACAGAGGAGTGAGGAAAGGATAGAATACCCTAAGCAGATTAGGGAGGATGTTGGCTGTGCTAGTTATGAGGAAATGAAAATACTTTCGCAGAATAGGTTATTTTGGATGGTAGCATTAGACCAGTTACTTCTAGAAACCGGCATAATGCAGACTGGACAAATCCAAGTAAGTTAAGTTGGCAGAAGTTTTAGTGTTTAGAATTTGAAACCTCAATGCAGCCACCCGATTTTCGTTCAAGAGTAATCTCATCAAGTACTTTCCTGGGATTATTGGGAATAAAATTCCGTAGTTGTATTTCCAGTTCTTGGATGACAGCCGAGTCGATTTCTCGTGATGTTCGGTAGCCTCCACTGCTATTTCCTCTGTCAGAGCTATATGTCGGGAAAGATGAATTTTTGAAATTCTGTCCATAATTTTCACCTTAACTACTTAAACAATTAAAAACCAATACTAGTATTTGAAGGTACTGGTATATAGATTATGTATAAAAAAAATGAAGACAATTTCTTAATATTTGTGAAGCACAGACGATTATTGAGAAAAACACATTTTTATGAAAAACAGTAATAATTTATTAACTTAGAATCAAACATATTAATTAAAATTGTCTTGTAGCATACGTTGCCTTCTTTGTCTGGCAGCTTCCTTTGTCAGTTTACAGAATTTATTGGAATATTAATATAGCAAAATTATAAAATCGATTTTTTTTCTTCAGTTTTTGGCCGAAATGTCAGTCCCCGTGTCCCTTAAGTACATGATATTTAATACTATAAGTCAAGTATTGCATGGTACAGAGAATATTCTTAGAATTAACTTGAAGATAAAATAGAATTACATTTACTTCATAATATCCGGAGAAGTGAGTTGAGATATATGACTTGACTGAAGTAATTACATTAATGAATTGTTACTGTTATGATAGGCGTTGAACTCAAATTTTTTCAATATAAGATGTCACAAAAGGTAATAATAAATTGCCAAAATATTGATTAGTCGATTCTTCTATTTTTGTCTAAAGAACGGTATTATACATTTTATCACTGTTTAAGTTACCAAAATGTATTTAAGATTTAAAGCAGCATGAGGTCATGAGCGAGCGTATAATTATATGTCTTTAACTAAATCTAATTCTGTTCTGAAATCCACAAAATCGAGTTCATGTTCATTCATTCTTATTACAAGTTGAAATTTCTTTTAAATAGATCGCAGAGTTTCCTACAACCAATTTGATCGACAGCCGGCAGTTCGACTGATTTGTGTTGTTATAAATATATGGTAACTTGGATGTGACCAAAACGTTTGGAGCCGAGCTGTGGAAATTGTGCGTCCGGAGCAACCAATCCCAACGCAGTCACGCAGGGTGGGCCCCTGGGGGCACATAAATATCCCCCCCAACACCCGCCTTTGACACGTGTGAAAATTTAATTGGGCAACAAAGCAAGGGCCCGTAATGTCGGACTTGGGTGCCGTAAATCAGTAGTGGTCGGCTTATCGAAAACTGCATCCCAGGTACGGAAATTATTTCCGGGCAACAGGCCTCGTGTGTATTGCTGGGCTTCAAAATGCAATAACTTGTATGAATGCGGAATTACGTAATTGTGAATAACAGTTGCGGACCGGCCATAAAACTGTCGGGGAATGAATTTTGATTAGCAAAGAATATACGGCCGCGCAGGTAGCACAGACGCCGGGACTATTACTTACTAGGATCAACTTCGAATTACGAGACGGTGCCGCTGATGAATTATAAACATTCATCAAAACGAGCAAATTGCATGCACGACCATAAAAACAAACTCCGACTGGATTGTAATCAAGGTTTCATAAATTTGCCTGTGACTAATACATACTTGCGTCACAGATCTGTCAATATATTCTGTATGTAAACCAAACAAAACATGTTTAAATTACAAACATGCTAGCACTACATTGACACTGACTAATGAATTATTTTTTAGGCTGGAAACGAAACTAGAACTGTAGTGTAATATATTTTTCCAATAGAGTCTGGAAAATATTCTATCAAATTATAACTTTCCCAACAACTTATAATTCCGATGCATGTTTTAAAAATAAGCAACTTTAGAATGAATTTTTATAAGTAACCAATACAAACACAAACGATCTCCTCAAATTATCCTCATAGTATCGATCTGATTTACATTCCGTTTTCCTTTCAAAATCAGTGAATCAAATTTCAGACCATCATGAAAATCTCGCATCTATACCAATAAATAAAATTGAAGTATCTGTCTGTATGTATGCGAGTATGTTTGTCTCGAATAGGCACCGAAATAGCTCAACGAATTTCAATGAAAATTTGAGGATTTAAAAACAGACCATCTAAATTAAATATTCGTGCCTATTTCATTTTAATAAATTGAAGGAGATATTAATATAAATATATATGCATTTGATGAAAGCGGGTTGCCTATACTCTTGATCTGTTTATGTTCAGAAACAGTCCATCCATTGTTGAACGAGGATTCACGCCGTTATTAATCTATTGTTGGATCGTCGATATGATGTATACGTAAATTGGTTTTATTTGTTGCGTTAGGTATATTTTAATATTTAGTAAATGCTCATTTGTATTGGCTCCGAAACGTATGTTCAAAACCAACTGCGAATTATAAGGTTTGCCCTGAAGCGATCATAAATAGATGACACCGTACGTTTTGTATATTCAATGAATATCAAAATTCTGTACCTCTTGTTTCGTTTTTAAGGCAAAATAAAAAGAACTATTTCACCGCGAACGAAGACGCGGGGGTTAGCTAGTTTTAAATAAAAGCTCCCCACATACACAGAAATTTTCCCTCCATAAGATTTATGAACTTAATTCTTTCTAATATTGTCTGATTTTGATTGTTTGTTTGTTTGATTGTTCATACTCTTTGGTGGGTAACGAATTTACAGCTTTACTTTTAATTTGACCAGCTGTTTGTTAACTGAAGGTGGACTACTTGTTTAGGGCTACCCACTAGACTGTTACTCAAAATTTGAACTTTCGTTTAATTAATTCCTATCTGGGTGTCCACCGATGCCTGTGAATAATTATCCAGCAACAGTACTTAATTCGACCGTAATTTCTTTGTGATTAAACCATCAGCGAGAACGTCAAATTTTTGACAATTTATCTTTTCATGCCATCTACTTTACGAGAGCTGAATTTCATTATAGCTACCGTGATGACAGGGTATCTTAATCCAGCCAATAAATCTCATGGTACCCTTAATAACCACAGAAACTTAAAAGTGTACAATACGGAGACATGCACTATCAATCGAAATAAATTACTCGTATGTAAATATATGCCATTTAATATCGTTTTAAATTTCTGTGCCCTCCACTCGCAGCCCTAGGGGTGGTACTGTCATACGCCTACAGCCCTTGCTTGCATTCAGGTCCAAAGAATACGTGTACAAAATTTGGTCGAAATTGTTACTCGCGTACAAATTTATATGTGGCACATACAGAGACAAAAATCACGGAAACAGTTGATTATATTTATAAGGAGAATATTTTAGCCACATCTCATCGTACCGTGAAATAATGTGTATAAATCCGCAGAATATCTATCAAAAATAAAGTTCAGTGTGTGCGGCTGGGTCTTTATATAATCAAAATGCACTCTGACTTACAAATCATTTTTCATATTTATAAACTGATGAAAAAGTTTCATTTCTTATGATTATATAGCTTAAACATAATTTTATTGAAGTAATTATAATTTTATTGTCTCATAATACGTTAGCATGGCGGGTTGCATCAGACCAGTCTAAGGACTGACTGCTACAAGAACAATGATACTTTTTAATTGTTTTTCAATATGTGTCATTGAATAAGTGATACATCTCTTAGTTACAGAAAAATACGGGCGCTAGAGCCGTATTTACCAATCAATTGCATTGCGACTCGTAAACCAGCTTGCATTATTATTAATTAATTGAACAATAATTACTTAAATAAAATATTATTTAAGTTTTATCAATAGTTCACGTGAAACAACACTTATATTATCTCGTTTTATAGGCCACATGAGGCCATAACCTGTCCACTCTGTCTTTAGCGTAGTACCTTTTTTGACCGGAAAGGGGGGTAAGAAAGGAACCAGAAAACTTGTTTGAGGTGATCAGCACTAAACAAAAAAAATCACGGCAGCTGGATAAGTGTGTTTGAACAGACCTGGTGCATAAGACTGGTGCTTCTCACATACAGTGCCTCATATATATATATATGTATATATATAGATTGAAATTAATCATTTGAAACCGCCGTCCAGTTTGGACGCTATTCTGTAACAAGTCCTTACATAATTTGATCAATCTTCTCGACAAGTAAAGGTCGTACACATGTCTTTATAAATTATTTTATAAATACTTTAATATTTATTTTCGGCATACATTTGAAAATTATGAATTATTTGTGTTTAGTTCATTTTGTTGTGAATATAAGATGACTTTTGCATTATTTTGGCTGTTACTTTCCAAACCACGTATTGGGGAAAAAATTTTCAATAAATATATTTATGAGCTCTTAAGTATGAAGGAACCGTTAGTCGTCCAGAAGGCGTTCCTTTTCAGCAGGATGGAAAACATTAATAAAGTAAGAATATATGTCCGCGGTGCGCCTTTCTGGCTGAGCAGCCTTCCAGACACCCGAACACCTGACAGAATTTTTTATACGAAACGCGCGCTCTGCCATCTCTCTGGAGGGAGTGTGTCTTATTTCTTATGAGGATCCTGACACCAGGATTGAGGACAAGAAGGCGTGCTGCTGGCGTCGTGACCTACATCTGTTGAATTAGTGAGCGTCTGCTGCAGACTCGGGCCCTGAGCAACATCCCTTCGGAGGCACAAAATTTTCGATCCCTACCCCTTCCTTGGAGGAATCTAACAAGATGCTCCGCAACACCATTATTTTAGATCAACAAACAAGTGTTGCTAATCGCAGCGTTCTTGTAGTAATGGAAAGTTAGACTACATTTCGTATTCTTAAATAATCTAAATTTTAATTTGAACAAATTTTTCGTAATATTTATTCCAGATTTTTTAAGTACTAAATAAGCTAATTCAATTTTACTTGTTATTAGTGTCACTTTAATTTTGACTAAGGGTGAATAGTAGATTGCTTCGATTTAATTATTTTATCAATTTAACATGACAGAAAAATTGAAGCATTGTTGTTAAGAATAAAGATTCGACCATATTTTTAAATTTTGGACGAATTTATTTCCTTCTTTTTTAATGTCATATGTTTCAAATACAATTTGGAATATTAATTAATGATGCGTACATTTCCTAACTTAGTTCCACTACCACATCAACAAAATTCTACGAATGTCCTAAGTTTGAATTTTCCTCGTAAAAGTATCGCATTAGGTAGTTAATTAATATTAGAAATACGAATTTTAAGATTTATATTTTAACTTTGGGCTTATCTAATGACGGGATAGTTAATAATTAAATGTGCGTCTGCATATTTTGGTTTGTGTGCTATTTTCTTTGTGTAAACAGTAAGGACGCAAATCTTACCTCCTTGTATTCCTTGTTTTTGTGCGTTCTTCAAGTTGACTCAGCACTTCGTCCACAACTGCAAGCTTGCTAACAAACTAGAAACAATAACGAAGTTATTCTTGCTCCAGCCCAGGGAGAGAACAAAGGCCAACATGCTCCGTGCACCTTGTCCAGAGCCTGTGGCATGGAGATTCCCTGTCATCAACAGCGCCTCAAACTTTCCTTTACAAGCGAATGGGCAAATAAAATGGAAAGATTATGTAAGGGCTCTGGGCAAAAATAATGCTACTGTTCTGAATTTCATTAGATCTTGGTGAAACTATTATAATATTATTTTAATAACAATGTGGTAGGTAATTCGTGATAATTATTGTCGCTAAAGAACATAGATCACAAAAAAATGCTCAGAAAATTTGACTTTGATTAATGATTCTATTTTTTTTATTAAAATAGAACTGTTCGAGGCATTAAAACATTTTAATTTTATATTTTAAAAATATAACAATGATTGAGACATAACCTTGAAAATGACATACGTGGAAAATGATAAATAATAATACGAGTGTATCAAAACGTAAAAATATCTAAATAAAAATTATGGTACAAAAATAACGATATTATAACAAATCAATAAAAGAATTGTTTTCATTTATATATCAAGTATATTAATCTGATGCTCAAAAAATATTAACAATTTTTGAGGTAAAGGTCATTCTAATGAATGATATGTTATTGTGTTTTTAATTTAACATATGTTAGTATTAGCGAAATATTCAATCTGAGAAATGAACCGTCTTCATTACTGCTGATTTTTATCTTATAAAAAGCAAAAAGTTTAACGAATACCAAAATGGTAGTTCTTTAAAAACTTTATAACCTTTTTTTAAAACAAAATCATTATATTTTGTAGTCCGCGGTATGAGACGAAGTAAGATCTTCCTAAATATACGAAACACGTTACATAAATAGGCTTGAATTGAATGGGGAATTATGTAAGTAGGTGATATATATTATAATATTATATCGCCATTTATTTTATGAACATTTGTTATATTTACTCACATTGTATTGGGATGACGTGAGGATAACGTGTTGCGGGTTAACATACATTCGGGAGGAGAAGGGTATTTTGTCGTCTGAGACACATTAATTCAGTGGACGAAATATTCCACGATACAGCGTTAGTCTAATGATTCGCTATTTGTCTAATTCAAGAATTTGTTCTATGTTTAATCTCCTAATGCCATTAAATAAAGGAAGAAAATTTTTCTAATTTCCGTAATTTTGCAGTAGTTGAGCAGATTCACGGAACCTTTTAAACGATAAAATTCAATATGTTTGTTTACATACTGATGATACTTTTCCTGATAATAAATATGGTATATGATGTTTGTGATCGGGCAAAGACAATGAGAATCACCTCAACATGTTTATCAGACTGGATAATAGTCAGTAGGCGAGTTAATTAGCTAGTATCGATCCTCACGTGTTGTCTTACTAATACGGCTTGAACGTAATTTTAAATTATTGGAAAATTAAAGGAACAAATGAAGATAAGTGAGACTTTATTAATCGCAACAAATATCGATTGAACAAGTTTTTTTGAGCTGAAATAATGGCAAACCATGGCATCGAATTAGCCTCACATTGATAAAATTCTTTCTATATTTTCTTAGCAGTTAACAGATATTGCTTATTTGGAAGATAATGACTGGTACGAAAAATGTATTCAATATTTATACTCATAATATTCATAATCTTTGATAATGAAATTAATTTCAAATATAAAAAACGTTCCACAATTATAATTCTAGATCTTACGAAATGATATGCTAAAGGAAGCTACGGATAATCTGTTTACATTTACTACAGACAATATAAAGAAATAATGACACTCAAAAAAATATATATATTAAAAGAACTTTAGATTCAGTTCCATTGTTGAAAAAACTTTCGGGGTTTATGTTCCTAAAATACTAAAAGTGGCTTTATTAAAGGTATAAAAAAATTTTGCGATAACTGATAAACTGCAAATATTGACGAGAATTTGTAAGAAATAAATTTCAGCCTCCACTCGTGTATACTTGAATCGATCGTAAAGTGTTTTTACTTATGGAACGCCAGTAAATGCAGAGCTCGGTTCTTGATTGAAGGAAATTGTTTTGGCCAAGCAAGCACAGGAAAGCACTCAATTCTAATTTGGTTCACGTACAACAGCACGTCTTTTATTCAATGCACTTCTAAGTGCGTATAGTTAACTTTAGGTGACTGTGTCTAACCCACCTCTTGTTCAGGTTGTTAAACGGAGGCCAAAACTGGCTACTAAATAATATCTGTTTGCATCAGCAAAATGGTATTTCATATGATACAGTTTTCAAACAGCTTAATTTATCATCTATAAAATAATATTTAAATTATGGTTAATAATGGTCGTAAAATTTAACAATAAACACAAATATGCTAGCGACGAAAAATATGATTGAATGTGGCCGTAATTAAGCTTTGGAATAAGTGGTCTGGGAATGGTATAATTGATTAAAATCATAATATGAGTGATAAAAAGTAGTCACTATTTTAAAAACGTTTTATAAGGAAGAAGGATCGTGGAAAATCCTCCGTAAATAAGATAATTACTTGTATTCTACATTCTAAATAAAGCCAAATAGTAAACAATATAGTGTGAGTCAAATGACGTTGTACAACCTGTTATTTCAAAAACTCTGTAAGTGTTAGGAAACATGAATACTCCATTTAGTCATGGGTAACATGGCTTATCCTTCACGGTATGTCCTGAACATGGACGCTATCTTCAATCTAAGTCAATTTTATGGGGCTTGAGGAATATCCAATAACATCAGCATTTTATGACAAGTTCATTCCTGTAAACCGATTAAAAGTAGCAGTAATGGTTCAAGATTAACAACAAACTTTGCTTGCAGTTAACTTAAGATAGCTTTGACCAAGCAGGAGAGAATTGAGGTCATTTTTATGTTTGGAGAACAAAGTTTTCATTTAATATTTATCAAAGGACACCCAGAAAGACCTTCAGTTTCACACATTAACAGGGTGTACGGCGAATTCGACTTACCCTGTACATTAATGAATAGAAATTTATTATAACATTCATGATTAAAGTTTTCGAATTAGAATTGTGAACTAAGTCTTTCATTCGCTTTGCTGTACATTACTCAGCTTCTTTTAACTGGTTAAAATAGAGTAGATAAATAAAATAGATTATAATTTTTTAATTTTCCACAAACCAATTCCCAACTTCTAATACGTGTACTTAAAGTAAACTCCCCAGCAGCAAGAAACACCTCCACTTAGAAACTAATAAAACGATTAATAATATTATGGTAATAATTTTACAACAAATGAAACAAAGCTGTTTTAAATACTTGGAACGTACTTTGACGTCAAGTCGACGTAGACGAAACACATTTTACACGCAACCACTGAATGTAAAAAATGACTCAATATCCTCGAATGTGTATTCCATAACATTAGGGTGCTTAAAAACAACAATTACTGTTAATCTATAAGCAATACTATGTTCCAAAATAGATTACGGGTCAATAATATACAGACCTGGAAATAAAAATAAACTCAAAAAACACGAAGTGGGGCCTAAGGTCTCAGAATTTCTACTGAAAGCAATCAAACTAGTCCCATAGGTATAATTATTATTTAAGCTAAAGAACCAACGTTAGAACACCGCAAGGAGAACTAAATCATAAAATATGATCTCAAAGGAGCTACATTCAATAACCAATAATTGGGTGACTGGTTACGAGTAATTGGGTGACTGGTGACGAGAATTGAGTGACTACATATGCCCTAAATATAGACCACCCACGGTACATACCATAGTGTGATGGAGGACCTAATATCAAACATACGAAAAAAAAGAAGAGTCAACAAACGCCCACCTTGAATGATCCTCAAAATTCTGACTGCTTTATCATCAATAAGCACTCGAATCATTCAAGAGAATATCTTGTAATCTGTGCAATACTGCTCAAAAAATGTCATTAATCAATACCCCAAATCCAATCAATACAGACTAAAATAATTAAATGTTAGAAACTACAAATCCGTTGTAGATTCCCATAATACCAAAACAAATTATTAAATTTTTTAAAGTCAGTAAGTTATTTAATAGAATTTAAGTGAAATGTATTTTTGTGTTTTATGTCTAAAAGCCAATTGTATTTTAACATAAATAAATTAATCTCTATTGATGAACAGAGACTGGACAATATTAGTACCATCTAAAAAATAGTAAAATAATAAGTAATTAATTAATACTGTGGTCACTGATGAAAAGGTATTCGATACGACCTTTATATAAAAAAGGTGTTTTAATCGAAAAAAAATACTCTAAAATACATATATATGATATTGCTCAAATTAAAATATTCAGTTCATAAAATTACATTAGAGTAAGAACCACGCTTTGTATTGAGGAACTAATATTTCTGAGTTATCTATATTGTTATGGAAATATGATAAAAATAATAAAAAAATAAATTATACAAAGCCAAAATGGTAGCTCAATAGGAATTTAAAAGCTTTAGTGGAAAGTACCCAACATATATTTTATAAGAACAGACACTGTTGGAGAAGCGGAGACTGTTGGAAAATAATTATTTAAAGGAAGATAAAATAATTGAAAGCATCTAATATGAACAAATGTAATAAAGTGATATTAACAAAAGTCTGATAAATGAGTTATTATTTATAATGATAATAAAACTTTTAAAATAATTTCAATAAGAATTGTTTGCAGAACTTTTAATCAGTGATAGTAACTTGTATGCCGAGTGATGTAATTTTTATTTAATTTTCCCTGAAAGTTTACCTCGTATTCCTTAAACTTCTAAATCTGCGCTACTGCGCCAAATCCTCTCAAGAAGGAAAGAGCATCACATTTCCAACGTTACGGAATAACTGGAGAATACAGTTTTTAAAGCGTTTCTCTGATGCTCGATTATCTGGCCCACATCTCATGAATGGCAAAATACAATGGGGCAGCCGGCTCCATTTCTGAATACGATAAGACCGAGGCAAATTCGTTTTCTGCTCAGGAAGGTGACTTAAAGGTGGTGTGATCGTTACGAACAATAAAAGAGATTGTCATCCATCACTGTACTACATTGTGGTAAATTTAGTTTTCGAGTGTAATATTATCACTGAGTGAATTAATGTGAAAAATATATTTTCTGACTAAATTGCATATAACTTGGCGCCAATAGATGAAGTAGGAGAATTTGTAGTTTACAACATACTCCAGCACGTATAATTAATTTTTACTTCTTAGTCTATATACTATAAATCAAGACGATTACCTTCTATTGTCAAGACGGGAAGAAAACTTCGACAAATAAAACCATGTTTGCAGCAGGAATAAGTTAAAATTTAAAAAATGTAAGTAGTTCAGCTGACATTTAAATAAATAATTAAATGATTTATAACAGCCTCTTTTTAATTTTTTTATTTAAAATGGGCAATACACTACGTTTCCTATCTAATGGGAGTGAGGTCTATGAACAGATACGTGTTTAGACCTGATGAAGTCTAAAATGGAGTGAGGTCCATGAACAGCTAAATTTCTCAAATGAGAGAAGAAACGTAGTTAATTTCGTATTCTAACAAAAACCACGATTTCTGCTTACAAAACGCTGGCCAGGCCAATTTTAGAATATGGAGTAACGTGCTGGGATCCACATCGAAATGAATACACGCCAGAGCAGAACAAAATACAAAAATGGGCTGAAAACATGAATGGGGTAATTCGCGAACAATTCTAACGAGAATTTAGAAGCTCTCAGTAATAGAAGGAAACTTGTGCAATATATATATATATATATATATATATATATATATATATATATATATTGTTACATGAAAAGTTACGATGAAGAATGCAGGCCAGCTTGCGAGTTGCAATTGTTGAGGAACTGACGCAACCCGGGCCAACAATGTGGTCTGACGAAACGTGGAGAGTCGTCATGGGGTGATGGGAGAAGCAGGTTGTGTCGGCGGGACGACGAGAGAATGACCACGCCCTGCAGATATAATTTTTTTCATGTTCTGATTGTAATTAAAACTATTAAAATCAATGTTTGGTGTTTTTATGAAAAATACCTGGCGCCTTAAAGGAATAAGAAATCCTCGAATACAGAGGAACGACGGATCTGCTACATTATATATATATATAGCTTATAATGGTGAACCGGCCTAGAAAGAAATAACAAACCATCTTAGGGTGCCGAATTATATATCGAAAACGGATCACACGTTCAAAATTAAAGATAAAGGGCAACGCGCAGTCGCGATTGAAATTCCTTGCCTGTAGAAAAACTGACAACTTTTCCGGGTAGCGTAAATCAGTTCAGGAATAGGCTAAGGAAACTTTAGTTAGCAGTTTTTACAATCAGTGAAGTGCTAATACTGAAGTACAGCGAAGTGATATCTGTGTGAGTGCTGACTTCTCTTTGAGATCAAAAACTAGACTTCAAAATTGTTTCTCAGTGTGAATTTTTTTTCTTTTTGTGATTGTATTTGTGTTTTTCTTTGTATATAGCTGCCACTGGAAAAATGCCCAATAGCAGCTAAGTAATAATAATAATAATAAAAAGCCTGAGAAAGAAACGGTTTTTCCTATTGATGTACAAATTCTTAATCATATATTTTGAGTGGCTAATTGCGAAAAATTTAGTTTCAGTTACATCCAGTTTCAGTGGCTTATGATTTTCACAATTATAGAGACTTATTCAATTTTTATACTTTGTTTTTCAAAAAAACTAAAGGGCGTAAAGCATAAAAACGTGAACGTTCTGAGATTTAATTGCAGAATATTTGTAAACTTTATCTAAACGAAAAGTTTATATTTATGAATTTAATTTATTTACTTGTCGAATTACAGTTCTTTTCCGTTTTTTTCGTATTGAAAATTAATGTTTTAGTAGGTCACGGTGACGTGAACAAAAGTGAACTTTGGAGCGTATGCGAATTGAGAAAACTACCCGGCAACTATTTTGCCGGTTTGCCAACTGCGAAAGTATATACATCAATAGTCCGTGTGTACTTTTGTGTAATTACAAAGTGCCAATCAAGCGGCTGTAGGAACATGGTAACGTTGGACATAGACCGGTGTACTGTGTAATTGCAGGGAGCATGTTTGCCGCTACTTTCGCTCCCGCATGTTGGGATTTTTATCAATTCCCTAATGTGGCAGTTGTGTCCGCTAACAATATGCGGCCGGCGAGCCGTATTGTAATCCCACGCACGCCGACGAATATGGAGCCACGTGCCAGCCTGATAAATTGAAACGGCGGCCGCAGATGTGAAGATAAATCACAACTTCACGAAAAATGCTATGCCAACTATAAATAATTATGCAGGACGCATTTCCGAAACTACTGGCGCGGTAAATTATCGACTATACTGTGGCGCCCATGCGAACACTTTTCATTCTGCGGCCTTTCTGTACGGAATCAATAAACCGGGGAAAAAATAATTTGCCATCCTCAACACCGTGTGCAATAAATTCAGTATTGAATACGTTAAAAAAATATTTATTCCACTAAATATATTTATTGAAACGAAATTAGTGACAAATTTGTAAATTTTTGTAACAAAACAACAATAAATTAATAAATGAAATTTAAACAGCGCGAAGCTAATGAACTGCAATACTGTTCAAAAGATAACACCAATAGTTTTAACTCAACTCTTGATGTTGATCTTCACGAGAATGATACCTTAATCTCTTAATTAATCGGACGATGAAACCGTAAAGTGTAATATTACTCCAGGGGTGGCCAACCTTATGCATACCAACAGCCAATTGTTTGACAGACGAGTTCAGATACGCCATATTTTATAGCGTCTTATATTCATGGTTAAGGATAGGAATAAATCTGCCCCAGTTAAATTAATTAATTTACGCCAGTGTAATGAAGTACCAATTTACAAAATTCAAAATTCCTGTACGAGAGGATGAAAGCTTCATGATGCTTGTTTGGTGAAGTTAACTCCGGACTACTGTTGTTGGCACTGAGATTTTTTTATAGATATTTTTGAAAATTATTTAAAACATTTTTAACTTTGCTTTCTAGTACACCTATAAAAAGCCTTATCTTCACAAAGTCTATTTTTATTATAACTTTTACTGTAATACTAACTAAATAACTATAAAACTAGTGATAGGATTATACGGGTATGGGGTGAAGGGGGATATGAGGAT
Organism: Eucriotettix oculatus; assembly: GCA_034510155.1. Classification (NCBI taxonomy): domain Eukaryota; kingdom Metazoa; phylum Arthropoda; class Insecta; order Orthoptera; family Tetrigidae; genus Eucriotettix; species Eucriotettix oculatus. The sequence goes on along the minus strand of CM067378.1, from coordinate 74,715,939 downwards.
GAAGGGCCGACTGATTCAATGGGATCAGCTGAAAACCCTTATCTTATGCATAAGGTCTTCGACTCCAACACATGCAACTCCTAAACTAGGTGAAGGTGTCTTGGCATGTTAGAACTTTGAAAAAAAAACAGAGTCGACGCATTCCGGATATCACGTGAGCCCCGCAGTATTTCTGGGGAGAATTAGCTCTTAAATAGGTTTTTGTAAGAACAAAGCTGAGAGAATTTACTACAAGAATAAATGCTGATGTGAGTACGGAGATACGTCACTCAATATAAATTTTGAGCGGCTTGACGTATCGACGTTTAGAAACTATCTGACGAAAGTAGCTGAAGTTCTCAATAATTTCGTCAACTATCAGCTTTATCTGTCTCTACTTCCTATCCAATGTTTTATTATTTTCACTTTATCACCCTATTTTTCTCATGTATAACGTTCATTTTCTGTAGCATATTGTTTTTTTTGTTTATTTTTGAGTTCATACATTTATAGGGAGTACATAATTAAAAATTTAAAAGAATACTTTATCCCTGAGCTGAGGCTTTGCTGGTGTAGTTGATGCAGAAATAGTTCTCGGGTTTCCACTCAGCCTCGAAGATGACGACAGAGCACTTGGTCGTCGAAACGTCGCGTTTTCATCGCACCTGCACCCGAGTGGAAACCCGAGAACTATTTCTGCAATACTTTATCCCGTTTATTCCAAAACTATATTACCGTAGATACTTCTAAGACTCTTGTTATCCATTAGTAAATTAATCGTGTGATTACGCAACTTAATTTGAATTATTCCAGAAATAATTGTAAACTATTTTCTCAATCGTAGATATGGTTATTAGAGATGTCTAGTAATTCCATAATGTTCTTTAATTAGGAATTTATAATTTGATCTGTGCTCTTTGATCTAAGTTTTAAGTGCTATTTTAGTCCATCTGATGTAAACTGCTTGATAATCATTGTAATAAATTTATATACAATCTTATGGCAATCATGTGGATTGAAATAGTCTTTATAATTATTTATCTGTCGGTTAACATTAAAAAGTGGTTAAAAAGCAAACCTAATTACTCATTTATTGGACTTAATCAAATTATGTAGCAAAATTGTAGCACTTAAAGACAATTTCGGACAAGGATCAAACATGTCTTTTCATAATGGGAACTGCAGCGCAGTTCAAAATTGATTTATGTAGAGATGTGGACTCATCAGTTATCGCATTACTCGTGGCACATCTGCTTCGATCGACAAACCATGAAAATTAAATTTCCTCATTTAGAGACTAAGTGAATTTGGCCAAATTCAGCACATCAATACGCTCTCGCATTTTGTCCGGCAATAATATTAAACTGGTATTGGGTGTTGCTTTCTATACTTAGACAAGCATTTCAATATTAATTTTTTGCAATGTGAACGATTTGTCTGCAGATATTTTGTCTAAGAGAATGACATTTACTTTTGTAAAATTGTTAAAAATTTGAGTATTTTATAACGATAATACGCTGTGATAAAGCGTACAACGTTGTTTTGTGTTAAACGTTCTATTCAGGTCGAGTGCTTCAATCCCTGTCAATCGCGACGGCTTACTCCAAAAAATAACTCATGGGTTTTCGCCCACTACACTGATTGGTTTCTTTACGTTAATACTAATCATATAGATCAGAGAAAATATAACAATATGGACATCAGAACATATTCTTTAACATGCAAAATGATCAGTAGTACAATAAATCTTTTAATAGGTATTATTTACATTAATTTATGGTATTCATATTTCGAGATTAAAATATACGTTGGTAAAATAATTTTCATTTTAATAAATTTTTATACTAAGATATTATTACAAAAAATAATGATATAATCTTTTTTGTTATTAATCCGATATAGTTGTTCTTAAAAAAATATTAAAATATTATATAAATTACTTATATTATTTTTATTACGGTGATTCTAAAAATGTTGTGATGAAACAATTGTTGTTATTTGTTACACTATCGTCAATTTTAAAAGGGCAATTCAATACAAATTAATTAGTGCGCATGCTGCACAGTGGCTAATGATTCATTATTTCCAATTATTTGGTGAAATGGCCCTTTCTGTTAATGGCCGAGCTTAATTAAGCAAAACATTTTGTTCAATAACCTGGATGCGGTCGGTATTTTTAAATATTATATTTATTATAAGTTCATATATTATTAATTCTACAATCATATATATTTATAAGTTTTTTATTGTTATATGAGAATGAGACATTCAAGGCAACGGCGGGGCATGTTACTTAGAAAAGAAAGGAAAAGTTGACTCCTGCAGCCTCTTACAACCAGAAACACGTTGATTGCTAATCTTAAAAATCAGTTTATAGGATTTTCGTTCCTTAAATAATCAGTCTGATATTTGTGTTCATTTAAAAGCATTTCAGCTAATTCATGAACAATCTAAGAGATTATGTAAACAACATTTAAAAATGAAAGCCTCGTTGCATGTGCACATATAATTTTCTTATAGTAGCTTGTCTTCAGCAGGTGTTGATTGGCGTGCTACGAGACATCCCCGACTACCCCTTGACTGAGGAAACCTTTGCCGTCAGAACTCACCCTCTGTACCCTACATTCAGACCTTACAGACAGCCCAAGCAATTAAATGGCGGGAAATGAAAAGCTAACATGATTAGCATACACAGAAACTCCGGTGAAAGAGTACTGAAATAACAGAGATAGCGTGTTTGTTTAATTAACTCTATTCTCATTGTGAGCAAGAGGAAAAAATAAAATCCCGCTGCTCTTTAATTATACAGCAAAATTCATTTGTTGTTCTTTCACACAGAAATCTGAGTCGGCATAAAGAGAGAGAAAGTCAGAGCTGGAGCTCGGCGCTGTTTGCTTCGGCCCCGACAAAGGCATTCAGCGATGCAGCCTCCCTGTCTACGACAAAAGAGAACCTCCCCGCAATCTCGCTTAGAAATTCTAGCCTCCTCTCTTCAAATGAACTGCGCTTTCTAATATTACGCCATTCAATGTGATCTTGCGTTTCCATCCATAAAGAAATAAATTTTGGAAGATTACTGCGATTCAATGAAAACAGTCTGACATATTCATTCCTGAATTTTATAACGAAAGGATTGCAGTTACTTTCGTGTAATCATGTTCGCCTTTACACTTTCGAACCTATTTTATACAGACAGAATCACTAATATTCCGTCAATGCCATCTTTGATTAAAAAATATTTGTAGTTGACTAAATAACGTTCTTTCATCAGTTTTATGAACATGAGATTATAAAAAGCCTTAAATGATTTGTAGACACGAATCTTCCGCGAGACAATAAACTTTATCAAATACTTACTAAAACGACAAATCTCAGTTATTAGCAAAGTGAATGATAAAATCTATTCGTACTCCGAAAGTATATATCCATTTATATTTATAGTATAATGAGAACTTTAAATTTAATAAAATGAATTTAATCGATATAATACAAAACTGAACATATTATTAAGCAACAATATTGCTTCAGTAGGTCACAATCTTTTAATAAATTAAATTGTGTATCTGTATGATGGTGTATGTGCTATTACAAATGAATAATGAAATTGATGGAAATATAACTGCACAACGATCAATCCTTTATTTAGAATTCTATCAGAGTTTTTAGTTTTATCTTACTATACCTATAAATATTATTCGAATAATGACATATTTACTGATTGAACACATATGAATTTGTGATCTCATTTAACTAATGATTTTACACTTTAAATTCATCTATAAGTAGTAATTCATTTATTTAGTATTTAGATTTCTTATTACATTTTCTGGCTTATTTGAGCAAGAATTTCTGTAATTATTTTAATACGTGTTCTGCATTATATTTTTATATATAAAAATTTGTAAAATTTCTTAATTTCTGCATATTTATTTCTTGTATTTTATCATAAATGTATTAAATAAATGAGGTAATCTTTGCCAGATTTTTTATTATTTAAATAATATTTAATATTTAATATATTATATATAATATTTACTCATTTATTGTCAGATAAATTATTTATAAATGTATTAATTTTTTCTATTGTTTCCGATTCTTTATGTGTATTGTATTTTATGTTAACGTATTGAGCTGATTGTCCTATTTCTGGACTAATGCAACCAATAAGAAAATCTAACTCCAAGTCTTTTCTTGAAATTAAAGACTCACTAGTCTAAATGACGCATCCGTTCAGTGTTCTGAATTTCAGAATGAGAATATTTTAAATTGCTATATATCAAAACAGTAATGACAGAAAAGAAATGAGTTGACTAAGGAACCAACATTTATAGCTCTATGGATGGACCTAGTAACTATTGCATAGGTGTCGTGCAATTACTGACAGGTATAGAATATCTTACGGGACACGATTCACAATTTACGCACGGGCCAGAGATCCGACTGCTGTTGAAGAGTTATGCACGAAGCGGATGTTGAAGCTCTCGGTATATCCGATAAACAACATTTGGAGGGATTATGCACAGCCAGGCGTGCATATTCGCTATAACATTAGCTGATCCAGCTACGTGTTGACGAATAATTTTACTGCCTACCATTCCGTTCCGAGCAGCATAAAGCAATTTTCCTGAGGTCAGCAAACAAATAAGTTGCTTGCAGGAATCTGATATGTCAGTTGAATGCACGGCAATAGGAACTATATAGCAAATTATAGATAATTAGTACTAGAAATCTAGAGAGAGTACGATTGAATCAGTAATGACTTCCATTTTTGTAAATGTTGATGGGATATTCGTTTGTCTCAGTAAGGAAACCGAAAATTGAAGAAAGACAATTTACAAAGTTGAATAAATAAATAGATGAAACATCAGAGAGAAAGGCAACGAAAGCCAATAAAGAAGAAAAATCAAGTTAAAGTTCAACGAGAGAAGAAATTATCAACGGTGATGTGAGAAGTAACTCAGAGACATAAATAAATAGGAGAAAAGTACTCAACTTTTTTTATTCGAATGATTAACTAAGGAAGAATATCGTGTCACAATCAGCTGGTGATTGAAATATGTGCTATGAGTAAGGTGTGTTGAAACAATATGGCTGTTCAGAGATTCTAATGATTATATACAAAATTAATATGAAGGTAGCACCAAAAGTAATTTACAAAAGCTACTTCAATTTTATTTGTAATATTTATAATAAATGTCATAGTACAGAAAGTAAATTACACAGTTCGCGAAAATTGCTACATGATGCATTTAATGCAAAGGAGTATTTTGTAAACCTTTACTGGATTCTTTTTATGAAATTACGTACTCAGTATTTAATATGTCACATTAACATATTATTATATTAAAAGTTTGTTAAAATTACAAACCTCAATATAAAAAAATTCAGTCATATTTTGCTTTTAACACTTTTGACAGTCATTGACGATGAAAAAATAGGGTTATAAAAGAAGGGTGGTGAGAGTGGAAAGAAAGGTGTTGTTACTAAATTGTGATTGTCTGTGAAATAAGACGGGCTTGTAATGAACTAAAGTATACGTAGAGTATTCAGAGCTGCGAAGGGTTTTTTGTCTTTGTTATTCAAAAAAAAAAGAACAGAGCATTTACTCGGACAATGCGAATCTAAAACTGAAGACGGCCAGTGCTAAAAATAAGTGTATCAGCTTGAATCTTGGCACAAGTAATTATTAATATTTGCTACTACAGCTAAATAAAAACATGTGCAATGTAACTGATGTTGTAATTTCGTATTAGTCGCTAATGACTTTTTTGTCTATGCGACTATAAATAAGTTAATAAAAAACATGTGCGAACACACATCCGGCAGTTGGAAATTCTGAAAAATCCAACCAATGGAAGTTATTTAAACTTTATTTTGATTATCTGTAAGAAATGGAGGTGTAAATAGGAGGTGGGATGGGAAGAGGGGTCTTAGGATGCGGATAACGAGCCAGGGAAGATGTGAACTTTTATATTCCTAATTATTTTAAGGGAAGAGAGGTTAACAATTATGTAGATGTCTCGACAATTCCGGTCCAAGTCGTGACCTTCAGGTGGGACACAGTAGTAAAAACGTCACATTCGATGCAGTTGAAAACAGAGGCATCAACATCCGGTGTCACACTGATGTACTTCGTCAGCAGTAGACTTCACAAGTGGCACGTAAGAAAGCAGCTGCAGCCCTCTGTCGTTATCGTTAATTTACATTTCCTACAGTTTCAGGTTGGCAGTCCTATTTGAAAAAGAAAATTAGCTTCATTATGGCTCACACGACAGGTGACATCTGATATTAAACGTTTTGTTGCTGATTTAGATTGCTGTGCATATTCGTTTAATCCATTTTTGGGTTTCTTCATAAAATGTCATTATTTCTCACCTTCCGTTAAATAAATGTTATAGTTTCATTTAAAAGTTATTTATTTTATTATTATTTATTTTCTATAAAATTAAAATCTGTTGCACTAAAATAAATATTACAAACTGCACCTAATGTGCAATTAATAAAATTATAATAATTTATCAATTAAACATTAAAGGCTGAACATTTTTCACATGATGTCGTAATATTTGATAACCATTTGCATTAATATTCGATTCAAAGCTTTCGCGATCAAAGTTCAGGCCCACAGAGAGTGTGTGTAAGAGAGAGAGACAGAGAGAGAGCTCAAGAAAAGTTAGCAAGGAAGGAACTTGCTTAAGAAAAGGCAGGAAGAAGCATAATATCTAACTCGGTGACTTGTTCGAAAGACCCGAATTTCGACTTGAGAGGGAGATACACTGGCACAGTGTTGGAGAAAATGAACAACTTCTCGCGTGTATGAAAGTTTCTGTAACTGCCAGGTTTATCAATCCTTTTCAAGCCTATAGCTGGGTTACCAAATTCCTGGTTGGTTTTAAATATAATTGTCACAAATATTTTCATAACCTAGTCGGTCCCCCTCTCAAAACGAACAGTATAATTTTAAAAAAACATTAATTAATGTAGTGAGGAATTGATATTATTAAAACGACGTTCGTGATTTCATATTGATTTCATCTTTTTCACTATAGGTCATGATTGAAAATTGTGGTACTTCATTCAGATTATGTGTAACGTATCTTTCCTTCGTTAACGTACAGAAATTGTTTAAAAATGTACTAAAATATAATAGTATTGATATAATCATTATATTATAGCTAAAATACGCGGACAAATATTAAGTTATTAAAACATTAAATTTATAAATCATACAGATATCAAATATTACTATTTTCCGAACAATATTATTTTGTGATTTTGGATAACACTTGGAATATTTACTGAACGAAGACTTTCCCGGAGCAGTTGCTGCAGAAATAGTTCACGAGACGTTTCAACGACCACTTGCTCTGTGTTCAACTTCGTCAGAAGATAATTGCAGTTGTGTTCCAGTGGGAAACCGAGATATATTTCTGCACTTGTTATATGGTTGGGAATTAAGCACGCAATGCTTATTATACTTACTTAATAATATTAATTGTTAAATATACTGTGATAAAAACCCCGGGTACTCTATTTTATAACTAAACAAGGCTGCTTAAATTATAATTTAATTTTATTATTTTAATTAAATTATTACATACTTTTAAATGTTATTTTTGTGAAAGTAGTGGGGTTACAATGGACCGTTTAAAAGCGCATTATAGCGTACAAGCTGTGTCTTGTTGTACGGCCTCGCGCTAAGACACACATTAGAAAACATTGTTGGCTGGTCGGTACACGCACTGGGCACGTGATATTAAGTTCGTGTGCAAAATAATTCTAGAAGTAATTTAGATATTTTGACTGAAGAGGGAAATGGTGAGCTAGAATGTGATTGCACGATGAGGTCACGTGGCCTAGTTTTGGCAAGATGGCTGGAATGAAGTTTTAGGGTAAGTGTGGCAGTCGGATGGTGGACGTACCACTCTGTGTTACAGAGGGCAAGGAAAAAAGTCATGTATTCAGACGGTGTCTGGACGCAAAGCGGGATGGATGTGCCACCGTGTATTCAGACGTAGAAATTTGTGAAAAGAAGGTTGGTGGACACTAGGTTTATCAGCTCTGGAAATTTGCTGACTCTAGTAGCCATTCTGCAGGAAGTTTCCTTCAGCAGGAGATCCCAGAGTAAATCGAGGAGTGGACTGAACATTGGGCAGACAGGAAGCATTAAATCCAAAGCATATGTCGGTATAAGCCAGCCTTATTATTGCATTAATTTTGAGATGAGAATTCCTCATTAAACCATAAAAGATAAATAGTGGTGATTTAAATAGATATATTTCAAGTGTATTGATCTATTCTGACAACAATGATTTAGATATCAATGCTGTAAACCTTTTGCTATCTGGTGTTAAATTGTACACTTGTATTGTGAGAGTCATCAACTAGATGTGAAGTTAGAAGTGGGTCATTATTATCGATATGCCAATAGAAGCAGCCAAGCCATATGTTGGGCGAGTAAGAGGCACTATTGTGAAGCTTACTTATTTTTTGTTTACCTTATTATATTTAACAAATCCAATTCCATGTTTCTTTTTCAGTTGCTGCAATCTCTAACTCTCGAGAGGCCCACATAACTCTGTAGATATTAAATATATTTTCGCTAATTACGATTTTTTATTAATTAATTAATTACCCCTCCCTTTATAAATATTACAATATCTTTATACAAAAACCATTATTATCTATTCAGTATGTAATATGTAAATCCTGGTTTATCATAACTTTTCAAGTCTAGCGTCGGGTTACCAAATCCACGGTTAATTTGAGATATAATACCCCCTACCGTCAATAATTTAATTTTTCATAAAATAATTCATTTTTGAGAGATTTATTATTATTAAAAGAAAACTTAAAACGTTCGTGACTTCACGATGAATTTTTTTTTTCATTATTAGGCATCACTCAATATTGCGGTATTAGGTAAGTTATTCAATCAATCCATCTATAGCGTGTCTTTTCTTCATTGAAGATACAAAAATTGACATACGATATAAAATAAAATAGACTGAAATGAAAGTTAGATTAATTAATTAATATACTAATGTAATGGGTAATAAAGTTTTTTCGGCACTGTTTTGAGAGATATTTTATTTTAAAAAGGGTAGCTTTCGGCAGCGAAATTGGAAGCCATTGCAGTGAGACCATCAATAAATTTCAAACATAATAATACTCAATATATACGTTAAATATATATATATATATATATATATATATATATATATATATAATTTTGGTTTCTTACGAAAATAAATAATCTATTTAATCATACACTATCGAGTAAGCTCGCTTATTCTGAGGTTTTCCGCCAGTTTGTAACAAACATTTTAAATATTTTGTACGGAAAATAGGAATAATATTAAATGTTTTGTAAGTGAAAGGTATGTAAAAGGTTTTTATATCATTTTTAAGAGCTTCGATCTGATATTTTATAAAGCCTTTTAAGAATCGAATTGTAACCAATATATTGATTGATTTGTTTTCCATTAGGATGAATATGGCAGTATAACTGCCGAAAGCTACCATTTTTAAAATAAAATATTTCTCAAAACAGTGTCCGAAAAAGAGTTTTACTTCCCAACATCAACATTTAAACGGTCAAAGAACTCAATGCATTAATATAATAATTAAATATAAGATTTACCAACTTTTTCCTCAGTCTAAAATATAATATCATGGATTCTCTATACATTGGTTAATTATACTGAATGCATCCGTTGCAGTATAACATTCATAGTAATAAGCTAATAACGGATCCTGACGGTAAGGTCGCCTTAACACAAGAGCTTATATAATATCCGGTTGCAGAGATCTGTGAATCTGTTTGCAGCGAACACAACACCTGACGTTCTCCCATGTGTGAGCGCCGGTTTGGTATAGAATTATGTCTGAGCTCTCTGTAGCCAGATAATAATCCCCTTGTGAAAGCGGTGTACGTTTCAGTGGATAATGACAAAGATCGTGTGAGTACACAGGATCGGAAACACGAGAAATTATCATTTGCGTGTCGCCACGGTAACTGTAAATCATTGGGCTATAGTTTCCAGTTTTGTAAGGTCTAAATGGCAGTAAGTTCAATCCGTGAGTGATTTGTGGCTTTCATAGCGGGGAACAATTGTCTCGTTCCGGCCGTGGATCACGTCGTGGAGGGCAGCTGGCAGCGTTGTAATTTAATACTTGGTTGTGTTCCGCTTCTTTTCTACTCGGCCGGAGTGGTCCAGCAATCCATTTGCCAGGACAAACACGCGCTGGGCCGCAGAAAGGCTCGCCACTCCTGCAATATTTACCCGCACGCCAGCGCTACCAACTTCACAATGTATAATTCACCTGCCTCAAGGAGTGCAACACTCGCCTATGTTTACTGCCCTACAGCCAATTACTTCTTTCCCATTTTCTTTTCTCCGTAATGCGGCTTAGGCCGCATTGCGCCATCGCAGGCGCCCCTGCTCTTTCTTCTCCGACGACTTCTGTATTCTGACTTTCACCTTGCTGTAATTACGCAAAACAATTTAATCCGAACATTAAAAATGAAACAGGTACAGTTTCAACAAAAAACGCCTCAAAAATTGTTGATGAGGACTAAAATAATGAATTAAAAATGAAGGGAAAGACGCTGGAAGGTGGAAGACAACGCGCCGTATCACGTAAGAGTCGGAAGGTAAACGTACCTGTAATAAAATACTTTTCTTACAATTATTTTATTATACTTTACAGTATCGAGATGATTTACTGTATCTGACACTTAATTTTAATTTCATACTCTCCTTAACTGAACATGAATGTAAGCCCTTCTACTGTTCTTGAGTTATTATACTTTTTTAATTCTTTGGGTTGATTACAAAATTCAATAGTTCGAAATACCAACCACACAGAGCCCATTGTCGTTTATTTTATTTGTTGTAATTTGGTATACTGAATTGATAGTACGCAAAGACAATTTTGTGTTCATTTTTATTAACTTATTACATTTTACTGTAATTAAAAGATTTGGTATTAACTAATGATTGGCATATGGCCAATTATGTTACCAAAACATTGAATTAATAAAAATGCAAATTTTTTTGCTGGAATATTTAACCATATTTTTACTTATAAATTTACTTAATGTCACTAAAATAATTTGGAAAACATTTAATTACTGTTTTGTTAATATAACTACAGTAACATTTCGTCTATATTTGTGGAGTTCATTAAGAAGTTAATTATTTGCAATTTATTTATGTTGGTACATTTTGCATTTCTTTCAATGTAATATTGTTTGGTTTAATTTATGTGGTTAATGTTAAATAAATTTTTGCCATAAATTGCCACATTTGCCGATTTGCTGTTTCCTTCAAGCATATGTTCTCGCATACTCATGACAACAAGATACACAAAACATTCTTAAGATCATATGCTATAGAAGATTGTGATTGTCAGAAATTTCTTTTCTCATCATCACCGTTAATTTTTTTTCCAATAAATTTTCTTCGGAGCATATGTTTCATTAGAGAATGTAGGCTTCTGGGACATTAATTATTTTTTGTTTCAAATGAAAGATAATGCATTCAATGAAAGGTAACTACTAAAAAAGTTTGAATCACGAATCATTTATTTGGTACTGTTTGTTATTATGGCGAAAGTCCATTCCATTAATCACACCGCAGATCCGCGGTTCCCTTTGTTAAATGTTTGATGAATATTTTATACAGATATTTAACAATGCAGGTTTGCTTGTTGATGAAGATTATAATCAGTAAATGGAACCACTGGACAAGGGTATAATGAAATACAACAATACATTACCAGCTTAATTTACAATCCCTTCTCTGTACAGGTAAAATAACTTCCAGAGACCATTATCATATGACTTTCTGTAGCTACATACTGTAATATTAGTTGTAAACGTAGTTATTATACTAAAAAAAAATTAAAAAAACTCACAAAATTTCATGTCTGTATTACAGATACAGAACTTCGTGTTTCTTTGTACTACTATATTCCACATTTCTTTCTGGAAAGCTATTAGGAATAGCATGTTATTCTACTAATTTCAATAAGCTTTTAATACATCAATATTTAATTTTTTCGCAAAGGTTGTATTGTTTAATTTCATTTCTGATTAAATGACGTGGGCATAAAATGAAGTTTAGTGATTTTAGTAAATCAAACCTTTTTGTTTCTTGTGAAACGCAACCAGTTTTGAAAACAGTAGATAAAATTAATCTTAAAAAATAAATTCTGATTAGTAGGATGAATATAATAGATATGAAATTCTAAATTTATGAGTTCAAGAATTTTATTCTTACGTAGAACAGTTGAAGAATGATGCCTATAACGTCAATCAACATTTTGAACTATTTGGATCAAAATTAATTAAATACTCTGGAATATAACTTCATGACATTCATTTGAATTTCCCTAAAACTTGATTTGGATAAAATAATTTATATTATTAATATGTATTACAGATAATATTAGTTTTTAAGAAACATATCTATATCCAACAACAGTTTGCTATAGTTTGTTCTTTAAATTTAAAATGACGAAATACGTCCAAATATGCAAAGAGTTTATTTGTTAGTACGAAAGTATTATGTCGCATTTATGTGTCTTGATTGTTTTACTCTTTTATATTACAAATGTCCCTTGCGATGGAAAGAATTCCGAAGCTATTAGTTACTATAAGGTCGGATATAAATTCGTCGAAAGTACGAGAGAAACAATTATATCTAAATGAGTTTTGATTAAAAGTTGTAAATTGCTGGGCTGTATCTCGGAGAGAATTCCTTGCTCATCAGTGGAGCAAGCGTCGCTGTCAAGAACTCGTCCAGGAATAATAAATAAACCTGCAAGTGGAATGCGGGGGAGGGGTCTCCCTTGAGCAAGGCGCTGTGTTCAGCACTGCCCTGCGGGAGAATGCAAAATTAATTGTCTCTCGTGGTTGCCCGGCGGGGGAGGCTGGGGTCGGGCAAATTGAATTTTCTTGCAGAAGTTGTTGGAGACGAATGAGTCTGGAAGACGGGCACCTGAACATCAACGATTCGCCGTGCACTTCATTTGCAAGACGTCCATTAAATACATAATTATTAGGTGGCACCCAATAAAATTGCCCATGAGAGTGAAATGAGCATCTAATTTTCTATTTTGAAGTCCAATCATTTAAATTTTTTAGAGAAACCTAGATTTAAGTGTCAGACACTAGGTGGTACAGTAAAGGGATTTAATAACTTGGAATTCAATCATCACGCATTGATCTTGAATAATGTCAAAAAGTACAATTACAGCATTACAAATAGTTCATCATAAATTATACTTTCTTTAAGTTTAACAAAACTACAGAAAACTAAGTTTCGATAGGAGATTTTTCCTCATGATGTCAGAAGAGTTCTTTATTTATAATGATTTTCATAAAGTATTTGTATTTGTGGAATTAATTTCGATTTAATATTTACTTCATCATGTTTTTATTAAAATGTGTCAAGAAATTTTGTTGCTAGGTAGACATGACCTGTTGGCTTGCAGTCTTACAGTAATGTTTCTGATTCTGTATTGCGTGGTGTCGTCTCGTGATGTTCAGCGATGCAACTCTTGAGGCTCCAACTGACGCGAGAGTCTACAGATCTACTGGAATTATGGGACACGGGGACTTAAATTACGGCCAAATATAAAAAAATCTATTTTCTAATTTTTTTAACCAATATGCCTATAAATGCAGTAAACCGGAAAAAGAAGCTGTCAAACAAAAGAAGGAAGGTGTAAAATTTTCTGAAGGACAATTTTAATTAATATTTTGATTCTAATTTAATAAATTATAACTTTTTTCAATAAAATGTGTTTTTCTCAACTTCATAATTTTTGGTATCAAAAACCTTCTGTGCCTCACAAATATAAAGATATTGTCTTTATTCTAATCTACTTGATAGTATCTTCAAATACAAGTATTAGATTTTTAAATATTCAAATATTTAGGTGAAAAAAAATTTATACGTGCTGAAAAGTGCCAATTTTTGAGTAACCTTATGAAACTAGTAGAAAAAATTATTCTCTCCCTACAGGTTTATTCAATTTCAAAAATAATACTGGCAATTAATAACAATGATAGGCCCTAAAAAAGCTAAAATATATTCGAGTACGAAACGCAAGGAACATTTTAAAATACTGCAAAATTTTGAAAATAATTTTCAACATATCTCAATTAAAAACAAGTTTACAAAAACAAACTTTGGTACATTGCTACACATATGCGTTGGTAATACAAAGTTAAAATTTCAGTTCAGTAGTAATTCATTTACAGGAATATCCAATTTCAGTCCTCGTGTCATTTAAGGTCGTTTGTTTAATGGACGTTGACTTTACTCACAGATCCGCCATAAAGCCATAATAGCTGACAGATCCTACAGGATTATAACTATTTCTTGTTGGCTAAGAGTGAAAAATTTATTTATTCATCTGAACGTGAATAACAACAGACTGGACGTACTTCAATCTCTACACTATCACTTTGATGTCTGAAACTATACATCTCACCTGTACAGCTAATGTGACCTAATTTGTACTTTACATTATAATGCCATAATTTAGTTCCGCAGGGAAATATAACAAAACCACGAAACTTTCTTTAAATATTTTTATAATCAGAACACAACTCTTGTCTTAAAATATTTGTTAATAATGGAAATGTCGGTGTAAGACCGAATTGATATGTAAAATATAAATGTCATTATGAAATTAGTTGCATAAAACGTAACAGATGGCACAGAAGATTTGCGTGGTTGTAAGAATCTGGGTAGGATTGTATAAGCTTTTTATATCACTAGATTGTGAAATCTATAGGATATGACATATATCCCGTAAAAATAAATAAATGAGCTATAAGGTCACTTTTAATTCTGTCATTAAAGTATTAATAGTCATAGTATGGCTTTCGTGCATCAGTAATATACTAAAACTGTGAGAGATGGCGCCTCAACGAATAGGATAAGAATTTTGCTATCTCCGCTTTTATAGTTAACTAATACATGTTTGAAATTTACACTTAACAAACTTTGACCATTAATCTGTAATATATTACAATTAGAAATATTTGTAAATATTTATAAGTATCACTAATTTTTCTTTGCCGCTTAAAGAATTAAGGCACAAAAATTTTACTAAAATAAATTAAAATCAATATATGTTAATAAGTTCAAGTAGACGCTATGTTATCAAATAAAAAGTAATCGAACTGTTTTTTTTATAATTTATGACTGAAGCAAGCTAAGTGTTTACAACAATATTTCTAGTTAGTAAATGTAATTATTACAGTTCCTTCAGAAATAAAGTAAAAAAAGTAACTTCGGAAGTGTTTTCATGTTTAGCCTCGTCATTTACTCTGGTTAGAACCGTCAATATATTGAAGTAAATCCTTATATTCGGCACATGAAATGGAATTAGATTACAATTAGTTGTTTTATCTCCTCTTGAAGCATTTTCATCAGCAGTATTATCGTCGCCAAAATCTCTCAAATGATTCGTGTCAACTGTGATATAAATAATCTTAAGATTGCTATCGTCTCCTCCATAAAAATATTTTCAATTGACATTACCTATTGTTACTGTCGCTCCCAATATGTTTATAATCAAAATTGACGAAATACTCTAGAAATACTCAACGTGTAAGACAAGCAATGTCGTTGCTCAAATACTGACACGAGGAGTGGCTCGCACCTAAAGTTGTCGACAGTGTTAGCTTTCAACGAAACGTCGTGTTTAGTAAACGCCACCCGATTGGTAACCAAACAAAAATTATAGCAGTTAAAAATAATCCTTAGCATTTTAAGTGAGTATCATATTTCGTAAATATTCTTTTTATATTTATTTACTTTTCTACAATGAACATAGCGTTAGAGATCTAAGGTGATAAAATCTAATGAGTCAAGAAGGAGAACAGGAAAGACAAATAACCTATTAGCTGTTCATAGCCAAAGCGAAGAAACAGCTTAAAGGGAAATGGACTAAATCATGGAAGTGAACGAAACGTACTAGAGTAGACTAACTTCATATGAAGATGCTCAGATATTAGGAAAAGTTTCCGAAATTTATTTTCCCCTTTCCTTCCTCCTTGGCTCTACAGCCCATTGAGGGCCTGGACCTACCGAGTCGACTGTGATCTTGCATGACACACTCCGAATTTGACACGTGGTGAGCGTATCGATCCTCCAACAGTCTTAATCCCGGTCTTCGCGACCATGACAACACAAACATCCAAGCCCATGCCAGGATTCGAACCCGTGACCCGTGGGTTGTGAGGCAGTAACGCTAACCACTACACCACAGGAGGTCGGCAGAAATTTATTTTAGGAATATTAATTTTATTTGTCCCTAGTGCACATTTAAGGCACCAAATCTAAAACTTCCTTCTCAAAATTAAAAATGCTCCGATTATGGAATATTTAAGTATTCAAACTAATGAAGCAACATTTTACAGGAAAAGTTACGTGCAGTCAGAACGTTACTTTGTTGATATAATAAGTAACTTAGCAACAACTCGGCTCGTAACCGAGTTACTGTTTTAAAATTTTTTGAAACTCCTAGAAACAGTCCCACAACTCACTACATAGTTGAACTGAAAAAAATATCACGGATACATAGCCAGAAACACCCGCGTGTTAATTGGAAAAATGTGTAAGTAGAATGTTCTCGGATGTTATCCGACCATTCACTCAGTATGATAATCACAAATCGTTTCTTGAAATTGAGCCGAGATCATAAGAAGGTTTCTGAACAAAATCGGGTAGTACTGTGTTTATCATTTCTCTTCAAGCAGAGAATATATGTGAAATTATTTACTGTGGTTACCAAGATTAATGTGATACGGTTGCCAGCATGTCACCAAAAGATACTTTAAGTGGTAAGAAATCCAGTATTTCTAGATTAAATATGATTGCCGTAATTGCGGGAATGCTCGTTAACACGCACAGTTCTCGTATCAGCGCCTGAAAAACGCAAAATCCCAGGGTTGGGGTCTGTGACTGGTCGCTTGGCTTCTCCTCCCAGGGGGCTCATAAATCTCCAGATATCCGCGAAGCTGTCTGCAAATTTAATTGAGTAAAACAGCACATTTCGTCCCTCGGGATGCGGCGTTGTCGAATTCGGGACCCGTTCATCATGCTACATGCTAATTATTTCACAAAATGCGTGTAAATTAGTCCCCTGCCGTGGCGTGCTCACGCTTCATTCTCCTTCACAGTGAAATAACCTTTGCTTGAGCCAAGACCAAAACACCCGACGACTGAAGCTTTATAATCCAAATACAATTAATAATTATTAATTAACAGATGAGTTACTTAAAACTGTGTTTCACATTTTGAAATGTTTTTTTTCCATGTAACTCTTGATCTATGAGTAAGTCAAAGTTTACTATTTTGGTACTTTTGACAATTTTGCCTTACATATTAAGCGTTTGCATAATATGTTGCTGTGTTACAAGTAATTGATGTTGATGTGGTATTCAGTCCTAAGACTGGTCTGATGTAACCCTCCATGCTAACCTATCTTGCGCAAGCCTTTTCATTTCCTTATAAATAGCACAACCCACATACTCCTTAAACTGCTTGGCATATTTCATCATTGGCCTCCCTCTTCTGTTCTTACCCCACACACTTCCCTCTAATGCTAATTTTACAAGACCCTCGTGTTTTAAAACGTGGCTTATTAATCTTGGTCAACGTCTTTCATATTGTTCGCTCTTCCCCTATTCTGTTTAGATCTTCCTCGTTACTTACTCCATCCACCCATATGATTTTCAGCATTCGCCTATAGCACCACATTTCAAAGGCTTCTATTCTTTTCCTATTCGTTGCTTCATCGTCCACGTTTCGCACCCTATAACGCCACGCTCCATACGAACATTTTTAGCAAAAGTTTCCTAATATTCACACTTATATTATCCGCACGTAAATTCCTCTTTTTCGCGAAAGCCTTCCTTTCCCGGGCTGTCCTACTCTTTATGTCTACTATACTTTTACCATCTTATTACGCTTCTCAACTAGCATAATTCCTTAACTTCCGTCAAAATATCCCTTCCCAATCTAACACCCTTTATTATTTCACTGTTTCCCATACTACACTCCATTATCTTGGTTTTGTCTCTATTAATCCTCATATTGAACTCATTTTCCAGGACTATCTTCATGCCATTTATTATGGTTTCCAAGTCTTCTTCTGACTCCCCTAATTCGACAATATCGTCGCAAAGCGTAAGATTATTAGTTTTAAAAAATTAAGTAATTGATAACAGAATAGTAATCTAACACACAATTATGTTTTACATATAAATATATTGTGTTTAAGTCCTGAATCAAAATTAATTTTTCGTATAAATTATTCAGCATATGATTGACAAATATTTCAAGTAACTCGCAAAAGGTAACTTAATTTCTGCCAACAAAAGTAATACAAGAAATGTTGTTGATTTCTTTATAATTTTTTTAAAAAAGAAAGTTGTTAGTTAAGACATTTTTTTAGGAAAAATGACGCTTTTTCCTCGTTGCCTAGAGGGGAAAATGAAATTAGTTTTGAGTTGTTACCTCGAGAGAGACTGGGACTGATGCTCTCACAATTATAGTGTAGCGACCCGGAGTCGCCGAGACGACCTGTATAGTAACAGAGGCCAGGCGGGAAGAGTTTTTCGCCGCATTGCGAAATGGAATTGCCGTTCGAGTCCCCGTAGAAATGAAAGAAACCATTTAATTTCCCCAGAGTGAGAGCAGCTCAGTTCGCCTCTTGTCGCAATGGCCGCTTTACGGCGAAAGGTTTCTTTCTCCGAGATTCTTTCAGCTGCCAGGAAACAGAGCTTCTAAACGCTATTTTTAGAAAGCATTTACGCCCGTCATTTGGTCTGCCAGCAATATCAGAAATCTTTGAAATCTGTTAGAATTATTTCTGTCCCTCGATATTCTATGCGTTCCGAACAAAGGACAAGATCACTTCGTAAGAAATATGTAAAAGAACAAACCTGATTGAGCTACATGCAATTTAAGGTTGTGAAACAAAATCTGTAAACATGATTTGAGAATATTTCGCGCCTTCAAATTTCTTAATTCGTTACATGGACTTGAAGTAACCGTTCAACACAGCTGAGTCATATAAAAGATGTTGAGAAATATGTATGAAACGGAATAAAAAAGAAAACTCCACCGAATCCACAACTTCAATGGGATTTACGTTGTACAGTATTCTCAGTTACAACTGGATTGAACCCCAATAAAAAGCCCTCAATCACTCAAACCCCACGATCCAACAATTCCATGACAATCCTCCCTCCGTCGACTTAAAAGAAAACTCATCCTTCCTTCTGAACATTCAGGCACATCCTAACCCACCTTACCATCATTCACGCAGACCACATCCTCATATATTCTCCAATGATAAGTCAATCGCCTGTCAACCCTCGCTCACCCACATTGTATGTCTCTAAGATACACACAAAAAACAGCATATATATCTGCTAAAGTAGGCTAATTAATGGAATAACCTACTTTCATGTTTACTTGTGAATTTTATACATTATTATAATTTTGTAAAAACATTATTATAATTTTGTAAAAACATTATTATAATTTTGTATATACTGGAACAATTACTGTACCAAACTAATAATCTTAAGATACAAGTTTTTATATGAAATAAACTAAATAGAAAAAATGTTGGGGTTTTGTTGAAAACAGCAACAGTTTAATAAACAACATTTTCTTAGCTGTAATCGGGTAACACATTTTGGAGAGTTTTTGAAATGACGATCGGCTTGCTTGACGCAGAGGTTGTAACAGCGAATCATGTTTTCTTATATCCTATGTAAGCTCGTAGCTCATCAAACGCTTGGATAATTCTTTCTGTGAGCTTGCCAACAGTTTGCAATGACGGTTCGTAAAACACGGCTTTGAGAGACCTCATAAGAGGATGAGGCTATGGGACAGTCTCCCTCACCCTTTACCCAAAAATTATTTCAACTGGTACGTTCGTAAAAGAAACCAAAACCCATAATTTTCTGTGCGTTTTAGTGACGAGGCAACAATTACTTAAGAGGAAATTCGTGTGGTTTGATGAATATCCGCACGCGTCTATTGTCACAGCAAGGCATGAACGATTTTCTGTCAAAAAAATTGTGAATCTTACCTTAATTTCGTTCTAAATCAGTTTAATTGATTGTCTTCAACAAAATCTCAATATTTGTTCTTATATGCAAGAAAATATGTACACAACGGTTTAAATATCCTGAAGTTGTCCCGCGTTTCAGCGTTTCCCTTATGCATTGTAAGAAAATTTATCAAATTCACTGATTAGTGATTAAGTATTCTCAATAATTAAATTTACAAAATATAATACGATTTTTAAAATACTTGAAATCTATTTTAATGTATAGGTAAATGTATATGTTATTAAAATTATGTAATTGTATTGTAAAAAGCGATCTATAATCATAACAACATTTGGAAAAATAAGATATATATAATATTACTTGATGGGAAATTGTATAATTATTCCAATTTTTGACTCAATTTAATTTCAATTAAACCATTTGTTCGTTTTTCATTTGATAAAAAAATTGTAACATTTATTTAATTTTCTGTGGATTTTAACACTGAGATTCTCTACTAGCCTGTTCAGCGAAACGTTCCAAAATTAATTCCATAGAATAAACTTCTGATTCATTTCATATGTTAAGAGTTAACCAAGTTCATCACCCCGAAAGCGGAGGAGCTGTTGAAATGTGCTCGCTGCTCTTTGAAATTAATCCCATTAGCCCCCCAGTAGCTTGCGAGAAACATATACATAAATCACAAAAGAGGGCTGGCTGGCTGGTGTCTCTTAGAAAGGCAAACTTAACTGCACTT
Source organism: Eucriotettix oculatus (assembly GCA_034510155.1). Taxonomy (NCBI): domain Eukaryota; kingdom Metazoa; phylum Arthropoda; class Insecta; order Orthoptera; family Tetrigidae; genus Eucriotettix; species Eucriotettix oculatus. The sequence continues at coordinate 74,695,105 of CM067378.1, read as the reverse complement.
GAACAAAGTCAACAGCTCCCTTGCGAGAATTTCCTCACTTTCTTCATTGTTCATTAAAACAAAAGATCACCGGCTTTTGAGCAAACTCGCGCAGTTATAATCCCATATCTGGCCCATTGTGTCATCTGAATGCGACCATTGCAGCTACGCATTCTACCGGCTGCAGGAGGCAAACGCCAAAGGCACATTCCACAGAGCGACCCTTCCCTTCCATCTCCTCCAGCTCTTATAATTGAAAACTCTTATCCGCATTTGCTCTTCATCACTGCTGACTGACTGTATGTGGTTTACCTTCGAGTTCGCATGTGTCGGAAAAAAACTTCAATTGGTTGTAATCATTGTAATATCTTATTTTTAACAGTAAATTGTTCTGAAAATTTAGCTTTACATTTAATCATATCATTCTTCTAAAATACAATATTTTCTTTTCTTTCGTAGCTCGTGAGTACACGAAACCGTCTGCCTTGTAGGTCATATGTATATTACTACTTTATTATAAATATAAAGATTCATATGCCATGTTTTAAGACACGAGTGTCATGTAAAATTAGCGTTAGAGGGAAGTGTGTGAGGTAAGAACAGACGAGGGATGGAAATGATGGAATACACTAAGCAGATTATGGAAGATGTGGGTTGTGCTAGCTATGAAAAGGCTTGCGCAAGATAGATTAGCATGGAGGGTTGCATCAGACCAGTCTCAGGACAGAATACCACTACAACAACTTTATTTTAAAATGTATTTTGGAAAAATAGTGCTTTACCTTGGTTCTAGACTCGCGACTCAATTGAGTAGAGCAATATCGAACATTCTCTAATTTCATGTACAGATATAATTTAAGCCAAACCCTTTTTCTTTTAGATTATTAATTATAGAGACATGAGAATAAAATTATCTACAAAGCGTAGTTGCCAACTTTTTCTTAATATATTGTTTGCAAAGGAAACGCTCCAACCTTTTCTTACGTCGCCTACAGTCCGACTGCTCATCCGCATTTGTCAGCCCCTAAAGTCACCACGGACGCAACAGTATGCCCATTTTTGGTTTTGTCACATTATTACGTGACGGTGGCCGAAGAAACTCCAACAATATAAAATAGATGGGGAAACTTATCGAGAAGACAAACTGTACGTACCTAGGCATTTATTTCAACAGTAAGCTGGGGTGGACGGAGCAGGTAAACAATGCTACGAGGAAAGCGTGGAACACTCAAGAAGGGGAATGCGAAATCGAAGGAAATGGCATATTTATCATTAGTACGCTCAGATATGGAATATGGTGCAGCATGCTGGGATCCGTACAGGACAAGTGAAATAGAATCCTTAGAAGGGGTGCAAAGAAGGGCCGCAAAATTCGTACAAATAGGACCTGGGCATGGGAACGGAAAACTAAAGCGGCTAGGGTGGGATACGCTACAGACAAAACGAGAAAGATCTAGGCTACACATGTTCTATAGAGCCTTTGCAGGTCAGAAACCTTGGCAGGGAATCCGAGATAGAATGAAAGAATCGACTCGGTACGGGAGGATTGATCACTTGCTTAAATTAGAAGCAAGGCACCAGTCGTCGGAAAATACTCATTTCTAAATAGGGCAATTAATGACTGGAACAATAATGCCTGCCGGCGTGTCCGGGGAATTTCCTCTAACGAAAAGAAAATTTAGACTTAATCTATATTTAGTGTAGTGTACTGTCACACAGTGGAATGAAGTGATTAGTGCTCAGAAATGTCTAAAAATATACTGAAGTGAAATATATTTCCATTGTTTTTTTATCAGGCAAAAACAATATTATTCCCTTTTCAAAATTTATCTTCGGATAATGAATCCACATATATTTATTTATTAAGTGTATATATGATTTATATTGAATATAATTATATAGTTAATTATAAGTTAAATATGGTCCTGACGACCAGATTATTAATTATTGTTTAAGTTCTACGTATCTGCCAGCGTGAATCTGCTCATTTGCAGATTTAATAAATACAAATACAACTTCGAATGAAGGCTAAACGTCCACTATAGTCAACTGTCATGCTATAATTTATTTAAATAAATTCTGCATAAGATACAACACGTACCATTTTCCTTATGTTCAGGGTGGGCGGAAAGTGTAATGTGTAATACGATTATCGATGAGGCCGTTAGTTATGGTAAGGCTGGTGGTGATACCAATACGCAACAATAGTCACTCAGAATGACTGGGATTGATTTGGCCGATACGAGTCCTTTCATTGTTGAAGAGCGTTTGGTGGTTTCTGTGTGAGTCCACCTACGTCGAAACATCGGGAAAACAATTGCAGTGGGAGAAAAAGAAGTGCTGTGGAATCATCAATTTAACGTTCTCCGGTGGAATCATTACGCAACCGTTCTGCAGAGTTAGGCATTCCGACATGAACAATGCGAGACCAGATTTAAAAATGAAATGTTTTTGACTAACCAGTGTCAATGAGTTGTCAGATGTTTGACCAACGTGTCCATGCATGCAATTTGATGCTTGAATGGTTTCCGAACCCAAAATACAAAAAAATCATGTTTTCTGCCGATTATAGTTTCAAATGCAATGTAAACTAACTTTCCGCCCACTCTGTATACTATATAATGTAATCAAAATTTTTCTGTCTAACATAACTGAAAGGCAAAACTACTGAAACTACATAGATGAAACATTTGAATATTTCTTTCTATGTATATTTAGATGAATTCATAATTCCATTAATTATCTACTCAGAAAATAGAATCTTTCAAATGATTATTAGATACGTAGATAACAAACACAACAGTAAACTACATTATGTTAGAGTAGACAGTTGAGAACTAACCTATTTAACCAAATAAAATCAAAATTAAATATAATGGAAGTTTGAAAAGGAGGAATTGAATTAAAATACTAAATAAATAGTAAATCAACCTATAAGTCAGAACAAATTTAATAGAATTATTTCTAACAGAAGTACGTACTTGAAGCTTGGTCGTAAATATGTTTAACTATAAAAGTACAATAGAAATGTTTACAAGATACTATGCACAGTAAATTATTTTATGAAATTAAAAGTTACTTACTCAATCTAGAAAAATTAATATTTAGACGAATTTTATAGTTAGTTGAATATAAATGGTGCGACAAAACTGAGTAAAGTTGTTAATTTTATTTGAAATTATTTTTTTTGTTTATTAATGGAAATTCTTAATACTATCCAAAATTTTATCTTAATGGGTTTCTAGGTTCCGTAAGAAATTTTTAATTTTTATTTTTATAGTTAAATCACGAATGCAACGTCATGTACGAACTACTGTTAACAAATTTTATATTAAATTTATCGTGTCTTGCTAGCTGATTTATTATTTATTGATTTCCAAAAAGTCAGATAATGTAAGTAATTAAAATAGGTAAATACATACATTATCGAGATTTTTCAAAAACTTGAATGGACAAAATGTTAGATAACCTTTGAAGGCATTTAAAGTATTCAATTGAAATTTATTTTAAAATAGCCTTAATAGACCCAGTCATTAAAAATACATTTTTGCGTGTGCTCATCACCATGTAATAGCTACTTTTATTGTTGAATTTAAAATTTAAAAAACTTTGTTAACTTTAAACAGCAACAATACGCATGATAACGTAAAATTCAGTCATTTCGCTTGAAAAATATAGCCAATTAACGCACTTAGAAGTTTTCTCAATATTTTTAATTTTTTTCTTAAGGTTCAATAAATTTTAATATAAGTTTATTAAAAACATGTCTAATATATCTTGTTTTCGTTTAATTATATTTGCGCCTAAAGTCAGGTTCTAAAGTCAGAAACTGTTATTAATGTTCTAAAAACTTTTATTTTATTGGAAATTATTCCTAACTAATCTGGCTATTGTACGTAGATGTATACCAGTGGTTCAAATGCTCCCGGAATAAATAAAAAATAAATTATAGAATCTGATCCTAGGATTTTATTTATTATTTCCATTACTACAGTTATGTATTGTGATATCACTGTAAGTTAGTTAAGTCCCAACGCAATGATTGTGTTGTGACCAAACTGAATATACAATTTTAGGGCTATAACTACATCCATCGAATTACAAATTCTAGAATAAAAAATAAAAAGGGCGTTTTATTTTATTATATTTATGGAACAAAGAACGTTCAGCACGTTGTGGAGAGGAACCGTTTACAGTCATTACAGGGTTTAATTGTTATAGTGATGCTGGTATCATTATGCAAAGAAGTAAATCGCAAGAGTTCACGTTGGCCCTTCGAAGGCAGTTAGTCCGATAAAACAAAAGCTGTATCTGTAACAGAGGCTGCGTGGGCGTTATCGTCGCCATCGCCCTTACTTACACGTGCCACGCTCGACCTTATTTATCGCCTACTAACATCTCGATACATTTTCTTTTTTAAAGAAACTAAACCTTAAAGTTCAGCTGTGCCAAGAAAGGTGGTCCAATACTTTGGAATAATTTTAAATACAAAGCCAAAGAAATTATCGTTATTTGTTATTTATAGCAAAAATATTGTCACTCAACTAATGACCCAACATAACGAGAAAATAGGACTTTTCATATACATCAATGAAATACAAAAATACTGAACATGCAATATTGAAGAAATAAAATCTTAAAATATAATTGACACCGAGCGGCCCATTTTTTTGTGGGGGGTAAACAGGATACATGAGGGTGATCCGGAAACAGGGAACTCCCCTTTAATAGCATAGGAAGAGAATTGAAAAAGGTGATGTGGAAGGTAGAGAAAGGTAGCCAAGGGTTGACTGGGGCCGCCGGGCTATAGTTTAAGGATCCTATCCGGTGTTTCATTTAAAGACATGTAGGGAAAACCTGCATCAGGTAGGTCGGACATTGGGTACTATTCTCACGCCATTCCGAATGACGGGAGACGAGAATACGAGCGTCGTGTTTATATGACGCAGCGAGTGTGACGCATTCAAAGGATAAATATTTTCAGTATATATATATTTTTTTTAAGTACTTGAATATATTATTACTTAAATAAAACTTTCATTCAATTTACAACTTGTTTCGTATTAAACAGACGAAATGGATGGATCAACGAATTTATTCTTATAAATGAAATTCATTCTGTTAAAAAGCTTAAAATTCGTATGTATATACGTATGCATCGCAAAACAAAAATAAACGCGTGGAGAAATATCAACTAATTTTTTGCAAACACGTTCTTTTGCAACTCATAAATCAGCACTGTCTGGGTAAGACCCGGCAACCAACCTAGGGGACGGGGGTGGACGAGTTGGAATGTTTTAAATTTGCAAAAAAGACCGATATTTCCGTCGAATAAATAATTTTCTGGGTAAACTACTCTTTTATATATTGTTTCCCACGACTCTATTTGTACCCGTCCTACCATAATGACTCGTAGAACTTACTACAGGATACATTATATCCTTAAGTACCCTCTGTCTGTGCGTGCGGCGACGACGACGACGACGTTCGCTAGAAACAAACTATCATAACATAAGTAAAATGTTGGATATATTTAAGCGTTAATATCCTGGGTATCGTCGGACAACCATATAGTTTTATACAAAAAGAGAATTTTCGAAGAAACAACTGCGGTTAGTTTACGTATACGAGCTTAAATGTAGTTCATAAGTACAGAAAATACAATATGTAAAAAAAACTGGAAGAATGAATAATTGGAAAATTTACTTGTTTCGTATTAAAATGATTACATCATATTTTGTCATTAATTTTTATGATGAGAAGTCATTCTGCAGCAGTCGTCGAGTATTTACGCTCGTGCGAGAGTGAAACGACAACTGCAATTCTTCACTGTAGCAACATAGTAAAACTATATTAATATTCATACAATACAGTAGTAACATCTGTATTAACATCTTTAACTTGATACGAAGCAATTTATTTTACTCGTTATGTAGAATATAATACGAATGACAACACCTATCATTCTATGGGGTTTTGATTCTGAGAGGGCATGTTTGGGATGAAAAATACCATCTAATGTCATAAACTTTAAATTTGCAATTATTTTAATTGAGCTTGTCAATCATCACTTTGTTTCCTTATTTCGGAAGCCGCCCAATGTGAGTGTAGCCCGGGGATTGTGTACTGCATCAAGGTGGACTGCGGAGACCACGCTGGACCGCCATGAATACAGAAGCAGCACTTTCTTATTTATGGAAAGCTAGCCAATGTAATTCCTCCCTCGCTCCGTTTTTATACCCGTCATTCGCTTTCCATTTGTTGATTGTTCTAGTGGACACCGCAGAAATGCGACAGTGAAATGTACGGGAAACAATTTTATGGCACGAAATGTCGGAAAACGTAAGGAATTACACATAAAAATAAACTTGAAGCAGATGTAGATCTCATTTTTTATTTACGAGCAGAGGTGATGCTCAATTTTAATCCGTTTGTTTAGTACGGACTATAAGTTCGATGACTGATTTATGAAATACCTGCTTCCTCTTCTTTGCACGTTTGCATACTTATAAGAGTCACGTGATACCAATTTACCATATGATTAATTATTAGTCACTAGCCAACAACGGCAGGTGATTTAATTTAAGTAACAAAAACTTTATATTTGTCTCTTGTGTTTATGTTCATTTAAAACCCATAGCTACAGTCCGTAGGTTTATACATTTTCAGGCTTAAATAATGTTCCTACTCTACAATTTCCTCTGCGCTAAGTAGAAAAAGAGAGTAATAACACACGAAACTGAAATGTACCAGATAGAATTTAGAGAAATCAAATTGAAAAATGTGCTAATAGCTTTGAGCTTTCATCTAAGTAACTAATGCGATCAGACTGAATCACGGAATAGATCAAAATGGACGATTCCTCCTCAGCAATCGAAGGGAAGAAAATCGAGGAACGGATAATAGGAAAGAATCATGAAGTTTTAAATGAAACTAGATCATAATAAATAACAGTTACAGATGTTTAAGAGACACTGGGCTGGATGTACCCAAGAGTCTTTACAAATTTAGGCTCTGATGGAAGCTGATAAAGAATGACCGACCTCTCACTGCGTCCCGGTGATCTCAAGTGTTGTACCTAGCCAATTGCGTGTTACAGATTGTCACGTCGTAAAAGAAGCCCCATAAATTCAATATTAAGTAGGAATTGGCGAGTCAATGACTACAATGTAAGATGTGTTTAAAATCATTAACGTTTCTAGTACCTTGGAGCATCTGAAGCACCATCTGAATACCTTTTTCTCAAAACGTTACATCCTGCCCTAACTGCATGCTAAGATTTCACAAATTAAATTTATCACAAATGTTTGCCAGAGAAAGGATAAACTGAATATGTTAAAAACTTTAAAAAGTACAATTGGGATCCCATTGTCACGCAAAATACGAAATATTGAAATTCAGGTGACAGTCAAACTGTCCTCCGGTGATGCGCAAGGATCACACGACTCAGAACCTATAAATATATATCGCTTTCAGCACGGCTTGATGACGGGGGCAACGAATGTCCACGGAAACGTTGAATTTATTCAAAACTTTGACTTGGCGGCAAAACCGTGAAGAATTTATCACATTTTATATTCTTGCCTCGCAGGATTTTGGATTTTCAGGCAGACGCTCGCTCAAAATACAAAGTATCGTGGAAACAATTAATGCACAGGATTCCATTGTTAAATTTAGTTTTAAACAGAAAAGAGATGCTTCCATTTACCCGAGACCTCCCGCTTACTGGGTAGTTGCCTTACCACTGAGCCAGATAAATACAGACAATTTTCTGTGAGAATGTACAGCCGTGACAGATGACAGGTTTAAGAAGATCCTCCGAAATATGCCGCCGATCAGTCACTAAAGATTAAACAAGGTTTTGCCAAATTTCAGCGTTGATGTATTAACTCGCTCCTGTGAAGATTCCGACGGAGAACGACTGGAAATTCCCCTACACCATAAAAACTAAGCACAATTCCGAAGTAAATATTGATTGGAAGCACAAAAATTTCGTACCTCGGGTGACGGAGAGGGAGGGAAGAAGGATGTTGATAAATTTGTCCTGCTCGGGGAGGTGGGGGAGAGATTTTGGATAAGATTCTTAAGAGAGCAATAATCAAACATAATATAGAGAACTTAATACGGAGAAGGTTTTTTTTTCTCAAACTTAGAACGAAGTAGAGTAGAGCCCGAGATTCCACGTCGATGATCGGGAGAGGCTGATTCCAGGCAGACTTCTCGGCTGGAGAAACATCAGCACCGACGACGCTGTTTTCTATTTCCTGAAAGCGATCGAAGACCGGAAAATGTTCAGTTACAAAATGCTGAGCTTACGTAAGCATACCAAGAGATTTTATTTTCGCATATAACTTGTTGAAAAATTCAATTTATGTACCACTAAGGATTTTTAAAAATATTATTTTCTATTTTGCAACAAATGACGGCTCACAGACTCATAGGAAAATAAAAATCCGTTAGAGTAAAAAAGCATGTTTATCAAATGTAATTTTAACACTGTAAATACTGATCATTTATTGTTAATATGTGACATTTTATGTATTTAAACAATCACGTTATGAAGTGTTACTACAGGTGTGTCGGGAAATTTACTGGTCTTCTTGGTTAATTATTTAATAACTGCATTTAATTCGTGATTAACCCACGTAAGCCTTCTTATTTACTCACCAACAAGAAACGTAATGTTTCAAAATGAATACAATTTTATTGAAAGCCCTTGAATTAGATACGAGAGTAAAAAAAACATGTACGCACGTTAAATTTTCTTTTAATTTAACTTTACTCTGCAAGTGATAATTTAGAACACTAACAAGTTAAATAGAAGTTCTTCAGAGTGTTATTTTTTTCCTTCCGTAACTTTGCAGATATCCCAATTATAATTTCATGTTTCCGCAGTACTGGGTGGAACTTTAAATAATTGCAAGAAGGCTCTAGGGCGTCAGCTCTTACTTGGGCAGGCCAATTACTGGCGCTTGTTTGCAAGACAGCACTCCACGCTACCTCGCGGCTAAAACCTTGCGTTATTCACGATGACAGTGCAGCATTACAGCATTACAGCGGGAGTATCTATATTCCACCAAAATAAATATAGACAACTGTATAAATAGTTCATTCATAGAAGTCAAATTTTTGACGACAGTTACGATACTGAGCCGTTGTAGTACAATTCAATTAAAAATCAATATTAACTATCTCAATAATAATTTTTTACTTTACATCATAGTTATATGACTTAAATATTTACATTAAATAAAAAGATGGCCAAAAAGTCAGCACTAAATGCATAACAATTTATTAATAAAAGCGACGTTTCATCTCCATTTTGACACTTTATCAGGCTTACTGATAATTTATTAATAATAAGTTACATATTTAATGCTTACTTTTTTGGCCGTCTTTTTATTTATTGTATTCTTTTACTTTCATTACCGTTCAACTAAGTTTAGTATTAAGAATCATTTAATTTTGTTTGGTTTTGGAATATATGTCTCTAAACTGATAATCTACGAAAATTAAAGAAAAATTAGGCTTGAAAATTTTCATTTATAAGTAAATCAGTACGTGACTGGAACTCCTTGCCTTCACAAATACCAACGACTAGTTAGCGGCTCGTGAGTTTTTAAAGTTATGTGCCACATTGATCCAAAGAACAATTTCTACGAGGATAATTACGTAAGAAATTTTAATTTTGCCTTCATTACGTGTAATAGGGACTAAATTTTAGAGGTTTAAAAATATAAAAAATGATACAGATTTCTTATGCGAATGTATTTTTAATTCGTAAAGAAGTTAATTAATAAAGAATCGATATATTATGACAATATTGTACACAGGATCGTGAGCTAATTTCCTCAGAGTTATGAAAATATTTTAAATGTTGCCTTTTGATGTTCCTTCTAAATAACATTTGATTTATTCAAATAAAGCAGAAGTTCATGAATATTAATATTTTTATTAATTCGTCAAATAGATTTAAAAATAAATCCTAATAAGCTCGCCTTTGTGTCAGCATATACAATCCATCTCAGTGACTTTTGTAGCTCATATAATTGTTAGTTCTTGGACGGGCATGGTTTAAAACGCGGCACTACATATGCCCATTTTTCATTCCAGAAACAATTACAGTGCTATGAAGAATGTAAACACAAGTGTAGCGCTCTGGAAGGCGGAAATTGTAGCAGAAATCACACTCTTATAATACGTTTATTGTAATTTTTTATAATTATGAAACAATTGACCCTACCTTAATTAAATAATGCGCTGTAGCACATGAGCAGGCATGCACCAACCGACACTGCTACTGATTTTTCCGAAAGGCTTAAAATTTGGTGTTTTATATTACTTCTTAATATTTATTTTATTAACAGAATATTTCACTGCGACAAAATTATGTCTAATTAATGGTGAAGTTTATTGTATCGCTGCATGATCTAGGAGTAAATCGTGAATACCAGTAAATGTTCCTAAGACGAACCGAGAGCGCTGCTGTGATCACGTTTACGATTTTCACGTGGGAAAGTAATGTAAGCAATCTGGATGAGACTCTTCAATTCCCCCTAAATGGGCTTATTCAATCAAGTCCCGCCTTCCTCTGGCGTCTATCTCAGCTTTCTGTATTGGAATAACATTGCACTATCTCAAGAAGGCGGAGAGAGGACATTGCTGTTCCTGTGGCGTGATTCGATCTCGTAGATAGGGGCTACGTAGTTTATCTACTGTGGTCTACCACCCTTTTGAAGATGTGTTTACGTGTGACTTCAGTAATGTTTTTGACATTGGACCTAGTAAATTACAGGGTAATTCAGAAGTTTTCAGATGGAAAACATGATTTTATCGATATGGTATTTAGTTTTTATTCTACATGTTTCATTAGCGTTGATAGTGTCTGTGTCAGTACAAACGATGCTATTAAATTTTGGGGACATGTTTAAAATTGTTAAACAGCTTTTATCAGAATATCGTGTAACGTGTTGGCTGCATAGAGTTAAAATTAAATAAGCTAAGAAATACATCTATTATCCGCCAGAGGAAATATTACTTTATTCACAGTTTAATAACACATCTACTTGTAGTCATGAAAACAATAACAATGCTAATAGATTAATTGAAAATTATTCTTAATTTATTATTGATACAATACAAAAAATAATCGAAATGAGCATTTTTTAGTCTTAAAATTTTTAGTTCTCAAATAAATAAGGTCCACAATTTTACAGACCACTTATTGCTTTTAATATTTGACTACAGTATAGTTTGAATGGAACATTAAATATGATTGAATATTTCATAAAACATATCCATCTTCATAATAATTAAATTTTGTTTTACAAACATTTTATTTTAAATTGATTGGTTAAATAATTATTTCAATTTTCATAGAAATATGTTCACCGAGAGTCTATCAACAAAACTATTGCAGCTTTCCAAAACTACTCTTATTATTCCCTGTAAAGTTTAAAAACCGACTTCCAAATCTAAGCCATAGCTGTATCGAGGAAGTTTAGAAACTCCAATAAAGTCAAAACCCGCTTAATACCGTCTCGATATACAAGTGCTGCATCGGATTTCGGCAAATATATTGCAGCGCTATTGTACGTGAAATTTATACTCTTGGATTACGATTTTATCCCCAAAAGTTTGGTAGCTGACCTGGAAGAGTGTAGAAACTAGTAATAGTAAGCACAGGTTTCCCACGGAATTATGAGATTTGCCGCGTGGCGGAATGGTGAACTAATACGGAGCCATGATTGTTACTTTAGCGGGGGAGTTGATTCAATACTTCCATCTTTACCAACTGAACCGAACCCTGTTGCCGAGATAGTAAAAAAAGTACAGATTATTTTCTGTTAGATGCATTAAATGTTTTTCATCTTGCAGTATTGTGTACTACAGTAAATGAATGAAGTTCAAGAACAAAAATTTAATTTCTCTATGGTTTACTTTATTTTACTTTAATAAACGGTTCAATACAATTCAGAACAGAATTTAACCAACTAGAGGCTAAAATTAAAATAAAGCACTATCTTTGTTACGTTTAATGTATCTATAATATACTAATTAACATATTTTATCAACCATACTTATACTTCTTACGTAAATTACTATAAAATCAGGAAAGAAAGGTTAGTAAAATATTGACTGTGATTAGAAGTATGACTGATTAGAAGTATCTGGTACAAGGTAGTTAAAAGAAGGCAACGTAAATGAAAAGAAAAGTTTCAGTATTATAAAGTCACTCTCACACGACCACAGATCTACTAACTAAAAATATTAATGTATTATTTGTATACTTTAAACTTAAAACGATTTTATTTATCACGGGTTAACTAATAAAACAAAAAACCTATTTATTGATGGTCAACACAAAAATTAAATAAAAAATACCGTGGCAAAACAGTCAGAAAAGATTAATTAACTATGCAATTCTTAGAATTACAGCACTATAATTAGTCTTCGTTTCGTCTTTAATTTGGAACTTTAACAGTCAGCTGAGAAAAATGTACGAAACATTTAGTTACTGTATTTTCAAAATTGTTTTAAAAAATTTATTTATGTTCTTATATCTCAAATGAATATTAGTTTAAAGAAGAATAAGGTTTCTTCGGAGAATTTCTTAATTGGTTGTTTGAAGCGTTTTGAATGAGTTTAATTTTGTAATTTTTTGATACTGGAGGAGTAAGAATGTTGGAACCCCTGTTGGAGCATTACATTAGAACAATGAAGGGTAGGAAAAGGAAATAAACATTAAAATATTAACAAGTAAGACTGTAGTCAATGCCTCAGGGAGATTTGAGCTACAGAGAGAAAATGAACAACGGCGAGGTGAAGAATAACCAAAATAAAAGACTACGAAGTAGTAATAAAAACTCTTTTCTTCTTCAGGGTTTATGTTCAAGAGTCTAAATTTCCATCGGATTGAAGAACCTGAGGAAAATCTGCTAATATTCATAAAGGGAAGAAAGGAAATTTGGTAATATGGATTGACGAATAGGTTGAGGAATTGATAAAATCTAAAATTCCGGAATATTTTTATTTATTGTTAGTCTAGAGTCGGGTGCAAGTCCAGTGGCAGATAAAAAATGAAATTTCTTAAACTAAAATATTCCTAATCTAAAGAAAAATAATGACACTCCTTTAAAATTTCTATAGCCCTGAAAGAAAAAAGAGAAACTACAAGAACTATAGTATCTTAACACTTCATTTCACTTTAATATTTAAATTCGAATATACATTTATAAAATTCAAAATACCAACTTCACACGTTTTTGAGCTTTGTCCTGAATTTATTTTCCTGAAGAGGATTTCCTCCAAACACTCCTACAGGTAAATTATTCCAGTCGTTGATGGTCCTATTTAGGAATGAGAATTTGCCAACATCTACATTTCACTTTGAATTGATGATCCCATATACCTACATAACTAGGCTTTTGCATTTTGGAGATAATTTCAATCCATTGTTTTTGCACCGTATAAGCTTTGAATATCGAATGTAGCCTTGCTTTCTCCATCCTTTGTGACTATCTCCCAACTTTTTCATTCGTATGACCCGGTCCAACTCGCACAAAATTAGCAGCACTTTTCTAAACTTTCTCTAATGATTCTATTTGGTTTTTTCTATAGGGATCCCAACAAGCCGCCCCGTAACCAAAATTGGTCTAACTAAGGGTATGTATGCCACCTCCTTCGATTTTGAACTTCCCTTTTTTAAGTTCCTCATAATGGAATGTATCCCCTTGGAATTATTTCCCCACCTATTCTATATTATAACTCATTTAACAACGTGTGTTTTGTAAACGAGATTGATCTGCTTTTCTTTCCATTAATTTTCGTTTCATTTTCCTGAGCCCAGCTATTGACTTTATTTAGATCTTCTTGTAACAATATAGCGTCTTGCTCGTTTGTTATCTTTCTGTAGATGATGCAGTCGTCAGCAAAAAAACTTACCCCTGACTTTAAATAAATCGGTAACTCATTAAAAAATATTAAAAACAGTAATGGCCCGATTACAGAGCCTTGAGGAACTCCCGACGTTATAGTGTCTGAATCCGAAAATTGTTCTCCGATTTTGACTTTTTTTAATAGAGCATTGATCGACCCACAACACATAATTGAATTTGTGGTTGATATCCCACAAGTGTTCGGAGGATTTTTGGGTTTCGTGATTGCATCCAGAAGTATCACTTTTTTAGTTCTGAATTCCCGTAAGAACAGTCGTTTAGTTTTACCTATTTGAAGACGTCCACAATAGTAAATATTTTACTGACTCTTCTGTGTCTGGTTTTGTATGACGGAGCACGTTTCTATGAAGATTGTTCTCTATATTCTTTGGAGTAGTTGCTTGGTTTTAAATCTGATGAAAAGTTGGAAATCCATGTTTAATAGGTGTTCCGCATTTGTTAGTGTGTATAATGTATGGGTTGATAATAAATTTAGTGTGATATTATATATAGTGTGATAATATATATAGTGTGATAATAGATATTATATAATATTACAGTTATAATACCTGCCGCGTAAAGTACTGTAAATATATCTGTGTTTATAAAAAAATTAAATAGATAAAGAAAATTCATTCTATTTCGAAACAAACTTTTACAAACAAATTAGTCTTTAAGTTATAGTATAGGTCGTTTTATGAATGAATTATTTGGTTTCAGTAAGATTCGTAACTTTTATCCAAGCCTGTTGATTCCTACAAATGGCACTCATATGCCTTAAAATTTATTACCACCCTTCCTCGAAAATAAGTATCGTTGCGCCATAAAGGGAGCTACACCAGAACTCGTTTAAAACTTGATCTAGTATTCAGGTTCTCTTTCTCTCCCGCGCCTGAAGGAGAGCGTGTTTGTGTGTGAGCAAGTGTAGCATGCAGGCCGTAAATCCAAGAGGGGTTTATCTGGCCCGCCTCGCAAAAACCGACAATTAGCAGGGGCTGTGGCTTATCTCAACCCCCCGGGGAACAGGCCTGACTCAGCGAGTGGCCGGGTCGGGGATGCAACCCTTAGTGCCGACCAACGGCTCATTCAGCAAATCACCCCAAGACGCCCATAATCATTCAGGTGCTGCTCTTCAGGCCGAATAATATGTACAGCGCAATTATCACTTTAACAGTGACTACGTGCTCCTTGTGGTTCTTTGCTGTAAAAAAGGCGTCCTGGTGCACATAAAGAATAATTTTAAAACAAATTTTTCGTAAGTATTCACTTTGACGGAAGTGTTTTAATTTCATAATAATTTAATGAAAAGACCTGGATCAGGAAACTGTGTGTTGTGGTAATTAGTCATAAGTCTGACCTGATGCAACCATTCTACCTACCATGCGTAAGACTTTTCATTTCTACTTAGCTACTACACCCTACAACATATCTAATCTGCTTAGTCTCCACACACTTCCCTCTATCAAAATGTGGTCTATTAATCTATCCCTTCTCTTGGTCAAAGTCTTCCAAATTGTTCTCTGTCAGGAAATTGGCAACAAGAAAATATTTTGTAAGATATTTTAACGTATTTTCACAACATCTTTTCACGTTTTTTAAATTTATGTCTCATGTTTCCTGAAAATAAGATATACTTCACACACAGAAGAGTATTTTTATTATCTCATGTTTAATTATTAAAACAATTAAACCTCATATTAGTAAATGTATGTACTGTTGAACATTTATAACTCTACTCCCTCTATCAAAATTATTAACCAGAAAATAATAACGTATTTAATTAGATGTGACCTCAAAACCTATTATAATATCGTACTTTCACCACAAGTCAAAAAATCGTGAAGTTTCAGCGAGGTTGTAGTTGATAACTCGTTTTAATTTTCTGGAACCCGTGCTGAAATTGTTTATAAACTTGGAATTCTCAGAAATTGTATATGTTTAATTAACAGAAACTTGAGTAGGTAGGGTGTGACTATTAGAGATTGACGATCTGGTCGATATCTGATTCAAAGAGCTCCCACTACAGCTCCTGTGATCCGAAAGCCACTAGTGGTTTCAAACACTCATTCATGAATCAGATCGCGCGGAACGAGATCCCAGAACTACTTTCTCTGAATAACTCACTCATGAATCAGATCACGGGGACAGATATCCTAGAGCTACCTGCTCTTTGAATCACTCACTCATGAATATTGATAAGTTATCGTGGAGCATTTATTTTGGAAAAATGGAATTAAGTGGCATTTACAGCAAACGTTGTAATCCATCGTTAATATTATTTTGTCTGATCTGACTTTTCATAAAATAATCATACAAAACCCGTTTTCGAATCTACTGGTCCAAGTATTTTCGATAAATGTTATGCTTTAATTTTTACTTTAAAATCTCATGATCACTTCGCTCTATTGTACACTATTATTGAAATTACTAATTATAATTAAGAAAGATATTCCAAAGGCAATATTCGCTTTGTTCTTTTTTGGTCGTGTATTAATAACTAATATTGATACTGACGTATCCTTGGTGAAGTGTCCCTTTAGAACAACACGTTTCAAATATCGAGGGGCTCTTGTATTCGTTATGTAGCGCCAGCCGAGTTGGCTTTGTATTGTCTATCGAGTTTTGCCGAAGACTAAGTCAACACGCATGTTATGAATATGTGCGTGTTTTGCAAGAGTTAAACAGCGTCACAGTCTTGTTATTAAATATTTGTTTAAGCGTAATGACTTCAAATATTAACGGAACTTGACGCTGTTCAAACATTAAATTGACTGGTGCGGTACTCCAAACTAAACATTCTGCTCAGTAGCTTTTCCTGTTTGGAGAAGCGCTACAAAAGCCAAGGGATGCAGTAGCGTCTCTAGAAGCCGAGATGTATAAGTAATATAATGTAGACATTAATGTGTGCTAAGTAAATAATATTTTATTACAAAAACTATTACAACGAAAATTTTAAAGTTCCGGACGCAACATTTCCGTCTAATTCAGTCTTTTTCCTCTTCAATTTATTTTAAAAGACATAAAGTTATTATTAATTTCACTCCCAACCAAAAGGTGTTATAAGGAGTAATATTTATAATGAATTCATAGTATTAACATATATTGATTATCATTAAATATAATGCATTTGTTCAAAGGCAACATTTGTCTGTAATTTGTAAACAGAACCTACTCTTTTCTGAATTCATCGAATCTCATCTAAAAATAACAAATAATATACTATATTAAATTTCATAAACATTTTTATTAAACATTAATTAATCTAATTGTGGCTTTTGCCAAACAGAAAAGGGCTTCAAGTACAAGAATTAAGGAACCTAAATATAATTTTTAGATGCCAACCTGTATGCACGAACCTAACGATAAACACAGTATTAATTTAATCATAAATCAGATTTTGACAGTACCATTATATTAGACATAACCACATTATTGTAAATTAATTTATGTGATGTTGTACATCAAAAATCAACCCAATACTGTTCATGTTAAGCATGAAATTTAAAATCTTGATAAGTTATACGTTGTTTTATTTTAAAAGTTTGTGTATTTAGATTGTGTTGTAGATCCTTGCTTTAATTATCAGGTCATATGCAATCACCTTCATGCGGTCATCCGCATGGTAACGTTCAGCATCGTTAATTTACATTTTATGTCCCTTTTCAAGTAAAATTAGTGACAATGACACTAATGATGGGGTGTCTGAAATTACCTCATCAAGGCTAAAACGGTTCATAGGGTTGAGAAATGAGGTTTCCATTAAAAATAAAAGACTGTGCACGAAGCTTGAAATAATGAGCTTAGAATCGCAAAATAATGCATGCATTGAATGTTCGCCTCTAAACCCTGCTACTCATGACTTGAACTTTTTTTCGTTACATGCCCCCTTTCAGAGATATATCAGATGGGACACCCTGTATAGACCCAAAATAACATAAAAATATTCGCTTTTATATATTCGTTACGTAGATGTATTTAACTGCATATAAGTAATGTATAAGGTTAAAATTTTTTGTATTAAGGCTCAGTGAGAGACTTTAAACTAAAACTTGCATGCAGGACGGGATACTACTGTATAAGGCAAAATGTAACGTGTTCCTCCAGAAAAAAAAGGAAAAACTTACAGACTTGCATTATAAGAATGAGTTATAGGATATTGTATCTAAAAAAATAGATAAAGATATAATAGGAACGCAAAGACGGAAGTTGCAAAAAAAATTCTGAAACTAAAAATTGATAAAGAAAACAACCGTACGCAGAATAAATGTAAGGAAAAAATTGAAATCGTGTTAAGATTTTTTGAAACTTTAATTTAATTGTAATACTTACAATTAAAAAACTTTCTATCTTATTCTGCCGCAGAGAAACTCGTACGTTACTTTTTTAAAATTTACAAAAAATCTAAATTTGTAGGTTATATTAAATTAGATTAAGTAAGTCTTATATAATAAACTAATGTTTTATACCTTAATTAAAGGACACGGGGGCTCAAATTTTAAATTTCTGTAATTGAATTGTTACTGAGCTGAAATTTAATTGTGTGCTACCAAAGCACATGTGTGTAGCAATGTACAAAATTTTGTTCTTGTAAACTTGTTTTTGTTGAGATAGTTTGGAAATTATTTTCAAAATTTGGATGTTTTGAAAATGTTCCTTACGTTAAGTAGTTAAATATATTTTAGCTTATTTTACATTTTTATGTAGGGCTGACCAATGTTATCAATAGTCAGTATTATTTTTGAAATTAAATGAAAGTGCGGGGAGAAAATTTTATTTTAAGAGCTTCATATGTTTACTTAAAAATTAGCATTTTTCATCTAAACTACTTAAACAGTTAAAAAAACTAATATTTTATTTTAAGATATTAGCATGTAAATTATGTACGAAAAGAATGAAAACAATATTTGTGACCCATAGATGGTTTTTGGAGTTAAGAAAAATACTTTTTTATAAAAAAACTAATAATTTATTAAATTGGAATCAAAAATGTTGATTAAAATAGTTTTGCAGCATATGCTAATCCTTTCTTCCTTTTTTTTCAGTTTACTGAATTAAAAGGTAAATTAATATAAAAAAATAGAAAATCTATGTTTCTTTAAGATTTTGCCCGAAATTTCAGTCCCCGTGTCCCTTAAGTGATTTTTCTTTTTCCGTAATTTTACCAAAATTTTTAAATTATAAGCGTCCCATATCACGCCGACTTCCCCTATATATCAACCGTTTCATTGAAATACATATGAGGGACATATCGGCACATTGCATTTAAGTGAATGCGAGACTCAATAGAGGATGCGGATTATTGAGACTTCGTTTGTAACTAATTTTTCCTCCCTTGACGACCGGAGGTGATATGACGGCTGCAAAATCTCTTCATTCGTAACATTCGGGTTTTCTTTATGATTATTATTCACAATGGTCGAATTGTTTTGTAAAAGAGCCGTGCTATGTGATTATTGAATTGAATGCGTGTTGTTAGAAGCGAGGCCGATCTGCGGTTTGTTCTCGTGTCAACGACTCCAGTGACTGCATCCATCTTCATTAGGCGCGGTTTCGTAGCGTCGCGACGCGATGCACGCTGACGCACGTTAGGATGCTGTTCCTCTGATTATCGCGCTGTGCTTCGGGGACGGGGCAGCCGTCGCGTCGCTCCAGGCGAGAGGAAGATTTATGGACGCTTGTCTGTTGCAGAGTTAAACGACGCGTGTCTCAAGGAAGTTTGCATCTTTGCTTTGAGCGTTCGGACAGCTGTTACTACATCAATATCGGACTTTCGAGAACGGAAACTGTATCCGGAACCATACACTCGTGCTAGTTCATTATAAGAACGCATATGATCCCATGAAATAAGTTCATTAAAATAATTATTACAACCTTTATCAGATTTATTTTGCCTTACAAGAATGTTAATTTTATGAGCCATAATATATATGAAAGTATGGTATCAACTGTATATAATATTGATACACCCGCAAAGCAAAATAAATCCCTATTTGCAATCATTATTTAAATCAACAAACTTCATGGAATGATCAACATTCAATTTTATACGGATTAAATCTTTACGATTAACCAACCGGTTCAGGCATGTAAAAACACAACGTTTCTGCGGACATTCTCTGCCACCGTCATCAGGCGTCGTGTGCTGAATGCTCCGTGTTTACACCCTCGGAGCCTGATGGTGGCAGAGAATGTCCGCAGAAACGTTGTGTGTGTTTTTAAAAGCCTGACCCGGTCGGTTAGCCGTGGAGATTTTATCCGAATTATAGACCGGGAGAGTCTACGTTCATTAATTAAATTTTATTGTTCTATACAGCATTTTGTCTGCGAAGTCCGACGACTTTCACTTTCTCCCAGGCAGATCAATTTACTGGTTAAAATTAATTACAGAATTAACGTTGCGTGTGAGTGAAAGTTAATGCAGGGGAAATGGGCCAGTCCTTAAGTAGCCGAATTAATAAACAAACCATATTTATTCTGCTGTTCCGTTTCAATTGCCTACCGCCTCTAAAATCAGTATCATGACAAAGCATAATGAATGACAGAACTTCATGTATCACAGAAAAGAATTTTGGACTATTCGTGAGACCACAAGAGTAACAAATGAATTGAAATTACGGATACACTTGGCGACTCCTTCACGAAGAGAAAAAAGCAATGTTATGGTGAAAGTTGCGACATTATAAATGAATCTGGAGCGTACCTTATCAAACATCTTGACTCAATTAATTAAAAACGGATGATTATTACCTAACTTTCTTAAAAATGTTCACAAAAACCCTTCATTTATGCAATTTTAACATGAAATTGGTGATTATATTTTGCTTGTCTCATATCGGCAGAAGTTAACCAAAGATATTAGTTGACACGACGACCTGTGGTGTAGTGGCTAGTGTTGCTGCGTCACATTCCAGAGGATCCGGGTTCGAACCCTGGCATGGGTTTGGATGTTTGTGCTGTCATAGTCGAGAAGACCGGGATTAAGACTGTTGGAGAATCGATACGCAGACCACGCGTCACTCCAAATTCGGAATGTGTCATGCAAGATGACAGTCCACAGTTGACTCGGTAGGCCCAGGCCCTCAATGGGCTGTAGAGCCATGGAGAAAAAAAATAGTTGAACATATTAAATTTCTGTTTTGAATTCTTTAACGAGGTGAAAAAATTATGCCAAATTGTGGTCCCACATTATAGTTTTAATAATCAGTCTATAGTGGAAATTTCTAAACATCCGTTTTTATAGTAAGGCATACAATAAGAGTTATGCATATAAATGGGACTCCAATTGATGTCGAAATTGACAATTCTTATTTTAAATTCAAATCCGGCATGAAATTCATCAAACTTGCAATTTGAAATCTTACACAAGTGACGAAATGATTTCTCGTAAATTGAGACGCACATTTTGGATGCGTTCAGAGAATTTAGCGGCCTTTGAGATTCTGATGGAACCATGCTGGAAGTGAAGCAGCTAATGGTCCTCCCAAGTAGATTAGTACAATGGTCGAAGTTGCTAATCTGCTGCAAAGACTGTTCTCAGCTGCAGGACTGAAGTGACTCGCTTTAGTGTTTCCAAGTGGCTGTAGAAACGTCCTCCACCAGTCTGACAAAGTTTCCCACAACACAAACTACGCGGAACAGCACATTTTGTGAACTATAGAATCAATTGTGAGCTCACAAGGTGTAAGTAAACAATTTACTTCTGCCTTCCGAAACTGATTTCTCCGTTTCACATGTCAACAAAAAAGAATCGGTTAATTAATTTCAGATTATTGAAATATAGTTTCTTCCACGAAGATTTGTAGATGAAAACGTCGCATCATTGAAATAATTGATATTCGAAAACAAAGGCTGATATCTTAATTGAGTTAGTCTTAAATAAGTAATTACATTATTTTTAAAACATTCGTACTTCATTCAGCCCTAATACTTCAGAATTAGGGGTAATGAAATCTCTCAGAAAGCTTGTATAGATGATTTTACTAATTTACTTGTTTGAGATTTTATATTTTAACGTGGATCAGATATTCTTATATGACGTTATGTTAAGACGTTAAGATCTTTCAAATAATAAATTACTTAACAAAAATTCACTTTGATTTGTATGTGGCGTCAAACTATTTCCAAGCGCCAAAAACGGTATACCTTTTATAAAAATCTATTTTTCTACAATTTTTAAACTAACTGCAACACATAAACTAAAAAATTAATTTTATACGTTTTTACTCCTAGAAATTTTACTGAGCTCATAGAGATCAATTAAATGACATTGCTTGTAGGGAAAAGCTTGTGTAGGGGAAATCGGTCAATCCGGAAGACCCTAATTAAGAAATACGATAAATAAATTTATTACATCAGTTTATATTGTCATCTGACTCAGATGACAGTATTATAACAAATATTACTGGATGACAGAATAGCATTTGTCACGAAAAATTATTTATATTGCTCATAAATATCCTTTTTGCTATCATTTTAGGCTGATTGTCCTGTAAGAACGTCTACGAAATTGATTCTAACTAAACACTAAAATCCTGTATTTGTTTTATGTTTGATGATACTTAAGCATTATATTTTAAATTTAAAAGCTGTATCCATTGAAGTTTTATGATGAACAATAATAATTCAAAAGTGTACAGAAATTGAATAAAGGGTCAATAATTGTTACTGCTGATTGTTCGTAAATGATTAAATCGCCTCAGAGACTTAATGACTATAATCGAGTCAAGGTAACAGGTCGAAAATTGAATTACAAGATTTAGACACAAATTAAAAGCTAAAATTTTATTAAGCGTTTTAAATGAAATATACAGGCTACATATTTTTATAAGAATCTGGTTTTTATGAATTTGTGAAATTATTTTTATTAATACGAATAATAAATTATTGTAATAAGGGAGGGGGGCTACATTTCTTTTCTAAATGCTTATAGTTAGTAGCAGGCGTACTAACTAATGCTTTATTATGACAACAGTCATGTGACATTGAAAACAAGCAAATGAACGCTCTTGAAGTTCTATTTAGAAGAACTAAATAGCCAAATACTTAGGTGAGATATTGCTAAATCTGATTTATACAGACTCTACGAAGAAGATAGTTCTTTCTTATATTAAAATAAATGATAAACTTAATATTTAAACATATAAAAGTATTAACCTTAGCCTGATTTAATTGTAAGGGTTTCAGGTATCATTTTAAATTATTTCCTGTTTATTTGTTACGGAAGATTCAGTTCGATGTTTCTGCACTATTTCAGCATTGCATTAAGCAGGAATCGTGTATGAGTTTGAAACAATCTTTAAAACAATTCTAGACTCATTCAGCTGTAAATCTTCTTTCCTCATCCCGACAGAGCAGCTCCATTCGTTCCTCCCTCGTTCGATCAGAAGCTCTCGAGACCAGAGGAACAAATGACCACGTCGGTCGACACACATTGAATTGCGATAAAACAGGAACCGTCTGCGATATTTGTGGTCGCTGTGTTTCTTCTTCTTTATGTGTTATCTGTGCTGTGTGTGTTTATACGGTCGGAAATACAGAGATGGAGGTCTGTGCGGCGTCGCTCTTATCTCACATTCGGGCAAAGCCGCTGTGACGTGGCCTGACCCAGTTGGGAGACGAGGTCTTAGGATTGCTTTATTCACTCCCGCAGGAACGGCGGCGTCAAAAAGAAGCACTTAAACACAGAACACCTTCCAGGAAACATCAAACAAAATGCAGGAAACATTGCAGTCTCTGTTAATAATTTCTTAATCTACCTATACATATTGTGAGAATGGACCACGGTATAATGAATAATTCTTGAATCATATAATTAGTTATAATATCTGACTAATTGAAAAAATAAACAGTATACATAAAAAATTAAATTTACATTTAAAAGCGGTTTGTACACGACGTTTCCTTCTTAAATTCGAAATCTCACCTTGGAATCATTAAATTAGAAAGAATAAAAATTTGACGGTAAAACCAAAGTAAAGTCTTCATATTTTTATTAAAAGTACGTCA
The DNA here is from genome assembly GCA_034510155.1 of Eucriotettix oculatus. Lineage (NCBI taxonomy): Eukaryota > Metazoa > Arthropoda > Insecta > Orthoptera > Tetrigidae > Eucriotettix > Eucriotettix oculatus. The sequence goes on along the minus strand of CM067378.1, from coordinate 74,671,184 downwards.
CGATTAAAACGAGTTGTTTGATCACTCATGATTATGTTTACCTAAACTCAGGAGTTTGCGTGAACAAGCTCTTAATAGTCGATGGCAATTCCTTTCGTAAATAAATTGAAGCTGTGTCGAATGAAATGTCGGGTAAGCCGTGCAGAGCTTTCAAGAGGGGCCCCAAAAATTCCCCCCTCCCCTTCCCATAAGAATGACGTCAGTTTGATGATATTATTTTCCGAACCTAGTTAATGTATTTAGAATTCAAAAATGCAATAATAGCATTATTCTAATAAAATGCGAAACGTTTCTACTTTAAAACAGCGGAGGTTATTCATTAATGAAAAACATGCCTTTCATCTGCCACAACCTACAAAGACATACCAATAACATAAATTCATACATTTTATAACATAATTTCCCTTCGAAGGTTTGAATATTCTCTAAATATTTTCTGATACTGAAGATATATTTTTAAATTGTTTTTGGAAATATTGTAGATCATTTAAAAAGTAATTAATTATAATTATATATGGAATATATTCGGGTATTGACTTATATATATATATATATATATATATATATATACCAGAAAAACATAGCACATTTTTGTAATGTATTTTCATTATATATGAAACACATTTAGATGAATTGGTGAAGAGAGAACGTATGGAGGATATTAAAAAAAACAGTTAACCAATAGTTGTATGTTGAGACACGAAGGGCGCCTCTTTTATATTCAATATTATAGTATTGCAGATTAAATTTCACAATATATTGAAAAAATGACAAATAAGTTCAAAGTTATTGCCAAATAATATTGACTCAATATATTGTGAAATATTAAAATTACTATCAAAATGTTGAGAAAGTAGAAAGAAAATACCTGAGACTTTTAAATAACAACACATATTTTGGAATAAAAGGAACAGATTGTCATTACCAGAATAAGAACTGATCACTGAAAATTGAGTCACTACTGAATAGATCCATTTCACCGTCATGTGATTTGTATAATACAGCCTTAAATACTGACCACGTAATCATCAGTGCCCCAAATATAACCATCATGGACTAAAATTCCTACAGGGCAAAAATTAGAAATCCAACTTGGACTCCCATGACTATAAAAAAATTATTGAGTTTTGTAAGGACAGTAAGATTTTTGATCTATTTTAAATGTAATGTATTTTGTGGTCTAAATATAAAAAATCAAATGTAATGAAGACAAATAATTAATCAATGATTAATGAAAAGAAAAATGGACATTACCAGTATCTTATATTGTAAATTCATAATTGTAAATAAATAACTGTAATATACTGTGTAAATAATTGTTACTGTGGTCGCTAATGACAGGGCAGTCAATATGATCTTTATAAATAAAACGAAAAGAAAGGAAGTTGTATGGCCATTGCTTTAAGCAAGAAGGAGATAAAGCATAGTTTTTCCTGACATATTAGAAAACTCTTTTTTTTTAATATATCATAAAAGTTGGTTACATTAAATCATTATATTTTTCAGAATTATCAATACTCTTCGTTTCTTCTCTGATGTTAGTGCACAACGAATTATTTTTTTACTAATTGTGACTCATCAGCATATGAATACTTCTCTCTTGTTCATTTTCAAATTTTAATGCTATAATAATTACTTTTAATATTCCAAAAAAGGCCAATTCAGATACAGCTCAATACACACTAAAATAAAGTTTGTAGCATTCTCAAACATTGATTTGTAAAATTTTTACAATCACGACTGTCTCAATTCTTGGCTCCGGAGACAAAACTGAACAAATATTGCATATTATCCGTAGACGAATCAACATTTTCATATTGCGCAATAAATATCTCCCTCTTTTCAATTGACTCAATATATTTTGCAATCTTGCAATATGTCATACAGACTGTAAATGTTATTGTGCAATATCAAACATGTTGAACGGTTAGGGGTCGCTTTAGAGAGAAGTGTGTGTGGTAACAATAGAAGAGGAGGACCAAGGCTAGAATATGTTAGGCAAATTAGGCTGGTGTGGGCTGTTATAATAATGTAGAGATGAAAGGATAAGCTTAGAACAGATTAGCATGGAGAATTACATCAAACCATTCTACAAACTGATTAGCACAACAACAATTAAGTCTATTGGAAAACGGATATGTTCTACATCTTCTTTGAAAGATTTAAATGTATCAGAAAAGATTAGACATGTTAACTATTTACTAATAACTAAGATTAAATTACTGTCAAAAATTTTGAGTTTCAGCACGTAGGTGTTGCCATAGTTTTTTAAGTGAATAAGAGCAAGACGGCTGTGTGTGTCTGTATAGGAAGGATAAAAGGTTCTTGTCTTCTTATTTATTGTTTAAGCAGCAAGGAAAATATTAATATAAACTTGGCCGCGAAATAAAGCGCGGAAAGAAATTGCCCGCGCACTACGTAACTACTTGAAAGCTTACGCCTATGACATTTTTTTTCCGCTCTACTTGCTGAAAATTCAATTTAGTGCTGTCGCCGCGAGACGCAGGGTGATTAATTAAAAAAAAGAGAGGGTGAGGGAAGCAGTACGACGGGTAACAGAGGAGCATACTGCGTCGCATTCCGATCGCAAAGACTTATGCCACAACCAAATCTAACGAGACCCGCTTATGGTAGACGTTTCTCGTATAGAAGACATATTATACACGTTTTACTTTATTCATATCTTATCAGCGTAAATTATAAGTTTGAAACTGACGATGGAACAAGAAAGTAATAAAAAGTTAATTTTAAAAAAAGTTTACTTTCATTAATTATAAGGACTTGAAAATATTTTGTTCTGAATTATGAAATATGAGTGTAATATAAAAGAAAGCTAAAGAGAATGAAATACACGGTTTTGAACAATATATTGATGATTTTGTAGACATGTCGAAATCGTAGACTTTTTAAAGAAACTAATTTATTCTGTCAGCAGGCGAAAATGTAAGTCATTTTGAATAACCGTGTTATACCAGTGACAAAATTTTTAATTTTTGTATCAGAATAAACATAAATTCTAAGTACGATGCTTAAATGAAGTCGAATTGTGCTTTTATTGTTCTATTATGTGAAATTTCTTTTTATGGAGGTAATTCTGCAGCTATGGCACAAATTTCTTGGAGCCCAGAATATTAGAATAATTCGAATGATCCACCTTGGAAATATTTATGTTGGACTATTTCACGAGTGCAAATATAAGCTTTCACTAGTTTACATTTCAAATATTTACTCTGAAAGTTTAAATGAAATTTTCACGTCCCACGATTTACATCAACTTTTACTCAGACCATCCGAGCCTCTTGAACGAACTCAAGCTTTAAGGAAAATCTAATTAATACAAATTATAATTACTCTTTGCAGATATATTTATTATATTTCACTAATTTTTATCCACAGCAAAATGTCGAACGTCATATTCTTAAAACATTTTGAACATGAAATTACCTGTCATATCTGAAATTGAGTGACTACTGATCCATTGGAAGACATAAAAGCAAAATTAAGTAATGATAATTAGCCATACAAAATTATGAATGTGGAAGTATTAGAAAATTCTTGAGAATTTAACCATCTTTGGGACATTTAATAATTAATTAAAAGCCATTCAGACACACGGGTTAATAAGGATGACTAACATGAACGTGATAGTCATTGATTATTGAACATGAACTAATGAACGTCTTCACCGTCTTTGTGAAATCCGTTTGGTAGAATTTTTTTTATTAATTTTTGTATTATCTATGTAGTCATAATAGCCGAGGTTAACTTATTAGTTCATTAGTAATAATATGTATTGACCTAAAGAAATTTATTGATTGAAATATAACATGAAAAGTAGTATCAAGTATTTTAAATTGTAAGCAAAATAATATTTTTAATAATAATTTTATATTTTTTGAAAATCAGTGGTTATAAAAAGTTAAGTCAAACATAGTACTTATATTAGTTTGTCTTGGATTGTACTCTTTATTACTTTTTTAATGTAATTGGTAGTGGTACTATATTTCACAATATTTCTGTGTACTTGGTTTACAAAAATTACGAGAAAAGTTCCGTATTTCTGCGATTAAATTCAATGAATTATAATATTACGAACTTCTTTCAATTAAGTCCAAAGTTTTGAACTAAAAGGAAATCAAAGCGTGTAACGTCTTGACGGAATGTTAGTAAGAAAAAGAAAAAGAGGTGTGTCTGAAAACAGGAAACGGGTCACCTCATGTGTTACCATCTTTGTCGCACTGTTATGTTTGCAATGTCCCCTCCTCCCTCTTACTCCGGGGAAATTAAACGACCTCTTTGATTTCTACGGGGACCTGGATAGCAATTTCATTTTCGTAGATGTCGTAGCAGTTGTGAGAGGTACAAGAAGAGAAGGCCAAGTAAAATGTAAAGAAGAAGCGAGGAGAGCTGGAAAAGTTAAAACATGAAGTGAATAACAAGTGTTGATGAATTATTATTTCTGGAAATCAGTTTCATATTATAAGCGGAGCTTAGCATTCAAAGAGCGTCATAATAGCTATTGTGAGGCTCACAACTCCTAAATATTTCTCTTATAGAAAGTGTAGTTGAAGCTTTAAAAATAATTTTGATTGGGAAACACCAATTTTTTTTATTTCACACAAAGTTTCATCTTATTTAGTCCAGTATCGGATAGTAAAATTCCTATGATTATTTTATAATTATTGATTGTAATGTGACAGAAAATAAAATATCAGCAGCATTTTAATTAAATTCCTTCTGCATTATACGAAAGTATGTTTTAATCTATTTTTTCCAAGGGGAAATATTAATCTGATGTCATATACCATGGATTGGGTTTTAAATTTTGCCTACAAATTTGTATAGAAAGAAGTATAGGTACGATGGTTGCCGCGTTTTCTTGCAGTGAAAAACGGAGCGGTTTATTTAGAACTCTACCGACGCAATAATGATGAGTCTTTACGATGAAACGAAACTTTTATTGAAGACGTGCATTACAAAGACAAAAGAAAGTTATAGGAGCTGCGGGTATCTTCAGGCAAACGGTTCCGAAGAAGAGGGAGACAGCCGAATATTTAGAAACTTTTAAAAAAAATTCCCCACCAAATGAAATTCACAGCAGAAACAATCGCTTTTATTTAATTACTTTATAATAAATTATTTTGCAGGTGGTTTACAAAACATGATACATTCGTTGAATTGTATCAAGATAGAAAGAAAAAATATATAATGACTCTGTTGTTTTTATTTAATATTATCTGGAAGCCTGGGGTTTTCCGGTACAGTATTTAATTCGGCTATAATCAATTGGACACTGCGTGATTAAAACGAGCGCTTGTTTCTGGAACTTAAAAAACATTTTCACGAAGTATTTTACGAATTTCTCCGCTTGTTTAATTTTATACGGGAATATTTGTTTCACCACATTACTCCCCTCACCCTTAGGATTTGATCTATTACACAACCTTCTTGTTGAATGTAAGAATTAAATTTTTCGACTTCCATAGACCATTCTCTTTTACTTTCGCACTAGTTTTATGTATTGGGGCTCCACAAAACCCCTTGGCATGTTCCAATCCTTTGGCAAAAAGGTTGATAATCTCTTTTGTCTGAAATAACTTAAAAATTCAAAGAACGTATTACTTAGAGAGTAATATAATATAAGTAGAGATTAATGATTAAGGAAATGTTTCATGACTCACATGACCCACAGGTCAGGCGGACGAAGAATGCTTAAAGTCAATTTGTTTGTTACAAGACTATAAAATTGTCAATTAAACCTTTTTCTGTTTACTAATCTCGTTGTGATCATATAAGTACAGCCCTAGGACAAAAAGGTACTATAAAATTGTGCTCCTCTGAATTTTCACTAAATAAGTGGCAATTATTTGCCTAACATTTAAATTGGGAATTTATTCTGGAAAGGCCACGTCTACCGGTTCCTGTAAACACAACATACAAAATTCCTTTCCTAACTGTACAGTCGTAGGACATAAAGGTAAATAATTTTTTCAAAAAAATACTATGAAATTGTGCACCTCTGAATTTTCACGGAATAATTGGCAATTATTTATCTCACATTTAAATTGGGTATTTACTCTGGAAAGGTCACTTCTCCCGGTTCCTGTAAACACAACATACTAGATTCCTTTCCTTCATAATAATTATTTTACTTTCGTATATAATGAACAATAAAATATTAAAACCATCGAAGGTGAACAATGAGGGAACTTTAACGAAATGTAAATATTTTTATAAAGTACATATCTCTAATTATCATGACTTTAAACTCTTTCATTTCGGTTCAGGTCGTTGCAGGGGCAACATAAAATCTTTTAAGTTTTAATTAAAAAACTGAGGTGGTTTTCAAAGTTTGAGGACGAAACGTCTTTACATTGAATCATTCCATTTGTGACTTTTGGTCATTCTTTACGTTTCATTTATAATATTAAGTCAGATAGTATAATTTATTTATAAATCTTTGGTAACTTGTCAAAGCCACGGATTTTTTTCCATTGGGAGGCAATATAATTTTCTGTATTAAAACTTTTTTTCTTAGCACTCCTTCAAAATGATATTTTGTATTTTTATAAGTTGTGTTTCCTCACAAAAATATTAAATATATGAAAATAGGCAAGTAAATGGTACAATTGACGTGTTTCACCGATGATAAATATTTAATTGATTACAACTAATACATCCGTCATTAAGGTCGAAAAATTTAATAGGAAAAACGTACGTCCTCCATCAATTCTTTGGTATATGGTGTAACTGTGAGTGTTCCAGAGGACTCGTTTGCAGTAATGAAATTGCACACGAAACAATTGTAAATCTCAACAAAGCCATCACAAACTGCGGGAAATAACAGAGTTGCACGTAGTCAAATCGCACGCTGCAGTTGTTGGAAATTGAATCAATTATCACGGCAGCGTGGTGAGGCCGCGGCGAAGGGCCGCTGAGCCGTCGGTAATTGGACAATGCTTTCACGTTGGTTTCGTTAATGAGGCGGTCATTCTCGTAGCTTCGAGACAGCCATAAGCACGGATTCACATAAATCCGGTGAATTAATTATTTTGATATGTTGAAAAGTCGCTATAGCTTTAGTGTGAATGCGTCCAACGAAGAAGTTGTGTCTTAATGTCAACTTTTTTCATGAATTATGAAAAGTAAAAAAAATGTTTAAGGGTTCGTCACACTCCATTATGTCCTGTCTTTACGGGCTCTGATTTTCTCGTTTTTTCAAGTAAAAGCTGCTTTATAAACGGAGATAATGTGATAAAACTGAAATAATCCGTTGCCCTCTCTTTGGTCCAGAGGGTTCAACAACCAAACATTAATACCAGTAAGTCATGAATTTCAACAGAAATTTACTTTCAGAACTTTGTTATTGTTCAAACCATTATAATTATTACTATTGTGTTGAAAAAATGATAATAGAGATCCGATTTTATTGCCGTATGAACTCGCTTAACTGGGTAGTGTAGAATCAATTCTGAAAGCAATGGCTCTAGTAAATAATCTTATGTCAGTTCAGGTCATGCTTTCATTCAAGAAACGCATCCTAAAAATTTAATGATCAATATAGGGTGTGTTAAAAGGAAGTTTTCCTAGACCCCATATCCCGTTCGAATGAATACAATTCATTTATAACAATGATAGTAGCGTTTCGACAGACCACTTGGAGGGAAGTTCCTTCTTAAACGACAATACTTCCCTTCGCCTTTTCCTACTGCGTATATAAACCTGCCATGTATAATCTCATGAACTATACTGGCGTAATAAAGAAGGGGTTTGCCGTTCGGAAAGTTCACATCGTGATACAGAGATGACGTTACATGCTACAAAGGGCCGCGTTTAATCAGCCAGAAGGCACGCCATTAAGCTCAAATAATCACCTTGAACCGTTTCGTTTTTATAATTAAGAAACCTGTCAGCTTTACACGAATTATAAATTAAATGGTTATCGGAAAGCTGATAAAATACTTAGAAATCACAAATATCTCACACGTTTCGCTTCCCTACCCTATTTATTTCTCCTTGCAATCTTATTGTTACGGATTTCCAATTTTTTACTTGTGTAAAAAAATTATTTCTTCACATTGAACCCTTGGAAGAATGTGGTTCTCACTACATCTTCTCTTACAACCTCTTCTATTTTTGTAACTTAGTTATTTTCTTTCATCTAATTTATTATTATATTATGACAAATTTTTATCATTAACTATACGTTTCGCTTTTTCTTGGTATAATTGTTAATAATATTGTACATACACATGAAATATTGTTATATTCTTTAAGTAGAGATACCATGAGAAAGTCATAATATTTTTTTGATTTAATATAAATTCCTCTGACATTATTAAAAAAATAAACTGTCATTTTTAGAGAATTTACTTTGGGTACCCTCGAGGTTATTATGTCAAATAATAATGAAAACTGCTGGTGATTATTTTGACTGTACAGAACCAACAACAATATTTGTTAAACAAATATTCTTTGTATATATGTCATATTTTTATTTTACTCGTTGATACAGCTGTTCTTCTGTAAGTTTAAAATAAGTTTCACTAAATTATTTTTCAGTCGCTTTTGTGTAGTTATGATGAATTTAATTACCTTCTGCTTAAGGTCTTATATTTTGTTATGTAATGCTTCATTAAGTGACATGTCATGTTATGCGTAATAAATCAGATTAAAGTATTCAATTTGACTTATTACGTATTCTATACCTTTAATTTTATAACTAATGAGAGTACGCTTAGGACCAAGTCCTATACATTTTCCTCATGAATTCCATTACCTCCCTAACTTCGTTACCCCTTTCTACAGGCTCATTGCCACTCCGTACTCTGGCACTAGTTTCTGAGACATCCCTCTGTGGACATTTTGCGGTGAGGCAGGTTGTTGAGTGTGCCTCGTGGTCGTACTGTGGTTTCAACTGCGTCAGTTCGACCTGTCTGCCCCTCTCTTTGCGAATACTATTAACTGTAGCCCAGAAAATAAAGTAATTTGAAAAAATTAAATGTTATTTATTACCTTTTTAACCTTTTAATGCGTGTACTCCAATTTTTCTAATTTATAATTAATTATCAGCAAGAAACCTTTTCGGTACTTCCACATTTCTAATGTAAAATATGCTATCCATATTTAATTAAAGGTACAATCTTCAGTTATTTATTAAAATAATTTTTAAAATCCAATAACCACAGTATCATGGATATTTAAAAATAAATGGTACAATATACATAAACGAAACTATAGATATAAATAAGATATAAATTTATGTTAATTTATAGCCAGCAAAAAATCTATTATTTATGTAAATTTATAAACGTATATGAGTCAAATGAAATATGAAAGTGTGGTTGCTAAAAGTCTTCTAGTAGTTAATGTAACTAGAAAAGGTTTTAATAAAAAAACTGACCTGCACAGCTTATGATGTTAAATATTTATTTATGTTCTAAAAACTTATTTCTCAATTATGAATCCTTAGGTCCGAATTCCAATTTTAATTTACATGTTTTCATTGTGTTTACTATACTTTATTTAATAATGAATTCAAGGGTCTTCCATGTTTTGAAATTATAAGGTTTTCATTTATATTCCACGCTTACATAAATGTCTTGTGAGTCTATTTTAAATAGCGTACTGCTTGTATAAAGTTCACGTGGTAAAATAGATCCAAAAATATATACCCTATTATGGGAATTAAAATAGTACATTTTATGAGTTATAGGCTCTTATTGTTGCGTAGCCAGAGCTTAATTATGTATATTGATACAATTATATCTTAGAATGATTCAAGAATGTTAGTATCTTGCAAGACATTCTTTATTCATAAATATATGTTTTCAAGTTAATATATACGTACTAATTATATTTTCTAGTACAAAATCTCTATAATATTAAAATTAGAAGATGGAAAATAAATTAATAGGAAAAAATATTAAGGAAAGAGTTTAAGCTCTTATTTCGATCTCAATAATTTTATTTATCATAAACCTTCTAAATCTATTCATTGTCAAATCAGAAATCTAAACAAAATAAATGTAAATTTTACAATAATGCTCAAAATGTTAATGAATTAATGGCTATTTGTAGTTTATGTGCGCATTGTAAAAATAACAGTCAAAATTATCTGAATCATGTTAAAAATTGCATTTTTGGCTACTGTACAATTTTATGTATTTAGATTGATGATTTGACAGTGAACGTTTTCGTTTGCTTTTGCAATAAATATAATAAAGACAGAAAACGGGTTTAAAACTTTGTTCCAAAATTTATTAACCTGGACCAGTGAAAAATATTTCGACGTAAAGAAAACAAATATGAAATAATATTTAAAAATTTTAGTTGACCATAAAATTTTTTTTATGAGATTTTTTATGCTAAATGTGGAAATAAAAGTAAATATAACTTAAACGAGTAAAGCTACACACAAGTAAAACACAAGTTTACATACATTTTAAAAATTTATTGAAATGATTTAAACAGTATTTCCGTGATTTTTTTCAATTATTGACTTATTGTTGTTTCATTGATAACTTAAAGGTAGAGTATAAGAAGTAATTTTAATATTTAATAAAGTTGTATTCGTGGAATATGAAAATTCTGGAAATACTTTAGTTTATATGCTCAGCATGTTTCACTCCAGACGAATAAACGAAGGCAATAAAGGACTGTTGTTGGTCTATAAACATCCAGCAAGTAGAACAAAATCCAAATGAAGAACGATATTATGCCCAATTGAATTGCTTTCCGAGTCCGCAGAAACCCATTGAATTTTTTTGTTTGAGCAAAGAGGCATTAAATCTGTATCGAGAAACGCTCCATACTCTCTTATGTCTTCCCAATGTATGGATGGGTCACTGGCCATTAGATTTCATTGCATTCGCGAAATGTATCATTCCTCATGCTCGCTAAATTCCAGTCGCATTCCAGAATTTATCTATTTTATTTAAAAATGAAATAACTGAACCAATTTATAATAAATCTAAACCTGATAACAACAGCAAAATAGTTTACATTGTTCCTATGCGTGGTATAAGGGATAATTTTATTATTTACTTATTTGAATACGTTTTCAACCCAAACATTACCCGTGAACTACAGAAGAGACTTTAGTAATAAGTACGAAGGATGATACATAACTGAAAAGATAAATAAGAGGAATTTTTGTGTTATGTTTATAAAACGCAAAACGTATTTTAGATATTAATAAAACAACCATTTTTGAGGGAAATATATATAAAATTAAATTTTGTAGTACCTGGCATGATGGATTTGAGTTACATAAAATTCAGTGTCCAACAAGTAAAATAGTTTAATACTTATCAAGTAAAGTTCATAGCAAAATGTAACTTTATAATATAAATGGCTATTTTTAACAGTAATAGACTGTGAAGGCTAAAGGAAGACGACAGAATAAGCTTTATGGTTTGCCCATATAATATTACAGAAAAGAAATTCCTGGAAGATAAGCTCGCAAGGGTTTTCCGAGAAGGAGGATAAAATTGAACACGTGTCATATGTTTTGGAGCTGCAATACAGGAAAGAATAGATACTTTCAGAATAATGAATGAATGGAAAATACAGATAATTATCAGGGAATCTAATCAAGAATTCGTCTAAAACGGTGTAATCGTATTTAAAATATTTCTATAGATTCTTTTATTGTCCTCATATCTTCACTGATGTTTTATTAATAACTTAGTAGAATTACCATGCGATGTTCACCGAGTTGTTTGATCCTGTAAGACTATAGTCACTGAAAATTAATTTGCTTCATACAAAATCACCCGCAGTTATATTGATATTAACCGTGTAAAAATTCTCATATTATTATTCGCAATTCTTATTAATTATTAGACAGCTGGGCCTTACATTTTTTCCGACGTAACTGAGCGTTAATAATTTTAACAGAGAACCTCATTTCGTTTCACGAATAAATGGGTGCAAGAAAATTTTGCCCCGAAGTTAGTAAGTCCAAAAGCAATACACATTGAGGAACAAGAATATTATAGGCGAGGTTAATATACACAAAGACAGGTGACTCGACGTTGTATTGTTTTATTATTCCTAAAACATAGTAAATAAATGTAATTATAGTCCGGGTCCTTATTCAAATCCTTGGTTCCCTTCTTCTCCCTTTCCCTAACTTAATTCCATTCCTATGCTACTGAAGGGACGTTTCCAGTTTCTGGATAACCCTCATGCAGCCTGTTAGCCCCCCCCCCTTTCCAAATAAAAAACATCAAAGCCACATTGTCATGTTACAATACACTATAACGGTTTCATGTATTTGTATATTCTTCACTGAACAAAGAAAAATGTATTTGATAATTTTGTAAGTAAACTACGATTTGGTTTCTTAATTACAATGATAACAACAAAGTAAATGTAACTAAAATAAATTAAAAATAATAAATATGCTAGAGAAACAGAATAAATGTAAAGCCAAAGGAAGAACTTAATTCCAAAAGTTCTAAAGGAAAGTGAAGGATTTTAGTGTAAAAAAAATTGAAATGAGGTGAAAAAATTAATGAAAATAAAATAAAAAATTAAGTAAGTACAACCCCTTCGGTATTAAATAAATATCAGTAGTTTCACATCGTAAATATTTATAATTTACTCAAAAATATGACATAGTTATCCATATAAAGTGAAAAATATTTTAAACATCATTTTCAACAATAAATTTCCATATTATTATGTCAAAATTTATTATAATACATAAAAATATTTTTTATATATAATACAAAGATTGGTCAAAAATAAGAAACAGAAGAATTTAATTTAGATTAAAACATTTTGTCCCCAATTTCAGGAAAATTTATATAATTACATATACATTGATAAATATAACTACAATTATAATTTCATTAAAATTTAGTGTTTGTATCGCAACATCAGGATTCAGAATGCCAAAAAAACAGATCGGATTACTTAAATTGTTGCAACGGATTTTTAACCTGAAATAATTAATTTCAAAGGTTTAAGAATGCACAAGTAAATGAAACTAATAATGTTTATATTGAATTTAAATTTTGCGTATCTGTGTTTATATTTCAAGAATTAAATGCCAATTTTACAAAACTTTATGTCATAAACCTGGCCTATTAATCTATCCCTTCTCTTAGGCACCGTCATTCATCTTTTTCCTATCTTCTCTTATTCTGCTGAGAACTTCCTCGCTAGTGATTATATCCACTCATCTGATTTTAAGCATTCTTCTGTAGCATCACATTTCAAACGCTTCTATTCTTTTCCTTTCTGCAACCCCTACCTTCGACGTTTCACACCCATATAACGGCACAATCCATACGAAAATTTTTAGTAATTATTTTCCAATAATAATACTTATATTAGCCATAAGTAAATTTCTCTTTTTTTTAGAAGCCTTCCTTTCTTGTGATATCCTACTATTTATATCTACTATACATGTGCCACTCCTAGTTACTTTGTTATTATTATTTTTGATAGCATAAACTGCGCGGTCATTAACGACCAAACCGTTTAAGGGGGAAAATTGAGCCGATCATAATACATTATAACAATTGATTTTAAGAACTTCATCACAGTTTCTCGGTAGTCTGGTAAAATTTAATCTCCTTTTGGTTGTCATCTCCTAGGATATTGGAGAAAATCACTGCAGGAGTTGACGAGGTGATGTTACTGCAGAGATCGGCAATTGTAGGAGGACTATTATGTGTGGGAGGGCGTTAATTTAGAGTGATCGGATCCTACTCTACAAAGGACCGCTGGGACGAGAATGACGTAGAAGTTCTTAACTGATTTGTGGTTTGAAATTGAATTAAGAAAAGCCCAAATTTGCTTCCAGAGCTAGAGTAGCTTTGGAGGAGTGTGTTTCCATACATCCGATAATGTCTTGACGTAATTAGGAAGGTTAAAACAAATTTTATAATTGTTCTGAGTATACCTCGAATAAAGTAGGCGAAACATTACGGCCAAAATTGGTCAGAATTAAAATTATTCACAAATTAAATTATTAAACGACGTATCGTTCCTCAGGGTTGAAAAGCATCTACGAAAAATAATTATAACTGAAGTAAATTAAATGAAATAAATTAATTAAATTTGCCTACGTATGAAATACTGATCGGGAATTGATACACTGACCACGTATCACCCCAAATTGTCACGCCAGATGACAGTCCGCAGCCGCCTCGGTAGGCCTAGGCCCTCAAGAGGGCAGTTGAGCCATTGGAAGAAGAATATATAAATACATAAGTTGCACTTACACATAAAAATAATCCAAAAAGATGTTATAATCACAGATTGCACAAAGATTTATTGACAAATTTATACTTGAAGCACGAACTGTCTCCGAGGCTTGTTATTGTTAATTAGGAAGAGAACTAGGGGTAAGTTGATTGGTGGTTTTTGATAGCTGGTAGATGAAGATCTTCCCATTATGCTGCCTTCAAAATATTCTTTCCAATCAAGCATCCTTTGTTTTTCCTTTTTCCACATAGATTAAGTGCATACAATTAATATAGTTACTACTTTTATCAGTAGGAGGCTAATTTATTTTGTTCGATCAAAATTATTAACATCTTCCGTTGTTCTTTCTTTTAGTTATAATTGTCATATGTTCCGAGTGAGCTTATAATGGAGACGTTTACGTTTATCTATTGTGTTACGAATAGACAATAATTTATCCGTCATTTGACAAGTGACTTTAAGTCGGAACGTAGATGATTCAGAGAGCCGGTTCGACTCGCGACATAAGTCAGTTGCAACGTATGACGCAAATTCTCGTATTAAGATGCGTAATGTTGTCGGCATGCGCGGCGGCACCTGCGAGGGCGCATGCGTGCCGTGCCTTAGCCCTTGCCAACCCCGGCGCCTCGTCGCGGAAAGCGGCAGTTCGTGAATACGCTCGCGAGTGCTCGGTCCCCGGCTTCCTACCTGTTGGGCGATGTTCGCCGCCTTCGAGGACACCTAAACTGTCTCTCTCTTACAACAGGTAACCGCAACACCCTTAACACTCACCGCTGTGCTTGCAGTTTATGCCACGCGCCGTACAAACGTTCACAACGCCGCAACATATTGCACGCCTGGCGATCGCTCACATATTACCTCTTAATTTCATGAAATTTACACATCCATGTGCAGTTACACCTGCCCAAAATACTGATCGAATAAGTGTCAAACTAGTAGCAACATATCAGACGTTAATTTTGGTTGTCACACACGAATTTGGAATATATACTGGAATTCTCCCCGACATCCCTTCACAAGTTATGGCTTCAACAGTAATGAAAATTAAATTACCCTTTCATTATATCGCATCCTCCGTACATGCAGACAGGAAATTCTACAATTATTATTTGGAATGCGGTTTATGAACCCATACAATCATATAACCGTTTGCGGTTAAAGGTTTTTATTGCGCATTTAACAACATATGCTTGTTTACAATCCTGTTACAGATTTCATAAATGGCTTGAGAAATTGTAAAAAATTAAATATCTCGATTTTAATTTCATTACTACTCGCTCTTTACACGATCCTCATCATTGCAACATTTCTTAAAAGATGTGCTCATAATTTTTCCTCTAAATCAACTGTTTTACTTTTCAAAAATTTGATAACTGCTCACTGTCCCACTTTG
The DNA here is from genome assembly GCA_034510155.1 of Eucriotettix oculatus. Classification (NCBI taxonomy): domain Eukaryota; kingdom Metazoa; phylum Arthropoda; class Insecta; order Orthoptera; family Tetrigidae; genus Eucriotettix; species Eucriotettix oculatus. The sequence goes on along the minus strand of CM067378.1, from coordinate 74,655,568 downwards.
TTAACAAAACTCCTAACGGCAGTTGTTAATAGTAATAAACCCAAACTTCAGTCGCAAATACTTTAATTGCCCGCCTGGAATTTACGATTTAGTTGCTCATGGTCTCCTCAAAATTACTTACGTACATCATATAGACACTTACGTGGTAATAAATATATTTATACATATTCCCACGTAAAAGGGTTAAAATAATAAAATGACACCATTAAAAAACTTATGTTGTTAATCACTATATAATACAAGTTGTGAACTCCAGTGATTGACGTCTGACTCTGTTTATGTGATTATCAGTCTATAGTTTACCACTTTCCCCTTACATCAAGCAAATCAGTGACAATATTATTGCTTCCTTGAGTTTGTTTTAACGTCCATGCCACGGTAACATATGGACAGTGTTTGTAACATTAGGATAAAAATTCGTTATTTAAGTGTTCACTATTGGGCAAAGAATCTATCCTATACAAACTCAAATATTTTTATGAATGTGTTAAATCATTTCTTAAACCGAGAAATTATTTAAGAGATATTAAATACGTTAACGTAATTTAAATAAGATATGCTGAGTCAGGGTGTTCAAAAACCAAATTAAATAAATGATTTACACGATATAACGTCAATTGTGTCTATCTTTGATAGTAACTTCCAAAAAACATAATATAATAAACACAGTCTACTTTTGTTTTATTTTCATCACTTCACTAGAAGATTTATAATTATTTTTATAGAATAGATGTTTTTTGTTAAGCAATTGCGTGGCATAGAGTAAAGAATATGTATGTGTGTTTAATAAAGATGTAATTCAGAGTGACTATATTTGAAATGATCAGCGTTAAGCTTGAAGTAATCGATAAATAATACAATCTCATACATTTGTTGCGTCAATGCACCTAACGTATATCCAAACGTGAGCGAGGTTAATTGACTTCTATTTGCGGGACTGCTATTGTAGAACGACATTTCGTCCTATGACGTGGACGTAAAGACAGATGTATCTGGGATCGGTAGAGGAGATTGCAAAGGTAACTTACTTCATACAGATATAAGGAAAATATTATTCGCAAACAGGACTGTCGTAGTTACTAAATTTATAAGAAAATAAAAATAATATATGAATACATTTATGATAATCATAATTAACTGGTAATACAGTAAACTTTTTAAAGTAAATAAAAATGTGTACATATGATGTATATCATATGTACACATTTTTATTAACTTTAGAAAGTTTACTGTTTTATTAGTTAATTGTATATATATATATATATATATATATATATTCTGAATGGGCAAAAATAAGGGTGGGAATTCCACAGGGTTCAGTGTTGGGTCCTCTATTATTTCTAATCTACATAAATGACCTACCTAAAATATTAATTACATTTAAACATTCTATATCATCTTATGGCATTATATTTTGGGGTGAATCTTCAGGAAAAGAAAAAGAATTTCTAATCTAAAAAAGAATCATTGTAATAATATGTCAACATAAAAAAATATTGTCAAGGAATTTTCAAAAAATTTGGCGTAATTACCCTCCCAAGTCAGTACATTTTCTCATTAATGCTTTTTATGATTTAACAATAAAAAATTACACAATACTAATTTAAATGTGCGCAGAATTAACATCAGAAATAAAAAAATCCATCTTATGAAATGTGAGAGACTGTCAATAATACAGAAATCAGTACACTGTAAACATTAAATAGCACCGAAAAAAAATGAAACTAACAAATTTAAAATTGAACTAGCCAACTCTATATTATTTAACTACTCCTTAATTCTCTGTAAAGAAATTCGTAGAACTGTGTAATTAACATTTTGTTATTGAAATTATAGTCACCTCAACAGTAGACGTATGTAATTATTGATTGCACTACAATAAAGAAAATATAATAATATAAAATATATGGTACTACTAGAAATAAGATTATCCTATCTATAAAATTATGTTTCTCATTTTATATCCTGGAATCACTGCTTCATTGAAGGATCTAAGGTATATGGATATTATGTATATATATATATATATATATATATATATATATATATTAATAAATGGCTACCTCGTACAAAATAATTTTATTAGTAAATTAATTTTTAACCATATTATAAACCTGTAATATACTGTCTGTAATGATTTTATGCATATGTATCCAATTAAAAAGTGATGACAAAATAATATGTCACTTAAAATTTGTTTTCCTGAAACAATTATATAAAGATGAATTTAAAAGATCAATTTACAAACGACAAAATGTAAAAACTTTCGATTCAATTACTAGTACTTTTCTTATACGCATAATAGAATTCGTTAGGTGCAAATAAATTGGTTCAGAATTTTTTTATTTTTGTAGATTGTAATTAGACATTAACCTTCACATATTATATCCATGGACAGTATAAAACCGAAACGTAACTGCAAGGACGAAACGTAATACTAATTGCGTATAAAAAATTGAAACACTTTGAATTTAAGTATTAATAATTATTCTAGTTTTTCATTGATGATAAAATGTAGAAAGGTGAAATAGATTGATATCGTATTAGTGAACTGTGTAGAATACATTATATGTAGTTCAGTTCGAACATAAAATCTGCTTTCACAATAATTATATACTGATACAGTTTAGTAATTATGGTTACGACCAATGAAATTATGTTTATCTTAATTGAATGTCTAACGTCTATATTCATAAATAAAATATAAAACAAAAATTGTTGTGTCAATATACGTAAACTTAATATACGAAATGTCGTATTTCTATGTAATTGATACATTTCATTTATGATTACAATAAAAGCGATAAAAATGAATTGATCTATATTATTTGATAGAAAAAGCCGTATTAATTTTACAGAAAGTAAAAACTCCCAACAAATCTCGTTTGCTTTAAATTCATTAATCAGAGTCTACACTTACACATCAAACAGGTGTAACACAAATGTTGGATAATTATACTAACGGAAGGAATATTCAATGATTTAGTCTTTATAATGAAGAAATAATATTAAATTAATTATTATTCCTTACTGGAAGACACAATACTTACTATTTCAAAAGTTTTGCAAATTCATTTGTCATCGTCTACAAGCTTCTTTTAAAACATTATTTGAAATAAATAGTTAGTTTTAACAGATTATGTGCACAGCAATACGCCGTGAGATTTTTCTCCATTCTGTTAGGTTAATTTCAGTAGCTGTAACACTTTTGATATTATCGTACTGAACATAGCTCAGAAGGCTGACTACTTTATTAATTTTATATTATACATCTTTTTAACCATTAATAATATGCTGAAAAAGCAGTGGGTCTTATAGTCAACCATAAATTAATGTTTTTGACGAAATCCTTTTATGAAACTGACTAAGAGGAAACTTTTCAGAGCTCAGCATGTTAAATTTTAATATCATTATTTTCAGACAAAGGGAAAGTCGGCGTTCTGAAAACATAACACGTACATCGAAAACCGTAGGTTCCAACGTCATATATCTTATAAAGTAATATTAAATAACAAAGCTCTGAAAATTATGGGTGTTAGAATATTCCTTTGATTTTTTTTATAAATTTGTAAATTGAAAAGGTCAAAGATGAATTTGGTCACTTACAAGAATGTAATTAATAAAGCAGTTAAGGAAATATTACTTTAAATAATTAATAAGAAGAATACAGTTCTGAAGATTAAGAAATGAGAGGTAATTGACGTATTAAGTAACCTACCTCAATTTATGCGAAGGAGTTAGTTTGTTTACATTCTGATGCTGTTCTGAGAAATCTTGAGGAGTTTCAAGAAGAGCTGTTAGGAAATTATAATAAAAAATGTAAAGAATATTATTAATTTCACTACGTTTGTTTGCATACTATAATTTTAAAACCTTCATATTTCTCACATAAAAATTTTCTGATTTTAACTATTGATTCTCGGTTTATGATCCGTGTCAATTGTTTAATTCAATTGTATCTTTGACACCTGATACTGATTTTTCGTAATGGACACTTGAATCATTTCATTAACAGAGAATAATTTATTAAATCAATACTCAGAATAATCATAACTTATTTAATTTCCTTTTGGTTTTATTAGGAAAGGTGCATCCTTTTCTTGCAAAACAAATACCAACAGTCATGGGGTTTTATATACCATATAATAGATGACTCGGAGCAGGTATAAGTAATTGTAATTTTAATGTACTATAATTTGAAAATTATTAACAGAATAAGGTCTTTAACACACTCTTTTGAATATGTTTATTTCTAAAAAGACAGTTTGAATATTTTTAATTAAAATCTTTGCATCCTTGATCTACTTACAATTATAGCCATTCTTCACTGATTTCCTAAACAGGCAATAAATAATGTGATGTAGTATGTTATAGGTTAGCTAGAGCATTCTATAGGATGGAGAAAGTTCGTGCCGAGTAGAAATCAATTCGGGTAGATCAGTCAGTAGAGCATCCGCTGCAAAGAGGAGTTAGTGCTCGATTCCCAGTCAGGTCCAGATTTACATTCTGACTTCATAGCTAACTTTCTATTCTTTGTAAAATATATTTTCAGTTATTGCTACAATTATTAACAGTATATAAATTTGAGAGCGTGGGGATTCTCATATCCGAAAGACTAATTTTTTTCAAACATTAATTTTCTGATTTTTAAGTTTAATAATAAATAAATAAAAATACGGCCTGATAAATCAGAAAATCAGTTTAACTAGTTTTAGAAAATAGACAAGAATGGAAAAATGTTAATCGAATCAGGGAGTCGAGCCAGGACGTCCCGATATCCAGCCGGGTGCTGGAATTAGCTCAGTTGGTAGAGAGCCAGCCTGGATTTCGGGAGGTCCTGGGTTCAAGTCACTGGTCCGGTTAACATTTTTCCATTCTTGTCTTTTTTCTAAATTATCAATATGCTTTACTGAGCTTTATTTGAAGTATTTCCACTTCCTTAGACTAGAATAAATTTAACTAGTATTTAATTAATATAAATTCAACGTTCCATCCAACTTTGTAGCCTGGTTTAAAAAATTAATTTAATTATGAATGCATAAAACTTTTGTCAAAATATGAAGTGTAATTTTCAATATAAAGCAAAATAAATGACTGATTTGCATTTCATCCTTTTAAAAATGTATCTTGTATCCAATATTTTAAATAAATTAAATGAATATTATGTGAATTATTCCTTCCACCATTTATGTTCCACGTTGTCCCCTTTTTTAGAATCCATGTTTTTTTCTGGCGTTTAATTTTGTATTAGATCTATATAATATTGTTGCAGGTTAAATTATTTCATGACAGAAATATGATTTCATTATTTTTTATTGCTTCATGGAATAAAACGTGGTAATTTAGAATATTTACGTAGGACTGAAGTATTTAGCAAAGATCAGTAATTATTTTTAGAAATAGTTTCATGATGATGCTATAAGTAAAGCACATTACAGAAATATATTACTAACTGCTGATTAAGTAATAATATTTCATTTTCTTTTAAAAAAATAACCAATAATTTATAATTAATGAGGTGAAGAAAACACTTGAGAATGTCTCGTATAAATTCTTTTCTAAAGCGAAATTGCCAACGTAGCTGTCAAAGTCAATTAATCCTCACATGAGAGTGGAAATGCGTTATAAGTATGAATGAGAGTTAAAAAAATGGTCTCGACATAGTCTTTCACGAAACGACTATTATTTTAAACGTGTATCTCTACACACATACTGTTCTTAAAATATTGCACTTTAAACTCAGATATTAAAAACTATATATATATCTGAATTTAAAACCGTAAAATTTCAAATTTTATTCAATCATAAAACCAAATATAAAAAATTATTAGACCATCGTAAATTATTTTATTGTTATCTATGAACAGGATTTCCGGGAGGAACGGGATAATTGATTATTTTTCTTACTCTATAGTGCTAGAGATTAGTAAATAGAGTCAAGGAAGAAGTTCTAGCAGCCGAATTGACTAATTTTGGATGAGGCTTGTGATTAAACTCTTGTTTTGGAGTCTTACATCTGTGAACATATAATTTTTGCAGCATTTAAACAAAACGTAGGCTACAATACTCCTCAGTTTTAAATTTTTAATGGTATATGTTCGTAATATAGTTATCTTTATCTCCTCATAAGTTACGTATAAGGGTTAAATCGGATTTTATTAAGGCTAGGAGAAAAACCTTGAATCGAAATCACGTGCGTGCCGGAACGGGATACTCCTGCATCAGGCAAAATATAATGGAAAAAGTGGCACAATCGACTTATAAGACTGAGCAACAGGATAATATATCCTAAATGAATAGATTAAGAAAGGAAAGAAGGGGGGAAAGGGAAAATGCTAGGAAAGGCTGAGCAGTGGTAAAAGCATTTATTTATGAAAGGAAAAATCGATAAAGCGTTTAACTTAAAGATAAATACGTATAAGAAAGAAAACAGAATAGATGTAAGTATTTTTGTTAAGTTTAATTTCATTTTATTACACTAATTGTGAAGCAAAATATTCTTTCCCAAATCTGTCGGGGAGGTGGGCGGGAGGGAAAATTGAAAATTTGTTTTTAAAAATACATCAAAAATCTAAAATCACTTTTTTAAGTTATATTGATGTTAAATGAACTAAGTAATAGACTAAACTAATGTTTTATTCTGTGATAAAGTTATTTTCTTTTATTATAATTTTACAAAATTGTTAAACAATGAGTGTCGCGTACCTCCCCGATTTTCCCCTATATACAATTTTATGGCGATAATTACTTGTACCATCAAATCCATCTCTGGCTATGAAGTAACCTAAAAGTGACGAACATTTATAAAATCCATGCTCGGGAGGATATTATCTATAATTTATAAATTAAAGTTGGTATGCAGAAAAAATAATTTAATTACATTCGTTTCCGAATTGCGCTTCTTACCTTTGATTTTATCAATTGCGAATTGCAAGGATATGTTTTATTTAATAATTGGGCAGAAAGTGCGTGCATATTTGCGCAGAAATTTCTTGTAGGGAGTCTGATAACGCGAATTCCTGCCCCCTAAGGATCTACCCGCACTGCGCGCAGAGTCCTGCGGGTAGTATCGACTTACTGCTAGGGGGAAAGTTGGGAGGACTAGCAACGCTCGCGAGAAACTTTTCCTTCTGCTTGGGAGTGAGTGCTGCTGGTCTATAGTCGGAATATGAATTCAGAAAGCACACTTTCAAAACTGAAAAATATTCTACGAAGTATCTTTTTTTTTCATTATTTATCGGTTTTATGTAGTGGTTTTCATTTAAGAATCTATTACTCTACGAAGGTCTAATTTATTTGGTTAATCTCCATATTATGCACAGTATGTTGAAAAATCTTATAAGTAATTATTCCACACGTTGCAACAAAATAAGTTGAAAATTACCATGAAATTCAATCCTTCTTTGCTAAAGCGCAAAAAGTTGATATCTTATGCTTATATATTTTTCTAAGCAATACGACAAAATTCAACTATTGCAACCGATTATCTATTGGCGTATTTCAGCGACAATAAAAGCTATGAATTATGGCATACCCTTTACGACTTGTATGACGTTGAATATTGACCCTAATCGAAATGAAGATCATGAATGTATAGAAACAAAAGGAAATAGAACATTTTAGGTAATCTGTAACATGTCCAATACAAGATTAGAAAACCTGTAACACTTCAGTTCCTTCATACATGGAAAAGACAGAATTAAATAGGTTAAAAAATGGAAAATTATACGGGCATATGATCAATAAATAATAAAATGTTTATGTCAATGTAAATATTAATAAACGAAATTCAAAAACTTTTAAGATAACACTAAAAATAAAATTTCGAACATAAATATCGTTATGTGAGTCTTGGGTTAAACGACGAAAGCAGAAAAATTAATAGAAGATTAACGAAAAAGTATGAATCGACACCGAAACTTGTGTGGAGTTCCGCTAGCTTTTTATATTGTTATTTATATTTAAATTGACTGATTTTATATTGTAAAAATTATGAAAAGATGAAATTCTTTAAACTACTTAATTAAGTTTGGTCAAATATTTAAAAACACATTTATCACACATTTATCTGTAACAAAATTTGTATATATATATATATATATATATATATATATATATATATATATATATTTAATGCTTTTACACAATAAAGTTGAAATGAAAATAGGTAACAAAACCGTTACACAGTCTCAATTTTTACAATTAAATTCTTTACTTAAAATCGTCAGTTATTTTACAAAAGCTTTCACCCTAGTGCATGACCATATCCAGGTATTATCACTAAATGGTTTAACTTATCTAATTTTTATAATTTGAATTCATCGGTAATTTTATATATAATTTTAAAATCTGTTCCTTCATTGGTTCAACTGCAACTGACATTATAATGTTTACATTTTTGGATCCCACGTCTGTTGGAAACATTTAAAATTATTTTACAGTCTTGCATTTTATACTTATATTTTACAATATTTTTATACATGAATTTATTTGTTATTTTGATTTTGATTTATTAAATTTATTTTTATTATAAACTATATTAACAAATTTAATATCCACCAACATTATAATTTAATTTTATAATACCTTTATTCTATTAACTTTCCTATAGATATCTTGTTTACTTGGTTTTTTGTCCTAGTAAATTTCCAACTACTATTTCCTTTTCATAATTTCATTATATAAAACGCTGATAGTTTCATTGCCCAGTCTAAATTTTCATATATAGTTAAACATAAATTTTTTTATTTTCTATGTATAATTCTGTTTATGAATTTTTTAGATTTCATTCCACCCTACTTCACGCTTATTTTTGATATTCTTTGTTATCAAAACTGTCTCAGGTTAATCTGTTGTTGTTTTTATTTCCTTAGTGAATGCTTTGTCTATTTTTTCAGCTTATGGACGTTTATCCTAAATATATATTTTTTTAAATTTTTGCATAGCTTATTGTTAACTCGGTATATAAATTATAACAAACGTTTTAATTAACTTTTTATTTTTATATTATTCGTTATTATACATATTATAATCTCTCCTTTCAGTTGAAATGGATAGTCATTGTCTATAATGTGACAGGTTAGATACGTGTAATCCACGTTAGAAAAAGGAAATGGTTTGGAAAGAGAGATTCGGAAAGAAGAGATAAACAGCAGAGTTCACGGGTTCTATTTTAAGGATCCTGAATCGTGCATCAGGTAGATCGGACGCTTTGTACTTGTCCCATGCTTTTCTGATGACGACAGAGAACGCGCATCATTCCCGTCTCTATTATTGGATCACTTTAGGATGCAGATGTTACAATTGCTTCAGTTGTTAGCTCTTACCGTACACCGAACGTCCTTCAAAAGAAACTTGCCGAGATGTTTCCGATTCAAATTTAATTTACTACAATAAAATAAGTAATATTGTTAATAATTAGGAGGTGAAATACTTTGGATTATTAAACTAACAGAATATAAATTTACATATAAACACGTAAAATGATTTAAGAATACGACATGAGAATTAGATTTTCAAAATAACTTTACTATGGAATTTTAAAACGTATCAGCGTAGACTGTTAAAAAATAATGATAATAAATAGTAAAAATATATATTAATAAAGACAAAAGAATATTGTTTATTTATTTTTAAAAACAACTGCATTAGCATCTGTCCCCAAGTCATAAAAACCTTAACAATATTTTGAAAAATGTGTACTGAAAGAAAAAACATTACGGAGAAACGTTTATGAAAATAAATATATAAAGTGACCAGAAAATAAGACAAAATTTAATATAGAATAAAACAACATTTCATTACTTATTTCTGTAACACGTTAGGAAAGAAACTTTGAGAATTCATTTTATTGTACTGTTATACAGGTTTTTAAATTTCTTATTTTTGATTAATTTAAATGCTGTAAGATAAATCAACTATTAATTTGTGGAGAGTGGCTTATAAAATTAATTTTGAGGAATTAGAGAAAAATTATAGAAATTACGGACTTATTCAATCATTACCAGTAAATAATATGATTATTGTGAACAGGGCTTTGGTGCACCTACCACATTGAATATAAACTTATTCTATAAATAAAATTTTGTAATACATAGCTATGATTTGTTCAAATAGAAAATTGTACAGTCATTTGGAGAATATTCTGCAATAAAGCAAATATCATTAGGAATTGTAAAGTGCACTCAAAAGTATATAAGAGCCTTCTCTATTAGTACATTATTCTATATTCACGTCTTGAAATTAATATTACTACCCCTGAATAACATAAAATTATTTTTATATATGTGAAACGTAAAAATGAATTCGATTGCGATTATAAAATTAAAACCGATTACCGCGTACGTCGTTTTTTTACCCATTTTAAATTAGGTAAAAATAAGCTTTTGTCTCGTATCAAAGAGTCTTTAAATTATCCTGAAGCAGGCGCTATCCTTTGTCTTCCTGCCTTTAAAAGCCGACACTCTTTCGCAGCTTTCCCTTTCCTTATCTGTGCGACCTTCGCACAACTCACTCCAGGGCTTCTTTTTATTCGCAACTTAATTCAGCTCCCTTTTTCTAGCTCAACGACGTGTGTTGAAGTTATTGTCAAGCTTTTTCTCAGTTTTAGAACGTCAATCATTGTAATTTTGCAGATTTTTATGTAAACACGTGAGTGTTATAACTTCTTAAAGTTTTTTTTTCGGATAAAAATAGTTTTTAATTAGATAAAGCTGAAATGAGAGTTGAAGCATATCAGTTACTTGTAACTAAATTTTAAAATTAAAATTATTTATTTTTACGTGAAAGTGAAATACTTTTTTCAATAAGTTTTGGTTGTTATTTAAAATATGTTATTGAAACGACTCCTAGCCTATAAGAAGTGAATTGTCTTCAGAATCAATTATCTAATACCAACTAAAATGTCGTCGGTGATTTAAAATAGTAAAAATCCGAAATTAATGAGAAGAATATAGTAAATAGGAGGCTATATTATATATCAATTGCTGTACCTGAACATTATTTTCAAAATTTTACTCTAAATAAAGACTCAAGTTTATATAAAATGCTCCTAGATGAAGTGATTTCCATTTCAATTTAAGATAAATAGTCATACGTTCGCATTTAACTACATAAATTCAAAACTGAAATGGTTTAAGATTCACTCCCTTTTGAATTTACCTGCGCCGATAAAGAAAAGAATTATTACAAATATATTATATATTTTTCTTTTAAAAACCGAATTGTCTTCAAATTTTACACTAAAATAAGAAAAATTTAATTAATCTATAGCCAGTATATATATTTTGTTACGGTTCTACTATTTAATATTGTCAATTACGTTTCTTTGTTTCTACTGTTACAATTGTACCGATGAACATTTATTGTTCAGTGCCTCTATAACATTTATGAAATAATCAAAAGCGTTATAAGAAAATTTTGAAACAGCTATAGTGTTGGATACGCTAGTAGTTTAAAGTCATATATTTAAGTGTACAACTTAGAAGAAAGTTCTAAATTCAGCGCTCAAACTTTACCAACAAGACAGAGCGCTATAGTTTCGCTAGTGAGAGAAATAGTCCGTGGTAATTTAATCTCGAGTGAGCTCAACGAAATGAGATTTTGCTGCCGTTTGAATGCGTCACATCCGATATTTTAGTTATATGTACCAAATTATTTATGTATATGTCTGTTTCTAAATAAAATATGTTAATTATATAAACCGGGAATAGTATCAATCTATGTTACAACCGCTAAGTATATTGTATTAAGTATAAATACAAATGAGTGAAGTGAAATAGAAGTAGAAATTATGTATCAGAATTATAAATAAGTACAACTATAATCGTGGTGGATCTCAGCTTACAAAATCACGAATTTAAACGGTGTGATCCAAATTAAAAATAAATTAGGCGTCGGAGAGAAACTGGCATAGAATCGATTAAATGGAAGGGTATTTAAAATTATGTTAGTCAGTGTCGTTTTAGTGTCATCTAATTTTTTAATTAATATAATTTAGGAAAATATAATTCATTAAAGTAGAAATGAACGTTCATTGCTTTAGAACTCGGTTTCACGAGAGTTAGACTATGACCCAATAGGGTCATTATAATGATGCAGAATAGTGTAAAGCTTTCTTAACATTCTCTCTACGGGTAAAATCGTTTTCTAATTGTTGCACACTATAATGTATTTGAAATAGTCTAAAACATCTAAAGTTATATATATATATATATATATATTCGTATATAATTAGTCATTAAGGTGAAATCATCCGACCACTCTACATACGATTTTATAGTTGGTCGTAGAAGGATTAGAATTGTATTGTACTCTGTAAAATGTTTTCTATAGTGCTTCCGTCAATATAAACTTTATTTTTAATGATGTATACATCCTCTTCCCTTATAGATACTCTCATTTCACGCTCATTGTGGTTGAAATTATTTACAGAAAAATTTGTAGAAACGGAACAATCTTATTGACCCCGAAAGTATTATAAAAATCCTTCCACCTCTACAACTGGGGGTTGAAGTCGTGTCTCACTCCAACAGGTTATTTTCCAGATCACTTTGAAGACGTATAAAAATTTGGTTGAAATTGCTAGAGTATCTGTTCAAAAGAGACTTATTCAAACGTACCTAATATTTCAAAACTGTACAGAACGTTATAATTTATTTAGCATATTTTGTAATCCGATTTTCGCTGATAACGTGTTGGTTGATGCGACGTTAAGTAATAAACAAAAAGGATAGTTTAATCGCCTTTTCAGTCTGTTCAACGTGAAATTATTACTAATTTTAATGAGTGGTTTAGGTAACAAATAATATCTTCCAAGTTATTATTAAATGTACGAAAAAGTCTTATAAGTTACCTGGTTCTCACGCGAGGCTTCATGTAAAAATGGTGACCAAGGTTGATTATCCTCATGCTGAGGCACCTTCACCTATTTTAGGAGGCGTATGTTCGCGGGTCGAAGACCTAAAACTGGTGGAGACACGGAGAATGGAATTCTGCGATCTCACAGAAAACTCGATTCCCTGCATCTCTTTATGTGAAACACTGTGTCCCTAGTCAACCTTCCACATTCCACCTTTTCAATTCCCTTCCTATACCATTAAAGGGGAGTTGCCTGTAACAGGATCACCGTAAGGTAACCTGTTACCCAAAAAAATGAGTACAGTAGACTTTATTTCTAAAACTTTAGTGTTATTTATTTGGTTTCGTGTAAATTTGAAATTATTTTGTTCGACATTTGTAATATTTTTAGAATCTGTTTATGAAGTCCGTAAAGAAAAATAAAGCTTATCAATTCATGCTTTTGGATAATAAATAGTATCTTGAAGCCGTTTTCTATGCAAAAATCTGTTGTATTAGTATGTAATGCGGTGTCCTCTATGAAATATCAGTCTACGCTTAAATAGTCTCGTGAAAATATTTCCTGACTTTAAATATATTACGAAAATAACGACAGTCGCTATTAACAAAATAATATAAAAATATTCAACCAGCAGTTATGTAAATGATTTTCGGTTTGGTGGAAGATATATTCGCAGAAAAATTTTAATTATATATTATTCTACCAAAATAATTGTACCAAATTAATATAAAATATTGAACCACCGGTTATATAAATTATTTTCGGTTTAGTGGAAGATTTATTCGAAGAAGAATTTTAATTATATAATATTCTACCACATATCTGACGGAAATGAGCTGGATACGTGTGAGAAATTATACCGCGACAGCAGATGTAAGTCCTAGATTCACTTCAGTGGCGATGTTAGGTGGACGAAAAATATTAGCCCGAGAAGCACAAATACAATTCTTTGTAGGTGCTAGATAATGGTCCAACACGTGGTTCCCTCGTCCTTAAGCAGTCGCAGAAGAATCACGGCAGAGCCCGAGAGACAACCGGTTCGCGATTGGTTCGCAGACGACGAACAACGACAATCTGTATTCATGAAGAAGGGCGGCAATGTTAGCGTTAATTTAGTTTGAGGATTTACGAGGCACATCACCCCTTAGACCTGAGCTGCAGGTGGCGGCAGCTCCAGAACCTAATTACCTTCTGATGGCTGGCTGCACATGAACTTCTTGCGCCAGCCGGAGCCAAGTTCGCCAAGCTCTGCACTGCTGCCTAATTTATGTTACCAGATTAACTTTTGCCATCTTAAACATTGGGGAGGAAAGTATAAATTAAGTAACGTGAGTTTGGTTACAACGTTGTTGCAATCGTTATACTGTAATAATTTATTTATAAAACAAAACTTCATGCACTGTATCTACAGCCCTTCATGAATAAGGTTGCAGAAAATACCTTCCAAATTAAAACGCTCAACTTATACCAACATTAAAAACTTTTAGTAATTGAATATAGTCTGTATATTTTCCCCATAGCGGAACAGAATCCACTTTTAAATAATTTAATAAATATTCCATCTTTGTGCGTCAATTCACGAATTTGTTTTACTCGAAAGAAATATATTTAATTAGAGGGAAGTAGGGGCGGAACTGGATATCGGGGTAGAAAAAGTTCCCTATTTTTTACTGGATAGTGCTGGAAGTTAGTAAACAAGGGTGGAAATTTATAACTTGTCAAGAACGAAATCCTGGCAGCCAACTCGATCAAATTCCGACGGCACCTTGTAAATGAACTCTTAAATCTCTGAATTTATAGTTTTTGCAGCATTTTGACAAGATAATCTACAAAAATTCTCGCATTTAACTCTTTAATTGTATATATTCGTAGAGTAGGAGTCTTTAGCTGCATATAAGTTACGTATAAGATTCAAATATTCTTTTATTATGGCTCAGTGAAATATTTACATGCGGGGCAGAATGGGATACTAATGTGTGTGAGGAAAAATGTAATGTTCCTAAAAAAATAGAAAAAAACTGTCAAACTCATCTTATTAGCGTTATTTATGAGATTCTGTACCCAAATAAATTAAGAAAGAAGAGTGACGGAGAAAAGGGAAAAATGTTAGCAAAGACTGCGCAGTTGCAACAAAATCATTTCACGACAGGAAAAATTGGTAAAGCGATCAACCGTACACAAAATAAGTATAAGAAATAAAACACAAAAGATATTAAGATTTTTCTTAAATTAAAATACTTTTTTTGCTCTAATTGTAAATAAAAAACTTCCTACGCCGTTCTGCCCCGGGGGTGGAGCAGAACGGGAAAGTTGTTTCTTTTTAAAACTTCATCAAAAATCTTAATTCGTTGTTTTAAGCTATACTGATATTCGATTAAGTAGAGAATAGTATAAGCTAATTTTTTATGTTTTTATGAACTCATTCTCCTTTTTCCATTATTTTACAAAAATTGTTAAACAATAAGTGTCCGTTCCGCCCAGACTTCCCCTATATAATTTACACTACCATCGGCTCTCATTAGAGAAACTTTGAAAGGTAACGAATTTAACATACTACTGGATCTGAAAGAAAGAGCCGGTTGAGCGTGTAATAACGGTACTTACAGAGTTCGAAGCAGAAACTAGGGTAATCAATTTGGCGTTAGCACGTAAGATAAAAGAGAAACAAATGAGCGAAAAATGGGAAGTTAGCAAAGTGAAAGGTGGTAGTGGATTACGATGATGATAGATTGGGAGAGATGTAGAGGAACTTATAAAGTCGCAGAAGTAGAATATCGTCAGACTGGCTTTGATTTTGGAATTAGTAAAAAAAATTGACGTTGAAACGGAGGATGTGTAGATAATTAAGAAATAAATTCTATTTATCAAAATGTTTCGCTAACAGAGCGGAAGTTGATGAGAATAAAAGGGGATTGGATAATAATTGTAAACTAAATATGATGATAAATATCGCTAAAAATATTTTAAAGCATATTATTTCCTTTTATCATAATACTTGTGACTATGGGAAAAATTAAAACTTTAATTTAATTAATATAACTGAAACAAAAGTGTACTATATTAGTAGCAATTAACGAATGACCATTTGTACGGTTAGCAAGAACTTTTCATTTGGCCGAGGCATCCATTTTACTGGTGTGTTTGTTGAATGGTGTGTAAGTCTTAGTTAGGAAGTGCTGTGACAGTGAGACGATGTCTGCGGTGAGAGGAACGGCTAACGAGACGCCTGGCGACCTCGCGTGGCCGCAACGCACGATCTTATCTAACCACAGAGCTAACAAAGTGGTCGCGAAATCCAACAGGAAATTTCCATTGCAAACGGCTTCACCTAACTCAACTCACCTGCCGTCCAGAATTCCCGTCCCGGCATAAGCTTTGTATCAAACCTTTTTAAAACACATCGATAACCTATTGCAGCACAGGTTGAGTAAAATCTTCCATTATGAAGGTTTCATGAAGTACATATCATATTATTATAAAATTAATAATAAACATAAATAAGAGGAAGGAAATATTGGACGGTAAATAACAAATTTTAAAATACATTACACAAATAAAAATAATAAATAAAATAATTTAAAAATATAAAAATAAAATCTAAAACATCTAGTATTTAAAATAATTAATCCAATTCAACAAATTATCTATTATATCCTAAATTTTTACATTAATCTTAAAATTATTTTAAAAAGATATAAAAATTATTAAAATTAATGGATTACTTCACTTTTAAGTATCATTGTCTGAATTTAGTTTGTTCATATTAGTTTTATTAAACAATATTAATTTATGATAAAAGTTTGTTAAAAATTTTAAATGTCAGTATTTAAAGAATTTATTATGACGTAATTTAACAATAAGGCTATTTTTTGAAACCACACAAAATTGATAAATACTACCTTATATCTTTTCACTTTTGATATATCTTAATATAAATCTGTATTTTAAATGTAAAAATTAGTTTTAAATTACGTTATTAATGCTAATGTTTAATGGTAAATTGAAGGAAAGATAAAAGTTCATGATCGAATTGTGATATTCTTCTGTTTACAGTTTATTTTCCTGAAAATATTTAAAGAAGGAGAATATTGTTGTAATTTTCTATTTGTCAAACTTAAGAAGTTATAAAATTTTGTATTTTAATATCGTAATATATTGTTTGTTTTTACACGACTTATGACAAAGGAATGTTTTTATTTTTGGTATATGTTAATTTTAAAGTTAATTTTAGAAATGAATTTACTTTATGGAGGTTAAAATTATAACAGACTAAATTGTATTACTGTAGAAAAAACATGCATGAGCTGAAAAAAACATACAAATGTACTAAAAGTCGTTGAGGTGATTAAAATATTTTAAATCTCTGTAAAATAGTAATTTAATTTATCTTTATATAAAAAACAAGCGTAAAGTAAAATATAATTTATATACTTTAAAAAATTGTTTATATACAGTTTGTTGAACACTTTTACTGGGATTTAACCTATTCGCAGAAAACTAAATACATAAAAACCTGTGTCTCATGGTTGCGTTTAAAATGGAAGAGTCGCATAACAGATTTTACGCTTTTCTGGTTTTCATTACTTCAACTTCTAGACACTTAAAAGCTTTGGCAGAACTTGTGCAATTGTTTGTAAATTAAATTTCTTCAGAGGGAATAGGAAACGTCAAACTACTATTACATATATGCGAAATTACATCCACAAAATATACAAAACTCCACGAATAAGAATGCTAACAAATTTTAAACATACATGTGAATAGTATTTATATAATATCGAAGAAAAATAATAAATAAACACATAAAAATATGTTAAAAAATATTATATACTAAGAGAAATATACAGTAGGAAAATACATAAGTTGAATGGATTAGCATTCTTCGAAATATTGGCATATCTGGCAGAATACGATTAAAGAAGAATAGATTACTTCTTAATTTAACATATGTTATTATTATATTTATTATTATTGTATACTAAAGCACTTCAGACTGTGGTTCAACAAATATTGAATCGGAAAATGGCTTTACGGCTTCGAAAATGTCTGCAGGCAATCAGGAATCCACTCTCAAGCAGGATACCTCACTAATGATCCCATCATTGGAGACAAAATGAAATAAAATTGTAATTTAATTCCATAAAATTCTACAATCTGCTCCTAATCTACTAAACACATTCCAAATTTAGATGTAGGTTATTGTTCTGTATTAATATTTATCGTTCAGATCGGTTAATATTTTTACGTTTAGAGAATAAATGAGACGCTATTCAAAAGACAAACACTTCGATAGGTATAATATTTTATTCAATAAAGGTCATTTTTCGAGGAAGCCAAATTAGTGATCCACTCGAATGCTTACAGATTAAAATTTTAAGACTAAATGCCGAATGATGTAATTTATTTGGTGAATTGATTCTGAAAATAATTTTTCTTTAGTTTTATTTGGAAACAAAAACAAAAGTTTATTAAAGCTGAGTAAAATATTTTCAAGTATTTTCCAAAATTATCTATGTTCACTAATAATAATCTATTATATATTATTTATTCTAAAATAAAATGGTGTACATGTAACAATACGTTTTAAAATATTTGAAAACATTCTGTTTTGCTTCATAACGCCATCGCAGTATTTGAAATTTTTATTGAGAAAATATTTTTTAAATATACTTTTAAACAACAATTTATTGTTATCCATGAAATAGTATACCGAGAATACAGGTCTACACAGAATCGATGTGAACGAACAAACATTAAACAATTCAGAAAAGATAGCTTATACTATGAAGTAAATAGTCAGTTAAATGCCATTCTTTTGAAGTCTTATTAATATTTAATCGAATAAATCTTTTATAATATTAGCAAACCTGAAAATAATAATGAATTGTTGGAATGTCAGTATCGTTCAAAATGTAAATAGAATAAATCTCACTGAATGTAGTTCATAAAACGAGACACTGTCAGAAAAATGAAACTGAAAATCTAAATAATTAGGAATAATTTTTCCCCGTATAATATATTTAAAACGCTTTCAACGTAACTGTAATTATTATGTATCAATAAGAAAGGTATATTTCCATTTTAACTGAAGACCAGTCTTTTCAATATCCTCCGTTTAATTCATGTGATTTTTTAATTAATTAATAAGACAATATTTATTTTTTCAGATTTCAATTATGGATTTGATAAGTGTTGGCAGTTGCATCGTTGCAGGCCTGTTGTATTATGGGACTCTGGACGCTGGATTTGTTTACGATGACAGGTTTGTAAACTATTTTTTCAAGATAAATAATAGCATAAATAATTTTAATAAATCTTTGAATGTCATTGACAATTTTTATAGCCATATGAGATACACATTTTTTAATAAGTCTGTTTCTCCGACTGAAAATAACTGCACTACATTTTAACTCACACTACTGACATATCAAGGCGCTGCGTTTTTATAATCTTCATATATCACAAACTGAAATGGTTTGGAATGAAATTCGCAAATAGTTTTACATTACGTTTAATAGCTGAGAACAAGGTTTATAGTTTCCGGCTGTTAATTTCAACATAGAACGGACGAAAGATAAAACTTTATTTTCAAGAGATACGCTAACAATATAAAGGTATTTTTTTAATACGATTACGTAAGTTGTAGTGTAGTGTTACTCATTAGAAACTATAAAGTTTAAAATTATATTTATACAGCTAAAGTTTCTTATCCTTACATGTATAAATATAATATATATATATATATATCGATTATTTAGTTAAGACAATATAAAAGTTTTCCAGTAACTTTTATGTCAAACTACATTTATATATAACTTTGTAAGATAAAACAGCTAATATATAATTTAATGGTGTTGAAGATACCGAAGCTAACCATAAGGCAGAGTGCGATCTGATAGAGAATTTTCTACACAATAACATGTTCTATAGCTTCAATATACCGTAGTCACTAACCATTTGTAACTACTTTTCTTTATTTACATACTTTACATACATTATTATATTAATCTGTTTTTTATTGGTTCTAAATTGTAGATTCATATCTGCGTGATATTTATAAAATATTAAGTTTCTTCTTCCATGTAAATTACATACTACGTATTACACAGGCATAAGTTTCCCTACACTTGTGAAAATGACAGAATCGTAAAATGATTTCTTACAATTGTAATAACAAATTCTTCAAATAATTTATTTCCACCTTTCTTTAATATCATACCATTGACACATGTATAATAAGTTACATATCGAATATCATTGGAATCATCCCTATAAAATTTATGCTTCTCCAACTCCTTACATTTTTTTAAATGAAATAATAATATCAATATTCACTTTCAAAAGCAGTTTAAATGTTTAAAATCATTTCTTCGTATTTAGATTTATGTTTACAATTCTATTAAATCAAAACTAAATTATTTAACATTAGTAAAATTAACAAATGAACAAATCAGATAATATATTTTCTACAAATATGTAGGACTTTTTCAGGTACAGAAAATTTCAACTTGTGTTAAATTTTGAGTGGTCAAAACATAGTTGCACGGGACACAGTCAATGAAACAAATGTTTCTCATTTTATGTAATTTTAATGAGTTGTTATCTATTCAAATTTGAATTTCAGTACGAATTTTATTACTCAGCTGAACCTGAATATTTCAAAAGATCTAGACGGATCTTTGTAAATGAACTGACCTTTATAGTGTTGTGATAATGAATTTGTTTGTTAATTGTAATAAAAGTTTATTTTCAGTATTATCTTTAAATCTACACCAATTTTCAAAGAAGAATTATTAGAAATTGTTATAAAACGTATACCGTATAACTAGAAGAGACAAGTATTTGGAAAAACGTTCTTAATAAGTGAACTGAATTAGAATATAATAAATAAAACTGTCAGAAAAAAATAATTTATACTCATTCAATATAATCATCATTGTGGATTCATCAGACATCTTTTTAAATGGGCGAAACTATTACAGATTAGGGTAATTAAATGTTGTATACTGCCTTATAAATAAAAACAATCAGCCAGTTTTGTCCTCGACACAAAATTTCCCAGATATGCAATATATTTTTCTTTAAATATTGCCTGATGAGGTCGAATAAGGAGCACGAAACGTCATAATTATATTAAATAAATGTAAATTAAATTTTAAAAGACAAATGTTTTTTTATTGTTTATACTTACTGTCAGACATTTGATTTTGAAATTTAAATTTGTTTAAAATTATCCCGTGCAATATTTTTTTAATTTATTCATTTTCCTCATTATGTTTAGTCGTTGTTTACATACTTTGATTAATAATTATCTTTCTGGGCTGATAAGCTTTTTATACTTACACAGCACGTTTCACATCAACATTTTTTAAGCGTAAACCGGCCACTGAGTAATTCTGTGGACTTCTAAAACAAATTTCAAATGAAAGTGTGTTTCATCCTCTTATGAATGCAAAGAACAATTTTCTGCTGAAAGTTTCACACACAAATATTAGCATGGATTCACACATGATTCGAACGAGAATTTTTAAATGTCTAAATGATAAATATTTCCAAAAAATGGTTTTCTGTTTAAGTGTTGAAAAATGTTTGAATAAGATGAGAAGTACAGATACCTTTTCATCTTATTCAAACATATATCAACACTTAAACAGAAAAACATTTTTTGGAAATATTTATCATTTAGACATTTAAAAATTCTCGTTCGAATCATGTGTGAATCCATGCTAATATTTGTGTGTGAAACTTTCAGCAGAAAATTTTTCTTTGCATTCATAAGAGGATGAAACACACTTTCATTTGAAATTTGTTTTAGAAGTCCACAGAATTACTCAGCAAATAAGGGATTGGGTCACAACTTCATCATTGGTTAATCTTAATACAACTCTTGCCAGATAAGCTTTACTCTAACATAACATCTATTTCTATCATTTCCGTTACGTTATAGATTTATATTATATTATTTTCACAAGGATATACTTTTTAAACGTTAGTGTAACATTTTTTGGTGTTAGAGGAACAGTACGGAAATATCCCTACAATCATTATGAACTGCGAATTATAAAACATTTTGAATATTTAAAAAGAAATTAAAAGAATCATTACTTATTATTATATAGTTATTTAGGATAAAATAACATGTTGTTTAAGTAATGATACTTTTTAATTGTTTTCTGCGAGTGTAGCATGGGATGAGTGACTTAGTTACAGAAAATTCCATCTCGGGCGCCAGAAACATAATTCAGAATCATTTGCATTACGACTTATAAAACATTTTGCGTTAGCACTAGCTAATTACAAAGTATCATTACTTAAATCAAATGTTGATTAAATTTTAGCATGATTTCACGCTAGATAGCGATATAATCATCTCGTTTGGCAGGCTATACGAGGGAATGGTCTATCCACTTGTAGGTTGTATATTTGTTTAGGGTAGGGCCTTTTTTCTTCTGAAAGGGAGGAACGTAAATCATCAAACGTTCAACAGAAACCTACTTTGCGTTGATTAGCGCTAACACAAAGACGTTCACAACAATTTAGAAAATTTACTGTCAGATTACCTTGATTAACCCCCCTTATCTAATAATTCATACCCGTTAATAAACTTAAGTAGGTAATGTGTCTTTTCTCTGTTGATCAATGATGAAATCTTAGCTCCAAATATTTTGTTGGGAGATAATCTCAGATTTTTCATATTTAAAAGAAAATAATTGAAGTGAAACTTTCTTACTTCCATAAATGATTTCATATTTGAAACATAACGATCCATTAATATTAAAACTACAATATTCATACAATTAATAGAGTGACAATTAAAATGATATAAAAATACAAAAATTAATACATAACGAGCTACTAACGCATTTGCATGAAATATGAGAATATTGAATCGCGGATACAATTCTGCGATATATAATGCGCAACCGTCGCAACGAAACTTTTAATTCAATTAACGTTATATTAACAATGGAACGAGCTCTTAACAAATACCATTCTAAATTAAATAATATTCGCTGTATAATGCACGTACATTTTTGATGGAAAATTCAATACAATCGAGTTGGAAATTTGATTATTATGATACAACTGATTTTAATTAATTTTCCCTCTACTAAATGGCATCATTTAATAATGTCAGATATTTCAACTAATATGTATATGTTATAGAAATACATATTATCTTTCTTTGAGCCACACAATAATAATTACATAAACAGAAATAATTGAAAAAAAGTATAAAAATTTATTTAAAAAGTTTTATTGTCTAAATTAAGACTTAATATATTTAGTCAGTGTATATATTTAATTTTTTATTTAGGAAGAATGTCAAATAATGTAATTCATATATTTTATAAGATATGAGGCATAAGTACATAACGGAATATTTTGCGCCTAAATACAACCCTGAGTTAGGTTTATAAAACTGGGATCGAATTATAATTTAAATTCAAGGTATTGTCATGTGCCTATCCTTTTATTAACGTTTATCATAAATCTTAAAAACCGTTGTTTGACATTTAAACCCCACAAAGACCAACTAAGTCATCTCTCAGTATATCACTTGCTACTATATACTTTCTTTCTGAATTTTCGGTTCTTGTTACACATACACTTCTAGCTGCTGCCACTATTTGTGAATGTATTATTTACAAAAAATCATGTTAAAAGTTTGATATTTCAAAAGTCAAACCACGCTGATGTCTGAAATTCGGTGCAGTGGCTAACATGAATGAAATCGTTGGGCTTCTGTATTTCAGCGTTTCATTAAAATTGAATCCTTAATAATCCAAATTTCCGCGAAAATTAAATATTGAGAGCTACATTTCAAACTAAATTAAAGAGTTTCCGTGAACGTTAAGTCTATTTTACGTCCTTAATAAGCTTACTCCGGCGCACAATATTACTGAGGTACAAATGTTATTAGTATCTACCGAAGTTCTCGGGAACACCGAATACACTTTATTGGTTCAATGCTTTTTCTAGATGGTTATTTGAAGAGGGTATTAAAAATATCTACTCCACTGAACCTCATAAATTATAGACTGAAATATTTCATGTCTTAAATTTCAGATTTTATTTTTTGTGTGATACTGTTTCCCTGTTTACTTCTTCCAGGATTGTTTACAATAAATTTTCAAAATTGAGACCACTAACAGTAATACATAATTTGATTCGCTAACAATTCCAAAGATGCCCGAGATTTGGCGCATTGTTGCAGCAGCAGCTGACAGACGAGATCCTTTGCCCACAGTATTGTCAGCCAATTACATCTGTCTAATTTGTATTACTGTTTGAGGTCTCAATTTTGAACATTGCAAACTTTGTTGAAAGGAATGACTATGATGATGTAAACAGACAAAATTAGTCTTTTCTGTCACATTTTTTTGTGTTCATGCATTAACGTTGCACATTACAATTCCTTTTATAATATGCTGTACCATCTCTCAAAGTTTGTACCATGGCAGTCTTCTAATTTATAACATGATAATTTTTCAAATATATAGCACAGATTTAATGACGCGACCTGATAAACTACCGAAATTATATATATTTAAGTTTATACATCTATGTAAATATATATTCGATCCTAGACTGAATGTACAAAATCTATTATTACTTAATGCTCATCTTCTTGTAAAATGTATCTCAATATAACTCTTTCCAAGACGACTAACAAGTTTGTTTTTTCAAATCCTAGGTATACTTTGTCCCTTTCCATTTATTCTATCTTTTTATTTATTTCTCCCTTTATATTAATTTTCCCTTCTTCGATTGATGTTTTTGTCTTTGATATTTTCATACTGTCTTCCTTCATGAATAAATATTGTGGATGCTTGTTTCTTTTTCCTTTCCTCAGATAATGGATTAACTGTAGTGTCAGTATTCTTCGAAAAAAATAATTCAGAGTTGTTCACCTACAAAGGCACTCGGTTATAAAATTTGAAGATTATAAAGAGCTAAATTATTCTCAAAAATTGTTTTAAAAACAGATTTTTTCTATTTTATTCCAAATAAAATTATATTAACTTTATATATGTAATTCCAGGTATTATATTATTTATTGATATATTTTTATTCTTAAGGATAAAACGTATATATTTTATTAATCTGGTAACATTACTTTTAATAAATATTAACAGAAAGATATGTGTATCCTCTAGCTTGTAAATAAAGATAACATTTTTAATATAGTACAAGTACTATCCATGACGTAGATAAACGCAATCACTGAATTATTCTATGTTGTTAAAATTTTTAATTTCAACAACAATTAATGTCATTCCGATCGAAGATGTAACTACTTGGTAAGTACATTTAATATGTTTATGGTATATGGTAATTATCTGAAAAAAATTAAAAAAGAAATTATTTATAAATTAAATAATATCTTATTGCCTTGATAACAAATGTAATAGGCATAATTATAATTTTAGGTGTAGTTTGAATGAAGTAATGAGGTATAGTAAGGTCGCCACTTATAGACGTAAAGGATGGCCAGCAAATAACAACGTATAGACAGTGAAATAGCATACTTGGGGCTAAACCAGATTATTGGTGTTTAAAAAAGTAAAGTTATATAAATTAAACTATAATTTAAAGATTGAACATATGCTTTAATTGAAGTTCAGCCGAAGGACACGGGAATCGAACCAGGAAATTACCGCTTTCCGTGTGAGGCTCTTAACCTGGAATTTTTCCATTCACGTCTTTAAAATTTATTTTCATAGTCATAGTCATAGGCTGAACTTCAACTGAAGAATGTCTTCTTTCTTTGAATTAAAAATTCGTACATCTTTGATCAATTTACACAAACTTCGTACTTCAGTGAATGTGGTTAGTAAAATTTTAGGTGAGCTTAGCATAGGTTGCATCTGATCTAGTAGTCTACCTGGGCTAACTCAGATGGTTAAGAATCCCGCCCGGAAAGTGGGAGGTTCCCGGTTCGACTCCCGGGCCCGGTCGAAATACAGATTAAATTATAATGTAAATATCTTGGATTGAATAAATGTGAATCGGAAATTCCATATGCTTACGAAATAGTTATTAACACTTTTCACATAACTATGGACTCATGGTTTGAAAGTTTGTGTGTCATATGTAAATGACGAAGCAGTAATTTGTTTGTTTTCTAAAATTTATATACAGTTTTTTGGCTTTACTTGTAGGCAATATAACAGTGAATAATTTAAAAGTGATTGTTTACAAATATATATAGAGGACTGATAACTTCAATGTAATTGAAATCTTTTAAGTAATTGAAGGTAATACTATTTTATGCAAATAATTTTAAATCTTAAGGCAACATAGTTTTTAGAAGTATTACTGTTATGTAATTATTAAATTTTGGTAGTGTATGACCTACAAACTGCTGAAAGCTCGTCGATTTAAAGATGAAAAATGACAATGGAATAATTTAAAACACCACAAAAGTCCTTTTATAATTATTAAATAAATAATTTTAGTTTTTCTTTTAAATTGTGCTTCAATTTTAATTGTATTGACCGTTTTAAATTTTCATAAAATTTCTGACTACGAAAAAGAAAACGTTATTTTGTGTTGTGACAAACGGGCGGAATCGGATACAGTAATATGTATATATTTATTATATTTCTATTCTTGGGAAACAATCGTGTATTGTGTTATTAATTACAGCGTAATTTGCAACTCGTTTATAAGTTGTATTAAGAGTTAGTAATATAGTGTTGAATGGGTGTTAGCAAAGTAATGGATAAAGAGTTTTTTGAATTTTTAAAATGCGATGAATTAAATTTAAACGCTTAATGGAAATTAATGAAACGATGGTCGTTTGCATGAGGCTCCTCAGTCTTTTCGCTAATATCACCATGCGCTCTGCATTGTTCGCTTGGAGATCCTTAGCGCGAGAAGCAACCGCAGATACAGGGTGCAAATGATAATGTGATGGAGGGTGCAAGGGGGAGGTGTCTGCGGCGAAGGGGCCGTGTAAATGTGTTTGTCGCGGTCTTTTAGCCGCCCCCACGCCACCGACGTCAACCGCCCCAACTGGTTGATCAATGTCATGCGGCACACCCGGCTAATACCTGCGCCATATTGATTGTGAATATATTATGTAGGGCAGCTCCCTCCCTAGCGAAGCTTGGAAGCGCAACTTTACTACAGAAATTCATTAGCCCACAAGTTGCTTTAATAACTAAACTTTATAATGGTCACGGAAGCCAATGCAGAGACGTACTTTTAGTATCCCCGGGCTGTAATGTCATGTGGTAGACGAAATTTGAGTTTTACAGGTGAACTTTTCATATCAAGGTGTAATCAAATTATAAGTGTTTTTTTTTCAGTTTTATGTACGCGGACCGCTCACATCTAATGTGCTACTGGAACTTAAGAATGAAATATTACTTCGTTTCAAGCACAAACTAATGTGGAGGCTTGGCCGCTAATGCAACCGCCGTCAGTGTTTTTAAAAGTCACTTCATTTACAATATACTTAGTTAAAGAGATTTGGAGGAGCTTTCATAAAACATTTCTATTATTTTTTTGAACGCATGGTTATTGTCAGGTATTCCGTTAACAATTATTGACTATGAGGGGACGGGTGCTAAGGGGGAAAATTTTTTAAATATGCAAAGACGTCGAATAAACCTTTTAGGGTCAATTCCTTATGTAATGTTCCCCCACAAATTACTCGTGTAAAATTAATACATGTTTTATGTTTTATATAAAGAGAAATTAATCTTGAAGAGGATACAAATAGGTACGGAAACTTCTGGTAAAGGTCGTTTCATTCATTTATCGTACTTGTGTATAATTTTAACCTCACACAGGATGGCAGGAGAGTATTCATAGGGATGGGGGTGGTGTGGCGTCACATAAAGATAAGAAGAAAACAACCGAGATTGGCGTCAAAACCGGTATAATGTGAGTCGTAGAGTCTGATTTTTAACACATCGGCTAACTTGCAATTCAAGGTGTAAACAAAGTTCCGAGACCAATATTAGAACTTGAGTGCTTTAAAATCCACTGTTGAAGTTTGACACGATTACTACTTTCATGGTCGGGTGTGGAGTGGCCTGATATTTTCCCCGTAATGAGAGGTTGGGTGGAGAAAGAGCAATTCAATAACGCGAAATCAAAGGATACTGGTGTATAATTTTAAGTTATTAAAGTTACTGCGTTTAATTCTGCTATTCAGCTTCACTGTTCTTCAGTCTCAGAGTGTCCCGGTTAACGGCGTTATTTACCGGGCTAATATTAATAAATACCCGGGCAACACCTGGCACCCAGCTAGTCTTTAATATGACTGAGCCTTGGGCAGCGCACAGTTGCTGAGGTGCCACAGGGTGGTTTTTATTGTTCTTACAAATTTCGTTTAAAATATTAGAAGAATACAGTTTTGTATAGCCACAGTGACGAAGCCCATAGGTCCACACATGTTTACGTATTTTTTTATTATTTATTGAAAGTATAGTCGCTTCAACAGTGGAAGTACTTGGTGATTTAAAAAAATATTTACAATAAGCAGAATTAATTACATATAAATTGCAAATAACACAATGCAAGGAGTGAGGATAAAGAGACACTTTGTGAACAGGGAAAAACGATTACAAATGCACTTATATTTATTCCAAAACACCAATTTCTACAATGAAATTAAGAAGACTGTGAACCGCAACTGGTGAATTACTTAACAATCTTGAATCTTTTGATGTTGCCATTGTGGGGGACGTCAAAAGTATGTGCGACACTGTCAGGACGTTGTTACACTCTGAGAATAAAGGCTGAGGAGACCTAGAAAAGAGAAATGAATGTGTTAGGCGGGAGTGGAAAGATCAGAGTCCTGTAAAAACGATCTGCTGTCTTCTCGAGGTGTCAAGTGAATAGGTTATACCTTTGAAGGACTTCTTTTAATTAAAGAGGATTCCTACTTTTTTCGACTAATATCATTGATCCAACTTTCTGACAGGAGGTTGATGCATCCCAGCATTAATCCTTTCATTAAACAGGCATGAAGGTTCAAGTAGTTTATTTGCAAGGAGACCTCCTGCCTAGCGGCTTTGTTAGCAAGCTCGTTTTCCAAAATACCCGCATTAGCTGGGATCTAGCCGATGGTGATTTGTTTGTTGCTTCTATTTAACTTCCAAAGAAGGCTCCTGATTTCACAGACGCAACCACTTTTACACCGTTGGTTTGAGAGTGCGTTGAAAGCCACGACAGAGTCCGGAAAAATCTACGTTAACATCGAATAAGTTTCCTTGGTATTAATATAAAGCCATAGGTATTGCATATGTTTCAGCCACTGCAGCAACGTATTGTTTTGGATATCACCAATTTATTGAGTAAGGACGGTTTTGAATTAACACTCCTCCCCCAAACATACAATACACCTGTCAGATATTTAGGTCGAGTTATTTCCGTTTCCTTTCAACTTTCTGATTTCCATTCAGGTGGAGACCGAAAAAATTAACTCCGTAGCATATATTGTTCAAATTGATAGGACGGTAAACTTTACTTTGACTTCTTCGTCTTAGACACTTGGATGATAACATTTTTAAAAATATTAGGAAAAATTAGTGCTCGTGAAGAATAATATATGTGAAAAGCCGTTATAGGGCGCTAAAAACTTGAAAGGACCTCTGCTGTGGCTTTGAAAAAGTGATTAGGTAAATTTTGTATTGTAATTGATTTTAAGGAAAGTAGTGAAAATATAAACATAAAGATAATAAATTAAATTTTATAATTATCAGCACGAGAGTTATATAAGCTTTTCCCCGTCCTCTCTGAATTCCTCCATTTTACTGCAAAAGCAGCACCAATGCCACCCTTGTTTACTACACATCAACCATTCCCTAAATCGAGTAGGGGAAACCTATGGTCCACACGTATCCTGTTGTGTCTCCAATTTGCAGAATGAGTTTCGTGGGCGATGTAGAGTTTCCTGATCGGGATATCGTCACATAAAGTGAACGTTTATTTATTAAAATTCTTAGAGTTCTAGATTGTAATAAATCCTCAGAAAAATCCAATCATAGAAATTCCTCCGATAATCTGCGTTCGTCGTTTCCTGTATTCTTCGATAAAATCTTCTTCATCGGATATTGCCCGAACGAGGTTAATTTACGACATCGATCGACGTTCGTTTTAGACGTTCACAGTTTTCTTGTTCGCTCTTCGCTAACCGATTCTCGGGAGGACACGGCTGTATTTTTATATGTAGCCGTATCGATTAAAATTGATTCATGAAATTTATGACGATAATATACACAGAGTCTCAATAATATTTTATATGAAAAGAAGAAAACAGGGTAGTTAATCATACATCCATTATTCTGATGTTTATGTGGATAAATAGTCAAAAATAAATATTGTTGACTGTCTTAAGCTATATGTCTTAATAATGTGACAACTAGTTTTTTAACTAATAACCTATAGAAGACGACCTTTAAATAACTGGTTTTTTAAATTTATTTAATAAACGTTCCATGTAATTACCTTATTACTTGTTTTATGCGTCGTTATATGTAAACAAAAATAGTGTATGCTCATATTATTAGTATTATAATTAAGGTTTGCAAAATTTTGAAATACTTGAAATTAATATCACGCAAACGACCTAACTTAGAAATATGGAAACAAATAGTTTTGAGTAAGTTAACATTGATTCTGTGAAATTTTCCTTTACCGGTATCGCAGTATCGTTAAAAATATAACAAACAGAAAAATAAATTTAATATTTCTGATTATACAATAAAGGAAGACACTCATAAATAATAATGACCAATATATTTTACTTCTGGTAACTAATAATTTTGAACATTTCTTTAGTTTGTAAATAAAGACGATTTCAAAGCTATATGCAACGTCACATTAATTTTTCACCCTCAATAATAGGAAATAGTAACAAATTAACAGTTAAATCATAACAAAAAGAAAACAAAACAAGTGGTGAGAATAATTTAGAAACACTAAACGATACGTTACTTTTCACCTTTGTAAACATTTTGAATAATATGAAATAAAGTAGAAAAAATATTAAAGTGAAAATAAAACAAACGTTATTTGAAACTTAAAGGATATTGCTTATTATATCAGTTTTACATTCATCGCGAGATGTTACAATTACTGCCATCGAAAATTGTTTCATCCTGCCAATTCCTTTAGAATATTTTTCGAGTAGAACGGTTGATAATAAAGAGTCGTTTGTTGTTAGTTAATATTTTTATTTATTGAGATTATAGACGCGTAACCAAAGGACGGGATATTATTTGTTTGAGATAGTTTTTTAAAGTTATATTAGTTTTTTAGAGGAAAACAATCTCCGCAAAATTTCTGAATTCAAATATATCTTTGAAGTTCTACATCAAAAACGCAAGCTTATGGATGATTTTTAAAACTTGTATATTTTATATTCTTTGAAGATTTTCAGAATTAACTAAACCGAACATGCCCAATTGTTTTACAGATAAAATAGTAAAAAATTACGTTTTACTGATTTCATTCATAATTTTAACGCACCATTGCTGTTAGTCTCAAATATAGATTTCGTATATGTATTTAAAACACTTTGTTATTTTCATGGTAACAATATTCGTTCGTACATAAATTAAATTATTTAATTTTGTCTTCTCATAACGAAGTACATACCGTTTTTGGTAAACGGTTTTCGTTGGTATCCAAAATTAAAGTAACTTCAAACTTATGGATATGTTATTCACAAGAAAAATTGCTTTTCCTGGTCATTTTGTGTTAAAGCGCAATGTTGCTAATAGAACGAAAGAATTTAATAGAGCAGCAAGACAAATGCTTTTTAGCAATAAATAATTTTACAGTTCCATAGAGTTCCTTTCATCTTAATATCGAATTTTACAATCCTGATATCAATACAAAATTAAAGTCTAAGGAAGTAGAAAAGCTTTCACCGGAGGATCAAGAAAAATTAAAAATTAGTTTAAGATTATTATCACTTCATTTGTTTAGTAAAATATCGTTCCCCAAAAATTTGGAAAATCTATTATACCTACAAACGTATATTTCACGTATAGCTTAATCGATAGACACTTTAATGAACACTACCTTGTTGGATTGCCAGCTGAGTGTCTATATTAGTCGTAATTCCATATACAATAACTCGTGAAAATCAGTGTCTTATGGTAATTTTTTTCTACCATGGACTTAGGAAAACATTGTTTTAAATAAAATTAACGCATTGTAAATTTTTTACCTAGTATACATTATATTACTTTAATGCCACGTAGACACAAATAAATGTGTTTACTCATTCCTTCAGTTTCTGTCTCAAAATAAAAATACAAATATTTTAATCGAAGAGGTGATAATCAGAAAATATTTTTCACTTAATGTAACATATTTATTCTATACACCATGATGGTCCAATGTATTGTGAATTTTCAGACTTATTGTATTTACAAATTATTTATCATTAATTCACATTGTATCAGGTTATTTTTATCCGATTGTTTAATACGTCGATCTAACTTAGGAAGGATAAAGAATAATTTAAACCCTTAACATATCGGTGTAAATGTATGTTATTTTTTTTAATCTTAATGAAAGGCACACTAAGTACATTCGAAATAAGTATGCCACTGATTTATATTGATATCTTTATAAATTGCTTCCCAAGAATTAATTTTTTAATTAATATATAAATATACAACTATTTTTGGGTGTCTTTGAAAGCTGTATAAGACAAATTTTGTTGTTCAATATATCGTAAAAATTTTAAAGTAATGCGGTCAGTAAATATTGATTTTGAAAAGTTTCTAACTGTTAATATTAAAATTGTTTAACTAAAGAGTGAAACGTAGAACTGCATCGATTCAACATTTGAGATATATGACTACACTAAACTAGTTCCATTACTTCTCAGTCAAAAGTATTATTTTTATTAAGTGGCATTACTTACGTTTAAAAGTGTTTATCCAGTACGGGAAACTAATTCCCTTTTCTTTGGCTGTTTATCTCAGGGAGAGTGAATGTATTTGCATTTTACTATGACAGATGAATCCCTCTACGGTAATTAAAACAACACAAAGGCTTTCAAAACTGTTACACCGAAGCACAAGCACAATGGATTCCCTGCGGCAACTAATGGTAAATACACGTGTGGAAAGTATTTTGTTTCTGCGTACAGAAATACAAGCCTGTTTTTTTTGGGTTTTTTGGGTAAGGGTTGTGGTTGATGACTGGAAACGGGTGGGAAGAGAAAAGTGAATAGCACTGAAATAACGAGACTGGGTACAATCAAGAATGTGTACACCAAAAACAGCAGCCATTGTCTGTTGGGAAGCTAAATTAGCATTTCAAGACCAGGAATATATTTAGACTCTGCAGGAAATAATAAAAATGTAATTTTAATTTCACAAGAATGTAGTGTGATTCAGACTTCTTATTCAAAATCTTCTAATGGCTTTTAAATTACAATAATTACAGTACTTCGTTCGTAAATTACTTTTTAATTGACCTTCATACTGACATAATGAATGATACAATTGATTTTAAAAATATTAAAATTCTAATTATCTACATTTGTTAATTTAGAAAATGCTATTTTTTTTAAACATTCTGCTCCAAAAAGAAGACTAACGCACAACAGTAGAAGGCTGATTTATTATTCCTTTCATTAATTTCCTCTGTTGGTATCCTAGATTCCTATTTGAGGAACATAATCCTAATTGCTTTGGGAAAGTATAAAACGGATTTGTTTTTTATGTTGCCAGGCAAATAACTATTTTCATTAGCATCTAGTTAACCTTAAATTTCAACGGAATATATCTCCTTATAAATTACTTCCTTGTCATTTTGGAGCTTTGTATTCTATGTAACAAAGTTTAAAAATAAAATCAGGTGTGAAATTTAATTAACGAATATTCATTTCATACTGAATGAGTCAGATTTGTTTTGTCAATCTAAAAATAAAGTACACTTCATTTTCAGCTTTAAAATTGGTTATAGCTTTCTTTATTGTATATCTTGTTGAATTAAAAATCTCAAATAGATCTTTTATGAGTATGTTCAGAATTTCTAATGTAATTCAATGAGTTTCAATTACAAAATCTTTTTTTATTTCAAGTTATCTGGGAGGGTAAAATTTATTACCTGTGAAGCGTATTAGAAAACATTCTGTTAATTAAGTACTATTTCCCTCTTAAACACAAAGCGCTAAATAAATTTTGGAAAGTTATATTAAAAATTTATATCTATTTATCTTTTAGGCCGTACATACACTTTTCCCAATTTTCCTAGTTATGGTTCTAATGAGATAATAAATAATAGATCTATTGTAAAGTTGGAAAAAATTTAATATCATACGCTACTAGAATTTTATTGTGTGTATATAATAATATAACAACTCTTTTAAAGAATATAAAAAATTGATAATTTACTGAAATCAAAACAATGTGAAGGGTATAAATAGGGTTTAAAGACAACGAATACTTAATGGGAATAAAAATGGAACCTTCCTTAACTATCTTTGCTACACGTTACTACTGAATCCTTCTTTAATGATATTCCTTCTAACAAACATTGATATAAAATATGACGTAAAAATGTATTTCAGTGCCAGTAAACATTTTATAACCAATGAATCACGAAGACTAATGAGTTTACGTTATCGCCATAGTTTCATTTGAATATTCAGTAAAATAAATTCGCAAAAAAAAATCATTGCTGATGGGCGTAGCAAGAAATTTATTTAATGTATTCCTCTATCAACTCATTTCCCCACCTTTTAACTCGTCTGTAAATAATTTTCATCAATGTTTTTTGGGACGTCAATTTGATTACAGTAAACTTTTGCTAGACTTATTTTTAAACGGTAAATAAAATAAATTTTCTACCAATTACTGAACGGGGAAACAGTGAGGATGTGAGAAGGGATTCAAAATAAAATAACTGAATGAAAATAGATTATTTCGCAAAGAATAAACATTTTGGGCCGTGGATAGGTGACACAGTAGGTGCATTTATGTCTACTGTTAGTCAATATAAATAACCCTACAGAAGTTCATGCTATACGCTACTAGAATTTTAATGTGTCTATATAATAATATAATAGCAGTAATTATGATACTCTTTCAGTGAATATAAAGACTTATAATTTATTAATCTCAAAACAATATGAAGGGTATAAATTGGATTTAAAAACAACGAACACTAAATGGGAATAAAAATGGAACCTTCCTTAATTATTTTTGCTACACATCACTAGTGAATCCCTCCTTAGTGCTATTAGTTTCACTCATTACCATCAAAAATCTGGATTGATTAATATTCCCTACAGTTTATGAAATATAACCTTTATACTTTATGATATTAAATCGTATCTATCAGATTATTTTATAAAAATTCGATAAATAAAAAAGAAAAAGATGGAACATTTATGATCTTTTGAACTGATCTCCCATTCTAATTTTAAGAACTTGAAATCATCCAGTAAAACTGTTATTTCTACTGCAGAGTTTATTTGAGATTTCCATGTTTCTCCTCCTATGGATGGATTAGCTTTTACTTCTTCGACGATAAGCTAATCAAATAATTTATATACCTAAATGTAACCAATATAATGTTTCCAGCAGATATGTACTGTTACTTGTAAAATTCCCATGAGTAATCAATTGCTTTATTTTGGAGAATTCACTCCAGTCTAGTTCAGAGCGTGAGTGTATAAAGATGTGAGTTATTACGCAATATTACAACACATTGTCTTGTCTGTTGTGACATCAATTCAAACGATTTTATTGTGCCGGATTAAAATGACAGACTTTTAATCAACTGAAGAACATTTACGTCTTTGCATGCTGTTTTATTTTCCTTCAGGTGTTCATTCAACGGTTGCAAAAAAAATTGTCATGTAATAGAGACGTATAGAAAGAAAGTTAATAAGTGCCAAAGCTGGTTCAGAAAGTTTTCTTAGGGTGATTTCGACTTGTCTGTTACTGATCGAAAAGGACGATCTGCAGTTTGATAATGGTGCTTTAAAATCACTGGTGGAAGTGATCCCAAGCTAAGTAGCTAATAGCAAACACTCTTCAGGCTTCTTGGTCAACAGTGCAAAGGCATCTTCAAGAAATCGGGAAGGTTTACAGACAGGGTATATTGGTGTATGGGTCCCACAACTATTTTCAAAGATCAATAAAGATTATCGGAGTATAATTTGCACATCTCTATTGGGCAGACAACTAAGTTATCCGTTTTTTACAAAAAGAATTTACTGGTTATAAGAAATGGGTCTTTTTTATTTATTTTTTAAATAAAGTTTATTTAAAGTCACATCAACTGTACGTTAGAGACTTTACATTAAATTACATTACATAAATTTATCATTTAAAAAAATGTAACTATATCTTTTATGTTTCGGGGAGTAGTCCAGTTCATCGAGTCTTCCAAATATTTGGTCTCTTTCTTGCTGCATTCATATATGATATGTTTTATGGTGATTATGGTGTTGCATTGGAAAAAGAAGTGGAATGGATCTTTTGTCATTAGGCAATGTGTGTGATTTTGGAGCGAGCGTTACGGACCCTCATGATAGCTATTTGCTCCCTTCTATTTAAGGAGGGATTTATTTTAAAGGAGTTGAAGGTGGCTGACTATGGGTTATAATTATTGTATTTCATTTCTTTCCATTTGGTTTCCCAGTGCTGTTGAAGCTTGGCCTTTGTATGTTTTCAGATATCCCGGACGGTATTTATTTGATTTCTTGTTGTGTTGTCTGAGTTATTGGTGTCGTTCTTGTCTTCTTGGTCTGCAGTGAATCCATACTATTATTATTGTTATTCCAGTTTCGGTAATTTCATGAAATGTCTCGTATATTTGCATTTGAAGTTCGTTTGAGTTATTTTCTGTATGGACAGGAGTGAATCTGTAAAGACTAAATGCTTGGTTGATGTGATAGGGCTGATATATTTGAGGGCCAAGATGATTTTGTGCAGTTCTGCGGTTAAGATAGAAATTGTAGGATTTAGTGACTTGGAAGTGGAGGTGTTACATGGAAATATGGCGCAGTCAGTGATTTCTGGAGCCGTCCGTATAAATTGTATTACATCCTCTATACTTTTTTGTATAGCTGGCTGACCTTTATACTCCCCCATTCTTCTATTGTTAATAAGTTTTTCGAAAACTTGGTCAGGGCTGTATCGGTTTGGATTGGGCGAAGCGGGTCTTGTACAACTATAAAAGCGCACTAACAATGGCTTTCTCCAAATGAAGTACCCGTACCCACTCCTAGACCTCACTCAATTTAAAGAAGGTATTATGGTGCGTTTGGTGGGACTGTGGTGGCATAATTCATTTTGAACTATTGAAACAGTGCGAAACAATTACGGCTGAAATGTATTTCCAACAATTACGGCTGAATTGTTTTTCCAACAATTAGCTAGGTTTCTCAACGAATTATTGGTAAAACCGCCAGCTCTGCTCAACAGAGATAATTTTGTAACACGATATTGCCAGGCCGCATGCAGCAAGATTAACCCAAGAAAAAATAAGACAGTTAAACTGGAAGTTTTTCCAAATCCCCCCCTTTTTTTTGGTTAACAGGCTACATGTGGGTGATCCTGAAACAGGCAACTCCCCTTTAATAGCATAGGAAGGGAATTGAAAACAGGGGGGATGCGGAAGGTAGAGCAAGGTAGCCAAGGGTTGACTAGGGCCCCCGGGCTATGGTGTCTCGGCATATGATAACTTTGATAAAAAGTACCCAGAGAGAGATGCGAGGCATTCCCGACATGATCAGGTGAGCCCCGCAGTCACTCTGGGCTGAAGCGCCTGCGAGAAAACTCCCGCAGCGCCTTCCCCTTCCAAATCCCCCATATTACCCAGACATATAAGCATCCGATTTTCATTTATTCAGATCCATGGAACTCTCCCTACGAAATAAAGATTTCAAAAGTATAGATGATGTGCGAGATTTCCTGAAATCATATTTTTCTTCAAGGGTGGGAAAAATTGAAACTCTACCAGAAAGATGGTAAAATGTCTTAGATAACGATGGAGATTATGTAATTGATTGACAATAAAATTAAATGTAAATAAGCTCGTTCTTACTGTTGCCTCTGAAGTAATTGATTAGTTATGGGTACGAGTGTTGGTGTTTCTGAAGGATTATGAGCTAAGGTGGAAAGTTATCGTGTTTTAAATTTTGAAATAATCTCTTTCGGACTGTTTTAAATTGGTTTTATTTTAGTTATATCAGTGTGACAGGCGGTCCGATTAAATTTATATATACTTTCACCCGTAGTGTTAATTAAAAATATATTTTTTAATTATCTTTGGACCTAAATTTATACTACAGTGGCTCATAAAGTTCGCCTTATATTTTCATCGTATCTGTCAGAAAATTACTTCTATTGAGCATGAAAGATAGATTTAATTTCTTGTCGTATAATAATGGGCTAAATACTGGCAAAGTAGTTTCCGGGAAGCAATCTCAACTTGAGTACGAATATTACAGCTTATTCTAATTACTATTTATGAAAATGTAATTTTCCGAATGTACGCAGAGAGCATATGAACAATGCTTCTTTGTGGCGCTATACGCAGCGAGTAAGACGGAAGCCTGTACTCTACCCCTTGACGTTAATCATATTAGCTTTTCATTTAGAAAGCCGGAGCACAATTTGCTACGCCATCTCCGAAGGAGGTCAAAGAGGAAGACGTTGGCTGCTGAATGCGCGTATAAGCCAGCTGCTTCTGCTTGTATTTGAATTGGATTAGCCTTAGCTCTCTAAAGCGTATGCTGAATTCAGCTCTGTAATAGTACGGAACCTCCCGCAAAACACTGCTATGTCTATATTAAAGTCACATTCATGCATTCACTATGAAATCTGCATGGAAAGGGATTTTACGTGGTAAACTGTATTGCTTCTAACTTAAAGTGAAACTAAATCATCATTACATTGCAGAACACCGTATTTTATAACATAACTCAGTACATTATACTTTTTATATTATAGTCCTCTAATAATTAAATGAGCAAAATACATATCAGGTGTCAAAATTATAGGTCGTGAACGAACCGGAGCCTACATTCGATTCGATACCTCAAATGTTTTATGTGTTTGTACGAATGAGCTGTATTGTTGGCCTCCACTCGTATTTCCTACAGCAAGGGCTTTTGACAAGGTATTTTGCATTGAATTAATCACCGTCATTTCCCTGATTAAATCTCTGGCACCAATTACCTGCTCTATTGAACTTCCTATTCCCATTATGGCCAATATGTATGCAAAATTTATACCTCCAGGAAGTAAGTAGAAACTAAAATATACGAATGATTACAGCGCAAGATTAATTACTGTTCAGAGAAAATAAAACTTAACAACATTTTTTCATTAGATTATTTTAGTTCGCATCAACAAACAACATATTTGTAGTACGAAAATTAAAACTTCTCAAAATTATTTCACCGTTCACTAAATTTGCGATTTTCGGTAGTTTTATTAAAAAATAAAGTATACGATAAATTTGTAAATTTTATTTATAATTTATTTTCTCAGTTACATATATTAATCATTTACATTTCATCAATAAACAAATTAATGGAAAAAATAAATCAAATGATCAAAAAAGTATGTGAAATTTTAAAATGCATTAAAGAATTGCTATAGATTTACTAATATCTTTTATCTGATTAAACATTAATTTTTGACACTACGTTTTATATCAAATTAAAATTAAAACGTTCAGCCAATTGAGTCATAATTAATTTAACTAGTATTAAATTAATATAAATACAAGTTTCACCCAACTTTGTGGAATCTTCACGTAAATTCTTAAATAGGTGACATAATTACATTGGGAGTAATTAAATAAGTACATGACATTAATTCGTTATTTCTTAAGAATACACATAATCATATAATTACTAAACACCTTTAATGAGTCTAATAATAATTTATCTTTTAGTTTACCGTCTCACAAATAGTTGTTTAAATTATATTCTATTATTATAAGTTTAATATTTCTTCACTCTAGTGTACCATAAGACCCATTCTTAAAACCATTTAATTCTACAAAAGTTGTGATTTTCATAATTAAAATCCAAAAATTACTTTAAATTTATTAGTTTCATAATTACTTGTTGTGCAATCACTTTTACAGAACATATACAACAATTACTTGTTAACACAAAAAATCTTTCATATCATAAGTTACATTTCTTCAAATAAAATAAATTATAGTTATATTAACTGTTATATTGTTTAGAAAAGTTTCATTTTACTTTTAGTGTCTTCATACAGTATGCCCAACACCATTTACTTCTATTGTACTACATATTATGCTCTTTTTCATT
Source organism: Eucriotettix oculatus (assembly GCA_034510155.1). NCBI lineage: Eukaryota > Metazoa > Arthropoda > Insecta > Orthoptera > Tetrigidae > Eucriotettix > Eucriotettix oculatus. The sequence continues at coordinate 74,615,414 of CM067378.1, read as the reverse complement.
AAAAATATACAACTTCTGCAATTGTTAACTTATTTACATTATTCATCTTGAACATTAATGACTATATATAAAAATTCAACGTGTTATGGGAATTTGTAACATGCTCAGACAGCGAAATCAATTAGACTATTAACGGATTTTATGATTTTATAATCAAGTACGCACATTAGTCGTTATATATTCTATGAATGTAAATTTAATTTACATTTTTAAACTGTGTAACATTATTGTATATAATTATTGTACTTTTAATCTGATTAATTAATTTTAGTATAAAACTTTTATTTTCATAAAATGCTTTTTCAACATTGTCCGATAACATATTAAAAACTTTTATCAACGCATTACCTTTTAAATCTCATATCTCTATATTTTATAACTTTCCTGATATATGTTGTTAACACCTTTCCCAGGTAAAGTTACAGGTAACCCTTATTCACATATAAGTGTATTTACTGTTAAATGTCAATCATATATTAATCTAGGTTACGTATATAAATTTATATTAAGCATTTATGACCACTAGCAGTTTTGTTACTAGGCATACAATTAGAACAAATACAATATAATAAACTTTGAGTCAGTTCTACTTTTTTATTCAGAAAAAATTTAGAGAATATATAGAAATTATAGGGGCCTTCCACCGTTCAATTAAAATAATCTCATTGCCCAAAGATTAAGAAACTAATCACGAAAAATTTTTAATTACGTTTTCTGAACTTGAATCTAAATAATAGATATATAATATGTGTGTAGGGCGTTTGAGTAATATGAGTTATTTTCAATTATAGATAGTGTTTATTGGATTTGTCAGATCGTATAATTTAAATAATTAATTTACTTCACAGTGCCAAATACGCCGATTGAATTCAGAGTTTCACAAAAAAATTATGTCTTTGGTTTCGTACGTACTCTACTAAAATCTCTTCTTCTGCAAAACATAGGTACCGTTAAAAATATTATAAACTTTAATCTGATAACGACCATAAGGTGTGTATTATTTAACAACGGTATTTGACTTTAAACTGTTAAACTTATAACACAGCATTTCTGTTCGCTGATATTTCATTTTCACTCTTCTTTTAGCGACGCTACACTATCACATGCCTTCGAAATACGAAACGAATCTGTAACTACATTAAAAATATCTGTCTTTAAGTGAATATTATTGTAAGAAAATGCAGGTATCTCTGTAATTTAGAGGTAGGGGTGCATTTCCTTTTTTATGTAGCCAATAATTCGATTTGACCTAAGCTAAATCCTTAGAAAACACAAAAAATTGAAATCAATGAAACTGTTATGAAATGTAATAGTTTATACAGTTCAAACGTACCAAAAAACTGATACGGTAACATTTCATTCATGCGGATTTGTTTGGCTATGAATAAAAATAGGATTTTTTATTGTCACATCAACCCAAGCGAAACATCCAATTCCATTATTAAATTCGTTAGTTACAATCAATTACTAAACAAACAGTAACAATTGCAAGAGTACAAATACTTTTACTTTTATTGCTAATAATTACATATAAAATTGAATTGAAGGCAAAAAAGTTAAATACATTTTAATGATAAAATTGATCACCTAGACATTTTTCTAAAAGAGAAAAATTAACTAATTTAAATTTCATTAAAAATATTTTTTCCACAAATACATTTTACAACTTATAGGATAGTTTATTTGTTTGTTGATAACCATTAGGATTGAAATGTCCCAGAAGCTTCTCCCTTTTTGTTTTGTAATTTTTACATTGCATTAATATGTGTGGAATCGTCAAGTTAACATTACATATCCTGCATATAGGTTTTCCTTCTCCTGTAAATAGTGAAATTTATATGTGTTTAATTCTGCTGTCCAGTTTTCTTCATGGATGCTATTATCTTCTACTTATTGAAAATTAACATGGTTGCTCATCCTTCGGAGTTTCATGTCCGTACGTGTTAAAGGCCGCAGTCTAGAGTCAATTTGTGTGCCAAATGAGCTGATAAATATGTATTGGCTCACAGACAACGCTTCGGAGGCAGTTATTCACCGCTGGAGAAGATTGCCTGCAGGCGGTCTCATTATTCTGGAGGGTGAAAAGTGCGGCCTCCTAACAACGTCGTAAGACTAACAAGGGACGGTCAGCTGATGGGGGAGGCCAATTGCATCTCCCTCTATTCTTGTTACAGCGGCTTCCTCAAACGAATTGTATCTATTCTCTTGGGTCTCGTCAGTTTCCTCAGCGTACATATTTCAAGAGCATCACTGCCAATTTGCCCGGTGCGACCGCAACAGCAGTGGCTCCTAATTTAGAGTCTCCGAAGAGATATTCCATCTCTGTCTTCACGACCCCCAGAAGTGCTTTCTTATACGAGGCCCATTCTCCGAAGCCCAATTTCAATTGAGACCGAAATAGTGCTGAATTTACCCTACCTTCAATCTGCATTGTCTTCCAGGTCAGCCAAAACCTTTAATGTTTTCACGTATTGGAAGAAAATAAAATATCAATATGTTATCCTTTTTAAGAGAAATGAAAAATAATTCTACTTTGCGTACTATTATTTACATTTTTTCTGATTAAACTCCTCTTGACAATTCAAAATTAAATAACCTTAAAAATGAAATGGTTTCTGTTTTTAAGAAATTGACAACTGATGTAGACAAATTTGTAAGAATTATTTTACTCTATCAAATAATATAAAATAAAATTTATTCCCTGGAAATTTATGAAAATGTCTTATGTCGTTCCCCTCACAACATTTGTTACGTTTGGTTGTCCACGATTTTCGAAACAATTATCTTACGAGAATTTGATACACAACTTTTATATAATGACTATATTTAATTATTTAGCTATTTTACAACGACTGAGAATATGTCCGGTGACAGTTAAAAGTAAAAATATATAACATAGAAAAACACATTATCCACATACAGAAATAATATATTGAAAATTCCATATAGCCTTACGCTGTAATATACTTCACTGCACTTCACTCCCTATACCACTTCGTAAGTAAGCTTATATTTTTATATCACGTCCATAACAATATCGCTTCGCTTCCCCTACATATTGCTTTAAAGTTTAATCAAAATCCCTATTACACTACAGGACTTGAAAACTTTTGTTTGTAGATTATCTTACGTCTGTAATTCGATTTCTAGCCTGCGAATTTGTGGACCAACCTCCCTAAATATCTACAGGCATTAATTGACTCCCAGAATATATATAATTACTTAAGTCTCGTAAGCTAATACTAAACACACTAAGACTTCCTTTAGTAAATAACAGTATATGTTTCGGAAAGAGAATGTTGAAGTATAAAAGATTTTAATAATTTTATTCAAACACGTCGATTTGAACTGAAAAAAATTGCTTTAAGAGCCGAAAGTAATCTGATTTCTCAAAACCTGGAAATTTCCTGCTTGTGTCCGTCTTCTTTTTAACTTTTAATTTCATTATTCTATTTCTTGAATATCAGTAGCGTGTAATAGCATATAAAATAATCTGAGTTAAGATTCATTAATATTGTATATATATAATATTAAAATAATAAAAGTTATCATTATCTATATTAATAACATTTTCATACCTGAATATTATTAAATTCTGCAATTTTAAAAATATGGAAATTAATATTAAGCAGCATACATAACGTCTGTATCAAGTAAAAAATGTTATATGTTGAACCCAAAAATAATAAACAATTAGTGACAAAATTTCACTTCTTATTTATTTCGTTTTTAATGAGGCTAAAAATTAAGTTAATAACGTATAGACGCTTTAGGACACCTACATCTTAATTAACCATTATGTACAGCTATGTTGAATCTGTGTGATACAGATTGAGATTATAATTTCATGAAAATTATTAGTCTATATATATGTAGATAGATGAACAGGGTGTAAATGAGCCAAAATCATCTACAGCTTTAAAACAAACGGTTAATCTGTATGTAAATTGGCATTCAAATTAAATCTTAAAAGTTAATTTAAAAAAATGAGAAATTAACATTTTGTAAGGTCATCAAAATGAAATCCGAAGAGTGAAATAATTATAATTAAACACTATTCCGGAAAATATTATTAATATAAATGATATTTTTATTTTGTAATCTGATGTTAATTACTTTTATATGTATGATATGGCAGAAATCTTAAGTTAAGATAATTAAAATTTCTAACATTCAAATCAGTAAGTTCGTATTATTTTATTATGTATAATTGTTAACATCTTTACTTAATATAATTATAATTTAAATCTTACACTATAACAACAATCATTTGAAAGCGTTGCATACCTGTTACTATACAATATTAATAAAATCCAATGAAGATTGTAAATGAAAATACATTTGAAGTTTATAGGAAGTAGTAGTGTCTTATTATATTGATCGCAAATATAGCAAAGTCAAAATATTTTCAGCAACAATAAACATTTGTAAGCTAATTTATTTTTCATTTTTGTTTATAGTCGCATCAACTACAAGGTCATTAGCGACTATGCACGGTTAAGGTAACATATCCATGCAGGGGTATCATAGTATGGTTTATCAAACAACACAAGCATTCATGCCCATGCCAAGATTCGATCCAGGGACCTCTGTGGTACGAAGCAGTGTCGCTAGGCACTAAATCACAGAGACCGGCTAACCGTTTTCTTAAAAAAAAGATTTAAATAAAAATACGACATATTTATAGTATATATACGGGTACCTGAATACCATTGGAAGAATACAAGAATTTATGAAGAGTCAATAAAATAATTATGATGTTTATTTAATGCCCGGTTTCCCAAACTGTGTTCCACGGTTCCTGAATAGGTGTTTCGCAAAATATTTCAAGTGATTCTATCTATACAATGGATTATAATATCCTGTTATAATACAGCTTAATCAGTTCGTCAGACGAAAACTCCGTTTACATCTAAAGGGAGAAAGTGAAATCATTTCTCACACCTTTCTTGTTTCGGAACCAATTCAACAAAGTTGCGAAACAAAGAAACCGTATTCCTTGTTTCCCGCTACAATAGGAAACATGGGGAACAATGAACAAGTGTGAACGTGTTCAGTAAACTAGTATCTAACTAGTGAGATAGAGATTGACATAGCTATGCAGACAATATTTATTTTAAAGTCATAAAATAAAAATTGAATATTTTATCAAACTTGACAATCAGCCTACAAATAAACCAACCTTATAAAGTATATTAATTAAATTTCGCTGTTTCTAAGACATTAGTTATGTCTTCTTAGGTAAGCTCACAAAGCATAAAAACGAAGATAGTAAAGTGGATGAGGATCTGAAATTGTTTTTATAAAAAATACTGGTGACAAAAAGTTTCCACAAATTAAAAAAAAGTGATGAATGAAACTGTGAAAGTATTCAACTATGTAAAATCAAAGCCATTTCAATCCAGATAAAATAAAATTTTGTGTGATGAAATGAGTAGGGAACATAAAGCACTATTGAGAGTTTTTGAACTTCGAAATAAGTTGTTGGACTTATTGAAGGCTCAAAATAATTGAGGATAATATTTGGTTGAAGTTCTAACAAATTCTTCATGGTTGATAAAACTTGCATATATGGCAGATATTTTTAAAAGTGCAATTAACTTATTATTACAAGAAGGTAAGTATTACAATTTCTAATACAAGAGACAACATTGCATCTTTTGATAAAAAATATAATTTTTGATTTCATTCTCGTGCCTTAGATGAATGTTTGATATTTTAAAGTGGATAAAGTTTCCAAACTTTTTGGGAAACGCATTACACAAAACTTGAAATCAACGTTTTTGCAATGTTTTCCGAAAATTTTCTGGCTTCAGAATCCATTTTCCGCGAGAGCTGGACCAGTGATTTTAATGAAAGTGACTCAGAAAATCTAATTGACTTAATCAGTGACTCTCATTTGAAACAAAAATACAAATATTTCTGGGTGAGTTTGTCAGAACCCCAATATTTAAATACAAGCTATTATGTTTTTTTATTTCAGTTTTCTATAACTGCGAAGTGGGATTTTCTTATTATGCTGCAATGAAGTCACAGTGCAGAAATAGACTTGATGCCACACTAGATATTAGAATTCAACACACAAATATTTTGCCTGATATCAACAAGATATGCAATTCTAGGGCAAAATAATCAAAGTCATTAAATTCTTTGTTTATTAACATTTTTATGTTTATATTATATTACAGTTTTATATTTAAAATATTAATAAATAATAATGAAGCTTTACAAGTAGAATTACCCAACCACAAATATAAGCCAAGGGTTCAGTTAAAATGTCTGATTTTGCGAAGTGTTCCATTGCAGACAAAGTTTGGGAAAACCTGATTTAATGTTTCCTGTATATCAAAAATTATTTTTAAAATTGCATATTCGTACTGGAATGTTTTATGCTTCACTTCAAAATAATATTTTTGCTTCTTCGTTACCTATGTATTACTGAGTCATATATAATTCATATAGAATTACACACTTGATGTGTCGTTTCAAGTAGAGCTTCTTTCGTAATGAAATAAAAGCAGTCCGAAAGGTTGTCGAGTGCGTCGAGCTCAAGGCATTCAGTGTTGCTCAAAGAAGAGATCATTACGGCTTAAGTGGGGGAAAATGTCCGGCTGACTGCAGTCGAATAAAGTGAACATGTAATTGCTTGCGTATAATCCAATTTTTAGTGTAATTTGTAGACTGAAATTTTAGCGCAATAAAGCCCTTCGGCGCAGGCAGCAGGCAAATTCTAGGTAAAAGTTAATAAAGGCATTTCTGTCCTGGCTCTCAGCTGATAGCGCATTCCGGCTGCGTGGCGGGCTAATCCCTGTGCATAATCCAGCGCGCGTAATTCTTCTATATTTTGATGAGGCTCCGGGAAGTGGGGATTGTCGAGTTTGAAAGCGAGCCCAGAGCTAAATCTCTTGGGGCTTAGCGCTGCTGTGCCAGATGCTCCGTTTCTCAATGCAGTCTGCCCACGCTGATCGACGCCACTGAATTATTATTCGGCCGGCGCTCGAGGCACGCGCCCTAAGAAGATTATCAATTACGGCGCAGTTCGTCGCTGTTGACCGCTCGATTCCCCTTGGGGAGATACGCTCTGGACCGGTCGAAACAAAGCACAGATCGCAGCGCTGTCTGGAATTAGTTTCACCAGACAGTTAAATGCCATTATGGGGTCCCAAGTTACAGCCTTAGCATCGTGGCCAAAAATATCATTGAAACGGTAATAAAAAATACTCTTCATTTTTTTAATAAAATGATCCCAACTTATTACCAAATCGATAATGTTTAGCAAACTTCATTTTAATGGTTTATTTCATTGATGTTTAACAAGTTAATTCTTTTCAATTAATATTCTTATTTATCAAGATTTCTTTGTTATCTCCGAGCATGCTGGCCTCTTTCTAGATGAAATTTACGACAACAGTTGATCAGGTGCACCAGTTTTCTGACGTTGAAGCTACAAAATGGACTGTTTGTAAATATGACTGAGTGGCAAGACCGATAGATCTCTTAGAAGGGAGGTTGGCGGCGTGTATTTTAATTACTATCCGTATTATCTTCCACTTTCCAGTGTTAAAATAGTTATTTGAGATACATTTCTCTCGGAAGCACTCAAGTTTCCGCAGATTATTGTTTACCTCATAGTATGTATGTGGAAGCATAAAAAAAATCAATATATTTATGAAAATGTGATTTTAATGGAATTATTTTTATCCATAACTAATAATTGAAACCATGTATTATTCTTCAGCACACATTTAATAATATTAAAAATAAACTGTGAAAATTTCAGTGCTGTATCTATTAGCGTTTCAGAGAAAAAGGTACCTGAAAACACTATTTCTACATTCGCAAGATTTCATTCCAGCAGGTGATTAATAATTGTTTCAGCAAAGCACTACATTTCAAGAAAAGAAATATTAATATTTAACATTAACAGTTTAAACAAAAATAATAAAACTTATTTGTGGCGTGAAGTGAAATGAAGGTTTAAAACAACAAGGACGACAAACAATAACGAATTTATTGTTTAGACATTTTACTAATGGATAATTCGACACTGAAGCATAATGTTGGATTTGTTCTGCTTTACGATCGAAAATATTTACGAAAAAGTACTTATTCGTACTAGTGCTACAAAAGTTGTGTTGACGCATTCGAGTCAGTGGTGATATTTATTTTGTAGCAACTTAAAAATTTCATTAAAAATGTTGAGTAGAGATTGAAAGCTGTTGAAGTGTTTATGAACACAATAATAGTAATACGGCTTCCTTGATTATATAATACCGATCAGTTAAGAATAATTAACATGAAGTTCTTAAATTATTTGAATAAATTTTAAAATTAATATAAAACAATTTTTTTCCTGACGGAGTTAACTTATTATGCATTATAGTTGCCATCTGTCTTATATCTATTATATATTTTCTTCACATGTCAATTAGAGTATTTAAGTATAGTACCAGGATGATATTAAAAGTGTTTATAAGTTAAAACAAGCTCAGATCAGTCCATATTTATAGAGCAAAGTATCAAAAAATTTGGAATGTCTCAGTTTATCCCAGTTCCATAGAGCCTTCTCATCTTTACACCTGATTTCATGTCGAAGCTCTTAGTAGAGGGTGTATCGATAGAATGCGGGAATTCAAGGTGCAGAAAGAATTTCTGGAGATTGAGGCTTAAAGTCGCAACAGGAAACGCGGTAACTCGGAATGTCTTAGCCCTGAAATAAGACTACTACCGAAACGAAAATACAACTTAACGTTTGCAAGTTTAAGGTAATACGCTCATATAATATATGTATATATAAATTTTTTATTCCGACTTTTGATGGGGGATGAGACCATTTTTATCCTATTTTCAATACGCTGCATATCATTTCTATTTTTCATGCCAAGCAGGAGCTATTGACTATTCTTTCTGTGTTATCCACACTAGAATATTATAGAGTATATAGCCTGGAATGATACGAGATATTATTTGTCACCAGGGTTGTTTCGTTCCGCGTGGGCCTGGGAAGTGGTTTTTCAATTTTATTCATATGTATTTATACGGATGTTTTATGTTTGTTTTTTTGTTATTCTGTTTTTGTATTGTAAGGGATTTGTAAATTTTTAACGTCTGTCCTTGTCAATGTTAAGATGTCAGTTTCCCTTGTGATGTTGCAGCCGCGCAGTACTGGCCAACAACGACATCCTGCCCAGCACGCCTCTGTGGCGCCTCCTGGCGGACGACTACTGGGGCACGCCGCTGCGGCACGGGGGCTCCCACGGCTCGTACCGGCCGCTGACAGTCCTGTCCTTCCGCCTGAGCTACCTCGCCGCCGGGGGCCCGCGGCCCTTCCACTTTCACCTGGCCAACGTGCTGCTGCACGCCGCAAACACGGCTCTGGTAGCCCGGCTGGCTAGGCAGCTGTTCGCCGGCTGCAGCTTCGGCAGCCGCCTCCCCGCAGCCGTGACGGCGCTGCTGTTCGCCGCGCACCCTGTGCACGCGGAGGCGGTTGCGGGCGTCGTGGGGCGGGCCGACCTTGCCGCCTGCTTCCTCATGCTGCTCGCCGTCCTCTGCTACGGCCAGCATGTTCGGCTGCGTGACGGTTGCAACTGCACCGGGGTGCACGACCCGCCGCCCAAGTGCAAGTGCTTCCCCGTCCCAACCTCCGGACTCAGGAAGAAAACCAAGTACCGAAACGCGACTAAATTTATAACCACATATTTCCTCGGTTTCATAAGACGTTTAGACAGGCTATTCAGGTCTTCTTTTCTTATGTTAAAATGCAATTATATTTCGATAGTGGGGTCGCAGAGGAATAACGCGGCAAACCAAGTCTCGCATTCGGAACTGTGCAGTGCCAAACGGATAAAATTCCGAGACAAAGGTCGTGCTAAGTGGGTGCAGTCTGGAAAACAGCAGACGGACTTCGGCCAGCAGACGTGTGACACGAACATGAACGTACAAGGCGCCGGCGGCAAGCGCGTCCGTTTCACGGTGTCTTCCGCGGACGTGTCCTTGGCAGGGAAGCTGGGACGCTACGTCGACATGGCCGTCATGTCGCTGTCGCAGAAGACGCTGGACAGTCACGACGGCGAGGCGCAGTGTCGCTCCCACAGCCGGCTGTCCAGCAGCTGCAACGCCTGCGCCGCCTTCTACCGAGGGGAAGGTTTCACTAAAATACGGACGTCTTGCTACTCCTGTGACTCTGCCCCGCCATTAGACTCCGGCGTCGTGGCTCCCAAGTCAGGAGATTCCGAGGGCGTGACGGCTGCCCTCCGCAGCCCCTGGGGGTTCCTCACGGCCTGCGTGTTTTTCTCCTTGTGCGCAGGACTGTGCAAAGAAACAGGCGTCACGGCGCTCCTAATCTGTGCCGTGTACGACGTCGCCTTACATATGCAGTGTTGGCGAGTCGTACACGGCGTCAAGGATATATTCTCAAAGGTGCGTATATATTTATATTTAAGGTTCATAACTATTAATACACGACGAATATAATTCTTAGTAATTAAACATCTTTATACGGAACGTTACTGAATTTTAAACTTAGGTTTCCATTGTAATAGTGTGTTTAAACATAAAAATGCAACTGTTGCATTCAGACTCACAGAATTATATTCTTAAGAAAGTTATGTCTGTCCGATTATAAAAAAATGTAAATTGTAATATGACTGTTATAATTTGTTACCTCATTGAAATAGATGAATGCAGTTAGATAAAACAGTCAAAAATTTATTAAACAAAGCCAATACAACAACATAGTTTGGTCCTGATCTGGATCCTCTTCAGCTTGAACTGTGGTTAGTTCAACATTAATGTTAAGTTACAGACGTTAATAAGTATTAAATGAATTTTCTTTTAACCACTTATTTATAATATTTATACTTCAACATGTATATTTGCCAAATCAGAAGCGAACGTCATATTATTTTTATCAATATGTTATAATTTATTGTTAAATAGTAAAACAGCCTATAAGTCAGAACGGATATAAAAGTTGATTACACTACACGACGTTTCATTCCTTAAATTGGAACTTCATCTGGTTAAATTTAAAATATCAAGAACTTTAAGAAGGTGAAAATTTTGGCGTGCTTGTCACACAAGCGTAAATGTAGAATTGGCAGCGTTTTTACTGCAGTAAGATAATGAAAATAACAATTTTTTTATCATTATTTCACTTTGTTAAAACTTATTCACGGTTAAATCTCCGATAAATTCATTTAATTTTCAGACAAATATGAGAAACCTGATCTCCAAATAATCTTCTACAACAAATAGTTAAAGATCAGAAATCGTGTGATTCGTACATAATGGCTTACACTGGTTTAAACTGACAAATATTAAATAAATTACAATATGATGGCCAACATTCACAATTATTTTTACAAATTAGCATAACGTAATAGTCATATTCCGTGGGTCCTTCAGTGAAACCATGCTTCCAGGATATGGAAAGAGTGAAATTATTCAAATTATAAACAAACAAAATGCTTCATTCCTAAGATCATGATATTTTCAATTTCTTAATAAAATAAATATTTAAGTATAAGTACATACTCATACAACCGATAAATATATTTATTATAACAGTTTCTTGCGAAACATTTAGACTGCGGACACAGCGTGTAAGAAAAAAGTACAAAAATATAATATATAGCAAAAGTTAACTAATTTAAAAAATATATATAAGTTTCAAGTATACAGTTTCAAGTCATAATAATACTGAATAGAATATTTATTTTATTTTTTTTGTCTGGACAGTATAACAGAATCTACACTCCCAACACTAAATTATATAAACAATATTATGTTTGTCAAAATTATATAAAATATATTTACAAATTTAAATTAGTAAGCGAACAAAATGTACCATAACACAAAAATTCGAGAGAAGGTCAACTAATTTAATATTTTGTATGTTACAAATATGGTTAAACAATGTAGAGATTTTACTGTTGTTTGTAGTGGACAAAACGTTTTTATAAATCAATAAATTAAATTTACATCTAACATTTCTATTAATGTAATTGTGAAAATAAGAATTTGAAAAGAGATAATTAAACATTTTGATCAATGCTTGCTTATGGAATTTATTGTAAGATAATTTAACTGCCTTGTCTACCAAATTAAATACAATACGTCTTTTTTGTTGGAAAGGGTAATATTCGAGCTGTTAAGATAGGTTTTGGCAACCAATTAAGGAAAGGAGTGATTCAAAGAGAAATGTAATATTGTAGCTACATAGGTAAGTTTTTGAAACTAATTACGGGAAACTTTATTATTAAAACGAAAGATTGAAACTTCAAGAGAAATGATTACGTTCTAATTAATGAGTGAAGTTTTAATTAGGATGAAAGTGCTGTTGTTTACGACAATGATATTAAGAGAGCGAAATCTTTTAATAGGTAAATTTCTATAAAATATTCTTAGCCCCCAACCCTATTAATTATTCACTAATAACTGGAATCAGTAACCTAATATAGTTAACTTAAACACAAGTAACCCTAATTCACTTGAAGTTGGAATCCCGAGAGTGATTTATTATTAACAGGGGGATGAATATAAATTAGTTCTGGAGCCAATAATTAGGTGCTGATTATTTGAGTTAATTATTAATATTTTTTCTTAAATGAGAGTTTTTACGAGCAACAATTTTACGTTTAGAAAGATTATGTAACTTCTATATTAGGATCTTAATATGGTGAAAGCTCGGATATATTTATATGAAACACTTTCTCTGGGTGTGAAATATGGGGTTTAACGTTGGAGTTAATGTATTGTCTTGGAGTGACTGTAGCAGCACGGTAAATCTAGATTCGTTTGCGCGACTTTTGATAAATAGGTAGGCTGACCCGCAGTACAGTTCCAGTGGCGTCGTTACCCGTAGACGTCCTGTTAAACTCAGGCGGATCCCTTCAGACCTTGTGGCGGTAGTATCTGGTTCTATTATAGTTCCTTTACCTTCAAATGTGATAATTGCTAACAACTCTAACACAATATTCACGGTAATCTCCGGTTCCTAGAAATGATTCCACGGGAAACGGTAAATTAGTTGACTGATCACATGGCAGGCTCCATGTACCAGAAATTTTTTTTCTCCGTCCTTTTTCCTCTTGCATCTGGACTACCTCCTTCTTTGCCTACCTTGAAATTTAGCCCTTATCAACTTTTCTCATAACTAATAAATCAATTTCTGAATATTTTATGAGTAACAATTTTACGTTTAGAAATATTATGGAACATCTATGTTAGGATCTTAATTTGGTAGAATATAGGGTTTAACGTTGGAGTAAATGTATTGTCTTGGAGTGACCATATCAGCACGGTAAATCTTGATTCGTTTGCGCTACTTTTGATAAATAGGTAGGCTGACCCGCAGTGCTAAATCAGTGGCGTCGTTACCCGTAGACCTTATTTTCGCGGTGATAAAATATTTAATAGAATATTCACTTTTATCAATAAAAATAATAGTTAAATTCTTACATTAATACCTGATTAACATATTTGAACAACTAATTATTTCTGCAATTTTTCACATAAAAAGCAGTAGTAAATTCATAAACATGAAACGGAATAAGATTATCCTTAATATGTACGCATTAATGTTAGAGAATCTCTGTAGCGTCGTGTTTCTCGTTCATATTAGTTTATCATATTTACGCTAAAGCGTCAGCTTCTCTTCAGTAGCCTGTATTTGACAAAGATCAACAGAGAGACCGAAACGTAACACAGCGTTAAATATAAAAATACCTGCATACATAAGTTTGCAATCATGGTCAGTGTTTTTACCAAAAAATAAATAACTTACAATGTTTTCCAGTTTGTACTGGACATGGTTTCAGAAATGTATATAATGAATACAATAAGAGAGTCGCGTATGTCCTTCAGTCATGTACTCGTATTTACGGAATACAATAACCAATTTTGTCAATTAACTATCGTCGGTTTAGACGCATTATTAAATAAAATTAGCAGGTAGTTCTTTACCAATAGTAACATTTAGAAAATCAAAACACGCGCAGGTAATAATTAAGAAGTGGTGATTGTCTTATCAATAAAAATAATAATACGAATCTAGTTCAAATATGTTACAGTGTATGATAGTGATTTTAATAATTAAATATGCCTTTAATTCAGGATAAGAAATTTCTGCTTCTGTTTGGGCTTCATTATTGCAGCTCGAATACTTACTTTTTTGTTAAGGCAAGAAACGCAATTCTTCATTAGCGTTGCTGTTTGATTTTGATCCAAATTAAAATTTGTAAAATAACTGAAGAACAAATTGCGTCATAGTAAATCAAATAACTACCGATATTCAAATAATTAAATGAAATAAATTAACGACCATTTTTAAAGACACTTCTTTAACTTTGGATTAAACGGCGATTTATGACATTTGGGACTTCTGTAGGTGTTAAAATTTGTTGAAAATATGTCAAATGTGTTAAAGAATCTTAACGCTTCGACCGAAATGTGGACGTTCTCAATTTTCAATTTTTACACATTAGCCATCTTTTCTTAAAAATATCAAAATTTAACACTAAGAATCCCAAGTTTGGCGACGAAACGACACGCTAAATTAAAAAGTGTACCTAAAAGTGGCCGATAATTTATTTTATTTAACAAATTATTTTATTTGGAAATTCATGGGTTATGTTCTCTAAATCCTTTAGTACGCAAAACTATCTTAGAACTTCAGATCTTACTGAACCTGTACTTCATATACTTCTATATTATATGATAAAATAAACACTTTTGGAATTTGAAGAATTATATTGTTGTGAATCGTAAATCATCGTGACTTCGCATAAAATTATACTGATTGGAATTAAATTCCTTTTAGCATATTAACACGCTCTTAATTAATTTTGTAATAGATAAATGAGACAATTTAGGAAATGCGACCGATATTAAATTTTTTTCATAACTTATACTCGTCAAATTGACTCGATAGCGATTATTATATTTCCATATTACGTTATTAAAATATCAATATAAATTAAATATTCCACCAGTTTTTAACTTTGAATTTTAATGTATTGTTTTGTGGAAACGAAATCCGGAAGCAAGTGTTTTTTTTAAATTATAGAAAGGGTTTAATTTCAGAAGCAACCTATACCATTCGGTCTATTCAGTGTTATTTATACCGGCAGGAATTATAGGTTGAGCCAGATCTCCGTCCACGTTACCTGTTTCGGACAGCCCGGGATTACTTGTGCTTGCTGTTGAGTGCTGGAGAGGGCAGTTTGAAAAAAGTTCATATATATAAACCACTGAAAAGCTCTGGACACGAAAGTTTCCAGTGAATATAAAAAATAATTGAAATTTTATCTGTTTTATATCATTTACGTTAGAACCAGGTAATTCAACGTTCCTCGTTATTTTATATTTATTTATTTCTCTTATGATTTATAAACGACTCTTAAACTAATTTAAAAGTCTCTGAAAAATAATAAGAACCGGCCTCTTTGCTTTTTGCTAAAATGTATCCTGAAGGATATTTTAGAAAGCCTGAATTCATTTGTAAGTAATTTGACGTTTAAAAGAACATGTATTAAATTAATTTATTTTATTCGTTATTCAATATTGATGCTTATGAATTCCATGAATTCTTTAATTTTCCCATTATTTCCTTGGTGCATATATTTACATGTTTAAATAAGAACCTGTCGCGTAATCTAGATAAAAGGTTCGTAATTATTAATATGACATAATCTACTTAAAATTTAGGCAATAAATAATACGATCTTTAATTCAAGCATCATCACAATGTAATACTTAAGCGTTTCAATAAAATTATACATACGACTCCATCAGTCAATAACATTTTGCCATCATTGGTCTCCAAAGACGAATAATTCACTGAAAAAATAAATTCACATCCAGAGTCACGTGATGGATGATACTTCAATGATTTCTAACGTCAATAAAATATTTTTTGCTATTATTTGCATTATCAGACGATAATGATATTTTCTTCCTTTCGACGACTAATTAATTTATTGCATTCTGTGGCGAGATCATCCCCTTATATAGAATATTTATCCCTATCGAAGACATAACTGGCCGACTCAGAGGTCTAGTGGCTTAGCTTCAGAAACTCGCATCACAGAGGCCCCGGGTTCGATTCCCCGTATGTGCCTCGGTGTATCTGTTCTTTTTTCACTTAGCTACCTAGGCGGAACAGCATTTATAAACATACAAATCTTTACTCTTATTTATAATTATAAATAAAACTTTATTAGACACATATCTTAATATGAAAAATAATGGCAAAGAAAATTTAAAAAGAAATGGAAAGTTTTAAATGGAAGATAAAATTTATTGTTCAATATTTGTATAAATTGAAGTCAAATGTCATACGACTTGTTGATACGTTACAAAAACTTACACTCTTCCATAACAGAAACATAATTTATTTTCAAAGGCATTTATGAAATTTCAGATAATTTGAACATTCGTAAGAAAATTTAATTCATTCACTTTACACGTATTTTGTGAGTTCTTGTTCCAGAAAAATTTACTTTGGGGTTTTTAAATTTACAGTAATGTGTTTAAATCAGTAATCCCTGTATATATAAAAGCCCTGACCAACTCTCTTCGTGAAACTCTCGGGAAAACATCGGGTACACTCGGCTTAAGCTTCGTGAAAGGAACCACGACACAGAAACACTTGAGCTCAAAGTGGTTAGCGTTACTTATGCTTTTAAAAATTATATAATTCTATAAATTAACCTATTTTATGAACTGAAAATTAATATTTCAAACGAAAATATGAACTTATGGAAGGATGATGAAAATAAATACGAAAGACTTCTTAAATTATTAAATTTTTCCCATCTTCAAGTAACCATGGCAGATTTCAAATTACATTTGTCTAATACAAAATTTAAAAAACCAAAGCTAAGATATTTTAAACACTATAATTTAATAGAATTTTTGTCAATTACATAAGTGAGAATATTCGATAAAATCGGTTAGGTGTATTTTAAATTTTACGTTTTTTAAATGTATGCTTTTGACATCAAAATAAAATTGTCATGTTGCTTAAAACACAGTTTTGAGGTTAGAGGTTAACTTTGGGTTGAGTGCGCATCATGTAGCGGAATGAGTTGTGACGTCACAATGAGATATCTCTGTGATTATGAGTAGGAATTGAAACAAAAATATAAGTAATGGAATCATGATGAGTATCTACAAATGGCAAATAAGAAGGGAGTCAAAACGTTCATTTAAATTTTTCACATTCATCATCATCATTCTTCCAAGTGTTAGTGTATTGGTTTGAAATATTAGGTTTTAGTTCATAAAATAGGTTAACAATCAATTAAATTTGTCACTGATAGGAAGCAAAATTATATACTTGATTGTAATTTCAATGATTATATTAAACTCCAGTTCATAAAATATTTTATTAAATATTATCATTTATTAATGTAGAAGTAACACTAACTATCCACTTTCAACTCATGTGTACTCTGATTTTATTTATAACTAAATTTTGAGGTTAGAGGTTAACGTTTGGATTGAGCGGTCGTCATTTTTTTGGGTTAACAGGCTACATGAGGGTGATCCTGAAACAGGCAACTCCCCTTTAATAGCATAGGAAGGGAATTGAAAAGGGGGGATGTAAATGGCATGTAATTATAACGGAGTGAGTGGTGACGTCACAGTGAGATATTTCCGTAATTACGAGTAAGATATGAAAACAATCAATACGGGTATTGAAATCATGATGAGCATCTACAGATGGAAAATAAGAAGGGATCCCCATAGTTCCACTATATATATTTCCCTCTGTTGTTTTTAATACTTTATAAAATCTTTCTTAGAATCAGAGGATAAAAGGTCTGACAACACGCTCTATACAGCTTAAATTACATTAGTGTCGAATTAAATTCTGTACTTGGCTAATTATCAATTAAATATACGTGCTACGTCTAAAAATACAAAAAAATGTTTTAATTTATGAACTAATAAAAGAAGTTGTTTTTAATTTTAATTATTTGGAAAATAGGTATTTTATATTATAGAAAAATTCCGCCTGTAGTGAAGCTCACTCCTTAGTAATTGCCCTCCCACAGCCACCTTTATTTGCGTTAACTAGTACCAATGATAGGCTAGTAGAATAAAAGAAATATAGTGAACCAGCTTGCAGCCCGCATTCGTATCAATCCACGTTATAACGGAATCGAGTGTGCTCGAGTTTCGGGAACGGGGACGAAGTGGGTTGAGGTCGAAGCACAGGAGAAGCGTGGAGAGACACCGATGCAGACGGAGATAGAGGAAGAGAGGCTTTAATTAGTATTTAGCGGCAGGGAGCAGCATTTTGCGTGGGTGGGGAACAAACGCGCCTCTGCGCATTATTGACCCGGCGCCCAAACTGCCCAATCCTCAACAAAGCAACAACACCGCGTACTCCCGGCTCGTGTTCTGGAATTAATGTCTTCGCACAAAACGAAATAGGCAAATGCCATCTCACTATCATTTAATGAGGAAGACATAGCAGCCTTCTATGAGTTACATTAGTATATACGTTTCTCTGAAGGTAACTAGAAAATTTGGAGGACTTTGACCTGGAGAAGGGATAACATTTCGAGACATGAGGATCTTGCAAAATTTCGCATTGGAGGGAAGTGAGTGGGGTAAGAACAGAAGAGGGAGGCCAAGTTTGAAATTCTCTAAGCAGATTAGGGAGGATGTGCGATGTGGTAGCTATGTATAAATGAAAAGGCTAGCGCAGACTACGTTAGTATGGACAGGTCTTAAGAATGATTACCACCACAAGAACAACAACGATGACTTCCATAATAGACTAACAGTAAATATTTCATTTAGTGACCTATTGATTAATTGGTCTTCAAATCGTTTCCGGACTATATTAACGATTATAGTTCATATATAACAGGGTATGTATTGAAATATTATAGCATTCTGGTTTTCATAGAAACCTTTTCATTTAGATGATTATTACAAAAAACATTAGTACAACTATTTTGGCCTTAGTAGTCTATCATATATAAAGTGAACTTAATGGGTTTAATTACCTGAAGAATAAATAAATTAAACAATTTGTTGCTAAGTTTATCTTATCGACGCGTTCAATTAATTTTAAGCGAAGGTAAAATCATGGGATCAGGAATATGTTTTATTGGCCACCAAATGGAAATTCCTGAATTCCATCATGATGCATGGTCACCATTACAATTTTATTTTCTTCCAATGTTCATTACGAAAAATTTTGCAAATTAATATCTTTTACATTATTTTTCACTTGTAAAGTCAGCAGACGCACCAGTGTAGTTACTATTTGCAGTTGAAATGCGCCATGTGTTAACTTGGATGTATACGTTTCGTAATTGCAGGTAATATTAGTCCAAACTGTAGCATACACAGGCATTCGTGCATTCAGACTAACTGCGCAACCTATAACATGGCCATTAATGTGCTCCTTCTAGTTTCTCGACATACAGACAAACCCTTTCAAGTTGCGATCAATTCTGGAGTGGACATTAAAGCAATTATGTTAAATGTGAAACGTTCTATGCGGTCTCTGAAATTAGCAACTAAATGTTCTGAAACCCTGCCCTTCGTCTCATAGAGGTATAAGGTCATTCCGTTTCCCCCCTAGTTGGATACAAAGTTTCATTATATACTATAAAGCGTTTTGCCAAACAACAAACTTGTTATGAAGTAATTGCAGAAATAGCGGTAATGTCTATTTTAAAAATAGAAAAACATTACATACAAATACATTATTAATGTAGAAAACTGAAATGAAACAAATTATTTTGAGATATTTACAAGGACTTATGTTAAGGTTTTCCTAATTTTGTACTCATTCATGAAGGAGGATCAGGAAATTATTTAGTTATATCTTTCCCCGAAAAAAATAACGTGTTTAATTGCTGGTAAAACAATATTTCAAGGTAGCCTATGTGGTCTAGTGGCAAGCGTCAGAGCCTCGCACCACACAGGTCCCGGGTTCGATTCCCGGCAAGGGCGTCGTTGTTTGTCTGTGTATTCAAATTCCTAGACTGAACAAACTTGACTAAGAAAAATAAGTTACCTAAATATAAAGCCGCTAAAGATAATGACCGTATATGTTGGTCGAACTGTAAAAACTGAATTAAAAATAGATATTTTTAAGCAAATAAAAATGAATCAAACTCTCTCAATTAACCTGCCGAAATTTTACTTTACGTCCAAAATATCCTGTTAACGCCTTGAATATTTTTAAAATTTATATCATTTACTTTTTCCAAATCTTTATAACACTTGATTTATACGAATTTTTATGAAATTACTTATTGCTTTTAGTATATCTGAACTGTTTTCTGCAAGTAATTTAATAAATTACCAAGAATTCAGAATCAATTTAAGGGAACATTTAATTTTGTTTCGCTCTTTTTTGTAACATCTTCAGATGTAACGTATTTGAAATGTAGAAATACTATATGTAAAACACCAAATTTTATACTTGTCAATGCAATTACTATACAGCAATATATAATGTCAATAAATAATAAAATTATGGATAGCAAATCTTAAAAGTATGCAAAGTACATACTTAATTATATTATCTCCCTTATGGATCATTTTATGTTAACTGATTTAGATATTACTCATTATTTTAAATAGTATTGTATTTCATTCGTTCTATTTCTTTTCTAGTTTGCCAGTGGAATCAATAAATCTAGTTTTAACCATTTTTGTAATTAATAACTATCAATGCCATTATTTTAAAATAATTAACTATAAGACATAATTATTAGTTGGAATAAAATTAGTATTTTTCTTATTTTTTAATTAAAAATGAAAGAATTATATGAAATAATTTATTTAAGAGAACCTTATTTAATAAATACATAATTATATATATATTGTTATATACATGAATATATTAACAGAATTAATGTCAAGCACTATTACTCCTAAATGTTTTATCTTACTTGCTAGTCGAAAAGTTACAAGTATCTAATTGTTTGCGGTAATTGACTATGGTTACGTTTTCCATAATATTTAATTATAACAGACATTAAACATTCTAATGTATAGGAGTTAATTTATTTAAAATTTATGAGTTTTCAGAATAAAAGATTGGTGGACGTAATTATGAAATTATCAGGAATTAAAAATTACGAGAAATAAAATCTAATTATTGGTGACAATCAATTTTATATCAAATTAAATGAATTTTAGCTATCAAAGTAAAGTTTCAGAGCAGATTCGTGCACTTCTAAGAAGAAGAACTAAGTCTCTAATATTAAAATGTTGCTTCAATGTATCAAAACACATATACTTATATATATATATATATATATATATTCCTAAGATGTAATATCTATTACCATCAGCCATCTAACTTGAAAATTTTTAATGACATTACAAAATAAACCGAAGAATGGATGTCAAAATTAACGTCATATATTTGAAAGTGATTCATGATTAATTAGTTTGCAGGACAGCGCCCAAGAAAAGTTTCATTTTTGCTTTCCTAAGCACTCGATAGTTTGGAAAGTTTGCACGGCAGTATCGAATTAGCATTTAAATTAACTCCACTTCCTCTTCTATGCAAAAACTCTTGTTTTAAGTTGGTAGCCCGCGGAGAAACAAACTTAACAGCTTTGAGGCATTTATTTATAAACCTCCAAACTAAACAGCTACTATACGTGCTTGTTTCAAGTTCCTTTGCAATTCTGAACTGCATTTGAATAGATTTCTGAAAGTCTGACATCAGGAAGCTTGAAAGAATCTATTACTGCTAACTTTTGAAGACGATTTAGTTTTATATACAGAAGTGTAAAAATTACCATGAATTCGGCTTCGTAAATATTCATATTCTTCCACTCGGTGAGGTTGTTCTATATCTCTGTTTTGTTTATTTATTTATTATTTATGGGAGGAAAGTTACTTTGTTCTCAGATCCACTAATTTGCATTGAATGTATTTGATCCAAATTTATGTTTTCATACCTTGGTCGAAGAGAAGGTTGGCGCAATACCGAAGAAATAATTTTTTAAAAATTACTAAAAATGGCGTTTAATTGCATTTGCATATATTTATAGTTTGTCAAATATAAAATGGAGGATGTAAATAATTGACCTTTTTAACTCAGCCCAGAGTGATGAAACTTTGATGTGTCCAATTTAGTATAAATATATTGATTTACTAAATTGTTGATTTATTAAAATAGTTTTCAAAATATTTTTAACGTATATGGTTGTGTCTTGTGTCAATAAAGTAATTTATTGTATCTCAAAATGTGTGACCGAACGTATTACGTTGAAAAGTGAAAGCGGCTATTCCTAAAGGAATAATCCAGGAAAGAATCTTCGTAAGGCTATGCTTCCCTCACACCACCATCTGCCCTGGACAGAAACGAAAAGCTCAAGGGGTTGAAAACTCTCAGAAGATATGCAGAATAAAGTTTAACAGAGGGAGATGTTCGTGAATTTTACAACGAAAAACTTTTCCTTTGAAGTTTGTTACTTCCATCATATTCGCATCACTGCCCCTTTCCATTTTATCTCTTTTCGTCACATTATCTTCGCCAATCACTTCTGAATATCGAAAACCTTTAAACTATTTCAAAAGGTCAGATTCCCCTCGGTTGTAGTTAAATGAATGTAAAATGATTCCATTGATTGTGATACTTGAGAGCACTGCGTGCTTTTCCCTTTGCTCCAGTAAGCGCTGCCTATGCACAAACCTGTACATAAATGTCAGACAACGTCACAAATCACATTGGTTAAAATAAATAAAAAATATTTTCCTTAAAAGCGGCTGTATATTTAAGAAATAAATAATAAATTACCGACATCAAATACAAGACGCGTCTGACATTTATTTTAGAATCAGTATTCTGAAATGGTCACATTCTCATAGTAATAAAACATATTAATTAAGCTATTATTTAATATTGAGAAATTATAATATGAAGGAAAATATTACAATAATAATGAGAGAAACGAATTTAAAATTAAAGTAGATATTTATTTTGTAAGAAAAAAATTTAATAAATTAAATTAGTTAAGTCCAGAAGAAAACAAAACGAATTCGTATGAAAAGGTAGAACGATGTTAAGTTTATATACTGATACAACGGTACAGCAATATTTCATTTAAGATTTAAACAAAACTCATTAAAATCAGGCCACCTGTTGGGTGAAACAAAAGAAACAACGTTTTCTATGGCAAATATATCTGGAAACAATTACTCATTAAATTCAATATCAACGATAGCGTAGAAGACTGCAGCTGCATTCACTGGCGGCGTTTCTCTTCGGTCTGTTTCGGATTGTCAATTTTGTCGCTGACTGCATTCATGACGATCCGGCTGTGTGGTGGACGCCAATGGCAAAAATAGTAAAAACTACTACCAAAATTTTTTAAATCTAAAGAACTGCACCCTGCTCTCAACAGCGCCTCGCGACTTAACGTTGTCTCTCCCTCAAAACTTCTCTCCACGTCGTATCATTTGAGGCATAAATTTCAAATATCACTCACTGTCTGGTATTTTCACAATTGCAGCAAATAGGGAAATCTTTTGCTGCCGGTTGGAAACAAGTTCCATCGCATTACTTGCCCAGTAGCCGTTTCTAATTATCTGTGTGTTGCTTCCTCCTTGACAGGAGCAAACCTCTTTTGGATTAGAGCTGGATGACTCCTAATGTCCATAAAAGGTTCTTTATGCTTTTGTGAAGAAATATCGGTCTCAATTTTCAGAGGAAGGACGGTTTACATTGACTTAAGGAGGTGTGTAAGCGCTGTCCATGCACAAAAATATTCGGCACAGCCTTCAGATATTTTCTCGGGCAGTTTTCCTACATTACATCATTATTTACCTAGAAATGAACAAATTAACTCATGAAAGTGAATTTAAATGCGTATTTAGAATATAGATTTGATCTATGTCCTAGATGTTTCTTTTGAAAAGCAAAAGTAGAACAGATACCTTCCATTGCAGACATAATTAGAATTAAATTAATAATCATCCTGGAAACTTGATACCCGAAAGATGCTGTTATAAATATTATTGTTTCGGTAAATTCGGATAGCGAATGAGAAATTTCTGTTTAGCAAGCATAACTGCTTTTAGTAAATCGCATCTGGTATAAGAGAATGGTTATTGAAGAATGTGTGACTTTCAATATCGAATCTCCTCACGTAAAGTAGGAACAAAGCCCATTATAATACGGAGAAAACAACTAAATGTTGAACAGAAACAGTAATAAATGGTTTATGGATAATATTTTAAATATATGTAGTAAGAGGTTAACGTTTCAGTTAATATTCGTCACCTTGCGGTTTGGGTACATTTAAACGGAAAATAAGTTGGTTTTATTATTTACAATTAATTGAATGCAAACTTCAAACTGGAATAATTTATAATAACATAACATCCCAAGTTTTCGTATATCAAATTATTACAATTAAATTTTATATTGTTTATATATTGACACTAAAATATTTCAGTAATGAAAAATTGCCACTAATTGAAGCCAAATATTAAAACCATTACAAGAAATCATATTCATTAATAAATAAAATAATATTGAAGAAACTTATTTACAGATAAGAAATAGTACCTATATAGAAATTTTTCAACTTAATTTAGAATACAACCGTATTGCTTCTTAATTCTTTGATGATATCGGAAAAATTATTAAAAATTAATATTTAGTTATATTTTACCCCTTTTGGGAAACCGAAAGAGATGTATATTTCATATGTATTAAGTGAATGCTTATCCGAGTTGTTACAAATACCATAAATGAGTAAATTAACCGATCAGAAAGAGAAAATATGTCTACTGTACTCCATGAAGTACTAGAATTTTCCTGAAAAATTTTCCTATTTACAAGCGTTATTGCTAGAAATATTTTTTCATTACCCGTGGAGTGGCATTATGGAATGGAAATATCTGATATAAGATTTTACCACTATTTTAGACACAATTATATTTCAGAGCTGAGTTTATATGTATATGTTATACATTTGTTATAAGCTTATTATCTATTATTTACATATACCTTTCTAACGTTACTGGGTTCAATGCTCAATTTCTCATCATCACAGTCAGTGTTTCATTACAGTTCAGGGTAAATCCACTTACATTTATCAAAATATTTGTATATTCTGGAAATGGAAGGGTATTAGAATCTTTATTCATTAATATCTGTAGGATATTTTTATATATAAAGAATAATGGTGGACCCAAAATGAGACTCTGTGGAATTCCAAAAGTTATAATTCCACAGTCTGAACAAAATGTTTTCTGATTTCAGTTATTCAATATTGTCCTTTGTTTCATGTTTAATAAATAAGAATTAAAGCAGGAATGAGACTTTTTTCCATTAAACTTTGTCTTTATTATTGGGTTCTATATTTATATTATATTACAGACAAAATTCCTTAGAGAGAGTATAAAAAATTTCTTTCTCGGTATCGTTAATATTGAATTCCTCTAATTTTAATATTAAGCAACTTATTTACTTTAGAGTAGAGGAGCGAAATTAAAATAGAACTGAGCATTATTCCTTGTGAAGGGAGGGTAAATAAAAATATTTATATATCCAAAGCGTAGTACTCTGGCTTCTTGGGACCCGAGAAGCACCAGAATACTGTTCTAAGTTATTCAGCCAATCCTCAGGATATCAGCCAAAAATCATGTATTTACTGCAATCCAGCACCGCTATAAATACTTTTATCATCTGATAACGAATATAGGTTTGCGTGTGTTCCAGTAATATTGAAATCATTCACATTCGGTATTAAATAAATATTTTATTTGTAGGATTGTCACAAACACTCTTAACACAGGGAAATAGCAACCATTTTGCTATTTAGTCTCAAGTGTCTTATATGCACTGACAGTGGCCGCTTCCACTCGCAGTCGCCGTTAGCGCAGCACTGAATTTGCTCGTCTCTCTCTCATTGTCGTCCTCTTGACGCATTGTCACTTCAACTTCATTGCCGACGTTTGACACTTTTCCACCCCAACGAAACCATATAATTATAAGAAATATCTACATATTAGAAATTTATAATTGATATACTATATCGTAAATTTATATTTCATAATAATAAGTTATTAAACATTCAAAGAATTTGTTTTGTATAATACAAATTCAGTTAGCGTTAAATAAATTAAATAACAATATTACTTCTAAATTCTTAATCTGTTCTTCGTATTCAGACCAAACTTAATTGTCATTTATAAAGAATTACTAAATTTCTCCTAAAGGAGCAAAAAAATTATTAATGCCTTATGATGATATGTATGACCTCAAAGCTTAAAATTTAAGCATCCTAATGGAGGGCATGAATATTGTTATGATCGTGATTTTTGTACGAAAACATTTTCATCTATCTTCCGAGTCGCCAATTCCTGTCACTTGCAGTCGGTACTAATGGCGATATTTTGAGCAGCTATGTTTACTCGGGTAAGAGTTGTGCATTAATTACTTTATCTTAATTAAGGCGTGAGGGGTTTGCGCCTAAGGAAGAGGGTCTGTAGTATCCATTACGCTGATATCCATCGCGGCAGTAAAATGGACTTAGCGAGAGCTAGATTCTAGAAGCTCCTTATCTACGGGCGATGCCGTTCGCCTACTATTTCCGTTCCTGGGGTTCATAACTAACGTTATTTTCCTCCTAAACTAATTAATCCATACTCATAACATTATGGCATTACGCTAAGCGTAGATAAGGCAAACTAATAGCTTATAATTTGTGTATTGTAAATAAGTATTTACAATGTAGTTCCAAAGCTGTATTTTTCTAGCATAGTGCAAAGGTGGGGAACCTTTTAACAATTATAGTCCGCATTTAAATTAGACAGGAATATAGGTGGTCGCAAAATCCGATATATTCCTATAGGTTGTACTTTTGTGAAATTTATTATACCTTTTGTATAGTTTTATCCATTTATTGCATTTTTTGGTGTATTACAAAAACGATTAGTGATTAATTTTTTATTTAACATAATAAGTTTTAACATAAAATAATTTTGTATTCACATAAGTGTAATAACTGGTTAAAAGATTAATCTTTAATTATTTTTAATGAAGAATTATATATTGAAATAAAACTTCAAATAAAAATAAAGTTAAAACATTTTTAAATAGGTTTAATTCATAATAAAGAAGTATAACATAAAAAATAATATTAAATAGCATTAGTAATCTTGTTAATAGAAGTAAATAAATTAGTAACATTACAAATTAATGTAATATGAAACATAATGTTAAGAACAGCAACAATAAATAAAATAATGTTAAATCAAATGGAAAATTTATGTTAGATCGTATTTGTATTTATTTGTTAATTGGAAGTAATTCAATATTTAAAGCTAGCTTCGTGAGTCCCAGCCTTCAATGATTGTCTAAATGAGTATATAAAATTTTTGTTCTTAAACTATTATTGAATTTTGCCATGAGAGAAATGTTGGTACGCAGCTATATGTATGTGCAAAACAGGAAAGTAAACGGTGTGCATTTTCTAGTAGTCATGCCTTTTTAGTGTGGTAAAGGCTTTAAGATATTATCTACCCCAACTAAAATAACCACATTTTTAGTTATGTAAGAAACTTTATTTGTTTTTATCTGTCTTGGAAAGTGCTTTCACTGGTGCAGCCACAGACTAAATTGCTGTAATTTAATAGTAATAACTGACACACTCCTCTCATGTTTTCGAAAATGTCAACTCCGCCAGTTCTTCCAATTAATGTACAAAGCAAATTAACCCAGATATTATCGATGAACACCGAGGTTTCACTGTACTAGCTATCATGAAGGCCGCACAAGGAACTTACGGAGGCCGTACGTTCCCCATCTCTGACATAGTGCAACGAATAGTCTTTTACAAGTTCCTACGCTTATTTAACGGCACTGTATACATATCTCACCTAACGTTCACGTTTACGTGTGATGAATTAGGCATGTGGAGTTGCCTGTATACGAGTTGCTGTGATTTTTCTCATTGTCTATGCCTTTCTAGATACCTATCTTATGAAGGATTGGTGTTTTTTCAATACTCTTCTACATTTAGCAATTACACGATTTCATTATTCTCCCTGTTTACTCTTATAACATCATTCGTTCCTCCTAAGTAAATATATTTGGTATCGCACCTCGTCCGTCTCGTTGTCCAACCACTTTATTTCACGGTCATCCTTCAGTTATGGGATTAAAATAATTTGCTGTGTCACACAATTCCCATATTTAGACAACAACTTAGCTGGGTTTCGTATCATCTAAAAATTCCCCACGCTAATACCCAGCAAATATATAGCTTTCCTTATCCAGGATCTATGAAAATTCCCACTTTGTGCGATGAATCTGTTCACGTCGGTGCTCCAAGTAACCTCTCATATTCTCTTGTGGATTTTCCATATTTCTGCTTACCTCGCGGCCTTTTCCACAAACTGCAAGCGCATTGTTTTAAATTATTACAAAATAAACACGTGTGTGAAATTAAATATGGAAGCTGGTTAAATGTATATTTAATAACTTTTATAAAATATTATTAGGGCTAGTATCGCACAAAAAGTACTCGTCTAGGAACAAATGTCACTGGTAGTTAGATAAAATATTTAAACCCGCTTTACAGTTTTCAATTTTTGCCTACCCACTTCTATGAAGCAGAGCACTGCATATTAAATATGCACAATTTTGTCTTGAGTTATATGCATTATTTTATTAATGTTTAATAGGAAATAGAACAGTTATTATTTAACAAACGTTCCAGAATGAATTCCATGTAGATTTGTTTTCTGCATTATTATTGTAGCACTTGTATTCAAGTAGAGTGCTGCAATCGATATAGTTTTCTGTATCGCAGAGTGCGGAGCTGCCCATGAAAATGAGGGACATAACCATATATCAAGTTGGTTGACTGCATGGATGTCGTTTGCATGAGCTCTGCTCCTCCTGGGACTGTATATATGGAGACAAAAATGATTATGTCGCTTTGACTGTAGCGGTATTGGTTACATATAAACACAAATCACACACTCCATAATGTATAGTAGTTTCTATATCTCTATATTATTCATTGTTCCATTATTACATATTTACGAATGGGAAATGACTAGACGATTTATTGCCTTCATAAGTAATATCTGCTTCAAATCATTTTAATTTTCACGGACATTTCTATCATCGTACACATTCTGCAGTGGAAATATTTTTAGACTTCCTTACAATGTATAGTTCACACGACACACAATAACAATTTTCTTATTTTATGCCACTCCACAACATGGTTCAACTGCTATTGAATAAAAAGTTTCCTGTTTCGTCTTCTAATGCTATATACTTTCACAAATAGACATAAAATATATAGATAATGCTTCTTATAAAACTGAAAAGTATTTACAGTAAATATTTTTGCCCAGGTAAAAATTAGTATACTTTGGAAAGCAAGCTAAACATATTAAACCATATGAAAAGGTTTGTTTTAGTATTCATAGTTCCATTAATCCACTTGCACAACTCGGTGCACTTTCACTGGAATTGTTGAGTGAATGTACAGCGCACCCCGTCTATTTCCCTATTTAAAACCTCCCAATTATATTCGGAATTCATGTAGTAGCAATTGTCCCCACAAAGGTTTTTATACAAATTGGCCAGTCATATGATACCTACTTTGTCCATAATTGTGGAACTAGGCGTCAGTCATAACATTGTGCGGTAGCAAAACACAAAAGCACACAATCGGATATTGCTGAATAGTCAGAATGAGATTCTGTATACTGTAATCGTTCGTTACCCCGTTGTTTCCTCTCATCGTCTGTTTCATTGGAAAATCGACATCTATCTCATAGATCTATATTTTCACAGTTGTCAAACTTTAGCATGGGAGGGTTTTATCGATACATATTTTAATAAGTTCATAGGTGAGAAATAGAAAATATGTTTAAATATAATAACGATAAGATTGTTTTCACACGTAAATGGTGTAATGCTTTCATATTATATTTTCATAAACATTACTTAATTTGCTCGTTAATTTATTTCATTTAATTACTCAATTTCCACTGAATGCTTTATCCCAAAAATGAAAACGATAGTTACACTGTGACACATTTTCTAATGGCGGTGCATACAAATCTAACTTTCCATTGATACATACATGCATATTACAAATGGAATGAAATATTGTTCACTTAATCTACAGCCAAATGTAAGCATTAATTCCTGGAAATAAACCAATTTTACAGTCTCTATTCAGTTATATATTGTCGATACTTTAGCTTATTATCCCGTAACTGAAATTTAACTAAATCATTCATATCATCTAGAAACACACTACGTTTCGTCCCTAGTATGGGACTTCATAAGGTGAGATATATATTATTAATTACATGACTTAACACACGAAAGTTCATGTTTCATTTTGGTTCAAAACCTAAAATAAATATATGCGAATATTAATATAGAAACTCATTTAATTTAGTTATTATTTTTATAAAACACCTTATGGGCTGTTTACGACAATCTTAAACATCTCTCTTTGCATACGTTTCATGGGCAACTGCCCAGTAATGTAGTGTAAACGTACAGATGAATATGGCAATATAATGCCGACAGCTTCTGAATAAAATTAAATGACTGATAAAGAAATGTATTTATTGTCAATAAAAGAAGACTGAAATTTGGGTAACTACACTTTAACGGCAATAGAAACAATAACTAACCAGACGGTGAGAAACAATTTTATCAATCAAATACGGGACTATACAGTAAAGGAAAATAAGAAAAAGAATTACATATTACTATGCTGGTTCCCAGCGCATATAGGTATTGAGGGATATTTTAGGGCAGATCAACTGGCGAAACTGGCAGCTTCCTCTCACTAACTCTCAATAGTCAATGGGCATGAACAAGGCAATGATTACAAAAAGGGGATCCTGAAGAGCGTAGAGGAAAAATGGACGCTAAAAACAAGTAAGGACAATCTTGGACTGTTTACATTGGACAACATTGGCAAATATGAAGTAATCCGCGTCAAAAGGCTTACAAGGAGTCAACAGGTAGCGGTGTCAAGAGCTAGAACTGCACATACACAGTTAACGCACTCGTTTCTATTTTCTAGGGAGTCCCAATCTATATGTGAGGGCTGCACTGTGTTAGTATCAATGCATCATCTTCTTTTTGCGTGTCCCTAAATACAACACGACACGAAATGCCACCCACCATTGCACAATTGACCGCGGAGGATCTCTACACAAACCCCGCAGCTTTCCATGTTCTTCTGGATTTCCTCGTGGAAACAGATTTGTTCAAATTTTTGTAATTTTAAATGTTATTAGTTAAAATTATGTCGGTAATGACCTAGATGTCGAAGCGACTTTAAACTTTAAATAAAAATAAATTAGACCTCAAAGTGGGAATAACAGGGGTCTGATCTCTGAATAGTACCACTTTAGGACACTTCTAAGACTCTAAAAATTACTTATAGAACCTGTAATTCTGATTGCTATTTTAATTGATAAATTAAAAAATTATATAGTAAGAAATTTTAACCGTTTATAATGGAAATGTATTTCAAAAAATAATTATTCAATTATTGATGCAAAAGTTTTATTTGTAATTAATTCTGAAGTATGTAGTAAATTAAATTGCTGTAAATGGTACATGGATATGTGCAATATTACTTTCCTTAGTGGGAGCAACGAATCGACTTTTCTCGAGTGTAAGTCGTAGTTGTGCAAGGGTCGAGCATAAGTGAGTGCCAAATCTTCGCGTTTGAATGTCTCACTGGTCGCAGTGAAGACACGAGTATGACAAATGCATGCGATCCGATTCCCAGTTTAAGGGAAAGACCCCCCTGCACATGTCTGCTGCTGTTCGCAATAAACTGAGCACTGTGTGCGTTTTTTCTTTTCCCCTCCGAGAGAGCGATGCCTCAGGGGTTTCCATCAACACCAGCAGAGCGCGCGTGCTCAGCTAAGATACGCCACACCGTCCGCGTTATTGAATATTTATGTTATCGGCGGGGTTGCTGGGGTATTGGAAGCAGTTTAATGCGATGAGCACTCGATACGGCCCGCTACAAGTTATGAGGGAACTCTTGAATCCGTGCCAACGTGGCCGTGGGCTAACTTCATAAACTACTGGGCTTTCCCTTTAAGTGAGACCGCTGATTCGGACATCTCCACTCGCGCTAATTCAACGTCACCCACATGCTTCCTTCCAATCCAATTAGCCGATCGCTGCGCCCAGTTATTTAGCATCGGAAAATAAGTACGAAATTTGCTGATTTCCGCTCAACCGTTAGCAATATAAAACAAACCAAAAGTATTCAATTTAGCTCGTGCCGACGTTGTAATGGAATTCACGATTTTTTTGTGTGTAATTTTAATGAGCTCACACTATCGCAGCTTGCTAACCCACACAAATTTATTACCAAAACATCCAAATAAACAAAATTAGTTATCGAATTTCCAACATCGACAAAATTATTTATTGTACAGATCAGAGAGAACGTGGACAGTACCAGGATCAAAGATGTTTATAAAATTATCCATAACAGTGTAATGTATAATTATGTTTGTATGGATAACTCTTGATATTAATTTTATTTGTATGAAGTAAGAACAAAATTTGAGGCGCAAATTGTATTTTTCCTTACGTCAGTGGAGGTCGCTGCAATATTTGCAAAGAAACCTCGCTCCATTGCTTTTAAATCTTGGTCGAGCTCTGATTCAGAAGCCTGAGCTGTGATCTGAATTCAATCAGAAGATTGACTTTCATGACCTCAACATTTGTTACCTTCAGCTATAGAAAATCATCATTTCATAATAAATTGGAATTCGTGTCTCCCTGCCTCATATACTTCTGGCATTACTGACGCATAAAGACCAGAAAAAAATAAGAAACGTGACAAAGGTCGAATAATTGACGTTGAAAATTTAAATGAATTTCAATTGAACTGTGTTCAGAGATTCTTACAGTATACGACATTTCCTGAAATTTTAACACGTCAGCCATACTGCATGGCAAAATAACCGGTTTAACGTTAAACGTGAGTGGAACGCACTGCATCTTTTAAAAACATTTTTTTTCTAAAGTGTTTATAGCACTCTACTTTATCTATGAATTTAAATTCAATTTTGTGATATATATATATATATATATAATAGGTGGTAGTAGATACTTTATTTATACACATTTTCAAATACTTATATGTATCAGATTAACTATTATGTCAAAAATACCGTTGAACACATTCAAATATAAACAGTTGTTTACTTCAAGTCGAAAACACTTGTGCTTCGCTGATATCCTGTAATTTTAATGTATGGTTATAATATTTTGGAATATTATTCTAAAGTTATCCTTACAACTATCCGCCTTTTCGTGACTGAAAAGTAAACATTACATACGTCTTTACAGAAATAATATAGCTGCTATCCTTGGGAATTTGTTCATTGCACGTATTTTTAATAGGAAATAGTTATTAATGCAAATAACATTTTGAGACATGTTAAATCTATTGAAGTTACAAAAACCATTTTTCATGATAAAACTATAGTTGATATTTTAAATAATATACAAAGAATATTTAAAAGTACAGAATTTGAATTAAAACTTTTCGTCCCCAAATTTCGAGATCTCTTCAGTTCAATAATTAAAATTTCATGTTGCTGCCGCAACGTCCGGGCCATTCTTCTTATTTTCTTTTCTTACTTTTCTTTTTATTTTATATATAATATAAGTCATATTAATTCCATTCCTTTATTTATAATTGATAAGTTCTGTTCTGTAAAAAAATTGTAATTAAATTATTTTAATTCTGAATATATTTTGAACAACGGGGATCAATTATAAGGAAAGAAATAAGAAATTATTTCACCCTACTTTATGAGACGAATTATTTTAAACAACTGTGGTCATATAATCTAATAGATAATAAAACAATGTAATTTTCAATGGAAACTATTATAAGTTTAAAAACAAGATCTAAAGAAAATTCTGCGAATAGTATTACCTGTACGATAACATTGATAATTATTTGCAATCTGATTTAGACATGCAGCTTACAATTTTGGATACATAATTTAGCTGAAACTAGAAATGTATGACCTAAATACCTTCTTTCACATATGAATGATGTCAAGAAAATTTTGAAATAATATATATATATATATATATATTTTTTGAATTTTTAGTAAAACTATTTTAATTATTTTATGATTTTTGGATTCAGATATTGGTATTTAAATTCTTTTCATATGGATTTATTTAAATACTCCTTATAATGATATAATGTAATGTATCTTTCTTTATTTTAACTACCTCAATTTTCCATTGTCTAGGGTAACTACCTAATGATTTAGTACATTGTTGCTCTTTATTCTTCAATCATATAATCGAGGTCAAAATTTGTTATAATTGCAATTTTAATTTTTAATTATAAAATTTAAACTAGTAATTAATATTTAAGATTTGTATCAAATAAATAAATTACGAAACTGAAAATTTAAATAATTTATTTTTCAACAAAATATTGGTACTTTAATTTTCCTTATATTTTTGTACAAATTTTTTATTATAATTTTTCAGCAAAGATAGACTAAATTAGGATAATACGCATTGTGGCTACTTAAGTTGTGAATCGGAAAGGGGGAATGCGAAGCTAGAGCAAAGCAATTAAGGTTCACTAGGGCCCACGGACTATAATAAAATAATCCTATCCGGTATTCACCCACAAGTTGATGCAGAGCAAATATTAGAAAACCCGCGTCAGGTAGGTCGGACCACTGGTATTTGTCCCACGTCCTTCCGAATGACTGAGAGGAACTTGTTGTAGCAACACCGCATTTCCTCCTCCAGGCCTAAATAAATGTAAA
Organism: Eucriotettix oculatus; assembly: GCA_034510155.1. Classification (NCBI taxonomy): domain Eukaryota; kingdom Metazoa; phylum Arthropoda; class Insecta; order Orthoptera; family Tetrigidae; genus Eucriotettix; species Eucriotettix oculatus. Next base: position 74,580,575 of record CM067378.1, on the reverse strand, counting down.
TAACTTGATCTGTACTAGGTACAGGCCCAAATGCAAGGACGAAACAATGTATTCATTGAATAATATTTCTAGTTTGTCTGCAAATGGGTCAATTTAGTTAGCTGTATATGAAATTCAATAAGCCATATTCTTCTCCATTGTTTCAATCTTCGCTTTCAAAGAAATGTTCTCGCTTGAACGTATCTATTTATGATATCGAAGGTATTTCCTCGAGGAAGAATATATTCAGTCCAACTAAACTTGTTCATGAAAATAAATGTTGTTCATCAAATATCCCATTTATAATTAGAGCATGTAACCTACTTTCAGCTATCAGTTCATATATTCCTTTTTGCTTTTATAAGAAATTATGATAAAATAGTACAACATTGTCTCTGTTTCAGATTTATTTTATTTGTTTTTGTGTGAAACTGTTGTGAATGAATAATTTAGACTTGTTAAAAACTGTTATTAGCAGACCCACTATAGAGGTTACATAACCACAAAATTACACTGTGACAGATGCTATTAAAAGTCACAAGGCCGGAAAATTAGAATAGCAGGACGTCCATAGTTCGCTTAATACTAAACTCCAGAAGAAACACAACCCAAGCGGCATCGGCCTGGTTTTTAGGCACTCAATTGTTTTCCCCAGAAATGAAGAAACAAAGAGAAATTAAATTAGGATTCCAGGGCGGAAATAAAACGTCCACGCTTTATCACCGTGTGCATTCTTTTAAATGAGACTAGTTATATTCAGGAAATCTGATTTAATTTTATCACTCCAGGGCATGTGAAAAAGTTCATGAGCACTCAGCAAATAATTTTCTTTCAACGGATTTAAAATATTTAAGGGAAAGGCGGGCTAAAAGAAAGTGACAAGGGGTAAGAGGAAGTGACAATGAGAGCGGGGTTGAGACTGTAGTAGCATAACTGTGGAGGGGGCGGAGAGGAAAGAGAGGCCGACCAGACCTCCGCTGCCGCTGATCAATAGTAAAGCGGCGTGGCTGCCTCGCACACGGGGAAGGGAACCCTGTGACGTCAGGCCCGAGCTGCCAACGTCCCATTCAAAAACGACGCTCAATGGTCCAGCGTGGCATGGTGCTCCATACTGCACACCTCCTAGTGGAAACAACAGTTCCAACCGAAAATACATCAATATTTTATGCATTGAGACCAAACTTCTAACGGGTCTCCACATCCTCCTACCCCTATTCTCATTCTATGACCTAGTTGATGGGTTACAGTTCAGAACTTTCGATACTCATCCAGTATATTCCCTTATTTCCATTCCATTTTCGTTCCATCAGCTACGAAGTATCATCGAACTTTTCACAGAGACAAACCCTTTATGATTTCAAGTCTTTACTTGTAGACGAACAGTGGCAGTTGTTGCATATTTTCTCACGTTCTACAGAACACAAATCAATTTATGATGAATTATATTTTTCTTTTCTAATTTTAACACCTTTTATAATACTTGTCTTTGAACAGTGTGACTTTTGCTTCAATTTCGAAGCATTCTCGCCCTTTAATACAGCCACTTGTCATGGTCAGCAGCACACTTTTTCTGTTGCTAATACGAAATGTGCATGAACAGATATCCTTTTCACCTACCTTCACCACACATGAAGCTCGACAGACTGCCTCATCCCGTTGATGAGGTTCACGTAACACTTAGAGACAAAGCCGTACCGTTAATAAATTAGAGTAATTGATATTCTGCCGAACTCTTAGCGTTGCTATCTCACAGGAAAGAGATCCCGGGTTCGAATCCTGGTATGGGCTTGGATGTTTGTGCCCTTTAGATCATGGATACTGGGATTAAGACTTCTGGAGAATTAATACGCTGATCCCGCATCACTCCATATTCGGAAAGTAGGATGACCGTCCGCAGTCGGTCCGATGGGTTGTAATGTCCTTTATTCCATATGATCTAATAATATTTCTCCTCTCATTGAAACAGTTGCACTGGGGTCGAGATTGTCTGGAAAAAAAACGGTAGCAGTGAAAATGTTTTTTTTGGCTGGTTCTTATTCTGGAAAGCACTATTTGTGTTTATGAGATACTTGGGAAAGAGTATATCTTAATGGTTGTTCAGGTGTAGGTGGGAAGGTCCGTCGTTACTAGATCTTTTGTTCAGGTTACAGTGGTCCAGGAAGCTCGTGTTATATATCTTCCATATGTTTATGCGGCGCATTTATGGTTGGATTTTAAATTGTGATTGGAGCTTGCAGTGAGTTTAGCTTGATGGTCAGCTGAATCGTTTCCTAAATTTTGCTGTGGGCAAGAATCCAACATACGGTGAAATAATTATTGTTATTATTCGAATTTCAAATATTGTCTCTGATATTGTGTAGTTTATTTCGATTCTATAGCATTTAATGAGTCATATAATTAACGTATTTGGGGCAGGATTTTTCAATCAATGATTTGTTGACATCAATAGCGCATAAATCTCAGTCACAAGAGGTGAAGCGTCCTTGAGGATACTTGGGGTTTTAATGGTGCCTTTGAGCATGGAGCATCCAACTCGGAGATTTTACGCGTCAGTGGATATGACTCTTGTGTGATAATAACGTTCATTATGATATTTAATTATTGAATTCCAATCGACATTGTACTTTTTATTGTTGGTGTATCTGGTGGGGGATGTGTCTGTCGGGATTTCCGTGTATATCTATGGAGGAATAGATGAGAAGGAATTAAAATCAGGTAGAGGGAATGAAAAATTTCAGAAGGAGATGTATTGGTTGACTCTATGCCATAGATCTTCGTTGTGGGGTACATTACAGGAAATACTGTCTCTTACTTTGGTATTCGTCGATGTTTTGGCTCTTATAACATGCTTTTCAATTATAGATGTTCTTCTGTAATGCAGCGGTACTTCTTTTGCTTCGTTATAAACCTAATTATTGGAATGCATCTTGAATATCCAGTAATATATCATACTTTATTTCCCAGAGTACTTTTGATATTTCACAAACCTCCTTTTAATTATATTTGCGAATATAAGAAAGAACGACTCCCTGGTCACCAAGGCTGGTTTTGTTTCGTCTGGAGTTAACGCCTTATGAGGTAGTCCTACTTCTTGAAAGGTACTATGTAACATTGCTCTTCAAATTCACTTCGCTACCAGATGGCAGATACTCAACCATGCCTATTCCAAAGTGCATAGCTAATCAACATGTTTAATTATTATGTTAAAATAATTTCCTTGAACATAAATGTAGTGAAATACCTCTCAATCATTGTAATATTTTAAAAAAAATTCAATTTAATGTGACTGAAAATCTTTATGTATCGAAACTCCACAAACTTTTTACACTTATACTTAATCACTATGATATATGTAAACCATTTATTTATTCCAAATTAAAAGACGTTTTTTAATGTCCTGGAAACTTATTATTGAGGGAAAGGCAATAAAATTGTTGACATAAATTTTTGATCGACGTATACTTAATATTGAAATTATTCCTGTACCACTATAGAGACAAAAAATTGCGCATGCATTTATTGAGTGATTTAATTGTAATTTTCCTGCGATTTCATTTAGATGCACCTTATTTTAATAAAGTATTTAACTAGAAAATGTTGATTGCTCAGTGTTGGGTCTTTAAACTCACTTTTTTATAAGAGCTGATTAATCAATATGATATTCTTTCCATTACAGTTATTAGGTCGGTTACGTTTCCAGTTAAAGTATGTATGCAGTCATAGGTATATCGGTTGTACACTGTAGAGGCAATCCTGCTTCTTCCATTTCCGTAAAGCTGAAACAAGCAAGGGCGTTATCACGAGCCGTGAGACGCCAGGAGGCGTGCTGGTAATATTAATAGGGCCATTCCGTAGACGTTATGGCCAATAAAACGTGAGCCAAACTATAAATTAGGCAGAGCAGCAGTGTCGTCGGCGTTTTGCCGCGCAATCGTTGAGACCGTATTGCTACCTATCGCCGCCACGCACGTACGGAAACGAAACCTTCACAACATGAGCCGTGGTTCCCAGAGAATGTATACAAAACATTCCAAAATGCTGCTCAATAACAAATCACAGTATATATAAAATGAACACAAGTTAACTTAAAAAAACTTAGCTTCGCGGTACATTAAACAGCCATTCCCTTAAAAATTTAATCTAATTCACATAGAGAACATTCTTATGTGGTAACCTCTTTGGGTGGAGCTTTATTCTCTGAGGTAAATAAGTCTGATGAGTCACGTTAGTGCCCTTTCGTGAAGTTGAGTGTACATAAGAAGAAACCAATCAACACAGCAAATATAATATTGGTGTCGGATAAAAATTAATATAATTCATCTAATTATTAACTAAGTTTATTGACGAAGACTTTTTCTAAATGCAATATGGTGATGATAATGAAATGAGACAATTTTGGATTCTTAATTTTCTTATGAGGAAATTGAATGATTAAAATATTTTAAAAAATGCTGCACAAATGTCTAGATCCAGCTGTCTTTATATAGCTAAAATAAAGCATTAATATATTTATAGAAATAATTTAATACATATGATAACTCTTTTCAGTATTTTGACGACGTTTGAATGTTATTTTGGAAACATAGCATTTCATGTTTCTCGGGAGAGCCTTCGTACTACACATACATTTCCTTCTAAAAAAAATCAAAACTATTACCAATATATGTTTTCAATTTTGTATTTTATGAACAGTGAAACACAGTGTATTCGATCTATCAAGACATTTTTATTACTATTTTATTCTAATAAAAATATGAATGAGACAATGATAGTCTGTACCAATATTAAAATAAATGGTATTATAGAAAGAGTAGGAGGCAACTGCTACCATATTCTCAATACACGCTAATGGCATATTTAATTAGATTACAGAAGAATAACAATACATTTATTTTTTTCATAAACAAAATCATAACATGAATTGGCTTGTTTGATTCATTTTACATTTTGTATCATCATAATTACCATAAATTACTTAATTTTGAGATATATCAACAAAAACTGGCAAAAACTTTTTAAGAGACTGTTTTCATATCAAATTGTTGTTACGAATTATTTAGAGTAGAATGTCTGTTTAACGAAAGATGATGAGTTCCAATTTATTTTGAAAACTATACGAGCATGATCTACGCTTGAAGTCCAATCAAATCTAAAGCGACTTAAGATCGTAATCCCTCTAGCTTCTAGCAGGGATTTACTGAGGCTCTATTCAGAGCGAAATTCATGAAATGTCTGAAACCAAATGCGCATATCAGCAAAACAGTTGTAAGCAATAAAACTGAAGACGTATACGAGTCCTGAATATCTTAAAGCTTCTTCTGCATGAACAATCCACGTCGACTAATTCATTATATTTCATCCTATCCTAGTTATCCTCAAATTCGTAAAGGACTATGAAGAGCAATGCGCATTTACATTCAACATGAGGGAACTAATTATTTCACGGTAATTACAAATCAGTATAGTCATAATGATTACAAGCAGGCGAAGTATTAAAAAATAATTTATCAGGTGTGCAATGAATTTGGTGTATTATAAATAATTTAAATAAACATAGTGTAGAATTTCAAATGCATGATCTATTCGTAATGCCCGTTGTAACCAACAAACATATTTATATGACATCAATATTTACCTTATATTCGTACAATAACTTGGTACTTATAGAATTTATTTTGAATATTAGAAATTAAATATACACCTGAGAAGGACGAAACAGTGTGTTAGTTTAAATTTTTTAAATAGTTCTTTTGACAGATTTGGCTGTTTCCATCCATTTATGACCATATTGAAATAAAATAAGCGGAACTGACGGTCGATTATTAAATTGTAATATTCCTATCCAAAATTAAAAATTACTTTAAACATGTCCGGCTCGTTTTTGTGAGAAAGAAAACGTTGATAACGTCAAAACGCTTCAAAAAGAACAAAATTTGTACTCTTTCTCTCAGGGTTCAATATCGTTGTTTTGCTTGTAATGAAATAATTTAGTAAATCTACCAATGAATAAATTTTACATACATTGAAAAATGTATTGAATTGAACACCACAATACACAAGTTTAAAAATCATTAATTTTTTCTCAATTTACGAAACAATAAATACTATTTGACTAGTCATTCCAATCATAATAGTTCTCTCCGCATGTCTCTCCTTAACCAAAAGTTTCCTTCATAATATTTTCCATTCAGAATGAAAACATTTCTTATCACCAGCTAACAGGACACTTCAAGAGATCTTTTTTCTCGTACTATGCAATTATTTTTCTTTTTAGTCATACTGCAGTATAGTAAGTGAATCTCCAAATTTCTATGTTTAATATTGTTTATCAGACGGTGTTTGGTAACTTAAATGTAAAAAATTTAAAATTACTCATTGTGTGATTTAATGATGATTATTTAATATCTTAAAAATGTGTGAATTGTGGCTGTTATTTCTTTTGAGGACTGAATGTTACAGTGCTTGATCTCTTCCTGCTTAGTATTAATTAATAGGATATTTTTCAATTTTACCCTTTCATAAACCATAATTTAGTCCTCATTCGGCACTTGAACTATTTGGTTTGAAATAATGCAATATAATTTCTGTCTGTTCCGCCGTTGAACTCATTCCATTATAAATATTTTGAATTCCCTGTTCAGCTCGTTCGCAGTGTCATAAACGGCGCGCCTTTCTAATAACCGCGTCCGGGCTTTGCTTCCACGGCGTTAGATTTCCCCCACTCCATCCCCTTGAGCATTTCTTGCAGCACGAGTTGTTGCTCCGTGCATTTATCTTTCAGGAGAATAGCTGCGCTGGCACATCGACTTCGGCCAAGCAGATAAAATATTACAGAGATAAAGCCACCGCCAACGAGAGACCGGGCCAATCAACAACAAACTCCCATAAATCCCACAACTGCTCATTGCGAACAAAAAGCCTTCCATTAATATCGCGAGCTCTCGTCGCTGAAATATATTTCCCACTTATGTACTTCCCTCCTGTTAATCAAACAAGGAATCCGAGGTCAAGTAACCCCCCCAAATTTACGATACATTTCCTGCTTGTCATTTGCGATAAAGGAAATCCTTGTGTAAGAAGTGGAAGCAATCAGACCGAAGCAAGGGAACTGGGCGGACAAAGGACGTGATGTACGAGGATCATGTGCAGAGTGATTTATTCTGCTAATGAAGCTTGGAAAATAAATCCACCCAAAATTTTACACGCGCTGACGTTTGAAAGCCCAATAATCTCATTTCACTCAAACTCCTCTCAAAGCAATTGCAATCATATGATCGTACCCGTCTCTTAGTTTTTTTAATGAAATTCCTCTTTATTTTCATTCAAATTTATTATCAATTTTTAACTGTTTTCGCTTCTTGATTTCAACTAATGTTAATTGTTTTTACATTTACAGCACTATAAAAATACTAGGTCTAAACGGTGCATAGTTGAATGTTGTTGCTGTCGTACTAAGACTGGTCTGATGCAACCCTCCATGCTAGCCTATCTTGCGCAAGACTCCATTTCCTCATAACATTTCTACTTCTTAGCACAAAATTCAAAATCGTGGCTTTCAATCAAAAAATTTAGTAAATCTACAAATGAATAATGTTTACATATCTTAAAATATGTATTTAACAAAATTACAGTTTCCCACGACAAAAGTTAACGAATCAACAGTTTTAGGCAATTTATGAATACAATCGTCTACAATCAAAATAATTATGTCTTCATATATCTCATTGACCAATAGTTTCCTTCATAATTTTTTCCATTCAGCAGGATAAAAGTTCTCTTCATGTACTATGCAAAAATATTTTCTTCTTTGTAGTAATACTACAGTATTCTTTAAAAATGTTACTAAAATTCATTAAACTTTTATTAATTTATTTCTGGTCGAGGCTACATCTGTGAGTTACAATAAGAGAGAGGTTACGCTATTATATTCCGATTTTTTGAATGCATAACTTAAAATTGCATTTTGTTACAATTATGTTTTGTCATAAATCTTAATAATGGTAAGGAATTTTACGAGTTTGGTTATTGATTTTTCGAATGACATAAGGTTGATAGGTTTGATACGTTCCCAATTGTATAACTCCTAGGCTTATTACATTTGATACAGATGAGGATGATCCGTTATATGGTAAGAGTAACTTAGCAGGAGCTACAATGTTAAAAATAAATAATTGTTATTTATGCACGGCCCTTACCCTAGATAAAATGATTTGGTAAGTACCGTTGTTTATTGTACCTAGTTTATGGTTCCAATTTTCGTGAAATTTATTCATACCTTCGTTGGAGAATGTATTATTTGATAGGATGATGCTGCTATTGCGTTTGGCGTATTGATCTTCTAATTCGTCTTCATGGGCTGGAGTCCAATATTTTCCAATGATGTGATCGTTATTAAGGAAATAATATATACTTTCTTTGAGGTTATTTAATTTATTGAAGTTTGGGTGGCCTGTATTGCATTGTTTACGTCACAAAAAGTAATAGTATTGAGTGAAGGCATTTTTATACATTAGTTTGGGGCCATATATAATGGATGTATTTCGGCTACTATGTGATATTTATGACTGAAATACATACAACTAGTGAATCTTCTGTCTCGGCTTATCTTAATTATAATCATGTGCAGTTCAGGAGAATTAGCTAGTCCTGTGTTTAAGACGATGCACTGTGGACAACTCATCTCTTATTGTAGTTGGGGTAGACTTTTCACTTCCACTCCGTTTTTTGTTGAGGCAATTATGAAAATATTGGCGTAAGGAAATATATTGCTGTCAGCTCAGGATATGTTGTACGTCAAGAAACGGATCCTTAAAATGTAATCAGTATAGTGTTTGTTAAAAAGATGTCCTCGCAGTCTCCATGTCCCGTTTGTATGAAGACAATTTTTTAACAACGATAGTAACGTTTCGCCAGGGCACTTTGAGGGTTAGTACCTCCTCGAACGACAATACTCCCCTTTCCCTTCTCCTTTCCCTATTTTGCATGTAAACACGCGACGTATCATCTCAAAAACTGTACTTTAATGCAATGTATGCATTTTTTTCGTTTTAATCTTGAAAGAGTACACAACAACCCTTGCAGACACTGGAGTAAATTTATGAATTTGAAGGGGTTGTTTCGGTCTTGAATTTACAATCACCTATGTGTCCTCATAATTTTTACAAAAAAATTTAATTTTTATTTATAACAGCTCTATGATTTCATAATTATGAGACACGTGATAATAATTTCACGTTCGTTAAAATTATATGATAATAAACGTCATCAGCCGTGTAACTTGCTTATATCCAAGTAACATTCAAAATATTTTGTAAATTTACCAATTTGGATTTCCTTTATGACATACGTCGATTTCCTGCGGTAAATTTCGTCATTCGTGCGTGTGGGCATGAGCAGCCTGAGTGTGGTCCGTCCGGTTGGGAGATGTCTCAGAGGGGATTTCTCTGGTGTGTGACCTCGAGAGAGTAGGGTAGGGTAGGTTCATATCGCCGTCCAAATTGCATCGGACCCGCCTTAGCAGCAAGGCGATGACTCGGTTCACCGCTCAGACATACGTGACTGGGATTCCATCGAGACCCACACAATCCGTTAGCGGCAGGTAATAAACAGCCGACGGCATCTCACGGCCGCTATCTGGACAACATTTCATAATCGTATGATTCATTCACACCCATACGCTTCTAAATGGGCAACACCAATGTTTTTCACAATGAGTATTGTATTTTAAACTCATAATTAAAATTACGTACACTTGAAGCATTTTCCATTGACAATGTATCGCAAAGTAAAATACTTTCATTTATATAATTAACTAAGTTTATATACATTAAAATCACCTTTTCACCGAATATTATGAAGAGTTAATAATATTTTACAATTAACCCTTGTTAATATTTAATTGAGGCCAAAAACAGACAAAAATTAATTTAATACAACTTCATGTTTCGGGCCTAACACAAATTTATTACATTACATAATAACAGACGTTAATAACTTTATCCAATGATGTTATATTATTTTTAAAATTATATCAAACATATGTTAACCTTTCATGTTTTTGTAGTCAAGCTAAATATATAATTATATATATCTTAGAAAATTAATTTCAGTCTGCAAGGTATATGACTGATTAAGGCTTAGATTATATTAAATTTGGATACGATAGGTCCGTCACAGTTTTTGATAAATATAATAATAATAAAGAATACTTTACCAAGGAAATGCTATTCTTTAATACAGTTGTTTTTCAAAAACTTAAATGTTTAAAATAAACTATCCTTACATTCTCTAATTTCTATTGGTAACTTGTTAAATTCTTTTATGCCTTTAATAAATATTCTGTTTTGTTTTAAACCTAACTTAGCCCTAGTTATATGTAATTCCACTTTACCTCTAACATTTTACGGGTTTCTGTCATACTTATAAGCATAATAATTATTAAAATAGGACGGTAATACACTATTCATACATTTACCAATATATTAATAAAGTTTTTGAAACAAAGCCAATTCACGTCTCTTAACATTTCTGTGACACTAAATCTATTATTCTTACATAAGACAACTCTTAATACCCTATTTGATATCGCATACAACACAGTACGAAAATAATTAAAAAAGGATTATAATAATTTTCTAAAATCCTTAGTTAAAATATTTTTTACTCCATATGGCATATTTTGCCGAAAGTCCTTATGAGATAAAAATGGAAAGCTATTAATTAATATAAATTACTAATGTTTTAAAATAAATGAGTTTGAATTAAAATTAGTTGGCATCGAATTACATTATAAAATAATTTTACTACTCAGTATAAATGTATTATTTTACTTCTTTTTTATTATTGGACAAATAGTAACATTGAGTAAATATTTATCGTTCGAACAATGGCATTTATGTACATAATTTTGTCCTCATTAGTTAGATTTCTACTTGAAATTTTACAACTAGGTACAGAAATATTATGCTGCAGTTAAATAAAACTTTTATGATAATTATTTGTTGAATGTCTTTAAATGCATCTGTAAATCAAAATATTCGTCACTATTGTACACAATTTATGTCTTATCACTAGTTTACAAATTAATCTGGTATCGTTCACAGTGCAGTGTTATTTGTGCAATGAAATACAGTAGACTCGCGAAATTTGGTATATCTGTGAACTGAAGTTTATACTAATCTACAAATACACAAAGTATTGTTCCTGTTAGAAAATCTATTCTCAATAATCACATTTTATTTATTTATAAATATATTTGTAATTTTATTTTTACATTTGTAACTAACCTAAATTTGAATTGCCTCGTTAATTAATTCAAGAAAAAGTTTTAATGTAATACAATTTTCACTGTAGTTATTGTATACGAATGTTCATACTTCTAAGCTCTTCTATTGTAACACATGCACGACATCTACGTAATTGGACCAACGTCTGTGTAGTACCTACAAATAAATAAATCCTGTGTCATAGGTCTGCCAACTAAAATGCAACTATCTTAATTCAGTTTCTTTTCTAATACGATGCTAAATACATATTTATCGTTGCATTGAATATACAGTAAGGTTTATTTGCAACAATGATAAAACAACTAATTACAATGCATATATTTTAAATAATATTTTATATACATATGTTGTAGTTATTCTAAATATTTTTCAACTCAATGCAACATTAAATGTTTTACTCAAAAATAATAAAATAAATTACGTTATAACTTTTATAAATTTTTAAAACTGATATCTGTTCATAAATAAATTCATAAAATTGTTAAAACACACACACACACACATAGTCTGATGGATATATCAACATATATCCATATTTATTTTTTGTGATTCATATTTTACATTCCATGAAGTTTGATGTATATAAAATTTATAGCAAAGTTGCTTGGTATTAGTTATGCAAATATAATCAAGCCGCAATCCGCCGAATTGTAAAATTCACCACAGAGAGAGTATTTCTGTATCACACCAATAAAGAGCACTGTATTCAATAAATAATACAAAATGTGAATTTATAATAGAAAATAATTCGATATGCAATTTGCCTTGTAAAATAATTTATCGGATAATGTGTGTCGGATTTTTATTTCAAAAATCTATGCGTAAGTGGATGATTCGATTACAGTGTACAGTAAAGCGTTGTCAATTCCTGACTGCAATTACGTTGTTGAGCGAGAGAAATCAAGTTTCATAATTTAGAATTTGATTACTTAACATTAGAAAGAAAGTGAAAGTTTATTTCTCGACAATGCATGTAACTAGATCTGAGTTAAATCAATTAATGACTCTTGTAGTGGATAAAGTCAAACCGAAATATAAATAAAGCTTTCATTTACAGTTGATTCCTCTAAATAAACGTAATAATATTCTTCATTTTACAATAAAATTTAAACATACTATGTTTTATTATAGTAGGAGATGTAATTTCCTATTCTCAACTTTATATGAAAATATATGATAGAAATCAAATTTTGAATTTTTTTCTGTTAAATAGCAGAAGTTTCAAAAAAAAATTAGTATGTTTCATATAGCGAAAAATTCATTATAATTAAATAATGACTATGTAAAAGTTTCCCTTAATATGCAAGTACTCCTTAAATAATAAGAGCGTAATTCCATGAATATGCGGCTTACTTTTTTAAACTATCCTTAATAAAATTATAAAGAATTATATTTTCCTTAACATATATTTATATTAATTATAAATGCAGAATATATTAAACTATCAGGAAAATATATATTAGAAGGAGTGGAATTAATTTACGTAGCTTGAAAAAATGAAAATTATTCTTTTGTTTGTTCTTCGATACAAAATTATTTTTCAAATATGTCTCAATATAAATTATAATTTTGTAAGGTTTCAACGAGTTTTAATTCGTGTCATAAATTCAGTAATAATTGAAAAAATATTTTGTTTATGGGTATATTAAATATATATTTTGAATCGTTATTTCTTGTTTTAGCTTAATATATGAATATGGTTTTCACGTTTCTACATCACCATATAAACGAAAGCATGAGTCAGAAGAAGATGACCAATATTTTAAAATACCATAGGACCGTAATTTGTAATGCATTGGGTGATTTACTTTATAGCTTTATATTTCTTTCGTATAAGACGGCCATCACCTTCATCGGAGAATTATTCCCGGATTTCCCAGAAATATCCTGAAATTGTGGCTGACGATTGAGATTGACAAAAATAGTAGAGTGACGTGACTGCAATGTGTTTTTATTGTATAAATTATCTTGGATTCCTTTACTGGATAAGGTATTCATATTAGGAAGATTGTTTCGAAAATAATAGAAGCATTGCCTCACTTAATGCCAATTTTTAGTAAAATAAAATGCGGAACGTAAAACAGTGATAAAAACCAACATATTTCAATAGTTTTTTAATTGGCGTCATTACATATGAAAAAATCATATAAATACAGCATTCATAAATATGTACAGTTCTACTGGTTTACATTCATAGTTTCCCGTACGTACTTTAAAATGATCATCGAGATGCGTAGCTTTTTTAGCAACATCTAAATATGTAAACGTCACATCGTTGTGAATCATTTTAATTATACTGTGATTCTTTGACTGTCATTACTTCACTACCTCACAATAAATTGCCAAATCATAAGATAATAAGTTTTATAATATTTGTGACTAAGAAAATATTGGTAGGTCCCTTTCCTTTGATGAAATCAGACGTTGACACTTGAATTATACAGAAAAACATAGCTTTCTAATTAAAAGTTTTAATTTTAATAAGTACTAAATTATGGTAAGACTATGAATACATTTCTAGTTAATACACCTTATAAGGAGTAGAACTATAGTGTTAAAAAGTTTGTTTCAATTAGTAATGTAATAAATTAATTATTGTAACTGAAACTTTTGCCACATCTTTCAAACGTAGAAAACTTGTAATACAAAAATTAAGAGTCAGATCTAATTTGAAATTGTCAATATGTAAACGCAACCCTGCCACTATGCATTTTATTAAATTCAATCCCAGTTTTGATTTTAACAAAGAAAATATTTTAAAAATAAAACCAACTTTTCTGACTTTAAATTTTACAATAAATACATTTCGGCTGTAACCGTCGCTGGAGATGGTTCAGCGCGGTACCAAATTCAGTTATCTTTCCGGCTGAGGGAGTCAAGGAGCAAATAGGATGTACTGCTAAATTTTAAGCCTCAGGAAGTCTCCAAATGGAGGTGAAACGTCGCCTTTGTGAATAAATAGTGATATATTTTATGCTGACTTTTTGGCAGTCTTTTTAATTATTGAAAATATTTTAGTTGGAGATCCTCATTATTGCACAATGCTAACTTCAGGAATATAGTACTTCAAAATTAAACAAATCCTTTAATGCTAAGCTTGACAGAAAAGATTAATGGCTTATATGTGATGTCTAATTTCATGATCTTTGACTATTTTGTGTATTTATTTTGGTATTAGATCTTCCGTTTAACTTTCATAAGCGAAACGTCAAGCATTTTCAAACTTTGTAATTGTTTATCATTAAATATTGTCTGCTTATAAGGTCAATCATTTTAGTAACAATTTTAACAGACCAAAATTTCTGTTAATTTTAAAATATACGATATATTTTGGATCATAAATTGGTTTGTTTCCTAGAAGTAACCATCTCAATAAATAATTTAATAAAAATTAATAAGTGGAAAATAAATTTTCAGCACTGTAATTTTGTATTGGAGGTATCAATTTATGAGTACTATTGCTATAATAATGTCCTAATTTGACTGCTGGAAGAGTGGAAATTTTAGTTAAATATCTGGAATGATGTAGATATATAAAGATATTTTCAGCAACTTTTCTGGGTGTACCATCAATAATAAATTCATATATACGCAGCACGTTAAATGAATATCTCAACTTAATGAATCCTTTCGTAAGAATATTAATTGGTCACGTAATTGTAAATGCGTTGTTTTCGGTCATGCTCCAGATATTCGCAGTTAACCCAGTGTTTAAATTATGCCCGCTCGGATCCCAAAACACTCATAAACATTCCGGCAGCGTAATCTTCCCCCAGGGCCCCGAAGGGAAAGAGGGCCGGGAGAGATAGGGTGGCCTTC
Organism: Eucriotettix oculatus; assembly: GCA_034510155.1. Taxonomy (NCBI): domain Eukaryota; kingdom Metazoa; phylum Arthropoda; class Insecta; order Orthoptera; family Tetrigidae; genus Eucriotettix; species Eucriotettix oculatus. The sequence goes on along the minus strand of CM067378.1, from coordinate 74,565,492 downwards.
CTGGAGCGTGCCTTGTATGTGGGAACGCGACTGGAATACAATATGGACGCGCCTTCCTCTGCTCTGCTTACTTATACATGTCGCACATGAGTCTCGCTCCTCCGTCGTCGTGTGCGTAAGCCTTCCTCACAGACTGCTTACATACATATTAACGTTAACGCACGCTCTATTATAATCATGTATGCAATTATGGTTTAATTATATGAACTCAACACATGGTAAGGAAAATTGTGGCATGCGAGAGATTAATAAACATTAGGACAGGAGAAAATTTAATTTAGTACAATTTAATTGAATCAATGTCACTAATTGCGTAAGGAAAAAATAAGACTATTCACAAACTATATCCGACGACTGAAATATAAACATAGTCCAAATTAGAGAATAATTTGCGTCAATAATTCTCATTATTTAAATTTAATATCTATGTAACAACTCCACGAGTTAATTATTAAATACAAATAGAAACCAATTCAGTATTCAATGTTTATTTTAAGACATTCAGAAACTTTTGGCTATTTCACCATATTCATCTGAAAAGATGTGCTATCTCATTATTTAATTAAATTATTGCCTCACATTAGCCATCAATATATCTCAGTAGTATTAAGCATACAAATTAACCAGGGGAGAGAGAGGCAATATGTTTAATTACATACATACAGCCATAGAGTTTGGTCTCTAAAATTGTTTCCAGACTTCTGACACTTTAATATCATTTTTGTTTCTTTCCGTCGTGTATATATTATTGGACTCTAGTTTCAAATAAATACAAACAATTATCCACTGGATTACTGGAGATCTTATCTGACATATTTAGTCAAACATATCATGGTGCAGATAAAACGCTTTTACTCTTTTGAGATATTAAAAATATACAATTAACGCAAATATAAAACACAACATAATAGCTAGCATATTAAAGTAAATCTATATAAATTGGTTCACTTCTACCAGCCACAATGCAATCATTCGGTTAAATAATATTTTATTTTTTGGGACTGATTTGAATAGTTATAACTGTGGTTTTACATTTGGCTCCATCCGGAGTTCACAGCTTTCAGTTCAGGCAGACATTGACAAATCTTGGCTCATTCGTCCGGATTCGTTCAGGGAACGCAGCGCATTCTACACTTTATTTCCTAATTTATCGATGAATTGCGAACAATTTGTCTGCTTGACGTGGGTTAATTCAAGTCCTGTCGATGCTGCATTCATTTCGTTTATTTACATGGTGAAGGGACATTCCTACCTGTCTGCATGAAAGAGTTTAATTATTTAACGTTTGTATTGATCTCCAACTTCATCAACTATGTCTTATATAAATTCAACAACAATTAACAATAGCATGCTTTTCCGTCTACAATTATTGTTATAATATACAACAAGAGTTTTACTAACACAAAAACAATATGAAAATTACATTATTTAATGAAAAATTGACATTTTGTTTCGAATTGGCAGATACGAAGTAATCTCAGGTGCAGTTCGTTTGAAATCTATTGCAAACTTAAAATTATAAGCAGTTTGATTATTATAAGCCTGTGTATGTGAAAACGTTTTTGGTTGGAGATAAAATATATAATAGCCTAGTAAATTCACATCCAGGGTTTGTATCCAACCCAAGACGGACTGTCGCACGTAGTGGACACGAGATTCTGTGCTTCATCTCAGTCTCCATGCCAGAGTTTGTTTTGCAGAAGTTTACTCAGGCCCTTGGTCTAATTCAACGCCTAACTCCAAATGTACTAGTTTAGAAGTCCTGGCTTTGCATTGACGGCGTTCACAGGGCTTCGTGCATTAATGCACCTCTTTAGCGAAATATCATTTTGACACTATAAGTAGGAATAGGAAGTAAGCAAATTGGTTCTAACGAAACAGTCCTCGATTAAATTATGGCCATAATTAAACATACAACAGACATTTACGAGTCCCAACTACAAATAAAATTTAAAAAACTGATTAGGCTAACATTTCATTTGTATAAGAAACGATGTTAAGTGGATATATTTTAACGAGTTATTGAAATAGGTCATAAGTTTTATTAATCTCCGTAAGGAATTTACGGATCTCTTAATTTTTATTACTTACTTATTAGGATTGTAAACAAATATATTTAATACTTACCTTCTCAATTTATATTTTTCGTTCATAAAGACAGATTACGTTTAAATCAATAAAGGAAGGTTGTTCAAGACAGAAACTATAAATATAACCAAAATAAGTGAATGTAATATTTATATACAATTATTTTTTCATGTTATTATGTAAAAATATGATATAAACATTTAATTATTTTTGTAATAATAATAATTAAAATTAAAATTTCTATTTGCTTAATTTAGCGATTTAAATACAGCCCTGCGTATTATTTTCAAGGAGTTAAGAAATGTAGTGTTTGGTTGATGTGTGATAAGTTAAGACGAAGAATCGCCCGCCGCATATTAAATGTAACGCCTGTGACAATCTGTTGCAGAGGGCGCCCCGTGGGGTGGCGACGAGCGTGTGCTGCTTGGTGCTGGCACTGGCCATCCTGCTGCTGCTGCGGGTGTTGGTGGCTGGAGTGCGCGTCCCACAGTTCGCAGCTGCTGATAACCCCGCAGCTCGCTGCCCTTCTCTGCTCACGCGCCTACTCACGTTCTTGTACCTGCCCGCGGCCAACGTCTGGCTGCTCCTCTGCCCGCGTCTGCTCAGCTTCGACTGGTCCATGGACGCTGTCCCCCGCGTCACTAGCGTCTTCGACCCAAGGCTAGCACCGGCGCTGCTGCTCTACGTGTCTCTGTATAAGGCGGCTCGTCGCTGCCTCCGAATCGCACCTTTGCCGACGGTGGCGATGGGTCAGCGAGTCCGCAAGGTCGGCCAGTGCCCGGTATGTCGGCACTGCGTCCTAGACCAGCATTCGGCTCTGTGTCGAAGCACGAACAACAACAACGCTATCCCTGCAGGAGCAAAATGCAACTGTCCGGGGCTTCCGGTACTAAGTACACGAAAGCCGCGGTGCAAAGAGGCAGTGGTCGTCGCTCTGGCCTTCCTAGTCATCCCCTTCTTGCCCGCCACAAATCTATTCTTCTACGTCGGATTCGTCATAGCCGAACGAGTGCTGTACATACCCAGTGTGGGCTATTGTCTTCTGGTGGGCTTAGGTTGCCACGTAATCGCCCTGAGGACCAATAGGAAGTCAGTGATAGTGTGTGTCTTGATTCTTTTCGCTGTGTTCAGTGTGCGAACTATCAAGAGAAACGGTGACTGGAAGGACGAAGAAAGTCTTTATCGCTCTGGGATACCTGTTAATCCACCGAAAGGTAAGTTGAATATCATACTTTCCATTTTCTGCATCGTCTATAATGCAAACAATTTTTATGCAACTCCTTTTACACTTCCCATATTTCTTCGTTATTTTGTTATGAAACGCCGTATCGCGGAGGTCATTTGCCTGTGTTACTTGACTCATTCTTTGATACATCTGCAATTCGGACTATTCACCCCGGTAGCAGTTGCAAGAGAATGCGTGTGTCAGCTTCGTCAGCCTTCTTCGAGTATTGATCTGTTTTATGAACCCTTTAAATACCCGTCCCATTCCAACTTTCCTGGAAGTCTAACAGTTTGAATGAAGGCTCTGCTTCGCTTCCATGTTAGAATTCACCATAACAGTCTTCTATTTCTCTCTCACTCCTTATAATATGTAGTATTGACTGTAATTATACACATATCTAAAACTGCACATCTGTGTTTTGACTGGTAACTACTGCAACCTCTCGAGTGTTACCTAGTAAGACCTAGGCGAATTCAGCCACCTATCAATCTGTTCTCAACGTTCCTTCCACCTACATAATTCTTGGAGATAAGCCTTATATCTCACTTTCATTTCCTGTTCCATACCAACTTCGAAATCACAGTCAGACTCTGCTCACCGAAATACTAATAAAGGCTCTCTACCGGTTTTTGTTCGTGGCTCCCTGGGGACCTATAACCTTAGGTGAACACGTGACAAATTGTTAGAAGATTGAAGAAAGAAAAGTCTTGTTCTCCCTTGGCTCTGAAACCCATTAAAGGACTTGGCCAACCGTCTCGACTGCGTACTGTCATCTTACATGACACATTTCAAATTTGGAGTGATACGTGGTCAGGCTGCGTACTGATTCTCTAGCAGTCTTAATCCCAGTCTCCGTGACCATGACGGTACATGACGGTACATGACGGCACATGACGGAATGCAAACAGCAACGTAAGCCACTAGGCAGGATATCGGCCAGCAATACAACAATCGTCAGAAATGTTATATAATGGTTTACCATATGACTTTTTTGTATTTTATAGCTCTGTAGTGGGGCAGAGTTCAATAGATTATATGATCAGCAAAATTGATGTTGAGGTACTCGTCGGGTGAGGCATGAGCAGAATTTGGCTGAATGTCTTCAGATATAAACTTTCTAGGAACTCTTATTGGATAAATTTGGGTCTCCAAAACTGAGAAGAACTGACCACAGTCGTTTTGGAAAAGTCGTGACACGAGCTTAGTGTTGGTTGTTCACTGCCGCGTTCTATCCACCATGATTCTTACCTTCAATTTTTCATTCAGTATAATTTAAAGTTCAAAAATACTTATTCCACTATAATTCACATGATGCCACAATTTCTTAATCAAATTAGTTGAACCTGAACGCTGATTTAGTCGTCCTTGCTCTGGATCCGTAATTACGTAAGGTGATAAATGTATTGACGGGTAAACAAATTTAACATTAAATTTAACCGGCCAAATAATGAATTGTCACATCACTATTGAGTCAATTGGACGAAACAGAATCAAGTTTAGATGAAGAAGTAATTCAAAAGTCTTCAATCTGAAAATATTGCGTGTTAAGATTGATTGTGTCGACTATGTGTGTTTCACAAAAATCAAAATAACTCATCTCATTAAGTTATAATTTAAATAAGACAGACTACTGTAAATTTGCGTAACTTGTGTTTAATTATTCCCTGTTGAGTTATTTATCTAATAAACTAATTGGAAACGGGGAAAAACAGAAAACAGCAATTTAACTTTTACTCCTAAGACCTCAAATGAGAAATCAAACAGTGAGTTATAAGCAAAATGGAAGGAGGAAACAAGGCTGCATATGCTACTTCTGAACAAAACACATGTATTGGAATTAGGTGAAGAATAAGAATAATTTAATACTTACACAAAGAAGGCGAAGTAAAAGTAGAAGTAATAATAACAAATATTAAAAAAAATAGAACGCCGAGAGGGATCTCACGAGAAATTTGAAACGCACTGAACACTGTTTTGAAATTAGTTCTGGACAATAAACTAAAAAAATTGTTTCAACGACAGATTATATACAATGCACAATAAATTCAATATTTAATTACAGAAAGATAATATAAAACAGCAACACAAAAAGCACAACACTTAATATTAGTCTACTATTACTTAATATAACGTTTTAAATGTGTTTTGTTAACAATAATATGGCTCAATATATATACTAATATTTATTCTGTTTTATGTTAAACAAGACTTGTTTAAATTTTTCTGAAAACAGAAGAATTTTTTTAAAATAATAAATTGCATTTTTACGGGTATGGCTGGTAAGCACAAAATTATATATAGCGAACGTATAAATGGATATAGAAACAGTAATTACCTCAGTGAATATGGAAAGCAAATAACGTTTTTGCAAACCTTGTTGTTTGGTATTGAAAAATCAGAAAAACCTGAAAAATGGATGCAAACAATCCAAAAAACTGTAAAAAAAGGAATTTAGAGTATTTAGCATAGTGTAATACTGACAGGTACAGTATATGAACTAGTTTTAAGTATGGCATAAAATTATGATAACAAATTATGTACAATTATTTTATATAGAACACAACATTAAGTAAAGTAGAATGACTAACCAGAAATAGCAAATAAAGTAGTACGAAATTTTCCTTGTTCAGAAACTCAAGTTTGACGAATGGAGTAACGCCTTCATATCACAGCTATATATATCTGTTGACAGCGAGGAATGGGCATTTGTTGTAAAGAAACAATTTTCAAATGCACCGAGGACGTCATCGAGGCGTCTATAAGAAGGTGATACATCGCACGTATAGATTGTAAATTCTGAACTCCAATCGAGCGTGATAGCTACGGAAAATCCCAGATATGGAAAAGTTGAAGCCCCGTGTTTTCCAGTACTCCTACACCAAACAACTTCAGTGAGTCCCGCTGGCGCCTGAGTTAAACTTTGCGACTGCAGAGTGGAGTCCCCATTCTACAAAACAACTGAGCAACGTTGTGATCTATTACAGTGGATGGTACTTTACCCTCTTCATTACCTCGCCCAGTTAAGTGTGAAGGAATCACTTTTTCCATTCGGAGGGAAGACCTCGTTATACTGAAATAAGGAACATTTACATAAAACATAAAATCAATTAAATGTATGTTGATAATTCACTTATAATATAGACACCAATGTGCAAGCCAGCCGTCGTCTAAACAATTTAATTAAACGCCCCAGAAGTTGAAACGGTTATTGTCCGTCGTGGCAAAGTTTTAAGCGGACTCCGTCAGCACAGTTTCCTGAAGTATGCCGCCCCTTTGTCAACCTAAATTTATAACCGCATTCCTCCGGAGGAGTCTCCAACTTTTCCCCTAAAAATGTTACCGAAAATTAGGAAACTGAATATATTTTTTTAAAAACGACAGAAACGTATAATAGTCGCAAATACGTTTTCTCAGAACTTAGAGCAAAATATGATGGTGGCAACGTACATGAGTCACAGAACTACTACCGAAGAATTAATACACATTTGAAAGGTATTTATAGCTTAACTATTTTAATTAATTAAACAGCATATCTTCAATACAAGTTCTAGAGTCCACTATATATTTTCAGTGATCACTTCAACTTTTTCTTAGTGAATTTATACTAATTGGTAGAGTTTAGTTTCGCTTTAAACATCCAAAAGAATGGTAGAAAAATTGTTGATGTGAAAAAAGCATGAACATTTTAAATATTATCAACCTATTTTGTACGGAAAATAGGGATAATATAAAACAGTTTGTAAGTACAAGGATCAATATGGCAGTAAAAATACAGAAAGATACCATTTTTAAAACAAAATAGCTCTCAAAACAGAATTTCATTACCTATTACATGAACATTAAAACAGTCAAAGAACGCAATGCATTCAACTGATTCTTTAAAACAATTAATATTGAGCATGTTATAATGTAATATATCATGCTCAATATTCACTTTTTGGAAACCTAATAGACTATGTGACCTTAAATAAATAAATAAAAACTGTTGGCACGCGGGTCATATATACTATAAATTGAGACGCAGTAGGCGTGTATGTAAGGAGTTCCCAGCTATTATTTTGTTTGGACAAATCTTTGGGAGGTAAATATTGTGTCCCTCATTGATCCTATAGCGGGCCTATATTTTTCCTTCACAATGTAGCTGTAGTTTTGAAAGGACGCAAAGCTGCGGGGAACGCACGTGTATTTTATAACACATTAATTTGAAGTGCAGTCAGAGTATTCGCGTCTCTGGTTTGCAGCCGTGAGGGTCAAGGTTGGAACCAGCCTCCTTTGACAAGGTCTCCAACTTATGGATAGCTGACACCGGGAACGCCGTGCCGAGATCCCTGAACGTTTCGCTTATCTATTTCTGCCACGTGATAAGTTTTCTGAGTATTTGAGAAGTAATAGAACGCAGTATAATGGCCGGTAGTCCTCTTCAAAAATGTGCTACAGTTATTGAAAAAATTCTGGCTACTTTTTGTATTTAATTTTATTAGAATAATCTAGATTTTCGTTGGTGTATTACTTTAAAGCCCAACACGCTGAGATGAGTGTCCATTTTTTAAATAAATTTTATTTTAACTGTAAAAGTTTCTCATTATGAAATACATCCCCTTCCCTCTATAGGTAAAGAAACCAAGTCCCTGAGAGTTTAATTCTCCGATTAAGTAGTCACGTGTAATGGTAGGTGCGTCAATCATCTCCCTGTTTGGATCACAAGACTTGCTTTATTTTCAATTTTATAGGAAATTGTCACATTATTTTCAATTACTATATTAATTCTGTATAAGCAGTGGCACACGGGCAGTCGTCAGTATAAGATGACGGAATGGATAAGCGTTACAGTGTAAATCCTTATGATTGAGCTTCAATAATTGGTGTACACAAGTTTTATACGCCTTTATATTATCAGGTGACTTCATCTCAACTTATGAGAGCGCAAAGGTTCTTGAGACAAAACACAACTTATCGACGTTGGGTGACATCAGATTACACTACTAGACAGTATCTCGTGATCAGGCATGGCAGAAAAATATTTTACTTTCCTCACCTTATCTACTCAACTGTAGGAGTAATATTTCATTTTTATAAAACACCACAGCTGAGAACAGACTTCTGACCTTACCGTGATGATGTCTAAAAACTCAACGTTTTCAAAGCATAATGTTACCCACATTTAATAGTTTACTAAGTCAGATCAAACTGACTAGTATCACAAACCATCAGACAATAATTTATTTACTTATGTTACGATAGTATTCATTTATTTTACTGCTGCTTGTTGTTGTATTTTGTGTGATGGAGTAACTTTGTGAAGCTGATATATAGGAATATACCAAAATTATTTGATTACAAGATCGTGTTCGTTAGCATTCAACTGTGATATTCGGAATGTATATGTTATTTTTCAAACTATTTTGTAGAAATAAAGTAAATTTGAAACATGGCAACTCGGTAAGTGTAACGAGAGCTAAAATGTTAGCTAAAAGAAAGGAAATAGAGATTATTAAACGATGTCATATAGAATTAAGTAAAATATTTTTTTCAGTTAGTTCAAACATAATTTCATTGTTTATTCGTAAACAGTAATTAAAGAAATCATCAGCTTCAAAAATAATTTGAAATGTTATATGTGACGTATTCATTTTATCGCTTAAAATATTATCGATGGTTTCAACGTCAATAAAAACAGAAAGAATAGAGCAGAACGTACGTACAGATGCTACATAATTCCTCGATATTTTAAAAATGAAACTACATTGTTTCTGATATTTACAAATTACGAAATATAAAGCTGAGGAGTTTAATAGGTCTAAAGAATGAGGCCGGAAGAATATTAAATAATGCAAATACGACAGCAACATAAACGTTCAATGTAATTTTGGAAATTTTCAAAATAAATTTGAAAATATAATATAAAAATAAAATAGAATAGAATATTATAAAATGATTTTCCACGAAGTATTAGTTAAAATCGGAAAACTAATTCAAAGAGAATATATTATATGAATTCCGTTGCTTATTGTAACTGAATAGAGTTACGATTTTTTAGAGGAAGAAGAAAAGACAGAAAACCAGTTGCAGCGTGCTACAATGATTGTTTATTAAAATATATTAAATAAAATGGAAGCTCAGATGAAAAAATATCAGGCAAAATAGTATCCATAAGAGGCAATTCGTTGTTATTTATCACTGTGCTTCCATTACGCTTATATTAATAATTTTTGGAATATTTTATAACAGTATTTATGTCTAATATCAGGACTATTTTGTTTTAAGTTGGAGGTAAATTGAGACGAAATGAATAAAACCATTAAAGATATAAACAAAGTGAGCTTCTTTAAAATTAGTATTACTGCTGTTAAAAATAAAAGTATACGTCGTTCTGTGCGGCCAATTTCATATTTTATTCAGAGTAAAAATTTGTCAAGTTAACTTTATCCGGTCTTCACTAAAAATGCTTATAACACAAATCTCAGTCAGTTTAGAACCTTTTAAGTCTTTTCAATGTGCAGTTCGTCTGCTAATATCGTTGTGTATATTTTTTTATTCCGATTCACTGATATTTTGTACTGAGTAATAATTAATTGTAGCTTTTAAGCGGTACACTTTCGCCCGTTGGCCGAGTAACAAGTGCCGAGGCGTGGAGGATGCTGTGATATGGATGCTGCAAATGGATCCGGCCCCCGACTTCTTCACCACCAGCGAAAATCGAAGACGAATGCGCGCGAGTGGCACAGTTCCAAGCACACACACAATTCAGCGGGCCATAAAGCGTCGCTCGATACAGCCGGAGGAGAGATTATTAAACGGAACGCTCATTCAGACTGCATAATGTCGCCAACAGATAACCTCGTCCCAAAGCTTCCTCATTAGTGTCCAATATTCTCAGGGTTTAAAAGCTCTGCTCGTCGTCAGCAACTAATTATGGGTCTTTGGGTACGTTGCATTACGCTCTTTTAGGTTCCCACTAATTTACATCACATATTCCAGAGAATTTATACACAAAATTCAAAAGATCAGGATTTTATAAAGATTCTTTTACAAGTTACAATTGAATTCATTATAGAAACCAAATCAATACTCAGAAAACGTAATAAGCCAGCAAATATATAAAATACATTACATGGCCATTACAGTTTATTTTAATCCAAAATTTAAAGGTAAAATTGGCTCATGAAAGTTTATTTAGGATGGATTTTATGCTGTTAGAATCTGTTTTACGATTACATGTGCTTTAAATACAGTTCTATATAATTTTTACTTTGATAATTGTTTATTGATTTATGCACTCACGTTTGAAATTCACATAATTTGAAGTTCACTTTTTAAAACAATTTTCCCCATAATTTAATAACTGTCATGCTCTTGAATAGATATAAAAACTAACTTGTCCTAAAGCAAACTTCTTCAATTCTCCCATAATACATTTTGTATCCCACATCAAAAATTACTTTAACTTTCAATATCTCCCGCTCGTTTGATGACGTCATAATACGTCATAAAGAGTCACGTAAACAAAATTTCCACTCTTTCTCTCAGGGTTCTAAATCATGGTTTCAATCAAATAATTTAGTAAATATAACAATGAATAAAGTTTACTAACCTATAAACAATATATTGAACAAAATTACACTATTCCACACCACAATACACAAGTTTATGATTCTTCAATTTATGCCAATTTAGGAGCCAATAATAATACAATCTCACTACTCATTCTAAATAATCCTCTCTGAATATCTCTCCTTAACCAATATTTCCTTCATAATATTTCCATTCAGTTTTTAACGATTCTCATCTACAGCTAACAAGACATATCCAGAGACGATACCTTTCTCCTTTCTCTCAAACAGATTCTCTCTTCACGTACTATGCAAAGATGTTTTGTTTTTCCCTTGTAGTCATAATACAAGTACCATGTACTTATTATGATCAAAATAATTTAAAATAATAAATACATCAATATTGTGTTCGACAAGTCTCCTACGTAACTAATTAAATTATAACTCAGTTCTTTGCCATTTTATATTTTTAACTGCAGTTACAAAATAATGACAATTTACATTTGAAAATAATTAGTTTCAAACTTCTCCTGCAGTAATTTAACAAGTTTATTTGGTTATTCCTGGAAATAATAAGTTGTATTATATCAGTAAATGTACACATGATGCAAAACAAATCAAAATATATTTTAATGAAAGTATACTTCACCGCACAACGCATAACGGAGTCAATGCAATTTTTACCTTAATTAAACGCAGTTTAATTTATAACTCAAAACTTACTACCTACGGCAACATGATGCTCTTAAAGAATAATTATTTAAAAATTATTATGTAATATACTTTCACATAACCTTTAATTATTTCTGGTTCATTTGTTTTCAAATACGGATTGCCTTTACTTTATTCAAATTTTACAAACTTAAAATTCCTTCACCTCGAAACTAAATTATTTTCATCTATTAAAGGCGACGACTCGGTATTTGGAATGTCCAGAAAAGTTATTTTGTTTTTCCTTTTAGTACTGTTATTATTCACAAAAGAATACATTAAATTTAACGTGGGTGTCTTTTTCTTAATGATTTGCCACAATGTAAGCAAACGGCGGAGTTAGCTGTCGAAACGTTGAATTTTACAAATGATATAAACCGGATCAAAACCCGAGAACTTTTCATTCTGCCCATCCACCGGGAAAGCCTACATTCTCTATTATGAGTTACTTAATAGTTTATAATATTTGGAAATAAAAAGGCAAATGCTGTTTTCTTATGATTAAGGGCAAGTAGTTTTCTTCCTGTAATTGTATCATTTTACACATTAATGCATCGCATTGTCGTAGTTGAACGCCAATCTAAAATTAATTTCCTTAATTTAAAGTTTAAATAATGAAAATTTGGCAACTGTTGAAATACGTAAGTGAAAGGACTGGTTAAACACAAGTTTTTAGTACAAAGCAACGTAACTTATAAAACTTGCGTTAAAAATGTTTATGTTCAGCTAAAAGCTTAATTAGAAGGAAAACATAACTACATTTTCGTCCGTCTTTTGTTAATAATTACTATTATTTATTAACTAGTTTTATAGCGTGTCAACAAAGTAATTTATTTATATTGAAACTAAATTATTACTTGGGATGTATAAAATATAATTTACATCTTTTATTCATTTTTTATGGAACGAATATTAAAACTTTTTAACGTTTTATTAAATTAACGTGTTTATATTTAATATCCACCTCGTAACATAAATTATTTGACAAATGTGGGATGAATCCGTTATTAACGTCCACAAATAAGAAGCAAGAATAATGTCAAATTTCCATTCAACATAGACAATTAAATTGAATTCTCGTTACATATTAATTTTTTTTATAAAATTATAAAGTATTACATTAATAATATTACCTAAATATATTTTTATGTACTTGTATATCTCTACTAATTACAAGTATTTGATTGAGTTACACTTAAAATGCGTTAAAAGATTTCTCTGACGTCGTAAAAATGATATAATAAAGCAAAGTTCTTCTGAATAAATTGAGCTTTGTGAATTCCTTTCACTCTTCCTCTGCCCATAACTGTATTTTTACAAGCACGCAGCAATTAACTTTGCAGCAGTCATATCGAAATATATACTGTCTGGACTAATTAACTTTACCTCTTATCTTTTGGTATACCGTTTTCCTTAATTAACTCATCAAGTTACAGAGGTTCTTTTTATTTTACGGGCGTACTTTTCTTCTGAATATTTTCCTTTCATTTACAATGTTTGTTTTTCTTAAAAATGCGCTAATTCAAGACAACTATTTTATAGTGTATGTAAACATATTTCTACAGCTGTAAGTGGCCATATTTTTGTAGAATTGCTAACATGGTTGGAATGTTTTCCACTTCGTTCAGAGAAAAAATGCAGTATTTTTATTTGTCCTATGATTTTTCATATTGAAATCTATAAATCATATGTATAAGGAAATAATCAAGTCGCATTTTTTGATATTTATTTATACTTTCGGTTTAATTAGCCTTCATCATCCATAGCTAAAATTAATTTTTTTAAATATATATAATTTAAGATAATAAAAGATTTTAAATCTCATATTGCTCAAGCAAATTGGAAGAATAGGTTGAGATACTTAACAAATATTTATTTAGTTCATTGGACGCATATTTGTAACATACAACATGACAAAATTTAACAATTAATTATTAACAGCTTTCCTTTGGGTTAGGTGTCATCATAATATAAAATAAAAAATATAAAAATATTTTCTAACTCATTATAATAAATCTATAAATAATTATCGTACTGAATCACTGGTAAAATTTTTCAATTGGTTATAGTAATTAAGTCCGGAACAAATACCTCTGTTGATCGCTTACCTAAGCTTTTAACATTTTTAAATGCAGACATTTACGGACAAAGCATAATCATCCTCATAAATTTCTTAAATTAATAAAATTTATAGATAAGAACATACTTTTTATTCATCGCTCTTTTTGAATTGAAGCTCTTCCTCCAAGTTAAAATAAGTTAAAAAGATTATAAATGTCACAGCAAACTTACATTATTTTGATTTAATTCCCTCTTATAACAATTAAATTTCGAGATATTTGAGACAAAATTGATAGGCACATGCAAATGTTACTAGTATTGATAGATCGGATATTTTTATTAAAGCAGCATTAAAATAGAATCAGTATTAATCAACAAACTAAATACTATTATTTATTTTTTGAGGAAAATTGTAATTTTTAGGTATAGAAAATACAAAATGAATAGGTTCACACTTCAATTCAATAAAAATATGTTTATGAAAAAAACGAATGTAAAGATTAATTTATGTTTTTAATAATTAAACACATTTGTTACATAATTACAATATAACTGAACTTAATATACACATCAAAATCTGTTGCCTCTCACCTCATTTGTTGAGAGTTAATTGATATCAGGTAAAACAAGTTGCAATAAATACAACCATACAAGGTTCCTCAAATAATATTGAAAATTCCGTGGCGGAACAATAAATATTAATATATAAATCTAATCAATTCACAATTAATAAATTCACATTATTTTAAACTATGGATAGACTACTACAAGGTAAGGTGTTCAAATATTCAAAGCATGGTACCGGAATATTTTGTTCCAAATATAAGCAGAAAATTAATTATTTAAAATTGTATTATTAGGTAACATATATATTGTAATAGTAATATATTTAATATCACATCTAATAATGAGTGTTAATGTTGAATCAGCTGATTACATATCGGTGTTATCTGGAGGCAAGTCTGCCACAACATACGTTTGTAGAAAACATTTCATACTGGAACTGAAATTTATGGCACGAAGTTTATTTTAAAATAAATAAATAAGTAAAAATCACTTTTACTTAATGCTGTGAGTAAATAAATTTACTTTGTTTGAACAAAACAAATTATGGCAAAAGAATATGAACCCAATTTTTTGTAGTAACCCACACACGTCGATATCCAGAGGATAAGTGTTATTAGCTACGTAGGTTTAATCGACAATCACGGCCCTGCTGTGAGTCATGTTAAACACTCAGCTGCCCATCACAATCTGATCATTTTTGTAGGCTCACGCGGTGCCCATCGTACCATATGCATAATTATCCAATAACAGCCCTCTTTAAAAATGTCCAACTATCGTGGTCGTTTCATATAGTCTCTGAAAATTGATAGCTATATTATTAAACAGTAATTACAGAAGGTTACCGTCACATTCCACCAAAGACAACAAATAATTACATTAAGTAATGAAACTAGTGTCTAATGCGATAGTTGGTCATTAGGCAGAAGTTTATTTTCTCAGAGTTGCTATTAATATCAGATTCATGTGATCAACTAAATAACAAATCAATTATTCCGTTATTATTTCGCTATGTAAGAGTGAATACTTTACGCAAACTTCTATGCTTTCAGAAGTTAATTAAAGGTTCAAACACAGAAATTTTTTCCAGTTTTGTACTAACAAAAAATACATTCACACTCAGGAAATATAGCTATACGTTCACTGTGTAATTAGTACTGCAGATTGATGAATAAAAACAAAAAAAATACCACTGCAATGTATTCTACGATATTTTTCCTCTTCTGGTAAATATTTTAGTTAAATACTACTTGAAATGTAGGGACAGGATGGGGAGTCGTTCGTGAGAAAGTTTTAGGATAAATCTGCAGGCACTTCAGTTAAGAGAATCGTTCAACCGATGCAAATTTCCCTCTCTTTGACTGTAGAACGCCAACTACAATCGGTTACACGGTTCCCCTTTCGGTATCACATGACCCAATTTCTAACGTCCTATTGGCACCCTACATCCAATGAAGGAAAAAGACGAAGTGGGTAAATAGGTCCATTGTCTGTCAGGAAACTAAATTCAATTTAGCTTAAATAGCGGAATGTGTCATAGGTTCCAGGACCTTTCAGTTCTATATTTCTAGTAAATTTCGCTTTATCTTCTGTAGTGCGTTCTGATTATTTTCATCTTCCTGAACGGTACCAAGTAACCAAGAACCTCAAATAATTTAGCTATTGATAAATATGATTGAATAATAGAATACGACGTCTATTTCCTTAATACAGAATTTTATTCATGGAAAAATTTCGAATTAGGTAATACTTTACTTATAATAGAAAATAGAACTCGCTCTAAGTCTGAACAAACCATACTAACATCTTTATGCAAATATTAAAGTATTTATTAAGATCATTATAAAAATCCACAGTCAGGTTATGCTGTTAACTGCTGAAATATATCACGTTATTTTGTCTCATTTTAAATAAAGTCTTTCGTGCTGGAATAACAAATTAGGAAATTTAACTATCTGGCCATGGAAAATATAAAGCAAACTTCTCTTTATTTAATATTCCTTGACTCCATTCAAAATTAACACTGTGCATAAGTATTTAATCAATTGCAACATGGAAGTAAACCAAAATCACTCGGTAGGGCCCTTATTTCCATAATCTATGCTTTAGCTTGGATTAATTAATCATATCTATCTTTCTCGTCCTCTAAAAAAAATAACAAAACATTGTGTGCATGGCATGAAAGGAAAATTGTTCCTTACTACTTTTAACTCTAAAATAATATATAAAAGTGTATTTTTTAGCAACATTATTTATTTTTATGTCTGTGTATCCTTGTAACCACACAGAAAACTCTCAAACAATTTTTTAACGAGTTAAAAATTTTAAAGGCCAATTTGGGTAATCCTTTACTTTAATACTTGATATATTTATATACCTATAAAACTATTTCCTGAATTAGCTGTAAAAGATAAACATTTAAATTTTATTAATTTTCCTTTGATGACTTATTTATATGTATGTAGATAGTACTCTACAATTGTGACATAAATATGAAAGACTTATTCCAACACCATTTTACGAATCCTTACTTTAATAAGGGTTTTAAATTATCCGTTTAAAACAAATTAAAATACAACATTTTATTGTGGAATTCATCATTTTCTAATAGCTTTGATGTTAGCAGAATACGTCTTGTTCAATATGGAACTACATAAAGTTTTATTACTACGGCGAATGGTGCAGCTCTTCTAAATATTGAATGTTTATAGCATTGATTTATTGTAAATGGTCACATAACGCATGACTGTCTAGTCCTTATGGTTGAAATGCGGCGCGCAATTTGCATAACGTCTCCTATACTAATTCAATGGCACTTGAGTTCATAAGCCACGTGCATCACATGCAAATCTAGCAACTTGTTGCCGGTCATAAATATGAATAGTATCTGCGTACTCAACTAAAATAAAGTTTCTTCAAATAAATGGAAAGTGACTGGGAGTTTCGAAAGGTCAGGACGTGCGCTTTTACCTTCCTTACAATTGACGACATTTCAACATCTTTTCAGAGATAGTAAATAGAAATTTATCGTTGGAAATTTTCCTGGCACACCTCGTAGTTCTTATCGTGAGACGATAGATAGCATAACGAAACAGTAATAAATAGAACAAACTGAAATTAGCTGCATTTTTTCTTTAATCTAGGACAAGTGAACAATAGCATTGATGATACATCAAATAGTTTAAGAAATGAAGTCAATGGTGCAAGAGTTTCAAAAAAATGTTAATCAAGGCATACATTGATCAAACATAAATATAGGAAAACCCAAAAA
This sequence comes from Eucriotettix oculatus, assembly GCA_034510155.1. Classification (NCBI taxonomy): domain Eukaryota; kingdom Metazoa; phylum Arthropoda; class Insecta; order Orthoptera; family Tetrigidae; genus Eucriotettix; species Eucriotettix oculatus. Next base: position 74,548,022 of record CM067378.1, on the reverse strand, counting down.
AGTATAAAAATCTCTTGCACAATTTAGAAGGGTATTAAATAAAAGTTCGTTAAATTTTGAAATAATAATACGACAGAATAAATTCTGGAATTTCAGAGGTCATTGAGTTATTGTCACTTCTGCATTTAAACGGTAATTCGATGCCTTTGCAATGTAAATATTTTCAACTTTCTATGACTTCTGAAAAATATAATTAATTACGTAAATGCATTGTTATTGTCCTTTTTCGAGAACTACCAAGAAGAGCAAATCGTACATTTTGTCTTGAATTCTTTCGTAAATCCCACGCGATGCAGTGTGATGACTTTCGTATCGATGTTATGCGCAATATTTACGGCGTTACAAATGGTTTATTGAAAGTATTGTCTTATTTCTGTTTATTAACGATATAGAGCATCATATTTATTTACAAATTTTTCATAGCGATGAGGCACGTAACGACTGTACAACTCTATCTAAATTCTCACGTTGCCTAATTTTTTTTAACAAAAGTTTAGAACATTGGCTCTTAAATTCGTTGTTCGGGTTCGGCTTCACGTTAAAATGAAATTGTACGGTCATCACGCGTTGCATCAAGGGCTCGGATTTTTACGAATCACTCTCCAATGAAACATATCTATGTTAATAATATAACATATTAATGTTTGGAAAGGCGTTGTACAATTCAGTGATGCTCTTGTTGCAGCTTACGGAAATCTTGGTGCCGTCCTGAGCTCACAGGGTCGCTACGTGGAGGCTGAAAAAGCCTTTCGTATGGCTCTACAGCATCGACCCAATATGGCAGACGTTCATTACAACTTGTAAGTACTGTAGCATCTTAATAATTCCAACAAACACAGAAATTTCGTTAAATCATTAACTAAACAACTTGATTTTAGTGATACTAGTAGTTGAATTTTGAAAATTCTCAAACTTAGCAAGCACAATAGTCACTTACATATTGTCGTATTGTTCTTACTTTGCATTGGTTGTTCAACATTTTTTATATTTAACTTTGTAATTTCAATAATTCATTATTTTACTTTTATGACGTCGGTACTACCTTCTTTTTTATGTATGTAGTTTCAAATCTCTTCCGTTCATACAGGCATTTAATCTTACAGTACACTTGTATTTATATAAAAAAAGAAAATTTCCGCTGTGAGAATTCAACCTAACAATAAGAGGTTGTATTCTAGGTGGCTGAAACATTAAAAACCATAGAGTTACATTGTTAGAACTTAACAAATTGTTGAGTTATAGACAAGTCAATCGTCATTTTGTTATAAGTTACATTATTTTGGAAGTTAAATTGGTAATTAATGATACATATATTTTACATAGGAGCAGGAATACCAGCAAACATTCTGTTTGAGAAACTTTGTAAAAATTACCTTTCCAGTCCTCATTTTTATATTATCTCTTATTGTACTAACCAACCAATACTTGTCTGAATTTTTAACTTAGCCCACGTAGATCTGTTATCTGTGTAATATTATACTTAAAATATGTTTGGTTTTGTAAACAATATGTGTAAAATACAAAGTAATCGTCCTGTTCGTTCTTTAATGCATGCTACATGATTTAGTTTCTCTACGCCAGCAATTTGATGCACTTGTAATTAAATGTCTTAATTATTTCAATCACTTTTCAATAAAAGAAGTAATAAAGTAATTTTTTCTGATCGTTTACAGTTTTACCCTCATTATTTACGCTGTGTATATTTAACTACATTGAATGAACGTATCCGATTCGGCGCATGAAATGGAGCGAGACCTCAATATTTTGTTTCATCTTCTCCTTGCAGCGTATGGTCTGCAACCAAAAGTTAATTTTATCACCAGAAGCATCGTTGAATAAATCTGTCATAGTCTAAGATTCGTGTAAATTGTTCAATAAATCATCTTCTCCCAAGCTGTTCTCACCTTCAAAAATATAATCAATTTCTTAAAATTAATCTTCAATTACTATTCGAAATTGTTACTGTCATCGTCGTTTTCCCCAAGCCATGTTAAAAATGTATTAAGTGACTTGAAACTTGCGTCTTGTATGACAAGCAATGTAGTTGCTCAAATGCTGACGCGAGGAGTGATGCGTAATGTTAAAAGTATACGGAATGTATAAATTGCTTGTTCATTACAAGAATTAGAATTATGAAACGGGAAATAAAGTGACATTCTATTTAGATTAGTTGTTTAAAACTGTACCTAGTAGGATTTGGTTACTGCTCCACGGTACAAATTTTTAAATTCTAATATCCGTCGTTGAAAAAAATAGACTCCGCCTTTAGTAGGCCACACGGGTAGAGTAAAAATTATAGGGAAAATATTTATAGCATGCTTTTTTCAGAACGACTCACTATAATTTTAATTAATTAATTCAATTAGTGATAGAAATTTTGCTTTATTTTATTTAACGTATTAAATAAATAACATTAGAACCTGCAATTGGAGTAATTTACAACAGAAATTGTGATAATATTTTGCATTTCGTCCTTGTTCTAAACTGCGTACACAAGATATGAATCGTATCAATATGTTTAATTAATTTTTAATGCATTCTCTTTAACAACTACTTCATTTTCAGAGGTTTAGTAAAGTCTGAAATAAAATTGAAAATTTATAACAAAATGTTTGTTTGGAATTATTTTTATAGTGTTGTTTTTGAAGAAGTAATAATTTTTCTTAGTAATAGACACAGGAAATAGTCAGTGTAGTTCAAAAGTGTTGTTTGACTAATAATTGTTAGTCCTATTCCTTGTGTTTTACTGTAACTATAAGAACGCGAAAGTTTTAAACGTCCTTAATATTTCTCATAGCTTCTAAGGGCGTTTAAAAGATGCACGGAAACGAGTCGTTCTATTTTGACTTGAGAGCCTACGTTAGCTTAAAGAAGTCGCATAGCAACGGCCATGTGGTTCTTTTTTTTATTAGGCGTACCTACAAGCAGCTTTTGTGCAAGCCCTCTAAAGGATAATAATCCGCGATTCTTCCATCTAACGAGACCATAACGTGAATCACAAAGAGAAACCTGAGCACCGCATTAAATTATTTGAGATTCAAAAGCTCGTCGTTTCAAATAATTTTTTAGCCTGTTTGCTAAAGAAATAGAGATATTTTAAAAAATGTAATGTAAAAATGATGCTGTTATAGTTTATACGCACATTCCTGGATCTATTAAAATATATAATACTTGAAAATAAAATAAACAATATCTGACTACTAAATATTTTGTTATAATCACGTATTAAAAGTAAACGGGACTATACCTTCATTTTATATCACTTAATCAAGTATATACTGCTAAAGGCTCGATGCATAAAAAATCAGTTGTCTAGATGCTATTTAATTATGGTTTCATTACGTTTCTTGTGTTTGTAGACATTATATATTAGAAAATCACTCTCCTAAAATATAATAAAAATTTGTTCACCAAGCTGAAATTCCCGTGAAGCTATTATTTCCTACATTAACACAGGACAAAATACTATGGTGTGACTTAAACAACAGCCGACGTATAGGTCGAGGGCAAATGTTTGACCATGGAACGTGTTGTGTTGCTGGGTCCCTGTGTTAGACCTCAAACTGCATTAGTAAGCGGAGACAAGTTGCAATTTCATTGTACGATTCTGTTTCATTGCCCTAGCACTTAAATGTAATCGTGTTTTACGCTTCCGTAAAAAACGTAGCCTATCAAAAAATTTAATCTGCGATCTAACGTTTGATGAATAGTGAAATTAAAATTCTTTAGGAATTATATTGAAAAATCAATGAGTATCTAATTATTTGATACTTGTTATACTTGTTTATATTTCAAAAATGGTACTGTTATAAATAAATTTATGTTGGAGAAATACCACACATTGCCACATACTTGATGATATAATATTGTTCTGAAAAATTCTTCACCGTTGACCAACCGGGCCAGGATTGTTAATATATTTAACACTATTTCGCATAGCCTGATGCGGCGGAAGCGGAAACCTTGAATATATTTACAATTCTAACCCGGTTGTTCAACCGTGAAACAATAATGAGAAATTAACAGTGGGAAAAATCTACGTTCAATAATAACAATATTGTTCGTCAATATAGACCTCAGCTGGTTACGTCTCGCCGTTTGCACCTACGTAACGCTGCAGAAGACATCTTAGTTGGGAACAATTATTCAGGCCGATTGGCAAAAATGGAAATCAGATAATACACCAAATATTATTTTAATTTTTTGGGGGGATTAACAGGCTACATGAATTTTTTTTTGGTTAACAGGCTACTTGAGGGTGATTCTGAAACAGGCAACTCCCCTTTAATAGCATAGGAAGGGAATTGAAAAGGGGGGATGCGGAAGGTAGAGCAAGGTAGCCAAGGATTAACTAGAACCCCCGGGCTATGGTTACTGTTCAGATAGTTCATTCTTATTGTTCTCTCTTCTATTTTCTGCTTAAATCTTCCTGGTTAGTTACCCTATCCACCTATCTGATTGTCAACATTCTTCCATAGTGCCACATTTTAAAAGCTCCAATTCTTTTTCTTTCTGCAACTCATACAGTCCAGTTTTAGTAATGATTTCCTAATATTCATACTCATTAGTCGTAAGTAAATTCCTCTTTTCTGCGAATGCCTTTCTAGCCTATATTATACTACTCTATATGCTTACTATACTTCTACCATTCCTAGTTAGTACACTGCCCAAGTAACAGAATTCCTTAACTTCCGTCAAAATATCTTCTCAATCTAACACCCTTTGTTATTCCACTGTTTCCCATACTACACTCCATCAGATTGGTTTTCTCTCTATTAATCTTCATGTTGTATTCTTTCTCCAGAATCACGTTCATGCCATTTATTATGTATTCCAACTCTCGTTATGACTCCCCTAATACCTCAATATCATCTTAAATCATTTGAGTTTTTATTTTTTCAGTTGCAGTATGATTCCCTTTCCATATTCATTTTATCTTTCTTCATCGCCTGTTCTATATATAAGTTCAAGAGCTCGGGTGACACACTGCATCTTTTTCTTACACCTTTCTTGGTTTCTACTTTTTTTTCTTCCTCCATCAATTATAATTACTACTGACTGCATTCTGTAGCGGTTATGGATAACTAATTACTCGAATATTCATTCCTATCATCTTCAATGCTTAATAATATAAAAGTAGTATAAATCGGATAGTTAAAATTTAATAACAATTTAAAACAAAAATTAATTTGAATAACAAATTTCAAAGCCTACTTTTTCATAATTTCTTAAAGGAATTTATTTAAATTTTGTTAAAAGACTGAATTTTTAATTAGTATGATAATAATAATTTCCCTATATTTATCAGTCTCATTAACTTGGAGACAAGATCTGGACTCATTGGAAAATTGTCAAAATTTGACAACTTGTGGGTGTATGTATCCTATTATGCTTGGTTAGCACAGGAACAAAAAAATTAATTGAACTTCTGGATCTCCGAAGCTCGATAAATGCTGTGTGTAGAACTGCACAGTCTGGAACCATGTACAATCCATGAGAAAATTTATAAATTATATATATACTAAATTATATTAGAATGACGAAAGTTCCTGCTCAATAAATTTGAAATTAACGTATAGTTTTGGCTAATAATGAGACTGATAAACATTGCCTACTTTTTCTTAAAATCAAGTAACATGCATTTGATACTGAATAGGTAAATCGGTTATCTACATACACCATACCATTAAAATGCTTAACGACGTTTAGTTTACTTAATTTTTTTAATAATAAATTTTTCAGATAAAAATAGCATTTAATACTTATATTTTAAATAAATCAGAAAATTTCAAATTCTTTATATCGTCTTTTCAGAGTTTCATTTTGTGTATGGTTAAAATAAAATTTAGTTCAAGTTGGAGTAATAATTTCGATTCAACAATTGTTACACATATATTTAAATTCAAGAGCAGGGAGTGAATGTTGGTAAGGCGTGAGCGAGAGCGGAGAGTAATGGAGGCTGCTGGGAGCGATTTTACCTGTGCTAGCTAGTGTTTGTATAGTTTGAGACGCAAGGGGGTCGTCAGCAGCTTGTGTACGCACCGCAAACATTAACCCGCCAGGTCCCATTCAGCTGCTCCACTCCAGTATTCCAAAATGAATCTGCCTCTTGTCCTTTGTCACGCGCAGGGTGAGATGTAGCTAGGACTCGCTGAAACATCATTTCTCCCAGCACAAGGCAAACACACGCTTTAAGTGCTAGTTACATACAGTACTTACAGATGCAGCGACGCTTTCCAATATTGACAAAAAGAACATTCTTTATGGACGAAGATCAATTAAATTGAGCTGTTTCTAAATAAAGCATTACGTCGGTAGAATGGAAAATTAGATTCTTTACAGCCTTCATTTATTGATTTTATATATTTTTAACATTTTCACGGGAAAAATTAAGTTGCTTCTCCCGAAATACTTCGAAAAATAAAATTGTTAGCCATGATTCCTAGCTTTGGGTATGGTCTTTGTTGTTGCAAACGCTGCTGAATTCGTTGAATAACGAGACCATATTTTTCTGAATATGTAGAAACAGGGGACTCATTAACGGATGATGATGTCGCATAAAATAATAATAAGGAAAGCTACAGTTTGTGTAATATATATGACATATCTGCCGGAAAACTGATTTATTTAAATGTAATATTTTATCTTAAATATGATGTTACAATTAATAAGCTATCACTCAAGTACGGGGTGAATATTATTTAAAGTTGGGCAGAAATTTTTGAAGTTTTCTTCGTCCCAGCTCCAGATACTATATTTTTCGCGTAAAAACGTACCTGGCATTTCTCACACATATACTTCATATTAATATTTAATTCATTTAATATGCTATGAAAGATAAATTAAATCGTGGTTACTTTATTCCTAATTACATTAAAATATTGCGCTGAACTTTTGATATTGATAGAGATAGTTAGCAAACCAACGCGTTTAATCAATTAAATTTTTTAACATTTATTTCAATTATTAATGTGACGTGATTGAGGACCACTCCAGCGAGTGGACCAAAAGTCAATGATTAAACCAAAACAACGGTCCAGGAGTGGCTGCAGTAGGGAGTTCGTATGGTGTTCCAGTTTGGTGTGGTGCTTACTGTTTGTTTCTTGTATAAATTCATGCATAAACTTTATGGCTAAATCTTCATGTACTGTTTTATTTGAAATGTACAAGGGGGAGTTGACGATATCTCTAAGGATTTTTTATGGAACCCTTTGAATGATTTCCATACTCTATTTACTGGCGCATCCCCATAGTTTTATACCATAACTCCAAATCGGTATGATTGTTGTTTTATAGAATAGAATTTTATTTTCAAGTGATAGTATAGATTTTGCCAATAGCCATGAAGTTCCCTATATTTTAAATCTATATGTTTCCTTGTTTTAACAATATGATTTTTCCGGGTTAATTTATTGGCAAGATGCATTCCTAGGAATTAATTAAATAATCTACTAACATTTAAACTAAAATATAATAATTTTCGTTCTACTTCATTGTTTATTCGTCAATTTCAAATGACTAAATGGAACCTTTCCTCCACTAACTAAACAACTTCTTCATTACTGTCAAAAGCAGTATTGTGAGACAGTCACTATATTAATGATTATAGGAATTGATAACGTTCCAGCGGATTTGGTAAGATCATCGCGCAAACAATCAATTTCATGGCTTTTCAGGATAGTTTGCGAAATTTACGAAACACGAAGAACACCAGAAGATTTTAGTAAAAATATAATTAGACCTATACCGAAGGGGACTGGGGTTGGTAGATGAGAACAGCACAGGACAATTAGTTTATTATCTCATGCATACAAAATATTAACGAAAATAGTATGTATGAGGAAGGAACGTCAAATAGAATGAGAGTTAGGAGAAGATCAGATTAGTTTTAGGAAGAATGTAGGGACAAAAGAAGAAATATTAACTCTGCGTCTAATTTTAGAAGATATGATAAGAAAAAACCCACCTACGTTCATGGCTTTTGTAGATTTATAAAAGCGTTTGAACACACTATTAAGGATTTTTAAGAGCACAGGAATAAAATATCGAGAAATAAGGAAGTCGGCAGTAATTAGAATTGAAAATCAAGGAAAAAAGCATAGATAATGAAAGAAACAAGACAAAGATGCTGTTTAAATTATATATAAAACAGCCGATGAAAAAAGTTTAGAGGAATATGGAAAAGGAATCATACTGCAAGGAGAAGAAATAAAACCCCTACACTTTGCCGATGATATTGTACTATTAGGGGAGCAAAAACACTTGGAAACCATAATAAATAGCATAACCGTGGTTCTGGAGAAGAGTTCAATATTAGGATTACTACAGTAAAAATCAAGGTAATGGAGTGTAGTATGGGAAACAGTGTAATAAAAAATGGTGTTAGATTGGGAAAGGATTTTTAACGGAAAAGCTGGGGATGGTAGAAGTATAGTACATATAAAGAGTAGGATAGCACAGGAAAAGCAGGCTTTCGATAAGAACAGAAAATTACTTACGAGTAATAGTGTGAATATAAGGAAATTGTAGCTAAAATTTTTTTATAGTGTGTGGCGTTATATGGGATCAAATAGTGGGTGATAGGAATTGCAGACAAAAAGTAATAGATACTTTCGAAATGTGGTGCTATAGGAGAATGTTGAAAATAAGATGGGTGGATAGGGTAACTAACCAGGAAGTTCTAATCAGAATAGGAAAAGAGAGAACAATATGTAGAACTCTGACAAAAAAGGGATTAGCATTAGAGAGAAATGTGTGTGTTAGGAGAGGCAATGATGGAATACGGAGGATTTTGGATGTGGTAGTTATGTAGAAATGAAAAGGATTGCGCAAGATTGGTTAGCAATGAGGGTTACATCAGACCAGTCATAGGACTGACTATCAAAAGAACCTCAACCATTTTTATTACTTCAATTTTGTATTTTTTTACGTCGGCGTTAAATGGCACTGAAATTCCCTTTGAAATTTAATAAAATGGATAATTGTTATCAACTGTTGAATTTCTCTCCGTTTACTGCATCCTAAGCCGTCATATGTCAGTTCAATTTGTACCGCAATTAATAAATTACACGATCACAGTATAGGGTATAAATTAATTTTCAGAGTTTAGGATAAGTTAGCTTTATATAATTATGGTAATGAAAGTGGGACGTCAATTTCAATTATTTTTCCTTTGTACAAATAAACAATTCAATGTTTTCCGACTAAAAATTATACGAGTATTACTAAATATGCCGTAAGAAGTTTAATTCGCTAATTTGAACAATATCAAATTACAAATTCTAGAAGAGTTACAGCATATATTCAGGGAAAATTAATAAAATGCGAATTAAATTTCTACAATTTGCGAGGAATGTCGCTAGTAAAGCTTATAGTTTATAAAAACTGTCCATCATTGATATTTAATGAAAAGATAAATCCCTACTTTTCACAGTATATTGCAGGACTTTTCATTCAAGACCTTTAACACGTCATTAATCTTCGGGGTCAGTACAAACCAATACTGAACTGAAATCGTGACACTAATGTCATCAGGAAATTTTTTTTCTAAATGAGTGGTCCTAAAATACAACCCTGCGGTCCGCTGCCCATTCTTTCGCATCGGATTTTTAAAAAAATCTTTTTACTTCGCATGTTTTAAATTACTTAATAACAGGAATGATTCACAACACAACATTGTGATCTACAGAATAACGTTTATTAGGAATGGGCAAAACTTCCCGTTACTTTTCATTTATTATCAAACGTGCATTAGGTTGTATGTATGAAGTCAAGCGTTTGCAGTTATGGAATATATTTTCTTTTAGAACTGCATAATGCGCATTATAGCCAAAAACATATTAATAGCTTCTGATCGGACTGTAAAGGAATAAGGAAGGTAAAAACGTGTAAAGTGATGAGACTTTCTTTAAAATCTATATCAAATTTTTTACATTTTTATACGTTTGGGTAATAAGTGATTATAACGGGGAAATGGCCCAAGTAATATATTATGACCAGTAATGTAAAGAAAATTAATGTAATTTGGCATTACAGAAAGATTTGTAATTGCCATTATACCTACAGTCTTCGTATTTAATATTTAAAATATGAGTTTCTAAGTAAAATGCTCAATGGCCTAGGTCATCATCGAGACCGAACTATATGGACGATATCATCGATAACTGCGTCGCTATAAAGGCTGTTTACAGGTTCGTGCAAAGCTGCATTAACCTCCAGAAAGCAGCGCACGTTCGCTACCTCTGAGGAAATGTAATCCCCATTCTGTGAGTGTTCGCAGTTGCACGTAGTTTGTTCGACGGTGCTTATAATGGCCGCCGGGATCGTTTCGTTGATAGGTTTCTCGTCGTTCGATGATAGTATCTGACTGCTAGAGCGCGTTATCAGACCATGATCCGGTTCCTATGAAATGCGTATTCCTTCGTCACGAACTATACTACCGGAAAGGAAAGCTTTCAGCCTGATTGGTTAGATCCTTTATCTGTACGATTACGTCATTCGTAGTGAAATGTAAAACTTTCTGACAGCATTCGACCGACGGGATAATACGTACGCATAAATATTAACTGTGAATGGAAACGTCCTGGCGAAATATAAACAATAAAATCAATAATAATTGGCATGTACTAAGAAAACAAATAATCTCCCTAGGAAAGGTCCAAAAATTTAACCTAATATAAGACCATATAAACTTCAACGCATGAGAATTATTATTTTCTGTTGTTTAAAGACAATAATAAATATAGAAGCTTCTGAAATCATAAATATTATAAATTTTTGGCTTTCAATTCAAACAACGCAATTCGTAACACTCAATTCATAAATTAAAAATTATATTAAGCGTATTGCTTTAAAATTTTCTTCATCGCTTACTTCCATGAAACGTATTAAATTATATTAATATTATTACTTATCTGCATATTAGGCGTTTGCACTGCAGTAAAGTAAGCATAATAAAGTACAAATACAATAAATTACTAATTTAATTTACACTTAGTATCAATTTTTTACAACCTTGTGAAATTTTGGCCTGCGAGAAATAAGTCATGAGCCACTCGGAGTTCACTTCACTAATTTAATGTTTTATCTAGAAATTAATTTAGTACTTCACTAATTTATGAAAATAAATGTATGCCACAAAAAATAATTAATTGGGTAATTCCTTTTTATACTTGGGAATAATTTGTAACGTATCATCTCTTTTTTTAAGGTGGTACTGATTAAAAATGAAGAAGTTCTTAATCGTTAATTTTTAAAAGAAATTTAAGTTCATTATAGGATTTTTGTATTAATGGGACTGTTTGATGTATTGAAATCCTGAAAGAATTTTCTCATATATAGAACTAATACCGTCGAAACGTTTTCCGGATAATTACGCTGTAAGTTTTCTACTTGATGAATGAATTTTTAGCTTTGGATATTTAAAGTTAGAGTTGATAAAAAATTATAATTTACACTACATATTAAATAACAAATTTTCATAAAACTTTATTGCGAATGTAGATGTCATGAATTTCAATTGGAAGAGAAAATGTAAATAAATCACTATCATGGTTTTTTTAAGATGTTGCTTTCTGCTCCACAACTGAATAACAAAATTTAAACTTGTCGTTACATTATTACTGGTATGTATTCTTTTTGCTCTCCATTTATTTAACGTCATCTGTTGGTTAGAAAGATGGTACACGGTTTCACCAAAATTAATTGCTACCGCGTCGATTATGGCAAATTACGGAAAATGTAATTTTCGGACCAAGCAATTGATGTAATTACTATCGGTACGAAATGGAAATTGAAAACCAATTACCGTTTTCTTGAATGGATGCCTCATTAACCTACTCGTTACCCGGGTCGATGACATGAGCTGCCTTCCGTGTTTGGAATTGTTGGCCGGAATTCCGAATAGCCCCGAACTGTTAATCGGGAATTAGATGCCTGTCTGTCCATCTACTCCGGATCTGTACTCTGCAGATACTATCCCCTATTTGCCATGATCAGTTTCAATCCATGCGATCTGTAATTTAACCCGCGGTCAACAGTCACCAAATTACTGAGCATTGAGCTGCCCAACTTTGCTAACGATGTCGGATCTTAGCGCGGAACCGCAGTTTCAATTATTCTCTATAGCTGCACTCGCCTCATGTTTGGTTTGCCGGCTGTACCCAGAGGACTGCATATTAATGTAGAATTCTCATTACCAGAATATATTACATTATTCCTGAAGGCCTTACACTTACTAAAACAAAATTGATGAAAATTTTATAATTTCAAAATTAATTTTTTTATGTCTGGAATTATAGTATATTGTAATAATGAATAACTGCTTCAACTATTCTTTTATTTATTGTAAATGATATAGTAAATCAAATTTAATTTAATAATTTTAATGAAAGAACAAATATATAACTAATTTTATATTGTATAACAATATGACCAACACAAACTGTAACTCAATAATTTTGTCTGTGTCGGTGAAAACGAGTCTAAAAAATGGATAGTTACTGTAAGTGTAATAATAGTTCCTGTAACCGTAAGAATACAACGTGTTCACTGGTCACACGAATGACGAAACTCAACCTGATGTTGTTCCGACAGCTTATCTACAATTTATCAACATGTGTAATCAAATAACTTGAAATTATGAACTGTCAACGACTATTAAATTAATTACACTTCATATGTTAGTTATTCAGGAAATAACTTGTACCTTTCATGCGGCTCGAAACGACTTTTAAGTTTTATTTAGAACACATAAACGGCTCCCTCCGTCAATTTTGCTCCTTTAAGGGGGATATTTTTCAGGGAAATACCTACTTCCTCTATCAATTAGAATATATTAATTAAAAACCATAAATGGTTTTCTAAGCCAAATACATATTATTTAGCCCAACTGAAATTCATTAATGACCTTAGCTGATGACATAAACGAAAAATTAAAAACAGTCCTCCAGAAATCATATTAGTCCAAGGTGAATACTAAAAAATTAATAAACTGTTTGTGAGTCACAAAAAAATATTTAATCAAGTAATATGGACGTCCATTTTATGTTTTTAACTTTATACTACATTAAAAACCATATAAGCGTTCTCTTGCAATTAAAACTAAAATCGAACTTTTCCGTATTTAGAAAATACAAGTAATATTGTATAGTTTGTCATATTTATTTTTGATAGAAAATAAACTGTTGAAAATCTTTTATTTAATTATCGTTCATTCCAATCGTGACACAGATTTTTACATTAAAAGTAATTGGAATAAGAAGACAGTTCATTCGTAATAAACTTTCGGAATACATATCACTTTAATGTTTCTGTTTTACGAAAAGAAAAAACATCGTATTAGGTAAAAATCGGATTTTGTTACAGTAATATAACATTAATTTGCACCTGATTCACACATTCTACTATCTTACAAGTAGAAGTAAATGAATATACTATTAACTACGGTAACGTATGTATCATAAAAGAGGGAAAAAACAGAATTGCTGATAAACACAGTCGATTGTTATAAAAGAACTAGTTCTGAGTGTTACAGTGAAAAATTATATGGATTATTTGGATCACAAATTTACTGATAATAGCATTAAAATAGAAGTCACTCGTGAGATCGAATAAAATTATATAGTGCGGAACCTGAAATCTCTTTACCTTTTGGTCTTTACTTTTTTAACAAACAGACGTAGAGTAAATATTGTTTTTTAAACAATAATTTGTTTAAAATTCCTAAACTCATAAATTACTACATAACTTCAAATAGTATTAACTGCATCGTCGTGTTTTTGGTTTTGAAATTTAACATTTCGATATTCCGTGACATAAATGTAATATACAGTTTTAATATTAATATATGTACTAATCTGATTTATATTTGAGGAAAGCTATAACACTATGAGCTGTTTACTTTTTGTAAAACTCGGAAAATACATGACGGGTGTATTCATGTTTTACTATTTATTATTTCCCGTAAAGTTCTTCAAAATCACTCCAGAAAAACTGTTTGATACTGAAAGGGTACAATACTCTACAAAACCAAAATGTATCCAGGAACTCCTCAACTCTTTTTGAAAGGCTTTATGGGAACGAATCCATAATTTTTATTTTTAAAAGTAAATTCACAAGTTCTTTCCTTTAATATTTTAATGCACAGTAAAAGAGCTTACCAAAACTGAAATTAATTTGATTTTGAGAGAAAACATCATTGAAGTGGTAATGTATTAGTGGATTAGAAATAATTTGAAATGAAGTTAGTAGAATAATCCGCCACATAAGTGGTGGACTGTAAATGTATATTTTTTATTATATTTAAAACTGTTCAGCGTTCGCCTCTCATTCATGTAACGCTTGTCCTTCTTCTGAGCAATTTACTTTGATGGTTTCTAAATGATTCTACCAGAGGCTGTTTCTCTTTTAATTTTTAAATGTATTTGGAGTCGACGGGCAGCTCGGCGCCTTTTCATCGCGGCAAGGCGCAGGCAATGGTCTCTCCCCAAGGAGGTTAATTTCCTATTCATCCCACCGCGACTGCGTGGGCGGTCAAGTGATCCTCCAGCGGACGTTATAATGGCATGGGTCCGCCACTTACAGCCTGCCTCATTTCTAAAACCACCGCTATTCCTCTATTCACCATACTTTCATTACAATACTGAAGCCTGAATTTTCGTTTAATTAACACGATCGTATCTGAATATCATCAAATTTTCGACAGTGAAAAATTCTTGTAGGTCAGCAGCTTCTCCAATAACAGCAAACATTTACTATTGACAAATAAGGGAAAGCAAAAAAAAAATCGTGTTAACATACCATAATTCTACAATACTTAGGTCGTGTGATATAAGTTTCCAATTCGTAATACGTCTTATAGAAAAATCAAACCATTGGATTTATTTATTATCTCGTTCCTTGAGTTAGATAACAAGCCAGATATCACTAAGCTTTCAATTGGAAAGACAAAGCTTTTAAAATTATTTACAATAATATACTTATATATATATATATATATAACTGACAGAGATTTCCCCCCTTCTGAAAAAGGATATACTTTCAAAATCAAAAATAAAACAGAATTGATTTAAATATTTTTTAAAATCCTATCTAACGATATTTGAGGTACTTTAGTACGTATATAATTGTTGTTGTTGTCCGTAGACTGGTCTGGTGCAACCCTCCATAGTAACCTATTTTGCGCAAATCTTTTCGTTTTAACATAACTACCACATTTCACTTCCTCCCCAATCTGTTTAGCGTATTCCATCAATTCCTTCCTCTTCTGTTCTTACCACAAAAACATCCCTCTAATGTTAATTATACAAGACCCTCGTGTTCAAAACTTGGCCTATTAATCTATCCCTTCTCTGCAGCTCCTATAGTCCACGTTTCGTGGCCATATAACGCCATACTCTATACAATCATTTTTAGTAATTATTTCCTAATATTCATACTTATATTAGCCATAAGTAAATTCCTCTTTGTTTCCAAAAGCCTGTCTTGCCTGTGCTATCCTGCCCTTTTTGTCTACTATACTTCAACCATCCGTAGTTATTATGATGCCCAAGCAGCAGAATTACTTAACTTCCTTCAAAATATCACTTCCCAATTAAACAGCGTTTGTTATTCCACTATTTCACATACTACACTATTTTGGTTTTCCCTCTATTAATCCTCATGTTGTACTCTTTCTCCACGACTACAATCAGGCGATTCATTAAGGTATCCAAGTAGTCTTCTTCTGGCTCTCATAATACTACAATGTCATCGATAAATTGTAGGTTTGTTATTTCTGTTCCTTACAGTATCTTATTTTTTTTTGGGTGGGGGGGTTCCAATTTCTTTTTAAACGTTTTTCATTACCTGTTCCATATATAAGTTTAATAGCATGAGCGATAGACTGCATATTCTTGATATCTGCTTTAATTTCTTGCCCTTATAATTATTAAATATTAACAGATATATTTATATAAATATTATATTACTTAAGAAGATTAAATATGTCTACTATAATAAATAATTAACATTTAACGTAATTTTTCACTGTTTCAGTATGATAAGTCTTATAGTGTTATCCTGTGGATGGCTTTGCCATGTATTAAGCAGGAATGTCTATTGTACTGTTTTTCATATTTCTTCAAACACTATCGTTTACTATTATTATTGTTGGAAAAGAATAATCATGTGCATGTTTCTGAAAGAATTTTAATCAAGCTAATTGTTATCAGTCATTATAACATGTTGATAGTAAGAGGTAGGGTTGTAATGCTGACTCCAAAAATGTAATATACTTGGAAATGGATATATATACTGTGAAAGTATGAAGTTATTATGGACGATTATCATATCAAATAAACTTTAGTACGCAAATAAAACGTTTGAATAAGTTTTAATGAAAAATTAGCTATTTTTTGCAATCAAATTTCAATTATTACACTTAGTTTGTAATCAGAATCAAC
Source organism: Eucriotettix oculatus (assembly GCA_034510155.1). Lineage (NCBI taxonomy): Eukaryota > Metazoa > Arthropoda > Insecta > Orthoptera > Tetrigidae > Eucriotettix > Eucriotettix oculatus. The sequence continues at coordinate 74,531,580 of CM067378.1, read as the reverse complement.
CGAAAACGCATATAGTGAACGTTGTAAGTTCTTATTTCGTATAATGAAATAAAAATGTAAGCCCACGTGTTCTGGCATTATTTAAATAATATATATCTACAGACCGTTCCTCGACTTTGACTCGTATATCAATACCCAGTTAATATATTTTAAAACATTGATATATACTCTGCGTGTATGAAAACGCTAATACCTCAGTACAGTTGTTAACGTATTGTAATAACTTCTACATACCTCTCAGATATAATATTGTTTACAAGCTGTATACTTATACCTTTCGAAAGAAAATTTAAACTCTTTTTCTCTTTTTTTTCTTAGAATAAAATAATTTCCTGTAGTCACAAATGACTAAGGTTTACATACCTTTACGCGATGTATTGAGAAGAACCAAGTAAACCCTTTTACATCAGAATACATAACTACACGGATGAAAGTTATTTGCCGATATATGGAAACAATAGTACGCTGTCTGACTCCAAAATCATCTCCATTCAAATTAATTCCTACTGAAAATCTCTCCTTAATGACGTCAATGTCATTTTAAATCTCTTCCAATTAAATTTTAACAAGTGAATATCTTTCCAATCTCCAAACAAGCAGGACGGCCACCAGGTCAGAACACACCAGAGATGATATCACTCCTCTCTGTCACCAAAGATGGTAATCCTTCTTCCTCGAATTAGGCAAACATGTGATTCCTTTGTACACATTCTCCTACAGTATCCTACACGAACTTTATTTTATATTTTTTAAACACTTTTGTGGCTTTATTAAAATAATGTCTGGATTGTTATGATGACAGTCGTCGTTATTTCTGAAATAGTTAATTAGGAAAATAATTTAGATGTTTTTACGTTTCGCTATAAGGGAGATATTGTAATTACTTGAATTCATTTTTTTCTTTACCTGTTATCTCCGTCAGAGTTGGAATCATCTCCCATTTCGCGAGAAGTTTACCCAGTAAGCAACTTTCTAATGATCTGGTTGAAGTGTGTGTCAGGTTATAATGTGCAGAAAGGGAAATAAAAATGTGAAGATCTCTTTGAACATAATTTTATGCCTTGGTGATTAATATATGCGACAATACTTGAATGCTGGCGGTAGTGAAGAACTCGCATCGGAACGAAACAAGAGCAGAGTGAAAAAGCGTGCACCAAGAAACTTTGTGATTAAGTGCGAGGAAAGGTAGGACGTATCTAATTGAGTTTCTGCAGTCTGGCTGCAGTGTCTGTTAGAAACCCTCCGACCCTCCCCTCGAGAGAAGCACTCTAAATCCACCTCGCACGCAGACAGGTAAGGGAGCGAGGGAGGGCGCCCCTATTTAAATATTGTCACGCGACAAGTTCAACAGGCCCTTGGGACAAGTGCACCCTCCAAGCTGTGAAAGAAGTAGGGTGGCCGACGCTTCGGCTCAGACCCACCCGGGGAAAAGCAGAAAAATTACCGCAAGCTAAGGACGCACAATGACTTCAAATTCTCTATTCACAGGTCACAAGAAATTAACACACAAGTACGTGCATTATGATTGCAGTGCTTTTCTAATGATGGTCTTGAAACATTTCTCAATATTTATAAAAATGAAATAAAAATTGAAGCAAAATATAATTGAGATACACAGGGTTGGTAATTAATATTATTGAAAATATTCAATTGGTCTTCTTTAATCGGCGGCACAAATTCACTTGTTTCAACATTCCGTACCTTTACACTATTCTTAAACATAAACGAAATGTTTGATATGGGATTCACATTGAGGTAATGAAAATAACATCTAGTAAGGTCAGTGAAGCGAAGTGGTCATTACGGATACAGATATATTGAAGTCTATTTTGTAAAACTCAGCTACAGATATCGAAAATAGTGTATAAAATTTCTGAGACAAATTAAGTTTGAACAAGTCACACTTCTACGTCGAAGCAGATCATTTAAATATGATTAGAAATATTTAATTTTTATATTGGTGAAGAGTTTATATAACTTACGATAAACTTAGTCTGTTTGACAATTACGATATTGACTCAACTAAATTTTGTATATAATGCATTGGTTAATCCGTTACTCCAGAAGAAAAATTTTAAGTAATATCGTAGTAAAATTACGTAATTAGAATCTGAAGAAACCCATCAAGCATTTGTATAGATCAAAATTGTGTGCTTGTTGCTTAAAAATGTGACAGTAGTTTCCGTAAATAAAAATAAGTACGACCAGTATGTTTTTTTTTGAACCGCATTTTGTAATAAAACAATAAATTGCGGATAAAATTTTATATGTACAATTTCGCACATGAAATAGAATGTGAATTTGGTTTTAGGAATACTTTAGGAACAAGAGAAGCAATTTTCACTCTGAGTTTAATTTTAAAAGATTGGATTAGAGAAAACAGGTCTAGGTTCATGGCCTATATAGATTCAGAAAAAAGCATTTGTTACTGTAAATTGGAAAATACTACTGAGGATTTTTAAGAGGACAGGAATAAAAAAAATCGAGCATGAAGAGTTATCCATAACCTCTATAAAAGACAGTCAGTAGTAATTATAATTGAAGGGCAAAAAAAGGAAGCAGATATCAGTAAGGACTAAGACAAGGATGCAGTCTGTTGCCTATGCCCTTAACCTATAGAATAGGCAATGAAGTCAGTTATAAAGGAATATAGAAAAAGAATCATACTTCAAGGGGAAGAAATAAAGATCCCACACTTTACCGATGTTGTAGTATTAGGGGAGTCAGAAGAAGACTTGGAGAACAAAATAAATTCAATGAAGATGGTCGTAGAGAAAGAGTACAACATGAGGATTAATAAAAGGTAAACCAAGGTAATGGAGTGTAGGATTGGAAATTGTGGAATAGCAAAAAGGTTGTCAGATTGGGAAGTGATATTTTGAAGGAAGTTAAGGAATTCTGCTATTTGGGTATTATAATAACTAGGGATGGTAGAAGTACAGTAGACATAGGGAGTAGGATATCACAGGCAAGGAAGTCTTCCGAAAAATAGAGGAATTTAATTGCGACTAATAAAAGTCTGAATATTTGGTAATCATTGCTAAAAATGCTCGCATGTAGCTTGTCGTTATATGAGTGAGATACTACAGGAGTGCGGAAAAAAAACGAATAGAAGCTTTTGAAATGTGGTGCTGTAGGAGAATGCTGAAAATCAGATCGGAAACTTTTAAGAAAATGGGGAAAGAGAGGACAATTTGGAGGACTTTTACCTAGATTAGTAGGCCACGTTGTGTGACATGAGGGTGTTATAAATTAGCATTAGAGGATAGTGTGTGTGGTAAGAATAGAATAGGGAGATCAAGAATGGAATACGCTAACAATATTAGGGAGGATGTGGTAGATATGTAGAAATGAAAAGGATTACGCTGATTACGTTAGCACGGAGGTTTGCATCAGACCAGGAAAGGACTGATTAGCACAACAATGTCGCTCAAGTGAAGAGGCCGAATATTTAATTATTAAAAATAATTGTGTATTAATCTTACTTTATGACGAGAATACGATAAATAGGTGTAATTGTATATCATTTTTTCTGTTCCTTTGTAACAGGCATAATATTAAATGATACTACAAACCAGAAGAATGTTATTTTGCCAATAAATTTTCCTGAAATAAAGATTGGCAAAGAACTTTAGGGAATTATGGTTTAAAATGGACGCCTATGAAACATAATCATACATTTCTTTTCATATTTGTTGTCCAAACTAACACAATTGCCAAATTCAGTGACATGTTTTTTAGTCTTAATGTAAATCGTCACGTTACACTAAGATATAATGTTGATATTATCCTATAAAGCGAAGGAACGCTTAAATAATGGACAAGGTTAGCAGGAAAGCTCTTTTGTGTATTGTGCATCTATCTGAGATAATGCGACACCTAGCAGGCAATCTCTAGAGTGCAACGGCCAATCCAATTACGGCAGACTAGCAGTTCCGCTCAATTTGAACCAGCAGGCTTCAAGAGCAAAGGTTAACGTTTGGCGGACTGTCACAGGCCGATTGGCTTGGCCTCGGTCCAGCAAGCAGTCGGACGTCTCAAAGAGTCATCCGTATCATACAAGGCAATATGCCTGTGAGGAAATCGATTCCAAGCCGGAGACCGGGGATATTCAGGTCCTCATGAAATCATGACGCTATTGTTATATACTTATAATATAAATCATCCCCTTAAAAGACACCAAATTATTACTTATCTATATAATATACTTTGCTCCTTTTAAGATCGTTATTATTTCTTTATTGAATGTAACTCTTACGGTTCATATTGCAGGATTTAACTTATTAAGTGTGAAAATAGGAGACTCGTGTGTTTCTTGTGTCACATTCGTCTCTTACCGAGTATTAATTACCTTAACTGACATTGTTACACGATAAAATTTAAATGCATGGAAAAGTAAAATGAGTTAAAAAAATTATTAGTATAAATTCTAAAATATGTACACATAAATTGGTAATACATTTATTTCACGAACCATAGATCTTATCAAATCATCAAAAAAAAACATTTTATTCTTGTGTACATATGTAAGTAATTTTAAGAATCTGTGATTCCTCTTTTAACGGAAATCTTTGTTATTGTTCCTAATTTCTTATTTTATAAAAGATATAACACAATTTACCATTAATATAGTATTTCTGTAATGGGTATTATATTCTCAATAATTTATTTATTGTTATATACATGCAGAATAATTATTATCTTTATTGACGCAAAAGTAAAAATTTAATAAAATTCTATTCCCTTTTTAAGACGTCTTTATATTTCTCAAAATAATTTCGCTCTTTAAACTGTATGGTTGCAAAATTATGAGTTACGATTTTCTAATATCTAATTTATTTAATTTGTAAAAATAAGTAAATGAGACTAAATATTACGACCAAAGTTAATAATCAGAGAATTATATTTTCTACATTCTTAATCAACTACAGAACGATGCATATGATAATATAATTGTTATAATAAAATTATACTTGTCATCAACTGGTGAAAATTTTACTAATTTATATTAGTAAAACATAAGAGAGGAAAATATATAAATGCCATATTGATTTTAGAGAATCATTAAAATTAGTCCAACATCGTAAATGAAGAATTGGAAATTTTGAAAGAAATTAAACAAATATTCGTAAAATGTTCTATACAGAAGGAAATTTTCATTTATGACATAAATGTTGTTGAATTTAATTATTAAAATACGTTTCGTAAGTCAAATAACAACTACACGACTGAAATCGATTTGAATAACAATTACGAATATTTTACGTCAAGTTTATATTCCCCTTTTTAAATTCAACCCAGACTCTGATTCTTTGAAACTTCGATTACCTAACCAAAAATTGACTTTCATGGATGTGTATAGAACTTTTATTATTAAACTATTTTCATTAAACTTTCAAATTGCTTATTTAGAATTATGTTTGTTTTAGGGGCCTTTTGCTGCAAGGTCGTGAACGATACGAAGAAGCTATGAAAAGTTTGCAGTTAGCAATACAGTACAGGCCAAACTTAGCAGGTAAGATACTCCAAAGTTAAACTTTCATTTCACAAGCTATGAGACACATCATTACGATAATTTTTTAACACTGTTAGTTTCGTTCTATTTCATCCTTTAATTTTAAAGTACTTTGGAATGACAAAAAATAGTTTCAGAAGCTGTACCAATTATGCGATTTTCAAAATCGTCTTTAAATTATGACACTGATCTCTGTTTTTCTTTAAAATAGTGTCCTTACTATGCAGGATAAAAATACCATGCTTCGTTCTCATGAATACAAATGATTCCACGCCTTCTGTTCTGTAACATAGTGTCTGAAAATGAACGTTTCTGTCGATTGTCACATTCCGGGGCAAGAATTCAACCTTGAAAACAATGCACATGTTCTTACGCGTAGACAGCGTTTGTTTGAATTCCTTTTTCAAAGGGGGTGTTGTGTCTATCCACTCAATAAATCATTGCTTCTCCATACACCTCACACAATTACCGATGAATGTTTGTTGGAGACAACATCCCTTGCACACTGATCTGTATTCACAGTCGGCGGGTCGTTCAATCGTCTTGAAACTTTCGAAACGCTATAACAAAACTAAATCAAAGAAACTATGCTTCATAGCTACGTCTGGATTCCTAATGAATGAGGAATGTAATCGCTCTAAAAACTCTCTTACGTTTCAGTATAGGAACTGCGAATAAGCCGAAAACAGAATAATAGACTATCCACTATTCGGAAACACTACAGGAGAAGAAAGCTCAAAAATATGTAACAGATTAGTCTGAAAAGTCGACCCACTACCATATTATAAAAGCACACCTAGATAACTAAAAATTGACTTCGTTTTATACTCTTACGTAAAACAATTCTCTCCAGTTCTATTTTAATGAGAAAAAAATATTATAGGGTATATATCCTGTTAAATTGTTCATTAAACTCATTTATATCAAACATATAGAATGATTAATATATATTGTAACATGAAGTTGCTGCTCCGTCGCTAATAGCAGTTAAGCCACCCGGGACTCATTTCTTGGCGGCTTTTTTGAGCAGATCCGACAGAAGTCTATATTGTTGAGATGCCGCGCTACGAATGTAGGAAATGAGCGAAAATAATGTTGTCGACGACAAGCCATGATGGCGTAATGATATAAGTGGGTGGAGGTGTCTGTTCTCGTACACACTACCGGAATGGTGAGACGCCACACGGAGTTGTGTTTTATATGGGCAGTCTACGGCAAGGTGCGGTGCGGTGGAGAGCGGAGGTTGCTTCATATTAATGACCAAGCCCTGTAGAACACATTGCACGAAATAAATTTGTGTTACTTTAATAAATTTTGGTTTTTTAATGTAGAAATTATCTGGTGCCCAATAAATATAAGTAAACCCGTAATAGACGTCGGATCATAACTGAGGCACGTGATATTTGCACCAACTACCCTCTTACAATATAGGAATTTATATTTAGACCTATTAATTTAAGGTTGCATGCGTATTATATATATTTTAAATATTAATATATCTACTATTATGATTTATTCCACTCGCGTTTAACTTCTATACGCAAAACGTAATAATGCTCAATGTAATTATTTTAGTCATTAGATAATATGGATTTTTGAAGAAAAGTTATTTGTTTTTTGTCAAAATACGTTGCGTTTCATTGCTCCATGAGTGTATTACGTTTCAGTGGCGCACCTGCACCTGGCGCAGCTGCTGGAGCGACAGGGCCGATGCCTCGAGGCGGAGACGCAGTATCGACGCTGCTGGGAGACGGACGGCGCCAAAGTGAGGGACCCACGTAGCCACGACGTGGCGAGAGTCCAAGCCATGTTGCATCTGGGACGCCTCTACGCCGAACAGGGACGCCTCCACGATGCGCTGGAAGCCTATCAGCAAGCTGTGCGCAGCAGGCCCATAGACTACGCTCCGCAGGTGAGTCTATCGCCATGTGTTCCTCCAGGTCTAGGCCGTAAAGTTTAGGCTCTAATGCAGAGATACATTTTAATCCTCAGGTGTGACCACTAATTCCACTCCCATAGTTGTTTATCCATCTAAAATAAAATTTCAACAATCTTAAAGAAAATAAATTTGACTGTGAGCGACCCAAGGCGTGGCGCAGCGTGTGTGTCGCACTCGAGAGATAAACATTTATGTATATTTTTTAAGTACTTGAAATATAAAACGTTCATTCGCGATAAACAGACCAAATAAAGTACCTTATTATTATAAATGAATTTCATTGTTTAAGTGTACAAAAAACATCAAATTTCGTACGTGTATTGTATGCATGTTCCACGTACAAATTTCAACTCGTGAAGCAATTGCAACCAAATTTTGCACACATGCTCTTTGCGTCTCGGAAATCAGCACTGTTTAGGGTGGAGGGGCGGAAAATTTTTAAACATGCAAAAACTTGATTATATTCTCTTGAGCCTTTGTCACCTGCACAATCTCGTTAAAGTCATTACCTTTCAATGTTTCTATTCCCTCTAAATCAAATTTTTGGCAATGCAGTATCATCTGTTCAACTAGTCACATATCGGTGACGTATTTTGTTATAATATAAAGTTTTCATTCTTCCATTTCACGTTATTATTATCGATAACTTGATTTCGTCTCTTCTCTTGACTTTTGCTTAATGTTTTAATGCGTTTAAGTCGACTGTTTCATAATGAGTATTTCTGACTTTACATGATTTCCATTTTGTATTCTATGACAGTGTTATATTTTCGCGGGTATTTATCTATATTTCTATAAAAGCTTTGTAGGCTGATTTTTGGGGTCAATTTTCGTGTTGGCCTTGTAGTGATTAATTATCTGGCAGTGCATAGTTCATTGAATGGCACATTTTTATAGGGATGAACTCTTTGTGTAGGTTTGATACATGAGCAGGATACTATTATATGACAATTTTGTTCACAAAAATTCAATCCCGAAAGTTGGATACGAAACGTTATAATATTTAAACTACTCCAATTTAGACTTTTGGCCATTCTCTTTATTTCATCTATAGTATTAAGTCAGTTGGTTTTTATTATTGTATTTATAGTAAAACTTTATTGTATGGGATTTTACATTCACGGCTCGAAACGTTCACCATTTTGTCATAAGATGGCGGATGGCCGAATGACTATGTAACAACGACCCAAAAGTGAAAGAAATCGCTCGGTAAATATTCTTGTAAAAAGCAAACGAAATTGTCATGTTCAGATTACCCTATTTAAGAAACGTAAAGGTAAAATAAAATTACATTTGTCCGTGTACAGGAAAAGGGGATTCACATATATATATATATATATATATATATATATATATATATATTCGAAAGGTACTTAAAAAAACTATTTTCTTATGATATTGAAAATAACATTAAACTAATTAACTTTTTTTTGCTTCTTTCCCGGAGTGCCAATACAGCAAATAAAGTTTTGAAAGCGGTTCTGCTGTGGCTGGATTTATCTCATGTCTGGATTGGAGTCTGACTGAGTTACGCTGGGAAATTATAATCTTGCAACGTTATCAGTGAAACCTTGCAATTCCAGTTCGGACGTCGGGAACAAATTCTGCCTCCTCTGAATCACGACTGCCTCGCCAGACTTGGCAGGTCTGCCATTTGTCCACGGCGAAAAAGTGTTTCCGCGGACGTTGCCAGAAATTAAATGAAGTCGAGTCATCGCCCACGGCGGGATACCGCATATTCGCGTTAGTCAAAATAACTAAATATATCAAACATATTAATCCCTGATTATATAACAGCAATAGAGTGTTATAATAAATATCACACAATACTTACGTTATGCCTTTCGCAATCTGGGATATACTGTTTAAATATTATATTAAATAATTATTTTATTACCTTAATGCATTTTCAGAATAATTCAACTTGTTATTAATTACTGTTGAAGAAGTACGCTTTTCGAATTATTCAACTGCATCATTAATAGTAATAATAGACAGTAAACAACAACTTCAAAAGTGACATTGTATTATAGTCATAATACATTCTTTTTACTCAGATATGTTAATCAACTCGGTTCCATTTTTGTTACTTGTACTCGTAAGTGACAACGGTTGAACTTATTTGTTTACTTCCGCCAACGTAATCTCTTCCTCAGCTACAGTGCGACTGAATTGTTTTAAATTTTCAGTAACAATAGTTCTGTTATTAAAACCGTATTGATTCTTTCATTAAACCTGTTATTCCCATAAAAATAATTCCAATTTAATGATATGTCTTTCGGAGATGTCATTATTTTTAAGCTTATGTTTACATAAATTTTCCACAAGGATATTAAAAAACTTGTACAATTACAAACACATTGGGTAAACATTTTACATTGCCTATTTTCCAGACTGTTCCATTCCGCGTGGTTTGAAGTTATCGTAATATATGATAATTGAACTTCCCTTGGTTTAAAGCCAATATTTGGAACTTTCGTTTATTATCTGATATAACTTTGAACTGTTTCGAGCAGTTTCAGGCGCTATAGCTAATTTTGATTTACGAATATTAAGAGTTGTATTTATACCAACCTTTAAAACATCATTTGTAGTTAAATGCGATGTTTCGAAATTCTGGTTTCTTATAACAGAAATAATACTTTAAATTGTATTAGCATTTCTGACACATTAGTAAAATGGAAAAATTACTTTGTACTACTTTTAAGAAAGAGGAAATATCAGTAAAATTACATAGTAGAAGTATTAATAAACTTAGTTTTCTTCATAACTTGAATTTTTCTTTCATTTTTAATTAATTCGTATTTTAAAAGTTCAAATTTAACGTCTTGCTTTGGATTTAAGTGTAATTTGTTGCCTCGGAATCCTTTTTAAATTAGTGTTTTGTGTTATCTATGTTTGGATATGACGATAACTTGAAATAAAAACCTGCTGAAGGTGTAAATATAGACCGTAACGTCTATTACATTAAATTGAATAAATAAGTTTGTCTGTATAAAAATCAAGAATTATTTTCATTTTGTATTGTATTAAAGTACATATTTAATTCTTGAATTTTAATCTCCTATTTGTGTATGCAATGATCATTATAGACTTGGACCACTTCCTCAGCAAAATACTATTAAAATTGTCAAGTTTTAAAATATTACAAGTTTCAATATCTTATAAATTTTTGATGCACGATAATCAAATTTAATCTTTGACGTCTGTTTGGTTTTACAATAATAAAGTTATTCATATTAATTTTTAGTAAAATATACTGTATTATAAATCCCAGTTTTATTATTATTATATTATTAATCACAAATTCTCCTTCCGTTTCGGCCACTATTCGAGCAACGTGTATTAGCACTTGTTGCGTTTTTCAGCAGCAAATAACTAAATAACGTTCTATAACATCAAAATATTTATAACATGAATTATTTAACGGTGTTAAAAAATTGTGAATGAACGGCCCACTATCCATATAGATTAAGAAGTGATGTTTGAGTTTCCGCATCGCTGGTGGAAGGTGCGGCAGCAGTTTCGATTTCATAACAGGGAAATTCCGACAAAGGGTTACCAATCTACATATTTCATAACGTCAACACTGCTAATAATTCATGGAACCTGCTAATGCAAATGATGAAACTCTGCAAACTTCAATAATGCAATATTTTCGTGCAGCGGTTTTTTTAAAAATCACTCATTTTTACATGTAACCTTTAACAAAATAACTGACAGAATTCTGAACGACTGTTTGATTGCATAATACAAATGAGTTGTAAGAATATGTAATTTCAACGATTTTTTGACGCCATATATACACGTCATCGACTCAAAAATCAAAAGGATAATTATTTACGTAAGACTTCACACTTGTTTTGGATTAACGCCAAATTTAATTTGCACGTCAATTCATCACATTTGACAATTACAAATATTGGTATTATTCACCTATTGCGGTTGCTTTATAAAATGTGTGTTAGACTAATGGCGTCGGAAATATATATTGAAGAAACATGTTTAATTTATTCCATAATAGTAGTCTGTTGTTGGACTGCGAAACTAATTATAATTAAATACTTTAAATTGCTAATATGTAAGATAAATTTTTATTACTCCTATGAATACTTTATAAACATATAAGTGCAAATATAAATATTACTTGAGTGCCGCATTTACAACGAATCAGAGGGAATATCAAATTAACAAAAACAAGTATTCGAAACGGTTTATATTTACATTTGTTTCATGAAATAATTTTAAACAATTATGACCTATTCCATTTTACTGGTAAATAAGTTTTATAATCTGATATTTTCGTGATTGACACAATGTTCACCAATATTTCTCCGCAGGATGAAAATGTGAAGAAAATACAAACACGTATCGAAACGTTGTCCTTATTAAAATGTATTTAAAAAATTAAGCTGGAAATTGGTCACAAAATGTAAAAAAAAATCCAAAACCTTTAATTGTTTAAAAAGCTATGGAACGTAAGCTTTGTTCCCTGATAAAATTTTGTTGTTGTATTCAGTACTTATGCAACCCACCATGCTAACCTATTCTGCGCAAGCCTTCGCATTTTTACATGTATACCACATCTCACATCCTCCCTAACTGCTTAGCGTATTCCATCATTTTCCTCCATATTATTTTCTTATTATAAACACTTTCCTCTAATGCCAATTTTACAACACCCCCGTGTCTTTAAACGTGCCGTATTAATCTATTCCTTCTCTTGGTCAACGTCCTCCATACTGTTCGTCTTCCCCTATTCTGTTTAGAACTTCCTCGTTAGTGATTCTATCCACCCATCTGATTTTCAGTATTCGCCTATAGCACCACATTTGAAAGGCTTTTATCCTTTTCCTTTCCGTTACTCCTATTGTCCACATTTCGCACTCATATAACGCCTCGATAAATACGAACATTTTTAGAAACGATTTCCTTATACTCATACTTAAATTCTTCCCTGCCTTCCTTGCCTGTGCTATCCTCCTCTTTATGCCTACTATACTTCTACAGTAACATAATTCCTTAACTTCCTCTAAATATCACTTCCCAATCTAACACCCTTTGTTATTCCTTGCATTCCCTTTGATTTAATCTTCATGCTGTTCCCTTTCTCCAGGGCGACATGCATGCCATTTATTGTGTTTTCCAAGTATTCCTCTGGCCTTCCTAATACCACAATATCATGAGAAAACTTAAGGATTTTCTTACTTCTGTAGAGATTATGGGTAACTTTTCTCCTGATATAATATGAAATTTTTATTTGTTATCAACATTGTATTATTATAGGAATGAAATTATAAACTTAAATATATGAATTAAAACGTAACCGACTTTCGTGTAGTGATACCTCTTTTCTTTCCGGTTAGATTAGTATATTATTATACTAAAGATGTATGCCCATGTAACATTCAATACTAAACCTGAAAAAGAATAAAATAAAGTGTTATAAACTATACGGGATTTGTTTTTTATTTAAAATTTATGTTACACATTTATATGGCACTCCCTTAATTTTATGGTGATTACAAGATTAACTAGTCTTCAGAGCAATTATTTCAATATTTATAAATTCATTATTTGGTCTTTGTCAAATTTAAATTTTTTTTTACTATATCAACACATATATTTTTAAGTGCAACAAATGGCCTAGTTATATTTGCTACAGATAAGAAAAATTTTTGAAGTATAGTCCTTTATATTGTAGTAGTTATTTCATGAACGGTAGTTTTGCTTAAAGTAGCTAATGTAATGTTTCCTTTCAGAGTCTGTATAATCTGTTGGGAGAGACTCTGCTGCGTCTGCGCCGCTACGACCAGGCCGAATATTGGTTTCAAGCTGCACTCCAAGCTGAACCCAGGCACGTTCCTGCGCATATTACCTACGGAAGCCTGCTCGCAATGAACGTAAGTCACTACAATAAATTAGTATTTGACTAACCTCCTTCTAAAATTGAAAATTTAGGTCCAAAATATACGGCTTCAATTCGTTATTATTTTTTATACATATTAAGACAAAAACCACACAAAATTCTTTCTCAGCATCAACAAATTTTTTTAATATAACCACATCACCACACATAAAAAAATTTATAATAACAGCAGAATTACAGTTTACCTCTCAGCTTTAGCTTTAATGAACAACCTCAAATAAACTATGTAACCATTTCGTCACAAAAACTGAGCGCCCCCATTATAAACGCAACAAGTATTACCATTGATATCCAGAGAATATTTCATTATTATATTAAAATAGTTCTTCCCATTACAAGGTGCATTTGTCATTCACTCACCCTTCTAGGTTTTATTTTATAGATATGAACTGTCTACACCCGGAATAGTAAGTAACAGATTTTTATATAACTATACGTCTTTATTATTACCTTCGGTTTACCATTTAATAAAATTTTTAATGTAATATAGTTAAATATTCATGACATATCGCCAATATAACTAGATAATTATTTAAGTTGCTTCAACTAAATAATAGTGTTCAGGTGTGAGGTGTTTCATTATCCTCGTATATCAAAGGAAAACTACTGATAACTTCAGACGCGCGATAGGGCCCGAAATTCTACGAGACTTCTCGATTTAGTTCATTTATAAAAATTATTCTATTTGGCATTTTATAAAGTTACAATTAATTTTGTTTTATTCTCATAATGTTCTGACTCCAGACACTACGTAATACTATTTTAAACCTTTAAATTAAATTGGTCTCCTAATCTTGCCTTAATATTGCCAAATTCGTTCATGAATCCAGGACTCACAATAACACTTTTTATTCTACATTTTAAATAATAGTGAAATATCCATGATAAGTATAATATTATCTAATTTTTTAGTGATTTTTTATGAATCAATTACTTTTAAATATTGCGACTGTTGCCTTAAATATTTTCAAATACTCCTCAACCGAACACGATTCTTAGTATGTGTTTGTAATTTATTACGGGTGGCATCTAATTATTACGTAAAATTTAGTGCGATACTTCGATCACATTGTAAGTTCTTCATGGAAGTACAATTTGCTTTCTTACTTTTGTTACAGAAAAGTAGAGTTTCTGAAGCAGAGCAATGGTTCCAGAGAGCTATTCAGTTAGCTCCCGATGACCCTACAGTTCATCACCACTTCGGTAAGTGTGTTTGATGGTCATAGAGCCTGAAGAAGTGTCAAATAAGAGACGAAACGTTGTAATGTTTAATATTAAATTATATCGTAATATATAAATCACATTTTCTTTTTACTATACCTATAATCATTGCTTCCGTGAGGTGTTTTTCCCTGTAATAAGTCATTTAGTTGTAGGTTTAAATTTATCTACTCCTTTACTTTATTTATAATTACATGTTATTCGGCACATTTTTTTAAACATTTTAATTGGAATTGGAAAATTCTAAATAAATGGTGGAGTTTCAGAAAAAGTCAACAAATTTCTTAAAAACTATTTTATAAATAATGTAATATTTTGGCAGCCGAAATTCTATTTTTTTAAAAAAAGGAGTGAGGTTCCATGTACAGCTAAATATTTACCTGAAGAAGTGTCAAATGAGAAACGAAACGTTGTAATGTTTAATATTAAATTATAAAAAAACTGACAAAGAGGCTGATTAATTCATTTATTGATTATTATAATTGTTTTGTAGTTTCATAGGAAGATATTTTTATGGGATACAGAGTAAGGGCAATGTTTGAATGAGAAATATTTACAGTCGGAAAAGCACTGGATGACACTTGTCAGCCATTGTCGAAGTTATGCTTGTATTAATGAATTGCATTTATTGAAGAAAAGAAATAGCGACTTACTTCATAAGTCCACCTTATATTTCCAAGTTATGGTATTTATTTGCTCTACTTCCACTTTAGTTTCTCCACTTAACCTTGACGTTGTTTGGAGCTTCCTTTCTAGTGGGTGCTGTTGCAAAATTTCTTCTTCAGCATGCATTTGTTAATAGTAAATACCTCCAATTATTTCTATCTACAATTGGTTTTAAGGTTCAACGTTTCAGATGCCCCATATTTATGTGGCAAAGGTCTACGAGTGTTAACGGGATGTTTCCTGTTTTATGATTGTAAGTCGTGCTGGTGGTGTTCCCAGGGCAGTTCCTGACGACGCAACAGCGGCACCACGAGGCCGCTCTGCGCTACGAGACGGCGGCAGAGTTGGCGCCTGAACGTCTGGAATTAGTTCTGTCCGCCGCCACAACCTTGCGTCACGCAGGCCTTCCTCAGCGCGCAGAGCGCTTCTACAGGATCGCCGTGCAGCTACGACCCAAGGTACTCAGGCCACGTGCCACACCCTATTGGACTATTCCAAACCTCACTGTTACATCCCTTTATTCGTCATTAATTTACTAATAGTTGACAGACCTACCATCATAACTTGACAATATTTCTTGAGATTCTGCAGGTTTCAGATTTTGTTAACCATACGAGGTTTTGCCGCCAAGAACTTACGGA
Organism: Eucriotettix oculatus; assembly: GCA_034510155.1. Lineage (NCBI taxonomy): Eukaryota > Metazoa > Arthropoda > Insecta > Orthoptera > Tetrigidae > Eucriotettix > Eucriotettix oculatus. The sequence goes on along the minus strand of CM067378.1, from coordinate 74,515,669 downwards.
ATCTATGTATTTGTGGAACATAATACGGTAAAGCGCAAGAAAATTGACCTTCATGCTGACTTTTGAACCTAGGTGTCAATGTGTAACGTCGAAGAATCCATTATGTGTATTAGCCTGATAAGAATAAGATGAGCTGTTTGGGTTGTAATCGCTTAGGAGCAAAGAGAGTGGAGTGGAAGAATCTCTCTGACGACGCGGCTTGATTGCACTAAGTAAAATATTTATATGTGTATTAAATTATGAAACGCTATAATAAACGTAATATGTTCGTCAAAAGTAAGCGAAAGGTTATTTAATATATATATCACATATAAATTATCATTCATTTAAATAATTATTAATTCTCATGCGACTACGCTCAATTAGTGTGGATTTAAAACTCGGCAAATACATTTAGTACCATATTCCAACGCGGTGAACGAGTTTGTTACATATGACGCCCCCAAACTTGAGGGGCCATATTTCGTGAATAAAGTACACATTCACGACATTAATATTAGAACGTCACTAAATGCAAGGGCAATAAAATGAAGAAAGGAAGATGAGTGACCGTAGTTTGGAATAATGTTGATTGGGTCAATATTTAGGCGTAATAAAATCACAATATATAGAAACAGACGCAATAAGGTGACTTGCAAAGGCGATGGATTGATTTTTGAAAAGCCCGTAATCTGTAGGATCAACAGATGTGAAGAATTATGTGGTAGTGTGAACACTAGATTAAATGGACGACAGTGATGACCGCTTTAAGATGATACGATCATACGAGAGGATATGACGATGATTCTTCGATATTGTATTAAACATGAGTTCGAAGGCCGGAAAGGGAGCGGGAATGAAGCATTGTTGGACGGGTGACATGAAGATGGAAAATATTCTGGACTGAGAGAATATATAGTGGGCGAAGATGAAGAGGAAGATCAAGTACAAAATGCTTGTATAATGAAGGAGAATAGCAACAAGAAGAAACAGTCTTTATCTAGCTAGAGTATGAAAAGTCGACTCAAGGACGAGTTTAGTAACATTTTGCCACATCCGGAGTAAGTATATTTAATTCCATATTTCGTCGTGGTGAAGGACAACCGGCAATTTGTGCTAACGATTTTCGAGAGAAACGTGTACGCATAAAGTTTTTTCTGAAAAACGATAAAACCCTTGCCGAAACGCATATGTTTACAAAGATGCTGCTCCAGCGATAAAATCTTCAAAAGCTGCTGAACCTAGATCCCGATGTTCAGTGATTACAACGGACATTAACCGTCATAAGTCTTGAAAATGTCGTAGTTGTTCCGATAACTAGGCAGTTCAAGATGTTGAACATAAAATGTGTATTATTTCCCAACAACGTACAAAATCTGCAGTAGCGGAGCATGCACTGATGATCGACCATAAAATAGCATCTAATAAGGCCAAAATCGTAAACCAAAGTTGTAAGATTTGGGGCAGAATTCAATTAACAATCATTGAAAGAAACGAACAACATTGTGTTAAACATGGACTTGTTAGGTAAGCACACGATGCAAGTGGAGATAATGAGGGTGTGAAATTAATTTAGAAAAAATAATAGCTACAAAAAATTTCCACAAATTTAAAAAATGTTATGAATGAAGCCGCGAAAGTGATTAACTATATAAAAACAATACCACTTCAATACAGATTAAATAAACTTTTGTGCGCTGAAATGAGTATTATGACTTTTTTAACTTCGAAATGAGTTTTTGGTCTTCTTGAAGGCACAAAATAATTCAGAACAAATCCTTCATGGGTGATAAATCTTACATATATGACCGATATTTTTACAACGTGGAATTAATTTCTAATTAAAAGGACAAGCAAATATTATATTTTTCAATAGAAGAGATAAAATTACATCTTTTGATGAAAAGTACAATTTCGGGTTTCATCAGTTGAATCTGATAATTTTAATTGTTTTCCAATATTACGTGAATGCTTGAATGAATTCAACCCTTTTGCAATATTTTCTGAAAAATATTAAGGACGATTCCTGGGTTCAGAATCCATTTTCCGAGACAGCTAAACCAGTAACTTGAATGCAAGGGAATATAGAAATTTAACTGCTTTAATCAGTGACCCTCATTTGAAAGAAATATACAAATATTTCTGGGTGAGTTCCTCAGAAGAGTTTTCTATAACCTATTCATGTGAAGTGGGATTTTCTTATTATTCTGCAATGAAGTCAAAGTGGCTCGACGCCACACCAACATAACAAATACTTTTCCTGATATCAACATGATATGCTATTCACGGGGGAAATCGTCATAGTCGTTAAGTGCTTTATTTATTAATATTTTTATGTTGGTATTATATTAGTTTTATATTGAAAATAATTAAGAAATAATTTTTAACATTTTTTGCAAGTAATTTACGAATTACCCAACCTAAAAATAAGACAAGGGTTTCGTTAAGATGTCTGATTTTTCTAAGTGTTCCATTGGAGAAAAAGTTTGGGATACCCTGGGTTAAGGCATTGTAAAGGGACTTTCCGTCCACCTTGTAATTACGTAACAGTGGAATAAAAGTTATAGATTTATTCTAAAGGAATTATGGGATCTCATTAGAGTATGAATAGATGACTTATATCATTGAAATGTTTTCTAAATTGTACCTATTTCATATTAGCGAGTTATTTATTATTAATAATTTAATGTTATAGAAACTGTCGGTGTTTTTAGTCTCTGCTATATTTTAATTTAAATGTAGAGAAACAATTTTGTGTTTAATTATAGCTCAACGACGTATTGGCTAAGCGGCAGTTAATAAGGTAATCAAATATCGGTGCATACTTGAAAAAATTTGGTAATTTTTATGTGCTCATAATGATTCTGCTACTAAAGACTGTTTCTAAGGCGAGAGCCGAGTGCTGGGTTAATTGGAGACATAAAGATCGCTGGCTGTTGCAGAGCGCCCGCCACCACCTGAATCTGGGTGCCATTTTGCACCTGAATGGGAGGTACGAGGAGGCGGCTTCGTGCTACCGCGAGGCGTTGAGGCTGCAGCCCGATGACGAGACTGCGCTCACGAACCTCAGCAAGCTGCACAGCCTCATGGGCGCCGCGTGACGCCAGCGACGCCAGAGCGCCAACACGGCGTCTCTGTAAAACACCCACCTCCATTGACGGGAATGCCCGAGTGGATCATTTGACAATAAAATGTGGCGCGGTACAACTTTCAAATGCTTTAACTGTCGTAGGTGCTGGTTACATGGTTATATGAAATTACTTGAAATGGTTTCGCACTAATTGTAGCGTGATTGCGACTAAGCTGGCATAATTAACTGAATTATGGTTTAACTCCAATGAATGCAAAAAAATCATTAATTATTTTAATGACGAGAATTGGAAAAATTGTTATTATTTATTATTAATATTAAAAAAACAGATTTTGATATCTTTGCATTAACGTGAAAGTATATAAATTCAGTCTTGCTATCGGTGTTTATGAACAAATGTTAGGGGTTAATCTGATCTTGACTGTCGAGAAACAAGAAAAATCTATAACTTAACACAAAGAAATGAATACGGCGCTTTATAAGTTATTGCATCGCAGCATTCATATTCAAGATTCATATCATTATGGGATTTTTTTCTGTGAAATTGTTCATTTTAAAATCAATAGCATGAATTTAAATCAGTTGTTGAAAGTCAACTATAAAAATAAGTTGAATGGTCAGCACTTCTTGAATCCTGAATAATGTTCAATTTTAGTTTGGTATGTACCAGGAAATCGTATAGAATTCTCTGTCAGACACTCTACCTTAAACTTAAGTTACGGTAACGAAGTGACTCTTCTGTCCATTACAATTGCTGCATAATGACTCCTTACGGCGGGAAGACAAACAGATGTACATCGTTAATAGGCTCTAGACCACAAAACCATAAATACGTTATTTTAATTTTAATCATTGAATTTTATTTGCGAAAAATGTATGAGATCTTATCTTATATAAATCCTTCTCCTAATATTTTCACTATTTAAGACACTACTTTCACTTATTTATGAGTTACGAAATAATTTTTAAAAAAAGAATTCTTAAATATTCCTCGGAAGATTATTCCTTCTGATCCACGTCTTTTATATTATGTTCTTAGCTCATCAATCCAACCCAATGGCAACCCGCATTTCATTTAAAAATTCTAAGCAAACATCAACGATTCCTTCACAGAGGTAGTATAGGTGACATCCACGCCAACTATAACTTTATAGGGCCTCGTATCTTAAGTAGATATGCTTCGACATCATAAAATACGTGCGAACGAAAATGAGACATGTAGTATTTCAGAATCAAAAATAATCATATCAAAATAGCCCCAAGTCTGTCAATAGTCTGTAAATAATAGATGGTAAATAATTATTCGATTCAGATGTTTATAAGAGATTATGTATGCAGAATTAAAATATTGTAATCACTTCCTGTAAGTATGTACATACAAAAGCTATTGGAGATGGTATATAATATAACTAATATATTCTGTGTTAGTTACCTGCACTTTTATTTTCTAAAACCTTTATTACATTTTCAAATTTGCTTGAGTCAAAAAAAATTCTTCTGTAGGAATTCAATTTTATTTTAATAGAGTTTTTTTTATTCTTAGGTAAAAGCACGTTTTTCTATGAACACAATACTTACAGATTATTTTGATGAAATGAGTATTAATATATTATATATAATGAGGTAAATAATCAATCAGATATATTTTACAATTGGCTATAATTTATTATTAAAAAATTCTTCCAGTTCTAAGTTTAAAGAATTATAATGTGATACGCTTAAATATGCATTATTTAGTGTAATATTTCCAATTTCGAAAAGAATTCTATTTTTATAGTGATAAGAACTAGATTCTTAGACAATATATTAAAATCTAAGGTAAAGGTTCCTTTATCTATATTAGTATTGATAATAAATAATAGGTAATTTGCTTTATATCATGTAAATAAATATTAACGTCAGGATGGTGTGAACCATACATGCCAAATTTATGAAAGTGCTTTCTTTGTGTAACAACGTGCAATCGGAATGTTATGTTTAAATATGAATCGTGCTTAAACAAATACATTTGTATTATCCTTGAGCACTGCAACAAAAAATGAATAAAAACTGTTGCAGAGAAAATGTTTATTTTATCTATCTATTGTTGAAGTACTTGTATATGAAGTATAGAATTTTGAGGGAGAAAATATCGTTGTATTGATATTTGTATTCTGTGATGGTGATCCGTGTGTTGAATTACTCGAATAGAAAAATATTATGTAACAGTTAACGTTACAGCTTGTCTAAATTATGTACTTATTCTATTTACATAATCATGAAAGAACATTGCCTTTCTTTTATTTTTTGTGAAGTACTTTACTAATTTACATAGCTAGAAGGTATCATGTTAATCGATGTGAATTTAAATGTATAAAGTGCAATTCCGGTGTGCATCTAAAAATCTTTCCATTTCCCCTAATTTTCATTTTTGCTTTCTGGTTGTCGCTGAAGAGGCCGTAAACTCATTTATGATGCTTTCGTATTTGAGAATATAGTATGTCATATACGTTGTGTAAATTAAAGTTGTACACAGTAAATTTTTAACTCTCATTATCATTTAAATATATTTAAACTAAACACATCATAAGACTGTTAAATCTATCACAAATACCTTTATGGTTGATATTAGTTTTAATAATATAATCATTAGAGATAACCCTTTTATGAACTATATTTTAACTGTTTATTTGTCTTACATAAAATTATTTGGTATCTTCATAATAAGTGCTGGGTGCTCGATGAATATTTAGAGTTGATTTAAAAAAAACAACACATGTGATTGTTAAACTATTTTCATTATATACGCGTAAATATTCAGTACGTAAATTTCCATGAGAATATAATTATCTTGTGCTTGATTAAATGTGGAGTACATACCCAGCGCTTTTTTTAAATTTGTTAAACAACGAAGATTATTTTATTTACATATTTATTGTATTAGTAAATATATGACTCTTTATAATATTTATTGAGACAATACATTTTTATTGAACATAAATGTATTTTCCTCTATAATTCTTTTCCATCCTCCCTCGTTATTTATCATGTAACATATGTTTTCCTTCTGCCTAACTAATTCCCAATGATCGAATAAATTAGTGCTTGACAACATGCGAAAATTTACAAAACGTGTTGTGAATTGATCAACCAAAGTGCAGGTTTCTGGCACATGATGTGGAGAGGTAAGTGTAGAATGGGTCTTTGACAAAGCCGATACTTTTGGAGGTCTCTGAAAGAGAAGAAGCTGGTCGTTTGTTTGCGTTCTACTGTTGTATCAACGGAAAATGGTATGAGGACTGCGAAATGACTAGTAAGTAAAAATGCAATAGTCAACCACGCTCTAATTATATGTAATCTGTGGAAGAGTACAACCCTGGTTCAAACTCAAGAGTTTGACATACATAATTGAACATACCTTCATTCTTGATGTCCTCCCCGACGGTAACGGCGTCATCGATCTACAAAACTATCAGTGTTATAATGTATTAATCGTTCAATAATGGTTTTAAAAGCATAACAGTGAACTCATGTCGTTGTCTCTGCCACAAAATTGGCCTCATCTCTACCAGATGGAACAAACCTGGGACACCAGTCCGCCCCCACGAATCACACGGTCAGTAATTTAAGCAAAAGAAAGCGTGGCCTGTGTATAACATCGCGCGTCAGGTTTATATTTTTTCAATGGAAGAATTATTGCCACTCTAAATCAGTGCTGTATTATGTTACAAAAGTTGACGAATGTACTATTATGAAAATGATTACATTGTTTCCGCTCAACAGTGACGAAACGCCTTTCATTTTATGGAGAGACATTTTTACCAGTAAAAACGTATTCACAACAGGTAATTTTCTTCAGTCCTTTTAGTCTCATACTATAATATTATATAGGTATGACAGTATTAATCATAAATAAAGTCATTCGTAGCGTATCAGAACTGATAAGTGAACTCATATCGTTTCACTTAAAATTTCGCTGATGCTGCTTTAAAAATAATCCAAGAAATGCAAGACTGCCTTGGAGCATGTAAAGATACAGCATTGGGTCACAAAATGAAAAAAATTACTCTTCGCTCACATATTTTCCTGAGAATTGTTTAAATCATGGTGTCAACTTATGTCAAAGCTGCCCATCTGTATCAATAGAAGAAATTAAAGTGTCTTATCTGTTCGACTGTCTATCTATCCGTATGTTTGTCTCTAATAGGCTCCAAAATGGCTCAACGGATTTCAATGAAATTTTGAGGGTTTAAAAAAAAGGCAGTTTAACTTAAATATTAGTGAATATTTCATTTCGATAATGGTATTAATACAACATATATATTAATTCTACGTGAAGGTTCTTTTCTTAACGTGCGTTAAAATTTCCTAAATGAATACACTTGATATGTTTATGCTTCGAAACGGTTTAATGGATATCAATCAAAACTTTCAGGGATGGAAACGGAATTTTAACTTAAATTGTCGTGTATGTTTCAGTTTGATAACTTGGAGACTTCAGAAGATATTTATATAAATATTTATAAATTCATTGAATTGCTGCCCGAATTGTTCATCTTTATTAGCTCCAAACCGTATGATTGCGGGACATGTTCTAAACCTGAAGCGATCATAAATAGATGATACCATACTTTTATATATTCAATGAATTCAACTTTATGGAAATTTTGTACCTGTTCTTTCGTTTTTAGGGAAAAATTAAAGGGAACTATTTCGGCGCGAAGTGGCGGGGTTTAGATAGTTATAAATAAAAATAAAGTACAATACTGTAATTGAATCTTCACAATTTAGTATTCGCGTTTTAGTTAGATTAAAATGAGGTTTGTATTTAAAATCGTGAAATGAAACTATGAGAGGGTAATATATGGATATATACATAGTAAGATATTTCTGAATATATTGTTTCCATAAATACATTTATGGATAACACATAAATACCGGGCTGAAGCACCAGTACATCTGAAGTGTTAAAAATTTATTTTCCGTTCCTTGACGACAAAAATTGTATCTTAAGGCAAAATCAGAGTCATAAATACAAATAAATTTTCGAGATGTAATGTAGATAAATGTCATAAAATTGATATGATGACATTTTAGCTTAAAACTATGTTTCTTATATCATAAATATATCGAACAAAGGAATTTAGAATTAGGCCGAAAGATTCATATGTATTATACTGAGTGGTACTACTCAAAGTTATTGGTAATATTTTGTCCTATATCATGATACTAATAGAAAAACCAAATTGCCAAATTTATTTGCCTTAAATTAACAAAAGATACTTCCTTTTTAATGTGAAACAACATTTGGTTTTTTACATTTACTGATTAGTAAGATTAAAAATGTGAAAGATAATACTATAATACAAAGTAAATTTTTCGTTTATTATATTATAATTGATAACTCCGATCTACTTTTATAAAAATAAAACAATTAAAACAAATATTGTAAGTTTAAATATTAAACTATGAAATATAATCTATCAAAATTAATGTATTTGCATTTACTACGTTTCACCAAATATTTTATAGTTTCCCAAGAGTTTTCGAGACCAATGAATCGTGGTAATAAAATATTTATATTTAGAAAATGACATATCGAATTAAAATTCATAAAAGAATAATTAGTAAATTAATATACCTATCTCCTTACTATACTCGATTCACAAATTTCAATTTGAGAAAGATATGAAGTTTAGATCAAGAAGTTGAGGTTCAATGCAGTATCACATAGAAATTATTAAATTTTAATATTACTTTACAACCAAATTAAACATTTTACTATGGATTATAGTTAAAATACTATTATTGTAGTTAAAATACTATGGGTTATATTTAAAATATAATAGATATAATAAAAATAAATCAGGATTAAGAATTGTTATATTTAAAAGTAGTTCACTTAACTTATTGAGAATTGTGATGAAACATAATTTGCGGGAGTACAATTAAATTGTATGCATTTGCATTTTAGTATTTTTATGCATTTAAGGATAGGAATAAATTTATGGTTACTTCCACCTGCATTTCATTTAAAGAGTTTAAGGGCGTTTAAGTCATTAGCCCAAAGCTTTCAAGTGATATCTTATGTCTTTCTGTTACTCATACAGGAAATTGAGATTCTGTTCTCGTGGCTCATGACAGAAGGTTGTCCGCAATTTCCTCTCGTGCTTAGTGTGTACACTTCCGGGACCATTATGTGAGCCCGGCACGCCATCTGGCCTTCTCACCATCCCCGAGACATCTCCCCAAGGAAATGTAGACACATTCTTAGTACACCCAGCTGCAACACTTTCAGCCAACTAACTTCGTTAAATTAAAACACGGGTAATTTGCGGTGTCTCGTTACTGTCCATATGGACTAATTGTTGCGATATGAAACCAACTCAAAATTTAACATCGCCTAGGGAACAACAAGTACCGAAGATAATAAAAATATATTATTGCGTGTAAAATAAAAACAAGGAATAAATCCTATTTACCTGTATTTCCTTGGAGTTTAATTTATAAAAATATATTGTAATAAAAAGTACAATATCAAATTTTAGTGGAGGGTGTTGTGTTGGGGCAATCATTCCTAAGTCTGGTCTGATGCAACCCTCCATGCTAACCTCTCCTGCTCAAGTGGAGGGTATAATAATATAAAACATGACCTAAGCCAGCAGTCTGTGATATACTCTGCGTCATGATAGTATATTATCAACAATATGTACAATCAAATACAACCAGATTACACGTGTTTCACACTAGGACGAAAAATTTGTTCTCCGTTTTTATATTAAAGATAAATCTTATAACAAATAATAATAAAATGTATAATATGGCCCCCACAAATAAAATTCTAATTATGTAACGAGTAATAAATTGGAAATAGTATCATTTAGGAGAAGTCTACAGAGATGTCTTTACACACGCATATACTGAGGATATCTGTGTAGACGGCCACAAGGTCTAAAAAACACACTAGAATATAATAGTATTTGCTCACTCTCTTAGTGCGTAGAATGGGCTCACTATTGAGTTGTAAGAGGTGGACCTGAGGTGTGCAGGCGAAGAGATCCACAATTACTAACTGAACTTATGAGCGAGCTAATCAAAAGAGATAGATACAGCGCGAGATTCATGAGCAGAGGTAGAAGTAGAATGAGACACTATGAGTCTCTCATCATCTACAGTAGAGCTTGAATAGAGATCACACGGGCGTACGACTCGTTCACTATATCATCTATCTTAGTCACGTTGGAAGTAACGAGAGTCTGATATTGGTTTTTTTTGAGACATGTTTCGAGAGGCTGTATACTTAGTTGCGTGTGTCGATGGAGTAGGTCTTCTGGGTAGAGGGAGTTTAGTGGAGAGATTTTGAACTCTGGGATAGGGATGTACTCTGATTTTTAAAATCTAGATATTGTGTACATTTTGGACCTTTAGGATACTAGTTGTGTTCGAGTATCTCTCACACATATATAGTGGGTCGGATTTTTCTTATGAACTTGTATTAAGTCTGACCAGAGCTAGGAAATCATCAACTGTAGCTAGGGATACTGCTCTCACGTTAAGTGAACACAGAGTGAGTACTTTAGTAGGGGCTTACAATTCAACAGCGAGCGCTAGTTGTAGAGTAAGACATGGATAGAAAAGTATGACTGACCACGAGGGATTCACACAGTAATTATCACTCGCACTTAACAACAGGAGTGGTGCGTGATATTCCTTGAATGATATAGAGTGGGTACTCAGGAGCAATAGATGGTAAAATTCAAAGAGCGGTCTAATAGAGACTGTTCTTAGTAGCAAAATGCGTTGAACGGACTCTCATAATTTATGAGGGTAGGACAACGACAGTCACGTGACTCTGATATTATATATTAGATGCACGCGAGCAAGATACATTTGAATAGGGTGTTGGTGTCTTTTTTAGGGACTGGGTGATGGGGAGATTAATGGTTTTGTGGTTTAGTTGGTTGTTTTGTACAGGAGAGCGAGGACAGGTAGTGAGTGGCTCGTGCGTCGAATGTTTTTGTTTTTTGTGAGTGTGTAGCGTCATGAAGAGTGCGTGAGTTTGGTGAGAGAAGTAGAGAGAGAGTTAAGGGATCTATATAATCTATCTATATACTTCTCTAGTTGGTTGTATGGATAGGGTAGGTATTGTGTAAGGAATAGTTTTGTGGGGGGTAGCCAACAGTCACACACACAGAATTTCTGTGAGTGAGACGCGAGTGTGTGGGGTTGTTGTGGGAAAAAGTTTTAGTGTGGTGTTAGGTGTTTGGTGGTGATCTGTTAGTTTGAATAAGTGGAGGTATTTGTGTTGGGGTTTATTTTTTTGTGATTTTTTGAATTATGGGGTATATTTTCTGTGCGGTGGTTTGTTGGGTATGTTTTGATAGGAGTTGTTGGATCGTGATATACTCTTTTTAGAGTTGTGGAATGAGCCACATCACGTCTATCAGGAGTAATTTATTCGAGGGACAGCGAGATATTTAGGAGGCACGTATAACAAGTGGAAACACGAACAACATCGTTTGTCTATAGGGGAAGAGTTTTGAGTATCATCACTGAACTACGGCGATGCTGTTCTAGCTTCCGCGAGTTCGGCCAGTGGAGATGAGTAGTTGTTTCGCTGGGAGTATGTAGTGAGGGAGTGCAAGCGTATAACTGTGGGGAGCGGAGATATAATCGGAGAGTCTTGCATGATTTAGCATATGGAGGGAATTATGTAATTGGTAGGTCATTTGTTTGAGAAGGATGTGTGGGGTGCACGTTGTCTTGCGTGGGTTTATGTATTGGACATCATACTCAGAGACGATGGGGACATGTGACGGTTGACTAGTCTGTAGTCAGGTGTTTGATTTTGTGGTGACTATCATGGGGATGTGTGGACTAGTAAGATGGGGAGATTTATAGTGTGGTAAGATATCTGGTTAGTGGGGTTGTAAGGTGGGGTGTTGGGATGTGAGTGTGGGTGAGGACGGTTTATTGCTAGTTTGAGGATATGTTTTTAACAGTAACATTTGCGTTCGGATGTGTTGTGAGGGTGACAAGTGATGGATTGTTATAGTAGTGAGAGTTTTATATCTTATGTAGGTTGTGTTTTTTTTGGGTTGTAATGTTGTATTTATTTAATGGGTTTGTGGGTGTAATTATTTATATGTGGGATGGATGATTTATTGTTAGGATATTAGTTTAGGTTGTTTAGATGGGTAGTTTTGTGTTGAATGTGTGTTTAGTATTAGTTGAGGGGTGGGTTGTTTGGGATGTTTGTGTGAAGTATTAGTTGTGAGTTTATGATGGTATAATTTAATATTTTATGTGAAGAAGGTTGGGTGTGGTTATTGTGAATGGAGTGTGTTGTTGTTTAAGGTGTTTTTTTTTTTGGTTTTTGTAGGGGGGTGGTAGGATTGATTGGTGTGGTGTTATTGTGGGGTTGGTATTGTATGTTTGGGTGTTGTGTTAAAATGGGGGGTGGGTTTTTGTGGTTTTGTGTTGGGTTTATTTTTGTGATGGGAGTGGGAAGTTTTTTGGGTGGTGTTTTTGGTTGATTGTATTTTTTGTATTTGGTTGGGAAAAATTAATGGGGTGGTGTATTATATAGGGGTAAGTTGGGTGATTTTTTTAAAGTTTTTTTGAGGGATAGTAGAATATATGAATTGTATATGGGGGGAGGTTGATAAGGGATTAGATGGTGGATTAAGGGTTTGAGTATTTTGAAAATTGGTTTATGGAGGTTAGAGGTATAAAATTTGTAGGAATTTGTGGGATTGATGGGGATGATTATGTTTTTTTGGTTTTTTTTGTTTTTGAGGGAGGAAAGGTTGATGTTTTTTTTTGATGTAGGGGTTTGGTTTGTGGGGGGGGTGGTGGTGTGGGGGGTGGGGTATGGGGGTTGGGTTTGGTGTGTAGGGATAGTTTGATTTTGGTGTTGAGGGATAGTTGTTGAAAGGGGGGGGGGATTTTTGGGTTGTTTTGTGGGGTGTGTGTTGGGGGGGGGGATATATTGGATGAAGTTGGGGGGTGGTAGTTGGTTTTTTGGGGGGTGTTTGTGGTGTTGTGGTGTGGATTTTTTGGTTGGAGTGTTTTGTTTTGTTGTGGGTGTGGTTTTTTTTTTGGTAATTGGTTTATATGATTTTTGTTTTTTTTTTTTTGAGTGTGTGGTTTGATTTGTTGGTGTGTGGTCGTTGTATGAATAGTGTTGGGGGTTTATAGTGTCTTGATTTAGGGTTGGTTTTTTTTGTTAAAACTGTATTTTGTTTTTTTATGTAATGTGTATTCTGGAATGATAAGTTGTTTTGTTGGTTAACCATTTCTAAAGGTAATGTGCACTTAGTGGATAGGTGAATGAACTATAGCTCTGTTACTCTAGAGATGATTACTTTCTTTGAGTTTTTGATATATAAGAATAGACGTATATTACATATCAATAAACTAATACTCAGCTTACTTCACTCAAACCTACAGTACTTAAGAATCGCTTTGCAAATCGTTTATTTTATTAGAGTCGAAGTATTTTTAATGGCGATACTGTAAAGAGTTTAAGCTTTAGAATATCAACTGATGCTTGATTATCTACGTATTTAATATTCGTTTTAGCCCGATAAATGTGTTTCCGAATGGTAGTTGGCATAGGAATAGTTTATTGTTGAATGCTAAAGTAAGGTTTATGTGGGAGGAGATAAGCAGTTGAGTAAATTTCAGAATGTGCGTTGTTTAGTTTTTGTCAATTGGTTCACATTGGGACTGATTCACTCCGTACACCACCAAGAAAATCAAGTGCCTTCAGTTGAACGTCGGTTAGCACCGTCCATGGGTGTAGTATTTAAAGAAACATAATTATGTCGGATATTAACATTGCATTTTGGTTTCGAATTTTGAATTCCAAATACTTATTATATATTGTAAATTTGATACGATTCTATATTTTGTTCCCTTGGCATTTTGCTATGACGTTACCTGTCCTCAGGTAATAGGTTGATGATTGTACATCTATTTATCGCATTGTCCTTATAGTTGATATATTGCTTCATTAACTAATTCATTGGCCTGTGGATACTTGGGGGTCAACCTGGCAAAAGTGTTTAGATTGCGAATCGTAAAATCGATTACGAGCTACATCGGTTGTTCGTGTAGAAACGCTATCACTCAGCTGCTACATTTTGGTTGTTACTGATACAGGGAAAGGTAACATGAGAATTTTCCACGCACGTAAATGTTGGAAACCAGTTATTCACGATATATTCATACAAACAATACTTGTATTACTGCATTTTGCATTAATTACATTTGCTGCATTACCCGACTAAGTAGGTATTTATTTATCATTAATTGGATGTCCCTCAAAGGAAAAATAGTAAAACTTTTTTACGATTTTCAAATGGAATAATGGATAATTATATCTGTTTGCTTGGTGTAATTTAAGAATTAATATAGCCGTAAATCATGTAGTTTATTGATTTCATTTTGAATAAGTATCTCAATAACGAGAATGAAAAGTCAAGAGTTGATTTAAAAAACTTAATAAACGTTTGCGAGAGATTAATATGACAGCTGAACAGTTGCCATGGTAAGGAAAAATCTTCTTATTCGGAGAGCTGAAAACTACCGTCGGCATTTGTGAGCAATTTGTAGCTTACATCAGTATTAATTAGAAGAGAGAAACAAAAGAGCGTTCATGTTTGGAGGTCAATATTTGAGTTTGACGCTCACAAATGAAGGCCTCACAGTGATCCGCCCCAACCTCTTTCCGCGTTCTGTAATTACAGTAAAACTTTGCTAACAGCTTCACACAATGAAGCGGCGTGTCGCGCCAGCTCCAATTAGAGCCTCCGTCCCACCAGGGGTCGATGCTGATTGGCTGGTTCGAGGATCGTCCTCGGGGATCCTTCGTAAACGTTGTCACCAGCCCAGGCTCAAAATTAAGGGAAATGTCCCTTACATTAACAGAATCATGTCCATTCTTTAATTATGATCTAAAAGTAATTCACCAAAAATTAATTAAAATTTGATTGGAAGGTAAATCAACTTTGTAATGGGATAAACATTTTAAAAATATGTAAATGATTTCTTAATTCTTTCAAAAAAAGTTATAGTATAGAAACTCTTCTTAGGCAGTATTCTTAATTATCACAGATGTTGTGAAACTGCATTATTTAACGCCTTATTGGTAAGTTAAAAGTAATAAGTAAAGTTTTTGGTAAATGATATATTCTCGATCTTTTTATTTAAGAGTGAGCTTGTTTCCGGGGAAAGGAACACGATTAAAAAGTAAAAATAGAATTCCCATTTATGTACAGTCCTAATTATAAAATTTGTGATCCGTTTCTTGAATGCAACAAGGAATACACCTTTGCTGCATAGAACAAGTACGAATATTATTGGCTATGAAAGGAAAATAATGTTTTACATTACTAGGTTTTCTATCTAGTAAGTCCTTTTTACAGTTTCCCAGTTGAAGAGTCCAATGCTTTTCTTATTTTAAAACTAGCTGTGACCGCGATTTTGTTCGCGTTGAAATAGCTCCTTTTATTTTGCCCTAAAATAGAAAGTACGGTGTCATTTATTTATGATCACTTCACGTAAAACAAGTCCCGCTTTCACATATTTGTAACAATAGATGGAGTGAGAATGCTAGCACCCCCTTCTCTCTCTCTATCATGCACCCAAAATTACACACAGTAAGTGGGATGAATGGTATAGGAACGCCTAATAGAACTTAATCGAACGTATTTATAAATATCTACATTAATATCATCTGAAATCTGAAAGGTATCAAAATGAAACGTATACGAAAATTGAAGTTAAAATTTTCATTGAAATCCGTTCAGCCGTTTAGGAGTATAACCAGTTCAAGTGTATAGGCAGCCCGCACCTTTTAATTATTCAAACGTACCTTTGCCAAGAAACCTTACCGTAGAATTAATATTTATATTATATTAATATCATTATTGAAACTAAATTTTTATTCAAATCTGTTGGGCCGTTTGAGACAAACATACGGGTAGATAGTCAGACAGATAGACAGACAGACACTTCTATTTCATTCATTGGTATATATTATTTCTGAGTTTAACTTTGAAGATAGCTTAGTTTCTAACAAAACAATGAATTATTAGTCTATAATTATTTCATTATGTAAAAGAAAAGTGTTTTTACATAAACTGTTCCCAAAATATTTCTATTATGCGAATAAATAGATTTTAATATCATCTGTAAAAAATGAGTGTATATCTTATTTTTATTAAAAACATATATATATATATATATATAAGCTTTTAATAAATATATATATATACCCATACTATATTGGTGTGCCTTCTACACACAATAAAAGTCGTCCTAAACAATATGAGCTACATTGACTTCTCTCAATTCATTATGCTTTTTAAAAAATTGTTACTATAATTTGTGTCGTTTCCGGGATTCTATCATAATAATTTTCAAAATTCTTTTCCAGTGGCATGCCATTTAAATAAAATAATTTATGTATTGATCAATATTTTCCCTTTCATTTAATTACGCCTCTTTCATTTAAAGACTGTCGCAAAAAGTACAGTCACTGTTTATATTTAGTTTTATTACTTCCTTCAAATACTCGAAAGAAAATTTTCAATCTTAAATGTTATAATTTATTTGATTGTTAGAACGTGTTGTAACTATTACAATGAAAACAACGAAGTTAGCTTTTTTTTATCAAACCTCTCTGACGTCTGTTTCTCACGGAGAGCGCAAAGTACTTTACAAACAATGCATGATGTCCAAATCTGCTCAGACGTTGTCCGGTCACGTTCTGTTTGGAGCGCACTTCAGGTGAGTGCCCTATATAGAGAAAGCTTTATCTTGTTTCACATTGGTCAGAGTCTAACTTCGGATTGCATTGTTCCTCAACATTACCAAATAATGAAATGAATTATACCTATTCAGAATTGGAACAGGAAGAGCGATTATTATGAAATATTAAAAGAGATTACATGTTATTATAAATAATATGTATACAATTATAAGATAAGAATTGGATTTTAATGGCTAGTACCTTTAATTCATATTTAATCAACGTAAGTATCATTACATAAGTAAATTTGTTTAAAAGTAACTCTTTTCCAAATTAACGGGTATTTCTTACAAAAGAGGTTGCTAAATACCAACTCCATTCTGCCAAGATTAAAGTTTTCCCATTATAGGTAAACTGCTGATAAATCAAGAAATACGACCACAAATCTCAGAATAATTTTATTCAATGAATTAAATGAAAGTTATGAGGGCTGCTTTTAAAGTTTGTAACTATATTCATTTTAAAAAAATAACCGGCCACTATTTTCCCGATAATTTGAATATATTATAATACTTATCTGAATAGTCAAAGCAGCGTCACTTTCTATTTTCCTATGCTCATAAGGTTTTTAAATGCTCAAAAAGATTAAACGAAACTATGAAATCAGACCAGTCATACGTCTCTTGAATACAAGGCGTATGGGGAAGCAATAAGCAGTGATTGAATGGTTCGGATTTGGATTAAACAGTTTAGAAAGGGTTGTGGAAATGTGCACGCACACTGTGACCAACCGTCTGTGACCGCAAGCGCTCGAGAAACATAAAAATAATGGTTTACCTTTACGACAAGTGCCTGAATTTCGGCGGTGACTATGTGGAGAATTAGTGTGAGGTTTAAGGTAATAATAGATGATAAAACATCTGGACAGTAATATTCTATTACAATTTAAATAAGTATGGGTACTTTGAATAAAAACAGCTGTCCTACATAAACGTTAATAAAAAATTCGGTGTTGAAAATAAATTATGATAAAACACCACATTTCGTGTTTATATTTGCGATCTCTTCAGGTGTTATTTATTGTACAGAAATACGATAAAATTGATTCTAAATTTATTACATACGAAAGGATTGATGAATTTAAGTATAATGTATAAATCAGGCTTTTAGTTTTTAAATATTGTTGTAAACTGTTATTAAATAACATTTTAACGTTAGTTTTAATTGATTCAGTAAATAAATTAATTTTATAATCACGAAGAGCCTTAAAAAATATTAAAATTTAATAAAACTAGTCAGTCCATTCATTCTACTATTTTGAAAGCTCTTAACTATTATTTTCTTTATTTTCAATATTATAAATACATAATCCGATACATGCATTGTGTTTTACAAACATAGAAGGAAATATTAATATGCTAGTCATTCACATGTGACTAGCCTAACATTTGAGGCATTTTCAAATGAATTAATAACGAATAATATTGTAACAATGTGTTATAGTATAATGAAATGGAAATGAATAGCGATGTAGTTTCATTACTTTTCTTATGGACATTTAACACAATCGTGTATCGTCCCTTCAGCTTCTTTTGAGTGCGTGAAGTATTGGAAGGAAGGACATCGTCCACTTGTTGAGTACGCGTGCGCAGCTTTGTCAGTGGCGTGGCAATCACAGGACAGATTGTCGATAAATTCCCTAGCATTAACGGTTCAGCCTAAAAACTAAGCCTCTGCTGAGAGCCACCAACAGTTGGCTCAGCCTACGGTTGCAGAGAACTAATGAGTTAGCCTGGCACGAAATCTCGAAAATAGAAAACAAAAGGGAAAGTCAGCTCTCACTGGTAAAAGACTTTGCAGCAGACTGGAAAACCGCGAACACTGATCAAACAACTTTCGAAGTTACAATTCGAACGCTATTATTCATAATTTATAAATAATGATAAAAACAGATACAGTAGCTTTAATTTATTATTTAATACCAATAAAATAATTTGTCTTAAAGTTTATAACATAAAACATGAAATTGGTCAGACAAATGAAGTAGAGGAAACAACCACTTAGCTTTATGCTGTCATAAGTTTCTTTTGCCCTGCGGCAGACCTCATCAGTTACTTGATAGAATTAATTCTTCATCTGAGTAACGCCTTTCTCTGTCCCTTATGTTTGTTAATAACGTAACATACTGTGTTTTGCAACAAATACACCGGAAATACCTGAGATTTTTGTTAACTTCAACTACTGTTGACACCATTGAGAAAATCCGTGCTCCGATTGTAATTATAACATATAAATGATTATTTCTACAGCAGTGCAGAAGAAACATCAACAATATAAATGCAATTATAGGAAAATTATAAAAAGAACATCTAATTTTAATATAATAAATTTAATTATGATGATTTTAATACGTTAATACAATGTTAAAATAAAATTATTTACAATTAAATATAATTCAATTTAAATTTTTGAAAACATAAATAAATTTAAGGAAATTAATTGGAACTTGACCTATTTCGGCATAGCAAAAAGGATTTCTGCAGCTTCTGAAATGATTGCTCTCGGGAACGCAGGAGACCTCGAAGTTAATGAAATAAAATAAAACGCGCATAATAAACGAGAATGGTTTTTTAATTTCTTCGGCGGATAAAAACGCCGTTACCCGATGTTAACGCCTCGTGACGTCGTTCTTCGTTCCTATTCGTAAGCCGGCTGTTTCTCCGCTGTATCACGTCTTCTCACATCAAGATCCTCTAGCACCTCTCCTTCAGATAAATCCGTATTAAATGTTATCTTTTTATTTTCTGTACTCTCAGCAAATGAAAACCTCTTCTCGACACCTGCACAACAATTTTTTTAAATTTTGCTTGTTCTGCCTCTGCTATCTCTCTGCGCATCTCTCAGGGAGACTCTGCCATTTCCTCAACAATACATCCCAGGCAATGATGTGCCGTAATCGGCCGATTGGTTGCTTGCCGTAATTGAGTAGATAGTCTAAGGATTCCTGCCGTGCTTACAAGGGAAATGGTTTTGGGACGGAGAAGGAGATCATGTTGAGAGTTCGGTAAGTGCTGATTAAAAACTAAATTGCTATACGCCGAGAAGAAAATGTTGAGAGGTCGGCAAGTGTTGACCAAAGCACTAAACTGCTAACCGCTAAGGAGATCATTTTGAAGCAGCATTTGAGAAGGGAGTCGAGCTTTTGAGACCATGGGAGACGCAGACTTCTTGGTAGGAGTCTCCGGACAACCAGCCCAAGGCTGACAACGAGATCAGCCCGATGCAGAGGTGTTTCAGCCATCATCCACAAAACAGAGAAGACCAGAATACAACTACAGAACATCGTCTATAATGTTCCACTTTATTAAATAGAGTTCACATTTGACATAAAAACTAAACTGCTTCTCTCGGTTCACCCAACTGGTGACCCTGATTTTACAAAGTCTCGATGTGATTGTTGTGGTATTATTAACGTTTTATTTAATGTTTGTATGTTTTATCAAATGTTAAATGTTAATTTGTTAATTTATAATTTTAAATAGAATCATTCCTTTCTACTAAAACATATCGTTAATTGACCCCCTATTATATTATAATAAATAAAAATTAACCCCATCTCCACTTATCTTTACATCATTTAAATATAAAATTTTAAGCCCTGAGGAAGTCCGAAATGTGGTGACGGAACTTTCTTCAAACTACCTGTAAAGCTGATCGTTTATTTATTTTATTTAATAATTCAGCATTGTTAAAGAACGTATCAAGAATATCTTATCATATCCATGATGTTCGTAATTTTATTTTTTAATATTTATAAATAGTGATAATTGGATGTGGTTAAGCGGCCTAATTAAAAGAAGACAACATGGTACTTATTTACACGACATACAATGTATGTTCGTACAGTAACAATTGTCCAATGTGATTTAAAGTAAATATATATTTTGCTATAGGTTATAAGGAAATATGTTAATAAATGAGTACATAAGCAATTGCGTTATAAATAATGAATAAGGAAAATATTATCAACTGCCTTTTGCTGTTTTGTTCGCACATATAAATGTTCAAGTTCCCAAGTAAACAAGCACATTGCCCTTAGTATTTTTCTGAGTAAGCAGGATCGAGGGGTCCTTGCAAATGACACGACGCCGCTGAGCCTGCTGGATACAGGCACAGATTGTGAACTGCGGGCGCAATCAACCTAAGTAGCCTACCATACGATACCGCGAGCAGACGGAGGCTTTCGTTTCAACATGAGAAGCTTGCCTACCTGCCTGTGCGATTCGTTTCGCATCACGTCCCATTACTCTCTCTTGCCCGAGATTTCAAGCGTGCGTTACCCAGCGCAACGCTGATTTAAAACGAACTGCTTCAATCTCTATCGCCTACCACAACAACTACGTAATATCATTAAGCATTTGCTAAAAAGGCTTCCAAATATTTTATTTTAACTATGTTTCGTGCAAGGTTCTCTGGTAAAAATAAAGCGCTTTTGTGAATGTAATGAGAATGTATCGCATTATAAGTTTTTTAAGTTATTTTGTTTTTCATTATTAATTATTGTTTCGATCGTAACTAATTTAACTCATTGGAATCAAACCGGATAGTATACTATTATTGACGTTATCTTGTAGATCTCAATTTTTGGGGTCCGAGGCAGAGCAATTTTTTTCCCGGTGCATGAAAGATATTTTATTGATGTAATGATTCAATCTCTTTGATGATAGGTTACAGTTGATGGTTTAAAGGCAAGATACAGGGAGCACCTCTAACGTGGAGTATCCTTTTGACACTGTTGTGTCAGGTTCGCTGCAAAAATTGCATGGTCTAACTACAATTATTAAACTTTTGGACAGATTATTGCTAGTAAGTCAAAATGCCTGTGAGAAATAGCGAAACACAGTTTGTAAATTCTTATCCCAAGTTAAGGAGATCCGAGAATCATCTTGGTTCCTGTGGCTGGAGACGCCGCACTAGTTGATTTTTGGCCGTCCGTATTTAACGTCTTCCAAACTAATGTATCCTCCCACTATTGATATTTATTTGTGTTCCTATTAATTTCGTCTGGGTTAATACATTGTTCAAACGGAAATGTTTCTATAAGTTACAATTAAGTTTTTCTAATCCCAGTTCGTTTAATTTATAATAATTTATCGTATACTAAAGAGTCAACAAGCTGTTTTCTCGAAATATATGTTATAGTAACCCTGCATTCAGGTAAAAGCGAGATGTAAGCAACTGATATCAACATCGGTAGTAATCATCAATAGTGCAAACCATTTGAAAATAATCATTACAAAATAATTATTCTACTATTCTTGAACAGGTAAAATTTTTATACAGATCAAAAGAGAAGCATAGACGTTCTGAGCTCTACTGGTTTTAAGATTAATACTTGTCTGATGAATATTTTAATATTACATCTAAGTAAAAGTGGTTAAATTACATTGTAACTGAGTGTTTATAAATAGTAGGTACCAAGATTAAATTCTTTATTTCTGTTGATATAAAATAGATATATCGCTGTAGCACTGTATTTAATTTAACGCATCTCGAAGCACCTTCTGTGATTTCAATAATAGTTACTATCCGATGGGTTTAGTTGCTAAAATATTACTAACCGATGGTAATGTTCTTTGACAGCTTCATCCCCTCAAGTGTGTAATCAGCGAGGGCTGTTTGCCTGCAGAACCTCCAATACCGTCATCCGACCTCACTTTACATATTTTTGTCATTTTACGGCCTGCCCCAGCGGTGGATCGAAGATTCTTTCAGGTTGAGAAGAAGGAAAATAGAGGCACACCGAGTTGGGGCGGGTGGAAAGGGAGGCTTGTGGACGCCGGCTTATGGGAAGTAATATAGGGGGCCTGAAAGGAAACATTATGGATCCGTAGCATGCAGCTCATTTGAAGGGATCTCTCCAAAGTTAATAACGGCCTTGCTCTTATTATGCCACTGAAATATGGGTGGGTAGAGATTTACTGCACTTTCATACAGCTGGGATCTCGGTAAACAAGGTCTTGCAAACGCCACTGGCCAGCCAGGCATTTGCGCGCGGGGCTTCGCTTTATGAGTGTACGTTCAAATAAATCTAAGAACGGAAAGACGGCAGCGATTTGAATACTATGGAAATTTCAGAACGTTTCGTTCCATACTCGATAAAGCTCTAGTTTTGTCGTAAATTGTAGTTTTCTCTTCTCATTCGATAGTTTTATCAACTGACCCATCTTAGCAAGGGCAAGGAACTATGAATGAATTGCACATTGTTTTCATAATCGGCAATCGTAATGAGCTATATTCTTGGGTGTCCATGCCTCTAAAATTTAATTACTCATTATTTTTACGGTCTGATCCGAAACCCGCAGAAGACATATGTACGTTATACAGACAATTATTACCAAAGCAACAAATGGGACATGAAGGAATTTCCAATAAAATTTTGAAATATTTCGTAAAGAAGTGTTTTATAAAAGTTTTCATTATGACTCTGAGTTCATTGAAGAGGTCAAATGTTGCCCGATACTGTGTATAAAATTGACTGTCCTCGAGAAAACAATAGCGCCCGATCCCTACAGACCCTCTTCACTATTGACCAATAGATGGGCGATTGGTCACCAGTATTGGCCAAGTCATTGTCGACTTGGCTCTCATATCCGCAATGGTGCAATACAACGGCTCTGTTTGACACTGCGCCTCCTTTGATATCTGAAGAATCCACTTCCAAAGCCAATGGCGACCAGCTCCATTTCCAAATTCCCATACATCGGCCAATACAAGTCAAACCGCGCCCACAGCATGGCCATGGCTTCTACATTGGTCCAGCTTGAGCCCCGGTATATAAGCCGTAAAATACACGTTTCGTCAAGTCTCTTCATTCGCTGAGATACAAACTATCTCCTCATTTTACATGGTGTACATTTTTTCCAATCCGCGTCTAATGCGCAAACAATATACGTGTGTGTTGCATTCACAGAGGAAGACTCAATTTTTGTGATGATAAATGTATCTATAAAGTCATTTCAAAGACAATGATCGCAACTAAGGCGATATTTAATAATTCTATTAAGTTAATTATTCAAAAAAGGTCGATAACAAATTGAATTTTATTTTTTATGCAGGAATTCTATCATCTAGAAATTAATTCCCTTTAAACTTTATTAGTAAAAACTAATAACATAACACATTTACCAATTGATTTTGTCCTATTAGATATGAATCACACCACATGAAGCAATGAGATCGTTGCAGATCTGTAAAGTGAAATAAGTATTTCAAATTAAATTTAATGAATTTAAATTATTAATATATAAGAGTTCATATGTTGCAGTTTACTTAACGTCAATAATGACTTAAATCAGAAACTAAAACATTTGAAAATTCTCTGTATTTTCGTATTAATAGTTTGGAAAACTCAAGTATAAATACTGAAATATATTTTAAACTGCTGAAAATCAGATGGGTTGATACAATCACTAACAAGGAAGTTCTAAACAGAATAGGGGAAGAGCGGGCAATATGAAGGACGTTGACCAAGAGAAGGGATGGATTAACAGGACAAATTTTAAGACATGAGAGTCTTGTAAAATTGGCATTAGAGGGAAGTGTTGGGGGTAAAAACAGAAGAGGGAAGCCGAGGATGAAATACGCTAAGTAGATTAGTGAGGATGTGGGATGAAGAAGTTATGCGGAATTGAAAAGGTTTTCGCAAGTTAGGTTTGCATAGAGGGTTGAATCAGACCAGTCTTGGGACTAAATACCACAACAACAACATTTTAAACTTGGATTTCCCAAACGCTGTTCTAATTTGGAGCAAGTAATAAAATTGATACGTGCCCAAAATTATTAATAAAATTTCTCCAATTTCTTATCATGTTCGATTACTTGTTAATATAATCAATCCACTTCTATTTTAATTAAATATTTGTAATTCATTATTGAGCATGATAGAAAAATATCTGAGGGTCGCTGTAACAGTTATATTCTATTAGTAGGTTTGAAAGTCTGTCTAATTCTATAATTGTTAAATATATAATATACAATACCAAATTGAGGTGATTTTACTTGATTTTATTTTACAATGTTACTAGTCAAGCTTTTCGCTTGATGCACTTTATTACTAAATCTGATAAAGGCAGAGCAATCCACCGCAGAAGGTGGACTCAATTTAGTAAATGTGTCGCCTCTTCTAAAAGGGCAAAAATGCTGCTATGGTCCGTCCATAAAATCAAAGGCACTGGAATAATTCTGGAGTCTTTCCAGCAAAGCCCGAAATACTGTCGTGAACTTTATGAACACTGTGTATTTTTGTAATATAGGGTTTTTCAATAAGGGAGGATCGATGTTGAAATTGAATAAAACAAGCTGTGTGTGAGGTATTACGAAATTCTTTTTTATTTCCCATGTATGCCCATTTCGTTAATACGTCACACACTGATTGTTTTATTCCTTTTCACCATTTCTACGTCGACCCGCCATTATTCAAGAAATAAATATAATTGTGCTTGTGTATCATAAATCGCTATATATGAACTTAAATCTGCAAATTCAAAGCTGTAATGTAGAAAATCTTTTACTTAAATATAAATATTTTAATAATTGAATATGATAATTTATTCGGGAAATTACTGTGACGTCACCGTTAGTTATGGACCTGGTTTGTTCTACGTAGGGGCATGACGTATACGTTTTGTATTTAGTAATTCCCTTTAGGGTCATTATGTAAGCGTTTGATGATGCAAGTATTTACTGACAAAGTTGGTTGTATTGAACTCATTTCACAATTTTAGAAGACACTTTATATTCTTCTTCTTCCTCAGCTCTGTAGCCCATTCAAGACCTTTTCCTAACGGGACGACTGTGGACTGTCATCTTACATAACGCATTAAAATTTGGAGTTATCATATCGATTCTCCAGCAGTCTCAACCCCTGTCACCGTGACCCATGATGGCACAAACATCCAAGCCCATACCGGGATTCGAGCCCGGGACCTTTGTGTTGACAGGCAGTGACGCTAGCCACTAGACCACAGGAGGTCGGCGCTTTTTATATTCACTAAGATAAAACCAGATTCTCTACGAGTAAGATAAGAGAGTGGAATCTTACAATGTGGTAATCCAAAGTTCGACGGTGGGGAGATGTTGAAATCTCATGTCCTTGTCTCTATGTTTAATTATATTCTCTGTTATTATACGAATCATACCGACATGCGTCTGTTTAACGTTTTTTTAACTGTCCGGGGGGAAATTCATACTAGCAGCAACAATTTTTAATCAGTAATTCCTTCTCATTCTCACTTTCAGGCTGAATTCCACGGGCAAAAACTGAAATTAGTGACTTGTACTTAGCAAATGATCTGTCACGCATTATTTTAATTTTTTTTGGGTTGTGGCAGGAAAAGTTCGTGTCAGAGAACTGTGTAGACTACAAAGCAGCGGGGTGGAGTAAGTTTATAATTGCATCTCCCTACTTGTATCAGTGGCAGCGTAGCGCGCCCCAGGATTAGCAATTGGGCCGCCGGAGGGAATATAAAAGAAAGAAATTACTTTCTAATCCACGTCTGAGCGCCCTCGTAGTCATCGCGCGAGGATGAACTAATCCTTTCCTGGTTGAATATTCATGATCATGAGAGAGTCCGCTGTCTTAATTGCCTCCAAGCCACCACATAAAGGGTGCCGCAGGCATACTAAAATATTCCTTTTAGTAAGTCCTTAAAACCTTCTTCAGTCATTAATAAGTAACAGGCCTTTCCAGGTAATGCAAGCTCGAGAGATGTGCATGGCAAGCTTCTGCCCGTGTCTATCATTGGGGATCCCACGAGCTCAGTTATTATTGATCACTTTCCCAGGAAACATGCCGCTGCTGTGTATGGACTCAGTCTGAATGCCATAAATAAGAAACACCAAAGCGACAAAGAACAAAATATTGCCTGTGAAGTCAGGTCCTGAGTCACTGCGCTTTTATGGGGAATTAATAGACTGCTACTTAAGTTTCTATTTCAAGATTATTTAAATCCCTATACTATCTAATTTGTCATTAAAAAATAGCTTTAACCCAAATCTAAAATATAGGATTGTTATTATAGCTTTCGGCAACGCTTAATCCATACATTCAATTACACACACACATATATATATACATATATATATATATATATATACAGTAATTCAAAGATTAAGAAATTACGAAAAAGAGAGAAATAATAATGTTTAAAGGAGACAGAGAGAGCTTGACGCTACGACTGCTTCCTGTGAAGTAATGTCTAACGACGGTCCCACAGGAAGATACACACAGTCACCGTTGGAAAGGGAGGTGTTTTTAGTGGATAGAATCCCACACTACTATCCAGTGCGGACTCTGAGATAGTGTCTTTAGAAGATTTTCACCTGCCCTCGCAATATATATATATATATATATATAGGACTCAAAATATAAATATAGGTACAATTAGCGGTCCTACATACTAAGTCAATGACATTCACAACGCATCATTCCTCCCTATCAGCCTTCTTTTTCTTTCCAACTTCATATATATATATATATAATATATATAATAGTGTTTCAGTCTACACAAGATGAAAAGACTATTAATTGTCATAAATATGGTCATGTTCTGAAGTTGCTGAATATTAAGTTTAATTATATTTAACCAGAGATAAGATAAATTTTAATAGCCAAAACGTCATTTTAGATGTAGTCCGGCAATTAATCTATTTTTAAATTTAAATATAGGTCTCCTGTACTTGAATGAACGTTTTATAAATTCAATACCTCTTAATAAACACCTGAATCTTCTTAAATGTAATGACTAACGTTTGTTTTGTTTATGAATATTTTGTAATTTATTCATTAAGCATTCTATTTTAATTTATTTTGCCATTAATATTTACATATACACTTCAAAAAACTCACAAAAAATTTGTTTACATTTTCACGTGTTCGCTGGAGATTGTAGATCCTCAGGGAGCCTTAACAAGAAAAGAAGGGATTCTTTGTAGCTTTTGGGTGTTGCAGAATTTGACCTTGACTCTTCAAACAATGCTGGTTCGGAACATAGAAAGGAAATGAGATGTGAGGTTATCTCTAAGAGTTTTCGAATGCAAGAAACGTAAGGAAAGTTTTGGTAGTGTGGGTAGTTTCGCCTGAGTCTGATCAGGTAAGAATTGGAAGGTTGGAGTTTTACCAGTTGTCACAGATATTTAGTTTTAGATATGTGTATAATTACAGTCAATATTACAAACCGTAAGAAGTTGTAAAGGAAAAGAAGGCTGTTAGGGAGGAATATAACAGGGAAATGTGATAGTACGTGATAGTATTCGCGTAAACTTCGTGGAGTGAGAGGATTTTAAAGATGCGTTGTGGATGATTTGATCGGTCGTCCATCCACCAATGCAAATGACCTAAGTTGTAGCTACGGAAACAAAAATTCGTTTCAACATAATGTGACGCAACTACAGTTGAAACGATTATTTTTAGCATATAACCCTCCCATATGACATATCTGTATTCATTTGATAACGATTAATTGTTTTCTTTTTGTTCTATTTGGGTATACTGGCTACAATTTTCATGACACTAGTAACAGTAATATTTATTAACTGTAGCGCCCTTAAATTTCTTCTCACTTCCCACATATTAATATAGGTGGACCGTTTCAGCAGTACGGTGAAATTATACATCAAACTCTTGTTGTCAAGTTGGTACTATTTGTAATATAATAACTGAGATATGATATACATTAAAATGTTCTCATTTGTTGTTCCTATATTTATATTTTGAGTGCAAAAGACGGATTAAAATACCATGTTTCGCTTTTGTTATAGATTTCACTTAAATTTTCTAATTTGTCTATTTTAGTATTTATTTAATTACAAATAAATATCAGATAAGTATTTGGTTTTTTATTTGTGGATACATATTAAATAATATTTATTTGTGGAAAATACTACCGTAATTCCAGCCAACAATGTTCATTACAGACCTTACATGTGAAATACTTTTAATCACCTATCTATGAGTTTCGTCATTAATTTGAGGGAGATAAGTGTTCAGTTTTCCCCGAAAACAGAAATAAAAATTCCACGTAAGCGAGTAAAGGAAAGCGGCTCGGCATTCATGCATTCTGGTATTTTCTTTAAATAATGGCATCATTTCATACTTGCATTTACAGTGTAGGAACTCAGTCATAGTGCATTGAATTCGAAACTATGAGAGTGGAAAAAGAGCAAGAAAGGCTGTGAAGTCAGGTCTTGAATCAATAAGCATCAATAAATTGCTATTTAATTTTGCTTTTATAATCATTAAAAAGTAGTTTTAACCCAAATTTAAAAAATCGGGACATTTTTAAAGTTTTCGGTAATTATTATTATATTGTACTCGGCGAATAATCGTGAGGGGAATTTTAAAACCGACGAGGAACAAATATTTGAAATCAATTATTAAATTATTTAAAGAAACTAAATCTGTGCAAAACCTATGAAAATTTTAAATTCGTCGTTTCGTATGGAACACGAGGATACAGAGGAAAGCAAGTCTGCGATGAGACCGCAGACTGCCCCATGGAGAATATGGCCTCGCCTCCCTCCCCGGGGAAATAAATACTGTGCAACTAGTTAGTAACTTGAAATTGAATTCGCACGCACACAGATTACAGACCGAAAGATAACTTAAAATTGCATTAGATAGCGCTCGCAATCTGCATCTATCTGATACGAGTCACACTCCACAGCTGCAGCCAAGCGGTTTAGTTTCAGAGGCTAAGCTAACGTAAAAGGAATTTAACACTTATTTTTATATATATTGAGCAATCTTTTCATCCAATAAAAATTTAATTAAAGGGCACTCGTAGTCCTCGTTCCAGTATTCCTTGAAAAAAATTTACATTGAAAAAGTAAATTCGTCGTCATTTTTATAACTTGCACGCAAATATCTATTTGAAATGTATTATATAATTTAAATTCATTCAAAATATCAAAGTCTATTTTTAATACCTCAAATAATTACTGTCTGGAAAATAATTTCGGCCCTTCTTGTATTCCGTAACCATCAATTACATATAAGGTATTCAAAATGTAATTTTTGTCGTTAACTGGAACGCTGTAATAACATACTTCAAATGATTGTTTATCCATCGATTTATATACCGATTTCCTAACCTTATGTAACAAATCATATTCGTTAAAATTTCCTATAGAACTGATTTCTGTTTTAATCGGAAACATTTCCTATCAGTTGTAAATTCTCTATTAACAGAAATATACTTGTAACAAAATACAGCTCAATTAATTTTTTCCACAATTTTCCCGATTCAGTCACTAAGATTTACGTTTTTCATTGGTTTAAAATTGGATACAGAAAAATTGCTACTCTTTGAAGATATAAAAAATTTCGGCTTTAATAAAAAATTATATTAGTTTTAGTAAGCTGTTGGGGTCAAATAAATGGTGACATTGTGATTGAGGACCAAAATAAACTTGTGAAGGTAGTTGAAGAAAGATGCGCTTAGTTAAATAAAGTAAAAGAGACGCGAAAAATTTCTACAGTAATTTATAAAACACAACTTGATTTTCGATAAATAATTAAGAAACCCATTATTAAATATTATTTAATTATTTTCTTTAATTTTGGAAACGATACTTTTCCATATTAATCTACAAAACAAAATTATACTTTTTAAAGAAACATTTACAAATATATGTTTCAACATAGGTGCCAGCTACAGCGTCGAAATATAAGGCAACTTCCGACCTTTGGCTGTGCTAAGGTTTGGAAGTATTATATTTCGCTCCACTGCTCAGCTTTCTCGTCCATTCTTTTAATGAGTAGTATATGGGTGACAGGTAATTTAACAAAGGATAATCACAAAAAAGTTTCTTTTATAACAACTTTCCAATTATTTCTAGCAATGAGATTAAGAAAATCCTCAGGGCGTGGTCACCAATAGATTAGAACCTCCACCATTCGAGCCCAGCGAACACCCTGAATTATAAATCCTAAAACAGCGAAGCGACTCAGTATCATGAATTCCGGTAGCTTGTTCGGGGCCCGACACCTCCTCATCCCACCAAGCCCCGTATTACCTTCCAACCAATCTCACACGACCATGTCTAGCTGTGGACTCTTTCAGTTGCACGACTTTAGTTCACCCAGCGGAATACGACAATGTAACTTACTGGCGGCTTGTCTCAAAGACACCGACAACAATGCTGTATGGGGCGGGTTAACTGTCTTTAAATACATAGCCGTAACTTCATGTCACAATATATATATATATATATATCAATTTCTGTCCATGTTCCCATATTATAATTTTTTTTAAAGAAAATATTTTCGCCCCAGTCTATATTAATATATTCTATATTGGTGCAATATTAACTAAGCACGACCAATTGACATCTTAGACAAGGTAATTTGTGTGAAAAAATGATAGTTGAATTCTTTCACAATGTTGTTTTTGTAGCAGGCTTACACCAATGTTGTCTCTAAAGAGAAAGGAAGTTTGTAGCAAAAGATCAGCGTAGTCAATAAATCGCGTCTTTCTTTCCTCTGTCTCCTCTTCCCGGCCGAGTATAATTGCCGAGCCAAGAAGAGCCGACCGGCAGGACGCAATCACGAACCTGCACGACAAATTGCTTCCGTTCGCATCAATCTCCGTTATGTGCGGCCCTCCCTCTCAGCCCAAGATTGAAAACTACTGCATCAATCTTGACTGCGCGAGGTAAACACCACTACGTCCTCCCTGTCTGTTGTTCCAGCATCACAACCCAGGCTCAACATGGATCCGAAACACATCGCTCGTCTCTCCTTGTGCCTGAAACACTGACTAGCAAGTCACAGGAGGTAAAGCAGGAATAAATAATTTCTATCGTGAATAATCTGTTATTAATTTCGTTATTAATCGATGACTTGGCCATAACTGTTTGTTTCTGTTCAAGCCTGGGTATATTGGGTTTCTGGTGCTGCTTATTTGTTGGGGGGTTAACAGGCTACATGAAGGTGATCCTGAAACAGGCAACTCCCCTTTAATAGCATTGGAAGGGAATTGAAAAGGGGGATGCCGAAGGTAGAGAAAGGTAGCTACATGTCCCACGTACAGAATAGCCTGCGGGCTCTAGTCAAAAACATTATTTGTTCATATTCCCTACTTGCAATATGAGTCATAAGGTTAATTATTACCGCGAAACTGATGCACCAAATGATGTAACGATGAATTTACCTTAATGTTTATCATCATAGACATCAACGGATTATATCATGCTGGCATCTTGGTGCAAGACTCAGAACCTTTGGTTGTTGGGAAATGATAGTGTGGCTATTCATACCAAAATATGATTTAAAATTGAGAAACAAAAACTATTTCTAGTAAACTTCACAAAGTAAAGAAATCTTCCTTTGAACAACACGAACTATGCTAATAAGAATAAATTGTAATAAAATATTATAATTGTGGGACGATATACTACTTCAACATAGCTTGATTTTAATTTTAAAATGAAAAAATCGTCAAAGTTTGGAATGGCGGTTTGTGCCGTAGTGAAATCAAAATCAGAAATAAAGATGATTTTTATGCTTTAATAACACGGTAATTGATTTTTATATAGCACCTCACAACCTCAATTGTGGGAATTTGGCCTCTCCGTTGTGATTTCGTTAGAGTTTTCTTCATATTCCGGAGGTATTCCTACAGATGTAAGCCAGTCGTGTCTCCTGCAGCTGGAACCAGGATGATTCTCGTTTCTCCGTCGCCCACGAAAATCTTCCTCAAATTCCGCTTTTCTATTCCTCACAGAATTTTTATATCGTTCGCACCACTATTGAAAAAGGTTGAAAAAAGGAACGATTTTTTTCTGCCGACACTCAAACATCGATTTCCAGCTGATTAGTCTCTCGTGAATTTTTACTACTCTTTTTTAATGCAGCGTTATTCATGGAAAATTCAAGATCTTCCAATTACAGATATTCTTTCAACTGTATTGATTTTCACAGAGACATAAATTGAGTTGAGTTAATGTTACTAAAACAGCAATAAATGTGTCATTTTCAAACTGTCCATATGAATATTACTTACGTTTATAATATATTTCACTTAAGGTTTTTCAGTGATATTGTGCTTTAACGCATACTCACGTGTAATTAAAAAAAAGAGAAAGCTATATTCAAATTTTTTTTTCATACATTAAGGTAAATATTAAGTGAATCAGTAGCATTAATTATCTAAATTACTCATTAATCAAAATGTTATGTGTTTGAAGATACTAATACATTATAAAAATTGCATCACGACTAGGGCATCAAATGATATTGACTTAAAAGATCTGTATCATAATTTTATATGGAACAATGTTGTTAATGTGATGACTGATGTTAATTTATTGTATTCCATTTTACATATGAATATAAGCTAGGCTGAAAGCTCCTGTATGTGTTGTTTTTAAATTGAACAAAATTTTATATTATTTTAGCATTAAATACCTTAATTTAAAAATGTATTAATTCTATAATAACACTATTCTTAAGGTGCTATTATCTTCACGTGAATTGAACTTGTAAAATATTTATCCACGTATTCGAAGGACACGTACCAGCGTGCTCGTGATCGTGCCACTAAGTACTAATTCACGATCCATGTGCCTCTGTTAAAACAGGAAAACGTAGTTGTGTGCACAAGAGTTTAAATGCAGAGAGGGCAGTGTAAATTGAATGGAGCGTATGTTGAACCAATCAATTGGAAAATTGATTTCCAAATACAAACAATCATGCACAAGATACAATTAGCATCCTGAAACAACAACACAAGCAACAAAGTTTCTGTGGTTTTATGGATATTTGTCAAGGACACAATTCTGGGCACGCATACGGACGAATATATACGGTGCATGATCTGTCAAAATTTGACGATTCCATTATTCATAGTTGTCAAAGAAACGTATATGGCTAGGCAAATACAATTTAGCTAATTTTATTTCATTTGTTGATTCTCCCCATAAGAGTTTCATTTATGGATATAAAAATATTTAATTAATATATTTTGACGTATAAAGGCGTCTGAGTAATAAATAAATCATCTACCTTTGTTTTCTAATAATATATTTGTTTCTATTTGCGTCGCCTGGGTTATGCTTTCTCCAGAGAATTTTTAAAAGAATTTTTATTATTTGCAACACTTGATGGAATCAACAAGATTTTCAGAAACATTGCGTAGTATTTCATTTTCATTTGGATGAGATTATTTTTTATTGATTACAGTTAGGATGAAGAGTAAATACGTAGAATATTAATCAATTCGAAATTAAGGCAAAAATAGTGTGAATAATATATTTTATTACTGATTATATAATAAACTATCTGGGTGCCTGGCGTTGCATGGTAATTTATTTGTATTAGCCCACTGCAGAATTTAATACCAAAGTAATCTCATTCAACACGTGATTAAGCTATCAGTGAGAGCTTCGCAATGTTTTAAATTTACCTCTTCTTGCCCCCTTATCAGCGAAATCGTACAAAAGAGCACTAAAACTAATTTTTATTTATTTAGTATGTTAGATACATCGTAATTCAAACAATGCACCTTTCACATTTGCACAAAATATTATTTCATATACACTTCAATTGTTTAATGTCGAAATATTCGATAAATAATACACTCAGTACGCACGGAGTATATCAGAACTCGGCAATCCAAAATCGAAAAATCAAAACAATGCCAAGCTACGACGCAATGAACTTGGTATTTGATACATAAGGTAGATACCACTGACTATTCAATTAGTTAGACTGAAAATTTTGGATTATATGTATTTAGATTTTTGAAATTTTACTAAAACGTTATTTATATTATATCAATTAGTGACAGATACTAACTAAATAAGTTGACAATGTACACAAATTATGTATAGCTCTTTAACAGACGTTGAAGTTCTAAATTAACGATGAAACTGGGTGTGTTTATATTAATGATATTGACTTAAGTAATTACATTCTAATTTTGGCTAATTTATTGATTTATTGCAAAATTAAAATGTCTCTAGATTATAAGTATTAACAGTAAATAATACTGAGGGTAATTTTTGAATACTTCCACGCCAAAGGAAGTAGAAATGCTTCAATTGAAGCTCAGGTAAGGAGCGTATAGCTAAATGTAAAAGAAAGATAGAAATGGAAAAATGTTGACCGGGCCCAGGACCTCCCTCTTTCCGGGCGGACACTCTACCACTGAGCTACTTCGAGACGACGTCCCGAGGACCGATTCAACATCCCTCCACTCCTGTAAACCTAAACTAATCTCATCGACAATTTAATAATCACATACTTCACAACCTAATTTATGGGAGTTCAGTGAAGAATGGGCACTGTGTAAATTGATCAAAGGTGCATGGAATTCAAGTCCAAGGAAGTAGAAATGCTTCTATTGAAGCTCAGGTAAAGAACGTATAGCTAAATTTAGAATGCCTTAATGATAAATCTTCATTGGATTCCCAAATTATAATACGAATATTTT
This sequence comes from Eucriotettix oculatus, assembly GCA_034510155.1. Lineage (NCBI taxonomy): Eukaryota > Metazoa > Arthropoda > Insecta > Orthoptera > Tetrigidae > Eucriotettix > Eucriotettix oculatus. Next base: position 74,480,367 of record CM067378.1, on the reverse strand, counting down.
TCAAGTTATTCCTAATAACGATATGATGTAACCTTACCTAATATTATACCAAATTTAAGGGGTATCTTTTAATTTTAGTCGGAATATTTTAAATATATTGAGGCATTTATGAAGAAGTAAAAGGAAGCCATCCAAATTATTTTAGTGAAAAAGTGTTATTTATATATTATTGACATAACGTTTACGTTACACCTTCTATCGGTTGTTTCTTATTTGTAATATGTTACTAATATTTTGGTTTTATTTTAATATATGGTTGGCTGTTCTTTCTATATTTTACGTCAATAAAAATGTTCTCATATCCAGTCAGTTGCCCGCAACGCTAGTCGGATCTCATCTCCTGTGATCGGCTATAAGATTCCTCGTATCGGATTATGTGAGGCATGTTTCTGCCGTGTTTGTCACTGAGAGGCGCCCTTTGTGACGGAAGACTGGCGAAGGCAGGTCCTCCTCGTCTGGCTTTCCTGGCGGCCCGCCAGATTCCCCGAGTCCAATCTGTTGGCGAGTGCGATTGACGATCTGAAATTTCACGGAAGTGGGATTGTCTCGTAATTGGATCCGGCAACGGCATTGTCTGCTGCCCGCCTACCGCCAACGCACAGTCACCCGTAACCACGGGTCGCCGAAATTGCACTTCATTCAACACTCCCGCCTTCTTCATTCAACAATCCCGTCTCTATAGTAACTAGTAGGCAGATCCTTAAAATTCAAGATGCATGGCCTCACTATGTGCCACTGGCCATGATTCTTTTATTTGCGAATAGCTTTGAACGTTGGACTTGATTAAACACTAATATTGGTCGACTTTTACTTTAATATCTGAGAAGAATTAAATATCGTTTATAGCTATCACTAAAGTCTTACTATTCATATTCAACAGTTCATGTTATTAATGGAATTTCAAAGCTTACATACAAGACAACCTATAATATGGAAGAAGGTTACAAACGCTTCAAGTTAAGTGACGAATAGGGGTCCCAATTAATTACTCTCCCTTCTCTGCTTTCCCACATCTACTTACTCTTGTATTCCAGTGACAGGCCTGAATTTATAACCTCCCAAAAAAAGAGAAATGACACAGATAGTTCGCCAGAACTGACAGCAGAAATTACTTCGGACGCTGATTTCAAATTATTATTTCTCAGATACATTTTTTTGTTGTTGACGCTTCCTTTTTGACATTTGATTTACCGATCAATAAAACTACTAAAATATTCACAAATGATGTAATTCTCCAAAATGAATAGCTATTGTTCTGTTATTCAGGCCAGCATCCAGTTTAAATATTGATCTACGTCTTTATGAATTGAACAACAATTGAACTCAATTAACTTAGGCTTATAATTTCATTAAAATACAAGACTTGTTTCGCTTTTACATTAAATAAAACTTGATATTCAGACTTGGATATTGGGAACATTTTCTACGTGTGAGAGAAACAGAGACAGGACAGTTCAACTTGAAACGTCTTTTCATCGGTCCTACTGTTCAGAGGAGGCCCGCAGTGAAGCCTACCTTTTGGTACCTATACGACGACGTCTGAGTGAGAATCAAAACTTCATGCAGTCAACGGAAATACGAAGGAAAAGTAAGAATAAACGTTTCTCAGGAAGATAGAGTCCGGATGTCAAGAATATGATAAAGCCGCGGTGTACTTATGAATAAAAGAAAGCTGCTTCAGAGGATAATTTTTGAGATGCTTCTGATATATTTTCAAAATACTATTTTAGTTTCAGTTGAAGTAACTGTTTTTATTTTTTACTAAACTAACCCCAAGAAAATTAATATACATTTGTTCTTTTTTGCAGTGATGTGCTGTGTTTTAGTTTATAAATAAATCCTTTCAATTCACAAATAACAATATTTTATCATATTAAATTGTACGTAAAAGAGATTTGGGATTGATGTACGCAACAATAGAACAATTAAAAAAATAGATAGATAGATAGGAAAAAAGTAATATTGGTATGTTTAAATATGACTAATAACTGACTTCCCAAAATACACGAAAACTAAAAAAGTGTAGTGCTACCGAAAAAGTTTAAATAGTAGCAAATACTTCTAGACATACTCAAGTTTGAACGTCATAAGTTATTCACTTCCATTTTCCTATGATAATTTAACGGTTATAAAAATGAATCTTCATAAGGCAGTTACGTGAACGTTAATCATTATGAAGTGAAAGTACAGTGAGTAGTCTGAATATTTACTGAAAATGTCAATAATTAAAGTTGACACCTGTAATAAGGGCTGTACAATGACATAAATGAGTTACTAATTTAGCATCATAAGTGAAACATATTACATGCCGCTATAAACTTTAAAGCTTAAAATAGCTAAGGTTACACGGGAATTAGCAAATAAAAATCTGAAAATAGTCAGGTGGAAAATTAGTAATCATTTCTAAGAAACTAATTGCCACGATTATAATAACTTTTGACTGTTAGGGTAATATCACTTAGCATGCTAAGGCCTTTCAAACCAATGTCAATCGCGAAACAATAGAAGATTCGAGAGCACATCGAGATACAAAATGAGCCGTACTTAACGTAATTTTCGTAGGTATTGAAGTTCCTTTGTTTTGCACGTCAACGAGATTTTTTTGCAGAGTTTTGAATGCAGCAGCAGCAGTTGCGGGTCAGCAGGCCTGCACAAAGCAGTGACAACGGCGCTGGGTCCATTAAGAGCGAGCGGACCCGTAGCGTGACTACGAGCACTGCTCACGCTGGGCCAGCCTACACCAGTAATTATCCCCTCGTCCCGTTCCATTAACTGCGACCCTGCAGTGTCGCGGAAGAGGGTCTCCCTACACCAGGCGCAATTAACGATCTTATCGTTACCAGTCCCTTCCTAATACTGCGTACACACCCACGCACGCACTTCAAACGAGGCCATCACATGCGCCATGCTCGTGCTTTCCTTTCATCACCAGTAAAACTAGATAGTTGATCTTCTGCTATTCTGCTATTCTGAGACGACTGATTAAAGCTTACCAATTATTTCGATTACCTACCCTTTTAACCAATTTTAGATAAGTATAAGTATAAAATCATATTTCATAAATCCTATAGAGAAGCACAAGCTTCAAGGATGTGGAACGAGTCAGAGATTTTACATAGGTTGCTTTATTAATATTAAAATATACTGTAACTATTCATTAATTTTTAACTTATAATAAGATTTTCTTAAGTTCTATACAGAAGACATACAATTTGTACCTTATATATAAAATTGATAAATATTTTACATCCTATACTAAAAAATTAGCGTTCTAATAATGTTATTTCATAATTATAAATATCTACCCTATGATACATTCAGCTCCATAAATTCTTCAACAGAGTAGAAGGAGTGGCTTAGTAACAACTTAGTTTGTTCATATTTTAACTTGTTTGGATTTATTTTTAATTGTTTAATGGAGGTGGGAAGTTTATTAAATATGCTAATAGCATTGTAATGTACACCCTTTTGTATTACGGTTAGAGACTTCCCTTCCTTGTGTAAATTGTTTTTACTTCTGGTATCAAAGTCATGTATATCTGAGTTTAGTCTGAAGAGGTTACTGTTATTAATAAGAAATAACATGAGTGATTGAATATACTGGCAAGTGAGTGTCAGTATTCCAGTTTTCTTGAAAAGTCCCCTACAAGATGACAAGTGCAGAAATAAGGCAGCTTTCGGTGATGATTTGTTATTCTCCTACTTTATTTCATTGACAGAGTGGGGAGGAGGGGGGATCCACAGAAGATTTTCAGAGATCTTAAGTCTTTAGTCTATGTTTGGGCTTCCTTCTGGAAACATGGCTATGCTCCTAGGCTCTCTTCTGCTCAGTAATCTTCTGCTTATTTAATAAACTAAATCTTCAAAATCCATTCTAGCGTCTTTGATTCCATTCAGGTTTGGACGACTTGATAAAACAACACGTACCGAGTCTTTCCTATCATCCATCCTGAATTCTCCTTTCTTCGGTCGCTGAAGAAGAGACGACGACGGAAATATCAAGAGTCCACCTCCCTTTCAGTCTGATCAACTCTTGTTCTTGGCTAGGAACTTAAATTCGAACATCCTCATTTTTATTTTATCAAGTTTTAACCAGGAGAACTCATTTCAGTTTGTAAAACTGTGGATATTTTGAGACGTCAGGACAACGAATACCAAGGTAAATTATAACTCCCATTACATAAAACTTTGAGTTGTCTTGCATCACAGATTCTTGGGTTCGAATCCTGGCGTGGGCATGGATGTTATGTGTGTGGTTTTACACTGTGAAACTACCTATCACCGTAGTCGCTAATAACCCTAGTAGTTGATGCGACTTAAAGTAAAGAAACAAAAAACATTAGTTATTAAATTATGATGTGATTTGATTTATAACAAAATTAAGCTGTGATTACCAAACAATTTTTGGACATATTGTAACGCAAGTGTAGAGAGAATATGATAACGGTGGAGAAATATTTTTTATTCCAGATTTTAAATTTTTTATTCTGTTGACACAGTTTCTACAACTTGTTAGAGATTAAAGTTTCTTTCAGAGACTTTATAGAAGTGATACTATGGTTGTAATGCAATGATATATGGTAATCGTCTATGGAAAATCACATAAATAATTATAAAGCCGTGGTTAAGAGTGAAAATGGTAATTTATGAGTGGATGTTTGACTTAGTAACTTCACTATAAACTGTATGTGAGATGACCTGATTTGCGCAATTTGGTAATCAGTACGATACCGAAATGAAAGGGGACTTTCCACCCGCCCAACAGGCTGCAGAGGAAAGCTGAACAGTATTCAATTGAAACGGTTAACTGACAATCAGGGTTAAAATGTATATATTGTTCACGATTTTCTTAAGGAATTACAGTAATATGAATCCGTTTACTCGATTCACAAGTCGGAGAATTGAGGAAGAACCGTATTTCGTGACACAAATAACATTCTACATAGTCCAACCCTTCAAAATACCCCGGAATACTATCGATCCCGATTTGGAAGCTCCCCTGTAATGATTTAAATCTCGAAGCTAAAATATAATTTTTCCCATATATTCTTTAATCCTGATTCAATTCGCTTAATACGCATCGCATCGGCCCACTGAGTCAGATCCATAAATTGGTTTTTGCAGCCAATCCCCAGTGGGACACTGTCTGAGAGGTGGTAACAGTGGTTTTAATCATCCAGTTACCGGAAAGCGCAGCTATTGGAAAATTTAAATCTGTTATTTGTAGTTGCAATTTAAATGAAATTGTCGTCAATTATGCAGTATTTTTCTTAATTGTTTTCCTTCCATCAACTCTTCCTCCCTCCTCTGACTCGTTAATTTATTGATATATCCAAGTGCTACTCTAGAAGGCATCCTCCGTGCAGCCCCAAGCGTTCTTGTTTATAGTATTGCCAGCCAGCGGAAAACATCCGTCAGTTGTATTTTTTTTTTCTTGGCTGCACCTTGGACGAACACGCTCACGCTCTGGTTGCGATGTACGGCCCCCAACTTCCTGCGGCCGGAGACTCAAGTATTCGCCGCGCTTAACAATCCGTGACTGACGCCGCTCCTGACAGTAAGCTGTGTCTCTGCAAGCAAAGGCACCAAACGGCATATTCAAGTGTGGCCGACTGCAGTTATCGTAAATAATAAATGGACGTTCCTGGTATGCACATGCACAGAGGAAAGCGGTTCGTGACAGGAAATTTTCTCACCTAGAGCTGCAAGCGTCAACCTAAGTACACTTGAAATAATTTACGTTCTGTAGCATATAACAAAAAGCTGTTAAATAAGCAATAAACCTCAGGAATCATTTTTAATATTGGAATAGTATCTTTTAGAAAGTTAAATTAATTTATCAGCTACACGTAGATATTTAATTATTTTAGCTTGGCTAAATCGATAGCTTATTTTTATTTTCAACCAGCTTGGTTCCCGGTGAATTAATTTATTTAAGTCCACTAAAGTAATATTTAACAACAGAAAAATATTCATTCGACTCAAAATTCAGCCCCTAGTATATATTACAAAATTTACCCCATATATGCCAACTATTTCACCCTCGCCCCTACGGGTAGCCGGTGATAGTCATGCCTTAAATCCACAGTATTGCTTCGCTTAGTAGGGAACAAGCGTTAAAAATCAATCGAAATAACACGAAACGTTTAATAATGTTCTCCTTTGAAGGGGCAGGGGGGAATAATAATCAAACTCAACATAAACCCTGATTTTGACACCCCACCGTATGAGTATTCGCTCACATGCTGAAAGAGGTTGAAATTAAACACAATTAGTGTAGTGGGTTACACTACCAAAGCAATTGACCCCAAGAAAACTTTATTCCACTCAAATATCAGCCTTTTTTGAAAATTTACGCCAATTCCACCCCCTTCCAACCTACGGATGGCAGCTGCGTTTTAGCACCAATTTGTTCTTGTCTTGCGAAGAACATGCAAACAAAATTTAATCAAAATTGTTCTATCCTTTAAATCTATTACGCAGAAATTTGATTTAACCAGCGCCATTCCCCTGTCAGAGGATGAACTGCAATTTAACCGAATTCTAGATGTCAGAATCAAACCCTCATCGCACCGATTTTGATATAAAATTTGACTTTTCCCTTTTTATTTTCATATTACGCCACCTTCACCGCCCCTCCACTAAGAATACTCCCCTTCGGCCGTAGATGGGGTTACATTATTCACCAAAAAAATTCAGCGACGACATTATAAAATTAATTGACCCAGAAAACTTTATGCATTAGAAAAATATGTCTCGTTTATGAATATTTAAAAATTTCCGCCCCTCCACCCCCAACAGTGTCTATTTTAGGGTCGCTAAGAACACATGATCTAAATTGTTACATCCGTTAAAGATAGTATGCTGAAGCTCGTTTTACTAGCTTCCAACTCCTCTGTCAGAATTAAGCTCAGCGGCTCAGATTACTTTGGTTTAGAGACAAATCTCGATTCTTCTCTGGTTATTTTTATGTGATGACTCCCCTAAGAATACTCTTCATCGGCTTATGGATGGAATTAAAATTATACGTTAACAGTATCTGAGAACAAACTATGGAATTAATTGAGCCGGAAATGTTTTTATATGATGGAAATATTTACTTTTTTTATATATAGGTAGCAAAGAAACCGTGTACGAAATTTGGTCGAAATAGGTCCACTCGTTTAGATTTGTATGCGAAAGGCACGTACTCACAAACAAGCATATACACAAATAAGGCAATTTATTATAGAGATAGAAATTCATTCTTTATTGATTTTGTTACTTTATTTAAAACAATTAATTGTTAGAAATTATTTTTCGTTTCAGATGACAGAAGATATTACTTATAGAACGGTATTCTATAGTTTTCCAATTCCGGAATGTGTCATGCAAGATGACAGTCGCTGTAGTCCTGGTAGGCCAACGCCCTTAATGGACTGGAATATTCGTATAACAGTTTTTCCAGATATATAACAACTGATATTATGAAGATAAAAAGTAATTTTATTTTTGGGAGGAACCATTTACATAAGCGTAATCGCCGTAGGGAATTTTAGGAAAGTATAAAAAGAGGGAGGAGGAAGAGGGTGGATTCGGAATGGCAAGCATCTACATGTTAAGGATCCTAAAAGGCGGTCGCCTAAATGTGATTCTGGGAACACCCTAGAAAAAATTTATGGAAAAATAATTAGTACATATTGCATGTACAAATCTACAAGTTGGCGCTGCGGTCTCCACACGTCGAATCTAAAATTTTTCGCTTCCGTTACACCTATTGTTATCTAACTACCATTATTACCACTCCCAGAAAACTAACTGAAACATAAAACATCAGCAACACTTCACATTACTTATTACATTACTGCACTAAGTAGATTTAATAAAAATATATTAAATTTGACTCTTAATGGACATCTTCGACACATGGGTATTGGTATTTCCAGGTCTATCATTTCTGCGACAGTTAACATAATTATTTTAGAATGACAGTCAGAGAATAATGATTACTCAAAATGAAGTGTAAAATAAATTTTGTCTAAATTGACACAATATCGGTAAAAATGACTGCCTGTAAAAAAGATTTATTTATTAATTCTTCACCGACAAAATTGTTTTCAGTAAAGTAAAATTTAAAAAGAACATTGAATCAAATACGTATCTCCAGTGAATGTCTTAAAATATTAATTATCGGCATAATTATGTGCATTACTTTTTCTATCAAGAATTAGATATTCCGTTTCATACTTTAAGAATAATATATTACTGGATATAAATTTTATTGTCCTTTTACACTGAATTTGGAAAATGGAGTTTCAAACTGCAGACTATTGAAACATATTTGGCGCTGCAATAGCGGAGGATAAATGATAATTATTACGTAAATGGTCATTACATTCGTGTTTTATTTATGCCTAACCATATTACAGTTACAAAATGTAGTTCTTCCCATTATGTTTGTATTGACAATGACAAGAGATTTCGGTCGTATACTCTATAAATTATATAAATAAAATCATAATAAAATGTATCATATCATTTATTAATTTTTTGAATCATTACTGTTGAATTCTCTGATTGAAGCATTACCTCGTTTTCGTCTGAGTTGCGGTTTAAAAAACACTGTAAATGTTTTTCATATTTTCAGTGCTTTAACAATGCCATCCATTTGGATACCACAGAATTCTCGTAAAACATAAAATTATTCTTCAAAAATAATTATTTATCTTTAAAGAACGAAGGCTTTCCCGGTGAAGAATATGTAGAAACGTTTCTCGGGTTACCCGGTTGGAAACCCGAGAAACGTTTCTACATTATTTATCTTATTTTATATACTTTCTTGGTAATGTCAACTAATATAATAATTACAAATAATTGTAAAAGTAAGCTATTACTAATTAAAATTTCTTTTAATTCATTTAAAATTTGCGTCAGTTCAATGCAAAAGTTCCAAAGGCTCAATACAGAGAAAAAAATGACACTAATAATTATAACTACTTAATTAGGTACTCATGTATGTAACATTTCAGTGATAATGGTGGATCGAGCTTCAAGTAATTCGTAGATCTATGGGTGAATGTTTCGGCCCTGATAGATTACCGTTCGTTATTCGCCTTAAATTGATACTTTGGAAGAAGATGTTCTAGAGAGATATGGCGGTCGATAGACGTTGCGTGACCAGCGTGCTTGAGTTAACAGACGCGGCCAACAAGAAGTCGCGTCGAGGAATTAAGGCCTTCTTACGGGAGGTGCCGGCGGGAGAAGAGAATGGGACTAATTTGAACGTCCGAAGCACGCAAAAAGCCGGCCGGGTTCCCAGCACGGTGGGGGAAGAGAGAAAGGACGTAACAACAGCGAACTCTCTCCCGAAATACAAGATGTTGTATGAGACACGCGACACCAAATGCAAAGTGGGAAACGAGATTTCTTGTGACAAGCTTCCTGAGCATTCGTGTCCCTCTGGCAGGAGGTCACAGATGATATAATTCATAATGTCGAAACGGAAGCCGACAAACATCTGTGATACATAACTCTGCCCTAAAAACAACATTCTGCCAGTCCAAAAATAAACCAAAGTCATATCGGACATTTCATCTCTCTTGCCTAAATATACAGGATTGACGTACAATTATTTTGAGGACAAATATAGATTTAAAGCCTCTTTCCACTTTAAGTCACGGTCCTTAGTGACTAAATAATACATTTCATGAATATCATTTCATTGCATTATATTTAAATTATTTGACAGTACTCACTTTTACCCACGATTTAAACCATTTATTTTCTAAACTTTGAATATTTCTGGGCAATACATATTATAATCAGGATATTATTATGAAGGAGTATTGCGTTTTTAAGTTAATTTTCCAAAATTGTTTCCTTTTTCGAAATCCAAATAAATTTTTATAACTGCTTCAGCCAACCAATTTAGACTGGTTATAGACCAACAAGGCAGTATGAAAGACGTAATCTTATCAATAGGTAGAGTAAGTTCGTACCGCTGGTAAGAAACATACATTTCTAATAGTGGAGTGATTCTATCTCCTTGCTAAAAGGTGATTGATGATTGGAAGAAAGTAAGTTTCCGGGTCAACCAGCACCTTTAAGGAAACGCTATTTAGTGGTCGCAGAAAATTTTTATGTTCAAACTAAATCTCATAGACCATAGAACTTTTGATTGCTAGTTTTCTCAAAGCTAATGTTACTTTCCTCTGAGCAATAGCAAAAGCGAAGTTTGGAGACTGCATTACGGAGACACAAGAATCAAACTAGTTCCGACTGTTGTGAACAGTCGGTAATAAAATCAAGCATCGTGTGACGATGACTGGAAAGCAACAATTCCAATGAAGATTCTTCAATTGAAACGTTTAACATCCTTTAATATGTAGTGACAGCGACGTGGCCATTAGGACGTACAATAATTCACGCTAGTCACAAAGCATTAAATGCGAAACAGTTTATTTAAGGAAACTCTTTCAATTACTCTATGCCTAATAAGTTCTGAGTTTAGCGTAACGCTACGTGTCAGCAGCAGACGAAACAATAAGAAAATATATCAAGTGGATATTTAAAAGTTACAGCCGCGATTAAACGATTCTAGGTTCTTTCAATTTTGTTTATCTTACCGTTGAAAATCATGCGCATTCAGGTGTAAATTAAATACTTTTACTGAACTTAAGTCTTGGAAGTGTCGTGTTGCGTATAATTTTAGTAATTATCGTAGGGGATTCTTCTACATGCCTGGCTATTCAAATGAGCGACGAACTGGATCTGTGATATTGGAATCAAACTGGGTTTTATTCAGTCGAGATGAATTTATAATTGCTTCAATAGATTTTAATATTTAAAAATATTGTGTTTCTTCCTCACCGATCAATTAATGGAATTTCATTATCAATATATATGAGCGTAACGTCCTTACCGTAACACTAACACATTTCCAGATCATAGACGCACACGGCCAAACTGAATCTACGTATCAGCTGAAGTATTCAATCACCGTATTTTTACCAACCCTAATCTTTTTTTATATAAATTTCAGCGTCCGAACCGAAGCAAGAGTGATCTCTGTTTGCATGAATGTGATGTGCAGTATCTAACATGGAGGTTAATGAAAGATGAAACACCTCCAAGTTTGCTAATGGAAAAGGGGAAAAAATGATAAACGAGAGAGCTTTTGGAGGCTGCTCCGACTGACTGAGGATGCAACCGAGCGAACCAAATCAACTGCAAACACTACACGAGAAATTTGGCCCTGCGCGTGCACGATGAAAGAGATTTGTTTGAATAAAGTCCGGGGCCCCTGTGGATGATGATAAATATCGGGTAAGCGAAAGCGAGGCGGCAGCACCGTCAACAGGGGGAGTGATACGCGCTCAAACACACACGAACAAACAGCCAAGGCGCTCCTAAAGACATTTAAGGTTCCCTTTCAAACACTTAACGTGTTTAGGCACGGAAGATACGATGTGAAAAGGAAATTAGGTATCTCGGCCTCAGTTGAAGGAAGAAATCCGAATATCGTCAAGCATTCATACCTCAGAATACATATTGACTTGACGATTATTACATACTAAATGTATTCGTACATGTGAGGACCATAAATTTTATTTGCTAATTCTATAATTATAAAAGATTCCCAAAATGTTTTCCTAAAGCATTAGGCATTTGTTATGCCTAAGTGTAGTCATCCACGTATAACAAAATTCACAGGCGTTAAAAAATTAATCATTTTCCTTAATCCATAACAGTCATGCTGCATACACTGCCTTCGAAAGAAATCCCTGATTAACTGTTGTTGAAATTAATCTTTTAAAGTTCACATCCTTATCTAAATTAATCCAAATTAATATAATGATTTTGTTTCAAACAGTGTTTAGTTATGGGTAATTATTTATATGTACTTTATTCACAGACGTTAATTGTTCCTATAATTAAAGAGTTACTTATTTTTCTGACTTATTGGCTATTTTAGTTGTTTATGTATAAATAGTTGCTTTGTATTCTTCGCAATGGAGTATATCTATACTTTCCGTTAATCTGTAAGATCTACATACGTTCCATCTCTGACTACCTACCTGTTTTCCTTTTCTACGCTGCATTCGCTTTATATTGAAGAAATCTCGGAAACACAGGAAACGAATGATTATATGTAAAAGCCCTGAATGGCGCTCTTCGTGAAACGCCCGGCAAATCCACGGAAACGCTCGGCTTTAGCTTCATCAAAGAAACCACAATACAGAGAGTACACCTCAAATCAGTTTTCAAAAATAATTACGTTAGTGTTACTTAATATTTGTACAACCGTAACATGTCGAAAAAGTACTTTTTGGAACATCGAAATAATTATCAACAATTTGCTTCCATTAAACCAAATATTTCTAAGTCTATTTGAAATGGAGGTTTCAGTAGAAGGAAGAAGACGCATGGATAAGAAGTGACTGGACAATCCCTGAATAGGATTAAAATTTATCTAGCGGATTTAATTGAAGATCCAGTATAAAAAAAAGAAGCCGCATGATTAAGGTTTCTTGGTTATATACCCGGAATTGTACAAACACACGACGGATTATAGAGTTCTAAGGTTTTCCTGAACGGTTCCTAAATCGTTGATCAAGAGATTCCTGTCGAATGAAATACTGTAGCGGGCTAATTTAAATGAATTCCCGGTCATCGCCGGGCAACCAGTTAGTAAGTACATAAAAATAGAATTTAACATAGAGTTGTTCAAATTCGGAAAAAGATAGTTTATTATGTAGAAGCTTACTAAATATCAAAGAAAAGGGAATACTTAACCCTACGGGGTACACACGTGTATTTTAAATTTTCCTGTTCGCTCGGCAACAATGAGCTGCCAATATGAACTTTACATTGTAGCCAACACATTGTCTTCACAGACAGTAGCCGTCAACAACGGCCGAGCTATTATTGAAGAAGGGCAACGCATGCATGGCGGGCCGAAATATTGAAAGGCGATGGTTATTTTGCAAAGGGAACAACCCCACCGTTGCACGTTCATGTAAGCTGCGTCCGAACCCTAACGCTTTCACTCTCTATATTACGTTATGTATATATACAAATTTATTCAGGTCAGTCATTAGCATATCCCGATATAACGTTATTAAAGAGTTGGTAACTCTATAAATCAATCACACGCATTAAAGCTCTTTGTGCGGTGACAAATTTGTATCAAAAAATACCGTAGCTAATTAATTCAAATTAGTTTACATTAATCACTTTTACTGACAGTTCATTTGTATAGTTTTCATATTCAAATAATGAACTTATATTATTTATAAATGCATTGAATAAGCACGCATTCGTAATAAGTAATGCAGTAAGCAGCTCATGACATCTCCAAGTTGTCCTACATCACCTTAAGCAATAATAACAGCCCGATAGTGTTACCAATGTTCTGCAGTAAATGAAACGACTTTTACTATTCCATGTAGAAAATGACTAATTTTTAAAATTTCTAACACAGCATATTTAATTTTAACCTATCTTTAGTTTTCGGAGTAATCTATGCATTATAACAGTATTTTATGTAAGATCATGCGATACCTTTTCTCAATATCCAGAACTATTTCGTCATGACGTGCTTTTTTTTAACATAATTTATTTAGCAATCAGAATACAATTCTATAAGCTAAAATGCTGACAGTTCCTAATAGTAACATTCTTTACATATAAGCAATTGTGATTCTATTCTTAAAAAACTCGCTAGTATATGACTAATAAATTTATGTGTAAGCTACGCTAAAATTATACGTTTAATATTTGAATTCTCAAACTCTATTTTGATTTCCTTGCTTTTGTATGTTGAAAATTAAGGTTTCTGTTGTTACAGTATTCAGTCCTTAGACTAATCTGTTCTAACCCTCCATACTAACCTATTCTTTGCAAACCTTAACATTTCCACATAGCCAATATTCACACATCATCCCTTTTCTGCTAAGCATATTCCATCCTTGTCCACCTCTTCTTTCCTTACCCTACACACTTCCTTCTAATGCTAATTTTACAAGACTCTCATGTCTCAAAATGTTATCTATTAATCTATTCTTTCTCTTATTCAAAGTCATCCATATTGTTCTCTGTTCTCTTATACTCCTATGAACTTCATAGTTAGTTACCTTATCCACCCATCAGATTTGCAACATTCTTGTTTATCACCACATTTCAAAATCTACTATTCTCTTCCAATCTGAAAATCCTAAAGTTCACTTTTCTCACCCTTATAACGCCACACTCCAAACGAAAATTTTCAATAATGATTTCATAATATTCATAATCCGTAAGTTAATTCCTCTTTTTTGCGAAAGTTTGTCTTCCTTCTATTATCCTACCCCTTACGTTTACAATACCTCTACCATCCCTAGTAATTATGCTTCCCAAGTAGCAGAATTACTTAACTTATAGTATTTTGCTATTTAGTTTTAACTGCACAACTTTGTTTTTATCTATTTAGTTTTAACTGCACAACTTTATACTTCCAATTAACCCCTCTGGGAACTCCTTGATGGTGGCGTCTTCATTTTCCAATTTTGGACATTAATTATTAGTTCTTTAGCTCCTTAAATTCTGATTTCGAGAAAAATTAAATTTTAAAAATGTTCTGCCAATATTGAAGAGAGGTGAATTCTTAATTTCATCGAGATCAACCACAATCGTATCTAGTTTAATTACTAAGCAATCAGTTAAAAAAATTATTTAAATTTAATATTTTTTATAATTTAAAGATTGCATTTAATTACTGCAAAACTAAAATAGTGAGATACAGTTTTTTACTTTATGAAAATAACTATTTCTTCTACAAATTTTAGTGTCTACTTAAATTTATATATTTCTCTCACGTACCCTAGAGAGTATATATATATATATATATATATTATATATGCTATTGAAATGAAAATTAATTACAGTATCCCAACCTTACTCATGAAAATGAAACAAATTTGTCTCTAGTGTCTGTATGGTTACTCTCTAGGGATCGTGAGAGAAATGTAAACAATCTTAAGATAAATAAACTACGCACTTATATGAGAATGGTTTCAGCATCTCTCGCTGTTGTCAGGCTCCTGTTTCCAAAGTCGATTTGTCAATTATTAAAACTAATTTTTGCAGTTGGAACGGACTTCCTAGGCGGTATCAACCAAGACTTTTGTAAGAATGCCTAGCAGCATAACGCAGTTTTCATATTCTACTGCTCCTGTGTTTTTAACACTATATGTTGGATTTGCAAAGGCAAATCCCGACCCTAGTTATGAAGCAGTTCTCGAATACGCGCTTGTGTATCTCGCTTCGACAGAATATAAATACAAATTATTTATGTTTATGATAAAAGTTTACAGTTCGAATGAATAAAAAATGTTCCGTGGGAAATGAGTCACCACAAAGTGCTTCATACAAGTAATGTAAATGCCTCGTTAATCAACTGCTATCTAAATTTACATTGAGAAAATGCTTGGAATTGTTTTCTTTTATCCCATAAATAACGTAAAGATCAGTCTAAATTTGTGCTTAGATTAAACTGAGCTCGACAAAATGGATTTATTATACACTACTAATACGAATAAAATAATTTCAAATCATAAGCGAAATTTTAGTGATTGATTCGGATGCAACTATTACAAGTGCAATAGCAATATTTTAGTTACATTTCACGCATCGTACGTAATGACTCAATATTCTAAAATAAACTGGCATGCGTAGTGTTGCATGCTCTCTTAGATTAGGATTAGGTTCCTGATTCTCAGTTCCCCAGCTATACTGATGCTTCCCTAACAAGCACTTCTCCTGTTGCAGACCATTCCATTACGCAAATGATGGGAGAGGCCGGGAATCGATAGCTGGTTCCCCTAGATAGCAATTAGTGACCTACAGCGTGCAAATCAAATGTACAATAATGACTTTAATACCGCATTCATGCGTATGTGCGTTATTACGAGCTTTGCATCCAATTAGTTTCTTACGTGCAATTGTTCTTGGAACCGTAATCTTCTCACGGTGTCAATTTCCGTCAATAATAAAAGCACATTTCATATTAAGGCCATTCAGATGATAAGAATGATATTATGTTTATTATAAAACTCTATCGTCATTTCTCACCAAAAAAAAATTACTAAGTTCATAATGATTATTTGTCCAAATTTGTGGAGAAATACTTGCCAAATTTATTTTCTAAATACAAATATATTTATCCCATACTCATTATTTTACAATATCGCTCAAATAGTGACTAGATTAACAATTCAAATTACAAAGAGTTAAAAATCAAAATTATAACACCGAAGTAGTGCCACAGCCTTAAACAATATATATGTAAATTAATAAAAGCCACAAAATTCGAGCAATTAATAATTTTATTAATACCAGTAAATTAACTATTTCTTTCACTTAATAATTAATTATACGATATTAATTTTTAGATCGATATTAATTTGAGACGAAATGCAGAAAATAATTATATATAACTGAATCTTTCGATGCTAGTTTTCATTCTTCTCTAACATCATAAGAGCACAGAAGATTCATCTTTTAGTTAAATATTAATTTGCTTATTGTTTTCTTATTTTTAATAAAATCTTGTTTGTAAAAAGTGATAATTTTTTGAAAAGACATATTCCACTTATTAAAATTATTACACTACCTTTTACAGTTACAATTACATTTATTTTAAATATATAAAATATGTAGCTTATAAACAACAAGGCAGAAAACGTAGAGCTTAATTATTGTTTATGTTAATCTTAAATTTAAAAAAACTTTCTAAACTAAAAAAATTAACTGCATGCTATGTGGAATTACTGCTTACTCAATGTAAAGAAAAGAAATTAAAAAATAGAACTGTCTACCTTGTTTCATTTCTGCAATAATAATTTAATAGAAGTTATTCCCAAATTTTAGTAATAACATTTGAAATATTCTTCCATTTTTAATGAAAGACCAATGAATGTTGTTTGGTACCAATAACGGAACGTTTATTAAACTACAGTTTCTGACTTTCCTTATAAATCCAAGTGAACGTCTACAATTTAAACTTATACTATTTTTATGTAACTTTTTAATTAACTCTCAACATAAGTACGTACTTTAAAATGAGTTTAATGATCAATCTGTCTGTTACTGATCATAAACAGCATTTCTTCAATAAGTTTGATATTACGGTTGAAAATTATGTACATTTTTGTGTTATTTTTATAAACAATTTCATATTACACTTTGAAACACATCACGGCATATGAATTGAGTCGATAATATCCCTTGATTATGAAATAGTTTGACAGGGTTCGTTTTCACTTATTAGATAATGATGCGAACACACCAATTCGCTAATTAGTTTGTTGGGAATCTAATTTTGTTCTCACTTTAATTGATTGTAGAGTTAATCTATTCAATAGGATAAAGGGATCACATTGATTAATCAAATGCAGTTGGTCACAGGAAGTGTACGCTTTTTCCATTTGCATGAGTAACGTCCACAATGAATATTTTACAACAAAAATATACAGAGAGAAAAAAACGATAATTCACTGTCACAACTCTAGGCCATTACCATAATTATTCTTGATGATCAATATTGTAACTCACCACGAAATATTTTAACTTTCAACAGAAATATTTCACGCAGATAAACATAGACCGATTAACGGGAAGAAGAAAATTATTTAATTTGTGGTGAATAGCATGCATTTAATACATGACGCCATTTTTGGAATGAAGGTAAGAAAAAAATTGTCGTCCATCATATTCGGAGTATATTCAAAAGTTAATTGTATTTGATTTAACACTAATATAACACTGACAAGTGTCTCCATCAATGTAATACTTATACAATACTGACATCAAATCCAAAAGGGATCTATGCAAGTTGTAAGATAGCGATTATTGAAATTCGACTTCGTTTAATGTATTGTAAAGGTGAAGTAAACGCAATTGAATAATTTCAATTTTAAACACTACGCTTTGAATATTGAATAAATCTAGAAATGAATAAAGTTTACATACATTGAAACAATGTGTCATAAGACTGGTCTGTTGCATCCCTCCATACTAAATTATCTTGCTCAAGCCTTTTCATTTCTACATAGCTACAACATCCCTAATCTCCTTATCGTATTTCATTCTAACCTTCCACTTCTGTTCGTACCCCACACACTTCCCTCTAATGCTAATTTTACAAGACCCTCATGTCTGGAAGGTCCTCCAAGTTGTTCTCTTTTCCCCTATTCTGCTTAAAACTTCCTGGTTAGTTACCCATCTGATTTTCAGCATTCAAATCTTCTATTATTTCCTTTGTGCAACTCCTCCAGTCCACGTTTCGCTCCCATATACCACACTCCACATGAACATTTTTAGCAATTATTTCCTAATATTTACACTTATATTACCCGTAAGTAAATTCCTCTATTTTTCGAAAGCCTTTCTTGCTTGTGCTGTCTTACTCTTTATCTCTACCATACTTCTACCACCCTTTGTTATTATGCTTCCCAAGTAGCATAATTCCTTAAATTCCTTCAAAATATCCCTTCCCACCTGTTTTTATTCCACTATTGATCTTCATGGTGTTCTCTCTCTCCGTGCTCACGTTCATGCCATTTATTACGATTTCCAACTCTTCTTCAGACTCCCCTAATACCACCAGCAATCCTTAGGGTTGTTATTTGTTGTCCTTGCATTTTGCTTCCCTTTCCATATTCATTTTTAAGTTTCCTCATCGCCTGTTCTATATTGAAACAATATATGTAACAAAATTACTCTCTTCCACGCTACAATTCAACAAATATTTTGCTAATTTCTGAGACAGTAATAATACAATCTTACTACTCATTCGTCTCCAATGAAAATAATTCGCCCTGCATAACTCTCCTTAAGAAATAGTTTCCTTCATAATATTTTCCGTTCAGCACGCAGAAAATTCTCATTTCCATCTAACAGGGCATGTCCAGAGATGAATACCCTTCTCCTCTGCGGCGCCAAAGATTATAATCCTACTTCCTCGTTCTAGGCAATGATATGTTTATATTATTTTTCCTTGTAGTCTTTGTAGTCATACTACGAGGTTGAGTCAATGAAGATTGTGAAATGGTTAGCTTGGTTTTATTCTTACTATGATATATCAATAAGTGAAATATTCAGTAGTTATAATTGTAATTTATTGATTGTTATGTATTATAATTAACGGCTAATCACTTCGCTTCGTAAGGATGCAAGTCACGGATAGAACTTAATCTTCATTGGCCCTTTGCATCGATATGTCCCGGAGAGAACTCTTGGAGAAGTCTTTTCAATGGCGTGGAACTCCCATTACACTCCTTACGACGCAGTTACCGTGTTGAAAGCGTTGTCGGGAAGTAGGTCCATCAATCACCATTACCGTTAGTTAACGCGTAGCTGTATTCAATAAATTGTGTGTGACGAGGCCCTCGTCGATGCGGGAGCGCTATTGTTTGAGCGGCAGAGGCTCGTTAGCAGTGTGTAACAAGCTCCATAGCGCCACCTGTGGGGCCGATCCATCACAGGGCTCGACCTGCTGTCCCTCATCAACACTCCCGCGATACTGCTCTCTTGACCGCACAATCATGATCGCTCCACCGAACTAAGACTATCTACATCACCGGTCATCACTTGTCAGATTTCCCCAACTGTGCCAACTGCACAGACGTGACGTAAAACAAGTCTAACTTTTGAGATGAGCTTTGCAATATTTCTACTCAATATACATTATACAAAAATGCACCAATCCACAGCCCCTTCATATCTTGTAAAGGTCCTGTCAACCTCGACAAGCGTAACTCTGTACTGTAATATTTAAGTTAAATATAATTCTATTGAGCCCCATTTTTGGCAGCCATTCGTATTATTTTATTATGTCCCATTATTGGACGACAATTTAATTTAATTATTTGGAGAAATTTTATTTTAAAGGAAAATAAATACTGAGTAATGATATTATAATGACGGTTTATTTATATAAGTTGTTATTAAAAATTGGATACCCCATTTTTCAGTCTTCATTTATTGACATGATTTAATAGAAACAAATGTCAGTCACATTTTTCAGGAGCTTTCTGCTCAATAAGCCAACTGAGGTCTTTCTCCTACGTTATTACATATAAAACAATCTTCCGTTAATTATGCCACAATGTCAAACCTCCGTGGCTTACAGTCAATCGTGCTTCATTATTTACGTTACATAACATATAATAATGAAAGAAAGGAATTTAAAATCAAAATTTAACATTTACCCAACAAATGGGAGAGTGAATAATGAGGTTTATGTAACAAAAAAATTAATTAAATGGAAACGGCTGAACGCACAATATTTAATTGGCTCCTAAAAACTGGGTCACCTGTGGGGTAAACCAAGTATAAGTATTTAGCAATTAGGATCGGCAATGTGAAACTGTTGGAAATGTTAAATCAACGATAGTGAATGGTTGCAACTGTTTGGTGATGAAGATTCCTCTGGGCGTATTGCCTGGCGATGTTGGTTGTACTTCGAGGAAGTGGACTAAGGGGTCAGTTGTACCTTAGTCTCCGTTGACGCAGACGTTTGGTCTCGACTTAGACTGCACTTTCTATCTCTCCTCGATCGCGACTCAGAACTCAACAGCTCGACTCTGCTCTCACTTGTGGTCCGCAATTTAATATTGCTGTTCTCTAAAAACTTCCTTCAACATCATCTCCTATTGCCACCTCATTTTTTAATAGCCAATCAGCTTCAATTTTAAATACCTACCATAGGTTGGATTTTTCAAAATCAATGGAAAATTTCCAGCAGCAGGATTGGGGAGACTGTTTTTGCACATTTTTTGGTCAGTTACAGTTAATGTTTCAAATTAGGTGTGCCAATCTTCAAACTCACAGTGTAAGTCAGTCTTACATTTACACATGGGCAGAGTAATTCAAATAAATTTATTATTATATCATTTTTATATTTAATTAAAATGTATCTCGCCCTATCCTGATATATAAATAAAATTTTTCGAACACGTATTTCCTTAAGAAAATAATATTATTTGTTTTATCATTTATTTTTAAATAAACCAAAACACACATTTCTGAAAAATATGTAAGGTAAGGGAGGGTAAATTACGCAGTTGGATAAGAGTACGCACTGAATTTTTATAGTGTTGGCAGCACTTTACAGTAAATTTTGGTACTATTTTAGTGCGTCTACAAGTGCAGAAGAAAGCGCCGTAATTGCATCACTTTTCTGCTATATTTTTGGATTTTACGGAGTAAAATATACTTTTGTTGCTTCTGTATGTAATAATTAGAGTTTAAAAACTAAAAATTTCGAGGCACATAGCAATGAATTATAATTTTGCGTCAAATATAATTTCAAAGATCAATTATTTAGCTACTATTTTAGGCCAGTTAGGGTTTAGTGTCTGCATTGTTCAGGCGTCAAGTGACGATTTTATATAAGAAAAAACGTCTGGGGCCAAAAGTACTCTTTAATCAGTTGAAAACAATGCACAAACTATTTCTTATCCCTTATATTCACTTATCGGGTAATATTTGGTAAATATTAAGAAACAACGGATTGTGTAAGTACTTTGAAGATCTGTATATTAGTAAACATTTTGTAAATCAATTGAAAATAGAATAGTTTCAAACTCAGAACAAACTGTAGACACAATATTGAAAAATAAAATTTAACTTCTTAATTTTTGAAATATTTGTTACTAACAGTGAACAGGAAAACAAGTACCAATTTGAGTTAAGTTTTGAAAATTTATAATTCATTTATTATGTTTGTAACTGTCAGAAACTATATCCCTCGTTTTGTTTCACGGTGAAAATTGCCGAGCCGTATCATCTACTCAAATGATCAACAGAAGCAACGACCGATGAATGAAGATCATGACGTATAGCAGTGGCAGCTGCAAAATGGATGAACCTGACTGACTGAATGAAATATCTCGCGCTCGGATCAGATAACTGGCTGACAGCACGAAATGTGCAACCAACTGAAAGGAAATCATTTCATGCCATTAAATAAATGAGTCTGAATTTTTAAAGTGTTTCAATCTCTGGTTATGAATATCGATTGAAATTATCGCGATCACTAAGTTAAATCCAGCGTTTCTCGTGCTATATTTTACGTATTTCTGAAATATCTCGGTAATGTTAATACAATTTGAGCCACTACTCACCAGTTACACAATATTAGTGAACAACAGCAATATAATTACTAAATTCGTCTGATTGTGTTATAACCGTTAAAATTAATAGTTAATGTAAGATAATGGCAACAGTTAAAACCATCAATAATAATATTCTTTGTTATTTACCAATACCAAAATATTTAAACTTACAAAAATCATCAACATCTAATTTTTCATGCCACGAAGATCTAAAAAAATAATCGTATCTTCATATTTTGTTTTAAATGAAGAATTAACGAAACACCTGACGCGTATAAAAGACTTGAATACAAAATTTTTTAAAACATTTAACATAAGGTAAACGTTTCAACCATCTATTGTGGTCCATGTCAAAAACTAAATCAACTAAAGATAGCCAAAAGAAAAAATTAACCAAGACCATTTAATAAACCGTCAAATTTAGTAGTAAAGTTTAATATTTATTATTGACAGTAGAATTTTTGCTTTTAATATACATTTCTGAAATTCATCTTCTCTTAAAATTCACTTCCTTATCGAAAACAATAGTATTATTAAAATTAAAAGAGTTAATTATTCCTATTATTATATTATGTTTCATTAATATATTTCTGTTTCTTTGGCAGATTTATTTATTTATGGATTTTAAATTAACTTCATAAGTATAAAAAAGTTATGGATCAAATGTATAAATTGACACCAATTGAAATCTAAGAATAAAACTGTAAAATAAAATCCGGAATAATTCAACCTAATTGTCGGTATTTACCGAGGAGTCCTATAAATTTTATGAAATAATACATACGAGTTCCGATGAGAAACCCGCAAACTGCTATTAAACTATTTAACTTTTACTATCACGGAATTCATAAAATTCTTCCCAATAAATTGAACAGAAAAATGGTCAAGAACGTTGATACAATATTGTACAACTGCTCAATTGTTTTCATTCCTTGTATTATTTCTCATACGAGTCACTAAGATTATTACCCTGTTTAAATAGTTCCTCTACAACGTCAAAAGTAAATTGGAGTCGTTCACAATCATGAAGTTTGTACCGAAAAAAAATTGTAAACCTATTTAGCATGAACAGGATTCAATTTACAACCATTCTTGAGCTACACCTAGTGAAAATAATTAATTTATGACACAGATGTAATGCTCTTTTCTTCATACAGAATTTATAATTGTGCAACATAGAGCATCATTTATTTTAGTTTATAGGTCTTTGTATGAATCATATTTATTATCATGGATTCGTATCAAGAAGCTGTTTGGGTCCATAAATTTTGATTCAAATAGTTTTTCTATGCATTTATTTGAAAATCAATAATAGATTGTAGAGAAATTTATTAATATATGCTACTGTATCCGAAACTACTAATTATTACAAGCAATCTTCATAAGCTCTCAACTTGATTGGACTTTTTATGAAGAACCAAAAATCCAGCTGCAGTGCCGCTGCCAGTTTTATGTAGAACCGACGAGCACTTGACGTACATTGCTAAATGTGACGCATCGGCGGCGTTTCTTGGAGACGTCGGCGTCACGCTGAGACGCTGTCAGGTGCCTGTTACAATTCTCCCCCGCCTCACCCCCCGTTGCATGGAATCCAATTTTCGCGCTCCCCTTTCACCTCTGCCCATCAAGCTCTCCGCCCCCAACACAACGCTGCTTGCACCTTCGAGAAGACGCTGACGAGACCAATTAATTATGCAGCCCCCCCGCAGGCATTTCATCTTACGAAATTACCATGGTCTATCAAGGTGAACATCATCAGCATCACCTTCACAACCGCACAAGAGGAGGTGTACTTATCTGATGCACGCGTTATTAATTTTCCAAGCCAGCATAAATGATTTAATTACGAATAAATCTCCTCGGTAAGGAATATTTAATGAAAGCTGTATGTGATGTTCAAGCCTTAAAAAGTAAAAACTACGTAAATGTCTAGGAAATAAAAGCCAATGTGTAACGTGGAAATGTGACAGTGAATTGGTACATTAAATAACTAAAGGAAGAAATTGATATAGCAAAAAAAACGATTTGTAGGAGGTGTTAGATACTTTCCTGACTTTAAGTTGGCATCATTGTGATAAGCGAAGGACAGTTAATGAATAAATTTTTTTTATAAACCCAAAATAGCATTTAACGATGACGTGTCCGCTTTAAGTTTGCACATTAGTTGACAAATGGTTGGTGAACCCAATTTTTTTGCTTTATCTAAGAAACCAGCTAATGTATTTTATTCGATGAATTTACAGTCTAGGGAAGTGCGGGAATTTTTAAAATGTGTATGAAAATTCAAAGTGATTGAATCTCAGTGACTGACCCACATCGTCGAGGCCGGCCAACTGAAACGTCAACCCATTCGCTTTAAACCATCCTGGACGATATTACTGGTGAATTCTGACGTGTTACTGTTCAATATACAGGAAAACAATTGAAGTGAGTGTTGGCACAGTTCCTTTAGTTATAAGTAGCAATCTCAAATACAAAAAAAAATGTAAGATGGGCCCGAAATAGTTAAAAAAAACACAAGGAAATAAGACTCTAAGTTCGTGTAAGACGTTAATAAACGCTATGAAAGGGAAGATGAATTTTAATAAACACGATTTTAACATGTGATGAAACTTGATTCACCATTTTGAAACAGAGTCCACAAAAAGTTTAGAAACAACGAAGACGTCAATTAATTTGTGAGTAAAATGGCCCAAGAAAGAAGAAAAAGACTTCTTAATATCGTTGGAACAAAATAGAAGATTATGTTAATAATTTTTATCGTGTAAAAAATTTTCTTTTTTATATTAATTTTTCTCTTAATGTAGGAAACAGATGATTGAAGCTATATTGATAATAGATTATAAATAGTCACTTTGCTCCATACATGTTAAAAGTTGTTTCTCTTGAGAGATGTTAATTTTTAACAAATTGCCTCAACTTCTGCTGAGTTTTAAGCAATCTTTATTTTGCATAGACGAAGAGGAGAGTCACAAACCTGTGCTCCAACATGCTATAGGAAGTTAATAGCCCATTAAAGTAAAGTAATTCTCTTCATGAAATTGCCGAGTTTTAATAGGGGCAATGAAAAATTTTACGGGACAAAATCTGCTAAGTTTAGTCGTAATTTAGTTAGACTGCTTCTCTCCAACAGAAACATGAGATGAGAGAATCACGTGTGAGTATAATGACCACTGCTTCCCCTACAAATTATACGTTCCGCAACATATATGGAAAACAATTCCATGTTTCTTCGGTAAGTCATAAAAGGAGGATTTAATTACCTGATTATTGGTTCCTGGGTTACGAAGAAACGAAAATTTTGCGATTATCTTATTTAATTCATCACCGCTTATTTATTCAAATTATTCATTTCAGGATTTTGGTAATTAGTTGAATTATTATATGCAACAAGCTTAATCTCAGAAAAAATTAACACTAATAGTCAAGTTTGCACGTAATTTTGATTTAAAAAATCCTATTCGACGTTATTTCGAATTTACATTCTATCGAAACATATAACATACTAAAAATCCAAGGTGTTAAGAAAAGTTTAAAATATTTTTAGAGTTGGTAGTAAAAATCGGAAAACGAAGAAAAACGTTCAATAAGCATGAGACCGTAAACGTATACTTTTTGAGATAAGTACACTTGTTCATAGCTTGTTCAGCTTCTCTGACGCCAAAAAAGGTGAACATCGGAAAACCAATCTAAACACCTTCAGATACAGAAATTTTTGATGTAGTACCACCCAGACGAGAGAACAGCTGCCACTCGCCGCACACTGGTTCCAGGTTTTTGTCTGGTAACTTTACCACATGGGTGTCCGAGGCCTTTTGTGGTGTTAAAGAACGTGTGTCCTTAAGACAAACAATCAAACGAATAAGTCTACATATCTCAGAAAGTATTCGTTTTCTTGTTTCGAATCTTACTACTAAATCTCAAAATATTTGACACTTTTTACACCCCATATATCACTATACGATTATACTGTTAAAGGGCTTAATTACCATGAGAAAGTAGTTTCACTTTTACCTATATTATCTAATATATAAATTTGTTATTATTTACTTTCTTTTCCAAAATTCTGTTAATTCCGTTAACAAATAGATTTTATAAATACCCTTCCTAATAAATAATTTGCTAGTGTAATTTTTTTTCTCTAGAACAATTAAAACCAAAACTTAAACAACAGAGAAAACCTTTACGGTCAATATTGCAGCGAGATAACAAAAATCCTGCTTATAACTCAGAAATAAAACTCTACTTTATACTCTACAGATAATCGAAAACATAAAAAAAATTGGACGTTCCAACCTTATTTCATGTTCGCGTACCTCTTGGCATTTATTATTAAATTTAAAACTTGAACAGCGTCCAGAACACGTACTTGTCATTTTCTGTACTATGTACATGTCTTTCATATTGTTACATGGATCTTGGATTTTCTTTTAAAAATCTGAGACTATTTTATTATCTGCGTTGCAAATTTTGAATGAAATATATTGAAAAAGATGAACTTTATTTTTTAAATGGTGAATAAAAGATTTTATTTCGCAAAACTGGACTCCATTGTTTTATACAGTGTTAAAATGGCTCTTTTCACCTATATCAAGTTGGTTCAAAAATACCCGAAGTTGCAGTAGATGTCCTGGCTTCTCATGTTGTAGACTAATGGTTAATGTCTGTTTAAAATAATTTATTTAACATCCTACTATCCTCTAGGACTGTATATTTTTGGTTATAACAATTATATAAAGGACGTGGTTTAACTATCATGAAATGTTTAATCCGGTACAGTTCACCAACTGCCCGAAACTAAATCTTATATTTCCCATGATTTCATTTGTTTATGTTAGGTAATTGATTGTTCGACGTCAGTCTTCTATTTTGTGATTGGACGATTTGAGCTTCCACGATTGATCCATTGATGGGATTGATATGACCAAACTTTCTTCCGTATGGATTCATATATCTATCGGATTGGTTTTTTGAACCGTAGGCATTCCCAAGTCATTATGTAGAGTTTCTGACGTACCGAGGTGCTCCAGCCATGAGTCGCTTAAGTCTGCTTTGAATTACCTGCGTGCGTCTGATGTGACATTCTGCAGGAGTGCCCCAGAACCCACGAGAGTAGCACCAAATTGACAATATACATACAAATATATGTATATATATATATATATATATTATTACTTTTGTATCCAGAGACAAGACTAGATTTTTCTTGCAGAAGTGGTTTTTCTTTTAATAGAATTGAATTTATTGATACTGCAATTGCGTAACACTCAGTGGCAGTTACAAAAATAAGCTTAAAATAAGGTTAGATACAAATAATTATATAAATTACATCTTAACGAAAAAAGCTAAAAGGTACCCATTGTTCAGATGTTTATTTTTTTTCGTCTCTCTACACTTCACTACACTTTTACTTACACTTCCTAATTCTTCCCTGAGAAACGTTGCTATTGGGAGGGAATGTTTCAAAAACTTCTGCAGGTAAATTTTTCCAATCCCTTATAGTCCGATTTAAAATGAATATTTCCCAACGTCAGTTTTAAAGCTGCTCTGCCCAATTTTGCAATTATGTTCCCCTCTACTGAAATAATTTACTTCTAAAAGCTTGATGCAATATCCTCCCAGGATTGTATACGCTTTAAAAAGAGCCCCACGATGTAAATTTGACTTAAAGGATTCTCTTGTCTTATAATTCCAACGAGACATTTGATATGAGCTGTCCATTGTTAGGTGATGATCGAAGTGAAGGCCCAAATATCGAACTACAGCATCACTTAGTATGTCCTGATATCGAGTCGTAAGTTTGTCGTCTTCGAGTGAATGAAACTATTGTTGATTTTCGAGGAGTTACATTCATTCTCCATTTAATGCTCCATATTTTGATATCGTTATATTATCTTTTAGTTTGCTATGTTCTGCTGTTTATGTAACATCGACTTGGAGATTGTCTGGGTCATCTGCATAAAGTGCCACTGTCGATTGGTTAGATAGCCGGATATCGTGGGAATATATCAGGTAAATTGAATTTATATATTATCTTCCTCGAACTCAAATAACTGCATTTGTAGTTCCATAGAAGAGTTCTTTTCTGTTTCTCTTGGACGTACGCGAACTAAATTGCGGGCATTTGATTGTATTTAATGAGATGTATCTCAGTAGTTTTCGAAAATGTCAACTCGTCCATTTGTTACAGTTAGTGTACCCAGCGGATCAGCCCTTGTATTATGGACTGAAGCCGAGGTTTTACTGTACGATCCTTCATGAAGGCCACACTTTCCCCATATGTGTATCTATACGGTACTTAGAATTAACTAGCTTCGGTTTATTTATTTTCGTTTAATAGTACTTATTACTTTTTATTTCATTTTAATTATTTTATTCTACTGAAAACAATATAGTGACATTCGTACGTCTAGTATTTTTCCATGTATGTGTTCATTTTCAGAAATGCAGCCGTCGAGAATTAAGAAATACATTCTGACACATAAAGCGGATAAGGATGTTTATCATTTCATGTCTTAATTTAATTTCTGTCTTCCGTTTCTTAGTAGAATTAATAATCTATATATACTTATTTTGCATTGGTGTTTCATTTTCCTAATCCGTAAAATAAATTATTCTTTTATCTAAATTGTGAAAACTGGTATTAAATTAACGTTACAGTTTTTTTAAGAGCATATCACTGGTTAATCCAATTATTATCTGAGATATATATCATATTATGAAATCAGGCGAGTTGTGAGAGCAGAACCGTTCAAATTTTCTGGACATAATTTTATTCAGAAATACCAGCGCAAAACTCAATCCGATGAATATCAAATATGTTCATTCATTTTCATTCGTTGAAAAATTCAGCATGCGTGGATTCAGATTAAGGTAAACGACCGTGAAGCGTGTTTGCCCTTGGAAAATAACAAGAAATAAAAAAATAAAATTTATAAATTGAAATGCGAGTGGAGTGGAATTGGAAACTGGGCGCCCGGTTGAATGCACTTATGAAGCTCTCCCGCGTAGTAGGTTACTCGCGCGGATCACACACCCGCGGCCGCAAGGCAATTAAATTAATGTGCATGTAATTACTGTATAACACGAGAGATTCCGAAATCACAATATTAATTCTGTGGTATTCTATTAAATATTGAAAATTAAACACAGATTTGGTACCAATCAATTGTGGGGGGTATTATTCGGTTTTCTATGAAACGGAACTGAAAATTATCGACATCATAAAAACCTTTCTTTATTTACATAATTTACGGCTAACTGAAAATTTTTATTTGAGCAATGAAGTATTAAAATTCTTTTTAGCATTGTATATTTTGTCATAAAGCAATTGTTTTATTAAAGTACGAGGTCTTTTGTTCGAGTTACTTATATCATATCACCTTAATAAAAAATTCGGGGTCTGTTTTTAAACCAAGTGCCGTTTTCAAATTTGGCCAATGCAGCGCTGCAATTGCGATTTTGAGTTTACGATTTCACACAATCATATGGAAGCCAGACGCAGTTGTGAAGAATTTTAGCTTTGTTTTTTTCCCCGTTTGTGAGAGCGTTTCTGAATGTTTGAAATAAATGAACGACCCGCCAACTGTGACGTCAGGTCAGTGATTTGTTTCTCGAATGTAAGGAATGTTACCACAGCTAACATACGTTGGCAATTCTGAGAGGTGTGTGGGGAAGCAATAACGGCTGGTAGAATGCTGAGTAAGTACACTACACTGACGAAGGCGTACAAAAACGGGATTTACGTTACAAGCAGTTCCTGAACAACGGCGGTGACTATGTGGAGAAATAGTGTGAAATGTATAATAATGATTAAAAATAAACTTTCTGAAACATTTGTCTGTTTTATTTTAAATAAATATCGATACTAACTTCAAAAATAGCCCTCGTAAGTAGGAACTTAATATAAAAATATTAAGACAAATAAAAAAACATAAAGCTATTGATCTCCTATTAATTATTTGAATTCAATAATAGTTGGCGCCAACTCAGAGAGACGGTGGTAACCCTATTCTCTTAGTATTAACACATGACGTAAACATTCATCTTTACAACACCAAGGGTTGAGAACCAAAAGTGCCCAATTTACTTACTCACTTGGACTACCATCCTTGTCCACGAAATTTCATTTCCCAAATCATTAACGTGTCTAACAAAACTGTCATATTTCTGGAGGCGTCTCACTCCTCTCCAAAGCATTGACATCCTCAGATACTAGACGTGGAATTTTTATGACACTAATTTTGGGTTCCAGTGGGTCCAAAGATTAACAACGCGTCAGCTCGGAGCTTAAATTCATCAAGTTTACAACCCTAACTTATTATATTTCAAAAGGTAAAATAAAACACATTATACAACCTTAATATTAACGAATTTCTAAGCTCTGAAGCTATAGTGAATTTTAGTACGTTATAGATACTTCAAGCTATCCAACATCCTGTTACTAACTTATGTGTGTAATAAATATAATAAACACTCAAATAGTAAATTTACTAATCGCCCATTAGAGAATTTATTTTAATTCCCATTCATCACGAAGATGTTGTTGTGGTATTTAGTCCTGCGACTCGTCTGATGCAAGCCTATCTTACGACACTTAACATCCTCCCTAATCTGCTTAGCATATTCCATTGTTTTCCTCCCTCTTCTCTTCTTACTTCACACACTAATGCTAATTTTACAAGATCCTCATGTCTCAAACCATGGCCTATTAATCTATCCCTTCTCTTGTTCAACGTCTTCCATACTCTGTCCACCCATCTGATTTTCAACATTTTCCTATAGTACCACTTTTCAAAAGCTTCTATTATTTTCCTCTGTGCAACTGCTCCAGTCCACGTTTCGCGCCCATATACCACACTCCACATGAACATTTTTAGCAATGATTTCCTAAAATTTACACTTACATTACCCGTAAGTAAATTCCTCTTTTTGGCGAAAGCCTTTCCTTTCCTGTGCCATCCTACTCTTTATGTCTACTATACTTGTACCATCCCTAATTATTATGCTGTCCAAGTAGCAGAATTCCTTAACTTCCTTCAAAGTATTCACTCCCAATCTAAAACCCTTTGTTATTCCACTGTATCCCTCTATTAATCTCCATATTGCACTCTTTCTCCAGGGCCATGTTCATGCCCTTTTATTATGGTTTCCAAGTCTTCTTCTGCCACCTCTAAAACTACAATACCATTGGCAAACCGTTGGGTTTTTATTTCTTCTAATAAACCCACTGACACGAAAATCACATTTTATATAACAAAGAAATAAGGGTTCAATTTAATATCTTACTTTTATTAATTTATTATTAATTCAATTATTAACAGAAGTAAATGTACTTTAAAATTACTGGCACATTGATTCAATTCAATCGAGTCAGGTGAGTTACCATGAAAGGACAATGAAATAATATTTAAATAAGACAATTTTAAATATCTTCATAAAGTTCAATTCCGTTCCAATGCTATTAAAGGGAAGTTGCCTATTTCAGGATCACAATAATGTAGCCTGTTATCTATAAAATTACGCTGTATTATACGTTAAAAGTGTCTCGTAAAGATGTAAATTTTAACTGAGGTTAAACATTTTTCTCTTTAAACTGAAAAAATTCAGAACCAAGCGGTATAATGAAAATTTTTACGAGTAAATTAATGTTTTACAAACATACTTGTTTACAGTAAGAAAACATACAATATACAGGCACGTAAAACAATTAAGGAAACAATAACAAAAACCTTACCTAAATTAGATGTTCCTTGAAAATAACGAAAGAATAACGACGGCCTGCGACAGTAACAAGAAAAAATAACGAAACTACATTTCTCATGGATGAAATGCAGCCAAACAGCACGAAATACGAGGCTAAAATAAACACTCACCCTAAAATAACAAGCAGTGCTTCAGCAAAGTCAACATTTTATGAGTCTTTCCTGCTGCTTCTGCAAGTGGCACTGTTAACAAAGCTGCGCGTGGGAAAAGAATTCCGCAGGTGAGTAATTTCTAACAGTGCAATAATAGTAAGGCAGTGTGCAACAATCCAATGCATTTACAACTAAATCAACAAAGAGCAAAGTGGTTTGCTGGCCAATAAGTGCTGTTTGAATCGGGAATATTTCACCAAGATAATTAAGTATGCATATTTACATAATTTTCAATCCACTATCATTACAAACACTGATCACAAGTATGTCTCATATTTTGCACTAGTATGAGGTTTATTAAATGCTTTGTAAACATGTGCTCTTGGAAAACAGTTGATCAACAAAAATTAAATACACCACATTACAAATTTAATCATGTTCTGCAGCTACCTAAAAAATTGAAAAACAATTTTCTTAAGCAGCCAGAATAACGAAAAATATATATAGTTAATTATCAAGATGCAACAAAGCTGGATCAATACCAAGCTTTGGTTTCTACATTACTCTTTGATACATTTAATAGAAGAAAATGTACGCTTAAAGGTACTCCCATTGGTGTATACTGAGGATTTTATTTAAAAAAATCGCTTTTATGTTCGTTGTACACTATAGGACAGCAGTTTTTATATTCGACACCGTAAACAGGTTTCCTGCCGGAAAGCTTTTTGAAAAAATTCTATACGAAGCTTTGCGGTGATGTTATCGCGAGGCGTTTACGTTAGACTCAATTTAACATATTCCAGGAAAACGTTTTTCTTCAAGTTATATTTTGGCTAGAATAGAAAGAACGAAAATGGAAGGCCCACAGTCACCTTGAAATCTCTGCTACGTACATCCAATCAATAATAATGATCTATAATGTAATAAATAATTACGTAAAAGTCGGTTTTCAAAGGTGGTAATTGTTTTCATTTTGCGTAATTAAATGGAAAATTTAATTATGAAATTTGAGAGGAGTTTTTAAACATGTTTCAATTCTTTATATATATAAATGTGGAAGTTAAAATTAAATAATAATATTATAACGATTAAACGCTCTGTAGCATAATTAATATTAATGTAAGTTTATTAATAAAACTCCTCTAAAATTTCTAACATTAATATGTTAGTTCAAAAATGTCAGATATTTTATATTTTATGTGTGATTCATTCATTTGCATAATCTAAGTATAAATTAAACTGTAATATTTACTAACGTTTTTTTTCTGTTGTGGATGACGGTGATGGCGTGTTCGTTTTCAGTATTTTCAAAGATTGCAGGTTGGCACGGTTGCTGAAATAATGTGCAGTCAATAAAATCTAAATTCTCATCTCTGGCTCCTGCTGATTACTCTTCAGGGAATGATTGGCTGGCGGGGAAATGCTGATAATTGCGCAATATTACTTTCCCATGTGCCGGATATTGCTACCGAAATGGCCCCGGCCAGTATTTTATCTGCCTTATCCCTCTCTCGCTCTTGACTCTGGGACAAATTTAACTTTACAAAACGCAGCTCACTGACGTGGAATGTTTCCGTGCCTTGTTACCGTTAATAAGAGTAAATAAGATTCATTTTATGTCGCTTTGAAATGTTATTTAAGTTTTTATGCATTTTACTGAAACCAGATAATTATATACATATATATATTTAGATTAAAACGATTAATAGAAATTTAAAACAGTTTCTGAAAAACTAACGTTTTTCGTTTCGTTTTGCGGGGATAAAAATGAATGACCGCAAGGGAGCCTTCTCAAAATTACTCCCTGATTTTAGGTGTTACTTATCAGAAATCTCCGATTAAATTCAGGGTCCGTATTGTAGGGAACGCATTCTGTGTCACTGAATTAAGTCATATTAAAAATTATTTTATTTTATATTTTTAATTTATAATTTTCGTTAAATTTTTCAACACCAACATTGTATGAAAAGTTTTGTTTTTAGGTAATAATATTTTTATTAATTATATTATATAATTTTATAATTCGTATTATAGCAGTTCCAATTACAATCGCTTTAAATTTCACACGTTGGAATGAAAATATTTTTATAAAAATACACAAAACCTAATGTAATATAAATATGAAGGAATACTTTTATAACAATTCTTTATTAGTGAGGTAAAATCACATGTAAGTTATATACACACCAAGATAAGATTACAAGGAAAGATATTGGCTACTTTGAATTATTTGACTTTAGAAGTGACTAATGCGGAGTAC
Source organism: Eucriotettix oculatus (assembly GCA_034510155.1). Classification (NCBI taxonomy): domain Eukaryota; kingdom Metazoa; phylum Arthropoda; class Insecta; order Orthoptera; family Tetrigidae; genus Eucriotettix; species Eucriotettix oculatus. The sequence goes on along the minus strand of CM067378.1, from coordinate 74,446,114 downwards.
AATTTTTAATTTTTCACGAACTCGCCAACGACTCTAAAATAAATTTATAATTATTCCTATCAATACAAGAAAATGGACATTTTTTTCAAGTATTTCCAATGGTTGCAGTATGGTTTAACTCCTTAAAGTGTTATTGAAGTTTCCTTTGAATGCTTTAAACAGTTGACGGCTTGCACCTCCCCACGAAGTTAATTAATTACCTTATAAAACTCGCTTGACGGCTAAAAACAAAGGTGTCAAATTTGCTGGCACCTTCACCCTTTTGAGAGAGAGGGAAAACTTGCCTTTTTACTTACACTTGGTTAGAAGCACAGAATTTAATTCATTCCGGAGATTGATTACCGAGCCAATATTGCTGACGTGACACGTTATACGAATGAAATATTCTTGAAATAAACGGATGAACAAAATATGTTTCTTCGATATAATATTAAAGCAGATTTCATTTACTTCCTACGAAAGTATTCGATACATTATGCGAATGATGAAATTTTCATAGGTAAGTGGTAAATTAATCTAGTTTTGGTGTTTGTTAAGAACTGGGTGTGTTAAGTGGCTATTAATTTCTATGAATAAGAAAAAGAATGAAGAGAAAAGGAGATTTTTGTCGTTAACAGGCTACATATGGGTGATCTTGAAACAAGCAACTCCCTTATTAGCATAGGAAGAGAATAAAAATAATAAAATTATCAACGCAATCTGTGAAGGAAAGAACAGAAAGAAAATCAGCCAAAATAATCAAAATTAGGCTTCAGCGATAGTGAAGAATTGTCAACGAGAAAATTATCACAGTCAATAGTAAGTCTTAATCATAAGACTATCGGCATGCTCCTTTTAGTTTTCAGTTCTTAAAAATACCTACTTTCCTTTATAATACAATTTTCAGAACTTTCTTCTATCCATTGCCGAATTAATCTCTTTGCTCAAACCAAGCATCTGTTTAACTTTCTTCCTACTGTAATTATCGCGGATTTTCTTTCAGGTGCTTCGACTGGTATGTTCCGTGTGATTAATTTCTAAGTTTCCCTTATATTATTTATCACTTTTATTTCTTGTCGTCTAGCTATTGGCCATTCCCCTTTATCGCCTCTATTTTAATTTCTGTTTATTTGCCATTCTATCGTAATTTTTTCTGAAATTATTTCAGCTGTCTTCTCTGTTGATTATTGATATTGAATTCTAATCGTTACTTATTAACTCTCATTTCTATCATGAATATTTTGAATCGATATTTGTCGAGACTGACACTTCATAATTCTTGACATTTAGTATTTAATGTTAGATAAGGCAACAATATTAATAATAAATGTTCAACGTTCTAATGAGACAACCTATGCTGAGAAACAATAAGTATAAAACATGCCAGGCATTTTCTGCGTATCTGATCGAACTATTATAATTTATTTTAACAGTAGTTAATTGATATTTTATGTAATGTTGTGTAATATACATTTAAAAAAATAATTTTTTTCACTAGCACCACCGATTAGAGAAAGTTATTAAATGGTTCTGTGACATTTGTTTCTTCCAGTTAAAGAGGAAATGTGGAGTCAATTGTGCGTCACGTACAGCCATTTTCTTGTACCCCGAATCGAATCGAAGGCTGCCTTGAATACAGCAGCTAGTACTAAGTATACAATCCCAATGGACGGATACAAATAAAAGAACTTCCATCAGCGAACCAGTTAGCGACTACAGTAGCAAAGATAATCTGGAATGTTTTCTTCTTCGTTTTCTACAAATACATAATTTATGTTCTTTGTAATCTCTTAAAAGTTATCAAGATTTGCGATATTGTGCTAAAAATATTACATAGTACATTTTGTCTTAGGCTGAGTTCTGAACAATATCAGACTTTCAGTCGTGGACATTTTGGTTTGCCCTCGTTTATCAGAAGTGCTTACATTCAAACCTCGTCACACGCACAAGAAAAAATTTGTCAACGACGTATCTGAATTGTAAATAGGACCGAGATGATCCTACACAGCAATGCATTAGAATAAAATTAACCACTCGGTCTAAATGCGCAAACATGGAACCGCTTTCGTCCGTGACACTTGATGTCACAACTTCGTACATTAGCAGAGTGCAGCAGCGCCATTCAAATCAAATCAAACAGCCCATTAGACACGCAGGTATACGTGTCGCCCAATTAGTGACATGGGCTTACATATGATAAGTAGTGCACAGAATCACAGATCGTTTAATTGCATATAAGCTATTTCTAGAGAGTGAATATGCGCCGCGCTCATTAGGGCTAAAAGCATTACGGCAATTATTGGTTTGGTAAACAAGGATGGCCATTTGGAACATTACCATACATTGAATTTCGTAACCTCGTAATTGAATTGGAGATGAACTTGGCGTGACGCAAATCTAGTGATTTGTCAGCAATGAATTGACACTAAATACGTTTGTTATTGAATTTATGCTATACTAATATTATTCATTTGTAGAACGTCAATTTATATTGGCTATAATTCAAAAATGCCTCTGAAAAGCAAACGAAACTGCTGAATTGATCTTCTGTTTGAAAATACTACCAATATCTGTTGAGCGTTGTAGTTAGGCTGTCCCGCAAAACAAAACCCTTACCAAAATGATTTCGGCAGTAATTCAAATGTCATTAGTAATTGACACACAAGTATACAACCATCATTACAATAGATGCTGTTATAATAGCTCATTTGATGCTATTACAGAACTTACCAATACTACAAATTGTTGCTTAATAATTCGTTCACCTATATCCTGAAGGTGTAACTCGCTCGTAGGCCCATAAGAGCCCATGTAAAAACAGCGCTTTTTAATTCCACCAAAGTCCTTCTTAAAGCAGCAAAAGACAAATGAAAGTGGATTATTGATTTACACCATATATTAGTATTTTGAAATATATACAGTAAAGATATTAATTCAAATGAGAATATGAAAAATATTGAGCATGTTTAGAAATCAATATTGCGAGTTGGATGTGAAGTTATATCAGCATTAAATGTTAAAAATATATAAATTTCTATTATATTAGGGAGGATGTGGGATGTGCTATTTATGCGGAAATGAAATTGCTTGTGCAAGACTGGTTTGCATGGAGGGTTGCATCAGACCAGTCTTACGACTGAATACCACAACAATATTACATTAAGCACACGTATATTTCATTTCAATACAGTTCCTAGGGATACTTAGTGCTACTGTTATTAAACAATCAGGTGCTTTCTCAAAAAACGCCTTTGAATTAAAATAAAAATTAAATTAAATAGTATTCAGTCTATAAGTCTACAGGTGGTTTCCTAATATTATTCTAAACTAAATAGGTCAGTGACGGTGTTCGTACTCAAATAATAGCGCTTCGATTCGATTGTGTGTGTACGAAGACGAACAATTTTTACTGATCTTCGTATTTCACTTAGACTTTTGCAAAAAAGGTTGAAAGATTAGTAAATTTAAAGCAACATATTAGTAAATTTTCATTGGAAATCTCAATTCGAGTTCCTCCTGTCATAATTTGTTAAAAGATATCGTCTGTCAAAGATGTATTTTGACCTGTCGCATTCCTTTACAATACAATAAAAATAGTACATCTCTTTTCGCCTGTATTGAAGTGTTACTCGGATTATGTGGACTCACATGGAAGTGCTAAGAATTATTCATGGTTGCAGGGCGTTACTGCATCTCGGTCGCAAATCAGCTGAGTATTGACTGGCTGACGGAGCACAAACGACCAATTAAACGTGGCAGCCAAACCCGATGATTGGACGCGGCACAAATTGCGCCCATTGTTCTCTCACTTGCTGCTCAGATGGCATACCACCGAGGCGCTGTCAAAAATCGATAAACAAACGATTCATAAACGCGTCTCTTAGAAACCATTATTTTAAACTCGAAACAGTTCCGCGTATATCGGAAATGTAATCTAGATTGAACACGAAACGTGTTTGCCAAAGTAGTTTCATCAAAGTGATAAGTTCAGAAACCTATGTAACTATTTGAAAGTGACGCAACAGAGTAGGACTCTTTTAAAATCACAATATTCAAAATTAATTTATTTCTCATCGTTGAACGGATAATAGTGGTTTACGACATTTAATAAAATATTTATTTCACATGATTACAAAATCGAACACCTTTTTAAAAAATTCATAACTCCGCTATTGATTTATACTCTATCAATCGTCATAATACGACGGGGCAGTATCAACCATTAAAAGTTACACAGACTATTTATACCTTCGATGTAATTGCATTTCTTTCAAATTTAATTTTTTTCAGTTTGATACTTTGAGTACACAACATCTATCATTATTACAGTTAAACTATCTCAATAGAGAAATCCACAGAGTTTGAATAAAAGTTATGTGGTTTCTAAATTGGTTAAATACTTATTAATATACTAATTTTGTGGCGTGCTCTACCATCGTTTTCAGTTGGATTGCAGTTGGTGAGTGATAATTATTTGCTGTTACAGACTTCAGTAGATATTTTAATATAAACATTTTTAGTAACAGAGGAAGTGTTTTAATTCGAGGCTATGAAATTTCAATTAAACCATCAACCTACTTTTGTTTATTGGATAATTACCTACTTATTTGATAATAGCAATTACCTAGATAAGTTTCTAGCTACTTCCATTTTTGAAATTGTAAAAAACAGAAACAATTTGCCTGTAACAAATAAACAGGAAAAACCGGCTATGCTATCGGTATACGTCATGACTTTAACTAATTCACTTGTATGTTAGTAAATTGTCTTTGATAACTAGAATAAAAAGATTTCAAATCAGACTTTAGACCTCCAATTTGTAATAATTTTCATTTAATTAAACATAGGTTAGATTAGGTTACAAGTGATCTTCAACCAATATGTTTCTTCATATACTGTTTTATACACGTCCGTTGATTTATTTAAAATTATATTATATAATTATAATATTATATTATAATATTTATAATAATTTAAATTTTTTATTATAGAATAATAGAAATTAAACAGTTTTAAATAATATTAGAAAAGTTTGTATTTGTTACCAAGAAAAATAATATTCTTTGCTTAATAAATTGTAAGCAAAACGTTATTGTACCCAAAAAAAACTCTTGGAAGAGGTCGAAACCTCGTTTTTTTCATAAATACCTAAAATCAATTGTTTTCTGTCTCATTTATTTTTAGTAATTTATTTGTTGTTAATCGATTCATATATCTACCAACGGGCATATACCAAATAATAGGTTAAATAATATTTCAATTGTCAACCCCTTGTGTAGAGGTCAGTGCACCACAGAGGTCCCGGGTTCCAATCCTGCCTAGGGCTTGGACGTTGTGTTGTTTGAGTTCCCATACAGTGATGCTCTAATGTAGAAATGAGTTACCCTAATTGAAAGACAGCCGCTTAATAGTTGGTGCGACTAAAAATAAAAAAAATTAAGTAATTTTTTGGCTTTAAAAACATGTAATGAATCTAAATAAAGAAAAGAATTATTTTTTAAATGTTTCACGAAATGAGCAACATTGATTCCATAATATTCTGTCAGGATTTGGTTGGCCTCATAAATATGTATGATCTGCTGCTGAAAGGTCTCCCACATACTTCACCTTTGTCTATTGTCGTACCTGATATTTCCCGTCAAGCTTTAGTTTTTGTTCAACCAGTGTGACAACGACCTATGGACTGGGAAATATGTAGCAATTCTTTAAGTAACCAGAAAATTATTAGCTGTTTAATGTCGATTTTAATAATTGGAACTTATCATTGCAATGGAGTTCGTAAAAGAGTCAACAGGAAATTTACGTTGATGCAGCTAAGATGGGAGGATTATTTTGTTTTTCCATTCACACAACTACCGACGTTCGTTCGGGTTCCTTGGAAACTGACCACCATTCTGAAAGCTACTGATCTGGGGAACCTTCTCAAGGAGGAGCTACTATAATATTGTAAAAAATCTTTGAGGCTATATTGCAGATACGTATCTCGTAAAATATCTTCAACCGCATCCGTAGTAACTTGAATTAAAAGAAATTTCCAAGGAAATTTACCTGTGTTGGATCTCGTCCCATGTGGGAATTATTGTAAATTAGATGGCTGACCTTTTGGCGGAGCGAGCAAGATGAGCAAATAACAGTCATCCCGTTAAAACTGGGTGGAAACCAAGTCGATTCCCAAATTCTGGAGTAGGGCTATTGTTAAGGATGATTGTTTCAGAGACAGGAAAGGCTCATTGAGTCCGTAAAATCCAAGTAATTGCGGAGACCCACAGATTATTTTCCTCGTTGGCCTAACTAGAAGGGAGAAGGTCATCTTATCCTGAATTGCGTAATTATTTAAGAGGGAAGCTCGACCTATTTGTGGTAGATGTGAGGATATACTAACGATATCAATATAGGTTTATGCATAACCCCTACACGAAATAGTCGGCAGTAATTGGAATGAAGGGCCAGAAAATAAAGCAGAAATCATGGATTGAAACAAGGATGCAGTCTGTCGACCATGCTCTTTAATTTATATATGGAACAGGCGATGAAAAAATTTAAACGGAATATGGAAAATGAATAATACTGCAAGGAGAAGAAATCAAAACCCTACGCTTTGCCTATGATTAAGGGCGTCAGAAGAAGACTTGGAAACCATAATTAAAAGTCATGTATGTGGTCCTGGAGAAAGAGTTCAATATGAGGATTATAGAGGGAAAACCAAGGTAATGCAGTGTAGTATGGGAAACAGTGGAATAACAAATGGTGTTCGACTGGGAAGGGATATTTTCAAGCTGGTTAAGAAATTCTGCTATTTAGGTAGAATAATAACTACGAATTGTAGATGTATAGTGGACATTAATAGTAAGATAGCACACGCAAGGAAGGATTTCGCAACGTAGAGGAATTTACTTACGGGTAAAATAAGTGTGAATATTAGGAAATCATCATTTAAAATGTGCGTATGGATTGTGGCGTCAAATGGGTGCGAATCGCGCACGGGAGGAGTTGCAGAAAGGAAAAGAATGGAGTCTTTGAAAAGTGGTGCTATAGGATAATGCTGAAAATCAAATCGGTGGATGGAATCACTTACGAGAAAGTTCTAAGCAGAATAGTGGAAGAGCGAACAATATGGAGGACGTTGATCAAGTGATATAATGGATTTATAGGCCACGTTTTGAGACATGAGGGTCTTGTAAAATTATCATTAGAGACAAGTGTGTGGATTAAGAACAGAAGAAGAAGGCCAAGGATGGAGTACGCTAATCAGATCAGGGAGGATGTGGTAGTAATGCGGAATTGAAAAGACCTGTACAAGATAGGTTAGCATGGAAGGTTGCGTCAGACCAGTCTTAGGACTAAATACTACAGCACACCAACGATAAAGATCATACTGTATACTTGTCACCCTGACTCGGATAATGCACCCCCTGGTGTTCACAAGATCAGAGAGTGGAACTCACCTACTTGGAAAGTAGCCTTAATATATTTGTTCATGTTCATGGCTCATAACAAGCTATTAGGAAAATATAAACGGTTCTACAATTACAGTCTGTTAACATCTTATCATAAATGTCTCTGAGTGTAAGGTGATCGTACGGTAATTCCTAATGACTGTAATTGTTAATATGTTGATAAAATAACTATAAAATGGAGTTTAATTACATTTACGATCGTAGATTTGAATTATTGGTTCAATAGTTCCGAATTTCCTTGACTTATCTTCATTTCAGTATGTGCGTATGGTTCCTTTTAATCTTTTGTTTTGCGTGTATGCCGGTATTAAATTTTCCCTTTAACTACGGTGTCTACACAAAGTGAAGCGGTACGTTTACAAAGGAGATTCACCGCTAGATAACTCGGGCCAATTTTCGCATAGGACGGACGGGAACATCCCATTTTTCCGGGTATCTGCGCTGTGACCGCCACCATATACATGTTTACTGTTATACGGTTGTTGTTAATAAGCACACTCTCCAGAGGCGAATATATCCCTTGTGGCACCTAACAAAACAACAACCACGACCCCTTATCTCCGCGTGAGCAAAGGGGTCCGCGTTCGTTATCTCCGGTACTTGGTTGGTTTTGTTTGTATTGCTCTGTGTCGCATTAATTACGATACACTGGGATGATAAGCTTGCTGCCTTGAAATGTGCAGCAAAGCGGAACTCGGCTTGATATCGGAGGCCCGCATCCTGCCTGCCACGGAGCGCGTGCTGACTGATAACGGGGGAGGAAGCGGGGGTGGTGATCCAGTGACGTCACGAGTAGACCGCAACACACGCACAAGCAGAACTAGATGTGGCCTCTCTTACGGCTGGCTGTCCGTCTTTGTTAACGACCAGCAAGGAGAGGTCGGTGACAAAGGGAAACCGCCAGCGCCACAAAGCAGTAGCATAATGCTCGTATGTCACCCGGAACCTGGGATTACAACGCCATGATATCATAAAAGCGAACAGAACTTATGAACACCATATAATGTAATTTGACTATCACATTATTATAGCAATTCTGATGCTATAAGAGATTGGTACGTATTCTTATGCTGCGAGATGTCAGTTGTTAAACTCATTTACTGTGAACGAGCACTTGAATATATTCATGTTTTGGTTGCAAAAAATGATCAGCACCTTAACGTCATGTTTTTCGTGAAACTAAATAAGTCTGGTACTAAGACCGTAAAAGTAACACTTATTTTTCGACAAACGACTAAGGGCAAGAGAAAGCGGTAAGGGTTCTGCCCATCCTCATGGAGTCCTATAAACAAAAATGTTACGTGTTACAATTTATAAAAAAGATAATTTTTTTGTAATATACTGCTTGAAAACATGAACTTAATACAATCAAATAAGAACAAAAAATCAACATCATTGAGGAAAATTTTATCACTAAAACTTTTACTGCCTCTTCTGTTTCAATTATTATTGGGTTTATCTTTCCCAAATCAAAATTACTTTAAATATGTCCGACTCCTTGTTAGGAGAAACAAAACGTTGATGACGTCACAATGCCTCATAGTCACGTGAACAAAATTTCTACTTTTTCTCTCAATATTCAAGATCGTGTTTTTTTTGCAACCAAATAATTTAGTAAATCTGCAAATGAATATCGTTTACACACCTAGAAACAATTTATGAAACAATAATAATATAATCTTTCATTCGTCATCAATCAAAATAATTCTCTCTGCATAACTTTCCTTAACCAGTAGTTCCCTTCATAATGTTTTCCATTCAGAATGCAAAACAAAATACTCTATCTAGCTAACAGGACATATTTAGTGATGCTACCTCTCTCCTGACTCAAAGATGATCTTCCTTCACGTATTATGCAAAGATATTTTTTTGTAGTCCAACTACAATCTAATGAAGCCAAAAAGTAAGAATGAAACAATTTTTTTCCTATTTTTACTGGTTTAAAATTCAAGTGTACCAGCTGAAATGTATATTTGGTAATAAGCTAGTTATTACTTCTTGACCATTATATTTATTTATGTATAAAAAATTATTTTTAGGTGTTTTAAGGACGGGCACCCAAAGTGGATTTACCTAATCAAATCAGGATTTCATTTATTAATTTACCATCCCATTATAATTTGAACTACAATCACATAATTTTTGAAACAGTACGATAACAAAGGTACATCAGGTACAAATGTAAATGTGAACTGTCCATAAAGTCAGGGGAAAAAAAATTAAAATTTGAACTTTTCGTCAAAACTAGTATTTTATTTCATAAATAAAATTTTCAAAAAAGAATCAAGAAACTTATTTTAACCTTTTCAAATTTTGAGGACAAAACGTAAAAGTAATTGAATAATATTTCTATATTGTGTGAAAAATTGTCATTCTAATTTTATTAATATAAATTTTAGAAAATCAGATTTTACTTAAGTTTAATTAAATTTTTGGTCCCGTTTTAAATAAATAAATAAAAGTAATTCGTGATTTTCTTGCATATTAGATTAGAGTTGTGAAATTAAAAAGAAAAATAGCAATAAAGATCATAATTACAGATATCCATTTAATAGTAAAAAATCGGTCCAATTAAAAATTTGTTTTGAACATTTGCATTAAATCATTGAAATTCACAATAACATTCAGTGTTTCTTAAGAGATCTTTTTCCTCATTCTCCTAATTTTTGATGTAGGGTAATAGGACATTTGATTAGACTACACTGTTTTCTGCTCCCTGTTCCAAATTTACAATTTTTGGCTGTTTCATTTTTGTTTAACTGGCTACATGAGGGTGATCCTGAAACAGAAAACTCCGCTATAATATCATAGGAATGAAAATGAAAAGGGAGTATGTGGCAGGTACAGCAAACTAGCCAAGGGTTGGCTAAGATCCCCCAGGGCTGTAATTTAAGGATCCTACCCTGTGTTTCAACTAAAAGAGATGCGTCAGGTAAGTCGGGCTATTTTCCAGGTTCTGCCAAATATTTATACATTTTTCTGACACATAGACAGAAAAAGAGAGAGAGAGAGAGAGAGAGAGAGAGAGAGTAAGAAAAAGTAAAACATCGGAAAATGTTATAAACATCATAATTGCGTAGACATTTAATTAATAAAAACCCTAAAATGTAAATATAACGACTAATAAAAATAAAACAAACAGAATTCCTGTTTATTTTATTGCGGATAAATTAAAGTATATTATAAACACTATCATATGAAAATATTATTACGTAATGATACGTGTTTTCGTTCTTCAGCACCGTAATATTTATATTCTCGGAAATTGTTTTTAATTATGTACTTTACACAAATATTCAGCTTTAGTTGAATGAAAATGGCATTACATTTCGACACAAAAACAATAAGATAACTTTTGGTAAATACAGGCGCCTGAATTGTTTTGAACGCAACAGAATGCAAATGACGGTTCACTGAAAATTTCCCGGCTTTTTTTACTATTACACGACAGTAGCATATTCACTTCAGAAGGCTACTGCTTTTCCTTTGCAAATTCAAATTATCTACATCTCTTTGCATGGAGAACTTTCATTATCAACACAACGAGGCCATTAATCAAAACAGAGATCGAGCGAGATTGTCTTCTATCAGACTTTACAAGAAAAACGAGTAACAGTTCCTTCAGAATTGTTTTATCATTGAAATCTCTGTTTAAATATTTATTTTAGAACTATAGTCTATTATGATTTTACATGGTTTCCATACACGTTTATACCTTTCCTTCCCAAATCTATAATCAAAAACGTATTTAACTCTAATTGCTAAACATGTAACAGAACCAATACAATTATCAATTTTCGTAAATTTGATTAAACATATTTGTATGATTCTCAATAGGTTAATGATATTAATATTGTGGGAAAGGAAAAAAATGCGCAGTCAAATTTCTGTTTTGAATACTTTATTACCACACCATTTCTAATAAACATAAAAAAAATCTTTTGCCAAAAATATGACAATCTCCATTTGTTTGTTCAATTTACAATAAATCATCTTTCTTCACTTGTAAATTGAAATAACAATGTCTGGTAGTTTTAAAATTTCAGTTTCATTATCACTCATTCTGTCCATGATATTATTCTGCGATTACTTCCATATTAACTTAAATGGTGATCACATAGAAATTCGTCAGCCATATATATTGTTAAGACTCTCGGATGCTTGAATAAGTTTGAATTAACCAATAATAACCAATAAATTCGCCCCTTGACCTCGTTATAGTATACCAAAATATAATTATTCACAGTATGGATTGATATTATATTTAAGGATTAACCAGTTTCTCTTTTCCTATTTATTTCACCCTAACTTTACTTCAATTATATTAAACTATTTTTGTCCCATTTGTTTTTTGATGTCGTCATTCCTGATTGTGGATTGGTTTCCTGGATTGTGCATTTTCACGTCAAGAAGTTGTTTATCGCCTCTGCACAGACAATAGAATCCTGTCTCAAACATACTCTCTGTTCTGAGCCCTCCTCGCTGTATGATCTCTCATTTCTCCAATAGCATCGAGCACTATTTTATGAAAAATTAATTTAACGCAAATCACAGAAACATCTGGTTGTATGGCCGTAGGTATCGCACTTCTTTATGGGTAACAAATTCGTTAGAACCTTGTGATTTTTACCAAAATAAATTGTTTTACATGGGTTGTTCGTCTCCTGTTCAACGCGCTAAATAATATATAAGACCATAAGTTCACTAGAATTAGCCATAAACTTTCACTTATTAGTAATTGGTGCTGTCGTAACTACCACACAACGCTAAGGTGTACATTAATGAAATTTCTACGCATTAAATTGTAAGGAAACAATATTTGACTTGGTAAAGTAGTGATCATTCTTTCACTGAAATAAATTTTTAACGGTGCTGGATGTAACACCGTGCCTGTGAATTACTTGCATAATTTGTTCAAATAACAAGAAAATTATACGTGCTAATTTAGTAAACATCATACTTGTGTTCTCAAATTTTAAAATTTTACGTTATCACCCTGCTTCAATTTCCTGGTTTTCTTAATTTTACCGATGAATTTACGACAATTTTGATCTCTATTTGGGATTGTCTCTATTTATTTGCTTACAAATTCTTTATATGTAGCGCCCCTCTATCCCACTAACATCCAGGAAACCAATCCACAATTAGGATTGACGAAGACTTAAATACACAACGTAAGATTCTTAATTTGATTTAGTCCATTGCCTAATAATTAAAACTGGCACGTGATTTCTTTCTTAACTGAATTTCTTTTCGAGGCAGTGATTTGGTTTTTCGTAATAAATTCACCGTTCCTGAAAATATGATAGAGTCCTAGGCCTCACTTTTATTATCTATACCAATAAATAAAATTGAAATGTCTGTCCGACTATCTGTCTATCCGCATGTTTGTTTCGAATATGCTCCGAAATGTTCAATGAATTTTATAAAAATTTGAGAGATTAAAAAACAAGGCAATTTAACTTAAATATTAGTGAATATTTCATTTCGATATGATATTAATATTTATATATATATATATATATATATTAATTCTACGTGAAGGCTTTTTTCTTAAAGTGCTCTATATTCAGCAATTAATGCGGGTTGCCTATACTCTTGATCTTTTTATGCTTCGAAACAACTCAACGGATTTCAATGAAAATTTCAAGTATATGTTTCATTCGATATCTGGAAGAGTCAGAAGATATTTATATAAATATTCCATTGAATTGCCGCGCGATATGCTCTTTTTTGGGGGTTGGAGTTGGGGGATGTGGGGATTAACAGGCTACATGAGGGTGATTCTGAAACTGGCAACTCCCCTTTAATAGCATAGGAAGGGAATTGAAAATGAGGGGTGTGGAAGGTAGACAAGGGTTAACTAGGGCCCCCGAGCTATGGTTTAAGGATCCTACCCGGTGTTTCGCCTAAAGAGATGCAGGGAAAAACCTAGAAAACCCGCATCAGGTAGGTCGGGCATTGGGTACTATTCTCACGCCCTTCTGAAGGACGGGAGACGAGTTTGCTGTGGGGTCGCAGCATTCCCTTCTCCATGCCCCCAAGTTTCAGGAGGCTGTTGGCCGACTGATCCAATAGGATCAGCGGACAACTCTTGCCATATACCCAAGGTCTTCGACCCCAGTACATATACTTCCTAAAATAGGTGAAGGTGTCTCGGCATGTGAGAACTTTGATAAAAAAACTCAAGAGAGAGTGTGAGGCATTTCCGACATAATCTGGTGAGCCCCGCAATCACTCTGGGGTGAAGCGCCTGCGACAAAACTCCCACAGCGCCTAATTCCTGCTAATTTTTATTGGCTCCGAAACGTATGATAGCGGGACCTGTTCTAAAAATGAATTTAATTTCATGGAAATTCTGTACCTGTTGTTTCGTTTTTAGGACAAAATAAAAAGGACTATTTCGGCGCGACCGAAGTCGTGGGGGTTACCTAGTTACCAATACGTTTTATTAACTGAGCAACACCTTTATTGTTTATTTGTCTAATGAATAGTTTATTAACACTTTGGAACGTAGTAATTTGGAGATGAGTCTGCTTAGTAGAACGGAGATAAGAGTATTGACAATTTGTAGTTGCGTGTCCCAAGAAGTAATGAAGTTTAAAATATACACGGTTTTATCATGGCACTCTTTTTGATAGAGTCATACATCTACATGGGAATCGCTCAATTGAATCCAGTCAGCAGGCTTGTTGCTGGTTTATTGGCGAGACGAGTCCGTAGTCGGACTTGTGTGTGTCGCTCGGCTCGCTATATCACCGCTAACACCAATTCCGTGCGGATATTTAGAGCCGGCTGGCACTCTCGTATCGGAGCCCAGGTCTGCAAGTTGGACAAACTCACTTTGCCAACAATTTCCATCTGCGCTGGCGAGAGCAAGTGAGAGAGAAAAGCTCCTCGCATGAGGGAACTTGCGTAGGCAATCTTCCTGCACTGTCGGAACGCCATCATAAAAAAGCGATGGAGCGCGAATCTAGTTTCTTCCCGATCCACAAAACTTGTAATGAAATGCAGGAAAAGAAAGTACGATCGACCTTGCACCATTACCTTCGAAAACTTTGTCGTTAGTTGTTACCTTTGCAAGGGCTGTAGAATAATATTTAGAGGGAAACCAACGTAGAATTACTGTTTTTGTGTGTAATGGACGGTTTCAGGTGAAGTAGTAGTCTTGTTAAAATTATTTAAACAGTATACCTTTGTGCATAAATTGTGACAGAAAATACTCTTGCTGACTAACCTTTAATACGGTACGTGGATTGTGTAAATGTTTGCATCTGTGCATTCTGGTTCGCGTTTAAATAAAAAATACGGCTATAAACAGGCCATTAATTATTAAGAACCGCCATCAGAATTACAAATAATTACAATTTAAGTTTAGTTTCAGATTCACTCGATGTCAAAACGAATACAGATTTATTAAGCAATATTTATAATAATTTAATACGTAATATATATAATTTTTCAGTGTTTTAATAACCATCGCTATTATATTTTAAAACTAGTTGGGTGCCCGGAATTTTCCGGTTTTTCAAATTAACATCTTTATTTTTAATGTCGAATTATCGATAAATAATATTCTCAGTATGAGAGCAATGAAAAAGAAAAATTTTGTAGTGAGGGGTGTGCGTTTAAGTTAAAACGGTAATTAAAAGATATTGGGAGATTTATTTACAAACTAACTTAACTAGAAAAAACTTTAACGAGGGAAATATTTACAAAATTTGAGGTTCGGCGAAGTTATAAATGTGATAGAATGTCACATTGAAATCCATGACGTCTAGGATTGGAAACTTGACAGCGTACCTCCTTTGAAGTGTGGCGTCGCCTCTCCGCCAGGTTCTCTATTAAACCCCCAATGGGCGTCTTCTTCAGTGTCGACTTCTGACCTCCTTCAAATACGTCGTTTCCCGTCTTTCTCCATCAACTTCCACAACGTCCCTACCGTGTGAAAAAGCCTCGAAATTGATCCTTAATATTAGATTTTTCTTTAAACTACGAAACCCCATCGGTTGAGGTAACCACGTGGTATCTAAAATTTCGTAACCTTCGTGGGTCCCCGATTCCCACGCAAGCTGTTTATGGGAATTCTGCAGGTCATATTCCTATGAGCCCAAAAGCCATTCCAGGGGATTACAGGCTGCTCCAAGCCGAAATTTCTGAAGCCAATTTCAAGTTCACAATCCTTGCTAACTTGTTTAAAGAAATAATAAAATATCAACTATCGTGCTAAAAACGTATAATCTGAGGTGAAAGTTAGAAAAAAATTTTGGCAAAATGTTTCCATTTCCTGGTTTACATAACAACTAGCCCATACCGAGGTGGACTGAGGTCGATAGATGGGAACAGCACAGGATAATTAGTTTAGTATCTCGTGCACGCAAATATGAACGAAAATACTATATAGGAGAATGGAACGACAAATATCAGTTTGGTTTTAGGAATAATGTAGTGCCAAGAGAGGAACATTGACTTTGCTTCTAATTTAGAAGACGGGATATGAAAAACCCGGCCTAAGCTCATGGCATTTGTAGATTTAGAAAAAGGCTTTGATGATCTAAACTGAAGCACATAAGGATTTTGAAGATTAACTGAGTAGTGGATTATCCTAACATCATACTTTACATAAACTCGGAAGAAAAAAGTAAGCTAGAATTATAAATTTCAATCGGCAGAAAATAATCTAGACTCTCCACATTCCATTTCAACTGACCTCTGTGCTGAATCAATAAATCCGTATTTGGTATTTATTTATATATTCAAAGAAAGCAGAGTACTTAAATTTAAAGAGACAAAGTTTACGTAACTATTGTATAATTGATCCTTTTTTTCCTAACTTAATCGTAGTGAAAACAAACCAACAAAACAAATAGCCGAATGCAAATAAATTACTCTTTTAGTGTAATCCGAATGCAATTAGTCTGTAAAAACAAAATTTAACCAAAGGGTCTGTTCGTATTTTCGCTTAATTGCTTCGCTAATTAAAGTAAGGAAATTCAATATTTGTTTATCGCAGCTTACGGCGCAATAGGTGTATATCTACGTAAATGTAATTAATGTTTCTCTATTTCATATCTGTAATGTTAATTTATTATTACTATTTATAAAACTTAATTCACATTTTCTTCCACGAATTTAAATCAATGGAATTAAAATTCAAAATGCAAGACTCATAAAATATTAGTTTTAATTTGATTAAATTCATATTTCTTTATAAATAATTCTGGGGGCTTGCCATTGTACGAATTAATGAAAAAATATGGAAATTTTCCAACGGTAGAAAAGACTTCCGCCTCTTAATATTACAGTTGAATCATAAAATTTCATCAATCAGACGAAGAAACTGTGCAGGTAATTGGAACTGTTATCAACATGCCAGTACAGAACATTATTATTATGGGGAACACGAGAGACGTACGAATTCTTCGATTTAAATTAATACCCTCTGAAGAACGGAGAAAACAGGAAAGAAGAATAAGCATGAATATATATAATCAAAGAAAACAGACTACTTAAATTTAAAGACGCAAAATTTAATTAACCATTATATAAATGATCCTTTTTTTGTTGTTGTAATCTTTGTTTCTCTTCTCAAATGTGCCAGTCTGTAACAGGTTTTGGGCAAGTTGAATGACACATAAACAATACAAAGGAAAGGAAAGAGCTCAGCATTGAATTAACAATCAACGGAGCTGCTTTTGATTGGTTCTTGTCCGGCTAGTGACGTTCCTGGCTGTGACTCATTAGCAAGCCATCACAAACGATGGATAATTTTCTATGATATTCTTCTCCACCCGTGACTTTTAGAAAACGGAACTACCAATATTAAAAAAAATATTGAAAATGTTTAAACTATTTTAGAATAAAAACGTTATATATAATTATATAGGTAAATATCTATATAGATTATATTTTTGGTATTCTGTTTCTAATTGATAATATATTCATGTTACTAATTTAAGTGTTTCTGCTGTTCATCGTTGTGGGGGTTAATTTAGTTCTGTTTAAGTAATTATTATCCTTCTTGAAGTGTCATATTTGTAGCTCGGATTATCAAGTGTATTATAAATGTATAGTAAAAGTGCACGAATCCTTCTTTAAACAAGTTTTTTCTTGTTCAAATTTCAAGCAAAGTTCATCAAGGTTTATATTTTAACATTGATGAATTGCACTGAAAGTAAGTCTCACAGTTCAGTCCGGATTGAAGCTGGCTTAGTGGTTCAAGCACCTCGGTTGTGGAGGAGTGAAAGAGGCGCGCTTCTGGACGTTGTAATCCGGGATCGACCAATGTGACACGTCTCGTTGGCTGATCCGCTTTCTGCCTCATGATTGGAGTTTCTTTTCTTCTGCTGATTGAGCGACGAGCTTGATATCGTTTGAGACGGCTCTGTCGCTGTTGTGTTCAATAACCCAAACGCCAGCCAGTCCTCCCTCACACAATAACCGAAGAAGCAATATCCAGCTATGTAAACCGCTGACAACAATGCACGCTGTAGCGACGCCAGAGATGAATTTCCGCTCCTGCGTCTTACCATGTTATTGGAAGACATGCCATGCGCCGGCAGCAGGCATCTTTACGAAACAACGCCCTCTGAATGTCAACGAAACCCTCAAAGAATGGTCAGATCAATCGCCTCTAAAACGCACTATTGTAAGACACCAACTGCGTCGATACATGTTTTTAATTACATAAAGGACATTTAATATTTCTTTTTGTAGCAAGAAGCCTAGATCAGTCCTTCAGACACTGTGAAAAATATACTATAACCGACCAAAATTAATATGTTCTTCAGCAACTAAGTTCGTTTTATTTTTAAATGAAGTATATCTTACATTTTAACATCTGAATGATCGACATGCCATGCATGGCATTAAGAAATATTTTTATATTGCTGGATCATATAATTTTAATTGTCCTTATAAACACCACAAACCAAGTAAATATTAATGAGACGTGTCTGAAATACCAGTTCCTACAATATGTTTTCTATAATTATATGTACGGTTACAAAGCTAACAATATTTAATTCGTGTATGGCGGTAAAGAACGATGGAATTGTACCCTAATCTATATTTTGTCAATTAATACAGAGAATTTTTCATTATAATTGAAACTCAGTAAATGTTATTAATCATAAGTTGTAAATATACAACTCCAATCAGTGATTTAGAACTGTCCATACGAAATCACTTAATCGTTTAAATAATCACGTAAAAGTCATAATTCAGAAGAAATGCTTTCAATCGAATTCTTGAAGGCCATAAGGGTGAATTAATCCTGATCTTACAACTTCACAAAATAATATACTTCTGTTTCTGCTCGTCATTAATTTCTTTCTTAACCAACAGTATAAATAAAAAGCTTTAAAATATCAGTATATCCATTCTTCATTAACGATTTACAATTAGACTTCGTGGAATGTGATTTAGTAAAACATTTAAGGTGATCCCAAGTTCGGATTCATACAATGAATGAAGGAAACTTGAACCTGACAGGGCATCGACTTGGATAACTTGAATGTGTAATGAATATAAGGGGATATTAATAATTTGCTGTGGTATTATTCATATATTAATAATAAGATTCTGTAATAAAAGTCTGCGCCTAAAATCTCTCTGTCCGCCTTCTTCAAATCTCCTCCCCACTACTTTAGTTTATATCACGAAAGTGGCAGAGATGGTTATCCACCAATAACATTTATAGTGATAATTGGGGAAATACACCACCCGATTCCGCCAATTCTCTCAAAAATTGGGAATCAAGACGCGACGCGGAGTCTATGTTTTATTGCCCCTGGCTCAAATGCTGTCTCCCGTTCCTTTGATTCCTCACCGCCAAAACCCCGAGCAGATTATTAAGGATATCAAATATCAACTGAAGGTCATGTGGTCGATTCCCCGTCCTGTAGTGATTTTATCCATCGTGATCCTTTGTTCAGTTCCATATCATTCGTTTCTGGGCTTCTTTTTAAAACATTTTTCTATTAATAGAATTAAGGTTTTAAAATAGGCGAGAATGCTCAATCATTGGAAAATTTTGCACATCATTGAGATCTGCATCAAATATAAAAGACAAAGAGAACAAATTCTGAGAAAAATAACCTCAACTCAATTAATTGAATACATAAAACAAGTAAACTACTACGCAGAAATATAATTCCAATATTACGTAAATTCATTATGCAACTATCGCTAATAGCCTAGCCCTTAATGCGACATAAAGGAAAATTAAATAAAGAAAGGTTAATGTAGTATACAGTAATAATGAAGGTGTTTAATTCAGTTCACTATAGTTTGTTTCACGAACGATGACGGTCGAGTTTACTCATTTCACTCAGTGCCTTGAGCTTGTCGTCGATAGATCGTTGTCGTTTGTGTCTTCATTTAAGCGTAGCTTTGTTATTGTCTTTTTAAAATGGTAAAATACACGTTTTACAGTGGAAAAAGAACAGTCCAAACGTAATGCTCTGCATAAGCAGGACAAATAACTATTTTTTTAAGTATATTCGTATTTCAAGCGGGAATTCGAAGGTCCTGCTCCAAAATACGTCTGAATCTTGTTCCATAAACCTCGTGAAGACTCAGGTAACATATTTCTGGTGGGGGGAAATAACCCTAATTTGGCACATGCACACAGAATTAGGTTTATAGTTATAATAAAAACGTTTTCACCTCACAAACTAAATGGAATCCGTACCATGTGCAGTAATTAATTATACGTTTAAACTTATGATGGCAAAATTTAAATAGTTGATATTTTATACTTACAATAAATATAATACTTAACACGACATTAAAACAATTTTACTATTAAAATATTTGCAATAATATATTTTAATTATAAATATGATTGCATGCACGAGTATTAGAACTACAAAGTAAAAGACGACTTAAATGAAACACATTTCTGGCATAAAATTGGAGTTCTGTTGTTAGGAACTTTTGTGTCCTGTGTTAGCTCTCGCGCAACTCACTTTATTTGTGCTTCAGCCTTTCAAACTCTGAATAACTCCGTTATGAGATGACGAATGTTTTTTATACAGAATGTTATGAAACCTTGAAATAAAAGGCATGACGTTTACGTTTATGAGCGTCCCTTATTTGAACAAAAAACTGCTAGCACATACTGAATGAACATGGCACGGGAAAGTAATATGTTATGTAAAACAGAATATAAGGTGTGAGTTAAATTAAAATAGCTTACATTCTCAGATACGTCCATGAAAGAAAAACATTTTTTATGCTTTACTAATAAAAAATTGATATGAAAAGAACTACAATTAAAACAATTATTGAACAAATATTTACAAAATTTATCAATCCAAAATTGAAGTAAATAATTTAAATATAGTTTTGATACAAAATTAATATAATTTATGAATGAAGTTACTTATATACTTGGTGAAAAGTACCTCCATGTTTTACAGGTAACAGGAATTTTCTCACTTAATTTCTAAGAAAAATTGCGTTTGTATATACCTTTTTGAAAATCTTCTGTGCATAATGCTTTATTTGCTCAAACTTATGAGTTTTGAAATATATTTACGATTCACATATTTGTCAATAAATGACCAAACTTCCTCCTGTACCTACTCAAAGTTACAAAATTAATAATTATTTTAATATTATTTAACCCTATTTTTATAAATAAATCATGACAACAGTTTTATACGCGTTTAGTATAGTCCCAAACCTTTCCGGAGGTAATTACGAAATAAAACGTTTTTATGTAAGTGCTGTTGCATGGAGTTTGCATTTTAAACTAAAAGCTGGGTTTAATCTGCATACTGTATTCCAGGAATTACATTGGCACTTCAGTTGGGGTTAATTTCAAATAATACAAACTTTCGCCGTCACGCTGCTTCAACTGTACGCATTATTCGAATCGAAATATAGACCTACTACTCTCGGGGTTTAAATTTAAACAACGTATAATATATTTATGTGTCTGATGAATTGTTTTTAAATTCAATAAGTACTACGCGTTTTACGTTGTTATTGTAAAAGTTAAAAAGTGTCCTAATAACCGCATAAATATAATTACTAAATTGATCACATTTTAGTTTTATATTCCAATCATCAATATTTTTTGAATTCGATAGACCTCATATCGATTTAAATCATCAAATTACATACTATATGATAAAATTATGAAATAGTAGTTTCAAAATAAACCAGCTTTAACATTCGATGTAATCACAAAGTTTTCTCAAGACTTCACTAAACCATAATCTTATTTAGTGTCTTCCTAACATATAATTCATTTGTAATTATATACGGTTTGTTGTAATATATGATTTTTGTAGCTTTAGTTCTACACGAAACTGGATTCAGGTTCAAAACCTATCGGTAATACCGTTGTTTTGAGTACATTCCGTGTTGGTCTAATGGAATATCTACTACAAATTTCATATTCTAAAAACACAGAGTATCAATAGTTTAGAAATAATTTTCAAAATAAAAGTATTTAAGACACTATAAATGTATTCTAAATGCTACCGGTAGCATGATATTTAATTGTTTTAAACTAGTACTATAAACTGGATTTCAATATTGTGGAATATTACGATTTTTTAATCAAAAATTTTAATATTATCTTCTAATTATTCATTATACCCTATACATTTCATTATTTTCATTGAAATGTACCATATATTAATATTATATTAAATATAAATTTTATACTATAAATCATATTATCAAATGAGGAACAGTCAACATAATTGGACACTATTATTATGCCTTTCTTAACTTTGATATATTTAATATCATATCGGAGTTTTTGTTAAGTAACTCTACAATAAATAAATAGACCACGAATCAGACAAAATTTTAAAAAGCAATGACAAAAATATTACTCAAAATTGCGTCCTTACCTTATGACTTTATCAGGTGTTGTATGCGAAATAGATCTTACCTTTGAAATTGATACAAAAATTATTTTTCTGAGGTTAAGTAAATTAATAATTAAAATACTACCAAATACGTCCACAAACAAGTTAAATTAATTTTTAATTATTATAAATATAACGCTTCATCCAACTGTGTGGACGTTTCCAGGTAACTAGACACAAAAATTATAAAATCAATATTAATTAATATTAATTTTGAATACATAAAAGGTTTTTTAAAATACGAAGTATAATATGCAATACAGTAAAATAAATAACATTTTTTGCGTCTAGTTACCTGAAGAACTGCAGAAAGTTGAATGAAACGTATTTATAACAACTAAAAGTAAATTAAATTTATTTGCCGACATGTTTGACCGTATTTTTATTTATTTATTTTTTACTTTGAAAATTATTAAAAAATGTATTTTCATATCGATAAATTTTACCAGTTCTTAATAGAAGATTTTTGGTAAAGTAAAAATATTATTAATGTAATAGAATGAATGGCCAACAGAAATAGAAATGAAGTTCGCCTTAAATACCAATATAATTTTTATTAATGAATTAAAGTCCCGAAATTTGGGGACGAAACGTCTTTTTTCAAGTAAAATTCTTATATTCCTGACCTTTGGCCATTCATTGTATTTTATTTAGAATATATAAAGTCATATTAATTTAATTATTTTATTCATAATATTGTTAAGGTTCCAAATCCATTCTACGACTCGTTGTGTAGTTCTGTTTTTTTTTTACTTCTATTACTAAGTTTGTTTTGACTTGTGGCTTATTCATTCAAGTATTAAAAAATTGAAATATTTCCGATAATTATAATCAACTATTTTGTTTATTCAAGGTATCCTCTTATTTGTACTAAGGTTTCCTGCTTGGGTTCAATTTAAATGCATAATATTTCTTAGTTGAAGACTACGTGATGGCCCTTTATCAACATAGGAGGCGATGGAAAGAGGGTTTGTCGAAGGGAAAGAATACACTGTCCTTTGAGTAGTCCTCTTGAAACGTAAATCTAACTAGTATTCTTTTTCCTCTTTCGGAGAATAAAACTCTTTCCAGAAGAAACCTCGCTGATCATACGAAATTGTGTTTTTCTTAGGAAAAATTAGGTTTCTCATATTTTATGAACAGTGTGTTGATGCTGTCTTCAAGTACCACTCAATGTGAGATTTATGCATCATTTATACGCATCTCAGGTTTTTAACACATTTTTAATTCATGCAAAACTAGTCGCGTTGGTAAGAGTTATTGTAAAGTATAAAAAATATTCGTTAAAAGTTTATTGTCACGATAAATTAAAGTGGAATGACCATATAGATCTGCTTGCCGGAAAACTAAGTTATTCTCTGAGAACACTAATGCAACACGTTGACAAAAAGTACGTCAAAATGGTTTATTTCGCGTATTTTCATTCAATTATGAACTATGGCATCTCTAATTGGGGAAACTGCTCCAGGAGTAATGAAATATTTAAGTTGCAAAAGCGTGCAATTAGAATACTTTCTAGCACGAATTCATGATCGAGTTGCAAACCTTTCTTCAAAAGTTTGCAAATACTTACTTTACCAAGCGTATATATATATATGAAATATTAAAGTTTGTAAAGCGAAACACTAATTTGTTTCAAACAAATGGCGAGTTTCATGAATACACGACTAGAAATCGTTCAGCTCTAAGGTCGGACAAGCATCGCCTTGCTCTACACCAGAAAAGTATTCACAATACCGGGATAATTTTATACAACAGCCTTCCGCCAGAGGTTAAAAATAGTACCTACAAAACCTTCGTGAAGCAGAGTAAAACTAATCTTTTAAATGGCGCGTTTTACTCGTTACAGGATTTTCTTAATCGTCCTTCTAGTATTTAAATCAAGGTTCCTGCAAAAAGTGTTGAATGAGCTGCCTTATAAAATAGCACATCACATATCTTTAAAATTTCTATTCAGTTTTTTCTGCTCTTTTGTTTGTTTCATGTATTGCCTGGAGCTACGACGGAAGGACAGTTTCCTGGTCGCAGAGCTCCAAGTAGTTAAAACTCCATTGCGTGTTCCTCAGTGTGTGCTTGTTTGTGTTTCCCAGTGTGTGTCCGTGTTGTGTTTATATTGACTTTTGTCTATATACACCTTCTTTTACTAATTTATTTTAAGTTTATTTGTCTTTAATTATGTACTTTATTTTGTTCATTTTTAATTTTTAATGTATGACGTATCCTATTTCCTCAATCGAGGATTAATGGAAACAACAATAAATATAAATCTAAATCTGGATGTATTTTACTTTTTTACTATCGCACAGACGCATACATTTATTAGTTTATAAGTTGGTTGACTTTAATAAATAAATTTTAAGATCCCATTTTATTGTATGAGTAAAACTGCTTTAATCATAGCCTCCAATTTATGCAATTGACCATTGTATCTCTAGTTATGGACAATACGATATGAAGTACATTGTGAGTTTAATTACTCTTGTTGGGCTCAGGATCGCAGTGTTTCGATTGGCAGAGTAGAAATGTTGGGATGAGGTCGTTAAAAGCAAAAAAAAAAACGAGGGGAAAAAACTCGATATAGGCACTCATAAATATTACCTGCCGCTAAAGACTGGCGCTCGCTGCATGGAGTGGCGCGTTTACGGAGCTTGTTTCGCAGCGACTGCGTTAAATCCGAATGTATCTTGCTGGCGAGGGACGGGCGAGCTAGCTATTGTTCAGCTACAACAATGGACCTGCACAATGGCATCGCACGAGACATTCGAACGCATTCGCAGTCAACGGAGTGAACACACGCCTGTCAGCCAAGTATATGCTTTGTGAACGAGTCCCGCTTCTTCTCATATGCTTTCATACCGTATTTGCAATAAAAATGCAATCATGTCAATAACTAATTCCGAATCTAAATGCACTCATAATAATGGACTTGTACACAGTCTTGAATCAGGAATGACAGTCCGCTTAAGAATTGACTATTTTAAATTCTCAATTATGTTATACAACAAAACGTGAAAAAACGCCAATTGTTTAAAACATAAATAACTGGATGAATCGACGTCAAAAACTATTTAATAGCATCTCAAATACTCTTTATTTTATTTATTTATTTTTTATTCATATAAAATAGGATTAATATATAAGTTGAACAGGATGCTGCCCAAACAATATGTGGAAATTATAAACTCCTACATATCTAATAGACTCTTCCGAATCAAACAAGAAGACGAATACTCTGACTTAAAAGAAATTCAAGCAGGGGTACCACAAGGAAGTGTTCTTGGACCAGTACTGTATCTGCTGTTGACGAGTGACATCCCAAAATTAGGTAACGTGAAACTCGCTACGTTCGCTGACGATACAGCGATATTAGCAACGGGGCACAATCTAACAACATCCACAGAAGTACTACAAGTCGCTACTAATACTATATATGAATGGACCAGACAATGGAAAATTAAATTGAATGAATTAAAATCCATTCATGTTAACTTTACGAATGACTGACCCTCCATCTCTTCACATAACCGGAACCACAGTACCATACGAAAATAAAGCCAAATATCTTGGTATGACATTAGATACCAAGTTGAGATGGAAAGAACACGTAAAAATGAAAAAGGAAGAACTCAACATAAAATATCGACAGTATAGATGGTTCATTGGAACATATTCCAACCTGTCTTTGTATAACAAAACTTTGGTGTACCGCCAAATTATTAAACCAACCTGGTCGTATGGTATACAACTATGGGGATGTGCAAAAGAAAATAATATCAATCAAATACAGACATTCCAAAATAAAGTTTTACGTGCCATGGTGAATGCCCCATGGTACATTAGAAACGCTGATATCAATAAAGACCTTGCCATTCCAACTGTCAAAGAAGAAATTAAAAGATTTGCGGGCAAGCACGAAGAAAGGCTTCGCCGGCATGAAAACACAGAAGTTCTTCAGCTCTCGGACAATAAAGACCTGTTCAGAAGACTCAAGCGAAGGAAACCATTTGAATTAGTATGAGTGACAAATTACAAAATAAAGCAGGCTGCGTGGAGCGTGAAATACAGTCGTAGGACATCAACGAAAACTAAAGGATGTCATTGGACTAATTTAGCTAATAAGTAACTAGATATAAGAATTAACAAAATAAAACTAATGGTTGGTCTCTACAGACCAGTTTTAGTTACGGAGGTGGTTTTTAGTGGGTAAAAATCCCACACACCGTGAAGTACGGGCTTCATGGCGTCTTTTTGAATATTTTACACCTGCCAACACATAAAAAAAATTTCATATAAAAAACTTTCATCGTAAAGATTATCAGCTTCGACAATAATGATTCAGTATACTCTTTATGAAAGATAACAATTGCATGTTTACATTGCATAACTTCTAATTCTTTATGTATTGCGTTTCTATTCACCCCGTATGTGGGCATGCAACAAAACAGAAAATTTGACTAATTCATTGGCAAGTGTCTAAAGCCAGCTGTCACGTACACATAATTAGTACCCTCAGATGCTGCTATTTTGATAGCTACTATCTGAGCGGATCCCCGGCTTTCTCGTCATCATGGTCATAGTCCAACAAAATTACGTTATAATCTGGTATAATAGAAGCTCAACAATATTGGGAAACAATTGGAGGGGAAAATGAGGGAGGAACAATAAATGTCAACTTGAAAATGAATTTTTGGTGAAAATTTTAAAATAATTGGAATAAATTATTTGCATCAGATTTAGAGCTTCAATAAAACTATGATCTGCTATTAACACTTGGTTTAATCAAATTCTATTTATACTGGTCGATATATTGAGAGTAAAATATTTTCATAATCTTTTTCCTTTTTTCTTGGTTATTTCCATTTTGAAATACTTTAGATAAATAAGTTATTTATAATGTTGATTTGTGTTATTTTTCTATTTTTCTTTTTATGAAATTCCTTTAATTGAGTTTGTACGAAAGAATTTCTTCTGTTCTTGAATAAGAAAAATTATTTATGAGCATATACGGAATGGTATGAACTAAAATGGAGCACCATGTGGTACTATAATTATTGTAATTACGAAATGCCAAATATAATTCTGTATTAAGAATGGAAAATTATAAACTGATAACCACAATTATTGCTAGTATTTGGAAATTTTGACAAGTTGTTCGAAACACATGATAGATTAATTTCTGATACAATTTCATTATTTATTTATGTTTGTTACGAAGTCTTTCCAATTAATATTAACAAGTGATTCCAAAAACGTATTTTTTAAAACATTACATTACATAATCAAATACTTTGTATTTGTTCGTAAATCAAAATCCTACCTTTAATCAACCTTAATAATTCAAAAAAATCTAAGTCAATATTCAAAGTATTAATTAACTCCTTTTTACAGATTCATTTTATCTTTTATGCATTACCGCAAATATATTTTACAATATAGACGTTCTAAAGGGAACGTTAGAATCCAATTAATAAATTAAATCGACACAATCATTATCAGCATTGACTAATTTAATATAAATTTCAAATCCTTATAGCAGCTTTCAATATTCAGACATGGTATTTCAAATGCTGTAGGCATATTTTTATAATTATTTTTGAAAACAGATCTGACAAATTCGTTATTATGATTCTAAAAATATATGCTATAAGGTTTCAATTTTTCCTGATAACATTGTATCTGCCGAGTGACAGATCCAGAGATCCGAACACTAATATTGGTTTCACGAATTATTCACATAACATTTTTTATGGTCTAGAGGAACAAGGTTATTTACTCTTATTTATAGTAAAACTTAACTGTGCGTCGATTTAATAATAGATGCTGCAAAATGTACTTCAGATGTCATTTTTAAATCAAACACTATGTTTAAGATTTTATTGACTTTAACACTTTTCATCAAACGAGACCGCGACCATTTTTACGTATACAGGTATTCATAATGTTGAGTTATTTAATTTTATATTTTTCTCTCTTCAAGAAAATTATTCAAGCTTTTCTTAAGTGAATAGAATATGGATTAGGATTATTATTTTTATACATGTTAATTTCCTCTAGAAGCAACAAAAATTTGACATTGGAAATGGATAATTCCTTATCATAAATAAAAACAATAATTATATGTAATTTTTTATGTATGTTGTATATTAAAATATTGACAAGTATAAATAAAAATATTCATTTTGAAAAATTTGAAAGAAACTGTTATTAAAACAAAGACGTATTTCAGCGAAATTTTGAGCACAGCATTAAATTAGCTGGCCATCACAACCGAGGCATATAAATGATGGCATCCTATGTATTATTTAGAGACCTTCATTTGTGTCGATTGATGTGGCTCAACCTTCGGAATGCTCAAAAGCGTATTGGATAAGAGATAAAAGCCTGTTGCCGAATAGAAATGCTCGATGAAATGAGAATAACGTTACAGCTAGAAGCGAACAAAAGAATAACGAAGAGAGCGGGGTCGCTAATCGAAACAACACAACATAAAAGCTCCATACAACTGGAAATACAGCACATTTCCATGCCACAATGAAGCTGCCTATCTTCGAGTGAGCCGTCGATAAATGATAGCAGCCATTTATCAAGTGCATTACTGGAGCCATTACCGCCGTGACGGCAGAAACACCCTGCCATTATGCCTCCAAGCACTGAGATACTCACTCATCGAGGCAATGCTTCACAGCGTTCCACTAAACTGTAAATCTCTGGCTTAGCTTCATATCACATCATCCCCCCCCCATCCACCCTACATCCTCCACCCCCACCCTTCCCAACGTCTTCCGATACCGCAACCATTCAAATTATGGTTCAAATACTTCTATCCTCAATTACTTTAAACACCTCAAGAATTATTTCGTCTATTCTCTACTGCTGCTTACTCATAATTACACTCTACAATTATCGGTATTCGAAACAGTGTGCGGTTATTCTTGTAACGAGGAAATGTTGATGATTTTGAAAATAAGTGAGGTCTAGGACCCTTGAGCAATGAGTGAAAAATCCTAAACAGGTAGGAGACGTAGAACATGGCTGAGGCAGTTAATACGTAAAACACACTACATGAACCTTCAGCAATACCCTTTTCGTGGAATTCGAACCCTGGAGTACAAAATACAGACTACTGAATCTCATCGTAAGTGAAAAATATGAACTGAAACATCCAGCAAATACAGAGATTCTTAAATAATTTTACAATACCACATTTTATTATTTTCTAATGTTAGACTAACAATAAAAATTAATTGTATAGCGTCACAAAAATATAAAAGCATTTCAATATTAATAAGTAGATTAAAACATAGTAAAACAATGGCTTGCTCAAAAATGAGGCTAGCCACTGCGACATCCTGAATTGCATATCCTCTAGATTCTCCAAATCAGTTCAAGAGGCCGTGATTTTCATAGAGGGCGGGATGGGATAACAGGCTACTTGAGGATGATCCTAAAACAGATAACTCCCTTTAATATCATAGGAAGGGCATTGAAAAGGGGGGAGGGTGTCGATGGTAGAGCAAGGTAGCCAAGGGACGACTAGGAACCCCGGGCTACTGTTCAAGGATCCGACCCGGTGATTCATCTAAAAGAGATGCAGGGTAAACCCTAGAAGACATGCACCAGGTAGGTCGGGTTATTGGGTTCTATTCTCACGCCCCTCCTATATGACGGGAAAGAAGTTTATTATGGGGTCCCAGCATTCCCTTCTTCGTGTTTTCACCAGTTTTACGAGTTGTTGGCGATTGATCTCATGGTATCAGCGGACAACTCTTACCGTGTTCCCAAGGTCTGTGAACCCAGTACATTCGCCACTCAAAGGCGACAGAAGTGCGTCCGTACAACTTTCATATTCCAGAGAAATTGTCTATAGAATCGAGTGATAAGACTATGGAACACACGAATGCCCAAAAATCATTTTATTTGTCAGACTGTCAGTCAGTCATCTTTGTTACTAGCAACCTTCCATCCACACGATTCTTTTATTGCAGGTATTTCCAACTTTTTTGTAGCATAGAAAGAATTCAAAAATTTCTGCAGGCGGCGGGCGCATCGTAGATTTTAATTACATTTATTATTATACAAGGTAATAACTAACTATTAAACACATAAAATAACTCGAAATTATAACAAACATTGTTTCTATTACATTCAAATCAATATTAAAGTTTCTGCAAAAACAATGTCAATCTTAGTCTGATCTTTTGCTTTTCAATGCCCAGTACCTCGTAATTAGTTGAGTATTAATCTCTCCATTTATTATCATTCAAATGCTCATTGCCAATTACCCATCGCCAATTTCTTAATTTCCAACTTATTAGGGCCCTAATTATCAAAAATAAATTTGCATCCGTTTTTAATCATTTTCCCCACCATCAGTGGCAGGGGCGAAATAGGAACCAATATATAATTTGGGAGTAGTCCTTCACCAAACTTAATCGATTTTAGAAAACCCAGACCTACGCCAAACTGTCTAAGTTTTCTTATTCTGTCTGCAGCCTTCTACAAATTCTCTCAATCAGACTGCCTTAGATTTTGTACCACCAGATTTCGTATTTCATTGTGTTAAACAATTACATTCTGAAATTTTAATTTTCAACATTCATATTTTCGAATAAGTTTAAATTATCAGGAGAATTAAAATTAAAACACGTACCATAACTCTAAAAAAAATATTTTTGAATAAATAGGATGTTGTACGCATTAAGTTAAATTTATCGGTAAGTTGAGATCTGTCTTTAATTTATGTTTGAAAAATAATTTTCCCAATGATGTGTGTAATCGAAAAATGGTTTTATTTTATATCCTGCTAGTTTTTATCACTTCTCACCAAGATTGAAATACATAAACAGCGTGTAAACGACAGATGGTAAAGAAAAATAATTATTTTATTTTTTATGGGATTTTCTGACGTCATAGTAGAATATTTGAGCACACGAGGTGGGATTCCCTTCCTTTATAGCCTAGAGAACATTTTTTATTTCCAAAAATAATTCATTCCTAGGTGTTATAGTTGGATATATAATATCTAGATTTATGTAGTCATTACTTCGTTACCTTATAACGATTATTCGTTCAGACTGTACAAGTACATAAGCTATTAAAATCATTAAAAATAATAAAGCAGAGTTAGTGAATAATTTTTTATGATATAATTAAAGAAATTACTACCTTTTTTGTTACGTATGCTTCATTCCAGGTGTTGGGACCTCCACTGAAATTAATTGAGTGAGTGTGAGCGACGGGATTGTGTAGAAATGGTGTATTTCAAAATGTCAACTGTAAATGATTCACGTCGTAGTGGACATTTCTATTGATTATTTTTGACTGCGTTTCAGAAATTTGAATCGTTATAAAACACGTTGATAAGACTTTCCACCACGAAAAGTTGGTTTCGCATTATATGCAGAAGTGCTATTTAATTAGTTAAGTTGTCGCAGGCAGCGCCTCGCTTCGTCTCGCCTCGCCTCGCCTTCTTGGCCGCGTCCCTGGAGGGTGACTTAGGCGAGCAGTCGTGTGATTGATGTTGTCGAGGCTGCAGGCACACGCCGCACTCCATCAACGTCACGGCAATGCTTATTATTGCTGTATCCGATGTGAAAAATGAGCCTGGTTTTGTGCGGATAAAGGCGAACAAAGCTGGTACATGCCCGCGAAAGGGAATCCTAAGCGGAACCACCCTGAAACCGCTCGCGCTCGGGGTAGGATCCGGAACGTTCGTTTTAATTAAAAAACTTTCCAAACTGTTGTTATTATTTATTAATAACGCCGCCTTCCTTCCACCAGAGAATTTATGTTAATTGGAATCTCCGCTTGATGCAATTACCGGATAACTCAATTTTGCTGTAATCATTTTCAACGAAATTCGACACGTTCTGAAAAAGGACAAAGTTTTAAATATACAATATATTTATCAGAATAAAATGCTCAGGTTGTAATTTATTATTTTCAATACGTATGTTATTTCAATACCGAACATATGATTTCACAATCACAAAAAAAGGAATAACACGGATCAGTTGATAAAATCAGTAATTTTTCGTATTTTCTTCGAAGAAACGCGGCATTCTAAGCTGCGGTACGAAGTAATGCATGGCTCTTCACTTATTTAGTAAAACCTGAAACCATCAGCACGTGAAATTCTCAGGTATATTTCTTGAGTTAACGGGCTATATGAGGGTGATCCTGAAACAGGCAACTCCCCTTTAATAACATAGGAAAGGAATTGAAACGGGGGAATGCGGAAGGTAGAGCAAGGTAGCCAAGGGTTAGCTAGGGCACCCGTGTTGTGAATTAAGGATCCTACCCGGTGTTTCACGTAAAGAGATACAGGGAAAACCTTAGAAAACCTGCATCCGAATGACGAGAGACGAGTTTGCTGTGGGGTCGCAGCATTCCCTTCTCCATGTCTCCACCAGTTTTAGGAGGCAGTTGACCGACTGATTCAATGGGATCAGCGGACAACTCTTGCCATATGGTCAAGGTCTTCAACCTCAGTACATATACCTCGCAAAGTAGGTGAAGGTGTCTCGGCACCTCTCGTCAGGTATAATGTTTAATTTAAAGCATAGTTTAGTTCATCATAAACAAAATAAACCTGACTGCGAGGAGCAGCAGCGGTGACATCTAATTGGAGGTCCTGCCTTCTCTTCTATTGATTGGAGTTCCTTCCATGTGGAATCTGCTCCGCGATGACTAGTATATATTTACTATAACATACTAAAAAATTTGTCATTACGAGGTGTCATCATTTGATTTACTCATTCATTCATAACATATAAATAATTGCCATTAAGACTACCTAGCCATATGGTGAATTAAACACACACATTCATACGAGCATTATTCAAAAATGCTGCTGCTTCGTCTCTCTCCGCTACCTAAACGGTTCGCCGACTCCCTTCTAAAATCTGTAAAATAAGGGTTAGGGGAAATATTTTTGGTGTAATAATGGATTATTTATTTTTAATATATGTAAATAAATAATTTAGGTATATAATAATTACTTACAAGCTGTAAAGAGGCTTGTAAACCTAATATAGAAATGCGAGTAGTTTGGTGGGTAAAAGGCTTCATGAGGGTGATCCTGAGGCAGGCAACTCCCCTTTATTAGCATAGGAAGGTCCCAACGCGTCGTATTTATACAGCACAGCGTGTGTGCCGCACTCGAGCGATAAACGTTTTCGTATATTTTTTAATTACTTAAAGTATATTGTTACTTAAATAAAACGTTCCTTAAATTTACAAGTTATTTCGAGCTAAACGTACCAAATGAATGGATCAAGTACCTTATTCTTATAATTTAAATTCAGTGTTTATGCGTAAAAATACCTCGAATTTCGTACGTTTTTTTGTTTTCTTTTTGCGAGGGCAGGTGAAAATGTTCTAAAGACACTATCTCAGGGTAGTAGTGTGGGATTCTACCCACTAAAAACACCTCCCTTTCCAACGATGACTGTGTGTATCTTCCTGTGGGACCGTCGTTAGACATTACTTTACAGGAAGCAGTCGTAGCGTCAAGCTCTCTCTGTCTTCTTTAAACATTATTATTTCTCTCTTTTTCGTAATTTCTTAATCTTTGAATTACTGTAGAGGCATATGCGCTTACTTTATTCCAGGTATTAGGTGAAAGCAGCATATTAGGTACCAAATTACCTGGTGTTATTGAGGTTCCAATATCGCTTTCTAATGCTCGTCTCCCATATGAAAATCTCGAGCAACTGAAAAACACGTGTTCTGGTGTCTCATTAACTCCACATTCAGGGCATGCAGGTGAATTATCTATGGCAAACCTGTAGAAGTATGCCCTGAGATTTTCGTACGTGTGTTTGTATGTTTGTTTGTATGTACCTTCAGCATACAAATCTAAATGTGTGGAGTAATTTCAACCGAATTTTTCACAAGCTATCTTTGCGGCTTGTAAATCAGCACTGTCGAGGTAAGACACGGGGCGGGGGTGGAGGGCGCGGAAATTGTTAAATATGCAAAATCGGTCAATATTTCCGTCGAACAAATACATTACGGAGTCTATTACTTATACGGTTTTTCCCGCGACACTACTCGTATCCGTTCTACTCTAATGACATATAGAACTTATAGCAGGATACGTAGCCTGCCCGTATGCGTGCGTGCGGCGACTACGACGGTCGCCAGAAACAAAAAGTATCATATATTAAGTAAAATGTTAGTTATATTTAAACATTAATATACCGAGCATCGCCGAGCATCCAAAGAGTGTTTTATATTACAGTACAAATAGATTAAGTTTAGTATTTAAAATAGACTTCACAAATGTCATTTAATCTTTCATTAGAACGGCCGTGATTGCAGATATTTTTTCAGTGGAATAATAGAGGCCATCGTTGTCAACTACGTTTCTGAGACGTCGGTCAATGGACTGAATTTTATCTCATAGCAGATAACCAGGAGAACAATTTCATGCCTCATAAGACGACGATTCCCATTCCTCGGTTTCTCATACAATCCTATTCTCTACGTGAGGAATATTAATTTTGGAATGAAATGTTTGTATTATCTATGTAACATAAAAATTATCGTGCATTGTTACTTATGAAGCCTTCTTGCCATCTATTAACTACTACTTGGGGACCCGGCGTTAACTGGGTATTTATTTATATTATCCTGGTACATTATTTAATTATTGGTCAACATTTAGTAAATCATCAACGAAAACGTCATAATATGAACCTCAAATATACTCCTGGTATCTCGAGAGAGTCCAAAATACCCCCGGTACAATAGTAGGTATAAATATTGTTTCAGTATTATGCCAGAATAAAAACTTTCCCCCACTTGATGGATAAATTTTTACATAAATCGCATATTAAAGGTCATAATGTAACAGCGACTCGCATTACTCCTGTTTAGACATCAAACTCGATAGTTACCTTTTCATTTTTAAAACAACAATTACTAAATTTTAAAATTTACCTGACGTGAGAAATAAAACCAATTTATGTATACATCGTATCGACGATCCAAAGAAGTTCATTTTTTCTCAGCCTGCTTATAACTTGCAGTTGGTTTCCACGCCGTGGCAATTCCAAGATGTCTTCCCGTATAATTAATATTTTGATTTATATTCGTATGGTAGTAATATCTTCTGCAATATATCGAAATTAAATATGCTTGAATATTAAAATTAAATGTCCTTTTTTTAAACCCCTCAAACTTTCTCTGAAATCCGTTTCGGATTTTAATTGAGCCAAACATGCGGACAGAGACAGACAGGCAGTTCAATTTTATTTATTAGTATAGATTAAGAATGTATTGCTTAAATAAGTGGTTCAATAAATTAAAAAATTATTTCACGCTAAACAGACAAATATATTTCCCATTTTTGGGAACTTATTCATACATATAATTAAGGAATTATAAAATTGGTTAGTTTGATAGAACGATGCGTTTACATTGTTACCGTATAAAGTGACTTTTTTATTATTAATTTATTTATAGTCGCATAAACAAAAAAGTCATTAGCGACTTACACGAAATTACAATATCCGTTACATTATTGGACTTTAAATTAACAATTTTGTACATTTTTACTTAACATTTATATATTTTGTGCTAACCTTAAATGTACCTAAAAGAATATATACTTAAAGTTTACATTTTATGGTATAAATCGGTTTTTAAAGTGACTTTTATAACGCTATAAAATCAAAGAAAGAATACGTTACAAGTAGTGACAATGTGTTGATATTGAAAGGATGTTGAAAAACAAGATTTAAGTTTTAAGCTTGTGTAATGTTGAGCATTACACAATTACATCAACGACGGCTCGGTAAGGATAAAGATATTTTCAGTAACAGAAAGAGACCTGTAAAATTGTTTGAGGGAGTCTGCGAATTACAACCAAGCCGTAATTGTTCACGTAACCATAACCTAACCCATGTTATTGGCTTTTATTATCGATTAGGAGAAAAGTATTATGATTAATAACACTTAACAATAGGTTTATCAATATTTTTCTCAAGCCCTTCTCGTGGTAAGGTGTTGATATTGTTAAAGGTTTTCATTATGCAATGTTTTTAGCAATAAATAAAACAGTATGATTTTAATAGAGTCCAGGCACTATTAAGTGATAAAAAACAAACAAAAAATCTTTCAATATTCATTTCAAATGTTCGAATTTTATTCCAATAAGTGACTTGCAGTTTTCTTAATTTTATTTCGCCTAGCCGTCCTTTATAGCCGTTTTAATTAAATCTAAAACAAAAACAGACAGTCCGGTAGGGAAATTTTATATTCATCGCAGAGGAGTTTGTCGTATCACCTTGGCTGTGCTGCTCGCTGCCCGCCAGCGACGGCTCCCCATCTGTGTAATGAGGTCGTAAAACTGTGCGGCACGTTCGCTCCCCCTTTGCCGACAATAATAACTTCTCTGCCGCCCGCGCCGCCTCCCTTGGTTCAGCCGTAATGAACGCCAGTCACTCTGCCGGCTTATATCGCTCAGGTAGGGGCTTCCATGATTAAAGGTGTCATGCTATAACCAACACCAATTAAACTACCTCTTACCACTTTACACGTAAATCAGGTTAAAAAACAATAAACTTTCATTTAATTTCATATGCGTAGATTAATTTTATTAACGCGCATTGTGTATGAGATACATATACCGCGGTAGTATGCCAAAGAAATTAATGATGTTATAAAACCTAAATTAAATTAAGGTGTAAAAATAAGAAAAAATGTAAAATAGATATTTAGTAGCAATAAAACACGAATAGAAATATGTTAGGCAAAGTAAATATGCTTTGCGTTGTAATTATTGGGTATTAACATAATTTATTTTGCAATTTATACATAAAAATCAAATACCACGTAATTTTTTAATGAAAGTCAATTCATTCGCCATTAACAGACAATATTTTAAAATCAGAATAGGAAAGGGAAGAGAAGGTTTTGTAATTGGGGACAATGGACTTGGTGAAATAAATCAAAAGTGGAGACAGGATAGTAGAATTTTGCATTAAGCACAAATTATTAGTGACAAATAATCAAGAATCATGATAGAAGACTCTAAACGTGGAAGAAGCCGGGAGACAAGGACCAACTGGACTGCACAATGGTGAGATAGATATATAGGAATCAGGCGCTGAACTGAAAAACCTACCCAGGATCAGATGTGAACTCGGATCATAGTTTCTTGTTATGAAATGTAGGATGGAAATAAAGAAACTCAAGAAAGAAATTAAAACAAATAGATAAGAATTAGAAAAACTGAACCAACAGGAAGTGCTTTAGAGTTTCAAAGAAGAAATAGTCGATTAGTATATAAAGAAGAAAGAAACAATATAAAAGAGAATGAGCAAACTTAAAGGACGAAATTACTAGAGCAGCCGACGAAAAAGTACGAGGAATAGCTCAGACCATTTGAAAAGCATGGATAACACAAGAAATAAAGAAACTTATTGGGGAAAGGCGTTTGAATACATTTAGGTTTTTGATAAATATCAAAACAAAAAAATTAATATATATATATATATATATAACTCACAACGTCTTTAGACATCGCCACATATTTCAATAGAAATTACGATGCTTACGCTCATTTTTAATAATTAAAAAATTATTCTGTATTTAGTTTCTATAATTTTATTCCTTCATTTATGTATATATTATTTACATAAAATTACTTCACAGCTGATTTTTAAAAGATATAGTAAGATGAATAAAATAACTACATTTGTTGACAAAATACAAGTTTTATTCAGCTAAACGTTTCGTTTCGACTTCATCAGGTAGTAAGGAGATATAAATAAATAACTTCACGTTTCTAACTACCAACAACAAAAATGCACAAAAAAATATAAATTTAATTTGACAATATTTTGCTAAAAATTAATTCAAATTTCCAGTTCTTAATTATTAAAAACTATAAATTCAAATGAATTATTTTAATTGTTTGCGTGAAACTAGAAACCTGAATAAATTGATTTATATCTCCAAATTTTAGGAATAAACGTAGTAGTTGAATAAAATTTTTGATATGGGCCTTATCTTTATTCATTATTTCTGTTACATGTTTCTAATTGTTTATTGATATAACATGTCCTATTCTTGAAAAAAGGACTAACGGAGTAAATAAATTTACATACTCATATGAAGTATTTATTTCTCATGAGAGTAATCTATATTGCGGCTTCTCCCCTATAATAACATAGGAAGGGGTGGAGTTGGAAGGGGAACTGACCAGCAGGAAGTTTTTCCCCAAACTCCAGTCCATTTATTTCCGCTGCAACTGATTTAAGGATGGTGGTACGATCACGTTACGTTACACTTCTTCCGTTACATTAAGTTCGTATAGACAATCACTCCGGATTACCCATAAGTCTCGCGTCAAAATTAGCCAATTTATTATTGATAGAGTTCCGACATTAACAGTTTGCACATAACACGGATTTAGGAAATTAATTAAGTATGAAATTAACAAATATTTTACGGGGGGAGACTGTGAATTATGTGTGCTTCATTTGAGATGAACCAACCATAACCCATCGTTGACCTGTAAGGTAGGCAATGCGGCCAGCAGACGTGACGGATACGTTGCCAGCTTTTACGCTCGTATTTGACGTCAAAAACGCCTTGCTTGTAAGTTGTTGCTCCACAGGCAATTTCACGATTCACTTCACTTGATATTACAAATCATACTCGAACGAAACTCGTAAAAATGTATTACTTCACTACTGTCTTGGCTTTGCAATCACGTTTGAACCATTGAATGAAAACTGCTTCTGTACGTATTTTATGAAACAAACAATGTGGACCAGGAACAAAAGTCTACAACATAACGAAAGTGACATTGGATTTTCCGCTACACCTAAAATTTTAGCAAGTATTTCGGGGATCACTTACTTCGGTTATACAGTTCAAAATATTAGTTGATTTGTGAATCGATCAGGGCACTTAACTAAATATTTTTCAATTGATGAAAACCTTCAATAAATGTACAACTAAATAAGGAAGACAGTTTCAATTTTAGGTCCAGTATAGAAGCACTGATTCAAATTAAATGCTTTCAAATAAAGGTCGACTTTGAATAACGAGAAACTCATTTAAAGGACTGTAGTATGACATATCCTTGCCTAGTACGAGAATGAAGGAATATCATCTTTGGCAGCAAAGAGAGAGGAGAAAGGTATTATCTCTGGATATGTCATGTTAACTGCAGATAATTGTTTTGTATCCTAAATGGAAACTGATGGTTAACGAGAGTTATGCATAGACAGTTATTTTGATTAGAAACGAATGAGTAGTAAGTTTGTTTTACTGTTGTTTTCTAAATCGGCAGAAATTTTTGATTCATAAACTTGTGTATCGTGGCGTAGGAAACTGTGTTAAATATGTTGTTTCATGGTATATAAACATTGTTCATTTGTAGATTTACTAAATGATGATTGCAAGCGATGATTTTTAATCCGGAAGAAAAGAGTAGAAATTTTATATCTGATATGTAAGGTATTACGACGTCATCAGCATTCTTTCTCATAACAACGAGCCGGAAATATTCAAGTTAAAGTTATCTTGAATTGGAGATAGGATTACTACATTTTGGCGCCCAACGTGGGGTACTACTTCACAACCCTGAGAATAAGTGTCTCACGCTCTACCGACGGAGCTAGCCGTGCACATGTAAAGTTAAAGTAATATTTAATTTCGGATAGGAATAAAACAGGACTAAAATGTAAAGACTGAATCCTGTACTTCCACTTGGTACGTGGCTCTCCTAACCAACTGAGCTATTCGAGTCGACTCCATGCATTGTATAAATCCTAACAAAGCCTTACTTAGAATTTTTTAAATCTCATTATTCACAAACTAATCTTGGGCTTCAACGAAATATGGGCATTCTATGATGGAAATTGAAGGCTTTGATCACAATTAGAAAAATATAATTTTACTGAACTAGATGCAGAGTAATAGATGAATTTCTTCACTTATTGAACTTTTATTAGATCCGGGTTCAATCCCCGGTCAGTTCAACATTTTTCCCATCCTGATCTTGAATTTATTGTAGTTGATACATATTAAGGAAAAACCCTATTAAAAAATCATAAGTTTCAATGTTATGTAATTTAAGAATTTTATTAATAACGTATTCCTGAGGTTACTGTAACTATTTGAGAAGTATGTGAACACCGGATATTGGCCGGGTATCTGTTTGTATCAACCCGGAATTAATTCGAGATGAATTTCTTCATCAACTCCTGTTATATCTGGCATATTTTAGGACCATTAAGACCTGGTTGTATAATCCCTGACCTAACTTCCAATCCGCCGGCACTTGAATCAATCCTGTTATATGCTAACCGATATATAATTCCCCTTGTATAAACAATTCATATGTGCTTTAGGGGAATTAAAAATTAGGATTATTGTAATAGTTCTATTTTTAAATTTCAGTTCCATTAATTGTTAAAATTTTCCTTTTAATTGTGAAGACTAACAATTCTGTTATAAGATATTGGTTTTGCCTGTTATTTCTCTCTCTTCGCTTGTGAGACATGAACGTCTAAATTCCTTGATTCCGTAAGTAAATTTTAATTTTATGTCACAATTATATTATAGATATTATATTGTAAATATTTATTTTGCATTTTCAATATGAAACATCACCAGATGAGGTTTCGAATTGAGTAACGTAAGATCGTGTACGAACTACTATCAATAAAATTTATACTAATTTTTTCTCACTCATAGGCTGTTTTCCTATATATGAAGAAATATTTTTGTATTTATAAGAAATTGCAAATATTTCCCAAATTAAAGTGTCTTACAAAATTTTAATGTTTAAAGCATTAAATTTTCAAATATTTCAGGAATATATCAAAGATATAATGATGGCCAAAGTTAGAAAATATTTTACTTAAATGATTATATTAACAGCTTGACAGCCTTTTATTCACAATCTTTGTGGACCTCTTCGATTATGATACATGTTGTAGTGGAGTCATTTAAGATTCCCCACTTTAAGAGGTTCACAAGGGTTTTCTACAGTTAAACCACTCTCAGAGATTATTGTCATCTTCCGGGCTAATTTAAATAAATACCAGGGCAACTCCGGACAACCAGCAAATATGATACAGTTAATGACTATTAGCCACCTTTTTTATCATTTTAAATATTTTTATGTCTTCAAAATTTTGATGCAACAACTTTTCTCTACAAATTTATATCACCTACAAGAGGTTACATCATATGATTGTGATGACGATTGTACACGTGTACAGGAACGTTGTGCTGTTTACTAAATAAAAAGGTCTGTCAACGGTAGTTATATATGTCTCACCAGTTAAGATATTCCTACTTAATACCTCTTAAATTAACATGAGTAGTTAATTATCTCCCTCATTTATATATATAAATTAACATTTAATTAAATTTTATTATTTGTGGGCTACATTAACCAAGTAATATATTTACAT
Organism: Eucriotettix oculatus; assembly: GCA_034510155.1. Taxonomy (NCBI): domain Eukaryota; kingdom Metazoa; phylum Arthropoda; class Insecta; order Orthoptera; family Tetrigidae; genus Eucriotettix; species Eucriotettix oculatus. The sequence continues at coordinate 74,404,342 of CM067378.1, read as the reverse complement.
TCTCTTTCTTCATACATCATACGAATTTTATACTTCATTTCGTCATTACGTATTTTCGTATATATTGTAAATATTGCTTTTTTTACAGATTTTTTCTTCAATACATTTTATTTAGTTATTTTCGTATATATGTATTGTAGACTGTGAATCGTATGTTACATTTCCTACTACCTCAAATTAATGCTAATTAAATCAATGCGTTGGAATATATGCCATGCTGGCTTCAACTGAAACTTGATCCAAAGAGTAGCAGATGAATGGTGACGGCTTTCCCATTTTAATAGCTAATTATGCCCTTCTGGTGCGTTCGCCTATGGCTCGTCGCTAGGGCGGGGATGAGTGTGAGTGATATCTTTGTCTGCGGCGACGTATTATCTTGGAACACAATCCCTTCCCGAAGCTTGAAGCCTGAGGCCTGGATGGCCCGCTGCCAGCCTCCCGGGCCCAATCTGTCGAGCGATTGACGAGACGCTCAAATTGCGTGGAAGTGGGATTGTGCCCTAATTGGATACGGTGACGAAGGCGTCCGGGCTTCCGTTCGATATTAACGGCAACTCCTGCATTAATAATAAAGTGGCTCCCCACGTCTCCGTAATGGATGTACGTGAGACTTCCACGTTCTATTATTAAACCGGTCGAGCAATGATATATGTAAAAATGTCAAGCGATGCGCGCATTACCTGTTTTACGCACGTGTTTCAGATATGTATTAAAAGAAGTGATGACCATCGTCCACGCAATACCCACATGTCAGTTTCTCAGAGTCAGTCATTTTCATGCGCAGATATTCCCCCCTTCATAAATCCAACAGTAACATACATTTTGATGAGACTCGGTGTCGTATCATTATTTTCTAACGAGTGACACAGATGGTATCAGATCAAATCTTTTACGTCGAGTAAACGTGACTCTAAATAGAGCAGTCCAATTTGTGAGCTAAAGCCTATAGATTATTCGTAATGTATTCGACTTGGTTGGATACAATTCATTTGTATTCCTAGAATGTATTACATATTTAAAATTTTTCTCATTAGTATTCGTTTCGTATGCATTGAGGAAAGAATAATTGATTGTAATGGAACACAAAAACAGGACGTTTATCTCCTACTTTTCCAACTTTAACGTATCTGAACGTCTTCAAGTATGAAGGAAGTATTTGGTACACGTATTGCGAAAATCAACAGTTAAAGGACAGGTGCAGCTATACTAAACTTACATATTCAAAGACTCATTCACAGGCATTTCTATAATTAAACGAATGATAATCATAAAGTGTTGGTCCACAACCATTCTGGTTAGGTGATGACTAGACTGAAAAATAGCGGACAGCAATGCCACAATAAGTTGTAGGACGCGTTGTAAGGAGTTCCCTTGGAAACTCTTGAGGGTATATTAGTCATTGACTAGTGAAATCAGCTTAACCTGTTTTTAAAATGAAATATATAATTTTGAACTACGTAAAATTTCCAAAGATTGACTATAGATCAAAAAGTGAGTTTCAGCTGCCGATCTCGGTCTTGTATCCCTCCACCATTACTCCTACGTCGCCAACATATGTGTTCTCTACCATTAAGACAAAAAGGCTGACGAAAATCAGAGATTTGTAGGTAAAAATATAACGGCGGGTAAATGAGAGCCAGGCGGACGCGTGATGCGTGTGTCCCGTTACAATATGCACATCATATATATGCTATCGTCCACGCAATATCCATATGTCAGTTTCTCATAGTCAGTAATTTTCATGTGCAGATATTACTTCCTTCATATATCCAACAGTAACATATTTTGATGAGATGTGAGCTCCAGAATTTATTGTAAATATATATCGGCGTTTAACAATATCCTGCCATGTACGTTTGAGTATGCCTTCTGAAATGCTCTGAATAGTATTTTCGATGAGTTCATGAATGTCACTGAAATGGCATAAACTTGTTCTTCGACGCAGTTCCAGAAAAGGGAATAGAATTCCATGTTGTTCCAAGACTTACGAACTTCATAGAACTAGTCTGGAGGAGCGCCATTTTGTCGTTAAGTTTGTGGGAAAAAGAACTTCTCCAGCATGTCAAAATATGCGGTACCAAATACAGTTGTTTCGGCGAAGAAAAAATATCCAATTACTTTCTCCTGAGACAAACAGCACCAAGTATTCAACTTGGGACTATGATGAACGTTCTCTGAAGTAGTGTGAAGATTCTGTGATCACCAGCTTCGTTCGAGAAGAAAATCCTGGACATGAAATCAGGATCAGCGCCGAGACAGTCTAGCATCTAGCGAATTCCACTCATGTGGGCGTGTAGTTCGGTTCAAGATGTTGCAAAAACTGCACTTTCTATGCGCACAGTTTGAGACGTTTGTGGAAAATGTTCATTTTGGTATTTGTGTTTTCCACGAAGCTCTTCTTATCGACCCTCCGTGTGTTTCGCTCATGAGCGGCTGGAAAATTTTCAACCATTGCGTTGGATGTTTTGCGACCACAATGCGTCTTATGCTTTTAGCAGTTCGCGCATCATAGTTGAAGACTCCCCGAAACTTCCTTTGCACTGTAATAATTGTTTTAAATTCTACAAATCACAAAGCAGTTAGCGTTTTCATCTGTCGCCATTTTGACCAATGAATGAAGAAACTGTCTTTGCAGCATCTACTTACAGGATTCTAAACTCCTTGAGTTTTTCTTTCATATGAAAGTTGTAAGTCTCAATCTTCAACTGTTTACATATCAAATACAATTTCAATTAGGGAGTTTTGAATGGACCATCCTTGTGTTTTTGTTGTAACTGTACTACAGTTTCCAACCAGGTGGCGTTTACGAAACACGACGTTAAGTCGACTACAAGCACCGTTTACAACCTATAGACATCGGCTATAATTTTTATGCAGTACGACAGGACTGTGTACGGGTTTTCTCTTTTATAACAAGACGTTTATTCAGGGTGAAAATTATATTAACATTTACCTAGGATAATGTTCCATTAAATTGGTAGTTGAATGATCTTAAGACTAAATTAGAAAAGACTACACTTACAGTCATGTTCAAGGATCTACTCCAGGAATATCTTTGTTCATTACTACAATATAGAATAATCGAAAGCTACAACAAATAATATTAGACGCTGACTTTTTTATCTCAGTAAATTTTGCTAAACAAACCACATTCAATTAAGGGGTTAAGACAACAATTTACTGTTTTGCAATACTTTTCATTGCATCTGACTCTGATTACCAGAATTACCGATATAGTGATGAAAAAAGCTTTGTTTTAAGTCAGTCTTAATTTAAATAAAAAACGATAATTAATTATGGTTTATCGATCTTGATTACAGAGAAGCTTTTGACACATCCCAAATGTTGTAAATAAACCAAATTAGTGCACAAAAATCCTTGAAGACACTGCTTAAGAATAATGATTTTAAAATAAACAGGAGTTATTAAACCGTTGATCAATCGTCTCCTGTCTATGAATTTGGTATGGAAACTATGACCTTTTAAGGATTAATTTATTGCTGAATAAATGAAATAGGCAAATAAATTTCTGACGTGGAACCTACTAGATAAGAATACGCATTCTAGTTTCTGGGAATCAATTATAAATACAATTTTAGTGACTTTTTTACGGTTGGTATTTTTCAGTTACGATACATTAATATTTCACAGTTTCTACAATATATTAATGACGGGTTCCACGTAGAGTGGCCTGATTTATGGGTGTCGGCGGCTCCATTTTCTTTGGTATGAAAATTACGCACACATACATTGTGCTAATAGCAAATTCTTGTAAGAGAAAGTAAAGTACTGGAATGAATAGAATACCAAGTCAGCATGTGACGCGGGGCCGTGCCTAGTAATGAATGATGTAATTAGTGAGAATCGTGGATGTAGATAAAACAAATAAATGGCTCTTACATGAAAGTGAAGCCGTTAATAATTCTTCTTGTTAATTGAATGCGGGAAAATTTTAAGTTAAGATACCCATATTCTATAAAAATTACCGACATTGTAAATTTTTAACTTACTGTTACTGACTAATAAAATGTTTGTAATTCCTACATTTAAATTGATAGTTAGCTTGAATATATTTAATGATAAAAATATAAGATTTACTAAGATAAATTTATGACGTCGACCATACTTTTGTTCAGAAAGTTATTCAGACATATATATGCCACAAAGTAATTTATATTATTTACGGCTGCAATAATGAATATTTTTCATTAACTTTACTGTATTTCAAGTCAATATTATTACTACAAAACAGTATATACGACTTAGGAACTGAATAAAGAGATATTTCCATCCAAAAAAATATATTTAACTTAAATACTAACTCATTAATTGTAATAGGAATTAGGTAATCAAATTCAAAAGTATTAATAATTATTATTTTAATTAAAACCTTGCAACAGGATAAATGAGCAACGTATAAAAACGAAATGCGTTAAAAATGTGAAGCAATCGGAATGATTCGGACTTAAAAAGTGTCACGGTGTTGTACAGGTTGCATTTCAGAAGTTACGCTCACTTTTTGTGACGAGTATTAAGCACATTATACTGTTCCTGTTTTAACCCAATATTTATGGGTTAGTTCGATCCTAAGGAGCCATTTTAAATCTTATATAATAAGTAATTAAATTGCCATATTTATTCTCCGCTTGGGATTATATTTACTAAAATTCCAACATTTTTCGATCGCTTAATATTGACAGATATCTATGAAATTTTAAATTTATAAATGAAACTAAATATTTCCTGATTTACAGGCTTGAATCCTCTCGGCCTGTGTGGTTTTCTGAAATTTACATCAAACTGTTTTCATTTAATTATAGGATTTGAGTCAACGCATCAGTTATCGTAAGACAGAAATAATATATAAATCTGCGTAATAGTAAATAGAAGCATAATCCACAAATATAACTATTAATAAAACTACTTACGTTAAATAATTTTTGACAAGAGTGTATTAATTCCTCACCTGCGCATTTCGATCTATATAATTTTATTTCTCGGGGATAATTTAGAGACCTGTAAGATAATAAATTACTATTGATGACATGAAATATGGTAAGTATAAAGTGGGATTTGGAGAGAACCAAAGTAGAACATAGAGGTAGTAGTGCAATGTTAGGATAACCGCGTTGGGGGCAGCGAGATAAGATGGATACGAATCTGAGCTCACGTAACAGTGATTGATGCGTCCGGAAGCGTTCGCTGCGTCCTGATTGCGTCTTGGGGAGGGACAGATTCAGCTCACAGTCGCAATTTCTGCGCCGAGGGATCAAGGACGAAAACGTTTGTCTTCCTTTATTAATTTGGTCTCGAAAAGTGCACACGATTTCCTGTTAAATCACTAAATCCTGAAAGCAGGGGAACGCAATAACTAAACTCTTATATATTTAATGGACAAAAGATCGCCTTCTACTCATTAAATAGGATGAGCAATGTTATGGTATTTGGAGTATGCTATTTCACTGACATGAAAACCGAAGTTTCATTTTTATCAGTTTCTGCCATTCCTAGCATAATACTTACATATTAATTCAATTTTATCATTTTGTATTCACGTTCAAATTATCTCGCAAGTAGTCTAGAAGAATATTTTACGTAATGCGGATGACCTAAATGAGTTGAAGGTTTGTAAAATATAATTTTCTATATATGTTATAAATGACACGTACACGTCAAAAACATAAAGTTAAGGAGTATATAATTAGGTTTTAATTTCACCTCGTAGCAGTAATTGAGAACCACTCGAGTTTCCAAAAAGTTACATATTATAAAAATTTAAATTTAATGACCTATTTTAACAAACTTTTTACAAAAGAAATAATTAATCATTAACCAAAAATCAAAAAATCATATTATTACAGAATTCTCTGACTCATTACTAGCTAATGTGCGAAGATTTTATTAATATATTTAAACGTCAGTTTTTAGTAATAACAACCCATTTTAAAAACACTCTTATAATGAAAGAATATTAGTTAATATTAGTTAATTTTATCTTTCGGCCTTGCTCTTTTTGTTATATCTTAGGTGATTTATTTTATTGACAAGGACCACAATTTATGGTCGAAACGTCTACTCTAAGTTCAAAAATATTTTTAAAAAATTGTGTAAGTCTGTTATATGAGTCGTTAACTCTTCATATGTTAAATAAGTTATGTTATTATTTACATGTTGCATGTATAGTGGTTTACTGTAGTTTCAAGAGTTAAAACGAAAGTATTGTATAAAAAAGCTGTAGTCTACATATAGATATTAAATAAGAATATACACATTATTTTTTAATGTTATTAAAAAATGTTAAAGTTATATAGCATACACTATTTTCCAAATCAATTATTCGATAGTTACGTTTTATATTTATATTTGGTATCGCTTTGATTCAATCTTTTTTTGGATGGATATTCGAGACTGTGGTATTTAATGTGTATTTTGCTTCGTCGAATATCAAAGCCTCAATCATTTTATATTGAGTGCTCAGATCCAGCATGATCATCAGTAATTTAAAGCTTCGAAACCTGGCAAATACAAGGTTCAAATGAATTAAGGAAAAGACAGGTGCCAATCTATCCCGGCTGCAAATGTTCCTCGTTACAAGTGTTATGTTTCACTATGTATGACGCTCTAGCGTGGACTGACGCACGATTTACAACTAAGCTTTTCGAAGTTGGTCAAGTGTTATTTCTACATAATTTTAAAACCATGAAAATGTATATATTTCAAACATGCTACTTGGGTAGCATAATAACTAGGGATGGTAGAAGTACAGTAGACATAAAGAGTAGGATAGCACAGGCAACGAAGACTTTGCAAAAAAGAGGAATTTACTTTTGGGTAATATATGTGAGAATATTAGGAAATCATTACTAAAAGTGTTCGTATGGATTGTGAAGTTATATGATTGCGAAACGTGGACGGTAGAAGTTACAGAGGGAAGTGTGTGGGGTAATAACAGAAGAGGGCGGCCAAGGATGGATTACACAAAGCATTTTATGGACAGTGTAGTAGTTATACGGAAATGTAAAGGCTTTCGCAACATTGGTTCGCTTAGCGTGTTGGATCAAGCCAGTCTTAGGATTGAAACCCAAACGCACATAACAAATATAATTGTGATACTTATTTCCAGTAAAATACTTTTCATTTTGATTTAATTAAGGAATTGATTGGCCCATTAAATATAATTATCTCAGGAAATATTGTAAATTACTTTTCTAATGTGTATGTCGAAAAGAAGAGAATTCAAACAAATTGACTTCAATGGTTCCTCGAATCATTTACAGAACAGTGCCATTTACATATAAAATTCCTGTACTTTCAAACAATTAATATCGAGGTTTTAGTATTTCTGTAATGTCTGTAAAACATAGTATGAAAAGATTTATTTATTTATTCTCCAGTCAAGGTGAACTTTTTAGGCTTATAAATAATTCAAAATATTTTCTCCTGATTTCATCGATTAGATTTGCACATTTGTATTAAATGTCATCTCATTTCAACGAGAAATTTATTTTAAGGTTTCTCTCTCCTGTTTAGGTCTTATTTATATTCATTTTCATTCGAATTTAATCCCCCCAATAATGCATGTTTTATATTTATTCTTGTTTCAAAAACATTGAAGAACAATATTATTTATTATCGAAAGTTCTTAATGAAATAACAATAAGCTATTACTTACCCCGGGAAATAAAAAACGACACAATAATTATGACTAAATATTATGAATTATGTGATTCGTAATTGCCATATGATGATATTACGTATTATTAATATTTCCGATGATGAGTCATCTAGTTGGTATAAACTACATTTTAATTTTGCTAAAATAAAGGCAATAATATGAATTTTCTGCATATGTACTAGAGCATATTAATTACTACACATTTAAATTCTTTTTACAGTTGATAACGGTCGAATTAGTCAGTAAATAAAACCTTGAAAATCATTACCCTGTATTTAGTTGGGTATATACTTTCCAATAAATTCAATTTTTTTCTGTAAAAGTTATTATATTTATTTAGAAACATTTCACAAAAACAATAACAGATCAATATCATAGATTATGTAGCAAAATACTATTTACTTGTAATCTAAGTTATTACTTAATTATTTAAAGGGTACTGTGTTTTATATGTATTGGGTACACTATTGAATCGTGGTATCATGTCTTAATTACATATTGGGTATTAAAGTAAACGAGCAGCCCATAAATAATCATTCTGGCTAAGCACGTTAAAGGATCTCTCCTTGTAAAAGAAATCACATGTTTCTGTCATAATACTCTTAATAAGCACGAAATAAGCTAAATTTCTTTCTTAGTAGAAATACATTTAGATATATCAGATCGGAAGCACGTATGCATTATAATCGCTTACACGTTTCATTTTTATTTGTGAAACTGCAGTGAAATCTGATCTTTGCTGCATTTCAGGTACAACGTAAAACCATGTATTTTTTTTCAAAGAATAAATTATATGAAACCAACATGAATGGGCATTTAGTATTGCAGCCCTTTGATATCATTAATTAGGTTGGTATTTGTGGATGGAATGTAAATTAATGAATAACACGGATACGTTTCAAATTACAATTATTCAGAGTGCATTTTCCATCAGCAGTCCACTGAACGAAATAATGAAATGTATAAATATTTTTAAAATATTGACAAAAAAGAGACCAAAAGTTAGCAATGATATAATTCATTTGAATTGAAATAGTTTCGTTCCCGAACTTTCGGGAACTACTCCGTTCTTTAATTAAAATATAACAAAAAATTCATACTGCTGTTGGTCTGGGACCGAAAAATAAATAAATTAAAAAATAAATATGACTTGTTATTATAAATTAAACACAAAGAATGGCCAAAAGTTGGAACTGGAATATTTTATTTGAATTGAAAAAGTTTCGTTTAATTTAATTCCTTTATTTATAGTTATCAGATTCAATCATGGTGATCTTCACAAATAATTTAATTTCTCCCGTACGGCGTAGTATTACCTGCATATATTCAAGTCTGTATTATTTGAAAACTAATAAGCTGTCTAGTTATTTAGTACCTTCTTTTATAATAATAAATGATGTGGCTAATTATAATGAATTCTCTTAAAATTTGAGATGACAAATAATATTCAAATTCTTTTTTAGCCTGCAAAAATAATTATAATGTAGGTAATTTTTTGTCTATTTCATATTTATTATGAAATATGTAACTATTAACTGTCTGAAAATGAGAAATTCGTAGGATGAATAAAAAAGGAAAAAATCATTTAGCTTTGACGGAAATTATTAAGTCTATTAAAAAATAGAATTAATGTAATAATATATTAATAATTAACGAAATAAATATTTGGTTTTCTTTATCACACCTTTCAAAACTTATATATGGACTGACAAGTAAAATTATTTTCACGGTTTCACGATTCCAATGAAACAAAGCCAGTTGTATCACTTTACAGGTCTCTTCTCCTTTCCCTTCCTTTGATGGTACTCTTTTTTGTTGTGAATGTTCCATGAGTTCCTTTCTTGTCCGAGGATTTCGCGACGTGATGAACTCCGGAGTGTTTTTTCCCGAAAAAGGTCGACACTTGTGTGTTTCACTGGATTCTCTATTTAAGTCTGCTAAATATTTCCCAGTTAATATTAGTTTTAGTTATTTAGTTTTCTACCATTGTTTTTCGACTCATATATTTTTACAATCTACGTTAATTTCATTTGATTAGAAAGCATTTTCTTAGGTTTTTTGAGCTTCAAAGAATAACATTTTGATTAAAAGTTTTTAAAATAATTTTATGTTACATGTAATATAAAAAATAGTGAAAATTAAAAATTAGAATCATATTAATGTGGATATATTTCAGGGGATGTAAAGTCGTATGCATCGTAACATAGACCAGCTATGTGACAAATTAAAGAATTAACGTTGTGTTTGCAAGGTCACATACCACACTAGGATTAACATGTAATAAATAAAATAATTTCCCATGATTTAGACTTACCATAAAATTATCTGGGCTCATGTATACCATCAGTTTTATTATAGGTTGTAGAAGTGACTAAAAATATGTTTAATGAGAAGATTGAAAATTTTTTGGAGGACAAACAGATATATTGCAAGCTTAGTAATGACACGAGGAGAGTTATAAAAAATATAAGTAAAGTCAAGAAATACAAGTTTATTGGTAAAAGAAGAAGGCACAACTGATATCTAGTTATTATGTTAGTTCTAGGAAAAAGGGTTGGTTAAATCGCAACAAACTGACGTATTGTTATGTCCCATGGTAGATGGAACAGATAATATTACGTGTAACTTGTCTAGATTTATTAAGGATATGTTCTAAGAGCTTAAAATTAAAAATAATTTTATTTTAATAATAGTTTGGAACGTAATCTATATAGACGATGAAAACGCTTCGTTTCGATGTGAAATCCGTCTGCAATAATATAGTTACGGATAGTGGAAATAAAGGTAACGAAGCAGCTGATCCCGCGGCTAAATTTGAAAATTATCCAGCATAATCCCAACTAACCTGCCAGTGTCCCACAAGAACGCTAAAAATACTATAAAAGCCAAAATCAAGGATAATTGGAACAATAAATGGATAAATAAACGGACTGAACTCCATGAAATAAGGAACAATATCTACGAAATACAACCCAACCTATACAACTTAAACAGACGTGTCGAAACAGTATTCACCCGTCTAAGAATTGGCCATTCTAGACCCTCTCATGGACATTTAATGGCCAAATCCAACCCAATCATCTGCGACAAATGTAACTCTTCATACACCACCCGATACTTACAAATGAATGTCCGTATATTCTGAAAAAAAAGAAGAGAATATGAAATCCCGGACGACTACAAGGAATGCCTCAAGGAGCCAAGATTTATAAACCCCATATTAAATTATTTAAAAGACAAACCTATTCAATAATATGTAATGTACCTTAAATAGTTTCTTTGGTACCCCTCTTTACAATTATAAATTATTATATTGTATATATTATTATAAATACAGAAGTAATTGTAAAGTGAACGTGGTCACTAATAACTACGTCGGTTGATGTGACAATAAACAAACAAACAAAAAATCGAACATGGCGGAATCAACACTAGTATTAAGAGTAAATAAATGTATTTGATTGTACCGTAAATTGTAAACTATTATTATTTATCAATATTTATATTTAAATTTTTACATTGAAAACATAAATATCAAGTTAAATTGTTTAAAATTGTTAATTTAAAGGTCAAAATGTATTGGTAACTTTAATTTTGTATGAGACGCTAATGACTATTTTGTTGATGCGACTATGAAGAAAATGAAGAAAAAAATGTTTCGTGTAGAGACGAGGTCTATTTCTAGAAGACTGTTCTTCAAAGAGTAGCCACCAATAAATTTTTCTGCAGTATTGATGAATTTTATTTTAAATGAAGAGGAATCTTAAGTAATGCACACTGCTATATTTAAATATGTAGACGATATGTTTGCTGTAATGCATCGAAATAGATAGGAATTAACTTAATAAAATATTCACAAGAATAAAATTGGAGGGTAAAATAGAAACCTTGGAGGTACTGTTAGAAAACTGAATGGTACAAGAAGGAATATGCTACCATTTACCTATACGATAAGTGAAAAACTACTGGTGGATACAGATATTTAATAGCAACTAATAATATAATACAAAATATTTATTACATGGCAAGTAGTCTAGAATCCATAAATAAATAAAAATCGTTGTGGCTTAACATGCTAAAGTTAGTCGAGTTGCGAAGGCCAGTGTTTCGTGGGTTAGGAAGGGAGGGGGGGGAGGTTGGGGGGTGGATAGCCCCCGTCACAAAGGAACCTCGCGCCCACAACAATCGTTCCAGCAGCCCTCGCGGGAAATAAACCGCCCTCCGAAACTAGTTAACAACTTCAAATTGAATTCGGGCTGCAGTCAGATTACCTTCGGCTGGATAGGTGGGCCAACTTCAAAATCAAATTATACGCGAGAGTGAACTGTAGCACTGATTTCTACTTCACGACTGTTTTTCATATTTTTCCGTGTGGGTTTTATTCTGACATCTAATCTCTGTAATAAAGTTTTTCAATACTGGCTTCAGTTTTGCGGCGGTGGGCCGTGGAGAATGTCACGCGACGGGAGGGGGAAAGTTGGTCGAGTTGCTCGGAGGCACGTCGTAAATTGAGATCAATTCATGAAGAGAATCAACATTCCATTAACATATTCATGCATAAGTTCGGTACCGAAAGAAATTGAAATGGCTCTTCGTGAAAAGTTTGCCGTTAGCTGCAGTCTTTTAAGAGTTGCTACGAAACACTTACTCAGGAAAATGATATTCAAGCCTACAAGATCTATATAACAACGTTTGAAAGATATGACCTTGATTATAAATGTGATCAAATCAATAAAAGCGATGTAATAAATGCCATAACTTTCATTGATTTCTGATTTACATTATAATGTCTTCCCTTTCATAACATTTCACTGCCAAAATTAACTTTAGATTGTCCTGCTTAATACGTAAACTCTTTGTAAAGCATAAGTAGATATGTCGTTCATATGCACACATAATTCTGGGATGTACTTGGTGCAACTATTAATCAGTTAAAATTCAAATTCTTCAATTATTATTAATTGTTTATAAAAATAAAAATTTTACATCCAAACATCACCATAATATGGATATGGAGCATCTGATTTACATGTCAGTATTTGTTTGTAAGATGAGTCCTTTCTCTCAAAAAGACATACGTTTTACTAGTCTCCAAAACATTGTGTAGAGCAGTAATTTTTCGCATTGATAACTTATGAATCCAACTTGCCAATATTTTTTGTTATTAATTGGTCTGCTTCTATCAAAAAATTATCATTGTGAGTTAGACAACCCAATATTCACAGGAAAGAATAACATAACTACTTATGCTTCACATAGAATTAGACGCTACTTATTAAGCAGATATGTAGGCCAATTTAAATATTATGCTATCCACGGAAGATAAACCATTCATAATATTTTTGTCAGTATGATTGAAAGACACAATACAATTTAATTATATTAACAAATTTTTTGAAATAAATTTTTTAAATTGATCAAAGATGCATAACTTGTTTATTACGAAACATACTTATATAAATAGTAATTTTGTTTAAATTATCTTCCAAATTAGCTTTATGTATCTTTCTATGAGCGGAAAAAATTAAATTTACGATGGTTGTGTTTATTAATTTTTTATATTTTATATTTTTTACTTTAAACCAAGAACTCACAAACGGAAAGTCTTGTTTGTAATACGAAAATAAATTTTCCATAAAAATGGAATGAAATAGGTGTTTAGGTATATTTACATCACTGTTCAATAGAAATTACAGGTTCAATGTGGCCCCCGCCCCCTCTTTTCTGACCCCTAATCTGTTTAGCTATAATAATGCATAGTATAAGCCAGAAGTGTCAATAAATCATAATAAAAAAAGACGTTGGCTTCTATTTTCAACTTTCATATTTTCGTAATTTTCTACTTTTTAAAAATTTAAAATTTGTGAAAATCATGACGTGATGAAAAGATGTGAATGGAACGTTTAGAGTCAGTGCAAAAATTTCGTAATTATCAAAGGATAAAAAACATGACACTACGCCAATTTTACAGACTTATGTCATTTTATTTATTCGTCCGTCTTTGGGTATTTTGAAAATATTTAATAATTAATAAACTTAGTAATTTTGGGTAACGGAAAAACTGCCTGTAAAAAAAATTGTTTCAATTTTGACGAAAAGGTTAGAAAGTTACGTTTGAGAACAATGGTATGATTAAGATATCGTAGGTCTATTCTATTAAATTATTAAACAATAAACGAGTTAAAATTCACTTACACGTTTTAAATTTACAGACTTGAAGTTTATAAAAATATTCATCAAACATTTTTAATATTCTTCGAAATTCTTAAAAGATATTATACTTATTACAGAGATCAGGTGTTAAAATATTTTCCAGATTAGATATTAATATATTTGTGACAGAGGTTAACTTCAGTAATTTCAATGAATATATTTTTGTAGTTTATTTTAACGTCTTATTAACGATTATAGTCATTAGGGACTACCATATAATCACATTTCATTCAGGGACATTTATGACATAATGATGACAGATTTTTGTTGTACAACCATTTATATCTTTCCTAATCTTATTATGAGCCAGGAACGTGAACAATGATTTTATGGCTCTCTCCGAGTGGGTGAGTTACCCCTTCCTGATCTGGTGAACACCAGTGTGTGCATTATCCGAGACGGGGTGACAGGTATACAGTATGTGCTTTATCGTTAGTATGTTTCAACATCAACTACAAATAGGTCGAGCTTCCCTATTAAATGAGTAAGCATGGTGTTAACCCAACGTAATGAATATCTTTGCTAACTTGTAAAACTTTAATATCTATCAATAGAGTATCCAAAGCATATCTTGATATCAGAATATAATAAGACTTTTCATTTCTCTAAAATTGCTAGTTTATTCCCCAATCCAGAATTTTTAGTTAATGTAACAATTGTTTTTTATATGGATGTGAAATTCATGTTCGTGGGTTAGATTCCCCTTAGAGTGGCCCTGCTTATTACTTCTCAAAAGTAAATAATATTAAGAAATAAAAGTAATGTGTCAAATAAAATCATATGTTGGTAAAACGATATATTTTTTTTATTTCAACTTCCTCCTATTTTAAATTAAGACAAAACCACATTCAATGGATCATTACGTAAGAATTTAAACTATATTTCATAATAAACTTCTAATTTTTTTAAACTTTGTCCGCAATAGAACAAGTAATTCATTCAATTTTTTCCTTTCCTCTGTTACTATAGACACAAAACAGTAACCAAAACATTAGCGCCATGAAGAAAAGAATCAATCAATCCCTAGCATTAAGTAATGTGAGAGTAAACTCACTACCCCAAAGCCGTAGGTTACGGAACTCATAATTTCTCCGAGTAACAAGGGGAAGGATTTAAGGGAAGAGTTGAAACAACAGTCGTAAAAGTCTGTGCCTCAGCTGAGTTTCCCCTAACTTGGTGCAATAAACTTGCATGTTCGTTCGGTCCCACCAGGCTGTCTAAGGTGACATACACGGAGCGAAAGACGGAGATGAAACAGAGAGAGAGAGAGAGACAGAGAAAAAAACTCACCCCGTGCATTGTGCAGGAAAACCACTAATAACGTTCTGAATTGAAGCGACTCCCTAATTTGACGGAATTTCGTACTTGTTTCCATTGAAAGGCTTATGTCGGAGATAATCGTGGCTTAGGACTTACGTCATGAATGGGTCATTACTTGATGTCTATTGTACAAATTTAATCCTTATTCACTTAAACCATCTCAAAATTTCGTACTATACAATTCTTCTATATTTATTTTTAGATTAGCATTTTAAATTGTTTTCATTTTAGATATATACAGTGGGTCTAAATATCGTCGTCTGTTAACATAATCCCAGGTAAATTTGTTTTGAGTATATTTATAAGTACAATTTACTAGCACAATTAGTGACAATCTATTACTAAAACAATTTGTTGTCCGTGAAAAATGTTGAAAAAATACGTTTAAACAAATTATCAACATACCTTTTTCAAGAATAATCATAAGCCACTACAAACAATAAATATAAAAAATTATGAACCATGTTTTAGTTTAAAATTTTACAAATTACGAGGCCGCAAAAGTTTAAAATTCTTCTATTTCTGACTTTTGGCCCTTCTTCGCATTTCATTTATAATATTAAGTCAGATTAATTCAACCGTTTAACTTAAAATTTTTAACTGTTTTCGACAATTTTAATAATTATTACGTATGTGATTTACAGTGCTTTAAATATAAAGACTAGAGATTATCTACTTTTTTCTTCGTCTACCCTCTCACCATCACCTTGTATCACTTGCAAACATCTGTCAAATCTCCTCAAATTGTCTCCGCCAGCCTCTTTAAAGCCTTGTCCCCACTTATCCGACACCTATCACTAAGGTGGCAGGGATGGATATCCTCCAATCATATCCCTTGTTTCATTTGGGGAACACACGCCACCCGGTCACCAAATTCCCAGGCAGATTAAGACATTCCGAAACAGCGACGAGGTGTCCGAGCTTTATGGTCCAGGTGTCAGCCGCAGTCCCTTTGTTATTATTCCAAGCCGCCAAGACGACGCGCGGAAAAACCCCTTCTTCCTGACAAGCGACTTTCTCACGCCGGAATATTTGGTATTTAAGTTCCCGTAAATTATAATAAAAAATTGGACGCGGGTTCTACTGCGCTACAAAGTATAAAATGAATTTCATTGAAAGTAAATATAACATTAAAAATAGCAAGACATATCGTTCCTACTTGCGTATAATCATTAACGTAAATATTCTATGTCATTTTGAAAAGGGGAAATTAATATTATCAAGTGTTCAATAACGCCTCTTGAATTTGAAGGCGTCATCACGCTGAATCATTAGATCAGCCACTTTCGCCAACGTCTCTGCGATCTTCTGGATAATTTATGTCTATGTCTCACGACTTCATGAAGAACAATCTTAGTCTTCACAACCCAACGGCTGTGCAAAGAGTATTGTTCTTATCGACCTTTTTGGCCACTGGTCGAGGTAAACTCGTGTTCACCAGACATTTAAAATTGTTATAGCTACCCGGTTCCCAAGAACCAGTCCAGTCCGTGATAACACTCCGACCGTAGGGATTAACACGCTACCAAATAGGCGCCGTTCACAAGCAACTTTAAACTTGTGAAGCTCTCAACAATTGCTAATATTTCTAATAACATTAAACGTAATCACATATATTTTGAATAATCATTAAACTACCGCGCTACATTAAACAACTTATTTTTCAATCTTACTGAAATGTGTAACTTTTTATGTGTGTATAGCATCCAGAACACTAGTTTAATTTTATGAGAGGTTGTGACGACATTAGTTTCTGCCTAAGATATCTCCAGGATCTTTTAATACACTAACATAATTAATTATTTTATCAGGCCGACACAATCTCTGAAAATATAAAACTTGGGAATAGGGGACCTTAGTGGATATTTGCCTCTAGTAAAAGAAGGAACATTATTTATTTAGGCTACTGTATTTGATAAGTTTAAAATTAGAAGCAGCAACTATTGTCTTTATTGCAGCAAAGAAGTTCTTAAGACACATTTCACAAGCTGCTACGTTTTATACCTGCTCGACACCTTTCCATAATATCGATTTTATGAGAGGTTGTGGCGACATTAGTTTCTCCCTAAGATATCTCCAGGTTCTTTTACTACACTAACATAATTAATTATTTTAGCAGGGCGATATTATGGAAAGGCGTCGAGTAGGTAGCAGCTTGTGTAATGTTTCTTAAGAACTTCTTAGGTGCAATGTAATTTTTTATTATTATTAAATGCCACGCTTGTTTTTAATATTTTTCCACAATAACTTTAACAATTTTTGTAAAAAAACAAACATTCAATCAGTTTATAATAATCGTCACTCAACACGATCTGTAGAATTTATTAAATTTCTAATATTGCTGAATGAATTGTTTACGTCACTAAGTACTGCCTCAAGAGACTAGGAAAGTCTAAAAAGAATGGTACTCGTTAAATGAAAGCCGACGGAGGCATTTGAAGCACCTTACATCATTAAAACATACAGTAAGTGGGATTAAAGCGTGTATTATCCTTAAAAATTAAATATAATTTTAAGACAGAAAAATTTATAATCGAAACTGGAATAGCATTGTTAAACCTAAGTCGACTTTCAAGGGGTCCCATTGGGACTAAATTTTTAGGAATTGAGAGTCATGTTTTTTTCTATTATTGAAGAGCGTTGGTGACTTATCGAACATGGAACTCAAGTACAAACATTTCGTTGGGCACTCGTAGTGGCGAGGCTCTCGTGGGCTCTTCAAATCTCAATTGTTCAGTTTCTACTTGAGCACGAGCGGATGCCTTAGTCGAGCAAGCATCGCATATAGCAAGAAGACGCGCCTTTCAGCAGATCAAAGGCACTGGGATTCGCTGAGACTGCTTTCCTTTTGAAATTAGAATGACGGACGATGAAGCCTAGAAGCATTTCGAGTTAATCATGCCCCGTCATTAGCTGCAATGACGCTGTGTGTACTCGCTTTGAGTTCCTTTTTCTAAGTTAATGAACAAACAAAAGGCATTATCGTGGTCTGCTGTATCTTTTCAATCGCAAAAAACTGTGTTAACTTAACACTTAATAAACCTAATTTCCCATCACTAGGTTGTTTCTTCAAACAATACTAAAGAAATATATTACTATTATTTTTCAAAAACTGTCAATTACAGAACGTTCAGGGGTGTATAAATTCGTTACGTAGCAAGTCCCACCTCTTAATTTAAATAACTGTTTCAGTAAACTCTAAATTAAGCTACAAATATTTTTTGATGTTAAAAAACTTCAAAGTTTACCCAGCAGTACTCTCTAATCACTTTAATTGCCTTAATTCTTTATTAAATTCGACAAAAAATATAAAACCTCAGAAGCTTTCAGTATTTATTGCTATACTCATCGGAAACTGTTTTTAAATTCGTAATATAGCCTAAAAATAAGTTGATTTATTTTTCTGAATTATATGTCAACAAATTGTTGAGAGTTGGAAACAGAATGTAGCTCGTGGTATGATTTTAAGAAAAATTTCAAGTGAATATGGTAAAAAAAGCTGGAAGCTTCTGAATGTTTTATATTTTTTTAACGATTTTAATAAAGAATTGAGACAACTATCGGAGTTATATAGTAATTTCACTACAATTATATTTTCTTCAAATATAAATTCTAATTTCTTTCAAATGGTTAATATTTTGATTTCGCGACAAAATATTTCACAACTTGCCTCAATTAGTTATAAATTCTACAGAAATTCTTATATATACTATTTATATTATTTCATTGCCTGAAGTGGACGATAGTCTTTGAGATAATATCTAACCAAAGTATTGAAGAGACCGAGGGAATAAAGCTGACGAAGGTAGTGGTAATGGCAATTGTGTAATACAACAAACTTTTCTGACTTCAAAATTTACAATAAATAAAAAGACGGCCAAAAAGTCAGCATTAAATATATCACTAGGTATTCACAAAAGCTACGTTTCATCTCCAGTTTGAGACTTCTTCAGGCTTAAAATTTAGCACTAAAATCATTTCGGCCGTAACCGTCGCTGGAGATGGTCCAGCGCGGCACCAAATGATTCACATGAAAATTCAATAATATTTTCGGCTGAGGGAGTCAAAGGAGTAAATAGGATGGTTTGCTAAATTTTAAGCCGGATGAAGTCTCAAAATCGAGATGAAACGTCGCTTTTATGAATAAATATTTAATGCTGACATTTTGGCCGTCTTTTTATTTATTCATAATTGTGTATAGGGAGAGAGGACAGACAGACTGAGATTTCTAACAATCCGAAATATGATATTTTAATGTTTGCTATATCAACTCAGCTTCTTTCCAAATCCAAACAATATTGTAGGTTGCTCTATCGATCCCTCGGTTACTGATTCAAAATTGTGACATCAACAATGGGAAATACGAGAAGTTTCCAATGCGTGGTCTACGGGAATATATTCTGGGAGGAACTTTTCGTAAAATGAATATTGGAGTTAAGTCATTGTACTGTATCAGTGAGCGGAATACTGAGTGTACATAAATAGCTGTTTGACTGTATAAACTTTGAATAAGGAAACTAATTAAATAGTAGGCTAAAGACCTCGTTACATCGGAGTTAGTCATTTTTCAAAATCATTATCATCTTTATTTTCTGAATAATATTCGGGTTTTTTTGTCGACTAAGATCTTACTTAGTAACTACGCAATTGCTAATTCATCCACGTAGATTCCGCCGTCTGTCTGCCGAGTTTTTCTGAACCGTCGGCGTTGCGAAAATCGCGTCTTATGCAAATATCAGCTGCGCTCTGTCGAGGGAGAATTGTCTTCCTCATCCCTGGCTCTAAAACCGCAGATTTATTAGAGGTGATGTTTATTGAGGAGACGAAAATCCCTGAGGATCGTGTATCTAACCGATGAGTTCTTGCCTCAAACTCTAACCTCTTCTTACTCTCTGGCCGCATAAACCCACGAAGCCTATCCTTCGGAATGTTGTGCTTACGGATTTGGTTGTGAGCCTGTGCGCAGGGGAGTACCGACGCCCCACCAAACACCATAACGACGCCGTCCACACCAATGTAATCAGCTCCTCCGACACGTAAAAAATTAAGTTATTTACAAAGATTGTCAAAATTATTCGATTATAATTAAGGCATTATAACACTTTCTATATTAAAATATTTACGAAGTCTAACCGACAGACGACGAGCAGTGACATACGTCTATAGATGCTTCCAACACGTGATCAGTCTCTATAAGTATGGCAGCTATTTTTACGATTTTAAAATGTCCAGCTAATTGCCAAATAATTTAGTTGGTTCGCTAACCTAATTTGTAACACTCCTGTTTAGTCCAAGTTCTTTATAATAAATTTGTAAAAATTTATAGATCCCTCTACACACTTCAGACTGATTTACGATTGAAAAGAAGTAGTTTGAAATTTATAGATACAAAAATTATGATTCCATCTTTTACGAATGGCAATGATCCGTTCATGGACTCTTGATGAAATGACAGCTTAATTATGTTCTCTTACCTCACACGAATTTTCTTGACACCTACTGTAAGTAAGCTTTACATTCAAGTAATTTCTACACAGATATAAAAATAGTAAATAAATTAATCGAAATTAATATTAGATCAACGTTGATAACAAGTTACTTTACGTTTAAAAAGGACGAGCTTAAAAGTTAGATATTTGTTTTATTTGGTTTTTTATTTACATCGCCGAAATAAATTCTATTTCTGAGTAATATTAAACACTGCGCTGCCTCTATTGTATACACTCAAAAGTACAAAAGCTGAAACAATAAATATGTTATAAAATAAAAGTTCCTTATGTCTGTACGTTTAATATAAGTTTAAATAAGGCCAAAAACAGACAAAAATTAGTGAAAAATAAAAATATAATTGAAAAGCAACTAGATGTTTCGGTCCTGATATAGACCAACATCCAATAAATTATCCACCATTGTAAAACATTTGAAAGATCCAGTTGATAAAAATAAAATTCTTAATGTTGTTTACAGATTAAATTTCAATGACTGTCCTGGTGTATACATAGGCCAAACTAGAAGAGCCATCAGCACCAGAATCAAGGAACACTGATCTAATATTAAGCAGTCAAGAGAGAAATTATCCGTTATTTCAAAACACATTTTAGATTCGAACCACACTATTGGCTGGGACAATTTCCAAATTTTAGACCTAGACAGTAACAATAAATCTCGATTAGTTTCAGAAATGCTTCACATAAAACACAAAATTAGTACTTTGAATATGAAAAACTGACATTGATTTGCTCAGTAGTAAATATAATATCTTAATTTATAAATTGTAATTTATCAAATGTATAATTATTATCTTTGTTTTTTAAATTTCTTTGTCTTTTGATTTCTTTATTTACTGTATTCTTTTTCCCTACTGCAATATCTTTGTAATGTTATAATTTCGTGCTTTGTAATTCAGTTCAACCCGAAGAGGATCCATATCCGAACCGAAACATGTAGTTTCTTTTCAATTATATTTTATATTTCACTAATTTTTGTCTGTTTTGTCTTATTTAAACTTATAATAAATATGTTACTGGATTCAGACATCACCTTTTACATTTTCAAAAGCTTTCATTGGATTATTGAATAAGTTATATTCTGAAGGTAATTAAACATTATAGCTATTGTAAACTGAATAACAATTGGAATCCAATAAAAATATGAGATGGAGCTTCTTATGGATGTCCTATCCAATTTGTCGTCCGTTCGAGTATTCATGTGAGCACGCGACCCACTTCTGAGGCTATGAGAGAGCCCACTCATCTGTCATGCGTTCCTGCATAAAGATGCCATTCTTCAATAGTTCTGTCGTAGCAACCCATATTTTCCGAAGCACATAACAATAGCAGGCAGAGCCTTTATTAACTTTCGAGTTTATCATCCCCTTCAAATGAGATGAATCAAGGGGACGCCTCTCGGATCCATAAAATTTCCCTCCGAACTCTTCACGAATAGCAGTGCCTGCCTCTCCTTTCACCCTCTCCCCCCTCCCTCTTCCTCCCATCGCAGTTTCCATCTCCCCATCACTTATATTACTTCCAATATACCGTAACCAAGAGTGGAGTTGCTATCGATCTACGGCGCTCAGAAAGATGACGAAAGCAAGCAGGAAACAGGTGGCTCAAGTCTCTTTGTACCTAATTATCACATTTTTATGCCTGTCTGACTGCTCTACACATTAGAGGTGCCTTAAATAGTAAAATTCTACATCAGAACTCATATAGTCGCTTTCAATCCTCATATGACCCAACATCTCCTCATAATTATCGCCTTTCCTTTAATTACGTATATTGGTTTGGAATTTCAATCCGTCACTCAGACTTGAACACTGCACTTCCAATAAAAAAGTCGTAGATCCCATAGAGGAACAGTAAACTAGGGTGAACTATTCATTGAATGATCATATAAACTCATACAAACTCGAGCACTAAGAAAAGTGGATCAATTTGGATGGTCTATAAGATTTAAACAGGCTCCATTGGATCTGTGGATGGGTTCCAATCCTAGGTTTTCTCCCATTTATAACTAGCATATGGCCGTGGAAATGGTCAACGTACCTATTATTCATTCCGTCTCATGCTTTCATAGTAGCTATAAATTTATTTTTGGCACTAAAATTAACGGTAATAATATTAATTGAATTGTTAAGCTTAGAAAATTATATTTTTATAAGAAAAAAATGGAAAATTGTCGACCGGACCCAGGACTGGAGCCGGGAAGTCCTGCTTTCTGAATCAACATCCCGAGACCCGAACCAAAATCCCTCCACTCCTGTAAACTTAAGTTAGGTTCAGTTACAATTTTACTAATCACATTCTTCACAACCTAATTTTTAGGAATTCGGTGAAGAATGGACATAGTGTAAATTGATCAAAGGTGCGCGGGATTCAATCCAAAACTCGAACCACGGACTTCGGCTCGAACTAGCTCAATGGTTGAGTGCCTGACGAAAACTGGGAGGTCCTGGCTTCGAGATCTGGGTCCGGTAGACATTTTCCAATTCTTGAATTCTAAATTTAGCTGTACGCTCTTTACCTGAGCGTCAATTGATGCATTTCTTCTCCCTTCTGATAAGTTTCGCATAATTAAAATACATTTTGTGATAAATAAATAGTAATTTAGTTATATCATTTATTAAACATACTGCAATAACGCAATGAAATAATTTATTAAACACTCTTGATTATTGTTCAGTCAACTGTCGCATTCGTTGAGAAAATCTGATAATTCTAAATTTGATTTAATACGATGTTGAAATCAGTTACTTTATCAATAGCGCCAGTAATTGATCCAAAAAGTTGACAAGGGTTTATACTCAGTCCTGTCATATTTTGGTATCAATAATTATGATTATTATATAAATAGTTTATCTGGCAATTAAATATACAATAAATTAGTTAAATCAGCCTCTTTGTCAGTTTTGATTTTAATTTAAATATTAAGCATTACTGCGTTTCGTCTCTCATTTGATACCAGGTAATAATTTAGCTGTACGTGGAACATCACTCCATGACTCATTAGCCAGAAATTAATTCTTCTAAATCAATTAGTTGCCTAGTGACGATTTTGCAAAATTCATATTCATATTCGCTATTGATTGTAAATTTTCACGATGAGTACAATGAAACAATTATTTGATTCCAGACAATCATTTTCATTCTTCATAAACAAATCTCTGCTGACTGCACGGAAGGTGGTCAATGGTCATCAGCCATCTAGCAAGCCATCATATCCATATGAATATTTATTTCATGGTGAAATAATGGCTCCGTAATTATTGAGTCCGTGATATAATTCAAATTTGTGTTTTACGCGAGTCGTTTAACACTTCATATCTTCGAAATTATTATTATAATACATAAAAAATTACTCAGTATTCGAAAATTTAAAAATTTTAGTCTTAGCCAGCAGTATTGAAATGCATCTATTTGTTGACTGTCCTACACCATTTTCCCCAAGTAAATGTTTCGACCATACTAAAATATGATAACTTAGCATGTTCTGATACCTTCATGACGCACCTAGATTTGCCTGGTCCAACCGTGAGAGGATGGACGCCGACTCCCTGGTCCCTTGAGCCGATCTGTCAGTGACGTAATTGGCCAATGACTATTTATTACAGTGCGATATGCAAATCATGTCCCTAGGCTGTGCTGAAGCCCACGTGCAGCTAATGGGAGTCGCACTGCCATGACACATGATGGCCATGGACATCAATCACGACGTCGACGTCGTGGTCACGTGCAGCTGACGAGAGACTGTCGCCGTCCAACATTCACCTCGGAAATGTGGCTGCAAGTGTTTTATATATTTATGTTGAACGGGGCATCAACCTCCGATTATCACAGACTTCGCGGCCGTCGCTTAAGAAAAAAGTTGTTAAAAAGTTTTACTGAAGGCCACAGATTTTAAAAGTCACGATATAACATAAAATTTTAGTAGTTAAAAAGTTAGTCAAAGTAGGTGCATAATTAAGTGACACATGAAAGAAATCCAAAATTACAAAGATAGGTGCATATAAAATGAAACTAAACCGAAGAAACTGTAAAATAGCACTGAATCCCCAAATTAGAAGATTTCTAACATATGTAATATAATCATTTAAGAAATAAATCTAATTTCATTATTTTGTAACATTATCTCTAATGTTGCAATTATTTCAGTCACACGTATGGTTCCGGATTGAACGTTTTTCAGTATTTGTTTTAGGAAAAAGCCTATAGTTAAACTTTTTCTGTTATTATGCTGTCTTTAAAGCATAGCTGAAGATGGAAGGTGTAGTAATTTTAGGAAAATACCTGTAATTTTTTCGTACATAAACTGTACTTATTCTCACCAAGTTTATAATTCAGTTATACAACTATTGAACAAAATGTGGTTGTTTCTTATTTTGCGATACCCCTGCAGTTTCGACAGTTGGCTTTAAAAACTACTTTCTTTCTTTCTTAGACGAAATTATCAATAAAGTCTTTATAATTTTGTATATAAGGAGACAAACGTATGACAAAACACATTTCTCTTTGGTTTTTCCAAAAACGTACAAGAAACCTAACCCTTTACTCGTCTAATATAGTTGAAATTAGGCCAGCCTAAGACTGAATACTACAGTTACAACAGAGTTCAAAGTTACCGATTTCTTCATAACTGGCGTAAGGCTATGGAATTGGTCAACGTATATTTCATTCATTCAGTCTCACAATAATTTCGGTAGCTCACTATTAAACGTATAAAGTTCAAAGTTTCAATAAATTTAAAAATTCTTTTAGAGATTTTAAATGAATAGTTCATAGTTAAAACAGCCTGCTCTACAGGCAAAGTCTAAATTTTCACACATATTTTTTACTTATACGAACAGCTGGGAGTTTCATCTAACAGAAATGTTGATATACAATCTATAAAACAAATTCTAAATATTTTGCCATATTAAACTACATCCTTTTTTAATACAGTTGGCGCCCAACGTGGGGTTAACCAAAGTAGTTAAAGATGTAAAGAACTGTATTATTATATCAATATATTTGTAATTCTGAATTATATAATATGATTATTGTGTTTCCTCATAACACGTCCTGTCGTATTTATTTAATTAATTTTTTTCCAGTGTGCTTTATCAACAGAAAAAGATAGCATTTTCCGTTCTACAGGCAGTTAAGAATTGTTCAGAGGTATCATGTGAGGAAAATTTAATGGCCCTGAATGTGAATAACAATATACCTGAATAGAAATAACGAACAATGATATCAAAATATTCTAGCTGCCCAGATTATTATGAACATCCCAGCTGTTGGGTCAGTTTTTTTACTTCAGTTCTTCTTGGGATTGATATAAATCGCACTCCACGCTGGATGAATATCCACTTGTGTGAGATTTATAGCTTAAGAACCAGCTGACGGATTTATCTCTCTATTTCGTTCCACAAATGGTAAAATAATTACGGCGGGCATCTAAGCAAAGTATCTAAAACCACTGCTTGTACAGTGGTGTGGTACTTTGTCCATACTGTAGGATGAAAGAGTTTTCAGTCGTCGAAACGTCGTGGTTTAATCGTCGCTGTGTTACCCGTGTGGAAACCCAATAACTAATTCTTCAACAAATGCACCTTGAAAGCCTCCGATATTGAACAGATTTATCTGGTCTAGTAAGCTATTTATGAATTTTTTGCTTTCATTTGAAAAAATAATCTGCATCGAATTTCAAAGGACTAACGCAATTCATTAATCAGATTTTTGCTTGCTTTCTTTAGTGGCACTCTTCAATATTCCTGAGTTAGAGGCGGTAAGAGGTTGAGCTTAAGATGAGACTATGGCTGGTCATGAGATGAACGGAACATCTGAGAGACGTGGCAGCTGCTGGAATTAATTAGCTGCACAAGACGTCGCAGTATCGACCGGCGCTTGGAGCGGACGTCTACCCTAAATCTCGATCGTCGGGATTGCGGGCCTACAAATAACTACACGTAAAAAGAAGGAGAAAGAAAGAAAGCGAAACTCAATGTAAGATTATGACACGCTTGGCTTCCAATTCATATGAAACTGTTCTGAGGAGGAACTTTATAAATTATAGGGATAGAAGTCTGCCTAGTCATGGCGGGTCATAATGCAAATTGGAGGAAGTTAGTCTTCGATTGGCCAGTTTGAATTATGAGTCTGAAAAATAGATTAGTATTTTATTTGCATATTTAATAACCTGGAATTAATTATGCGGATAGATAATTGCAGATATCAGTACTCTATACCAAAAAAAGTAAACTACTATAATACTTGTGCATAATATAAGGGTTGTAAATGAAACGAGGTATTGTCTTTTATTAACATTACAGTTACCTTATTAAATTTCTACTACATCCAGCGATTTATCGAGGTTTCTCCAAGTGTTTTATTTAATATTCTTATAAGTATGTAATTTTTAGATAAATGTTGGATTCCTCAGAACAGTGACATCGTCTATGGAGATAGAAGAAGTTCATAATTCCTAAAATATGCATTTTAAATCAATTGATGTGTTAATATTATGTATTTAAACCTTTCTGATCAATGTATTAAACTACGTTTTTATAGTCATATTTCTCGCTTATGTACATACATGCTGATCATATGGTCATGGCACGAAGTTTGAAGGATGTATTTTTTGTATGGGAATTATGGTCGGAAGTCATGTGTTGAGGCACGAACACTACAAATGAAACAAGAAAAGAAAGGCTGTACATGCATCACTGCAAAGTTCTTCATTCAATAAATAATCAAAACTGCTACCACGAACAGCAATACAAACTATGCAGCTGTCATTGGCTGGTAATGTTGTGGATAGTTGTTTTTTTTTTGGTTAACAGGCTACATGAGGGTGATCCTGAAACAGGCAACTCCCCTTTAAGTGGGTATGCAAAGAAGATCAAGTTTGGGGCTTAGAGGAATCTGCTAGGCTACCTGGGTTACGATACGAGCGATGGAACCACGAGCACAAACAACGAAAGTCAACTGTCGACTAGGAGCTGTACACATATATTAGACTAGTCTCAGTGCTACTCAAATATACTTAGAAGACAGCAGTGTCCTTACCAACCGTGATCTTAATGCATCTGCGAGAGAACGGAATTTGCAACTATGATTTCCGCCGTGATGGGGGATTTTACGAATAGTGAGAAGGCAGGCATACAAATTTGAGCATTCACAGTATACAATACTGTAAATAATCTCTTTGGGATTATGTTCATATGGAATTTTTTCTTTCTGTGTCTCATTTTTTGTCTCTATGCCTCAACGCATTCCTTCCAACCATACATTCCCATACCAAAAGCGTATGTTTTAGTACCACCCCTCAGAGGTTGTCTCATTACCATATAAATACGATATGCATCAATTTCCTATTTTACAATACATATACCCTTACGTTTAAGTAGTACGTTTATATGCAATTGTAATTTAAATATGTGCGTAGTGCTTTATGTGATTTTTATTATTAGTTTTACTTAACCTGTTACCTTCGAAAAGGAAAATATAATCAATATATATATAATATAAAAAGCAAAAGAAACAGAAATACTGAAAGAAATGCGGCTGTGTCCTCAGATAGAAGGATGTATCAATTTTAAACGTTTTAAACGTTTGTCATAAATTGGTTTCTGAGTCTGATATATTACCCTATCCGTCGTTTCAAGACTCGATCAATTGAATGATGAACCAGAAAACCATACTACGTGAATTACGACTATTTGTCAAAATAATAAAACTTAGCCACAGACTTTCTCCTTGAAGAGAATTGTGCAGAAAATTTTATTCATCAGAGGGCCTTCGTATAGCAAATCAAATTAAAATTCAATCCCATTTTTACAAGCTTAAAATAAACATTTGATAATAAGTATTCTACCACTTGAATTTTGGTAGCTAAAATCCTCATAATATACCTGGATACTACAAATATTTCATCATAAACGTCGAATATACGTAAACATTTGTAAAATATTCTTCACCGTGCCTATCACCTTATGCAGTATCGTGCTTCAAATAATTACGTTATTCTCTTCCCATTTTAAACAGGAGGTGGAATATTTAAAAGAAGAGTCTAACACTGTAATGGCGTACTGGGAAATAGTATTTGCGTTTAATGTGAAATAAATTTATCCAGAAAATCGCTGACGTTTATCTTGATATATCGCATTCAATTACGGGAATCCGCCTACCTTTTGTTACGAAACTTTGTGCCTCCTTCCAACTGCAAGCAGAAATGGAGAAAACTTTGATTCCGGACTGCATTTTCTTCTTAATGAAAAAGCATCTTGTACTAAAAGATTGTGAAATAAAATAGCCACACACAAACTAAAATATAAATTAAATAACTCTTTGAATTATATTTCACAATGAATTGATATAGTTAAAACATCCGTAATATTAGGGTCTTCTTATGTAACAGTAACCTTTGTTTTAGATTGAAAACTAACAAAATAATAATAAAAAAAACATAATATGATTTATAAGGAATTATTATTAAGAAGAAGAATACCTTTCTCCTTATGCTCCAGTCGAAAATATAAAATAATAGAAATAAATTACTTGGCAACTTAAACGATTAAGGAAAGTAGACCTCAACTGAATACAATGTAATGATATAAATATATAGCATAAAGGTGTATATCAAATTTACAGGAAAATACTAAAAAAGACCAAAGATGTACTTAATCTACAAACAAATCAGTTCGTACAACGCAGAAATCTTTAGAAACCTAGCGGGTAATATTTCTAAATAAATTCCCTCTCCCACAGTTCATGTTTGAATAAAATTATTTCCAAAACTCAGTTTCAGTTCATGAGAATCTGTACTGAACGTTGGTGTGATTTATTTTTGTAATGTTACTGGAGAATTTGTCAATTATTAACTGTTATCAGGTAGCTCATTAAAATAGATACTTCGAAAATTTTCCGCACTGTTTTGGCAACTATCAGAGAATAATGACTGTTTTGCAAATTATTTTTTATTTCTTGTATTAAATATCCGATTTATAACTAAATTTATCGTGTTTATTATTATTTTTCTTATTATAAATAAATTTATCTATTAGCTTTATGCATGATATTCTGAACTTTATCTGACGCACTAACCTAATTATACTCGCTTTTTGGCTATAAGTAGTTTACCTACGCCTAATGATGTTGCCCCAAAATGTTATTATTCTATTAGACTTTTAAGTATGAATTTAAGCTTTATATACTAGTTTTGTAGTTTTCGTATCACTGTTATTTGGCATACTTGTGACTGCATTTATTACTGAGCTGAGTTGATTTATTAATATATTGAAACATTTTTTAAATTAAATGAAAAATCTGAGAATTGTTCTTAAGTTTTAGCGAGTAACGTTTTCTGTGGCAATTAACGAGACAGGTTCATCCGAATCTGGGACCAAGGCAGAAGGAGAAGAGTGACAAACCGTGAATGAGTCTTGCTATCTTCTGCCAAGCCAAATGCAATTTTCTTTCTCCTTTCGGGTCGACTCCGCCAACTTCTAGCGTGGAGGAAACGAAGCCGGAAGTCATGGAGTGGCCGAAAAGTTGGGTCTGGAGTTGCTTCACACTGAGCAAGTGCCGCAGTTCTCGTTCCCCAGGAACGTGGCTGTCTTCACCAATCTCATTTCATCAATTATTTGAGACAGTTACAATTGATTTTATCTCTAAGCCTACGCGTTTAATTACTAACGTGAGATACTTGAGACATCAATATGATTGTTTCAAGAATTTAAAAAATAATACAAAAGCACTTGAAATCTATGTGAAAGTTACTTTTTCAACAGAATGTGAAACTTTCGGAGATGCGATGCTCACAATTTTAATTATAAACAATACTTTACTTGATATGAAAAAATATTATTTGGTCCGTGTAGCTTAGTATATAAATAATATATTATGAATTATTTTAACTCACTTCTCTAGCTTCTCGTTTGTTGCCCATTTTTTTAACGTGACTTTATTCTTCAAACTCCATTAAGTTTAGCGCTATAGTTAGTATGTTTTTATTTGTAATGTAAAATTAGTAAAGGATTGGATAGTTGAGCGGAGATGTAAGCCTCTGGAATGCCGTCACATCACGTACAAATATGGTCTGCGTCATTTTTTTATTATCGTGGGAAAGAAACAGACCACAGTAACAATAACATTTGCTATATCACGTAGTTGCCTCGGCCAATGGGATTTCACGATTAAAGAGAAATCGATTGTAAAAGATCGATTTCGAGGTTATGGCAGTGAGGCTATGTAGATAAGAATTCGGCCCGCATAGCTAGAAAGAAACGGACGGGAACCGATGCTTGGTCTTAAACGCATATGCAGAAGAAGACGACGCCATATAGAGGAGCTGGCGGACAATCGACGCCACCCTGCAACGAAGTACGCTGCCAATTTTCCAATCCATGACTTTTAGGAAGGGTATCGCCAACGGTATTGAACCTGAAATAATCTTAGATCTGATTGCTCCGCCGAACCTTAAATTTCTTTGTAAATATTTCCCTCATTAATGTTTTCCCTGTTAAATTTTCGTGTGTAAATGAATTTTTCAATATTTATTAATTACCATTTTAATTTAATTCCCCTCCGGTCCTACATGCGTAATTATGATTTTAAATCACGCAGCCAATTATATACGACTAAAATTTTATTCTCATTTTACTATATATTTTATTACACCTCTATTGTTCATGTTCACATTTAATCAATATTTCCGAATAAAAACGTACTAAATTGCATTCGTGTCTCTTTGGGAGATATAATCTTACTTTATATGACATTTGACAGTAAGCCATCAATTAAACATTTTTTCTTTTTCCATATTACACTTTTTAAAGCGTTCTGTTTCCCAAATTCTCAATCTCTTTTTAATCTTGCTGCTGGCATTCTGTCCGACATGAATGGAAACTGTCTCCCTTAGAACACAATGAGGAGAAATTTATATTTAACTTGCACGTCCCACGCCATCGAATACAGGGTAATTACTTTCTCTGACGAGCGTTAGCACATGCCATTATTAGCCCCGAGATTACGTCAACGGCGAACAAAGGAAGTGACGCCATCATTACTTACGCTACGTAAGTCAATTTGTTGCCATTGTTGCTTATGGTTTAATTTTGAACAGTGACAGACTATTATTGACCAAATAATGGTCTTCTTTCCTGATGCCTCAAAGTATTTATAAATTTTTGACAATTCCTATTTGGAGACATCGAACATAATGTGGGATGTGGCAGAACAGATTAGTCAGTTTGGAGAGAAAAGGTGGTGTTTTTTAAAAAAAGTACACAGAACGTAGCATTCCATAAACAAAACGATTGAAGAAGTATGACCAAAAGATGGCGGCTGCCATATTTTACATTGTTACTTTCACAGTTACAGATAGTTATTTCTTTTTAGCATTGTTACCAGAATGGTTAAATAGTCGACAATAACTTCTATGCATCGCCACCACATTGATTGTTTTCAAAACTCGCGTACATAGTAAAATTCAATGTACTCTGCTCTAAATATGTTGGAAAATATTATCTAAATTACATGCTTGCCTTCTCAGTATTCGTAAAAACTGTCATCACGGCGGAAGGTAAGTTGAAAATGACGTTTTCTCTTATTTTTATTAAGATCACATGTAGCCAGGCCCACTGCTGTCCTCTGCATTACCAGCCAATGACAGAGGGGGACCCCGTACTCCAGTTTACTCCTATCAACACAATATTCACACACACACACCTCCCATACCCCAAAAAATCCCCCAATCGGTTCTTCCCTACCAAATATTTTCAATTACTTCTTGTAATAATATCAAATTTATGAGTTTGTTTACAGTTTTCTAATGGTAAAAAGTAATTATTTTGGGTAATCGAGAAATGGAAATAAAGTGTTAATATAGCTAATCAATCAAAGTTGATAACAATAAAAAGATACTGTTAAGTGATAATCTAGTGCTTCAGTAGTATATTAAATTCATAGATAATTTATTTTTACGCTCTTATTTCTAGTGGAGATCAAATCATGAAACATTGTTGGGCGCCCAGCATATTTCGAGATAAATACGAAACAGGTAACATGAAATGCATTTTTTAATAAATACAGTCAAGTTAGTAAAGGAATTTAAATTTACTATGAATTTATTCATGTTTCATTTCCGGAAAAACTCAGTGCTTGACAATTTTATTGTGATATTAATCCTCAAAGTGAAATTCGCGGTGAGATGAAAAAGATATAAATTCAACAATCCCACTAATACTTTCAAACGTAAAATGAATTGTTCCGGTAAAAAGTTTCATCATAAACAATTAAAATAAAATTAAACTCTTGCTACATTATATGATTATTACTTTCACTAAATATATTTACGCTTGCAAAATTACCTCAATTTTAAGAACTAATTAAATTAGCTGAGCCTATAACAGATTAGTTTGCTATATAGGGTAATATCTAGTTCAATATGACTTTCCCAATTTTATTCCTGTTTGCAGACATTTGGGCAAGTAATTTCTCAGTTGACCTAATTACTCAAGTAAGCTATTCCACTCTTTTTATTTGTATAATATGTTTTATTTAGAGAAACAATTTGATAATAATTCTAAAGCTGTTTCCAAACAATCACAAATTACTATTTGTTACCGTTCTATCATTACTTGATAAATAATGAACCTGTGACTCGTTTATATAAAAAACACATATGTAATTGAGGTTTGCACTAGACGTCACGTGTTATCGTTGAACTAGAACTCAATTTTTAAATAATTGTTTACATGCGTAATATGTAATACGTGCAGAAACACCACAAAAAGGTTGCGTGGTTTTGAGGAGTTATCATTTATCTGACGGCTAAATTTAAGTTACCAAACTGCTCTCAATTATCAACGTTTAGTAACACGCCATTATAACAGAGGTTTGCCCTATTTGTGTACGAGCTTACATTACAGGCCCTTCCCTAAATCTCATTTAATCGCAATAAGTGTGAATGAAATGTAAAAATAAAATATTTTTATGTCAGACAAATACCAATTTTATATGTTTACAAATTTTGTGAAATGAACTATAACTGTAGAGAAAATGTTACTCGTCTCGAAATACTGACCTGCGGCCGTAACTCACTTTAACAGGAAATTTGTTACGGCAACTTGGTAGTGTACAAACATTAACCTTGCCGTTGTCTCCATAAGCCATTCTTGAGTATATAATGAATATTTTTAAGAATGGTAGTAGTTACGTCCACTTCAGTTAAAAGTTCCAACATAAATACTCCCCAAATTCTCCCATCTCCTACTGCGCATCTCATACGACCTAATATTTCTCATGAGGTTAGCAGACGTTATATTATAAAATAAATTTACGTATAAATATTAAAACAGAATTATTTTCGGGAAAGTCATTAAAACACAACATACAAGCAGCTTTCCCTTATTAAAAACACTGTTTCTTATACCTAAAGAATTATTGTAAATTCCTGCTGCTGTACTTGCACATATGTTACGTGACACACTTTTCTATTTAAATTATTTACTAATGCAACAGAGTACCTAATTATGAAGGCGATTGTGAAAAATTGTTAATTATGATAATCACTGAAACGAAAAGAAATTTTCGTTATCAGAGAGTAATAAAATCACTATGCCAAAGTCCTAATTAATTTTTTTAATTAGTGATCGTAACGAGGATATTTCTCCATTAAAATAGAGACCAAACAGTTTTAAATAATGATTCTCGGTTTATCGACAGGGACAATGTATTATAAAATCAATACACCGGGAAAATATATTATTAAATGCAAACGTTGCATGGAAGGAATAAATCAAATGTGATAGTGGTTATCAGAAGAGAAATTAAAAGAATGGGAAAGAATATGAGTGAGCTATTCCGACATCAAACTTTGTTCAACAATCTCATGACCTCAGAAAAAAACCAACAATAAATTTTTTCGTAATTTACCAAATAATTTTCCATCAGAAAAGGAACTAAACGTATATAAACAAACTATTCAATTTTATTTATGGGCTCAAAATACAGACGATTGAAGAAGAAATAATATTTTGCTTATATATATATATATATTGTAGCAGATCCGTCGTTCCTCCGTATTCCAGGATTTCTTAATTCCTTTAGGGCGCCAGGTATTTTTCATAAAAACACCAAAAATTGTTTTTAATAGTTTAAGTTTCAATCAGAGCATGAAAAAAATAATATCCGCAGGTCGTGGTCATTCTCTCGTCGTCCCGCCGACACAACCTGCTTCTCCCATCACCCCATGACGACTACTCCCCTCCCAACGTCTCGCTAGACCACATTGTTGGCCCGGGTTGCATCAGTTCCTCAACAATTGCAACTCGCAAGCTGGCCTGCATTGTTCATCGTAACTTTTCATGTTACAATATATAAATTAAACGGCAATTTTTTTAAAAAAAAGATAAGTTAATTCAGTTACTACTACGTATCACAAAAACGACTACAAAAATTAGGAAGATAAATTAAAATTATGTCGTTGAAATATAATTTACTTAAATTTGTAGATTCATATTAATATTTGTTAACATAAATAAAACAATTACTTACAATTTAAAGTAAAAGATAAATTTTCAAATATAAAATTTTTCATTCTGAGTTGTTTCCATGAAATAGATATTTTAATTATTATATTGTCAGCGACTTTGTTCGCGCGGAAATAGCTCTTTATTTTGTCCTAAAAACGAGCAAGACGTACAGAATTTTGATGGAGTTGAATTCATTAAATATATAAAAAGAACGGTATCATTCACTTATGATCGCTTCAGGACAATCCTTATAAATCGTAATTGGTGTTGAACAGCCAATTCGAAGCCAATAAAAATGAGCAATTATTAAATATTAAAATTTACTTGATGCGACAAATAAAATCAATTTACGTATACATCGAATAGATTATCCACAGAAGCTTATTATTTCTCAAGTATTTAGCTCTCTGCCAACAACAGACTAGTTACTACACGAACCCTACTGCAACAACAAATGGAGTAAGAATTCATGCCCTCCCCACCCCCCTCTCTCTCTCATACGCTGCCAAAATTATGCTTATATTAACACAGTAAGTGGACTTATACTTACATTTTTTACATATATTTACATTAATATCGTCTGAACTCTGCAAGATATCAAAATGAAACATACATGAAAATTTAAATTCCTGAAATATTCATTGAAATCCGTTGAGCCATATCGAACCATAAACAGACCAAGCGTATAGGCCACCCGCATTCACTTTTTGGAGATTGTAATGCAAGTATGCCAAGAAAACTTCCCTTAGAATTAATATTTATATTATATTAATAAATTCTGCAATATATAGAAATTAAATGTGCACCAATATTTCAGTTAAATCTCCTGTTTTAAAACCCTGAAATTTTCATTGAAACCCGTTGAACCGTTTTGAAACCTAATCGAGACAAACATACAGGCAGTCAGACAGACACTTCAATTTTAGTTATTGGTGTAGATATAGATAACATTTTATCAGCCACATAATAAATTTTGACAACCATTTTCTGAAAAGTAACAAGCGTAAGCGTTGAAAGTTGAAAAATTTTACGTGCTTTTTATATTAGTATTATTTTCTGATATTATTAAGTATCCACATTAAA
Source organism: Eucriotettix oculatus (assembly GCA_034510155.1). Lineage (NCBI taxonomy): Eukaryota > Metazoa > Arthropoda > Insecta > Orthoptera > Tetrigidae > Eucriotettix > Eucriotettix oculatus. The sequence continues at coordinate 74,368,037 of CM067378.1, read as the reverse complement.
ACATGAAAGAAACGAACGTTTTTACATTTCTATAAATTCTTTGCTATACTATACGGTTAGGAAGACTTTCCATTTTTGCTATAATTTCCATGATAAATAATTACTATCATTACCTGAAAAAATATTTATAATGACTGTAAACAGAACTAGTAATATATAAAGTAAACCTTGAAAGAGTTAACTTCCGATTACCCCAATCAATTCCTATGTTATGATAATTCTTCCGCGGGGAACGTAATCGAATATTTAATTTCAGTTGTTTACGACGTTTACATACAACTGGAGTCCACGCAATGAACCGTTTTGTGTACCGTGCACTCAGAAACACAAGAGAACACATTTTATCCTTTTGTCATCGAAAAGTCGTTTCAGAACTACATTGAATTGTCTCCGCCCTAAAGACAACATTTGCCTCAAGTACAAGGAGAAAAGTGCGTTAAAAGCTTTTGAAGAACTGCGCAAATACAATATTTGATGGCGACCAAAAAGGCACATTGCTCCCCCGAAAAGTCTTTCTTCTCGTAAAATGAATCAAGCGAGAGCAAGTCCTTGGTACTTCATTCGAAAGCAGTGTCATCTGAAAAAATAATGTGACCGATCACGAGGAAAATTGAAAACCCGTATATTTGGATTTAGTTTATACTTGAGTCTTTCTTTTCATTGTGTAGCTATAATTCAGCTTAATCAAATAACAGTCATTGATGTTTCCCAATTTTCTATGATAAATTCAAAACCCAGCTGGCAAACACAATGTTTAAAGAAAAGTACAACAATAACATCCTAGCTAAAAGCAAGACTTAAAAAATACTTAAAAAAATTATTTGCCTTAGCCATTTGAATTTCTTGGACTATTAAGAATTTGTTATTTTTCCCGTTAATAAATCTTTGAATTTCGTGTAAATAACAGACCATAATTTCTTCTTAACACTTTGGGAGATGGCGTAGTTACACGTGATTAGTTCCCATGTACTTTTGAATGTAGTGCACGATAAGCTTTCGTGTTCTATGGCATGTAATAGATATATGTGCTTTTATTTACATATCCCATTCTTACGACCTTGAATTGCAAATGTTTATTACATTTACACTCGCTTCTGATGGTAGAAATTTTAATTATTAACTAGAAAAATTAACACAATAAATTTAATTGTAAAGAAAAATGTAAAATCCGGCATTTGTTTTGAGTAACGGGAGTCATTAGAAGCAGCAGCGGATTAAAATAAAATATACAAAATGATCGAGATTGTTGTAGATTCCTGAGTTTTGTTGATCGCTAAGCCGATTGGAGAGTCTCGATGCCATGGAGCTGTGCAGAACCTTCTAGAAAGCTGTGTGATACTGAATGCTAGGTAATGTTTCTATGTAACTATATTAATAGAAAGGATTTACACTGAAATAGTTCTCATCCCTAGACTCATCTATACGAATCCCGCTTTTAATTTTAATACAATCCAAATTTCAGTGAGATTTGCGTTATCGTTCACGGACTGGGACAGTGTATTAAATACTGAGTAACGGAACGGAACTGAAATCACGCTCTTTTCTTCCTCAAGGAAGGATTGGCCCAAGAATTTATTAATTCTTACTTCTGGAGTTGTAACCAATATAGCGATTTTTTTATTTAAGATATCATTAAATATATAAAAAATAACTTTAGTTTAGTTTACATATAAATGTATGTGTAATTAAAATTATTTGTATTTCACAATTATTAATAAATTAAAAAACCTTTCATCATCCTCCAAACAATTAAGATATAAAAAATAAAAATAAGGTCAAATAAGTCTTCTGACTTATTTAATTAATATAAATAAAACATTTAATCCAAATTTGTTAAAATATAAACTATAATTTTCAAGAAAATAAAACGAATAATTAAATTACATTTTAAAATACTAATTCAATTTATTTGGTGACTTATTTGGCCGCATTGTATTTATTTATTATTAAAATTAATGTCAGGAATAATGATTTTTCAATTTAATACGTGTTGGAAAAGTTCTCGGGTTTCCAACCGGGTGGCGTTTAACATACACGGCGTTTCATTGACAATCACCGTCGACATCTTCACTTGAAGAAACGTAATGTATGTTCAACGTCACCCGGTTTGAAACCCAGGAATTTTTTCAACAGGAAAATTTTCAAAAGTTAATTTAATTATTTTTATTAATGATACCTTCCATTAATTTTTGTTACCAATTTACAAAATAATTCTTCTTTATTTATCTATAAGCGAAATGTAAATTAATTGGTACAATTATTTCTCCTTTACCACAAATCGTCACTATGTTGAACCTATTTATTAACGGAATGAAAATTCGTTGGTGTTTAACAGTGTTTTTGTTTTCAATAATTGAAATTTAATAAGAAGTATTTTATTATACTCTCCTTGTCATCATTTATAGAAGCTTTCGGCTTTTTGCCATAGTCATCTATACATAAAAGCATTGTACATTACAGATTAAAGACTCTAGATTTTAATTAATTAATATTAATCCACAGTCCTGAAATAATTTCCAACTGAGGAATAATATAAGATTTGGTTGAATAAATATAAATGAAAATAGTGGAAAATTATATTCTCACTTAAATTCCTTGCTGTTGTATCATAGTTCATTTCCGTAAATGAAATTTCAGGCAAACCCATCAGCCTTTATTTCTGAAATGAGTTATTTAATGACTCTTGCGTTCATTCGGAGGAAAAACCTCCCAATCGGTTTCAGTGGATGAAAACAAATACCAAACGATGAGATTGAGGGTAGAACGGTTCTGTATTTTCGGAAAATCCTTTGTAATCTTTGATTGTAGGTAGGCAAAAGGATCGGAGCAATGCTTTCATTAGCTCTGTGACAAAATTACAAGCAGGTCAGACATGGCGCTACTTTGATCTCGAAGCTTTGCAGATGTGTTTGGAGCGATCACTTCAATCAGACTGTGTGCTCTGTGTTGATGTGTCACCTCTACGAAACAATGGGTAGCCGCTTCGCCATGTGTACCGGCAGGTCCAGGAGTTAGCGGAATGATGGTCCCTTCATCCTCTCTACTGATTAGACCAAGCGCCTGATTGCAAACAAGCAGAGGCACGTCAAACATCCACAATTTACGGGGATGGAACGGTCACAGTCAAGGGAAACCCGTCCAACACAAACGGAATCTAAATCTACTCTGCCGATTTGTTTATATTGAAATGGAGGCCAGGCTGGGCTGCTCAGTTATTATTTTTATTTTATTCCAATTTAATACGTCCACCCGTTGCGGACGATGTATAACATCAAAAGTTTATTAAATACAGTGTAAGTGGTATTTAAGTCACTCTATAAATGTCTACTGAAAAATAATATTATATGCAGGAAACATCACTGACTGATCGTCCAGTAAGGTCTCAGAAATCAACACTCATAACCTGCGTGATTATCTTTGATCCTCCAGATTTCAGTAAATAATTTTATCAAGAAAGATAAATAATAAATTCTTACTGTTTTTCAGAAAATGTGTTTTCTGATACCAAAAACCTTCTATGCGTCACAAATATTAAGATATTGTCTCCATTCTTTTGTATATAATCTACTTGCTAATACATCCAAATACAAGTATTAGTTTTTTAATCGTTTATGTATTTTAGGCGAAAAAAAAATTAAAGTTCACCAAAGGGCCAATTTTTAAGTAACCGTATGAATCTCTTAGCAAAAAAAATTGTTTCGTCCCACAGTCTATTCAATTTTTAAAATAATACTGAAAATTGATAACAATGGTCAGCTCTACATATAAATGTAAAAAAAGTCTAAAACATATTCAAGTCGTAACGCAAGGCACACTAACAAAACTGACAAGTTATGGAATTATTTTCTATATACCTTAATAAAAACAAGTTTACAAAAATGAAATTTTGTACATTGCAACACATGTGCGTTTTTTACACAGTTAAAATTTCAGTTCAGCAGCAATTCATTTTCAGAAATTTCAAATTTCAGTCCCTGTGTCCCTTGAACCGCCCGAACCGAGTATAGTCGGCTATCTTCGGAAAATTTCGGAAGCAAGTATCCTCACCAGAAAAGTCTATTGAGTCCAATATTAGCTGCTGCTAACGTGTCGCCCCAAAGTCAATAATTCAGCAATAACTGATAGAGGAGTCGGCTGTCGCGTCAGCGGGACGATACCACACGCTTATTTAGTGTGCCAGACGATTCGTAGATCTATCAAACTTACCGCATAAGCAGTATAGTAGTATTTGTTACTTACTCTCGTGCTTCAATTTATTTCGTCTTTAAAATTTAATTTCATAAGAAAACTTTTCCTGATTCAAAGGCTTATTTGACTGACTTGTATACTTCTCATATAATAAAAAAATTGCGGAATTTTCATCATAAATACATTGTGCTTGAATACTTTTATATTTTCAATAGGGTTATATCACAATAATTCTCATTTAAGTTCAATGCAAAAAAACCTCTTATGTAAAATGTGAAGTTTTTTCAAATATATATTAAAAAAGCACAAAGTTACAATTATCACCTAGAAATGGTAATCCTTTGTACGGAAATAAAAGTTTTCCTCATGAAATATTTGGACAAATATTTCTTTGTTTGTGTCGCGGGTACATATACCCGACAAGTAAGTGGCGCTTTAACAATTCATTTTTGAAAATCATCCACACAGCCAGGAGGTGTGGTTCAATATCCACGTTTGAGACGGACAAATTTTATTCACCACTTTTCTCGATACGATGAGTACTTTCAGAGTTTACTTTAAGAGATTTTTTGAGTTAATTATATTTACGGACCAAATTAATTCAGTTGTGTTATCCTTTGTAAAAAAAATAGGTTACAGTAAATACATTATAAATAAATACACCAATCAATATGAGTCTTTCAACTACAATATAAATTTGTTTTTATAGAAACATTTTTTGTTTACGTCCGCTAAAAAAATGACTGACATTTTCATTCATCTTGAACAGACAAAATGTTGTGTCTGTTCAACTTGGTGTCGGCGAATCACGGCCTGGGGGATAAGAGGGACATTTCGACAGGCAAAGCCCACTAAATCACAGCCGACGTGGAGGGGAGGAATACAATGTCACACAGGGGAAGGCACGATGTCACTTTAATCCTTAGATTTGCGCGAAACGCCATTGAAATCAAATCAGTCCGCCACCGCAAATGAACAGCCAGGCTAAATCCCCCAACAGGTGCTGCTGGCCAGATGGCGGCCATTAATTATGTGCTCCCATTTCACCTTCCTTCGGCGCTGACGCGAGACGCTTTGTCGCACACCGTTATCGTCGTGTGCATACCAATAGCTGCAAAGCTCAAAGCTTTGCGATTATCAAGGGAGGTTCAAACTGTTATGGTAATGACGAACATGAAAGCGTATTAATCCTCTAGGTTGCTTGCGGCGTTCCCGGTGACGTCACTCATCTTGCAAAATCTGCATTTTCGTGCTTCTGACAATACTAATATATTCCCCGTAATTAAGTTGGTACAGATTGAAGAATCCGCATATGTATCTGGAAGATACATGCTCAGAATTTCGATAAGTTCTTTGGTTGAATGTAATGAACAACGTTAACAGAAGTTGATGATTGATTTCAAGAGAAAACCAAAAAATATTCTTCCAACCATTTCACGAGGAGCTTTTATTTCTGTAAACATATTACAAATTCAGTTTTAAACTTGTGACTAAGTATATGATAATAAATATAAGTTTGGCACTCATATGAATTTAGTGTTATTTGAAACAATAAAGTACTTCAACTTGATATTTATTTAGCAACTAGCTGGGTTCCTGACGATTCCCGCCCGGTTTTCCGGCGTCAGTCTCTGTTTCAAACCTCAGTCCCCGACTGCGAGTGGTATTCTCGGTTTTGTCCCTGTAACTAGCCTTGAACCTATTAGGACGGATATTTAGGTTACGTATAATAATCTGTTATAAAACCATAATCCTCATCTGAGTAGTGATTTACAAATTTGCGTGGAGCTGAAACTAAAGGTGAGCGTATATTAACAGTCCAGTATCTGAAATAACAATACTGTCTCAACAAACAATGCCGTTATCTACAACACCTGCTGAAACGGTAAATGAAGTGAAAACATCGCCTCTGTGAAATACACAAGCGTGAAAATACATCTGTGTGAAACGCCCAAAAGTAATTAAAATACGAAATATATCTTTATATAAACGCAATAAATAATAGAAACTATTTATTAAAATATAAATGATGAAAATGAGAAATATATGGGTTTTCCGTAAGGTCAGATCAATGTTGAAATGTAATAAAACAACCTGTGTGTGATTTATTAATGAAATTCTTTCCAATGTATGCCCTTTCAAATAAAAAATAATTTCGTTAACATCTCACACACAGCATGTTTTATTCAATTTCAAGATTGAAAACACCTATGCATAATTTATAAAGGATTAATATGGATAAATATCAGATAATAATCGCTGCATAATTTTTAAAAGCTCTAAAAATAATTTAATCGATGAGACAATAACTTAGATATTAGGAAAGAAATAGCTATTAGAAAGGAAATATGATACAGAGTTGTCGTATTCGTAGGCCAGATCTCACTTTAACACGAATGTTTGTTACATACACTTGGTAGCGTAAAAACTATTCAGAAAACATTAAACCAAATAAATACCTTGAGTTTACTTTAGGATTTGTCGAACGTCAAGAAACCTAAACGTTAAAATAATGAATGTTCAGTACAGGATGGATTAAGAGAATCAATGGTACTGTGTACCATTCGCGAATTATTCATGACGAGAAAAGATGTATTAAATTTTATGTATAAACCATTATTATGTTTATTAGAAACTAGTTAACCGCCACGACTTCGTTCACGCCGAAAAAATTATTTTTATTTTGCCCTAAAAACGAAACAACAGGTATATAATTTCCATAATGTTGAGTTCATTGAATGTATAAAATGTACGGCATCATCTATTTATGATCGCTTCAAGGTAAACCTTATAACTTTCAGTTGGTTTAGAACAGATTCACCTATCACACGTTTCGGAACCAATAAAAATTAGCAATTTAATGGATTTATAATATCTTCTAGATATCTAAATGAAACATACACGAAAATTTAAGTTTAAATTCCTGTTTCAATAACTTAAATTTTCATTGAAATCCGTTTAACCGTTTCGATGTATAAACAGATCAATTTTATAGGCAACCTGCATTCATTTGGACGTTTTAACGCACGTTAAGAAAAAACCTTCACGTAGAATATATTTATTTATATTATGTTGTATTAATATCATTATCGAAAGGTAATATTCACTAATATTTAAGTTTAATTGCCTGTTTTAAAATCATCAAATTTTCATTGTTATCCATTGAGCCATTTCGGAGCCTATTTGATACATACTGACAGACAGGCACTTCAATTTTATTTATTAGTGTAGATTGATAAACGACTAAATATTTACTAGTTTCACTCAGCCTGCGACAAGATCTTTGTCTCGTTATAGTAATGATTATGGGAGGTATGAAATGAAAAAGATGATTAATATAATAGAGTTTTGGGAAAGTATTACAGTTTCTAAACTAATACCAGTAATATATAAATTAAAATTCTTAATTTTAAGCTCAGCTTGAAAGTTTACGGACAAAAAATAGGCCACGAAGAATTAGAATTGTAAGTTAACTTCAGATACACAAGAACTGGGATTGACAGGGTTGCTCAGCTGCCACTTTTGATGTGAATGGACGCATAAATTAAGTGTTTACGAATCTATTAAAAAATTAATGTATTGAGCAATAAACTTCACTCAATAGAATAATTTTAGTACTTTCACATGAAAGTTTCTTCATTTTGTAATCCAACAGATTAAAATTTTATTTCAACGTATTTTAAATTCAATATATTATTTTTAAGTTATTTTTATCTTCAGAAAGGACCACATATCTGAATATAATTATTGAATCTATATGGACGCCTAAATATGTTTTCAAAGAAAGTTTGATTCTGTGAAAGAATGTGCGTCAGATGTAGTTATTTGCTGTGGGAAACAAAGTTACTTTAAGTAGTTCCTGCTTCATTCAGTTGTGGCTTCTTCGTTGCCATGTTATTGGCCTCATAATTGCGGGCGAATGTCATAACCGTAATTCTTTAAGACGGAGACCTTCTTGTAGCGGGAGACATCGTTTCTTCCACAGCATTACCCTTGCGGTCGCGTACTATGATGTAACGGCACGTGGAATTGCTTTTTCACCCTGCACACTCTTAATTGCAAGCTCACCTCCCCCAAGGAGCATGTGACCGGTTGCTAATTTATGTACCGTAAGGGATGTGAACCGCCGTGAAATTGCCTGTTGCTCCGCGACACTTGTTTTCTCCTCGGAGGGCAAAGAGCGATCGTCCTCCAAAATTATCTCCACTCCATCAGGGCTAAAAGGATCACATTTCCCAAACAATCTTAGAAATATTATACATTGTGTCACAAAACAATTATGAAATTTGACAAGTATAAATTTTGGAAAGTAATGACCAAATAAAATTAGTGTTAGTTTTAAGAAAAGAGAATGCAATGCACTTATTTGCGCAATATATCAAAAGTGCAAATATATTCGCCTTGAGATTAACGAAATACGTCTATACTGTATTTAAATGTCATGCCTCTAGTTACTGCTTCCATGGTTCTTGTTATGCAGTTGTCTTTTTCTCAGTTACTGCTGAAAGTGGCAGCATATGTATATATACACATTTATGTACTCCACAAGGAAAAAAACACCTGCAATGAGGTCCAGTGGCCTAGGAAGTTTGTAATTTAAAACTAAATTATTTTGACTAGTTCGGACAATCCATCGTCAAGGATGCCCATCATTTACAAACTCTCGCAGTAACAGGGTCCTGCCGCTAACCACGGAAAACTGGAGAATTTCCTATTTTTAACAGCACAATGTTGAATGACATCGGGCTAAAATCTGAAGAGGTACACATTTTTAAGTCACATTATTATTTTTAAATACTAAGTATTTTCAACCCTTCGTTTACGTAAAATGTATCTCGACTGATTTCCAAATTTCGCCCAAGTTTTCTCTATGTTTCGCTTTAACAGTTTATTTTATGATCAACATGGAATAGTTTTATCAAACCAGTCTTTCGGCTTAATCAACTGTAAATTTATTTTAACAATAATAATTTTTCGGAGGAACAGGCCACATAAGGAAGATCATTAAGCAGAGTGCTCCACTTTAATAGCACAGGAAGGAAACATAAATGGAGGATGTGTAAGTTAGAGTAAGGTAGCCAAGGTTTAAGGATCCTACCAGCTGATACAGGAAAAACTCTATTATTTCTGCCCTTCAGAATGACGCGGGAGGGGATGAGAAGTTTGCTGTGGGAGCGCAGCATTCCCTTCTTCGTGTCTTCGCCAGTTTTTGGAGGCAGGTAGCTGACTGATACAATGGTATCCACAAACACCTCTTACCGTGCGTCCAAGGACTTCGACCTCAGTACATACACCTCCTATAAGAGCGAAGGTGCCTCGGCGTGTGAGAACCTTAGAAAAACCAGACAAAAATCGAGGCTTCACCAAAAGTAATCCTGGCAATCAATCTAGGGACAAAGCTCCCAAAGGCATTCCTTTGATCCATCATGATTCTTACCTATGTTTTTAACCAGCGTGAGTGTTATAATTGAATTACAAACTGAACCAAATTTTAAAGAGTCATAAATGTTTAATTTCAAAATTGACATACACTCGATGATCTTAATTCGACCGTTCCATTAATCTTGTAGTTTTGAATTTAAAGCATTTTATCACCTGAAAATTACTCTGTTCGTTCATGATACAAAACAAAATGACATCTTATAATGTTTTTGCTAGGACTGTTTCAGGTCTATCGCTGAATCGAGACCGAGTTGTTTGCGTCCCAAAACCAAAGGAAATTTTTATTGCTTTCAGTCCCTTTTGAAGTTAAGACGCATCGTGCAGCACAAAGCACCAGCGGTTTAATATAATTCACCCATATACAGCTTCACTGCATGTTCATAACATGTTGTGCTCATGGTGGAAAACCTCTATTATCAACCCAATTTAGTTGGAGTGAGCGTAAAACGCTTCAAATTACGCGTACAGAACAGAATAAATTTATTCTGTAGAATAGCTCGTTTGAACTGACTTTCAGTAAAATTGATACAAATCACTATTAAAAATTGACACTTTTTCCCCCAAAAAACATATTTAATATTTTATTTGCAAATACTGTTCCATTTTTATTTCAACATAGCAACCAAATTAGTCACAAAATGTAGTTCTCAGTATTTGTATAGTAGCCGGGACAACAGATGTGTTCGAATGTTATACATATTTGTATGTGTATTTCTATCTTAATTAACGGAAATTTTTTTTACATATCTTACTGGCCACATTCCTTTATTTAATAGTAACTGATTAACAAAGTTTGTACACAAATATTGACACAAAATATTTACAATATTGTTTCTTTCATTATGAGAACTTAACTACGTTGTTTGCAAATATGCTCTCATTTACGTATAATTTATAAATTCTCCGTATCCGTTTAATGATTAGTAAATTGTGCTGGTGGTAGGGCAATGTTGGCTTTATAATTGAGTATATAATTCTAATGTAGTTATATATATACTAGTTTTTGTAACTGTGGGTCCAATATACTTCTATTAGTAGTCACTACAATCAAATTTCCAAGATACTTTTTGTAAGTAGATTGTCTGTTGTGCTAATTTCGATATGTTTTATTTTATTTATTTTTTATTTTAATTTGTTGTCATAATTTGCTACGGAGCTTTGCGTGGTTAATGAATTTTAATGTATGAAGTATTGTGATTGTATTGTTTAATAAGACATTTAGGTTATAGTTTACTAGATTTCTATTTCTGTGGACATTTTTTGAATTGCATTCGAATATATGTTTTCATTTTTGTAATTTATTATCGACGCCATTAAACGCAAAGGGTTACCATTTTTATTTCGTAGTTGTACTGTGTTAATTTATGTATTCCAAAACAGTTCCATTTAGGTAACCACAATAAATACAAAGAAACGAATTCAATTATAATTTTATAATATTTTACTTTAATAAATTAATTTCAATTACAAAATATTCAATGAAAAATACTGAATAACGATTTTTTTGCTCGGAAATAAAAACCAGAAGAGGGTGTGAATTAGTACCGGAGCGTCATTATTCTCAAATTTAAATAATTAAATTAGTTTTGAAAAAGTCTAAAATTACTTTCGTCATATATTTGTATATCTGATGACGCACTTTAGCTGTTGCTCAAGCTACCCGCTACATTAATTGGTGTGTGAATTTCGATCGGCAAGCTGGTGGTCAAAATATTTGCACGATTTATGGGGAGTCCTAGAACCGGTCCACAGTTTCTCTGCCGAGGCCGCCTTTCCGGGCCTTCAGATTCTCGGCAATGCGTTATGCAACCACGACTCGCTTCGTACACACGCCTTTGACAGCGAAATTGGCCCATAAAATATGTACCGTCCCGAAGACATGCATTCCGCCATGTCGAAAGCAGGGCTACTGCGGCCAATTATTTCCCGTGTAATAGTTTCCCGCACCCTGTAGTTAACGAATGGTAGCTGAACGGCCCGAAGAGGAAGTACAGCTCTCGCCTTCTCCTACCGTAAAATAAGAGGAGCCCCTACGAAATTTGTTACTTGCTGCGTCAGCTTTAAGCATCTGAACATTTTTGTTACAACCGAAAAATTAATTAAAATAAGTAATAATATACTGCACAAATAAAATTACAAGGAAGTCTTCCTGTCCAATAGTAAAAAAAATACAAAAAAGCAGATGAAATGAACGTTTAACTGAAAAACTGAAACGCGAAGTAAATTACCAGAACAAAGACAACATCTTAATCTTAAGCAAAATAAAATTTACTTGTGAGCGGTCCAAAACGTCGTTTTTATACGTCTTAGCGCGAGCGCCGCGCTCGAAATAAACATTTTTGTATATTTTCTAAATACATAAAATATATTATTTCTCAAATAAAACGTTTATTAAATTTTTAAATTATTTCGCGCTTAACAGGACAAATATTTGGATAACCTACCTTATTCTTATAAATAAAATTCACTGTTTATGTGTAATAAGAGCTGAAATTTCGTACACGTGTTTGTGTGTACGTATGTTCCGCATTCAAATCTAAACTCCATTCCATTCTCCCTTGATAAAACTATTAAATGTTACTGATTTTCATTAAAAATTATCTATCATTTGCAAAAACATTTCAGCCTCCAATTATATTTTCAACTTGGAGAATTACCAATATATTAGATAAACACTGCAGTTACAAATCTATAATATTTTCCGATACGCTAAACATTAATTATAAAATGCAGATAACTAAGACTGGACTGATGCAACCCTCTATGCTAGCTTATCTTGCGCAAGCCTTTTCATTACCTCATAATTAACACACCCCACATTCTCCCTAATCTTCATACGTTCTGTTCTTATCCCACACACTTCCCTCTAATGCTAATTTTTACAAGACCCTCGTAAAACGTGGCCTATTAATATATCCCTTCTTTTGGTCAACGTCCTTAATATTTTTCGCTTTTCCCCTATTCTGTTTAGAACTTCCTCGTTTGTGATTCTATCCACCTTTCTGATTTTCAGCATTCGCCTATAGCACCACATTTCAAAGGCTTCTATTCTTTTCCTTTCCGCAACTCTTATCGTCCACGTTTCGCACCCATATAACGCCACGATCCATACGAACATTTTTAGCAACGATTTCCTAATATTCAAACTTATATTACCCGCAAGTAAATTCCTCTTTTTCGCGAAAGCTTTCCTTGCCTGTGCTATCCTACTCTTCATGTCTACTATACTTCTACCGTCCCCAGTTATTACACTTCCCCAAGTAGCAGAATTCCTTAACTTTCGTCAAAATATCCTTTCCCAATCTAACAGCCTTTGTTATTCCACTGTTTCCCAAACTACACCCCATTATATTGGTTTCTCCTCTATTAATCCTCACATTGAACTCTTTCTCCAGGACTCCGTTCATGCCATTTATTATGGTTTCCAAGTCTTCTTCTGATTCCCCTAATACTACAATATCGGCCGATATTTATGTCTAGTAAATATTTCTCTGGGTCAATTTCTTTTACGGTGTTTCCCGTGACACTATTTTTGTCCGTCCCCGCTAATGATACATAGAGCAGGATACATTATGTCCTTTACGTAGCCTGCGTGTTTGCGTGCGTGCGGCGGCGATGTCGACGTTCGCGAGAAACGAATCCCGAGCATCGCCGGGCACGCAGCTAGGTAGAATATATGAAATGAAATGATATCGTAGGTGCTACTAAGAGAGTTAATGTCTCTCAGGATATTAGTAGTGTTATAGGTATTACATGTATAAGTAATCATTGAACGCATGTTACATGAGCAGGACAAAATTCCGATATTCAGTCTCAGAATCACAGTTTAACTTTATATATAAGTTACTAATGCTAAATATGACTTATGGTCATTCATATTTTGAAAAACCGAACTGTTAAATATGTAACTGGTTATTGTGGCGTAGCTTAAAAGCAGAAATGTTGCAATCGTGTTTGACGAAGCTGTACTTGTCGCTTGAGGAACTTCCGTAAACAGCACAGCTGAATGCCACGGTTAATAAATGAAATGTTTGCGTGACGACTTTCGCATTGAAAATGATATGCAAATAGGAGCAACTGAGCTGGATAAATATAATGGCACCGCGTTGTATTACGAGAATGTTTGTACAATGGGACTTGAGAAATCAAAGAAACGTACCGTGAAATGACACGAATGAGGTTTGATGACTCTTCTAGTTTGTTACAGTGATAAAGAATATATTTGAGAAAGTAAATATGTCATTGTTGTGCTAGGAACAATTTATGAATTTACTGATATTCATTCTAGAGTTGGTACAGCCATTGTAAATATTTTATTATCCACGTTTACTGTCTTTGTTACGTTTCGCCTTGTCCATTTAACGTCAACAATTTTAATGATTGCTGTTAAGGTTTCTTAAAAATGACGTTAAGTCTCGAAATCAGGATTATTTGGATATTGCGATAAAATATGAAATTCATCTAAGGTTTTAAAATTTATACCTCATTACTTACATTAACTAGTTTAGATAAATGTTTTTGCCTTTTAATGAAATAACTGTGTTGCATGACGAATTGATTTTATTAACAAATTTTTATCTCATATCTGAAATTGATATTAAATTTCTGGAGCCTTCCCATCTTGTATTGTAACTTTTTTTTGGTTTTTTACAGGCTACATAAGAATGATTCTGAAACAGGAAACTCCTCTTTAATAGCAAAGGAAGGGAATTGAAAAGGAGCATGTGGAAGGTAGAGCAAGGTAGCCTAAAGTTGACTAGGGCCTCCGGGGTATGATTTAAGGATCCTACCCGGTGTTTCACCTAACGACATGAAGGAAAAACCCTAGAAAAACCGAATCAGGTAGGTCGGGCATTGGCAGAATTATTAGTTATGTATGATGTGATCACGGCATTTGGACTGCAAGTAATGTAGTTCTGCAAAACCTGAAATAATTATGTCAGGTACGTGGTTCCTAATTGTGTGGTAAGCAGTATTTGAGACCTAGAGAGACAGATCATGATTTTAATTCAGCAGGTGACATCTTGGCAGAAGGCTAATTCGTTCATGGACTCAGTCTTTTATCATGATTGAAAAACAGTAAAAATAAATCTTTATTTCCCGCTACATTGAAATTCACGCACTTTTCTCTGCAGTATTCATTCCTCGCTGTCCTGAAAGTCCGAATTATTTATCCCCTAAACAAATATTTTCTATCTCCCATTCTATAGTCAATTCTTGACAACACTTATTTATTGTGATTAACACGACTACATATTCCTATCTTATTAGAAATTAACGGCATGACAACATTCTGTAATCATTCGATTGTGGCAGCGATGGGATAACAGCAATTACACCCACAAAATCTACAGTTTAATATCTTTAATTGATACACCAATAAAGTTTTATTAAATTTTAACAAACACTCATGAAGTCTTATATTTACAACAAACCACAAAACGTTATATCATTTTTTCCTCTTAAAACATTTAAATCATTCTAAATTTAGTCATTACCGGGCCAATATATTTGAAACACAATTCTCTTTCAATATTATTCAACGTTTACATTTAATTACGGCGACTTATTCATTAGTCTGCTATATGCAGCACATTAATGAAAATAAAAATTCATACGAAGTCTAAATTTATATTCTTCAAAATGACTGTGTTTGTTTCATGTCTGTTTCTTAAAATATTTTAAAGGCATTTTATAATCATAATACGACCTTTTAATTCTGAAATGATTTGAGCTACAACAATATCCAAAATATTTTCGCCATCATGCGAAATTTCTCTCTCGTCGATTGACATGTTTGAATGTATAAGTAGTTCGTATATAACGAGATATAATTAATGCAGAAGGCTCACGACTAACCAGCCTCAAGTGAAGGATATTAAAATTGTAGCATAAGCCGGACAACCGAAAATACTGACTGATTATTACGTATACGTAGACGAGAGAACTTTAATGTATGCTTAATATATACTGTACTATACAGTTGCAAACGTGTTCCACTGATACGGACATGCGATACACAATTTATGAGGTAAAGAGCAGGTAGCAAGGCGGCGAAATCTTCACTTTGCATGTCTCAACTTGTTTTATGCACGCGGCACGTAGGAGGATTGTAGAAGACGTCTTGTTTCCTTATAATTTTACGGAGAACATTTTAAATTAACAAGGTGGGTAGAAAGGAGGATGGAGGTTCGTGAGCCGGATAGTCGAGGGTATTCTGTTCTTAATTTATTATTCACAAATTTTTCCTATTAACATTGAAAAACCCAAAATTCAAAATATTTTCTTATATATTATTTGATAAATAGGTGTCACTCGGGAAATAAAATTTGTTTATAGTTTACGCGGTCAACGGATGGCCAGTCATCACTGGAGGAGCTTGCATGTGAAATTTATGAGACTAAGAGAGTCTGTTATTGTATTATCATGAGATTCTTTATCCGGTCACAAAGGGAGATTGAATTCAATACTTATTTGAATCAGGAAGGTGGTTACGGAAAAGTATAGAAGTTACATGGATTTGACTGATGGAGACGTTTTATATTATTAATTAATTTAGCGACCTTAGGAGAATACTGGAAAAACTTATTTGGCCGAACGAGCCAATTATTAATTTTTCATTAGCGGTTGTTGATGGGGCATCCAAAAGTCAATCTATCTCATTACCTAATTTGTTTAAGCAGCCTAAACGACACGCAAACACTAATGGACCGTATAATTCCGTCATTCCTGCACGTCACCGATGATGGAGGACCACGTTATAAGGTTTTACGTATTCTGGAGCGAAGATGTAAAAAACTATGTCTTTTATTTCACCAAAAGTCTCAGGATCGACCCCGATTTTTAATTTGTGTTATATAATTGAATATCATTGTTTTTGTGGTATTCAGTCCAAACACTGGTCTGATTCAACCCTCCATGCTACTCTGTCTTGCGCAAGACTTTCGAGTATTCCATCCTTAGCCTACCTATTCTCTTCTTACCACACTCACACATCCTTTCAATGCTTCCAATGCCTCATGTTTTAAAACATGGCCTATCAATCTATCCTTCATATTGTTCGCTCTTCCCCTATTCTGTTTAGAACTTCCTCGTTAGTGATTCATCCACCCATCTGTTTTTCAGCATTCTCCTATAGGAACACATTTCAAAAGCTTTTATTCTTTTCCTTTCTGCAACTCCTCTCGTCCGCGTTTCACGCCCATATAACGCCTCATTTTTAGTAATTATTTTCTAATATACACACTTATATTACCCGTAAGTTCCTCCTTTTCGAGAAAGCCTTCCTTGCCTGAACCATCCTACTCTTTATGTCTACCATCCCTAGTTATTATGCAGTTCATATAGCAGAATACCTTAACCACTTTCAAAATGTCCGTTCCCAATCTAACACCCTATGTTATTCCACCGTTTCCCATACTACACTCCATTACCTCGGTTTTCCCTCTATTAATCCCCATTTTGAACTCTTTCTCCAGGATCATGTTCATATTATTTATTATTGTTTCCAAGTCTTCTTCTAACTTCTCTATTACTACAATATCACCGGCAAACCGCAGGATTTTTATTTCTTATCCATGCAATATGATTCCTTTTCCATGTTATTTTTTAACGTTTTTCATCACCTGTTCTATATATAAGTAAACCAGTATGGGGGATAGACTGTATCCACGTGTCACTCATTTCTGTATTTCTGCTTTGTTATCTTTCCTTCAATTCTAATTACTACTCAGTGACTTCTGTGGAGGTTATTGACAAGCCTTCTTTCTCGATATTGTGTTCTAGTTCACATTAAAATCCTTTTTCTAAATCTACAAATGCTATGAACGTAGGCCTGTTTTTTCTTATCCTGTCTTCTATAATTAGACGCAGAGTTAATGTTTCTTCTCTTGTCCCATTATTTTAAGAATTTCTTTTCCAATAAAGTATAATAAGATAGTTAATTAATTACACGCTTCATTTTTTGGATTAACTAATTGACTTAGAGAATGAAAGTTAATATAATTAAAGTTTCAAATAAACCATACCATTTGCTCAAGATGTATAAAAGACAATATTGTTAATATGTGTAACATTCTCCCTGAAAAGATCAAAACATTCCATCTCCTAGGTATTCTGAATATGAAAACTCCCAATGCCATGGGGTTAGTTACAGAATTAACCAGCAGTGATACACGATACCCCTTTAGTACCCTCTCAACATGAAAGAAAATAAATTTATTGTTTACATTGTCGGAGGAGGAACTATTTATACGTCCTAAAGTTGCTCAAACGTTTCACTGTGATTCAGTAAGTGTTGTCATATGTTTGTAACAGATGGTTAGAGAAGTGGTCACATGAAATGTGGAAATGAAACAAGTAAGAGCACTTTAACAGATGGTTGGTTACGATTCTCTTTCACGCACAAACTATATTTAATTTCAAATTATCATACCCGAGTCGTGAGAGATATTTGGTAATATTTCTTCACCCAGACATATGATCAATTTTCTTTGTGCAGTTTACTTCATACTATTTTATAATAAGATAAATTAACATAATAGCTATTTATTAAATTAAGTGAGATGATTATAATACAGAAGTATATTTTAAAATCATTCCACATGGCTTTAAGAGCTGACCCGAATTTTAGACTAATCAAGCGTATCGTTTCCTGAAACAAGTTTCACACTTCAATATATAAGATATATTCACAAGGTTACGTGGGCGTAGGTATGGTAATAATGAGAATGTACTCTTTTAAATAAATTACAAATATCATAAAATTTTGTGTACTTACGTCAACTGATTTTATCTTACTATTATCAGGATACAAGGCTGACAGTTTAAACGCGGGTAATTTGTGACGTTAAGTTTATTTACAATTAAACGAATAAAAATACATGCAATATTTATTACAATCATTACAAAGTAAAAGAATACGTTTTAGTTTGAGAAATTCTGTTTGCGGCATGAATATAAAAATAGTTTGATTTTCGTCGGTTTACTTTATCAATTAAAATATTACTTATACATAATCAATTGAAACATTCGTATAATATATGTTATTATTATTAATTTTATTGAAAGTACTTTCGGCTATAATTGCCATTAATATTTATGGCCTCAAATCTGATTACTAATTACTAGAAGAATGTAGATAAAAATAATTGCATATACTTGTTTGCCACTTGTAAAATAATTTTATTATTTTATAAATATTAAAAAAAATAGGATTAGGACCATTTAAGTTCTGGACTTTAAAGAAACTGGTCACAAATAAAACATTATTGCAAAACTTACTCAAAGCATCCTTACAAGACATTGCACCTACCTAAATAATTAATTAATCATTGTTGACGTAAAAGCAATAGGTTGAGATAGAAGTTAGTTTGATGATACTATAACCAGGGCCAGTAAAGTTACGCAAGTCGATTCCTTCCAAGAATCCGAGCAGAGTTTCTTACTATTTGAAGAATTTATTTCATTTTCCGATATCTCATTTCTTCTCTGTCCAATTCTACCTCGTATATAATTTCACCACATATCGGTTTCCACACTCCATCTACTTCTACCACCTCCATTGTTTCGTATAACGGACGATATTGCCTACTCAATAAACTCTTAAACTACAGACCTTGTATACAATATTTTTAAGGTAATGTCATGTTTTAACAGAATGGAAATTTGCAACTTTATATGCATGGAATAAAAGTGATGCATTGCATCCTTGAATCTGTTAGTACTTCGGACGAGAACTCATTTTTAAATTGTAAGAAGCGTTGCATAGTTTGACATGTATTATAAAAAATATTATACATAAATACAATGAATGGCTAAAGGTCAGAAGTAGAAGAATTTAATAACAGTTTTTCTGGCGATGAGAGAAAACAGACAATTCCAAGTTGCAAGGTGATATCAGCCTCAGTACCAATAACTCATATTCACCAAACGGGACGTTCTGTCAGCTTTAGCAGCATCAGCCTCTCGTGCAGGAAGTAGACTGGTGCTTCATTAGCCTAAATTACTTAATTTAGCTGCATCGAAGTTATTCCTATTCGTCCCCTAATCGAAGCACGTTCTATCCTCATATGTATTTACCAGTCCCTAGCCATGAACGTAAGACGGTATAAAATGTGCTCAAGTCATATCGTGCATCTGAGCTCGTCTTTTATGCAAAAGGTTGGCCACCCCTGTTTAACAATTACACTTCCTCCTTCTTAAACTACTTTTACGTTTCCCCTTTGCTATTGAGTTCGTCACTTGCTTTGTGCGGCTCTTGAGTTTTCCAATCACATGATGAGAGTAACAAGGATTGATTTCATAAAGGTTCTATGTTATTTAATTGATAAATTATTTTCGTCTGTATTTTGGCTACATCTTTGTGTAAATAAAAAAGAAATTATCCAATTTAAATATAAATTTCAATTTAGACTCAATTTGGTCATATCATGCTACTAGCTAATCGAAGTAACAGTGGAGTTGTACATCTTTTGTGGTAATATCTGTTATTCGCTGTCAAAAAGTTCAGTGTTAAGGGATCCCATTGAAACTTGGATCCACAGCCACCGATCTTTAGGATGCCGGGATTCCAGAAAACTCACATCTTCAAGATTCTCATGGAGTGGCACGTGGTCAGCGTGACGTTTCTCCTTCAGCCTCTTGGCGTGTTTTCGTGATCATTACAAGCACCCATGCCCATATCGGGATTCGAACCCGTGACCTCTACAATGTGAGGCGGTGACGCTGAATTACTACACCTATTGAAACTTGCGATTTGGAAATATCTGCCGAATGGAATGACCACCTGCTCCTCCAGACTGGCCGATGTCTCAATAGCGCAGAAATGGAGACCGGTTTCGCAACGACCACTCACGCCGTAAATTGTCCTCGTGGAAACAGGCTCGCCAACTGTCCCACCAAAATTGCACACACCCGAGACGTGTCCGCCATCTCCGCCTCAGCCCAGCAAAGCAGCGCCAACCGAAACCTGAATCGGCCTGACACCTGTTACTGTGTTGCTCTTCGTACCGACATAAATAATATTAGATAATCCACAATGAGACGGCGTGTCGCTTTCTCCAGGGTCCAGCGGCGGAAAGGGTATATAAAAGCCGAACCGCGGTTCTGAATGTATCACACTCTCTCAACATGCAGTCTAAGGTGAGTCAAGCAAATCATTAGTCGCAGCTTGCTCGTGTAAGCTCGATTTTCTTATTTCCATACAAAAATCTGGATTTAACTTTGGTAATGTAAGCCGACCTCCTGTGGTGTAGTGGCTAGCGTTGCTGCCTCTCAACGAAGAGGTCCCGGGTTCGAACCCTGGCATGGGCTTGGATGTTTGTGTCGTTATGGTCGCGAACACCGGGATGATGACTGTTGGAGGGTCATGGAGCGGCTGATCACGTCTCACTCCAAATTTGGAATGTGTCATGCAATATGACAGTCCGCAGTTGACTCGGTAGGCCAAGGCCCTCAATGGGCAGTAGAGCCATGGAGGGCTTCGGAACTTAAGTACTGCATTAGGATAGAAAAATATCGTCAGGAACGGGAATCGAACAAGAAGCACCGTTTGGTACGCGATGCTCTTACAAACGAGTTATTCACGTTTTGTGCGAGGTTTCTCTATCCGTTGAACACAGGCTCAACTGTAATTTAATAAAATGATCATGCGAGCATTTTTTCTATTCTTGAGCTACTAAAATTCGAGACAACTCCTTAACAGAATAAGAAGTTCTTGGTTTTATCGGTTCGATTCTCGTCCCTGTAGAGCCTTTTCTGTCACAATCTGTTAACTGAATAAATTTTGTAATTCTAGTAATTCAATTAACGTCTGTTTTTTAAAATAATTAAAACGAATAAATACCCTAAATTTATTCCATTTAATTAAAACACATATATTAAATATTGAAATATGTATTCATGTATGAAATTTTAACTCTATAAGTATCAGATTATATTGCGTCGGTTCTAACGAGAAACCAGACGTCAAGTCCGTGAAACGAATTTGTACTTAATCACAGTTTAAATGCATCATAATAATGATTTATTACAACTAATAAATTCAATTACATCTTTTGGCTGGAGTTACATTATTATTTTAAAATAAATCCAGTTCTGTCAATTTATGTATGGAATAGAAGTGCTTAATAAAAACGTTTGGTCAGTTACTTTTTAAATTTTATATTATCTTTTAATTATTGATTAATTATTAAAAATAGTAATGTCATTATAGAGGATACTTTATGTGTAATTCACAATATCGTACCTTGTTTTTAAAATGTTTATATTTATTTTATTCTGTCGGAGAATCGATACGCTGACCACGTATCACTCCGCAGTCGACTCGGTAGGCCCAGGCCCTTGATGGGCAGTAGAGCCAAAGAAGGAGAAGATATTTATTTTATTGAGGAAATCATTTCCAGTCTCACCATGCTCTTCTAACTAGAGGAATTATATGCATATATTCTCCACTAATTAGATAAAATGTCATGCAGTTTAAGTATCTTGTGTTCATTGAGGAGCAAAATGATTAGTTAAGGTTCAATAGAAAGCATTTGGTACAGTAGAGGTTCCAGGTCCATCTCAGAAAAAAAAATTATTTTGCTCGTGTATTCCCTTACGTTTTGGTACCCGAAAACTTTTTTTAAATTATCATTGTTTCCCATTAAAAAAACTGCTACACGCTGCTTTGCTGACTTTGCAGTTATCTATGAGTTTCCTAATTATTCGACACTATGTTGTTTTCAATTGAACTTCATTGTAATTTCATATATTCTGGCCTACAAATTAAAACCATATTTACTTATATTGGGGTCGAAAAAAAATTGTCACGATTTATCAAAAACGTTACAAAATTTTTTTTTAATTATTCTAAGGTACCAAAACATAATTGAATGCACGAAATAAAATCTAATATTTATCTGACATGGACAAGCAGCCAATTACTTTTTCCTGTACCACTCGGACTGACCCTTAACTGTTAAGGCACTTAACTGATTATTGGCATCATGCCCATAGAAAATGGCAATAATTTTAACCACAGGTTATGAAAGAATAGGACATGTATGAAATATTTTAATATATTCAATCCAGATCGCAGTCGTCCTCCTGCTGGTGGCCGCCGTTTCCTCCGCCCCCGTGGAGAAGAAGACGAACAAACGCGGCCTCTTAGGCCTTGGTGTATCTGGCCTGGGTCTTTCCGGCCTTGGTGTATCTGGCCTGGGTCTGTCTGGCCTGGGGGTGGCATCCGCTCCTCTCGTCACCGAGTCCATCGTTGCCGCTCCCGGCCTGGGCCTGCACGCCCCCGCCCTGAGTCTCGCCGCTGAGCCCCTCGTCGCCACCTCCGGCCTCGGTCTGGGTTTGGGTCTGGCTTCGGCCCCTCTGGTCGCCTCCCATGGCCTGGGTCTGTCCGTAGCCTCCGCCCCTGTGCTGGCCACCTCCGGCATCGGCCATGGGCTCGCTCTGTCCGCCCCCGTCGAACACATCTGGTAGAAAATTAGTCATAATCTAAAAGTCATTATCACGTATATCATGTGTAAATCATTTATGCTATAATAAAATGTACAAATCAATACTTATTTTTAAACATTAAAATACCATAATCAAAAATCCTTGATCTTTTATAATTAATAAAATAATATACAAATTATCTCAATTGAGTTTGGGAGCTTATGATAAAAACTTAATTTCACTAGAAAAATAATAAGCTATAATGCATATAGCTACTACTATAACAAATTCAAAATTACAAGAAATATGATCTTTGTGAACATACAGGGGATTTTGCTCGCATTTCATCGCAGTAAGAAATATCTCAAGTGTGAGATAATTACATTTAATTGGCATCTCCTATTCATAATTTTTTAAGGAATTATATATATATATATTATTTCACACCATTTAATGTATATATTTCGTAATATTATGTTATAATTGATATAATCTTTCAAAAGCTTCTTAGCTGTAACTTACAATTTATACTATTCTACTACATTTTTAAATAACCACTTAGTAATAGGTAAATCAAATAAATTATAATGAATTACGATAAATTAAAATCGTAGGTTAATGTAACAGCTATGAATATATATAATATGCAGATTACAGAATCACAAATAAGTTGAGTAAGGACTATAAACAACTATTAGTAAAATGTGCGTTGCAATCAGGATTATCAGACCTAATTTTGTTCGTTGATCCTAAATAAATGTAGAGTATTTGTAGAAAATAATAATCTGTGGGAATTACAAATTACAATCGAATTAATTTTTTAATTCTTTTGTTTTGTACCAACCCGCTTAATGTTTAAACGTTAAGCGGTGTTTATGTATTCTACGGAAATAAAGGAGAATAAAGGAATTACAAAAGGTATTAGATTGGGAAGGGATATTTTGTAGGAAGTTAAGGAATTCTGGTACATTGGCAGCATAATAACTAGGGATGGTAGAGGTATAGTAGACATAAAGAGTAGGATAGCACAGGTAAAAAAGGTTTTCGCATAAAAGACGAATTTACTTAAAGCTAATATAAGTATCCTTATTAGGAAATTATTACTAAAAATGTTTGTGTGGCTTTTTTGTGTGTGAAACGTGGACGGTAGGAGTTACACAAATGAAAAGAATGGAAACTTTTGAAATGTTGTCCTATAGGAGATTGCTGGAAATCAGATGGGTAGATAGAGTAACTAGCAAGGAAGTTCTAAGCAGAATAGGGGAAGAGAGAACAATTTGGGGGACCTTGATAAAGAGAAGAGTTAGATTATGCGACCACGTTTTTAGCATTTGAGGGAAAAGTGAACTGATGAGGGAAGCAAAAATTTAATACGGTTATCAGATTAGTGAGGATAGTGATGAGGGATGTGGTAACTATGTAGAAATGTAAAGGCTTGCGCAGAATAAATACTAAAACAACACGTACAATTGAAATGAATGTTTTATTACCGGATATTTATTGGCACAGGGACTAAGCGGTGTTGTTAAATAAGCAACACAAAATTAATTAAATGCTTAAAGTGTAAAGCCTGTAAGCCGTTTAATGAACTGCATGAGTAAAATTCATTAAATATTTGTTAGCGCTGTTTCTCGTGACGCTTGTGTCACGCATTAACGTTTCTTGTGCCTTTTTTATTACTATTGATTTCACACTAGTGAACAAAACGGGATGGGAAGCTTTCACTGATAACAAAAAATATATATATAATATTTTTCGTTTTTATTTTATCCATTATATACCCATTGCTAACTGATTAAATCCCGTGAAAAAAAATTAATTTTTTTTAACAACTCGCCTGTTCGTGCTCTCATTGAATTGCAAGAGTTGATTTATGAAAATTCGTTTGTTTCGTGGTTTTGTGTGGCGCTGGCTGTCTGGTTGATATGGAAAACAAAGTAGGAAGCTCGGTCATCTAAACTGGAAGAGACAGCAATATGAAGGGGGGGAAAAATCCAGCCGCCGGAATCCTCATAGCATGCAAAGTGCTGCGGAATTCGGGTTTGTCGGTCATATCTTTCTCCGCCGTTGAAAAAGATTGCGCATAATCCCAGCTGCAAATTGAGCTCCAGGAAGGCACTATTTCGCATTCAGAATATAAAAAATGTTAAGCTACAGAGACTCTAGGTAAACGCTTCAGGTCAGACGCAAAATTTAAGGTATGCGCAACATACGGAAGTTTTATAGCTTCTTCGATACATAAACCTTATCAAATTCGAATGGCATAAGGATTAATTATCCGTTCCTACTTTTCAGTACTACACTAATTAACATCATTTTGAAAGCGTGTCGTGTCTAAATCTTAAAAATAGATACTATTTTCCTAAAGCACAATTATGATTCTTGATAACCCATTTCTATAATGATATGAATTAGAAAATATTGCCGGGAATCGAACCAGGGTAAATTTGTTTTGTACTTCACTACCTAAGAAGAAATTTAAAGGAGTGAAGGTTTTAGTACTAAGTCGTAAATCGAGTAAGCGGTGTAACTCAATTACATTTATTTTAATTGTTAACACAATCCTGTTCTGTAATCACATTTTTCATGTTTTAATGACCTACTACTACTTCCACAACGGGGAATTTATAATAATTTGCATCCGAAAATATTATACGCTCAAGCGCGGTTAAATTTTTTTTGTTATACCTTTACTGCGTCTCTAATAAGTTATTGCACACTCCTCATTAAAACATCGGAGCATACATATATTTTAAATTTTTAACGATTGTCATAAAATGAAACAAAAAATATACACGTGACACAGTTTGTATTGTCTGTCAATAATTGAGTAACTGATTAAGCGTTCACAAGCTTCAAATATCCGTGGGATGTGTGCTTCTGTTATTGGCTTTTAACACTCTGTGGATTTTACTAAAACCTCCGATTAGTTGACCACTGTTACGCTGCATTACGAAACACCCTCTAATCAATTTTGTAGAATATTTATCTTCCTCTTTTGGTGTTAGAGAAATTACTTAAAAATTGTTTTTACATAATTATTGGAGGCCAACCAATAATTATCAACTTTAACATAATTATGTATTTTTCCAGGACCTTTACTTCTAATACTTGTAATTTTTCCCGCATTAATCTACAATAAAGTTTTTATTATTCTTCTCCATTATTTTCCGGGTGCATGCCTCTGAGTTTCTGTTGGTTACGAGCGACAACGTTTGATCTGGTTCCAAATTGTAGTTACTTCTCGTAACATAATCACTTTAAAGGGACACAAGGGTTCGAATCATATATGAAAAAACAGGACAGTTTTAAATTTACAGGAAGATCGCAGGACTCGAAGCAAAAAAAGAAAGGTACTAGATTTCAATAAAACTGTTAACTGTCACTCTCAAGGAAAATAGTTGGAATGTAAACTGGAAAGAATAAAAACGTAGGTTAAAAATAATGGACTATAACTAAATCACCAACGAATTTCGTAGGGCGCTAAATTTTCAAATGCTGATAAATTAGAAAAATTCATTCAGTAACAGTAAGCAGGAACTCAAGCCATGTCTCTTTGTCAGTATTGTAGAACCGAACATAAAAATGGACGAAATATTGTAATCACGATACACTATGCGATATTACATAAAGATAAATTGTCTGAGTAGATCTCTAGTTGAAGAAATAGTACTACAGGTAAGTAATAATTCTCGAAAGGACACAGAATAAATTATTAATGAATGAAAGATTAAAATTATAATTATCTGATATAATTAACTAAAACGGTTTTTGAAATGGGAGCCGTTCTGGACTTCAGTGAATGAGAGCAGAGAAATTGACAAACTTTCCTCAAGTGGGAGTAGACAATAAAGAATGACAACAAATCAATACAGCAGAGAAACATTATGTGACAGTTTCGCATTAATTGGATTGGACTGAGCAAGGAACATAAGCGGCTACCATTTTAAACACTTGTAAAGAAAATAGGTATCAATGCATCCACAAAAAGTGATAAAATAAACACTACATAAAGTATCTTAACACTTTATTGCTATATCCTGGTGTTGGCATTAATAATACATTTTATAAATTCACGGAAATGTTATTAATATAAAAGCACAGAATATTTATAAAATATCGGGGCCTGGCTAGCGTGTCTATTGTAAACGAAATTGGCATGGAAGTCAGACCACAGCTTCTTATTATTTATTCTATAATATATAATTTATATTCTATACCAATAAATAAAATTGAACAGTCTGACTGACTGCATGTCCGTCAGTATGTTTGTCACGAATAGGCACAGAACGGCTCAATGGATTTCAATGAAAATTAGAGGGTTTAAAAACGAAAAATTAAATTTAAATATTCGTGCATACTTAATTTTGATAATGATATTAAGATAATATGAATATTAATTGTACGGGAAGGTTTCATCGTGATGCGGATCTATGCTCCAAAACGACTTAACGGATTTTAAAGATCACTGATTGAAACAGGAATTCTTACTTAAATTTTCGTGTATGTTTTATGTCAATATCTTGCTAAATTCAGAGCATATTAATGTAAATACTTATAAATCCATTGAATTGCCACGCAAAAGGCGGCGTGAAAACCAGCTGCGAGTTAAAAGTCCTTTTAAGCGTTTCTATACCATTCACCCCACTTACTGTGTTATTATAAGCGTAATTTTGGCAGTATGAGAAAGAGAGAGGACGGGCATTTTCACTCCATCTATTGTTGAAAATGTGTGAAAGCGGGACCTGTTCAAAACAAGGTTTGCGTGAAGCGATCATAAATAAATAATACCGTGACTCGTTTTTAGGGAAAAATAAAAAGATCTCTTTCCGCGCGAACAAATTCGCGGGCATTGCTAGTTATTAATTTTTTTTGATCTAACCTCAGAATATTTTGTAAATTTATACTTTCAAATTGACTATAATATTCAACAATGATTAAAATTTCTTGAATTTCCACGCCCAGTGACACCCATTTAGGGATTTAACTCATTAACCAGAAATTGCGTCTTAGTGTCAACTCAAGAAAAGAGATGTAAGCATAAAATGACGACCAGCATAAAGTAGGTCATATCCGTGAAAAATAAATCAAAAGTTTTCCGGTGACGTCTCTTAAATATTCTAATTGTTATTCTTTCATACACATCTCCTTGCTCAAAATTTCCATGAATTTAGATGAAGCAGAAAATTCTCTCTTTTGTCTACGTAACACTGGTTTATTTAATGGCAACGAATAAACGTTTATCATGATCAAAGGCTTGTTATTATCTGTATATCTGTAATGATTACGTAGTTCCTAGGTGCGATCTTTGCTGCTCGCTGTTGGCGTTGATTCTAAGCTCCTCATAGACTTCGGTTTGGAGTTCTGCTTGAGCAACTCCCCGGTGCGTCTAACCGTTTTTTTGGTTGAGTGACGTCATTGATTAACACTGAAATACTAGTCTGTGTGTGAGTCTGAAGCCGTGGGTACGCAAACCAGAGTTTGGTTCGCTGCCCTCGTTATCTCAGCTTAAGAGCCGCGGGTTTTGAAGGGCGCCGCGCCGGCGGACCAGTCTAACAAAAGCTGCAAGAACAGCAGCTAACAAGTTGGAGACTTGGAGGGCTTTAGGCTCTTGTTAGCAAGTTCTCTGTCAGCTTAGACGAGCCGTATGCAGCACTGCAGGAAACTCTTGATTCGTCAAATTGCCTGTTACATAGCTCTCATCAAAGGCAGGCGCAAGTCTACTTACACGCTTTCGGAATATTCGACACATTTCGTTTTAACTTCATACTGCATCAATTCAAGACCATGCGCAATTATCTTTCATTGACTATGTTCAACGTTACACAACGTTATACCTTCGAATATCTGTTGCACTCAAATTTCAAAACCGAGATACGGTGAGTAGAGAAGTCTCTAATGTATTCCCAAGTTTTAAGTAAGAACTTCACAATCAGTCTTGAATAGTAGTTACCCTATTCATCCACAATCCAAACATTATAACAAACAAATTTTTGGTTGTTCATGTAAATATCTTTAGTCGATTTGCTAATTTTTCTACCAGGCACATCAGATTCAAATTTATTTCAACTTAAATTAATAATAAGGCACAAAGCAGACAATTAAACGTTACAGTTTAATTAACACGTTGAAGCCATCACCGAGAAAGACTTTCTAATTTTTAATATTGATATGCCTATAAATTCGTTAAATTGAAAAAAGAAGCTGCCAAACAACAGAAGGAAGATGTAACATATGCTGCAGGAAAATTGTAATTAATATGTTTGATTCAATATATATTCATATTCATAATATGGCAATTACACGAAAAGAGTCATGAACACTGAATAGAGTTATTTAATATATTTATTGATTATAGACAATCGTTTGACTCAATACTTAGAGACAAAATTATGGAATTTCTTCAATTTTATAAAGTTCCAGCCAAATTAAGGGATTTGATTGCGCAAACACGAACCAACAGCAAAGCAAGAGTTAAAATTAACAATCAGCTGAGTGAAGAGTTTGAAGTAACCTCCGGTGTCAAACAAGGCGATCCCCTGTCCGCCACCTTATTTAATATAGTCATAGATGTAATTATGAGAAGAATGTAATCAAAGGAAATATTACCACACGTTTAAAACAATGCATAGCTTATGCAGATGATCTATTGACAACAATAATAACGTATAAAGCATTAAAAGATACTCTTCTTGAACTCAAAACAATTTCCATCGAATATGTAATTAATACCAACAAAACAAAATTCTAAAGATGTAAAAAAGGTGATGTTACACCAACAAGTGTAACTTTCGACGGCGAGATTATCAAGAAGTAAAATCCTATAAGATCGAAGAGGAAATTAAAGAAAGAATTGCTGCAGGGAACAGAGCATACTTTACAAATAAAAATTTATATAAAACCAAATTACTCTCAAAATATACCAAAATAAGACTTTACAAAACCACAATAAGGCCAATAGAGATATATGCCGCAGAAACATGGACCCTCAATAAGGGTCCCTTACAATGAAAGACAAAGTTATAAAAGTCAGAGAATCTGATTCGAAGTTAATGGTTTGTATGTTCTAGTAATATTAATCATTTTCGTATGTGTAGTTTAAATTAGTAAGTTTAAATAGTCACTGTTACCTGAATTATGGAACATTAATATATACCAAAACATACTGGCGCTGAGGGATGCGAACAGGGCAGGACAAATAGTTTAGTATGCAAGCAAAATATTTAAAAAAGTAGTATATAGGATGAGGGAACGTCAAATATAATCCGAGTTAGGAGATCAGTTTGGTTTTAGGGTGTATGTAGGGACAAGAGAAGGAATATTGTCTCTGCGCCTAATTTTAGAAGACAGAATAAGACAATCCACGCCTACCTTCATGACCTTTGATAATGTAAACTGGAACACACCAATAAGGACAGGAATAAAATATCGACCCATACAGAAAGAATAATAGAATGGAAGGACAAGAAAGGAAAGTAGAAATCAAGAAAGCAATAAGACAGGGATGCAGTCTGTCGCCCATATTCTTTAACTTATATATAGAACAAGCGATGGAGAACGTAAAAAATTATTATGGAAAAGCAATCATACTGCAAGGAGAATAAATAAAAACACTACCTTTGCCGATGATATTGTAGTAAGATGGGATTCACAAGAAGATGACTTGTAAACTATAATAAATGGCATGAACGTGGTACTCGAGGAAGAGTAAAACATGAGGATTGCTACGGGAAAACCTAGGTAATGTAGTGTAGTATGGGAAATAGTGGAATGACAAAGGGTGTTAGATTGGGAAGGCATACTTTGAAGGAAGTTAAGGAATTCTGTTACTTGGCAGCATAATAATTAGGAATGGTAGAAGTATAGTAGACATAAAGAGAGGGTTATCACAGACAAAAAAAGGTTTTCGCGAAAATAAGGAATTTACTTCAAGCTAATATAATTATCTCTATGAGGAAATCATTACTTAAAATATTTGTATAGAGTATGGCGTTATATGAGTGCAAAACGGTAGGAGTTGCAGAAAAGAAAAGAATAGACAATCGTTGCTAGCAAAAAAAAAGTCATATCGCACAGTTTTGGCATCATACAATAAAACGTCGTTTGGAGTTAAAAATTAATTTGTGTCCGAATATTTACCTCAATGTTTTGATAGACTACATCATTTAACAGGGCCTGATTCAGGGAAGTAGAATGAGAAACGGTAACAAGCTATCTCCGTGAACACATAATTAAATTATTTCTCGCAATCAAAAATCCTTACTTATTCGGATTTCCTATCCATAGCAGGATTTCCTGTAAAATAATTCATGGCACATACAGACGGGGTAAACCCCAAATAAAAATCATTAGAATTTAATATATTGATTTTCGTTTATCTATTTATAACTTATTTAATATATTGAAGAAATCAAATGGATCGTAAAATCCTAGTTTTGTTTTGAAGACTAAAAAATTAAAACGGATTTATAAAATATTGTCTGAAATATTCAAAACATTAACGTAATACTGACACGAAATTTCCTTTTGTCAGCGCGTATTTTACTTTATTTTCCTAGTTTTTCCACTGCGACGCGATATAAATCAAATCCTCATGACACGATACAGTATCATGTTTCTGGCTAGAATATGATGGATGACATCCGCATTCATGAATTTGTGTGGACAAAATTCGGGCGAATTATCAGCATAATACAGATTAATCCGTGTCATATGGATAAATAATATTTTATAGAGGTGAATAAATATTATACTATGTAAATATTGAACTTAATATTGTTATAGTTGAAGATATATATTTACGGAAAATCACAGGGACCATTCTCGGTACTTAAGATATAATTCAAATACTTTAATTACTGCACCGTGTATTTCTTTTGAACTCATTATTGACTTCGAGTATAAATTTAATTAAAGCAAAGCCTGTAATCTATTATCTGCAGCGATATTTGGGCATCGTCGAAGAGTTTTAATGTTATCCGTACGCGAGTAGGAAGCCGCTTTAATGCAACAGGTTCTTAACACCCTTCCCATGTCGAGAAAGTTTGCCGTGTCAACGCCTGGAGGTGGCGTCAACTTGCGTCCCGTGGAGAAGCTCCTAGCGAGAGAGTGATTAATAAACTGGTCCGTAATCCTCTTGCCTAGCGACGAAGTTTGCTCCGTATAATGAATTCGTACGACAGCTGCTCCGACCTAACCTGAGACCCACCCCCAACATTCTGCTGCTACATCTTTATCCAATTTGCTTGCGATACCAACCATGTTCTGTGAGTGGAAAATGTTCTTCCGCAGGTGCGGGTATAGCCATCCAAACTGTTCTACGGAGCGTAATACTATTACCGAAAGTTGCGTGAGTACACCACCAGCAAATCCTCTCGACTATAAGATGTACCTCGTTATTATAGCTAGTGGCGCTAATTTATGGCGAATACATAAATAATTAACCTTATGTTCCACGAATTTGATCAAGTTTAGATTCAAGCAAACATCTTCCATTGTGCCGTTAAAATAAATAAATCCAATATTTCTATAAAATAAATTCCGAAGTCAAACTGAATAACTTGTTATACTATTTTCAAGTCTGTCAGTAAAATAGAATCGCTGGTACTACAACATTACGAAAAATTATTATTCATAAATCTTTACATTTGACTTGTATGACCTGTTGAGAAAATAACTTTTAAATTTTCGCTATCGAAGAAACTACTAGAGCTTAATTGCCATATCCGTTATATATACATACATATATATATAAATGTATATTGTAGGGGATTTAAATATTAAGAAAATTTACTTGGGTTTTTTAATTTATTTATGTATTTAAACATAATTTACTTGTTGGGTCCAGTACTATCAATATTAACAACAAATATAGGATTTAAAAGGGAATTAAATAACGAAATAGCAACGGTTTAAGCTCAGTGAATTTATATGAGATTTATCAAGCTTAATAATCAACAACAAGTAGCAGAGATCTTTTTGAGACCTGTTTTTTCTTCTTCCAGCTACTCTCGTATAGGTACAGAGGGATTTCTTCCTTCCGGGAAGTTCTCGTGCGTGCAGGTAGGCAGCAGACTGCAGCGACCCTTTCTCACACGGGGTGTTATTCGGCAGGCGGAAAAATAGGAGATATCGCATCTTCTGTCTCGGCGAAGTCGTTCACTTCGCAGCACAGTTTTGGTTGGGAAATTTTAATTTCACTATGCAGCTCTTGTGTTTGTTTTCAGCTGAATATTGAAAGCAACCTCCTTTCTCTTCTTCATTCTTCTTTTTTTATACTTGAAACGGACACTGATCGAATTTACTTCCTTTTAACTTAAAAACTACATTGTGTGCATCTCTTCTCCCTCTAAGTCCTCCTCCTCCCAACTTCGAGCTAAAACTTCTCAGTTTCTCGTCTCCTACTTCCTCTTCCTTTAACTTTAAACACAAACAGAATCATTCACCACCTTATCACCTCCCAGCCAATTTCTCTACTCCTCTTCTCTATGGAAAAACTCCACCCCATGTGACTTGTCTTCTCGAATCGTCATTAATTTTTAGACAAGCGAGGGATCTGCACTTATATGGTTAGGTGGGCAAACGTCTTTAATGCTTTACACCTAGCCAACAGGCAGGTTTCTTCGTGACAGTTTGGCGCCTTTCAAATCCTGGATTTTCCGGACCTTCTCTGCCAGTCACCGAATTTTCTTATTTAATTTTTCTGAATTTAATTCGTCCTAAAATACTAATTAAATTGGAGAGAAGTCCTACTGCACTACAACATATACATCCATAGAGGTACGATCTTATTATGCAATGGTCTTATAAGGTCTCTCGATATTTTACATACGCTATCATCTCCTTACGACAACTGGCGTCGTGTCCCCGGCCAATTTCTTTTAGCTGGGATCACCCAAGCTTTCCTTCATCGTCTGTCTGTTTATAAACACCTGTATTCAGAACTGTCGTGCAGTTTCCTTTGTCTGAAGGAAGTACAACTAAATCAGCCCTCTATCAAAGTTTACTGAGAACTGTTTGTTTTATTTATAGGTACAACCCGGTCGGAAACCCGAGAGAAATTCACTTGTGCAATCCACCGGAAAATACCTCCATATTTAAGCAATCTTTGGAAGAATTGCGAGACGTTTTTGGATTATGCCTGAATAGATTCTTCACCATTCAAACCGTTTTTGGCTAGTAAACATTGTAATTCCCAATATTTAGCTGCAGATTAAATGGGAACTATATTTCAACTGTGGAAGGAGCAAACACAATGTTTTTAGCATTAGAAAGAGTATGTAGAAGTGGACTCATTAGAAGGAAATCTCTATTGTTCTACTAATCAGTAGTAATCTCGTTTGTTCTTTTGTTCAATCATGCATATCGCAGAGAGGTTACAAACGTCGAGATACAACTACACTGCATTTAATATTATTAAAGGCAATTTTGTACAGAAAATAATGTAAAGACGATTATATGAATAAACACGCACCATAGTGGTGCATTATTCCACAAACTACTGTGAACCGTCTTTCTGTGAGTAATGATCGTGAAAGAATTTTGTTCATAGCGGAGCGAGAGAATGACTTTTTGAGTTTGGCCATTTCACGGGCCAGCGGACGCCAACCCCGCAATCGATGACAGCTCCACAGCTGACAACGCAGCGCTCCCGGAATTTTGTTTCAGCTGAACGTATCCATCACGCCGCTGATGAGCTTGGTGCCTCCCTTAGCCCACTACCCACCCTCTCCCGGCCTCCGCTCCTTTCGTTTTGTGGCTGTAATGTTTATCATTCTGAATGTATTCAAACAGTCCTCCTTCGTGTATTCATCTTGTAAAGTCCTGCGTGATGTATTGCGGGTGCAGTGTCGAGGAGTTGTTGCTGTGGAAAACTTCTCCGTTCTTGAACCGTCTCATTTATCAAGGCTTTCATTTACTCTGGAGCGTCTCTCTCGCGTACAGAGTGTGATGTATCCTCTTGTTAGTTCAGCTTTGGAGAGGGACTTTACCTTCCACGTCGCTGAATAATCTGAAACAAAGTTTTAGTACTCCATTCCATTATGAATTTAAAAGCACAAAAACATATTGCATATTTTTCCATATCATGCTTTGATTTGTGATGTGCGAAACTCGAAATATCAAAGTAGAAACGTACATGTTTTAAAGCCAAGATTATTTTTAACTTAAAAAAGACATAACAAAACACTTACATGAAACACTAACTTTGTTACCGTTCTGTAAGAGCTAAAAGTTCATTCATAAAACTTTAATATGAACATCTGTAAAATAAATGTAAAAAGGGAGTGAATATTCATAGCAAAAACATTTTTCTGTTGATATTTAGACTACCTAAATTAATATTTTATTAGATATTAAAAGTAATTATAAAATTAAAATATCTGAATAATGATGTTATAAAGAATTTTTATTTATATAAGTTCTTATTAAAGATTGAATACCCAATTTTTAGTTTTCATTTGTCGACATAATTTAATACAATTAAATGTCATTCTTATTTTTTGAGGAGCTCTTGGCTTTATAGCCATATTCATCTGTAATATTATTATAAAGCACGATATATAATTACACTTTATGTGAACACTTTCAGGTTCTAGATTATTACATTTATTGTTTTTTTTTACTATACGATATTTCTGAGGATTTTCTTCTACCTTCTACCTTCTCCTACTTTATAAATATATAAGATATGAACGTGTGTTATTAACTCTAAGGAAAGTTCCTGAAAAACATATGACTGACATTTTACTGTATTAAATTATGTCAATAAATGAAGAACGAATAATCGGGATTCAAATCTTTTGGTTAAAATATCATAATTAAATAATTTTTCTGACAATGAAATCTGTAATAAATGATCTAATCATCCTCTTTGGCAGTATTTTTATAATTTAAATTATACAAATATCATTTAATAGGACATAAATCTAAAATTTAAATAATTGTTACTTCAAAGATTTTTTAATTATTGAAAATATTCAGATAAATTAAAATGACCGCTTTTTCCGACAATTCGGAAATTTTATCCAACTATTAATCCTCAAATTTGGGTATTTTTTATGAACACAACATATATAGATAAATTTCTTCAGTTTTGTTGGTTTTAGATATGTTTTGAGGAAATATGAAAAGTTGTTGTTTTGTTTATACGGTGAATACAATTTTTAAAGAAACTGGCACAAAGTAACGCTCTAAGTTTTGTTCTTAATTCGGGGCTATATTAGGTGATGTATATCATTTAGGATATAATAAATATCTTGGATATGAAATTCTTCAATAGTGATAAGTTTGTATTCTAAAATTAGAAAACTATTTGTTTCGAAAATAAAGAAAATTTACAATTACAATAAATTGTTTTATAAATTGAACTTACCATTGGATTTTAAAAAGGATTCTCTTTTAATTACAAGAATTTGAAATTGTAATATTAATATTGATTAACAAATATATTTTAACTAAAGAATTCTTTAAAAATAATAGTATTTAAATTCAATTTCAGCAGATAGTTAAATTTTAATGTCTATATAACCGTTCTGATTTATTAAAAAAACTTAATTATATCTATTTTTAATGGAATTGCAAGAACTTAAGTGGAGAAGTTGATGAAAGGTAATTTTTTGTGAAATTCTTTGGACTATACGTAGCAATATTTAATCAAAAGTTATAGAATCAAAATTAATGTTAACTATTTATGATAGAGTAATTTATGATATCTATATTGCTAGTTAAAAAAATTAGTGATACTAATTAAGTTGTAATTATATTTTTAAATCTTAAATATTAATGCGGAAATGCTAATCTTCTTTAACTTTTCATTTTCCCAAATAACCAAATATGATCTATGCTATTCTCTTATGGCATAAAGAAATATTTTTTGGAAGCAGATTTTTGCAGATGGTTTTTACAGTATAGCCACTTCAATATATTTTCACCTAAATACGCATATTTTGTACATTTACTGGAATAAATAGTATATGAATTTGCACTAATTTACATAACTTGTAATTCACGATTCCTTATTAAGTCATAATATAATACGGCTAAAATATGTTTCTAGTACGTTTAGGTATACACTGAAACTTTTCATTACTGGAAACATTTTACTATTTTTATTGTTACTCTCTAAACTATTAAGTATATAGCATAAAATATATTAAAACTTAATAAAAATATGATTGCAATTCCAGAAGTAACACAAAATAAAACTATTTATTAATGATTCCATCTCAGTTCCGTTATTGTATTAGATCTCATCATTTCTAATAATATTACGCATCACCTTTTGAAGTCACAAATTCTAAAGTAATATTATGAATTTGTATTAGAGTATTATTATCGTTTTAATTAAATCTACATGTTCTGGCATTTTGGCTAATATACCATTCGTTTATTAATTGCAAATTTGAACTTCTAATTGATGTGAAGAAAAACACAATTACTGGAGAAAACGTAATGCAGTCTGCTTATAACATCTCATTACATTTACGTTTTAAATAACTGCTTACAGTAGATAGGTCATTTAAATTGTCGATATAATTCAACTTAATTAACATTTAAATCATCCATTGCTATTTAATTAAACAATTGATATTATCAAGTAAAATCACTATTAATGCATAATAATGATTAGACAAACTACTGGCTTTTGGACGTGATTCTACACGGTGAACGAGAAATGTATTTTCTTAAAATGTTTTCTTAACTGAAGTATCCTAACAGAGCAACAGGCGTAGAATTCAAATTACGTTCATTTCAAACATCACAAAACTAATTTACATGTAAAGCACTCCGGATAAAATAAAATGTAAATACTGCTAATATTAAGAACAGCTGAGCTGCTACTTGAATCTCGATAATAATTTTTACACAGTACGGAGCCTCAGTAAGTTAATTAGTTTATGGAAATGTCTAAGCTGAGCTTGTATATATACATCTATATGTATATATATATATTTTTTGTATATTCTATGGAGGTTTGTTTAAAACAATTGAATGTAGTATAAGCTTTTGACCTAATTGTTTAACATGCACCGCCCTATAAACACGTACAGTTAAAGAAAAAACGTCTGGTGCAATTTCTACTTAAAAAAATATGTGTGTGCCGATGTTACAGAGCATATAATGGTTGACAACAATTCACAAATAACGAATGTTGGAGTGAATCTATTTAATTAATTGATTGTCAGCACGTAAACCGGGTCAAATCAGAGTACGTCTGCCATTTCGATCATCGCTGTCGTCCCTAAGTAGCCTTGTGTAGGGAGATATTTATCCTCTAAATTCTAAATATGTTGGCTGCATTTTGGTCCCCATTTTTGGTTTCAGACGTCACTGACGACAATAAATAGGACGCAATGAAGGCGATGATAATCATGGAAAGGTTGACTATTTTCAAAATTTTGACCCGGTTGAGAGACCGAGAATAATTTAATAACCACATCTATATTTTTTGCACCATACTTTATTTATATTTTAAGTGTACATGTATGTAAGGGTGTGTATATTCAATAATTAAGGATAAGGAGATTAAGCTGAGAATTTTTATGTGCAAATATTATTTCCTTTATTAAAATCAGTGAAGTAAATTATTTTCTAAAAAAAGCAATAAAATAGTTAAGTTAATTCTCTGACTCTCTCACTGCCTCTGTTTCTCCCTCTTCCCCCTCTTTCTCCCCCTCCCTCTATCTCTCTCAATCTCTCTCTTCAGGTCCAAATTTTCAATAAAACAGTGTAAAATTCTACTTTATTGTAAATAATGCGATAAGTCAAAAGCTTCCCCTTATATTTTTTAAATAAACCTCTAGAAAAAAAATAACTCATTGCTTAGAAACGTCTTAGTGTTAATATTTACACCGCTAAGTGTAATCTAGTCACAAAAATTTATGTAACTCTAAAAAATTATAAATCAGAATTAAGATTAATGCTAAATGAAGAACAATAACAGGGATAAACAGTTAAAACTTACTGTAATATAAAATAATAATAATTTATAGGGACAATTAATGAAATTCTACCTACGACCATGAATAATAATTATAGGAACAATTAACGTCTATCAATAATAAATACATATGAAGAATTAACGACAAAATACACAAAATCTTGAGTAATTCTTATCATAAAGTAGACGTTTTGACAATATATTTTTGATTTAGTTTATTGTCTAGGACCACAATGGATGGACGAAACGTTAAAAATTTCTAACAATTTTGTGCATAAGTCGTTAATTCTACATATGGATTTAATTAATATTAATACATTTAAGTTCTCCAATTAACGCCCCATCAAATTTTAGGAACTGTAAACTTGGTATTTGTAGTAATACATTATTGTCAATATTATTGAACCGTTGCGTTGTGTATAAGCTCCAAAATCTTCTGAATTATTATCTCAGATTGATTAGTGGTCTGAAAATAAGCAAATTTGGGAACAATAATTAATATTTTTAATGCATCCTTTATTATCGGCGTATTTTGGTTAATAACAATATTCACTGAGAAATAAATATGGAAAATAGTAAGTATTGGCATATGGAGTTTCCGAGTCTTTTAATTTATAGGGTCAAAAATCGTGGTATAAGAAGTGAAAAGTGTTTGCCTGACTTTCGAATACTAGGGATTTTGGTATAGATATTCCACAAAAAAATTAGTCTGAGTATAAAGGTTGGCGAAAAATGGGTAGTATATTCTTTATCGCATATAGTTTGTTGTCCAATCAAGCTCGCCATTTTTATAGTTCCGTAATGAATCTATATCCGATGTCATAAATGGCTTTTATTGAGAGCGTTATTTCTGCCGTACACACGGAGCTCTCAGATTCAGAAAGCTCTCATCTTTAGAAACGTGCCGTGGTCTATCGGACTTCATTTTGCGGTCGCAGCGGCACTAATCCGCTTTCCGGAGGGGAAGTTCATCCGCCAGAGTGAATTTTTCAGAGAGTTTATGCACATTTATAGCCCGCAAGGTGGAGCACTGTCACCGACCTCGGCTGAGCGGCGCCGCTTTTAATGTATTCAAGCAGTTGTTCACCAGGTGCAAGTGCGTTGTCGTGTAGAGTTCCCGCAGACACGCGAAAGGCATTTAGCGACCGCGCCTTCCCGCGGCCATCTTGCGGACCACTCACTCCGCGACACACATACGCCATTACCAAGGCACGGGCTCTTTAAGCGTTACAAACAGATGTCAACGTGCTACGGACAATCTCCTCCCAATATCTGACATTAATTGAACTGCATAAGATTCACTGCTCAGAATCTAAACATTCAAAATAAAGCAATGAACGATGCCTGAAACATTACTGGGGTATCGAATTCCATCAGTTATCCTTTTATTTATATAAAATTTTAAAATAAAATAGCTCCAATTATTAATTAATAATCGTTTAAACTTATACGACTTAAGAAGTTCAATATGTTTCTATTTAAATGCGCTCTGTCACAGTAATATCAAGGGAACACCAATTTACGAATGAAGGGGATTTAATTATATATACATGCTAGTTAACATCGTTTAAATATGCTACATATTATTTATATTTAGTCTAAAGAAGGTTTCATCCATTTTTAAGCACAAAAATAAACTCACCGTCATAAATGTGGAATCTACTCATATATATTCATATATAATATTTTCCTTACTGATAGAGAAAGACACATTAGAGATTTGTTTATTCAAAAAGTATAGAGATATGATGGGTACATAGAGTGAAGAATAAAAAGGTAATGAGAAGAATAGCAAAGGAATTTGTTATAAAATAAATGAAAGCAGACATGTGATGAGAGGAACTGGAATTCTTACTACAGCTTTAGCAGTGAAAAAAAAGAAGAGGAAAGGCTCAACAATCTGATTGATACAATTAAGTTCATAAACTACGAAAATACAAAGATGATATCATGAAACAGTAGCAAATGGGAGGTATTTAAGGCGCCTGGAGTCAGCTATTTTACAGAACACCAGATGATGAGTATGACTGGTAATAATATTTGGTTAACGGTAAGACAGCTGTCTTAGGAAAACATCAGCTAAAAATTAGTTAAACCAGCCTCTTTGTCAGTTATTTTTCAGGTAAAAATTTAGCAGTACATGGAACTTCACTCCTTCGACCGAAAATTTAATTGTCAGATAAACTATTTAACATCAGTTAACGGTTAGCGCATTAAATTCCCTGAAAATAATGAATCATCTAAATATATTAATTAGATCAGCAACCGGATCAAACTGATTTTCGTAACATCCAACTAGCCGTAGCCGCGGCTCCAGCATCACGGCATAATTTTATACAATGTTAATGTTTCCCCGCGCTTTCAACGTTATAAAAAAACAGTTGTCCAGTCTCATTTGTTCTAAACATACCCTTACGAATAAATTCAACTCCAACAACAGCAAGGAGAAAACGAAAATCGTTAAAATGTGTTAGTAACGATTATAATTTCATACAATCAACTTGGAAATTATTAGGCAGGATTATCCGTTAATATGTTAACAATTTTCATTCATATCAGCATGAGTTGTGATCCTTCTGCAAAACATCAGAGTGAATTTTTTGACACAGAGTCGATAACGGCAACATGAACAGAAAAATAGCCACTAATGACGCTAAAAACGTCCCTCTAATTAATGCACATTTAAATTTATTCCAGTAATTAAAAAGTCAACCTACAAAGAAATATTAATCTTTCCATTATTCGCAATTTACACTGGAATTTTTTATATTCAGTGGTTTAAATTCCAGATATATTACAGTAATTTATCAGTTGCGCATATATATATATATTATTTATGGTACAATGTTTATGAGACTTAAACGAGATTTTGAAGCAAATACTCATTGTTGTTTGAAATATATTTTTTAAGCACTGTAAAAATATCACATTATATTTATCGACATAAATTTAACTAAATATGCTGTCATGAAGCATCACCAATTACTATCTCAATTTGTATGTTCTTACCCTCAAATAAAAATACTTCACCTGAAAATACCTCCGTTCAACCAACTCGTGGTACAAATGACAGCGAAAAACTTCAACAGGAAATTTTTACATGATTTGATTGAATTGGGGTAACTAATGGTCCTTACGGGTAAATAGACACGTTTCTTTCGAATTTCCTGTTTTTGGAAAGAAAAGTCCTCATAACCGTTTTTGCAATTACAGGATATGGATTTCCAACTGATTACAGCATTTTAATATTTATTTTATTAGCTTAGCGCAAGTTACAAATTAATGACAAGTCAGATTTTACCAACGTATTAAATAATGAAGACCCGAAATACTATTGTAAATATTAAACGTAATGTAAAATGTGATTAAAACTAACATTGCACTTCTCCAAAAAATTAGAAACTGTATTTAGTTAGGTTTGACTTATTTTATTTAAATGTACTAAAGGATGGTTTGGAAACCAAATTTCGTTGAATAATACGGAAATATATTTTGGTCTAACATATCAACGACGTTTTGTTCATAATTGAGGGTTTTATCAGGTAAACTTGAAGTGGATAAATGGAGAAAAACGCTTATTATTTCGAAGTGTGAAGGTATTGTATAGAATGCATATTTTCACATCTGATCGCATACTTTTGTCAGTTGAATAATGTATTAAGTCAATTCTGAAAATCTATTTGACATTGATCTTTTTTATACATCGTAATTTTTAAAAAATAGAAGAAGTTATTGTAACTTTCGTATACTTCATTTATTTCAACTTTATCTTTTACTGAGATTACGTAAATTAAATTCTTTATCTGGATTTGAGCCAGGCGGCTTTCGTGAGTATTACAAGAAGTAACGATTAATTGATAAGGTTATAAATGAAAATGTGTGTGGAAATTTTACTTGCGTGATCGGAGCTTTATTAAATGTGTCTAATTTTTTTAAATATTTTTCATTTATTATCCTTTCTTCCGTTTTGCATTTTAATATTTATTATTTACTTACAAATTTGCTCATTTATAAAA
The DNA here is from genome assembly GCA_034510155.1 of Eucriotettix oculatus. Lineage (NCBI taxonomy): Eukaryota > Metazoa > Arthropoda > Insecta > Orthoptera > Tetrigidae > Eucriotettix > Eucriotettix oculatus. The sequence goes on along the minus strand of CM067378.1, from coordinate 74,325,020 downwards.
TTTCCCTTTATTTCATTTTCTCATCTCTTATAATATCTGAGCAATGTAAATATAATTTTTATTATTTAGATATAAATTAATTAATCTATCTCTCTTCTCATATCTGCAATGAGTATCATTCGCCTTCATTAGAAGTTTTATTTATCGTTTGGAATTAGTGAGGAAATTTCTCAACGAAAATTGTTTTTTGAAAATATAATAAATATTCAGACAGTGAAATTTGTTGCCTGAGGATGTTCCGAGAAAATGAAAGATTCATGTATCAATTTATTACACGTGTTGGCTGGTGTATTTATTCTCCTTCATTATTCTTCTCCCAGCTAGGTGCCCGGCGTTACACTTTTTGTGGGGGGGGGGGGGTAACAGGCTACATGAGGGTGATCCTGAAACAGGCAACTCCCCTTTAATAGCATAGGAAGGGAATTGAAAAGGGGGGATGCGGAAGGAAGCCAAGGGTTAACTAGGGCCCCCGGGCTATGGTTTAAGGATCCTACCCGGTGTTTCACCTCAAGAGATGCAGGGAAAACCGTAGAAAACCTGCATCAGGTAGGCCGGGCATTGGGTACTATTCTCACGCCCTTCCGAATGACGGGAGACGAGATAGCTCACAGCACTTTAATTGATTCACTAAACCTTTTGATACCTACAATAAAGACGATAAATTAAAGAATTCTAAAAAGCTGTATATTTAGCTCTTCCCTACATTACGAGAGGCAAAAATACTCCTCATACTTTAAAGAGTCTCAAGAACACAACCGCTACTATAAATTACAGAATACTCCCGGTACGTTAAGAGAGTAAAATTACTATTCTTACCTTATGTAAGATTCCGGTACTGTTTCATGTGAAAAATATATTAAGGCAGTAAAAATACTTCACAACCTTACGAGGTTGAAGTTGATACGGGGAATTTTCATTTATCCCTCTCCAGCCCCATCGAAATATTGCTTTCATGACATTTATTGTCAGGATTAAACTCACCGACTCCCATAACCACATACTAGACAATAATATCTATTGTTTTCACGTTATTTTTATGTAAGACCCTTCACCTCTTCCCCTGTGGCTTCTAACCTCCAATGCCTAATAGGGTTCAATTAAATATTAAATATGTTGGGACAATAACTATCAAATTCATTGACACAAAAAATATTTATTAGACTCAAATATACGTTGTCTATGAATAACCTAAAATTTCTTACTCCTTCTACACCGTAGAGTACGACCGTATCTTACACCTCAAAGTGCTTGTTTCCGGTTGAAAGGAATATGTGTGCAAAATTTGTTACAATTTCTTCCGCACATTTAAATTTGTTTGCGGAAAACAAAACCAATTTTTATATAAGATTCGTACTTTATTGTCATTTTTATTTCTAACTCATGTAATTCTGTTTTCTTATTTATGATTTTTTTATAGTTTTCCCCTTTCATGTGTAACCTATATTATAAAACCGAATAGTTCAGACTTATGTAGTTTCAGAAAAACTTGGTATATATGAATTGAGTCGAGTTGTCTCGTCATTTTATTTCATTTTTATGTATTGACCTTTTATTCTTTACGTACTTTATAATTTATTAATATATAACTCAAAAAGTCTACTTTATTTATGCCCCATATTTCTTCCTTATATCCCCACTGTATTGTTTTGTATGTACCTATAATGTGCTGTGTGAATCATATAATTAAACTCATTTCTCTTGAATTTTAAAAGACTACATGCAAATAAAATATTATAAAAAGATAACTATAGTCAATAAGTTATTATTGTTATGGAAGTTTTGAATTTTTTTTCAATTTATTTGGATATAACATACCTAATTACCATATTTATTTTTATATTAACTTCAATATTCGTTATAAAAATGATCTCTATTAACAAATTAAGATGATGCAACTGTTGGTGCATCGCATAACGTCGACACTTTGATGTGAGGCTAATTTTATCCGACGTAATGGAATCGTGAAATGGTAGTGTTTTGGCAGCGTATGTTGAGAGGCTAACAAGACAGACTTGGAGGAAGGAGTTGCGTGTTCCTCGCCTCGCGGCACGCTTCATTGAATTCCAGGCCCCTTCCCTGTGTACTTGGCGCCCCCCGTGTTAAAGTTTAATTGTTTCAGTCACGCCACAGGGCCTATCTGTTACGGAAACACAATTTTCGTATCCTAATGAGGCTCTTGATTACCTCTGCACTTAAACGTGACAGTTAATTTGTTAATCGATACCCCTCAGCTATGTCTTTCTTGTTCGGAAATTCACAGAAAGGGAAGCTATAATTAAACAGTGTTTCGTAAAGAAATTCTTTTCGTATCGTCAATGAAATAAAATTCTTATGAAAATATGTCAATATTTATTTCAGTCTGTTACTTTTCCCGTAGTTGTTACATAAAGATGAACATGCTATTTTAAAACTTTCTAAAACTTTTAAGTTCACTCAAGAGCTAGGCTTTCATAACTTGAATTTTACAATTTTGATAACAATATTTTTTTTAAAAATACATAAAACTAGGAGTCAATGGTTGAATATTTTTTAATAATCCTTTCAGTCATTGAAATCGAATGTAGCTGTTTCAAGTCCCACCTGTTTTTATTTTTTTGAAAATGATGTAATGTCACTTTCTACACTTTTTATTATTGTCTCTTATAATTCTCTGTCTTTCCTTCGCTTCTCTTCTTCCTCAGAAAATGTAAAATCACGATAATTTCTTCAATACCAATAGAAATATACCAGCATTTAAATATTAAATGATTGAGATCCAACAACAGCTAAATTTGGTAATTTTATAACCATGTAAAAAAAATTGTAACATATTACCTAATGTAATCCATTGCAAATTTCATATTAGTATACCTGACGAAGTCTGAAATGAGAGGCGAAACGTAGTATACTTCATTATTTAAATAAAATAAAAACTAACAAATAATTAAGTAACATTTTATGGGAAGACCCGTTCAATCATCTTAATGTAATATGAAACTAAAGGTGTCCATTTTTTAAGACCTCGAAGTTCGCCACATCTGTTTAGTAGCCTCTTCCCTATTTTAGTTTCAGATAAAACGAACAATGAGTAAATTAAAATTTTCTGTCTGTAAATATTGTGAAATTAGATTAATTTACAGTTTCATGAATTACATCTTGACTGAAAATTTATTAAATTCTTTGAAGGAAACAAAAATTTATTAAGTTTTTTAACAAAAAAAGATAAATAATTGACATATTTGTAGATTACCGAAATATTGTAACATTTTTAATCTATTAGACAAATGAACAAAAAAGGGGTAAAACAATATAATTTTTAGAAATAGACTATGGAACACAATTATTAGAATCATTAAGAATACAATTAATTATGAATTTACTAAATTTAGTTTCTAGAACAATAACTACAGTGGACGATCAAAGTGTCTACTTTATGTTCAAAACTTACATTTTGTTCATGGCTGTTATACGGATCATTAATTCTACATATAAATAAATAATTTAACTCCACTACTACAATTTTATAATTATACCACGTTTATCTCTAAAAAAACAAAAATATAATTCGTAAAATCAGTTACAATGTATAAAGCCATATTTAATTCGGTATAATTTGACAATATGAAATCATTTTTTGAAAATGATCACTTAATTATTTTATTAATAAATATGCATACCATATATTCTTCATCTGTCATCAAAGCTTCTGTACAAAAATTGAAAAAACTTATTTATTTGTAGAAATATTTCATTAACATATAATTTTCACGTAACTTTCATTGAGTTTTGGCTTTTGTAAAATAACTACTAATATATTCAATTAAAATCAATTTTTGTAATGCTATGAAGAATTTTAAAAGTGAGAACATGTTTACGTAGTCCAAAAATAATTGCTTGCTACTAATTTGAGTACATAAATTTCAAAAATTGTTCTTGTACTGTAGGAAAACATAGTTCCAGGCTGGGGAAATTTAACATGACAGCTTAAACAAACGGTTGGAGGAAAGAAAAGAATCACAGAGTTCGTCGCGTATTTCGCTCAATGAGATTCCCTTCCTTCTGTGAATATTCTATTTGAGTAAACTAGTCCACGCACCGTAAGCAGAACAATGCATACCAAGAACCTTCTTTCTGAGATTTGGCCGCTTATTGAGGGCCAAGGAAATTCAAGAAAATAAAATGAGCATAGTACAAGAACGAGATCCCTTTACATAAGCATGAAAGCTTTCTTCTTGAGCCGAGGTAAAAGTGTTGGAAAAACCGAGACAGCCTCACAAGTTCAACCACAGTGCAAATAAAATGCGAGAAAAAAATTTAAAAAGAAATCTAAACTTGGTTACCGCTTTAGTTAACCTAATTAGCTCTGCTCTATCTTATTGGACTGTAAAAATGTAAAATAAAATTAGTAGTTAAGATTATCACATAACTTTTATCGCAGGAAAAAGTAACTGCATTGTGTAGACTATTTAAAATTAATATAAAATACTTCTAACAATGGTAGTGATGTTAATAGTAAATATCACCAAACAATTTGTTAGATGCAAAATATTGTTTTAATAATAGTAGCCAACAAAAACTGTGCTGTTAAAAACACATGTTGCATTAGAGGTAAATTAATTAAATAATTTATTATAGTGCTTATTTAAGTTGTAAAAATAATTAAATATTCTTGGGTTACATTTAAAATAACGATAGATAAAATTAGTATAATTTTTTCTGTGGTTTCTTTATATAACGATTTTTTTTTTGGTTAACAGGCTAGATGAAGGTGCTCCTGAAACAGGCAACTCCCCTTTAATAGCACAGGAAGGGAATTGAAAAGGGAGATGCGGAAGGCAGAGTAAGGTAGCCAAGGGTTGACTAAGGCCCCGGGCTATTATTTAAGGATCCTATCCGGTGTTTCACTTATAGAGACCCTAGAAAACCTGCATCAGGTAGGTCTGTCTGTTGGTTACTATTCTTACACCCTTCCGAATGACGAGAGAAGAGTTTGCTGTGGGAGACGTTTATTGATAAAACTATACTGGGCTTATCAATTCATATGAGAGATAAAAAAGCATTAGTCACATTTTAAAGAAAGTTTAGAATATTGCATTCATATTTAATATTTCAGTGATACACTATAATTTGTTTTTTAAAATTATTAATTATGATCCACCATAATTTATTGAGTTCTCATTGTTACATTTAAAATATGCCAGTGTGTTTACATCAAAGGAAATCAAGAAATTTAGCACTTTCAGTGGTGTCCAAACTGAATATTTATGTGCGTAATAAGCCTTGGGGCGACAAATTTTATTTACATACTATTTTTTTAAACTGCGAATTATTTTAAAATGTTTGTAATCTTGTATTGCAATTGAATATGGTTACCTTATCGGCCCAAAGTTCTTTGGTTTCTATAACAAAAATTAGTTCTAGAGTGTTAAATTATTGCGACTGATTAAAATCCAATAAGGTTATAAAATGTCATGTTTAAAAATCATTCATATTAAATATATAGTCCTTTAGTTGATTAAATTCTAAAGAATCCTGAGATACGTTAGTTTACCATCAGTTATATGAGATATGAGCAAAAGAGAAATTTTAAAGTGATATTCTAAATGTAAATAAATGAAATTAATTTTGCTAAATCCACGTAATTAAACTTCATGCTCAATTTAACATTACAGTTAAACATTTGGTATTTATTACTTTTATAAATTAAAATATTTGTGGTGTGTGAAGCCCTACAATTGAAGTAACGTTGAAATAACCACATGACAAAGCGTAGGCAATGTTTCAATGGAAAAAATAATACAATTACCACTGAAACTCAATACTGGATGATTTTACAGAACTATTTATTGTTATCCAAAACTAAAAATAATTCAATTTTTCCTCATGAAAATCACACCATAGCTTTACATTAAATGTCTGACTTAGACTCCTTGAATTGACATTCAAAATAAAATAGAGGAAGCTTCTATGTAATAAATTGGAAATTATTTGACGAATTTTTCTCAGCCTATTGAACACTGCCGTTATTGAATACCAGCAGTAGGTCAGTTGATTTTTAGTCAAAGCTGTAACAAAACGAAAGTCACAGAAAATATATTGATTTGATTAATATGATTATCCGGTTAACAACCGTATTTCTGCTCGATCCACTTCCAGAGTATACCTAAAAACTTAGAGGACTTTAGTGTACTCCTTAAAAAAATAATGTAACGTCATTACACGAAGGTAAAAATATTAAAATAGATAAAACAATGAAACAATGAAGATCACGAATTTGGTTTTTGCAGAGAGGTAATTGATAAACAAAATAAAACTGACTGTGAGAGACCAACTCGTCGCTTTTATATGGCGCAGAATGTTCTCCGCACTCAAGAGAAAAACATTTTTGTATATTTTCTAAGTACTTAAAAAATAGTGTTACTTAAATTAAACATTTATTAAATTTACAAGTTATTTCGCGCAAACCAAAATACCTAATTTTGTAAATGAAACTCACCTCACTGTAAGAAAGTTTAAATTTCCTACGTGTGTGTAAACACGTAGAGTAGTTTAACCAAATTTTGAACACAAGTTCTTTGCGACTCTAAACTCAGCACTGTTGGGTTAAGACACGGCTACTACCCATAGCGGCAAGGGTTTAGGGGAAGTAAATGTTAAAATGCAAAATCAGTCGATATTTTCTTAAGTATTTCTTAAGTGAGCGATGAGTTCCCCCGATATTAAACAAAAAATTAAATGTGGGTAGACAACGTGTCGTATTAATATGGCGCTGCGTGTGCGGCGCACTAAAGGTGATAAAAGTTTTAGTATCTTTTTTTAAGTTCTCAAATTTTATTGTTACTTAAATAAAACAATCTTTAAATTTAAAAGTTATTTCGCGCTGAACAGACTAAGTACATACATTAACTACCTTATTGTTATAACTGAAATTCTCTGTTTACGTGCAAAAAGAGCTCAAATTTCGTACGTGTGTTTGTGTGTATAAAAATTTTAACGCGTGGAACAATTTCAACCAAGTTTTGTACACTGTTATTTGCGACTTAGAAATGAGTACTGTTGGGGTAATACACGGCTACCATTAATAGGGGGGCAGGGATGGAATGAGCGGAAATCATTAAATTTGTAAAATCGCCCTATATTTCCGTCGAATAAATACTTTACGGGGTCAATTACTTTTACGGTCTTTCCCGTGGCACTATTTGTATCTGTGCATGTGTGCGTGTGGCGGCGGCGGCATCATAGATGTTCGCGAGAAATAAATATTATAACTCAATTAAAATGTCTGTTATATTTAAACATTAATATCTCGCGCATCGCCAAGCACACGGCTAGTAATATTATATAATTGTGAGTACAGCTCTTAAAAATTATGGTATTAACACGTTACTATTTAATATCATACGTCATTTTAAGGTCACAAGCATGCTCCATAATTAATTAAAGACTATTGTTGAATATAAATTTGAACCTAAATATTTTTAAGACATTTTGGAATAATGTAATATCTCTCGAAAGCCCTAAACGTTCCAAACATGAACAATCTAAACTCTTCCTTTGGAATGGTTTTAAGTAGAGTCACTAAATTAAAATAATGATGAACTATCGCGCATAATAGTTCTACAAGGAACTATTTCAAACTATTTACTTAGGGTGTAAGCAAACATTCTCCGTCAATTCGTATTCGAAAGAGATTGGTACTGAACATTTATCAATGTGATTCACCAGCTGAACGTTAAATGCTCTTAACTATAGGGGATTAAACCTCTCTGCAGTTCTTCGACCTTTTTTGCAATTTCGGTGTTTTAGTGACGCTCAGAGTGAGGTTTTTCAGTAACTCAACTTTCCTACAATCTCGAGAACAACGAACTTACTTACGGAGAGCGAGGAAACACGGCTACCGCACCTTCTCTAATCACATTTAGAAGAGAGCGCTCTGCCAGGGATAACTACGAACTGCTAATTAACACTGTTATGTCCGACCGGAAAGGAGGTGGAAGGGAGCAAGAAAAAAACCGATAGGTAGCAAATAGACATTTCGTTGCCTTTTATTCCATATTCTTCCGCAAAAACATTGACAAAGAGAAATCTCTTATTCTCCCTTCTGTAGAAACTAGCGCGGTAAACAAAGAGCTACATATCAATTTTATGTATAAATTTTAATTCAATTTTGAAGAAATTATGAATTTTATAAAGACAGAATGGAACTACCATGAATTTGCAATAACTATAGGCACTGCTCCCAAAAATGTTATCAACTCTTATTACGTACCCTGTTAGGACTGTTTGAATTATATAATAGAAACACTATATCATATATTGGACTTGGTCCGTCGGTTACCGCAACGTGGTGTGACACTAAAAATATCACTAGATAGAAGTTAAATAAACAAAAGGTAACGTACTGAAATAAAGTTTACTCGCGGCTGATAGTCTGTGAGAACTGAAGAATTGTTTATTAAGGTAATTAAATTGGTTTTAAAGTTAAATATTTGGCATCGAGAACGTACATTTTCCGATCATCACTTTTTATCCCCGCTAGGCTTCGTTAGTGTGTTCTTAAAAACTGATTTTAAAAATGTTGTTAACTGCAGTTAATTAAAACAGAAGAAAATTTAGAATATTATTAGTTAAGCTCGAGTTTGTTATGTATTACATATCAGACGTGTACAGTAATTTACGAAATAAGTATATACATTTAATATTTACGTCATCAGTTATTTATCGTCTGAAAAAATTTATTCAAAACAAAGTAAATTAGTGTGTAATGTTCATTTCATTTCGACTTTACCTAATCGGACCTGTCCCAACTCAACACTCTTGTTGATGTTGAGTTGGGACGGACCCGGTTGAGAACGAAAGCTACTGTTTTATTATTAAATTTTTCACACACAATTAATTGGTAGCTAAAATTTTAAATCTTCTTACTTATTTCGTAAATTGGAGATTTTATTATTCATAACTATCTGGGTGCCCGGCGATGCTCAGGTTATTGATGCTTAAATGTAACTTAAGTTTTGCTTAAGTTATGATATTTTGTTTGTCGCGAACGTCAATTTCGCCGTTGCCGCACGCATACACGCAGGCTACTTAGTGGCATAATGTATCCTGTAGTAAGTTCTATGTGTCAGTAGGGTAAGACGAATACAAACAGTGTCGCGGGAAACACTGTAGAATTAATTGAACCCGGAAAGTATTTATTCGACGGAAATATCGGCCGATTTTACAAATTTAATAATGTTCGTCCTTTCCACCCCAGCTCCTATGGATTCTAGCCGTGTCTTACCCCAACAGTACTGATTTCCGAGTTGCAAAGAACGTGTGTGTGAAAAATTTAGTTGAAATGGCTCCACACATTTAATTTTGTATGCGGAACATACACACAAAGAAGGGGGAAGGAATTTGAGCTCTTTTTGCACATAAACAATTAATTTAATTTCTAAGGATAAGGTAGTTGACATATCTACTTAAACTGTTTAGCACGAAATAACGTTTAAATTTAATGACCGTTTTATTTAAGTAACAATAAATTGTAAGAACTTAAAAAAGATACAAAAACTTTACCCCCCTTAGCGCGCCGCACACGCTGCGTCATATAAATGCGACGCGTTGGGACACTCACAGTTAAATTTGTTTTGTTTAATATTTTACCGGGAAAGTCATCGCTCACTTAAAAAAATATTATTCCGCCATTTATGTTCGTTACTCACAGGATAATACTTTGAGATGGTGTCATCCAACGTTTTTGTTAGCACTCCACCAGCCTCAACAACATTATATTGTATAACGATTTTGTTTACGTTTTGCTTTACAAAATTGAATTTAGTTAAATAAACATAAGTATTTGTTTTAAAATAGACGTTTATATAAATTGTGTACACTACGCCAGTTTCAAACTCTGGCAAAACTGAGTACTAGATCTAATAAATATGTTCATGGATTAACTGCCAAGTTTGACTATTTTCTTAAAGTACAAATAATAATATTTGACTCATCAGTCAGCGCAGTAATTTATTTTTACGGGAGTGGTGATAATTTTGTAATTTTTCACTACGCCTGATGGTAAAGGGCTCATTCATAAACCTGTTTTCAAAACAATTATTTTATCAACCTGTAGTATGACTACATAGAAAAGAAAACATCTTTCCGTAGCACGTGAATAAAAATCGTATTTGAAGGGATGAAGACAAGTATCATCTCTGGATATGTCCTGTTAGCTAGAAATGAGAATTTTCTGTATACTGAATGGAAAATATTATGAAGAAAATTATTGGTTGAGAGATATGCAGAGCGAATTGTTTTGATTGGAGACTATTGGGTAGTCAGGTTGTATTATTATTCTTTCATATAAACTTCATTCATTTGTAGATTTACTAAATTATTTGATTACTAGCCACGATTTTGAACTCTGAGAAAAAGAGTAGAAAATTTATTTCGTATTATGAGATCATCAGCGTTTTATTTCTCATAACACCGATCCGTTCATAGTTAAAGTAATCTTGAACTTTCTAGGAATATTACAAACCTAGAGACAGAAACAGCATAATTTTTGACATCTAGAAGCTTAGTGTAGTCATATTAATAAATATAGAAGTGCTATATGAATTTTGATTGGTAAGACAGTGGAAAAATAATTTGTAATGAAGTAAACATAAATATGCAAAATTACAACCTTTCTACACAATGTACCTCAAATTATAGCAAAATTCATTTAATTGACTTTTACAGTTCAACGTATGAAAACACTGAAGTATTTTCTTACTAATACAGTTCGAATCGTTATACGTTTTTCTGAATTTTCCTCTTCACTAATTCCATTTGCAAATTATATAACTCAGCATAATGAGACTGAAATATTCCTCAGTTGATTAAGATACGCTCTGTAATTAATGATGCTATCGATTAATGTGGTTGTGGTTGGGAAGGCTTCAGGGATAATTAATGCAACTATGACGCACAATGTTTATTAGTCTCTGTTCCCTGGCGCACACACTACCCGCATATCAGCCGGCTTGTATTTGTACCTTTTAGATAACAATTATACATTAAAACTTATTTTGTGTATACATTGTTAAATTTATTATTTTGTATATACATTGTTAAATTTTAAAAGAATATAAACACATCTTAAATAAGTGAATAAAATATATTCATCGTAATTTTGGGGTACGGTGTTATTCGTAATCTGTTTAATTTGCAATCGGCACATTATTAATTGCCTTGAAATAATATAAAATAAAATTATGACAGTTAAATCATGATTTAATTCAATATTTAATATGGAAATCTATTCTGTATTGAGAGCAACTTTGAACACTGAGATCTTGTTTCCTTCCCTAGATTTTTCTATCTTGAGAAGTGCTCTTAACATTTTAAATTCTCCTTATTATCAAAAACGTCTTAGTCATATAGAATTTTTGTTTATTAATTTTAAGGGTAGCTTATATTATAAAATACTCCTACCTGTACCTTTAGTAGAAAATATTACTATTACATACTTTCCTTCCATGATTAATATCGTGTATCATACCATTTTCAAATTTCATTAACATTTAAAGTATATAGTATTTGACACAATAACTTTAATTGACAAATTAGTGTTCTGCCTAACGCCAAGTCCAAGGGAGGAAAGTTCTCAACAAGGAAATTTATACGCACCAATGGTTTCTAGTTGCCTTCCGCCGGTTGATGATGGACCCGTTACAGTACTCTACTGTAGGAACGTGGAAGCGAAAGATGTGAAATGAATTTGGTGATCGTGAAAATGCGTTTAGACACATCGCTTGACGGGGATTGAACTGGGGACCTCAATGTTGTGGGGTAGCTTTTCTAGATGCTGCATTATTGGGGCTAAATTAATGATTTTACGGGTGATCTGAAATTGTGAATATAAACTTCTTTAAATATAAATATATTGTCACGTGTTCGCCTGAAATTGTAAATCTCTAGGGAGCCATAATAACTTCTCGATGTTGCAGAAACTGGCCTGGTTTCAGTCGATGATGGTTTGGAAAGTAGAAAAGAAATGAGGTGAGAAGATTATCTCTAAGGGTTGTAGAGACGCAAGATGTGTAAAGAAAATTCGTCGCGTACGTCTGAGTCTAATCAGGTAAGAATCGGAAAGTTGAGGTTTTTACCAGATAAAAGACAGATGTTTAGTTTTAGATATTGTGTAATATAATCAATAGTACTCACTTTGAGAAATTGGAAAGGAAAGGAAGATTGTTAGGGGAAAACCATACAGGGAAGCAAAAGAGAGCCTGAGACCAAGCTGTACATTAATCTTCTTCATGAACTCGCGGTGTGAGGGGTTTGTATATGTCATTGTCCTAATAAGTAGGACCGCTGATATGCAGAATTTTTCGTCATAATTCCTGCGACACTGCCGTGCTGTTAACTTGAGGATGGAAGAAAAGCGAGAATTCATTACAATATACTACAAAATAGCGATATAATGTTGTACGTCAAATGTACAATTTTAATTTATGTTTTGAACTAAATTTTTCATTGTAAATATTATTTTGTGATTTGTAGAACTGCTCGATTCAACGTTAATTTATGATTTTCTTTTTGAATACTTTTCATAAATCCACATTAATAACAAAAGATAAATTGGGTCATTGTTTTTAATATAAACTTTACTCAATACTGAAATATAAAATGGTAACCAGCAGTATCATTTCTTTTAATTTGTTATTACTCATATTAATTTACCCTCAAACCACGAAATGCTCCTACTTAAAACGTTTCATAGTCTTTCATATTACTCTTATAAAATATTTCGACTTCATTTCCATTTCATTAGATCTTCCTAAAATCATAGCACCAAGTCGATTTTTGTGATGTATTTCATTGTATTAAATTAATATGTAGGGCCGTGAATAAAGTGTGTCACTGCAAAAATGATTTTGTGGCAGGCTCGCAACCCCAGTCATTTGAGTGAAAGCGTTCTAAGTTACTTGCTTCGTAGGACGCACGCATACCTTCCTCCGTGGAGATATTTACAGTTGGCCCGAGGAATTCGGGTCTTATTTATGTTGTTTGCTTGAGAAGGCAGGGAATGTTAGTCTGTGGGGAGGGAAGGGGCGGGGAGCGAATGACAGTGGAGGAAATGGAGTTTGCCAGCGGCGCCATCTGCTATCCGTCGTTGTACACAATAGAATACGTGACTGCTGGCAAAGTTTCCCTAGATGAGACGCCAGCCAGCTCCCTCGCAGTAAAGTTGGGCTCAGTCCACTTTAAGCTGCGTACAGTCATCTCCTAAGAGATTAGATACTATACTTAACCCAAGATTTAGCCCCATCTGGATTTCAGTGCAATCTCAATCAACCTCCGGCACTATTACGTGGTAAATCAATTGTGACCAGAACAGAATAATATGAGCAGTTTCAAATCTGTTCTTCATATTCTGAATATATCATTCTTCAAAAAACATAATATGAAATTTTAATCATTAATATTATTTACAATAAATCTAATGTTAACGAAACTCAGTTTAAAAAACGTATGACTGTGATCGTTAATAAATTATGATGGACGGAGGAACCATTCATAAAAAATTCGGGCACATTAAAGAAACAAGACTAAAATAGATATTGTTTTATAATTCGCAATACAATACAAATATTTCCGAAATGCCCGCTTTATGAAACATGGATGACTGAAAACATATGTTTATACCCACAAATTCTCCAATTCACATTAAATAGATCTGAAAACCCCTTAATCACTCTTCAATCTCAAGCACATGTTGGTACCAATTATTGCCAACTCTTTCTAAATTTTTCCCATTTTCACTGATATATGTCATAATACCGATTTTCTCAACTGCTTAAATTTCGTAAGGCTGCAGAAGGCTGGAAAGGGATGTGGGTAATTTGGACTCAGGACTCAGTATGGGAATGGTAATGGGCGGGTGACATCTTCAGTCGCAGTTCCGCCTTACTGACAAACTCGTTCGCCTTAATAAGCAAGACAAAACTATTATTAATCATTGATTAATTAAACACTAAACACAAATTCTGGATCGTTACAGCCCCCCTTTAAAATGTCACAAAAAATACACGATATATTGTAATTTTTTTAAAAAAAGATTACATATACTACGTTTTGTCTCTCGTTTCAGAAATTTTTTGTAATATTAAATAATGTACTCCATTTCAATTTTCATTTTAATATACCTAAAGAAGTCTGAAATGAGGAACGAAACCTAGTATATTCAGATTTTAAATTAAATAAAAACGCGAATAAGGCTGTTATAATTCATTTAATTATTTATTTAAATGTCACATAAACTACTTTTCAAAAATAATATTATTTAAATTTAAACACTGCGCCACGCGTAATGATAACATAAATCTAGGTTAGTTTTGTCAGCCTTGTATTCACTTCTCACACAAGCATAACCATTCTTCCACATGCAATTAAATAATTTAATGTACATTACATCTATTAAAACTTCTTTAAGTATCCTCTCCCCTCGCCGCCAGTTCCCACAAAATCTCTCCCAAAATGTCAATTAAAGAATATCACTTTAGTTTCCATACCCGTTGAAGCTTTCTCTCGCATGTATTTCTCGTCACCGTGATGACACGGCTTACCTTCGGGGATGCCTCGTTCTGTCTCTGAATTTTAAGATCCTCACATGCCGAAGCACCGTGACTGCTTTTACTAGGATCATGTGCTGGGGTCGAAGACCCTGGGAATGCGGTAAGATTTTTTCGTTGATCGCATTGACAGCCAGTTGCCTCCTAAAACTGTTGTAGGTACGGAGAAATGAATGCTGCGACGTCACAGCAAACTTCTCTCCTGTCATTCGGAAGAGAGTGGGACCTACCAGGTTTTCTAGGTTTTTCCCTGCATCTCTTTCAAGTGAATTATCTGGTAGGATATGGGGGCCGTAGTCAAATCTCTCTAGCTTCAACCCCGCCTCAATTTCCTTCCTATGCTATTTATGGGAAGTTGCCTGTTTCAGAATCACCTTCATGTAGGCCATTACCCTAAAAACCACATTATTAATTACCCGAAAATACTCTTTCACAGGGTTATACTTCTTCCTTTATGGCTCATTGGTAGGACTACTTATTAAATCCATTGGTCTCAAAATAATAATCCCCCAATAATAATTTAATACTCAAATCTGTCCATTCCAGTACGCATCAAACTAAAATTGTTACGAATAAAAAATAAACAAAAATTGTTTCTGGCATTTACATGGTGACTAACATTCGTTGGGGACAGTCCAATTGAATTGAATGTGAAATGTCATCTCATTTTTGGCACAATATTAAATACATTTTCTACATTAAATTCTCAGACAATACAAAATATAATGTAAATAAGTAAATTTAATTTATCGCAGCTTGTAGGCTAATAAATTTTTAAAAAAACACACGGCCTCTCCAATAAAACGACTGACATCGCGGCAATCCCGCAAAACACACGTCAACGCTTAGACAATTAAACCCTATTTAAACCTTCTATTTCTTTAATCATTTCAGTTAGGCTTCATTGCAAGCGTGCGTCTTCAGTGGAAAATATTCCAGTAACATGAAAACTATGAAGCCCTGATTTAGTAAGAAAGTTATATAAAAATTAGGAAAATGCGACAGCTTTGAATGAAATAAGCAATTGAAATAAATTTCTCAAGGAAATTATACGTAAGGTAAAACACAGTCACCAGTAACATTTTAATACATTTCAAACTACAAATCTAGGACAATATTTTTCATTAGATGAATATGGCAGCAAATGCTCCATATTGAATACACGATACTGTTATATTAGATATTATCATACAGATAAGAAATCAAATATTGTATTTATAAATTTGAAACACGCGGAGTTTTAACTGTGATTAAATTCAACCATCACGACACTGAAGTTGTAGTTTAACAGGAAAAGTTTGTTAATAAAACTTGAAGGTCTCTGAGATGAAGATATTCCACATGGCGTCTGACATTTGATGGGGACAGTCCAATTGAATTGAATGTGAAATTTCACCTCATTTTTGGCACAATATTAAATACATTTCCTACATTAAATTCTCAAACAAAATAAAATTTAATGTTAATAAATAAATTCAATTTAGCGTAAATATATTTCAGCAATTCTATTTCTAACGCTATTTTTATTTTGTACCTTAAAAATCGTTGATATGATATCTTTTATAAGTAACTTCTTTTATGATTGTGTTTTTAAATTCTTTGCTTCTAAAAAATTACTTTTCAGTTCACCTGCACTAAGTAAACGTAACTGTTCATCTGGCCTAACAAGAAAATTTAAGCGTAGTCATATATGATATGTCGTCGACCTTATTTGATAACGTGTACCACAGTGTAAATATGCATGGTTGAATAGATTTGATTTACATCTAGGCTAGAGAGTTTGTGGAGGAAAATACTGATATGGATCCTGTCAGCCGGTAATCCGTTTAGACAGGTCGTCACGTTCGACAGTTAGGCTTTGATCTATAGCCGTGTTCATTACATCAGTTGCAACGTATTTTCCTTTATTTCTGCCCAATTCCTCCATGAAGAGGAAAGGACTGCGCAGAATACAGTACTACAATGTTGTAATAATTTTTATATAACGCAACTATATAATTAATAAATTGTCAAAATTAGCAACACTTTCTTTAAATCTGTCGCTATTTACCGTAATAAATATTTTTCGGGAGATTTAGTTACTCATGTCTCAACGCGATACGCAGTAGACACCTCCACACATATTAAAGTGGGGATAGACAGGAGCTCACTTTTAACCCTGATTTGTTAACGCAATTTGGTAGTGTAAAAGCAATTCTGAAAACATTGGCACTAGGAAATATATTTCTGTGAGTTCAGGATGTATTTAATTAATATAAATACAATGTTTAATCGTACTATGTGGACTTCTTCATGTAACCGTCGCGGGAGATAGTTCGCGACACCAAGTTACTCATAGTTCATCCATTTTTGTTCTTAAAATTATTTGTTATTTGTAATGTATGACGTATTCTATTTCCTTGACTAATGGAAACATAACATTTCAGCCAAGTTACAAATGAAGAAGGAATATAGGTACCGAAACGTTATCTGTTATTGGTCATAAACTACATTTAATTTTATATTCATAATTAAAAACAGTTTTAGTATAAAAATATTAAATATTTTTTGTATATTTATCCATATTTTACATGTTGTATAAGCTATTTTCTAATAAATGATTGTTTTACAATGATGTCTCTAAACCTGGCTTCTGCCATTTTTAACCTCACGTACATTAGAAAAAAATGTTCTCTTATTCATATGGGTTGCTCGTACTAAATGTTCATTAATGACTTTAAATAAGTGATAGACTTGCTCTGTTATTTCACACACTGCGCCGGTCACCATTCACTCGACACTGCAGTGGAACCATTGCGATTCTGCCGCACTTCTCCGTCACACTACCATCGTTGTTTTTTATACTTCCGGCGATTCCCACTCGCTGCTCGACGAAAGTTTGTCGAAGTCACGTTCCTGCAGTTCAAAAGACACTCGTTGCTGTCACTTGGAAAAGTCCCGAGGTTCCGGCGGCAACTTGGGCAAACTGCAGCTCCGGAGAATTCCAGACGCAGGACACCATTACAAACTTTTTAGCATACACGTGTCTGCGAACTGCCTTTACATCTTTACAAAATGCCCTCGCATTATTTGAAACGTGATGAAAATATCTACACCTAATAGAAATCCTTGTAGGGTAATTCAATAATGGCGAAAAGGAAAAGGCTATAAAATTTAAATATGTAAAAAATTTCAACACATACAATAGTCTGAAATAAAATTTAGTAAAACCCTTTACAGAAATATAAATACAACCAAATTTTCCAGAAAAAAATTAATAAATCTTTACTTAACATAAAAACGACGATTCGTCCATTTTTGAGGACATCATCAGATAACTTTTATGAGTATCAAATTAAAATCAATTACAAGTGATTTTCGTACACAGATATTATCCTAAAATGTACATACGCTATTTACGCTATTAATATATTATATTTTTTGCTAAATAATGTGGCTGTTATTCATTCATTTCACTAAAAACAAACTAACGTAAATATGAAATATGTGTGATAATTATTTTGAACTCTTTATTATTACATTATTATCAACGTTCTCTCCGTTTCGTGATTATAAATATTTGAGATGATTAATTATAATATGGAACCATTTTTAATTGATCTAATTATTTAATTGACAACATTCTCTTCGTAGTTGAATTACTATTTATTCGGTATAAGATTTAATTGATAAATATTCAACATTGTAATTGTTAAACTTGGGGCTGCAAATAATATGCCATATTATATATTACAAAGAATGAAGATACTATTGCGTGCAGATAGGTTATTTATTTACTATCTCTTTCTTTGGGGGAGGAGTGTGTGAGTGTGACTAGCTTACAAGTCTTTATTATGTCAACCCTGTGAAAGTAAACTCAAGCAATTTTTAAATACATAAATTTAGTTGGAAATTTTCTCGAATTTTTTCCAAGTCCAATGATATTATGAGGATATTTTTTAACATAGTTGAATTTTTTATTTAATTTATTTTAGGTTGCGTTAACTATAAGCCATTAGCGACAAACATAAATTTCATTAGCATATTCATTGAACAGAGATTACATTAGGAAATATGAAAAGAACAGAATTGTGATAAATAAGTTACATAAGGTGAAAAGTTAAATTATATTGTTTCGTAAATATTTTATGTATTTTAAAAATTGTTAAAGTTCTTTTAATTCCTTCTTCAGAAGATGCGACATATTTAGGTCCATATAATCTGATAATATCTGTCCTCTGTTTGTGATACTTGGGGCAGTGGAAGATGCACGTCATGCACGAGCTACATTGTGATAGAAGTTCTTTAAAAAAATGAGAAAAATTGGCTGGCTTGGCCCTTACCCTGGAAATAACTATTTGTTCCTTTCTTGTTAGATGCTTGGGAAAGAGTAAATCTTGATAACTGTTGAGGTGTCCGTGGAATGGTCCGTTGCTAAAAGATATTCTCCTAATGTTCCAGTAGTCCACGAATTTAGTGTTGTTAATCTGCCAAATGTCATGTAAGGTGCGTGTGTGGTCGGATATAAAATTGTGGCTTGAGTTTGCAGTGAGTTTAGCATGACGGTCAGCTACCTCATTTCCTAAAATTTTACTGTGGACAGGGATCCAGCATACGGTAATATGATGGTTGTTATTATTAGAAATACAAAATTGTCTCTGATTTTTTTAGATTTTTAAGGTAAAAGTCAGTGTTTTTATCGCTTTTATAACATTTAGTGAATCACAGAATATTAATGTATTTACAGCAGGATTTTCCAAACAGTGCTTAGTTGACATCAACAGCGCGTAAATCTCAGTCCTAAGAGGTGAAGCGTCTTTGTGGATGATCCATTGATGAACCTGACACATCCAACTCCATTCGGCGATTTTAACGCATCAGTGAATATGACTCTTGGGTGATTGTAACGTTCAATAAGATCACAATTTTTTTTAATTTCAGTCGATGTCGTGCCTTTGTTTGTTGGTGAATCTGGTGAGGGATGTGTCAGTCGGGATTTCTCCAGGGAGGAATGGATGAGAAGGATTTAAAATCAGGAAGAGGAGGGTGAAAAATTTAGGAAGGAGAAGTTATTTGGAGCGTTTTGGTTGACTGAATTGCATTTGTCGGTAGACCAGTTTGTATTTCTCTTGCTCCCATATTAAGGCGTTATCTTGAGTCTTTATGACTCCCTCGGTCGAAATGATTATTAAATGTATGACTATTTTATATGAGAGGAATTTGGTGTCGCGGACAATCTCCCGCGACTGTTAATGCTTTAAAATTAATTTCTTCCACACGATTCTCGGCTGCCTTTGCTCTGCATCCTCTGTAAAGAGTCCCTAGATGTCACCACATGCATTTGTATAGTGCTCATTATTTCACACTAGACTCAATGCTAATTAAGAATCGTATTTATTAAAACGTTGCATCTACAAGTTCTCCTTCAGCTTCTAAATAACTCTTACGTTCCCTCCACCATAACTATAAATGATGTAATACCTGAACAAACAATAATTAACTTAGTACTCAATTCCTTCTATATAACTATCTTTGTCAACTCTCTACTAACATCCTCCTCTCAACTATCGCTGACTCCTGTCGTTTATACTGAACTGCTGATAAATTCTAAAATCTCAAAGCATAGTATCATACCTATGATAATCTTTGCATGATGCAATGTTTTACAGAACACAAAATTAATTTAACTAGTGGAAACAACGAAACTAACTTAATCTGTTATCATCGTATGCGTAAGAATACTAAAACGGTAATATTAGTTTAATGTCAAAAATCGACATTGAAAACAAATCAGCATGAATATAATTTTTTTACTCTCTCAAGAACGCTAAATCTAATTGGTGGACAAATATAGCTCTCTACCATTTGACCTGCACCGCTTTACTAGATAATAAAATAAAAAATACATTGCCTCGGGACAACTCTATCGTTTGATGACATCAAATTTCCAGATAATTTTTTATTACTGCCTTGTATAGTAGTTCCGACATTATTACAAATTTTGCTTGCAACGCGTATATCGAAATAAGTGAAGCTTTACATAATCGTGATCCAATGGCGAGCAGATTGCAATTACAGTTGGTCAAAGGCTTTGTAATTGAAGACGGTGGTGGGTTTTTTCGGCCTGTTGGGTCAGTTTCGCCCCTTTGTCTATCGTCGAAGAGAACACTTTTGATGTTGGCCATGTTCGCCACTGTTACTCGATGTGCATTTGTCAGCCGGTAATTACATTAGTGCTGTGTACACACATGTGCTTCAAGCGGAAACATGATTAAACCTGCAGTAAATTGCTTTGTGGCCGGCGGGGAAGCGCAGGGACTAGGAATTATTTAAAACGTCTGGCGCGTGACTGTCGTAGTTTGGAAAACCGGCGCTGTCTCCGGTTCCAGCAACGCAACTTAACGACAAAGCAGCAACTAACTTACAAAGCACTGCGGCGCTGGATCATTTTGTCCTGTCCATGCTTTATGAGGTTCGTCCGTTACGGACGCATGCATGAGTCAGTAGCGGAGCTTCGTAAATTAGTCATACCTGCGTAGGCTCGTTCCTCCTACCGTGTCATCCGCCTAAAATTACCACCACAGAAAACATCGGTCTTCGTTATCCAAACCGGATATAATTTTATTATAATTATCTACTCAACGACATAATTAAATTATCAATCCTCCGTCAATGTTATGGCTGATATTTGATATAACTTTACCATGACTAACACAACAATGACAGTCGAAATACTTTCTATCTTTCACAGTTGGATTTCTATTATGAATTTTCCCGTGTCTCCGGATTAAATACAGGAATAAATTATTATTATTATTAGACGAATGCCCATGTTTTATTATTAGTCACAAGAAATAAAAACTAATTTCACTTTACTACTAAAACAAGGAAGTCCAGGCTCAGTTTGAAAAAAATTACATTTATAATAACATTTGACTAAGTTCAGTGAAAATTAATAATGGTGAAATATATATATATATATGTTTAACTCTATGGCTCTTGGAGAAATGTATTTTAAAGTAAAAAAAATTATGAGAACAACTCAAATTTATTTGAGAAAAAACAATGAGCAAAAACTCAATAAATTTATTTTTATTCTATTTTATAATAATACTATATTTTACAAAATTCGGTGCATTTTAATGCTAAATGTAAATGTTTAATACCATATAATGACGGCAGTAGGTTTCAGTTGTATCGTTCATTATTTACAAAACTTTGATTACATGAGTTTATTCCACAAACGAAGGTTGTGGTTTTGAGAATGTTCTGTTTTATACGTTGTCACAACTGTTTCAAACCTTTGACAATTTTCTCTTCCTTGCTAATTAAGCCAACTAGAGATTTCTAGTCTAAGGAAGTGAAATGCTTCAATTGAAGCTCAGTAAAGCATATAGCTAATTTTAAAGCCAAGTAGAGATTTCCTCGTATCATTACAGAACATCACACAATTTCCTTATTTTTCAATTTTATTTGTCACTATTTTCAGGAAATACAAAAGATAATTACTTAAAATTTTCACATTTCGTCAAGAATACTAAATTAATTAATTAGATTTACATTTATAAACTCTTGTGTTAGGAATGTTATGTAACAAAAATACTAAAAATCAAAAATGAGAAAAATAAAAGAGTTTTAAAATATTTTGTGGGAAATATTCCAATACTTCTAGATACCTAAAAGTTGATCAGGAGACGTTAATACGGTCGTGTGTCAAACTTCAAAATTTCAATTAAATATGGCCAACGGTTACTGTCAACGGTAGTATAGGGATAAGTAACTCCTATATTTGTTTTGACAATGGCATTTCAAAAAGTTTCCACGACAAAATAAATGATTATGAAGCTTTATTTCCGTTAACTGATACCAAATGTGGGGCAATTTATTCTTATTAATAAAATTTATTGTGTGTGTTCGTATGTAGATTTTGCATACAAATTTAAAGGCAATTTAGACGAAATTACGTACAGGTGTTATTCGAGACTCGTAAATGGGCTATGTGGTGGTGAGACGCGACTAACACCCCTAATTATGGTTGTGACAGGGTCGGGAATTAAAAAAACATGCATGAACGGTCGGTATTTGTGTGGAATAATAAGTTGTCAATTAATTTAATAATTTCGAATCCGGATCAAATCGTTGTTAAAATAATTTTGAACAAAGAGTCATTTATGAAACCAATACACCCATAAATCATGTTATTTAATTTGATACTATTTTCCTTGATGTTGTTTGTGTGTAATTTAAACTCTATTTGATTTGGAAGGGGAGCACCAGTTGTTGTTGTGATATTAAATCCTAAGGCTGGTCTGATGCAACCCTCCATGCTAACCTAACTTGTGCCAACCTTTTCAATTCCTCATAACTAACACAATCCCACATCCTCCCTAATCTGCTTAGTGTATTCCATCAATTTCATCCCTCTTCTGTTCTTACCCCACACAATTACCTCTAATGCTAATTTTACAAGATCCTCATGTCTTAAAACGTGGCCTATTAATCTATCCCTTGTCTTTGTCAACGTCCTCCACATTGTTCGCTCTTCTCCTATTCTGTTTACAGCATCCGAATTACCACAAAACATTATATACGTCTTTAAAATTATTATTTTAACACAGAGCTGTAAATTTGACGTCATTTAAATCCAAGAAACAGTAGTACGTTCAATTTATTGACATCCGTATAATAGGACAATACCGAGTACCAGATTATAGCATTGAAAAAAACTGGTTTATATACTTTGTCTTAATTATCAGCTGACTATTGCAGTTTCCTGTCAAGGTAAATAATGAGTTTAAAATCTGTCAATTAAAAATACTTCCAAATTCAGTTCAGGAGAATTAACTACTCGGATACCTCACTTTTACTCCGGTATTTGTTGAGACAAGTTGGTAATGTAAAAGCAATTCTGAAAATATTGGCGCTATGAAATATATTGCTGTTAGTTAAGTATATATTGTACGTCAATAAGCGCATCCTTAAATTGTAATAAATAATAAGTATAGACTGTGTTAAAAAGATGTCGTCGCAGTCTCCATATCCCGTTCGCATGAAGAAAATTAACGTTCTTAACAATGATAGTAACGTTTCGCGAGGCCACTTGGAGGTGTAGTACCTCCTCAAATGACAATACTCCCCTTCTCCTTTCCCTATTGCGCATGTAAACACGCCATGTAGAATCTCACGAACTGTAATTATAAATTAGATACAGACACACCTCAATAATTCTGGTTCCTCTTTTATTTTTCTATTTGTTTGGCTGGGTCGTTTCATCGAATTTTTCAAATGATTATCTTACATACGCATTATTTATTTCTGTGTGTGGATGACCTTATTCACAAATTTAATATATTTAGCATCATCAAATTTGAAAGTAAGTATAATTACGCTCTTAAAACTTGCGGTGTTAACAGAACTAATGCCAAATTGTATTGAATATTCTGGGCATTTCCTTACAATTATTAGTCAGTACGTTCCAGTTTTTGCTGTATTAATGTTTATATTATATGTTAACAGACACCATAACTGTGCAACGTTTTCCATTGAGAAGATCAGACGAATAAGATATTACACTGGCTTACGGTTTACTGTAACTGAACAAGAATTTAAGAAGGCTTTTGCATTTCCGAACTCCATTGAAAAGGCAATATCGTGTTACTGTTTATATCCCGTTGTGAAACTCCTTCCACGAGCAAATAAAATTTTATCTTCGTGGCTATTGATTGAAGAATGCATTAAAGCGTCGTCAGGGGGCGAGCCATTTTTTTCCCCCGAGGTCTCGTCCCCGGCGCCAACAGAAAATTCTGACAGTCCGCCCATTTCGTGTCGCGGCTTCGAGATCATCTGAGCCAAGGCTTCTTGAATACACTCTACTCGTAACCGTTAGCGCACATTTGCTCTCTCACTTCCTCAGAGAGAGGGCGTTTTGGAACTCTTCAAACCTCTTCATTCTGTAGAGTTATTTTATTTCTCATCCCATAAGAGCAGCTCGCGTTAACTACGATTAACAAATTACCGCAATTATATGAAACGTATCTGAAACACATCAAACTCCGATGATTTATCAAAACCAAAGAATGCATTGACAAATTAAATAAACTGATGCGATAATATTATTGGGTCACCGTAACCTTTGTGTATCGCTGCGTTCCGAATAGTTTATATTCCTCATCAGCTCTTTACATATTATTTTCAACAATCACTATAAATAGTGGGTTAAATTCATCATAAATACTGTAAAGGTCCTTGATTATGTAATCCCATATTTTTAAAGAAATATAGAGGTAACTTTCTGCAAATACTTTTCAATGTTGAAAATGTTGTTGTCATATTTTTATTTCAAAAGATTTTTGCTATAATTTCTACAGTAAGAATATACAATATAACAAATAAAAAATCCAAAACTTATCAAGTTATTTTCATGTTGTTATTTTGTGTAGGAACACTAACTATATATACTGTGTATTCAAAATTAAGTTTAAACCTATAAATTTTATATTTTAACAACGAAAGATTATAACTGACAAAAGTTCTTTTGAAAACTAAATTAAATAAATTCTTGAAGAGAATAAAAGTATTTGGTATGTGGTTCAGATAAACCTTGGTTTTTGAGTCAATTAATTGAAATTAGGCTTGATACAAATCACTCTTAATTAAAAATAAATTTAAAATACTCAAAAAATTAAATTATTTCAATTGTATATTTTCATAATATAAATTATGTATAATATTTTTAATATGAAACTGATGAGAGAGAGCGAAGAAAACTTTCCAACGCTTTCCACTTTGAACAATTCCCCTCGTTTTTCCATAGCGCACTTTTATATATTAGTTAAATTTTTTATTTAATTTATATTCTACTTGGTGTTAAATTTTTGCCTGTTAAAAGCGTCGAGAAGCTGAGGTAGAGAATTTCCTAATGCAACTTTCGGCTAAAAATACCCACCAGGTTCGAAGAAGATGCGATAGGTTCCAGAAAGTCACCGCAACCCTGATAGGGCAGGAAATCATTTCAGCGGCTGATGGCTCTAAGACAAATTTCCGCAAATGAGATGAACTATAAGAAAAGTAGAGAGGGAGGACAGTGAGGCATGAGAGACAGAGAGAGGGAAGTAGTTACTTTTTAGTTTGAAGCGACGGAGAACAATTGGTATTGGAAAGACGGAAAGGAAGGACTCAGAAGATTGGCAAACACGTGGTCGGATGAACATTGCTTCCGGCTCTCCCTTTTGCTGGTAAAGGTAAGGGTTTCCTATCCTGGAGCTTTCCGACGCTGAAATTATAATTTCACGTTTAAATTCTTGGGGATAACAAGTTCCTATACAGAAAAATGGGTAACTTGGAATAGTTTCTATTGCTAGGGAAGAGGGCAAAATTTATTAATAAATTCCATTTTTGTACATAACTTATTTTGCTTTATTTTCTTTCATAAAATTTATAATTTTAACTTTTAATTTAAATTATTTTTAAATTCGTGGTAGTTCTACCTCGTGGCGCCCATAATATAATTATAATAAAATTTCCTATTTATTTATTATATTCTTACCACCCTTTAAAAAACCACGCTACAATTTATTGAGTAGACTGATGAAAGGTAGGGTTATTTGATAAAAAATTACTAATAATATTAGTGTTAGTAAATTACTATCAAATTCTTGTTTCCCTTGACATACGTCATTATTTCTTCAATTTCTTCGTAGATTTTCTCAATTTCCTCTTCGTCTACGCCATTTGTCGGCGTATAAACTTGAATGATTGTCGTTGGCTGCGGTTTTGTTTCTAACGTTATCGTAATTAACCGTTCATTATATAGTTTATAACTCATTACAAGACCTGCCTCTGCATTCATTCTATTCGCTTTTATGCTAATCACCCTATATTCATCCGTCCAAAAATGTTGCTCTTCCCGTCGTCTAACTTCACCAATTCCTATAATTATAATAAATTTTTTTATTTATTTATTACATTCCCACCACCCTTTAAAGAACCACGCTACAATTTCTTGAGTAGACTGATGGAAGTTAGGGCAATTTGATAAATAAATTACCAATAATATTAGTGTTAGTAAATTTTAGAAAAAAATAACAACATAAAAATAAAGTAGGTTATTAAAACGCATGTCTGTATGTTATAACTGGGGAAAAAATTATTTTCTGACAGGTCGTCGTACAAGCACAGTTTACAGGGACGTGAACTTAAAAATAAGTAGAGTATGTTTTATGTATTATGGTACTCGTGCGTATTTTAGTCACTTTTCTGGAGATGCTGTCGCAGTAGTCTATCATCAAAGATGGATGGGTCCCACAGAGATATGAATGTGTGAGGCTATTTAAAACAATTAGTTTATACATCAGACGCATCAGTCACAATTAAAACGTGCCTTAAAAGCCTTTTCTTAATTGAAAGGAGGTAAGGGTCAATGAAAGTCACTTTGTTCATTTCACATCAATTTCTGAATTGACTCGGAAAATTCATACTAATTAGCTTAAAATGTGCAAGAGTATTCTACAGTTATTTGAAACAACAGAGTGAAAATTGCTTAAACCTCAAATACATTTTCCGTCACCGACACAAAAACATACTCTGGAATAAAACTTTGCTCTCATATCAATATGCATTCTTTCGCACCAATATCAGTGATATCCCATGTGGACATTCATTATAGTGAAAGATCAGTGAAATTAATGTCATTGCACTTAATCAAACCAAATTCTAAGTGGCTGAGAGTTACCATGGCGACTGCAGACAAAGCGCCTTTAAGCTCTGCTAATGAGGTCATATTTCTTCGGTAACAGGAATATGCGCCAACTTTGCCAATAACTGAGAGTATATATGGTGATTCGCTGGCAGCGTACGCGATCAATTTAACAAACAGAAATTGCACGTCTTAATCCTTTTAATGGATAATGACTCTCCTCTCACAAAGATTGTATCCTGGTAATTTTGTCTGAGGATAATATGTTGGGTCGTTACGCCGGGCGTTTATGGTGAGTTTATACAGCCTTCAAATCCTGCAAAAGAGCTGCAACATAAACATTCGTTTATATTAAATGTATCATAGCAATCCGACTTAACCATACACACAAGTCTTTTTATACGACTCATATCAATTCTTGTTAAGCACGCCAGCCAAAGTACTACACAACTCCCCACAAAAATTATTAAGAAATCTATTCTTCAAAAAATTGTTTGATAAGCAAAATTTATTCCTCGCATTATGTCGCAGACAACCTTACAAACCTTACACCTATAAGGAGCAGTAAAAATTTTCCAGCTAACATTTTTTTCAAGAGACTGACAATTTTGGAAGTGAATTTCTCGTCGCTTTCACATCACAATGTAAAATAAGCCCTATTCCCATTAATGAAGACTTTTTATTCGATAATTTACTCTTAGAACTCACCAAACCACTATTATAATTGTAACAGTTCCCATTTACAGTCTCGCGTTTCAATTTTTATCAAAACATTATAAATGTTCAGGCTTAAAACCCTCTGAAACGTTTTGCTCTTCTTGTTGTGTTATTCAGTTCTAAGACTGGTGTGATGTAACCATACATGTTAACCTATTCTGCGCAAAACTTTTAATTTCTACATAGTTACCTCATCCTCCCTAATCTGCTTAGCGTATTCCATCTTCGGTCTTACCTCAGACACTTCCCTCTAATGCTAGATTTACAAGATCCTCGTGTCTCAAAACGTAACCTATTAGTCTATCCCTTCTCTTGATCAAAAATCTCAAATTGTTCTCTCTTCCACTATCCTGGGTATAACATTTTTCTCTTATAGAGGAGTAATCATTTAGTTCAATACAATAAGAACGTTTTCCATAAATTGAATAGAATAGTGTTATATTTAGCCTGTATTTATTTTCTTGCGTTAAGTGATCCGAAAGGTGTATGATCTAGGTTCATTTCTGGCTGACTCTCCGAGTCTGTTCTAATTTTTACGAGAAAATGGTTCACCGATTATATTCTTAACGATAATAAATTTCAATCTAAAATCTTTTGACCAAATAAAAAAGGTTCCAAAAGCTGTTCTCAACTTCTTGAACAGGAATAATATTCGCATTAAACAAATTCTGAATTTTTGGTGGTGATGACCTCTGTGGCATTTAGTTGACGACTTTGGGGGATTTACAGTTTTATTTGACTGTTACCAACGATTCCCACGACATGTTGGTAGATCATTAGCGAAACTTTTGTAGTCATTCAAAGGCAAAGCTTTTGGAACTGAATGGCCAACACCACCGCCTTTGATTTTGTAATAGCACTTTTTGGTAGGAAAGTTTCAGACCTGTTCAAATGTTGAGATCAAAGCTTATCCAGCCGATAGATTTACGGTCCTGATTATGTCAGCCGCGGCGTTTATTAATCCCTCATAAACATGTAAACATAAAAACTCAATGAGCTAATGAATGAGAAGTTAAAAGTTTATTATTATGATTATTACAGTTAAATTTGAATTGACCATGGGATCATTACGAAGTTTTGTAGTATTATGAAACATTTTTTCCGATTGAGACGCAAGATGATCTTATTGCATACATGAAGGAAGTTCTTATTAATTTCTGTCATTAAATAAGATGTGCCTCTAGCAATGTCCTGAATAGAAATAAAAAGTAGACTATTGGAAAAAGTTAAATGCATCACTTATAAAATATTTCATATAAAATCATTTTAAACTGTAAAATTTAACATAATCAAACTGGTACATTTTAGCTAGGATTGCAAATATTTAGTCATTTCAGTTTGTATCTGTTTCTTATCTAAATTTTATACCATTGATGCAGATCTTAAGTTATTAAAAACTTTGCAGCGTAGCATTTCAAGTCTTAAGAACTTTAGGAGGAAATGTAAAAGTTTCCCGTATAATTGCATGAAGCAGGGCGGACCATGGAGAAAAAAATTACAATCTCTGGGATATAAGAAAGTGGCAGCACACGAGTCAGAAATATAAATAGCCCCATTCCGTTAGTGTTATGGCCGATAAAACGTGAGCTCAACTATAAATTTAGAAAGCCTTTTATTCATGGAATTGCTGCCGGGAAACAGAAGCAGCCTGTAGCTGTTTCTCTAGAACTGGAAACTGTTGCCATTGCCAGCAAAAAAAGTGCCAGAAACCAGCGACTTATTACGGCCGGAAATATGAATAAACTCTCTTGCATCCCATAGCACTTCAACATAAAAGAGAGGAACGTGCTCTCACAAGTTATTCTATGAATTATATACTACAAGGCATTAGCTTCATGTGTATTTGCACACTGCAGCACGATCAACCACACCACCGCATTAAAAGAGAACTCTTGGCATAATTTTTCAAAGAAATACTATCAGCAATAATTTTATCAATTAAAATAGAACTTGTTTCATTTATATGGTTTAATATGTCGTTGATGTTTTATAAGGAATATAAATGTTTTATAAATGCGTGTAACGGCACAGAGGAAGATAGCCCAGTTTGTTTCTATTAGTTTAATCAAATACAGTATATTATTACTTGAATATAATATTTGTCGATAAGTTTAATATTTATAACATAGCCAAACAAATAAAAGTGAAAAACTGAACAACGTTCCTTCTAATTATCTGTACATCTCACGAGGTGCGAAACTTCAGTGAATCTAGACACACATTCTCTTTACGTTCACCAAAGATGTTAAGTAAGTGTGATCAGTGGATCAGTAGAAGCAACGACGGGATGTTTTCTTTTTCAATATTGTGTGTTTTGACCATTTTATTAATTGCATTATTTTTTCCTACTATATACTTCTTCTGTCTAGCACTTGTGTGTAATGAAAACGAGGCGACGCAAGGTTAAAAAAAAACTTTTTGAGAGATGTATGTATCCGGGCGGCAGACCTTTGATATATGAGCCAGTCGAGGAGCGAAGGAAATGTTAAGAACTCACCTTTTTGAGGGCGCGAGAGAAGTACTCAAGAGTCCGACATGCCTGATGCAGGTTTTCTAGTTTTTATCTGCATGTTTTTCAGGTGAATTCCGGGAAGTAATGTTATACTATAGGAAGGAGTTTAACCTTTGGCTGTCTTCCTTACCCCTTCACATCCCTCGTTTCTAGACCAATTTATTGGATCACCCTCATGTAACCTATCACCCAAAAACGCTCATAATAGAGTTTCAAGTAAGACCGCTTTTTCTCTTAGGGAAGGAAAAATTCCGTTAAAAAATTCGAAGTATACATTCAAAATAAATCAACAAAAGTCTTAGATGAGAAACAAAAATTGAAAGGCGATGAGATAAGAGAAAATTTTAAATAAAAACTAGAAATTTTCCTAACATATCTTGATGGGCGATTTCGTTTATCTCAGCATTTTTTAGGGTAAAAAAATTATATAGAAGATAAAACTTAACCCTTCAAGGATTTAACAACGAAAGACTCCAATATTCATCTCAGTTACGACTATTATATTAATTAACAACACTAGACGTTAATATGAAACTAGCTGGGTGACCGACAATGCCTCGGAATTCAATTATAGTAGGGTGACCATCCACCCCCATTTTCCGGGATCAGTCCGCGGTTTCAAACCTGTCCCCCGCTGGAGTTGTATTATCGGCTTTGTCTCCTGAAACCAGCCTTGGCCGTATTAGGACAGATATTTAGGTTAATTGTAACAGTAAATTATAAAACTATTTTTTTTATCTGATCATTGATTTACAGATTTGTGTGGTGCTGAAACTAAAAGTCCAGTATCTGAGATAACATACGGTCACCGATTTGATATTTGTCGGCTACAAAATAAAAGTGTGTGCGGCCCGGCTCTTTATATAATCAATCTGCATTAAGACTTATAAAACATTTTGCATTACTAGTGTTAGTTAAACTTGAGCGTTATTTCACGCTTAGCAGAAACTTAATTATCTCGTTTGACAGACTTGACAAATGAATGCGTAATCTATAATGTAGTAAGTTCTATATGCCTTTGTGGTAGTACCTTCTTTGGCATGAAAGAAGAGAAGAAAGGAACATAAATTTTCAAATTAACAACATAAAACGTCTCTGGAATGAGAGCTATAGGAACGCCTAAGGGCAAACCTTATAACTGGCAATTGGTTTTGTAAAGGTCCGGCTTTCAATCCATCTATAAATATTTATATTAATATCTTCAGGATCCTGCGTGATATCGAAATGAAACACACACGAAACTTTAAGTCAGAATTACTGTTTCAATCTCTCAAATTTTCATTGTAATCCGTTGAGCCATTTCGAAGCCTATTCGAGACAGACTTGCAGACAAACAGGCAGAGAGACAGACACTGCAATTGTATTTATTGATATACATAAAGCCATTTAAACATCAATTAAAATAAATAATTGAAAGTATAATAACTATAGATATCGGACTATCAGAATTTTTTCCAAAAACCTTTGTGAGACAAGCAGGGTAAACCATCATACATGAACGTAATACCACAATCACAAACGATTTTGCATCGTTATAAGACTCTATGAATAAAGTATCAAATCCTTTGACTTAAACTTGAAGAGGATCTTAGATTCGCTAATGGTTCTACAGTATTTAGTTGACTTGAGCTTTTCATTCAAGAGCATAACTTTGTGTGCTAATTAGGTACTCAGTTAAGAAGATTCATTTGTACGGAAACATCAAAGCTGTATAATATAAGTCGATAGAGGCTTTTCAGGCACGAAGAAGACTTAAATAGTTGTTACCAATAGAATTGAAAGTTCACATAATACATAACAAAAAATACATATGTATTAAGAAAAATAACATGTCAATAAACGAAAATATCGTATCAAGGGAGTAACAAATTTCCAAATCGTTAGACGTCGAGTTTATTAGCGAGTCGTCATTAAATTCTGTATGTTAAGAAAATTTGTTTCCTAAAATTATTCTAATTTTAGTTAATTAGTAAGAGTTAGTAGATTCGTTCAGTGTTCTAAATATCAATCTACCAACTGACAGTAGTATTAAAATTATTTATTACGTTAATATATTATTTTTCATTTAAATAATAAATATAACTAAAAATATACACTGACTTGAGTTATGAAAAAATATGTACCGGGATTGAAAAACAAAATATGAAATTAGGTTTTATTCAGGAGGGTTGAGAGAATAAAATGCTTATCTACGTGTTTTAAAAATTCAAACTCACGTTTTCAGTGTACATGTGATAGTCATGCATAACTGTGTTTAATTAATCATAAATACCTATTATAAAAACAATTCTTGTTCCTTTCAACAATATATTTGAATTTTGAATTAATAAGAGATCTGTAAATAATTATTTGGTTCCAGTGAGTTGTGTATTTTGAAAACCGCAATTTATTTTCGACGTTGTTTCGTAATATAAACAAAGCGATGCTTTTATTTAGATTTTGTTTGTGGAGTAAACGTTAAATTAGCACATTATACAGGCACGGGAGCTCGCTAGAATTAACCGTCGAGACGAATGGCTCGGCATTAATCAGCAAAAGAGTAAGCAGCTCCGTTAATTGTTTGAATAGCGTGGGTTGCAAGTGCGTTGTTAATGAGCGCCGAGGCCGCCATCGACTCGCCCATCTCCATCGTCCATCTCGGAACACGAGCTGCGCTTGAAGCTTTCCACTCCCGCACAGTAAAACTGCCACCACTTTAAGGAGCAGTAACATAAAATGTTTCTCAAACTTCTGTTGGGATTTGTCCAAAGGCATACGTTATTCTCCGCACCGGTAGTGGCGTGGGCGGTGGCCAAAAATGCTCTCTTGCCAGCAAGAAAGGTGCGCGCCAGTTCAAATAGGCACGAATGCTCCATTACATGCCCCAGCTTACAATAAATACATTATTATAAATAATTAACTTTCAGCAAAACTTAAAATAACGTAGAATGAATTGTAACGGTTCCCCTTATTTTCATTTATGTTTCACTGGGAGAATCCTCAGCCTGTATCCATACAAAATTCCAACGGTAAGCTGCAGATTTTATTTCCACTGCTGAGTGGGTTACACAGAATTTGCATTCTACGTGTCAACGTACTTTTGCATACTCTTGGCGAGTGAACAAGGTGCACTTTGTACATTTACTTCTATTGGATTGTTTGAACTGTCCTGTACAATAAAAGTAAAACGTGTCATGCTGCCTATATGTTGAGCCCCAAATCAGCCATTTTGCTAGAAACTAGTCGTATGTTCATCACAGTCCTGAATTCCCTTCCTCTTTCCAATCACTCACTTTGTGTCTTTATAGATTACTACTATACCTCTGCTTATCTGTCTTCACTGGTAAAAACACAAAGCTTCCGATTCCTTATCGGTAAGCCCCCGGCGATTATATCCCCTACACTACCCTCTTTCATTTACTTTTCTCAATCTTTGAACCATTCAGATTGTTCCTAGACCTCTTTTCCGAGATCCGAATCAGCAATTGATACCAGTCGATCAAAGACCAGATCAAATAGCAACGAGAAGCTTCATCGGTTCTCTTCTTTTCATACAACGTATCACCATCGATCTGTATTCACAGGTGAACACTTCACAGATTATATTTTTTGGTATTTACAATTTTTTAATGTTTTTTTGCTTATAAACATGTGTCTTGACTGATAAAAAAATGCCAATCTTCCGATTCCTTCCCAGTAAGTCCCACAACTTTGACTCATTCCAAATACATATCTACAGTGTCTACGGATTGCGATCTAATAGTATACCATAGTGTATTTTATATGCATAATCATGACTAATGTAATGGTTTCCACTTTGTCTGCTCAATGTTGTCATCAGTAGTGAATATGGCTTGACATCCTCTTTCCTAGTCCTTCACACTTTGTCTGCAACATCATAAACTGAAAATCTTCTATTGACTTCTGCCATTGTTACACCTTTTGACAATAAGCAACGAATTTTAGAACAACGTTTATCTATTGTAGAAATCGTTTTTGTCATTCCCTGAATAATTACTACAAAAAATTATTGCATGCATAATAATAAGTTGAAATATGCTAAATAAACTAGCTCCCTGATGTTAGTATCATATGTTTCGCATAACAACCTCATTTTAATAAATAACCAGTCATGGAAACGTAGTATTTCTTGTGTTAAATATAATTTTTGCAGGATATTGAATAGTTGAGGAACCATTGACAGAGTTTATTTAAGATCAGAATGACTAATTTGAAATTTTATATTGTAATAATTTTTTATCACTTCTATATTACTAGTTCACTTTTTGTATCCTTATGTCCGGTGTGAGGAAAAGGGAAATAACTAGGTGGAGTTCTGGAAAGTCCGTCAGGGAAGACTTCTTCCTTCCTGGGTTTAACCTTCCCCCCCCCACCCCCCGCCTTGGTCCAAGGCCAAGATATTTAATTAAAGTCGCCTGCAAGCTGAGACAAACTCGAGCAGTTTCATGGGTATATGCATGGGGGTCAAAGACATCAAGCACACAGCAAAAGTTATTCGCTGATCCCATTAGATCAGCGGTCAACTGCGTTACCACAAAAATCCTGTCTCGCGTCATCAGAATGGCGTAGGAGTAGTACCCAATAGTCCGATCTGCCAGATGCAGGTATTCTAGGGTTTCCCTGCATCACCTTTAGGTGAAAAACCGGGTAGTTGCCTTACACTACATCCCATAGCTACCTTGCTCTTCCTTCCACATTGCCTTTTTTCAATTCCCTTCCTATACTAATAAGGGAGTTTCCTGTTTCTATATCACACTTATGCAGCCTGTGACCAAAAAAATGCGATTATAAACAAAACGCCGATGACGTCATAACACGTCAAGTATCTATAATAAAAAATTCTGATCTTTTTCTCATGATTAATACTTGCACACACTTGAAACCAAATAAACTACTGTACTACCAACTGAATAAAGTTTACATAAATTTTTACAAAATATATTAACCAACTTTAAATTGTCCAACACAGTTGACAGCATTTAGGAATCAAATGTTTTCACTACCCAGTATTCATTTTTATATACTTCACAACCCATTTCCATGAATATATTATATTTACTCAACGTCTCTCTCCTTATATTATCAATTCAAAAGCAGTCAACTTCGCTTTTAGTTCCTCAGCCAGTTATCCAGAGACGATACATCTCTCCTTCTAAATGGACAAAGATGCTTACTTTTTTCTTTAGAGTCATACCACAATATTGTCGGATTTATACTTTTTATTGGAAAAGAAATGGGTGAATTAACTTCCTGTTTTACCCTCATGCATATTCATAGCCACCACAGCAATTTTTCAGAAGTTTCACGACTCATCCAATAATAATAGCGTCGGAGTCGTAGAAGCTCTCATGCTTATTTTATCAATGATGGATATTTTATATTGTCAATCAGCCGATTTAGGAGGACAAATAAAACATACAGGAAACATTACTTTGAAAATATATTTACATATCACAACAACATTATCTCTGAAATATGTGAATTTAACGCAAATTTGTCGCTGAGATATATTTTTGTCAATTTATCTGTTTAGCATCGCTGACGTCTTTCAAAACAAAAAAAGTTTAAATTTACACATCATAAAAGGCGTCCTCCCTTTCATGGTGTTCCATCCCTTTTAATAGGATATAAGTGGATTGCTTGCCACGGCTGGGCTTTCTATTACGGCCAACCTCCGAAAAGTTAGAAATTACAATATCACGTAATTGCTTCTCAGCAGACTGCAATTAATTAGGGCACGCGGCGGCGAGCCTAAATGGAATTCAAGACGCCGTGGCACCGGCGGCAAACGAGCGATAGCTACCTCGCCCTTTCATAATAACAGCCACGACTCGCTCCACACTAAACTGCAACAACTCACATTCAAAATATTACATGCGTTCTGAAGCTAACCTACGATTTCATCAAAAAAATCCAAAGGGAATTATAATTCCTATTTTTACCAAAATTGTAAAATTATTAGAGTTAAAGTGAGTGTAAAATATTTTATTGATATTTTTCACGGTGCAGCACAAACTTAGTTTCATGTCCTTCTAAAAATATTTTGAAGGAGCTAGTTACCTTCACGTGTAATCAAGATGCTTATTTCATTCTCATGTTTTTTATACACTTGATGAAATTAAATACACAGTATGAAAGAAAAAAAAATAGCAGATTTCAGTAATCGCTAATGAACACATTATAATTTTGCGTTGTAAACTATAAATAATCACTTACTAGCCTACTATATTTCTCTCAATACTTTTACTACTGAAACTTTTTCCACTGATCAATTTCTTCTAGGAAATGCAAAACTAGAAAACAACGTACCGGACGATTGATTATATCAGTACTAATTTAATTGTATGGTCACGGGGACTAGGGTTAAGACTGCTGGAGAATCAATACGCTGGCCATGAGTCACTCCACATTATGAATTTGTCATTTAAGATGATAGTCCGCCGTCGACCCGGTAGGCCAAGGCCGTCAATGTGCTGCATAGTCAAGGAAGAAGAAAAATTTAATAGTACAAGTTTTATGTGAAATTATTTCAATTGTAAAAATTTTACGCTGACTAAATAATCACTTTAATATATGATGATGTGAACATAGTGGATTTCTAAGTTTATTTTAATGGCAGACATTTTTAACTGTGAAGACATTTTAATTGTTGAAGGAATATTTTATTTACTTAATTACTTATTAATTAGAGACTTTTTGACGAGCTACTTTGCCTAAATTATGGCTTAATTGCTACGACAACTCAGGCATCAGCGTGTCTATACACGAAAGCAAATCGTAGCAGAAAGAACAATCTGATTAAAATGTGTTTCGGGTTGCATTCATGAACGTTCGCCCATTTTTATTTGCTGAAGGCAGATGTATCTTTCAATTATTCTGTATTAATGAATCAGTTACTTTTATCACGAAGTAGTATTTCCATTAATATATACTACTCTTACAATTACTGCCGCAGTAACTGCCAAGGAAACTCTCCAAATAGCTTAATTGCTTACATTGACCTAGCAGCAACTCGTGGCTTGTTCTCTGGTACAAGTTTAGATTTTATTCAGGTGAGCACATCGCTTAAGGAAGACTGGACTATTAGCCACTAAAAGCGACCCTCTCGCTTTATTGTCTTAGGGCAAACCATTAGCCGAGGCTATTCACATCAAGTAAACAACCTTCTCAATCCTTTTACTGGGATCCTTAAGATCTATAGACTTTGCTAACAACTTCGAGTAGCATTAAATTAAACAATACTGACTTGGAGCCATTTAATCAAATTATTTTACTTAAAGTATGAATCTAATAAATTTTCTAATCAATAAAGTAATGTAATTCGGTTTATGGGATCAATGGTGCAAACTGAAACTATAAATGTAAACTACAAAAATCAATATAAATGCATGAATAACTTCAGTTTATTACTATTATCTCAATCATTTTTCGTATTATACTCAAATTTTATTGAGTCACATTTTGCCTGATACTGATGAGTCCTGACATCCGTTATATTTTCATGCGTGTGTACTTATCTGTAATCAGCTTCAACGTTTAAGAATGTACAATTCTCAATTGAACCGTCAAAAAATATGCTTAATGGATAACATAATATAATTGCTTAAAATCGCGCAGAAATATTATATAAAGAGGAAAGGAGACAAACTAAGATTTATTTACGCCAGGCTACAGGGTTTCGCAGAATTCTGCCAGCGTTTCCTCCAGGGAGACCGTCAGTGAATTTATGGTCGCCTAAAAAGTTTCGCTTCGCCAGTATATTTTTTTTTCAAACATCAGGGCCATTCTGAAAGCCCAAATCAATAAACAATGCAAATTTTACTTTCGCTGTTACCAGAAAATAGGTGCAGCGAGGAGTCTCCAAGGTCTCCTCTGCCGTAATAGAAGAAAATATAAATGGCAGGGTATAAATTTAACAAACGTTTCTCGTTCACATCAAATTTTTTATGTTTCAAACAATAAAAAGCAAACATTCTTCGTCGTTACATTCTAAATAAGTCTAATTTTAAGAAAACCTAAAATAACTAATAACAAAACAATTACAGTTATTGAAATTATTTTTCAGGGTTTGTTGCCGTGACGAAAGATCGAGCAAGAATCATAGTAATATAATAGCTGAGAGGATTTAACTATGTTATTAAAGGGGAGTTGCCTGTTTCAGGATCACCCTCATGTAGCCTGTTAACCAAAAAAAATGTTACTGTTTATGATGACGTTACTCTGAAAATCTCTAACTAGTCTTTAATCGTGTTACTCGCTAGTTTGTAGACCCTTTGTATGTTTTTGATTCCTGCACTAAATGTAGGAGACGCAATACTTAATTTCTGTGCAGCTGAAAATGTCCGTAACGGCCGCTGGCTCAATATTGAATGACGTAAGATGATTCTAATTATTAAATTGTAATGAATTATAGTTGCTTTCGCTAAAACGTCGGTCATTGGCTTGGTGGATTGACTGATTCCTCAAGACAAACGCGATACAGGTGAACGAACGCAGGAAAGTTGTGGAATTGCTGACGATCAAAGTGACATATCTGCGGACCTACTTACTCAGACAATGACACCCACAACACCTCTTCCACTCCCCAAATGACGCAAAATTGATTACGTACAAGTTCTCTACATGCTATTGTTGGCTTTCCTGTTAGTTCTATGTCAACAGCCTCAACTTCCTTTCCTACCTCTTACAGTGTGTAATATTGACAGTAATTATACACATATCTAAGTTTAACGTGTAAACGCCACAACCTTCCCATTCTTACCTGATCAGACTCAGGCCAACGTACCCACACTGTCAAAACCGTCCTGACGTTCCTATAATCTTTACAACCCTTCGAGATAATCATTATATCTCTTTTCCCACGTTCCGAAACATCATCGTAGTGAATAGTCAAGGCCAGACTCTGCTACATCAAAAAGCTACAAGGGAACCCTACTTTTCTTGTTTATGGCTCCCTGAAGACCTACAATCTCAAGTAAACATGTGACAAAATGATTAAATATACTTTCGAACAAATGAAATAAAAACATTAAATTGATTAGACTCATCAATGTAAACATTTAATGATGGAATAAATGTAGATTAAAATAACTCCACCTATCACATGCCAAAATTAACAACTCACCCTATGTGCCTCATATTCGACGGGGATAAACAGTTGGGCATATATTACAATTTATTTCGTTGCTCTGGAACCCTTCTGAGGATCCATTAAACATCTCCCCGCATCTCTTCCGACGACCTCTTCCTCTCGTGACCAATTCAAAGGATATAACAACAAAATAAACAAAAAATGCAAGTTTTCTGTGTATATACACAACATTTTTATTTCTTTATTCATTGATTGAGTTTAGCTCTTCTTAAAAAAATTCTAACCCATTCGAGATTTTCAACAAAATTAGACTTGTAATCTTCCCATTTCAATACTGCAGCACTTAAATATTCATTGTTTAAATTATGCGTTACACGTCCGTGTCCTTATTTATTGTTCATACGAAGGCTCTTATCATTACTGACATTTATAAGTAACGCGTGAAAATAACTACGATATGAATAAAATGTACTGGCTTACAACGCAATTTCGGTATTTTAACTTACATGCAAAAACAATACCGTAGACGAGACTACAGTCCCCAAAAGTATTCATGAACCACCAGCCGTAAATCAGCTTCATTTACACGACAGGGTTCCTTATTTTTGTTCGTTTTACTGTTACTTCGTGACGGCTTCGTGAATTGCTTTGTTGATAACTGGTAAGTCATCATCACAAATGCTTTATTAATAGTAGAATTTCTGAACAAAGGGAAATAATTGTTTATTACTGTTTATTAATAATGCGCAGAATTGTGTACCGTGGAGGGTTGCACCAGAGCAGTCTAAGAACTAATTACTATAACACACAATAATGGTGAAAAATATTATAATTGTAAGTGAAAATGAATAGAAAGAAGTATTCAGACGAAACCGCTGTTCTCTAAGCTGAAGAATATAAAATAACGGTCCCAATAATGAAGATTTAGTAAATTATTTTCGTTAGTTTCGTACCTTAGAGCTATTTGTTAGCATTCTCTCAAGCTTAAGCTGGTGTAGTGGTCAGACGCTCATCTCAAAGGTCCTGGGGATTGAATCCCGGCAAGGTATTACGAGTTTTTCTTGAAAAAATGATGCATTATAAGAGGTATTGTCACCTTCATATCTGAATGCGTTATTAAGCAAGGATCATGGAGCAATTTGTTTAAATATTTATGAGCACGGACCACTTTAAGTTGAGCGCTTTAATTCTGATTCAAGAAATTTCGTCTCATTACTTGGAGACCGGTTTGTGAACGTGAGCTTTGTACAATGTGCAAAGCTTCTCTGTAGAAGTATTTCCAAATCAAGTTCTGCTTATATCTTATATAATAATTGATTTAGCGTGGATATTTTGTGGCTTGGAGGAATGCTTCTCTCCTTGAGGTAGTCATGGTGGAGGTTTATTTACGTGAGGTAGCCCAAAACTAAATCATAGCCCGGAATGTGCACGATCCTGTGCAATGTCACAAATGTCCTAACAAAGGCAGCCCATGAACTTGAATCTGTGTCAGTGCAATAACTCGGCGCGTGGCATTCATCTCTGAACAAGGGGCAGTCCGTGGCCATGGCAATGCCCATGGCGGCCCCCGCACATGCGTCAAGCCGGAACACTACAAAGCGCGCACACATGGAATTCCTGACACGTCGTAATGAGACGGGAACAAGTTGTCATGTGTGTGTCGGCGCTTCGACGCATTGCTTTGTGACAAAGTCGGAATTCGTAATTACGGGGCGGTTGCCTGCCACCTCTGACAAATATCCCGCTCACAATGACAACGTTGTGAAAAATTAAAATTCTTTCGAGTGACACTTATTCCCGAAAAGCTGGTGACGTATTTCTGGCTACCCTGAAAACTGCGTTGCACAACGAAAAATATTTTTATTTCTGAATGGCAGACCATATGATTGAGTACGAGTTTCTCAGATTCTTGGTTATCTCCAGCACGCACAAAACCGCTTCTGTTTATTTCACCTTGGCTTGATCAGTCTGCAATTGATTGGTGATCGAATAAATCGAGGTAGTGTTCTGGTTGTTTACAATCAGAGCAAATGTGCCCCATGACTGTGAAGTTCCTCCTTAATCTCCAAATCATACGGTGCTACAGTATGTCTTATACGATGACATTTTCAGAGATATAAAAGAAAATGCTATTTCCGATATGTTAGAAAATATATAACAAGTGATTAAATAGCAAAATAACCTTTTAAAAACGAGAATTTGAATTAAAACATGGAAATTAATGAAGGTTTTCATATAGTGCCTACACTGAGAGCCACGGATTTGATTCCAAATACACTAGAGGGTATAATACAAAGACGAACCACCCATTAATTGTTTCTACTTTCCTGACTAAAGAGCCTACACATTCATATTCAATTTCCAGGTAATAAATTAAAAAAGGTAAATTATGAAATAAAACAAGGAAATAAATAACTTTAATATTTATGAATTAAAATATCCAAGTGAAACCTAAAACGGTATAGCTACTTTTAATTAAGGAGTGAAAAGAAACCATGAATACAAATGAAAATATATATTTGGGAAAATACGAAGCAGGTGTATCGTCTCTGGACATCAGGTTGAAATTTGAGGATTGGTAAAATTTAATATATAAGGGGAGAAACGAGTCCTAAATTCTTTCATTAGAAAGCTTAGAACATGGAATAGTAGATTATGATCACCACCACGGGTAAAAACAATAGGACTGTAAATTATGACGACTGTGTTTGACAGTTCAAAGTTCCGTAATATACTAGTGAAAAATAACGTAAACTTTATTTATTGATAGTATGTATAATAGTTTGTTTTGTTGCAATTAAATCCACGCATTAACTCTGAGAGAATGAGATGTCACAATTTCATCGACAACGTGATTACGTCATCAATCTGCTTCTCTTCGAAACGAGCCTGGAATATTTACAGTAATTTTTAATTTGGAATAGGACATTACACACAAAATCCACACAGAAAGTCGTGCATACATTATCTTTACCTAAAGATCATTACTTCAACACTGGTAAGATACGGTCTTCCGACTCTCTTTAAGTAAATTTCATTACAAAATTATTATAAGGAGACTATTCAAAAGTTCTGCATATAGCGATAGACACGATCACAGCTTCTAAATCAAATATAAGTCGCAGAAAACTGAGTTTAAAGTTTCCTTTGACGATAACTCAACCAAGAACTGGAACAGTTTCACTGCATCGTTTTCAGAAAGGCAATTTTTTAGAGAACTATATATTAGTTTATAATCTATTCATCATATAACTGCCCCAAATATATATTTATTTTAAGTAATTAACTTATTCATTCAAATAGCACCGGAGGGTGGGAAATAATGGCCCTGAAATCAGATACGTCACCCGTTGTGGGTGTAACTAAACTCAATATTAAAGTTTCTGGGGACAAGGATTAGTTTCTAATAGGTCAGGACTATCGAGAGTTCAAAATCTGGTGGGCGGAAGGTGATATCTGCAGAAAGGAAAGACTGTCAGTAAAGCTGTAGGAGAGCAGAAAAACAAGTTGTTCAGAAAATTAAGAAAAGTGATACAGTACATTTGTAGCAGAGAAAACAGTCATGAACAAAGGAGAAATACAGAAAGTGCAACCTTCT
Organism: Eucriotettix oculatus; assembly: GCA_034510155.1. Classification (NCBI taxonomy): domain Eukaryota; kingdom Metazoa; phylum Arthropoda; class Insecta; order Orthoptera; family Tetrigidae; genus Eucriotettix; species Eucriotettix oculatus. The sequence goes on along the minus strand of CM067378.1, from coordinate 74,281,847 downwards.
TCCTGGAAAGTTAATTTTTCGGACGCAGGCCCAGTCATTTACTTCATAAAAATAATTACTTAACAGTACCCGAAACATTAAAACGATACGTCCGTCTAAATGTTAATGGGTCTCAGTACCTCTTGTTTACAAATATTATTACCACATTAAATTGAGTCCTCATTCTCCTAAGTGTAAAAAGTTTTCTTATGCTTACATAGCCAGCAATTTCATTACTATTTTCTATTAGAGCAGAAAGCTAAGAGTTTTTGTTGTTGCTAATAAAATATAGATTTTAACGGTTGTACATTACTTAATTTTATCCTGTCTTATTATTCAATTTATTACTAAATTTAAATATGTGATTATTATCATATAATGATTCTACTTGATAGTGTACGAAAAACTAAAAATTCCCCAGCAATTATGTCATTACAAACCTTACGATTATAGTCTAATAAATTACTGTAAATTGTATCGTACATTTCAAAGTAGTTATTTAAAAATTATATTATGACAAAATACATAACCCCTAACTCTTTGGCATAATACGATTCCATAACAGGAACTATAATATTTAGTTTAAAAATTACAGCTGAAGATGACAGAAAAAAATTCAAAAACATAATTAGCGCAGAACTTGTAATTATTTTTTTAATGCATTGTTAACATTTGTTTCACTGCGTGTAATGCGAATCTATGACGTGTTTCAAATTCTACACCCTACCACTAATTATCAATTGCAGAGGTTAAATGTCATCTATACGCTGAAAAACAACCACATGGCAGAGAAAGTTGAGATTTTTGGTGTATCACACAGGTGAAAATAACAGTCATAGTTATTGGTTGCAACCCACAAAGTGTGGTCATATTTCATTACTGGCTTTCGATAAATTACCACAAATATTAAACCACTATATTTTCAAGTATTCATTTCATTATCCCCATATCGATTTAATGGTGTTCCCGTTTAATTAAAAGCCGATTATTCGGAACAATTTCATGAAAACGATTTTTAAGACGGTCGTAACAATTATTTGTTTTTTTATTCATAAGTTTAATAATATTAAAGGTATTATAACTTAATATAAAATATACCAAAAAGTCCCCTTCCTTATTTTTGGTCTTCTCTGGATGGTACAAATTAAATTTCACAAATAATTTTAAGAATAAGTCTGTTCTCATAAATAAAAATTTTGGCATGTTAAAGGTTTTGAAAAAAGTGTAATTTTTAACATTAAATTACACTCTTGTTGTTGTGGTATGCAGTCCTAAGACTGGTCGGATGCAACCCTCCATGCTAAACTATCTTGCGCAAGCCGTTACTTTCCCACATAACTACCACATCCTCCCTAATCTGCTTAGCTTATTCCATTCTTCAGTTCTTACCCCATAAACGTCCCTCTAATGCTAATTTTACAAGATCCTCATGTCTAAAAACATTGCCTATTAATCTACCCCTTCTTTTGGTCAAAGTCCTCCAAATTGTTCTCCCTTCCCCTATTCTGCTTAGAACTTTCTGTGTAGTTACCCTATCCACCCATCTGATTTTCAGCATTCTCCTATAGCACCACATTTCAAAGGCTTCTATTCTTTTTCTTTCTTCAACTCCTACCGTCCACGTTTCGCACCCATGTAACGACACCCTCCATATGAAACTTGTTAGAAATTATTTCCTAATATTCATACGTATATTACCCGTAAGTAAATTTCTCTTTTTCCCGAAAGCCTTCCGTGCCTGTGGTATTTTACTCTTATGTCTACCATCCGTAGTTATTACGCTTCCCAAGTAGCAGAATTCCTTAACATCCGTCAAAATATCCCTTCCTAATCATAGAACCTTTGTTATTCCACTTCTTCCCATACTACATACACTCCATCAGCTTGGTTTTCCCTCTATTCATCCTCATGTTGCACTCTTCCTCCAGGACAACGTTCAAGCCATTGATTGGGTTTTCCAAGTCTTCTTCTGACTCCCCTAATACTACAGTATCATCGGCAAAGCGTAGGGTTTGTATTTATTTCCCTTGCAATATGATTCCTTTCCCATATTCCGTTTTAACTTTCTTCGTCGCCTGTCTCTGTGATACTAAAATTATAGATAATTTTAATTATTAGATTAAAGAATCTCATAAATTCATTAATAAGGTTGAATAAATAGTAGTGTTACGTTTCTGAATTATTCACGAGTAAAAAGAAAAGTGTCTTGTCTTAAACGACGTGTTTTAGCAAACGTGAACAAATTTAGTATATGTAAACTCTAATATTTGCTGCTAATAAATATATTTTTAACAGCCGCAATCTGTGTTTGCTCGGTGCAAGTCCACAAGTACAACGCAAATATGTTAACGTAATCAACTTACTCGAGATAAAACCTCTGTGTGGTAGAACATTACTCTTGAGCGTATCAGGTCTTTACTGTTCTGAGATTTATCCCAGTCACGGGAAGCCGTATATATAGCGTTTCAGCTTTCGGTTTACTTTCCGTTTCAGCACGGCAATCCGTAATTAAACTCCGCGCAAAGTTTCGAGCGCGGGCGATAAAACCGTAAGTACTTTTGCGGCGAATTTAAATCACGCAACCAAACATCATTCCAGTCGAGGGTAAATATCACCGTGCTTGCTTCTCACAAGACGTCGTGAACAAAGAAGTCGCGACGTCGCGTGGCTTTATCGGGAGGCAGTTCCGCGCTTGACGTGGTACAAATTGCCCCGCAACATATGAGCCAAGATTTGTCTCGGGGTAGGAATGATCGCATGTCCGCGGCAATGCGCAGGGTCAGGTTTAATCAGGCCAGGGGTAATAGCGTCCCGCAGATCCCGGACCAGGACGCCGGATTGAATATTATGAGAGAGCACTCGGCCGTGAGTGGAGGAAGTCTAACTCTGCTAAGTCAGGCGAGAATCTCCAAGGGGATTAAATCACGTAACAAAACACGCTTCCCAACCACTGACGCGCTACAATATAATGCGTGCATCAGCACGTTCACCTCTTCAAAATTAAATTTAATGCTAAAAAAATTGAAAAGAGAGAAGTATGGAATGGCCTAGTCAAACAAAATTGTTTGTAATACGGGCAAATTTTTAATAATTAGACAAAAGCCATTTTCGTATCCACACTTAAATCATTTAATAATATCACCAACCAAGGTTGGACAAAATTTTGGTGATAATTGGAAGATGAAAAATATATAAAAGAAGCAATGTGTTCAGTTGAAATGCTTAACGTTAAAAATAATGTTAAGACTGGTGTATTGAAATATTTTAAGAAAGTTAATGATAATGATATCAATAATTTAAAAGAAGTGATATCAATGTCAAAACGTTAAATTAATTAGTAAAACCTAAAGTAAAATCCTACAACAGTGTGTTATACATTGGAGGTATCACAGAAAAAATAAGGAGAATACTTATTAACCGTGGCTTTGGTGACACCAATATAGTGATGAGACCAAAAATAATTGATATATTGGATGGGAAAGATATAATCTATAAAATTAAGTGCAAAGATTGCCATAAAATACGTATAGGCAATACAAGTATGCATTTAAATTGATAGGGCGAATCGCAGAAAACTCGATTGGAGAAAGGAAACTGAATGATTCTTCATTGATTGTATTTTCATAAAAGTAATAGCAAGACCTACGGCCTTATCCAAACACTTGGATGAAATTAAACATAAAGGGATGATGTTGAAGTTTTACATCATGAACCTTTCTTGTTCAAAAGAAAAATACTTGAAGGAATACATATATATATATATATATATATATACCGCAGAGTCTAATTATTGTGTTAGTAATATAAATTAAATTGGTTTAGTGGTACCACTTTTGCCAATATTCTCAATAGAATAAATATCTAAAAATTAAAAAAATAATAATTGTTTATATTTTTCTTAAAATATTAATATAAATTTAATTTTAAAAAACTGTGAATGAAAATTCTAACAAGGAAATTTAATTTTTGTAATGTATTATTTAATACTTGAATAAAGCAATGTAGTTCCATAATGGTCGCGTGTTGGCGTATATAAACAGCACAACGACCACTGGGCTTGTAATAATGAGTGTTTTCTTATTTATTTTTATATTAATTTTCTATCGTAATGATTGGTAGTTGGTACAATAATTGATACAGTATATACAATATTATATAGTGAATACAAAATAATGAGTTGTGAACATCGTAACAGGTGTGAATGCATTTGATGTATTGGATCTTTATATATTTATATATGCTAATGTAACATTTCCTGTGTTTTTTTATCATTTCAGATGAAAATGTCTATCATTAGGCGATAGCTCCTGTGTTCAATGTTTTAGTTGACATATTGTAAATTGATTTTGCAATATAACGTGTTTGGACTTTTTAAAACTGGTTGTAATGTTATTAAATCAGTTATTAAATTTAATCACACACAATATCTCAAAACCACGTAACGTAAAATACAAATTTATTAACAGACTAATTGTAATTTGTCCGAATGAGCATCCACTTTTGATGACGACGATCGTTAATAAGTGTCAGACTTTCAAGTTCACTTTCCAAATAAGCAACATCTGATGTTTGAAAATAAATTTTGTGTTATTCCCCAAGCCACGAGAACATACCACTAAATAAATATAAAAACATTATTTTTAAAGCTAAATGTACTCGTAATTAAATAAAAACTAGGTTGGTGCCAAATATTGTCCCGGTATTTATTTATGTTAGCACGAAAAGGAGTGAATTCAATTCTGTTAGAAAATTTTGAATCTAAATCAGTACTTCTAAATTAATTAGTAGTATAAAATGAGCTCTAAACACTTTTTAATAAGCGTGTTACACGTTTCGTACAAAACAATACATTTGTTATTCATATAAACTTACATTTATTTTTAATATTTCTAACCTGAAAATTTTGTTTTATTCGGACTTGGAAAAACTATGTTGTAATAATATTTCCCAGTCACTATCCCTCTTAATTACATCCTCGTATTACCGTCACATATTAGGAACTTTATGAGCAAACTAGAAGTATGACACTGCATACAACAAATGTAAAAAATAAAAAAATTCGCAAATTATTCGAAAAAAAAGTTAATCAAGTTTAATGTCGATAATTCTTTGAAATTCCCACTTTAAAATATTCCTTCATACTTTGAAACTGAAAAATCTGTTAAGTTACACATTTAAAAAATTTTACCTATGATTTTTATCACCCTTCAATAATTTCTAAAGTTTGTATTCCAAAATATAACACGGCAAAAATCGAGATTGAGAGAAAGTTATGGAGGCTGTGATTAAAATTTTTACCCTGATCGTAACAGAAAGTAAACACAGCAGCCATATTGCGCGAATGCAATATGGTGTGTTTCTCAATGTATTTAGTTTCAATGGTCGGTGACGTCATCGATTACTGGATGCTGACATAGGCATATATTTTCCCCAGGTCTGTGCTAGGGGTTTCTCATCACTCCGCTGTTATTCCTCGGCTATTCAAGAATATATCTCTATCAAAGTTTGTTACCGTCTGCCCACGTGTATAAATAGTTACAATAATACCAAAAAATATACAATCACACGTCATTATTTACTTTATAGAAGATAAGAAGAAAGATGTAAGTTAAATAGTCGAATTTGGAAACTGTGAGAAACGTGACTCCTCGCTAGAGACTTTGTATTAGAAGGAGCAGTTTAGTGTGACACCGGAACCAAATGTGTGTAGCGTGTCACACCCAAGAAGGGCGCATAATATTTCTATGCTTGTGTGTAATCTATGATTCAGTAAAATTCACAATTATTCGTTCCACATTATTAACTATTCCTATGCTAAACACACTACCTAAGCATTTGACAAATCGTTCACGACACGCTTACGCGTATTACTCGTTAATTCCAAACTAAAGAACTCAAAAACCAGAGACATGCACCCCTAAAACTTGTACTGAAACGTTGTAATTCGTGGTAAGCCAGATAAACAGAGATTTGTAACGGGGATAATAGAGGATCTAGGGTTAAATAGGCACGTGATAAATATTAAGGAACTTAATTAATTATTCCTCATAATAAGCACATAAAGTTACGAGACAACATCTGTCAGATTTACCTCCGGTACAATGCATAGTGTAATATTATCTAAATGTCAGAGACTAATTGTTTTTATAGCTAATTTTAACTCAGGCGGTTAATTAACAAAAGAACTTCATTTCACTGACATTTAAATGTTGGTGTTGCATCTGACACTTTTGTTTTAATAATTAATTTTATGTCATAAAAGGACAACTGAATTTCCAGCCATGTTCTCAAAGATTCGTTTTATAAGAATCCAATTTCAACATTGCCAATGTTGTAAACGTGATTAGTTATGATTTTCTAATTTGAGTTTATATTCTTTAGCCAATTCTTGTTGTTGTTGTGGTACTCAGCCCTAAGACTGGTCTGATGCAACCCTCCATGCAAACATTGCTTGCGCAAGCCTTTTCATTTCCGCATAACTACATCACACGACCTCCCTAATCTACTTTGCGTATTCCATCTTCGACTTCCCTCTTATGTTAAGTTATGTTAGCCCAAACACTTCCCCCTAATGCTAATTTTACAAGACCCTCATGTCTCAAAACGTGGTCTTTCAATCTATCCCTTCTCTTTGTCAACGTCCTCCATACTTCTCGCTCTTCCCCTATTCTGTTTAGAAGCTCCTCGTTAGTGATTCTATCCACCCATCAGATTTTCAGCATTCTCCTATAGCACCACATTCCATAGGCTTCTATTCATTTCCTTTCTTCAACTCCTACCGTACAAGTTTCGCACCCATATAACGCCACCCTCCATACGAACATTTTTAGTAATGATTACCTAATATTCATACTTATATTACCCGTAAGTAAATTTCTCTTTTTCTGCGAAAGCCTTCCGTGCCTGTGCTATTTTACACTTATGTCTACTATACTTCTACCATCCCTAGTTATTATGCTTCCCAAGTAGCAGAATTATTCACGTCCTTCAAAATGTCTATTCCAAATCTAACATTCTGTAGATTTCCACTGTTTCCCATACTCCACTCCGTCACCTTATTTTATCCCTCTATTACTCATACTGAACTCTTTCTCCAGGACTCCGTTCATGCCATTTATTATGGTTTCCAAATCTTCTTCTGACTACAGTATCGTCGGCAAAGCGTAGGGTTTTTTATTTATTCTCCTTACAGTACGATTCCTTTTCCATATTCCGTTTTAACTTTCTTCATCACCTATTAAACAGCATGGGCGACAGGCTCCATCTTTGTCTTACTCCTTTCTTGATTTCTGCTTTCTTTGCTTGGCCCCCAATTCTTCTTATATATTTCAAAATAAAATTCATCTAAACTACAGTAATATTTGTGTTTATTTCTCTCTTATAAAATAATTAGAATGTATTGTTTTAAAAACCACAATTTTGACTCAAAGAAAATAAAAGATCTTAATTTCACAGTGCTGTGTATTTACAACGGTTTCTCTTCAAACCACCATAGTGTTGTAATTTAAATTTAATTAATAACAATTTCAATATATATCCTGAGGTTTTATAATCGTTGCTGCCGAAAAGATATAACTAACGAAAAGGAGTCATATACTATCTTTGTTAATCGCAGGTTGACATGGAGTCCGTTTTTGAACTTTGTGATTTTGACTTTGATATATTAAAAACCAGCCCACCGCCGCATGTGGCTAAATATGACGATTTCTCAACCATTAGCTGGGACAATTCCTCTGAGGATCATTCGTCATCGGCGAATTTGACAGTCCTGGAGGTCCGCAAAGAAGTCGTCGACGCTAACAACCAGACCGACGAAGAATCAGCGTTTGCCTTGCACCTGACCACGATGAACTTCTGGGCGGCTTCCCTGCACGAGGAGATCCTGCTTGAGATGGATAAGCGATGGGATGGAGTTGGTAACGGGAATCTCCTCCGCTGTCTCGTGGATGCGTACGTCGCTGCGCACAACAAAATGGAGGCAGAACTCATCGCCGTCGCAAACGAGCTGGAAAAACTGTCTACAGTTCCTCAGCCCCAGAAGGAGAAGCCGCAAGCAGTTCCCGGGATTCTCATAAAGCATCACTCGGCAGAGCAAAATAGAAGACGTAATCTTAGGCGAATTCTGTGTCCGTAAATCATTTTATATACAAGAATATTTACTAAATATCTAGGCGAAATTAATTTAGCGCCATTTTAAAATCTTACCAGCGTGAACAATTTCATCATGCGGAAGAGAATTAAGTGAATTTAAATTTAGATCATTACAAGTTCATCTTATTTATATTTTAATGTTTTATGTTGGAGGCCCCACGTATTTTAAAACTTATAATTATTATAATAGCACCGATGACGTCATAGCACCTCCTAACGGTGACGTTGAAAAAAAGAGTAAACCGATGTTTTATTCGTAACTAATAACAGCGTTAACTATTAGAAGTAATTAATTTTAGATTTGGTTACTTAAGTATCTCGTATAAAACAAAATTAACTGTTCTGTTTATATGCCGATAAGTTTTTATACTTCAGAAGATTCATGGATTGATGGAAATTTCTTCCATTTTTTTAGATTTCTTTGTATAATTTCCAAACTGTTCTTAACGTAACAAACGTAAGTTTAATGTATATTTACATATTTATTATTAGAGTGTAAATGATTGATCACTGATAAATTTCTATTCAATTTAGGTAATTTTCAATAATTAATTGCAAAAGGAATTAACACGAAAGACGGCTTCCCTTTCCTTCCCTTTTACGTCATTCCATTTCTCTTTTGAAAAATTTAAGTGAAACACTCAAAACAAAGGACTGAGGAAATGCAGAAAATAAAATGAATTCTGGACCTTTCCGAAAAGAAGTAAATATCTATGGTATTCAGCAAACAACAAATAAAAAATATTTTTGAGAGCATTTAGGTTTTTAGTGAATTAAAAAAAAATGAATTAATTTGAAACATTAAAAATTGGTCACAGTAAATGAACACAACATATTTCGTTGCTAATTGGAAACAGCTTTAGATATGTTACATTGGAGATTACAAAGATATTTCTATCTATAAAATAAAGTTCTTAAAATATTTTAAAGATATTAAAGTATGAAGTTAAAACTTTTTTGTTTTACGTAAATTTTATATTTATAACATATATAAAATTACAGTTACCATGGGCAATAAAGCTAATAAATATTTTATTAATAATTTATCGTAAACGACGTTTAGGCACATTTAAGTGCGGTTTAGTTTGTCTTATTTTAAGAAAGACAGATAAATGAAACTATTATTTAAATTTCATAATTATTTCATTTTCAAATTTCTTTCAAATTAAAATCTTTTAATCAATTTCTCTAGACTTAATATGAAAAAAAGTTATTTAAAAATATTATAAAGATATTGAAGTATGAATAATAACTTTAAGCTTATTACGTTAGTTAATTTTTATCGAATATTACAATAAACAAAGATTAAAAACTAATGTATAATCAACGCCGTTTTCGTACATTTTAGCCCATATTGTAATTGTAGTTTAATTTATCTTATTAATAAAAAGCATAGGTAAAATCAATATTGACGTTATTTTCAGTTTTCTACAAAATTAGAACATTAAGTCATTGTTTCTTAAATAAATAAACACTGGAATATATTTATTATATTAATCAGTTGTTGCCCTTTATGTTTTATAGTATACTAGCTGGGTGTCCGGCGATTCCCGGGATATTAATGCTTACATATATCTAACATTCTCCTTAAGTTCTGTCACTTTTTGTTTCCCGCGAACGTCGTCGTCGTCGCCGCACGCACTCACGCAGTTTACGTAAGGGCATAATGTATCCTATAGTAAGTTCTATATGTCGTTAGGGTCGGACGGATACAAATAATTCGACGGGAAACATAGTAAAAGTAATTGACTCCTAAAAGCATTACTCGACGGAAATATCGGCCGATTTTGCATATTTAAAAATTTCCGCACCCTCCACCCATACGGGTAGTAGCCGGGCCTTACACCAACGGTGCGAAATTCCGAGTCGCGTAGAACGTGTGTGCAAAACGTGCTTGAAATTTCTCCACGAATTGACATTGCACGTGGAACATACATGCAAACACATGTACGAAAGTTGATCTCTTTTTACTTATTAACAATGAGTCTAATTTATGAAAATATGGTAGTTGATCCATCTGGTTTAGACCAAAATAAACTGTAAAATTAACGAACGTTTTATGAAAGGAGCAATATATTTTAAATACTTAAAACATACACAAAATTTTTATCTCTCGAGTGCGGCACACGACGCTTTGCACCGTTGACAGTCTATTTTATATAGTTCAAGATTACATTGTAATTATAAACAAACAACTTAATATTTAAAAAAAATATTTTTATTTATAACATTATATTTATATCACCCTCATATAGCCTGTTAACCCCCAAAAAATAGCTTCAGTTTCGAAACATCTGATACTGAAATAGGAAAATAATAAGTAACGATATGAAATATTATAGCGTCTGCAAATCATAATCACTGTTGATAAATAAAATAGATAAAGTAAGCCTGAGAAAACTAAATCCGGTGACATATTAAAATAAAAAATATTTCGTTCCATTAATCGTAAATCATAAGCCAGAGTTCCGTGAGGAAACTTGCAGTACAGAATTTTGTATTTCTGAAATAGGTTTAAATTAATTTCAGGCTACAAATGGAATTATAGGGCGGGGATTTTGAAAGCATAGTTTGCGACGTAATTCATCAACTCAAGTTGACCGGAAACTTTTTAAGTGGCCACCCGGGCGATACCTCACGGACTTTCGGCGCCATTATTTATCGATCGCCGATCCAGCGGAGAAAAATCTCAGCTCTGAATGGCAATTTCGTCCCCGTGCAAACCGTCATCAAATTGTAATTGTTTGAGGGTGCTCTCCTATAGAAGTATCCTTTAAAATTTTAAAGTTCTGTAAACTTTAATTAAATTATATTTTTTCCATCGCAGTCTGAATAGTCACTATTCAAAATATTCATTGATGCCGGGAAAGTTTTGGACGTCAATTAAGATTCCGTATCAAATTGCGGAAGCACGTATATTATCAGTACCCTAGACTACGTTTCATAGTGAATATAACCTCAATATTAAAAGATAGATAAACAGAGAACGTTCAAAAAATTATTAATTTTTTTATTTACACTAGAAGGGAGTGAGAACCGTTTGTTCCGAGTAAAGCTGTAAAATAAATACAAATGTTGGGTATAATAATAAACAATAGAATTTAATCGATATATTAAACCACGAATCAATAAATTAAATAAATATTTTAACACGCCTGTTATACCGAATGTCACATAGAAACCACGTCCCAAACAATAATGCTTAAAAATATTACATAATTTTATTATTTAAAAAAGTGAAAAGCCGAAAGTAAGATCTCATTATAGACGGCAATGACCTCACAATTAATTATGATTGGTGAGCAAGATCACATTGTATAGAAAACACACGTAAATTTGTTACTGTGTAAGCTTAGTTTTGATTTGTATTATTAGCAAATGTGATGAGCAAACCCCTTCATAATTGTATTTTATTTCACATGTATAATCGTTGAAAGAAAGTTTTTTTATTATTGATTGTTACATATTTTATTTAATTACAATTATTCAGAAACATTCCTCTCACATTTAATCCTACAGCTTAATTAAATAACGATCAAAGCAATAAAATACAGACAAATAATATCAGCGATAATTGGTGTCCAATTGTGAAGTTTATTAAATTTTCAACCACTTCGATGCAAAATTATTGTTTCCAACTGTTACGAAATAAAAATTTCAAAAGTTGTATCCATTAAAATAATGAAACTAATCTGAATTAATATTATAACTAAAATACAATTCTTTTAGGAATAGAAGAATTTTAATTTAAACTAAAACGTTTCGTCCTCAACATTCTGGACCTTTTCAGTTCTTTACTTAAACTCTTATTGAATTGTTGTGTTCCATCCGAAAGATCCATGAATCAGGCCTTGGGCTGGAACCAAAATCAACTGAGCTTATTCGTGTCTCGTCTTTTAAGTGTGGTTAGAATACAAAGTACTTCAATTAATACATTCAATTTTTTATTATTATTATTATTATACTCAAAAGAAGCATTATTTCTTCCAAAGAAAAATCGTTTTTATCATATCTTACATATTAATAAAAGACGTCGATTGTAAAAATCAGCCCGTCTTATCAAGACTTACTTATCCCCGAAAATTAATTTTGGTAATGGGAATTGTTTTTTTCATGCTTCTATTTTTTCAATTAGTATGATTCCTTTGCCAATTGGTTCCTTTTGGACACCATCATACATTGGCGCGTCATCAGTATATGCAGTCACAAATACAATACTCTATTTTAATATTATATATATCAGCAATAAACTGTTTTTACAAGATATTAATTTTCCATCAGTCAATTTATTTAGAATTGAATTTTACCTTTGCCTTTCTTAATATTGTTCCCAGACTTTCCTGCCTCATACATTCTCACTTAGTGGGAATGTCAGATAAATTTAAATTTCACAAAAACTGTTTAATTAATCATAATTGAGAAACCAGAGTTCATAACGAAGTCAAACTTTCACACAACTGTACATATGTACTTTAAACCTAAATAAAAATTTAAAAAATAGAATTTTTACGCTAATTTGTATATCTACCTCCATAAAATATGAGTTATGGTGCTTTATTATTCAACTTTCTACCAAACGAACTGTATTTCAAAAATACAACTTTTCTTTTTATTTATTTTTAAACGCTTATAAATTCAACAGCTACTTTTTAATTTTTTATAAATAAATTAAAGCCCTCCAGGTATTTAATAAGTCTCAAATAAATAATTTAAGTCCCATTCCTAATTTTTAAAATTTGAAACTATGAAGCTTCTCGCTGATAATTTCGTTTAAGAAAAATTGATAATTTACAAAATTAACTATGTATATATATATATGTAATACATTTACATACGACTAAATTGCAATGGTAAAAATATAAAATATTGTTCTTAATTATATGTAGTTCCTAAAGAAGCTTAAACTTCAAAATATTGTGATTAAGGAAAATCATTTTCGATTAAAATCTAAAAATAAGATATGAAATGCTTAACTAAATTTAATACAGTGACCACACTGTTGTTATCTATATATCTGATTATAAATATTTATAACCACAATTTAATTTATAAATTATTGTTTATCATATCATAAATATATGTAATATATTGTAAATTAAATAAAATTAAAAAACGAAATCACACTTAAATTTATAAATTATTGCATATTCTCCTTTATTTCTGTAGAATACATAGACACCGTTTACCGTTTTAACACTGAGCGGTTTGGTACAAAACAAAAGAATTAAAGAATTAATTTGATTGATTTACAGTATAATATATATATAAATAATATTATAAATTAAATGAGTGTGAGTACATTTTTTGTCACCTTGAATTGTGACCAAATTATACTGGACACGCTATTACAAATATTAGTACCACTATGATTTATACAATACAAAATACTAACACACTATTATAATTTAAATTTATATAATAATATGTATTACAACAACGGTAAAAATCTAAATAAACATCCTAATAATCTCAAAATGAAAACTTAAGACTAAATATGTATATTTAAGAATCAGTATGCTGTTAATTGAAGGTGAAGTGTTAACTTGTGAAAAAGTTTAGAATATTAAAAAGTCTTCCTATACCGTTATAAAGTACTAAGACGTGAATAATCGATAAAATTGAAAGTGGAGTTCTGAATTGATAGTTTTTGTAAAGTGAGGTATCATAGAATCAATGTGAATCTGGTACCAATACACAGAGAGAAAATCTATACCACGTTAAGAGTTACATAATTTCTTTTTGCAGATTGAAGGTTTTTAAATATATTATGAAAAGTGGTTACTTGGGTAAAATATTTTAATATTGACAAATTATAGATATACGTTTTTTTAAATTATAAATGTTTTTTAAGGAATTATATTTTTGATTTGTGAATATGGCACAATTAATGGCCGAAATGTCCTGAGTTTCAAAATTAAATTATTTAGTTTTGTATTTTCAAATAAATGTTTGAGAATGATTAAAAACCTGTGGTGTTTCATAACTTATAAGTGTCGAAATTTAAATAAATAATCAAATTTGTACAGTTCAAAGCTTATAAACTCTATAATTCTTTTTTTGTACCAAACCGCTCAATGTTTAAACGGTAAGCGGTGTATATGTATTATACGGAAATAAAGGTGGATAATAAATTAAAACAGCTTTATGTATCCTTCCTTCCATAAAAAGTATGTCTATAATCACTTTCTTTCGTATTTAAGATTTATTTATAGTAAATCGTTTTAAACTTTATCTTGCAAAAGTCATGCTTGCTATACAGTTTTTAAAGGTACATGACTTATCGTTAATAATAACAAAGGAAAAAATTCTACAGCAAAACTCTGTCTTAATTTCGTCAGAAACTTTGTCAGCGTCTAAAAACAACCATATTAAAAGCTCTCCTTATGTAGCCCCCACTCCTCCCCCCAAGTAACTTCTGAATGAAGAACAGTAGAAGAAAAGCGACGGTTCCAGGCTTTTACCCTTTTTCGCGTGAGAGGCAGAGCTTTACTTGTAATGACAGAGCATTGTGTCAGTTTTGTAAGCCTGGGCCAGGAAAGGATTACGTCGCATTTCATTTATTAAATTTAAGCACGGGCCGGACTACAATGGTGAGAAGTTTGCAAACTTGGTGAATGGGAATTTAGGGAACAATGAACTGGCCCTCTGTTATCCTGGAAAACGGTACTGTCCTTTAAGCGTAGGTGGTGTCACTTAGTAATTACTGGGAAATGAAAGGAGCAAGTTAGTCAAGACCTTGATATTTGCTTGAAAGAAACAAGTTTATTTCACATTTGCAAGTGTCTTTTAAATATTTAAATAAATTCAAACTGTACACAACATTAGTCACTGTTTCATGAGTACTTATATGACGCCGTAAGATATTATGTTAAGTGATGGAGCATATGAACCCTGAGTATCCTTACCTAAATTGACTAATAATATGAAGGAAGGTTCTCTGCTAATTGGCGTCAGATACGTACTTCATTACTCATTAACAAAATAGACTTAGTATCCCCTAAAATAATATTAAAAATACTAAGTATTACTCCCAGCATCCGAAAATAATACTGGCATTGAAAATTAATAATGCATAATGTCCCAATCAAGTAAGCTAAGAAATAATTATTAACAAAAATGATTTGCACATTATTATAGTCTTACATCGACGAAGAGGGTCGATGGAACAAAAAATCGCAATTCGAGAGCGTCGACCACTTCCCCAAGCGATAGATCCCGCATTTGACAAGTCCGGAAAAAGGAAGAGATGAGAATTGGTGAATAAAAAATCTTATAGTCAAGAGATGGTGTCGATTGGTGGATGTTTTGAAGAAATACACAAAGTAAAGATATATAGTTTGTTGTACTTAAGGCAGTCAACATAATAGTACAAATAATAGAGAAGAAAGAAAGGCTAGTAAATATAATAATAATAAAATATTGCTAGGAGCCGTTGAGGAAAGGTGTTCATGCGAGCAATAGCTGTGATAGAACAAATAGCTGAAGTAACGGATGGTGAAGGTGGACCAAGGGAAGGTTTTCCCCCAGCTAGTTACCTATGTAAGAGGCAGTCATTCATTCATTTTTATAAGGGTTTCAGCTTTCAATTCTTTGCTACTTTTATTTAGAAGTCAAAAATACGTATGTAAAACGTAATATATTATACAGTTGCGATAGCTATTTACTCCTTGACTCCCTCAGCCGAAAAGATTATTGAATGTATATGTGAAAATATTAAAGACACGTACATATTAATAATCGCAATTTATATTTGCAAAATGTGGAATTTTCAGACGACGAAAATAATTATTTCTCGAGAATGATAGGTGAAATGTATATTAGGTGCAACCCTCATACAACCAATGTTAAATATGACACGAATAAAAATCACTATAAATCACCCTTTTTTTTGGTTAACAGGCTACATAAGGGTGATCCTGAAACAGGCAACTCCCCTTTAATAGCATAGGAAGGAAATTGAAAAGGGGGGATGCGGAAGCTAGAACAAGGTAGCCAAGGGTTAAGTAGGGCCCCGGGCTATGGTTTAAGGATCCTACCCGGTGTTTCACCTAAAGAGATGCAGGGAAAACCCTAGAAAACCTGCATCAGGTAGGTCGGGCATTGGTTACTATTCTCACGCCCTTCCGAATGACGGGAGATGCCCCCATATTTACTTTCTTGTAATATTATGTTTGTAGTACGCCTGCGGAAGGAAAAGGAAACGAAACGTCGCTTTTGAATAAATTTATATGCTGACTTATTGGCCGTCTTTTTATTTGTTGTATTAAAAATCAGAAAACTATGTTGCGACAGCTATTGTTATTTAAATAGTAAAATAAATAATTTTATTATTCATAACTTTATGACACATGACAATGTTTTTAACAGATGAAGGATAAATATGAGCCGAATTTAAGAGTTATTGAGTTAATTAATTTTTAGTCATAAACTCGGAAACGGTTAGATAATTTCTGATCCTTCTTCCAGTATTAAATTTGAAAATATATTTAAAAACTTTCAAGATATGGAACCGAGTGGCCTTTGAAGTATTAAGAAAAGTCACAGAATTTGGTTCCTACTTTTGATAATAATATTTCTACGTAGTCATTCCAGTCGTAGAGATTTGGAACTTCTTTGTTGCTAATTAGACAACTGTTTCTTCGTAGTCGTTACTCAAGGTAATGTGAATTTTAATAACGAAGTTATTCATGATTCTAATTTACTTACCAAAATAATAAACGTTCAAACATGTCGGTTTGATACTTTTATATCTACTATTTAACGATGTTTAATATTTATTCAGGATGTGACGAACTGTACGTTAGCCCTATAAATTGGGCACATTAACTGTTTGTATAGTTAAAAGTTATACAGGTCATTTCAATAACTTAGAATTAATGCTGTCAAATATTTCAATACAAATGATTCTTGGTGACTTAAATATGTATTTTTTACAAAAAATTGTACAAAAAATGTACTGATGATTATGGTAATATTTGCAAACTTAGAAAATATAGAAAATTATTAAGAAGTTTTTGTATTAAGACGGAATCTAATAAAAGACATTTTATATATGATATAAAATATCAGTATTGAATTATTGATATTCTCATCGTGGACAGATGGGTTGGACCGACGTACGGTTTGTTACATATTAATCACCTCCGTGCCAGAGGGTATACGAACTCGTAACTTTTGGATGATGGCCGGCTAAATTTTGGAAAATATAGATTTTATTTCTGTGAACGCTTCGTTATAAATCAGAGTCCACGGCGACGCAGAACTTTCACTCGCTGTCCCCGGGGAAATTAAAACTCCCAGCGGCCAGTGCAGGGCGCCGCTGATAGCAACTTCTCTTTAAAGTTGGATTTCTGCTGGTTGGTGGGCCGCAGAGGGAGCAAACACAGGACCTAAGTTCTCCGGCCCTGCTCTCGCTCGTATTTTAAAGCCCAGAGGGGCCCTGTGCCTGAATTGTCACAAACCAGCTCGTCACTTACTGTCGGAAGTGGAAAGACTCTCGGAATCGCTGGTTTCCTGCCCCTCAGGGGACATACCTTTTTCTTTGTAAATTACCCTGTATCTTCTCTATTCTTTAACGAAATAGACTACCCCGGATCGTCATATTGTAAAATTCAAACCACAGGGTAGATATTTTCAACTGGGCACATTGAAATGAAAAATAGCATTGATTTTCAACTTAAAAATATTACATTTTCTGATCCAGATACACTCCTCTTATACTCTCTGTTTTACCGCGTGTATGTAATCACGTCTCGAAAATGCAACAAATTCGTTGACTGCGAAAGACAGTGATATAGTAAAACTTAAATTCAACCATAAAATACTAGGGAGTGACATATAATATAGTTTACTAACACTAGTTTCCATAGAATTAAAATATTTATACTGGGATATCACCTTTTATTTAACTTACACTCGTATGCTTAAGAAGCAAAAACAAAATTTAGAATTGAAAATTTATTCTAGGAGAAGGTCGTAATACATAGTGGGGAAAACTAAAGTAATGATTAGCAGTCATCAATGTAAGATCAATACAAACTAGCAAAGAATTTTTGAAAAAGAGAAATCTAATAGTCTCAAACATTTAAATTTAACAGTAGGAGTAACTTGAAATGATTATAGGCGGTATTACTTGTTTAAAATGAAGAATTATTATATAAAAATTGGAATCCTTTAACTTAACATTTATTAATGACAATATATAATAGTTGAATCAATTATAATTTAAAATTCCAGTCTTTTTTATGACATGACTAACAATAAATACTTAATATCCTATTTACAAACATTAAATCTCCTACCATTTAACATTTACACACATGAAATATATTATGGGGTCGTCTTTGCGGGCCATGTCATAGACAAAGAGACACGTACATTGATAGTACAAGGAAATCAGCAAAAGGTTACAGAGTAATTACCGGGTTTTCAACTTAGCCTGTCAATCGCAGCTGGAACTCGTCCCTCGGTAATAAATGACGTACCGGTCCCAACTGAATCCTTAACTTCCTTGATATTTAGTCTTCTTCTTTGCTGCCATTGATATTATCCAATTGCTGATAACTAATTTCAATATCGAATCTCTTATATCCAACTTCTTACTCTTTAATGTCCTCTCCTTTTTTCCCACTCAATTATTCAATTTTCCTGGGTGGCGGGGATGAACTCGTCCCCAGTCCAACAGAATTTACCCTTACCCTTTGGGTGGAGCCGTTTACCTCACTCCACCGATGTTTTGAGAAAACACCACGTCTGCTCACAGCCAGATGTCACAGAGTCTCAAAGACTTTAGAAAAACCAGTCCGGCGCCAAATTGTCTAGGTTTTATTGTCTTGTCTGTAACCATCTTCAATTTCTCTCAGACCGCCTGGATTTGATTTTGTACCGCCAAATTTAGTATTTCGTTGTGTTTTGCCATTACAAGCCAAAAACCTTCAAACGTCATTTAATATAAAATAGACTAATAAAAGTAAACAGAATGTTTACAAAGTATTAACGAGGGAAGACGATTTTGGGACACAATAACCAGAAGACGATCAGAGTTGGTGAGGCAAATACACATCCTGACTTATTTAACCCAGTGGTAGTAGGTACAATTTACGACGAGAATAATAACAGAAGGCAGTGACAACTAAAGACAGGTCAGACGATTAGGAATGTCTATTGTAGAAATAACTGTGATATGATGAAAAATGTTACTAGAAAAGCAATAAGGAGAGGCGCAATCTCTACAACGATGACCCAAACTAAATGAATATTAGTTTCTAAATTTAACACACAATACTTACAAACTCAGGTTTATTGGTAATTAAAATTATACAGAATTGCAATTAAATTTAGGTTATAACATAAATCCAATTATGACTATAGTATAACTCGTACTCTTATAAATACGCCCAGTGATAATATAAAATTGGTAATATACTTATTTTGCAATATTTGTAGTTTAAATTTGATTTTAAAACATCTAATTATAGTAATAACTTCAACAATTAATTAAATGATATAAAATGTAATAAAAAATAAAGAAAATATTTAAATATTATTAAAAACCACTCACGATTCTTAGCGTTAATTGTTTTTAAAAATATGTCTTCCATACAGCTGCTATCATTTGTTAGTATTATGCTTTCAAATCCTTTGAAGAGACCCGTACGCTGATTTTGTGAGTGAATTCTCTTTTAAGGTAATTCGGGGAGTCTAAAAATATTTGAAGTCTTCCTGTGCAGGCTTAAATATGTATATTAAACTTTAAAACCATACGAGATAATATTTTCCAAACGGCATTTAATTTTAGGTAGGTAAAAATAAACGCCAACATTTGCGAAAAATTCATTATATCCGCGTATCTCAATACCTAGAAAAACAATTAATGAACTCCTCTGGTGGATTGCCAGAACGTAGGTACTTCAAAGTGAAATCCTATACTGAATACACATGCCGCAATTACCTTCAAAAACATCTGCTGTTGTTGTTTTGGTAACAGATGACGCATTATCAGCCCCATAAATTTTTTAGATTGAATACTCACTAGAAACTTTCATTAATTTTAAATATTCTGCAACAGTCGGACTATATAAATATTAAATTATGATTTAATACAGTTACGTAAAACAATGAGAGAGCTCGAAATGTGTTCTGAATTATTCAGCAGTGTTTTTGTTTGGTGGAATGTAGAGCGGTGTTGTCAAGACGGGAGAGGTAGCAGAAATGCGTTGACGGAAACGTTTATTTGACGCTGAACAGACGACAGAGGTAATTAATATTAGTAACTGTCACTGGAATCATTGTTTTATGAGCGAGACGAATGCTTCACCAAAACCCGTCAGTAGCTTTAGTAGGCGCAGATGTTACTACAGTGAACTGGTTCTTGTTTTCATGTCATGAAGTGATGGACTGTTCACTACTTGCACTGATCATTCAAAATTTTGAACAAATATATTCATATATAAATTCCATCACAGACATAAAAATAATTTAAAGGATAACGCTTCAGACATAAGACGAGTAATTCACTTACTTTATATAAACCTTTAACTCTTTACTATTACATCAGCACTGTTTAAAAGCAAGTGAATATAATTTACATTTTTACCTGCTTACTTTTATAATAATTAAAAGAATATTTTTTATTTTTCTCCCAAGCTCACTTTGCGCCATTTATGTTAAACCATCTTAAGGAAATTTTTACTTAGGATGGAGGAAACTTATTATTAAAAATATTTCTAAAAAGTCAAATTCTTTTATGTTCATATCCATTTAGCCTTATTTCGAATTACATTAGATGTGTGAAGTTTCATTTTCTTTCACAAAAATGTAATCTGAGCCTGATAAACTTCCTTTGAAATACTGACCAAACATTTCGATAAATTTCCATACACGAGGATGATCCTGAAACAGTTGACTCCCCTTTAATAGCATTGAAGGGAATTGAAATGGGGGGATGTGGATGGTTGACTATGGCCCCCGGGATATAATTTATCCTATTCGGTGTTTCACCTAAAGAGATGCAGGTAAACCCCTATAAAACCTGCATCAGGTAGGTCAGGCTATGGGGTACTATTCTTACGCCTCTCCGAATGACGGAAAATGAGTTTCCTGTCGGGTCGCAGCATTCCCTTCTCCGTGTAACCGCCAGTTGGCCGACTGATCCAATGGGATCAGCAGACAACTCTTACCGTATACCCAATATCTTCGACCCCAGTACATATACCTCCTAAAATAGATGTAGGTGCATTTGTATATGAGAAACTTGAAAAAATAGACAGTCAATTTGGAGAAAAATACTTGCGACAGGCATCTCTATTGCGTCCGTTAGGTAATTTGACAATGTTTGAATTATCTTCCTTTGATGATTATAACCATACTGATATTTGTTTAATTATCGGAAGAAAAACGTTTTCCAAAAATCATATGCTTACTAATTAAAACTGTTCATTAATATATTCTAATTTCAAGAGAATAAACTGCATGTTTTTAAAATACATACATTTGCTTTCAGCTAATCTTTCGCTCCATTTATTAAACACATATTGACCGTACATGATGATATGATGACTGCATTAGTGCGCTTTATGCATAATAGATGTGGACTAATGGCTGTGAAGTCCCTTGGCTCTCTATTCGGCCTCTTGGGACGTCCGGTCATTTTGCAGATTTTATCCACTGTTCACCTATTATTCAAATCCACTTCATGGAACAGATCACTCAGTAGTAAAAATTAATAAGATGACGTTTCTACGTTAAACAATTGCGGTAACATCGGAAAACGGCTCCTTCGTTGACTTCTCATCTTTTCAACTTTGGGTGCATCAGAATATTTTCTTTTTTGGGGTTAACAGGCACCTTACCTTTGATAACATAGGAAGGGAATTGAAAAGGGGGGATGCGGAAGGTAGAGCAAGGTAGCCAAGTGTTGACTTCGACCCCTGGACTGTGGTTTAAGGATCCTACCCTGTGTTTCAGCTAAATAATAATAATATAATAATAATAAAAAATACGTTCCCAATAAGACTATGAGAAACTACTTGAGAAATATCACCTTCGTGTTATGAACCAAAACCTTTAAGATTATCCTGAACCTGTAAACGTTGTCAGCACTATTTCTGGTAAAATTTATTAACAATTTTGTATTTGATGAAAGACCTAAACGCAAACAATAACAATAATGCCTTCAAGGTTGCTTGTAAAAACCTAATTTGTTATAAACATTTTTAATTATATATAATATAATTCCATTATTTTTTCGTTACTATCTGTTATAGTGTAAAACAAAATATTCATTATTTTAAAATAGGTATTTATCTGGCTATAATTTCATAATGGATAAGTGAATCAATTGGCCAAACTGTCGCAAAACAGCGATTTGGACTAAATACATATGGTTTTAAAAATTGACAAATATGGCTATAAATTATACCGTAATTTTGTTACTTTGTGTTTATTAATGTTTTAGATAGGTTTAGTTCATTATGAGCCATATAAAAACAATAACATCTCAGGTTGGCTCAAAATAGTTAATGTAGTAATTTATGGAAAATACATTGCAGGACTATTGAATAACGTAGGTTTTCCCGGTGGATTTGTTGAATAAAGAGTTCTTGGGTCATATTATAATTTAAAATCGACGTTTCGATGAATAACTTATCAAGTAAATTACTTGATAATAAGTACATAACTTGATAAAGATTAATGAATTATTCATCGGAACATCGGTTTTAAATTCTATTGTGGCCCGGGTTGTAACGAAAGAACTCTTTATTCAACATTGCAGGAATATCACAGGGAAAGCATGGCGCATTTTTCAAATATTTTACTTTATATTTGACGTTTTTTCTTTAAATCCTACATATTCAGTTTAAATATGTAATTATTACATTCTTTATTAGTCAGGAGGGAGGGAAAATAACATTTAATAAAAATAACAAGTACGTTGAGTAATTATTCAATCCAGTAACTAACGTGGTTGTCGTATCTGTTCCCCTGACTATATTGTACGATAGCGCCATTTTTTGCGATTAGTTTTGTACTGTCGCGTCCTAAGCACAGACAAAAATATGGACGACGTTGGGCGACATGGTTGCTCCTTGATGCCTTGGCAGCCACATCACGTATTTCCTGCGTTCCTCTGCCGGCCACAATCGGCACATCTAGTTCAATGGAATTCGGTCACGTGGAAATCACGGCTCACCGATATTGCAATCTGTCCGCGTGCATTCGATTTCACACACATGTGTCTGGTGTAGCTATCTACTTTCAGATCCCGGCATCCTCCGCGTTGAGTCCCGACTTCAAAGTCAGCCAATCTGTCAGCAAACACGCCGACTCCATTCGAAACCATTTACAATAGATATAAAAAGAAGGGATGTTCGTGTGTCGGAGGGAAAAAATGAACACTGTGCATTTAAATCATACGCTCATTTTTTGTAGATTCTGGAGGTCATTTTTATTCTATTTCAATCACATACAGACGTAGTAGTGACCCTTAAATCTTTCCATGATGGACCAAAACTTGAAATAAAATACCCCTTTAAAAATGGCCTCTAAGTTTTTCGTGTTTTACAATTCAAAAAAATCGTCAAGACATTTACTGACCTTTACCCATATATTTTCTATTGTATATATCACGACTATTTATTAATGACTTACCAAATTCTTTAAAGTCAGGCTGACGACTGCATCATCTACAGAAAGATAACGAACGATATTATTACAAGAATATCTAGATAAAGACAATAGCTGAGCTCAGGAAAATAAAAATAAAATTCATTGAAAGAAAAACAGCTCATCTCGTTTTCAAAACACACGTTGTTAAATGAGACAGAATATAGAAAGATAAAGAACGAGCAAGACGCGATATTATTACAAGAAGATCTACATAAAGTCAATAGCTGGCTCAGGAAAATAAAATGAAAATTAATCGAAAGAAAAGCAGCTCAATCTCGTTTACAAAACGCACGTTGTTAAATGAGACAGAATATAGAATAAGTGGGGAAATAATTCCAAGGGTAACGAGCTGCAAATATCTGGGGATATATTTCAACAACAGACTTGGGTGGAAGGAACAGGTGAATTTCACGGTCCGAAAACCGTGGAATTCTTTGCATTTCATAATGAGAAACTTAAAAAAGGGAAGTTAAAAATCAAGGGAGTTGGCATATTTATCCTTAGTTAGCCCAATTTTGGAATGTTGGGATCCCTATAGAAAAAATCAAATAGAATCATTAAAGAAACTTCAGGAAAGGGCTGCTAATTTTGTGAGCGTAGGGCCGGGTCATAGGAATGAAAAAGTAGAACAACTAGGTTGGGAGATATTGTCGCAAAGAAGGGAGAAAGCAAGGCTGCATTTGCTATTCAAAGCTTATACGGGGCAAAAACCATGGATTTGAATTAGCTCCAAAATGCAAAAGTCCAGTTATATAGGTAGATGGGATCATCAATTCAAAGTGAAATTTATAAATCAAAAACCAGATGTTGGCAAATTCTCTTTCCTAAATAGGATCATCAACGACTGGAATAATTTACCTGTAGGAGTGTTTGGAGGAAATCTTCTTCAGGAAAATAAATTCAGGACAAATCTCAAAAAACGTGTGAAGTTAAGTGGGTTTTTTGAATAACATAAATGCATATTCGAATTTAAATGTTAAAGTCATAGTGAAGTGAAGTGTTAATATAATTCTTGTAGAGTTTCTCTTTTTTCTTTCAGGGCTATAGAAATTTTAAAGGACTATGATTATTTTTTAGATATGGTTTTTAGATTAAAAGTAATTATGTTATGTTATTATAGACTAAAAATAAATACAAAAAAATACTACATCCATCGCTCTCAGGGCCAACAAATCCAGTGATATCTAAACTTTTCTTTTTGACAAAGACTGTGACGGTACGGGAAATTTAAACAGGGTCAAAGTTAGAAAAATACAAACGACAGAATTCCTCGTAAATGAAGGATTGAGACAAGGGTGCAGTATAGCACCTACGCGTTTTTAAATTATATTTAAATGATGCACTCAAAAATTGGAGAAAGAAATGCCACACCATCGGAATACCCATAAATGGTGACACGCTGCATACTTTGAATTTTGCCGATAATCAGGTTATATTCGCCGAATATGGATATGACGCATACTGGATACTAAGAAAATCGAATGAGGAAAATGTGAAATGGCGTTTATAAATAAATTTTAATAAAACAGAGTATATGGTATATATGAATGAGGAATATGTGAAATGGCGTTTACAAATAAATTTTAATAAAACAGAGTATATGGTAGTCGGTGGCTCTGGAAGAGATTTATAAATGGAAACGGAAGTGTAGTAAAGTGCTGCAGCACATATAAATTCTTAGGAACAAATATTTCTAGTAAAGGAGGGAGCGAGGAGGAAATTAAGCAGAGAATAGCGAAGGGCAGAGTTGCAACAAGACAGTTACACTCAATTGTATGGAATAAAAATATAACAACAATGGTGAAACGAAGATCTATAAAACGATAGTGGAGAGTATTGCACTATACGGTTCTGAGGTTTCGGAAATAATAAAGGAAAAATGCAGGAAAGTTAAGAGCGATGGAGATGGATTTGTGGAGACGCAGCTGTGGCGTGACAGGAACAGAAAGGATAAGAAATGAATACATTCGGGAATAAATAGGATATAAATATTTAGAATAGAAAGCAGGAGGTTGAATTGGTGTGGCAGGTCTGCCGTATGTGAGGGCCCTAGGTCAGCGCAGCTCTGCGCCCTTCTGGCGTGTTTGGCGTTGCGTGTTGCTTCCATGCAGATACTCCCGCTCTTTAGACAGCGACAAGAAGCTAACAAGACAGCTATTCCTCATTCCCAGCACCTCGCCATTCGCGTGCGCCTTTTCCACAGACAGGCACTCCACTCTTAACAGAAAATAGGCACATTGTCATTTCTCTCCGACGTGCATCAAAATAAGCAAGAGTATTTAATTTATTTGGAAACATTGAAAAGACAGCTCACGACAAAGTTTTTAACCGATATTGCGAGAGCTTAACTCGATCATCGATTGCGGCTCCATTGCCTCGTGATGTAGCTTGATTTACATAAATTTACAATCCCCATTGGAACATCTGCGCCATTGCTGTTTAATATGGGACATCAACCTGCCATTTTAATCTACTGATCCACTTTACATCTTAATCAACTTATTGAAATTAGTGACAATGTCTACTGGAATATTTTTGAAGTTTTGCATTATTCGTAAGAGTTGAGAGACAATTATTGAATAAACAGACGAATATTATTGTTATGATAAAACGTGAAGACGAAAACAGTGCTCCTCAATCGAAATAATCGCTTAAAGATAAAGAAGAACAA
Organism: Eucriotettix oculatus; assembly: GCA_034510155.1. Taxonomy (NCBI): domain Eukaryota; kingdom Metazoa; phylum Arthropoda; class Insecta; order Orthoptera; family Tetrigidae; genus Eucriotettix; species Eucriotettix oculatus. The sequence goes on along the minus strand of CM067378.1, from coordinate 74,255,380 downwards.
CAACGCATCGGAGGAGAAAAAACTGTTCTTTTTCAGAGGTTTGACTAAAGTGTCCAAACTCTCCTACAGGTATGATCTACTGAGTTGTTTGTCTATATTTTAATACGAATGTGTTAGATCCCGGTGGCAGTTAGAGAACAAATACATAAACAAACTAGCTAACTTTGCTAGCGCCGAAATATTTCTTTTTATTATGCCCTCAAAACGAAACAACGAGTACAGAGTTCCGATAAAGTTGAATTAATTGAATATATAAAAACTTCGGTATCATCTATTTATGATAGCTTCAGGACAAACCTTATAAATCTCAGTTGGTTTTGAACAGATCCCCGCTATCCTAAAATGAGCAATTATAAATATAAAAATTTACCTGGCTTTACAAATAAAACCAATTTACGTATACATCGTATCGCCGATCCAAAGAAGTTAATTAATTCGCAGGGAGTTAGCTCTCTGCCAAAATAGCTTAAAAACGGCGGGAATCCTACTTCAACAATAAATAGAGTGCATCTGAGCATAAACAGATCAAGAGTATAGGCAACCTGCACGCAAAATTTAATTAGTTCTAAGTGAATTTTTGTAAATATTTTGTAATTTTGATTAAGGGCGTAGGTCATTCAGATTGTTTACGACAGTGGTTCAGTGAGTGTCATATTAAAAAATTGTACATTTTTTTTTTAAATTTCATTGGGGCGGGGAAAATTTAATATGAAAAGTTACACTTAACAATGCAGTTGCAATTGTTGAGGAACTGACGCAACCCGGGCCAACAATGTGGTCTGGCGAGACGAGATTGGAGAAGTAGGTTGTGTCGGCGGGACGACGAGAGAATGACCACGCCCTGCATGTATAATTTTTTTTCATGCTCTGATTGAAATTAAAAACTATTAAAATCTATTTTTGGTATTTTTATGAAAAATACCTGGCGCCCTAAAGGAATAAGAAATCCTCGAATACGGAGGAACGACGGATCGGCTACAATATATATATATATATATATATATTGCATATGTATATGCAATATATATATATATATATATATGCAATATATTGGAATGAAATATGTACGAATTTTTAAATAAAATCTTCTGGTTTTAAACACTCATATTTTAATTGAAATCCGTTGAGTCGTTTCGGAGCCTATTCGAGACAAAAAGACAGATAGAGAGAGAGAGAGAGAGAGAGAGAGAGAGAGAGAGAGAGAGAGAGAGAGAGAGAGACTTCAATTGTATTTATTGGTATAAAAATAAAAGATCTGACAAAATAACTGAAGTAAAAAATGCACACTCCGACTCATTCACTTCGGTAATTTATTTACATTATTTTTAAATCTACTGGAGTGTTCTTCTCAAACAGTGCTGCAGGTAAATTGTTACAATCACTTATCGACCAGTTTTTAAAAATGAAAATTTTTCTACGTCATCAGTATTACGCTAACTTCGCTTTTCAGTTTGTGGGATATGTATTAATTGTGACTCTTGCGATTTTAAATCCCCAGACAAATTCCACAAAGTGTGATGGATTTTAAATATAAATGCGTTCAACGCAAAACACACGAATTAATATAAATTACATCTTAAAGTTTATTGATGAATTAATTAATTCATTTACTTCTGTAAGCTAGGAACGAGCCACCGTATTAACGCAAAAAAAATCTGTCCCATGTTACCTCTAAAAAAAGGCCATGGTTTTAAAACAAATAAAAAATCAGTTTAATTCCATTTCATTACAAATGTAATTCAAAAATAATTTCAGGGCTTATTTACATACGCTTCCTCTGCTTTATTGTGAGTCCAGTCTCCAAAGCCAATATTTTGTTCGCCTCTCTTTCTCCGAAAAAGCTATGGACCATCATCTTGGTGTGTTTCTATAATTTTAAAAAACAGTGCTACACCTCACAGCATTTCCCCGATAAACAAAATGACCCCGTCAGTCTTTTCCCTTACTTTTATCCGACGTTCCCCCACCTGAGGAAGCGTCATGTCCTTTACCTCACGTGGTCTAAACAATAGCGTTATTTTTTTTACCAACTCTGTTTCCCAGAGTTGGATGTTTCACGATGTTGGGCATATTGCATCTGCTTTTAGTACTAATTTAGAACATTTAATATCAAAATTATAAAAGAGGTAATCGATCGTACCACAAAGGATTGCAGTAACTTTGTATGGTATTTATGTTATCACCTAACTTTGTCTATTAATTGGCTATTTATTTGTCTAATTTGTGTACTCTAACATTGGCATTCTCTTTTTCAAAAATGATTAGCTTGAAATTAAAATAAGATGTAACGATTGGAGTATTTTACTTATGTTGCAACACCATTATATTAAGTAGATAACTTCTCTCGGAGATTCAGTTACTTTTATATATTCTTGTTTGTATGTCTGTATAGATTGTATTATGCATTGATGAACCTGTTATCATTTTACAGCCTGATGATGACCAAAAAGGTCGTAAGCTAGCCAGGTTTCTTAGGTGATAATAAAGATTGAGGACTTGATATTGGTTTTTAATTATTTTACAGTAAGCGGTTTTATTGTTTAAAATGAGGAAGTATTATATAATGGGAATCCATTAAATTTACATTTATTAATCTGCAATATACAATAATTTAGTAATTTTATTTTACGAAACCGCCCTTTTTTTGATTAGCACTATTTACAAACAAACATTAAATTTCTTAGCAATTAACATTAAAACACATGAGATTTATTTTGAGGTTGTCTTTACAGCCCTTCTCATAGAGACAGAATTAAAGACACAAACCCTACGCGAAATTGGCAGCACGAGGAAATCCTCAAAACGGTTAGCAATTGCCGTTTTCAGCTATTCCTGGAACTCACCACCCGGTCATAGATGTCGTGCCGGTTCCAATCGAATCCTTTAAATTTCCTATTTGAACAATTAACACCTTACTCACTTAGTTTTCTTATGTCGCAACGGGAAAGAGCAAGCTTTCCGCCATTAATCAACCAATTCTCAGATCGAAACAGTAACTCCGTCCTGCACTTGTTTAACACCCCCCAATCTATCTCTCTCTATCTATCTATCTATCTATCTCCATCAATCACCGTTATCCAAAAGCGCATAGCCAATTTCAATCTCCAATCCCTTACTTCGCAACTTCTTCATGCTTAAAATGCCCGCTTCTTAATTTTCCTCAGTTTTTATCAACTTTTCCTTACTCCATTATTAAATTTTCGTCGGTGGCGGGGACGAAGTCGTGTTCAATTCAAAACTTTTACCTTTACCCTTTTGGAAGGAGTCATTTACCTCATTTCACCGATGTTTTGAGGAAAAAATCCTCACAGCCAGGTCTCCCGGAAACTCAATAAGTTTAGAAAACCCAGGCCGACGCCAAATTGTCTAGGTTTTATTACCCTGTCCGTAACCTTCTTCAGCTCCTCTCAAGCCGCCTGCCTTTTATTTCGTGTTTCGTTATGTTTTACAAAGTGAAACATTACAAGGAGAAAAATATAAAGAGAGAGTCAATATTGTGAGAATTGGAAGCCATGCGGTCCGTTATGAGGCTCTGGAATTTTAACGAAAACGAGTTTTATGTCGTTGGGGGACTGTATAAAAATAAAACCGCTTCTTTCAACTCATATTCTGCTGTACTTCGTCTTCTAACGTCAGTCTAAAAACATGTAATAATTCTCGGCCGGTTTTCCAAAGGTAAATTCAGATTTGTCACGAAACACCGTACATCATTATTAATTGGAGTAAAAGGAAGAATATAAGGTGATTACTTCCGAGTGCGAGCCGTCTGTTGCTTCCGAGGTCTAGTATGACTAATTAACGGTCTCGCGGCCGTTGTTTGAGCAGACTTAGTTGGGCGATATCTTTACTTAAACAGCGCGTCTCGCTATGAATTATTCAGCGTTCGGGCTTCACGTACCGTACGGGGCGTCCCGGTAATGTTCGTTTATCGGATTTACTCCCTGCGCGTGCCTTTGTCTGTGGCTGGCGTCCATTAGAGCTAATGGCCAAATCCGTGGATTAAATCTGTGCGCCTCGTGTCCCCCTCCTTCCCCTCTACACCACTAACACACACACACTGACACGCAAACGTTCCATACGGCCCCCTACGTCCTATCAAGCGTCTCCCAATTTCCCCCGATGTTCAGAAGACAATCCGTGCTGGATCACGTTTCCTTTAATATATTCCAATCCTTTGACATCCAGTTACTTAAAGCTCCAGTTACAACCTCTTCAAAATGACGGCATGTGCACTATTGTGAAAAAGCATGTTGTCCAGAGTTTCACCGCAATCTCTTTCAGGGCAGAAGTTTGACGTTCACCTTACATGAAAGTTTTTAAAGAACAGAAAAATAAGAATCATTTTCCAATGAACGAGATCAACTTCACGTAGCGTATGATTTACATTTAGAGGTATATATTGATTCCAGCGTAACTGTAATGTGGACTAAGACAAGTCGGAAACAATAAAGTCACATAATAAAGTTCACACGCCATTGCATACAAATAAAAAAATAATAATTTCATTACATAGAAACGAAAATAAATGTCCTATTAAATGAGTAATAAATGTAATACATAAACATATAAACTAGAATAAAATAATTTCACAGATAAATTACAAATTTTTCATAGACAAACACGATTCTACCTTTCACTTGGGTCTTTTCCGTTATTTACTTATTTATTCAAATTAGCTTAAAGCTAATTACACATTTTCAGTTCTATTTTCCTACATAATATAAAACTTATTTTAAATCCAACTTCACTCTTTTTGTATTTAATCAGTCTTTTTAAACTCTAACATTAAACTATTTTTAAATACATTTATACTCTTAGTGTCCTTAACAGCTGCTGGTAACTCATTGTATAATACTAATCTTTATTAAAAACGAATTTTATATACTTTTTAAATTTAAGTGAGCCATATCAAAATTTTCCCAGCCCCTGGTGTTGTGACTATGTACTTCTGAATTTCTTTTTTATAATAATATTGAAATAATCTGATACTCTCCCTTATCTATTTTATGAATAAAAACAGAAACATCATAAATAATTTGGTCCTTAACAATTCTAATTTATTTAGCATATTCTTTATCCTACAATACTTGCTCTCATTTAAAATAGCACTTAATCCTCTATTCAATATCACTTCTAATTTTTCAATAGTACTTACACTTACACAAAATAGTAAATAATTACAAAAACGTACACGAGGGACTACAATTGACATAAAGACAGTTTTCTTAGCTTTTAGGGACAAAACATTTCTTAATTTACAAGCTACTCCTATTTTTTTACCAAATTCTGTTCAATATACTCTCCATATTTATTAAATTTTAATTCACAGTCAATAATAGCACCTAAGTACTTAAAATTATCAACCCACTCAATCGCAGCATTACCTGCAATTATATAACAGTTTTCACATTTATTCCCATTTGGTTTTATTACTATTTAGACTTAACTTATACAGCCCTCAAAATCATAAAACAAACTCAGTTACAGAAAACTGATATTTACAATTTAAAAATACATAATGCATGCTAATTAATTCTACGATACCATTGTAAAATACTTAAACGGAGATTTTTAAACATATAAAACTAATAATTTTGCTAGGAAGATACAATGTATTCAATTAACGTATACATTCCCGGTGTAATTACTTAACAAAAGATTCTCGATTAATCAATCGTGTGAAGTTAGAGTTTGAACACAACAGTATGCACTGTGCACCTGAATATGAATTTCAATGAAACGTTGTGTTCAAACGCTGACTTCACCCGGTTGATTAATCCAGAATCTCTTATTAAATACAATACATTCTTTTATTAATTTCAGATAATTTTGAATTCAAACAACATAATACGAGAATATAATAAATAGTTTTAATTAAACCTCAGTCATACAAATATAATACCCAAATGAGAAATTTTTAAACGAATGAAAAAAGTTATGTATACAAGCACATTTTATAAATGTATATAAGTTTTAATATTTAATCGTTAATCAAGTGAAAAAAAATTCATATCTATATCAAAGTATTAACTTTTCTGATGGCCTCGTATTTTAAAAGGAAGTCCTATTATATATCATTATTTATTAAATTATATTATTTTTCATACTATTACTATCAAAACACTCATTATTATATTATTAGCACCTATTTATTCAAAATAAGATTTACTGTGGTTCCAGATTAACAAAAATGAAGAATATACAGAAAGTAAAGGGAAAAGTCCAATTTTTAGAAAAGATTTCGAATTGAAATTCATATAATCATATAAAACAAAATTACCGTAGAAACAAAGAAATTGGTATCACAATATTTTAAATTTTAAACAAAACTTTGGCCTTATTCCAGCATATTCAATACAGTTACCTTACCTTGAACGCAATTGTTTTATTATAGCCAATTGATGGTTTTAAAAAATTGCAATTACTTTTTACTTACCCTCGTATATTTTCCATTTATAGAAAATGTAGCCAAAACAATTATATAAAAATACGGAGGTTTGTTTAGTTTTTATTCCGAAAAACAGACACGATGGATCGTAGATACGACATAACAGAATTCATTTTATGATTAAATGAATTAAAACTGTACCTGAACAATTCTCAAATGAGAGACGAAAAGTTGTATATTTCATCTTTTAAATAAAAAACTGACAAAGAGACTGTTATAATTAATTTAATTATTTATTTAAATGTCAGATAAACAATTTATTTAATTTTAATATTATTCTATTAGAACCTTAAAATCTACATCTAAATAAAGAGTACTAAATAAGTTTGCTGTATTGTAGTAAATGTGTAAGGGGAAACATCCATTGGTCTTTTTCCCAGTTTATATTATTTCACTTTTAGTCATAGTAGAACTAGTAAAAGTAAAGTGACATCTTTATTATGTATATATATATATATATATAATATGCGATAGTTCTATGAGTCACTAAACGAAGGGACAAGTTACTCGGATTTCAATATTGAATTTACTGGACGGCAAGGTTATTTTAGTGATACATTACCTCATTTGAAATCTAAACAAGAATAATTATATCCAGGTCAATGAGGAAAAATAATTTGGAAGGAGTTATAGGAACACTAAACAGATCTGTTGATAATTAGGGGGTAGGGATCATCAGTTCAGAGCGCAGTCTGGATTACATGCATGGACCTACTCGGTCCATCTCAGCCTCTTGGTCTGAGTGAGTCAAGTCACGTTACAGCAATATCCCAAAATTCCTAGAAAAAAATATATAAATCAACACAATAAATGAAAACTGTAATAAAACCGAATAATTTTAAGTCCAACTAAATGACACCAATCTTCACGAGCACATAACGAAAAACGATACATCAGCACAAATAATTTCATAAATCAATAGAAGAATTTTTTACCGATAGAGCACACATTTGGAATACATTGGAATGCATTAAGATAATTTCTTTTAAAATTTGTAAACGAAAAGAACATTAATTTTGCTTCTTAATCATTGTACAGAAAACCAACCTGTGAACTTCTAAGTGTGCAAATATGTAGCAAATTAATTTTTCTGCGGGATATATTTTAACTGGTGGTATTTTAAAGTCACCAGTAAGACAAGCAGATATAACAAAATATTGCAATTTTTTTCATTAATTAAAAGCCAGCACAATTTATCTCTTCTCTTGACAATTTGTCGACTTGGTAAGAACTCTCTATAAAACGAAAACGAGGTGATGAAAAAATTTTACCGCAGGTAGAAGCGCCAGTATCGTAGATTTATTTCGTAATAAGTTAATTAACTCTTTATATATTCATTTACGAAGCCCTTTAACGCTAGCTCCGTTCTTGCCTCAAAGCTCACTCACTTAGCGAGTGGAATATTCATGTCCAACAACAGGCAAGAATCCACCCCGTACTCTTGATTAAACCCCAGAAAGGAGGGTGTCATGCATACTAAAATATTCCATTTAGCGAGTCCTTAAAATCTTATGAAGTCGTTAATAAGTAATGATTATAGTTAGGTAGCATAGGAAGCAAAATTAGTCGGTTCATGAATAAAACTCGTTGGAATTGTTTAGCACTGTTTCGTGGCATGGCAAGAGAGCAAGACCAGAAATAATTTACCTATTTCATACTCTCATGCATTAAAACTTTACTAACTTCCTGCAATTGCCAGAGACTGCCACCCCAGACTTCAGAGAACACAATTACCATCTGGGAGAGAAAGTATTTTAAGAAAGAATTTAGTCTATTATTATTGTGATAATCGGCTTTATTCATTGAAAAGTTCAGAGAGCCCTTATTACTGTGTAATTTACATTATTTCTGCAACTCGTTATAATTTTATTTATAATACATATCAGTAATAATAATAAAAAAAGATGTTGACAGAAGTAATAGTATCACAAATCAAGGAACATTCTTTTAAGCTAATTCGATATTTTGTTTGGTATTAACTGTTCTTTGTGAACCTTGAAAGTTTAATTATATAAGAAAATACTTTGTGCTTAACTGAATTATCAGAAATCCGTTATGTTCCAATTCTATAAATAAAACAGTGCGTATTAACGTCGGGAAGGCACAGTTGCGAATAACCACAGCAACTATATGATTTTCCTGCCCGACACTAATGACTCTGAGAGAGGAACAGGACCTGATCAGGACCTGCGCTCCACATTATCAACAACTTAAATGCCATTACGGCCTCTACCACTCCATATGCCAACTATAAGCATTTTAATCACCTGAGTGCTCTACAAAAAGCGTAATTACAACATCTTTAGAAGGATTTAATTGTCATTCTACATTATTTTGCTTATTTTTGTACCAATTGTGATATATTTAAATTTTCCTTTGTTCCATATTGAGATAGTGAAGTGCCAATTCTAACATAAATTGCAAATAAATATAATTATTTTAATCTCAAGATCCGTCCACAATGTACGATTCATATTCACGATCCCTTGCTGTCAAGACAGATTGCTTACTAAAGAGCTTCGAATTTTTCACCTATAACTATGACACCAGTGAAAACGGGAAAATATCATCCTACAGTTTTCTTCATGAGGCGAATCAACATAGTAACTGACCATAATAAATGACTTAACTTGAGTACATTGTTTAACTGAGGACGTGGTATTTTCACTAATTGTAGTGTACACCTACGTTCTAAAATATTGAAGGGGTTATTTATTTTATTTTAAATTAAATAGTTTAACTTAATTTTACGAGCGGCGAAAGTTGAGGGTTCATTGCACCGCAGGCAGAAGGGAGGCCTGATTGTCGTCAAAATATCTATGGAAGGAGTGGTCCTTTGAGGGATAAAGAGGCCGCCGGACAACAAGTCATAAATATGTGTCGGATGGTAACACTCTGAGGTTTCAATATTTTGTCACGTTCAGACGTTCCCACAGAAGGTTCAGTAACCTCTGATGCATTCATTTTACAATTTTTTGGAAGATTTGTAAACCCTGGATTCGTTAACTTTCTTATTAGCAAAAATTGAATTGGGTAGGGAAATGATAGGTTTCGTGGTTTCGAGAAAGATTGAGGAGAGTCAGTTGCGGGATGATGGCTGAGATGGACGGATAGAGGTAATTGCTGATTGGAGAGATGGAGAGAGGCTGTTAATCGGACGGATAAACCAAGGGGTCGGAGAGATGATGCGTTCAGCATCAGACTTCAAAGGCCAGAAGTAGCAGCGAATTCCAGAAGCTACCAAAGTACCTACGAGTTTCGTTGTTTGGTAAAGTACCATAAATCCCTCAATGCCGTCAACTGAAAGTCACAGAGTCCATTGTCAAAATTAGTAAATAGCAAGGTGTTTAAGCCCCACCTGGGAGACAGATCAATTATGCTTTCTATTTTAATTAAAATTCAAGTCGTTTTCTAAATTTATAATTCCTTTTTATAAGAGCAGGGAGATAAGTTTTATTTATTTGCTGCTATATTTCTTGTTAAAATATAATTTTAAAATTGTCAAGTTTCTTATCATTTATTGCAACCCTTGCAATTATTTAATTTAAAGTAGAATCCAATCCCATTAAACATTACATAATACAAATAATAACTAATTTTTATTAGGATTATTTACACACAAAAAGGAAAAAGTCAACTACGGACGTACCAAACAAAGCAGAAATAAAATTAATTCGATTACTAATCATCAATCTTATTGATTCTGAAATATAAAATAATATTAAGAAAGTCTTTTAATTTGGGTACTGTAAATATATAACGATAATTTTTTTGTAATTATTTTGAAATGTTAAATTCGAAGTTGTGTTCAAAGTATTAACTCGTATGTTTGTTACTGTTTAGGAAGAAATCCCATAATAATTCTGGAAGTTGTGTATCTAAAATTAGAGTAATGAGTTCGTATAATGTTGAACATAAAAATATATTGAATATAAATCCATAGTTGTGTTTGTATGGTCTGTGGATCAACACGCCATATCGCATGCTACTGAGCAACTCAATCTCATGATGCCTTTCTCTTCTCGTGCTGTAATCAGGCCACTAAAGGCTTCGGATCGTAAAACTGCTATTTACGGTAGCGTTTTCAGGAAAAGTTGAATAAAATTCCGTCGACGTAATAAAGATGTGAACCGCTCTGCTGACATCTTCCTTTCAGTATTCGCGGGTAGTCAGACAAATAGTTTGTGCATATGATATCCTAAACGGTTACTTCTTATATCTTTGATACACAAGTACGTCGTCAGGAACTAAATGAAGGGCACTTAAGGCCTTTGAAGAATGGTCTGTTAACTGTAAAGGAGCCTTGAGGAAATTTGAAAATATATTTAAATACTTAATCGAAAGAATTCAAAACCCTTGGTAAAAAAAATTAGCCGGATTCTTTGAAAAGAAATTAGGAGAAAATACAGGCTCGATGTAATTTCAGGAAACTAAACAAATGGAGCGCATAATAGAAATAAATTGGTGATGAATAAATTTATAATTTTATAGAGAAAAGACACGTGTTAACAATTTCCAATTATATAAAAAAACAAGTATCTTTCTTTATATCCTCAAATATTTTTATCAGTCACCATTTTTAATAAGAAAACTAAATCATAGTTTCTTTATTTTATTTTCAATTTTGTAAGTAGCTAAGAGCTTTCGGCGATATTGCCGTAGTCATCCGTTCAAAAATGATTTGTGATAATTTTTTAATCTATTTAAATGTGCAATAAACTCAGCTATAAAAATATATGAAAGCATTAATTTTCATTATCAAAATTATGTTTGTTATTACATAATTATTATAATGAAGCATTATTGTCGAATGGTCGAGATACTCTCAAATATTAAAAAAATTATATGATTGGTTTTCTTATTAAACTTTGGCTGATAGAAATGCTATAAAATATATGAACTATATATCCTTTAATTGATATTAGATTTAAAGTTATTATGATAAGTTCCTAATTAAACCAAACCAAAATTTATTGTTTATGAATGTCATCAAATAATTCAAAGAACAGTTTCTTCATTCGGTGTTTTTTATTATTTTTATGGTAGAAAATTACTAGCGTCAAAAAATATTGATGCTACAACGAATTTTAATAATGCAATGAGCAACATTACAGATTATCCTTTTGGGATTCAAATTTGAGCACTGCAATAGGACCAGGGAAACAGATCGTATGATAATTAAACTTTAAACCGTATTATCCGAGAATTTTGAACGACTTGTATTATTTGATATATTAATTCGACACATGCAGATCATAAAGTTTAAAAGTTTGTACGTAGATTTGTTCATCTGTGGTAAATAATGCGTATTTAGGTATTACCATTGCATATATCGGATATTAGTTCCTTCAAACTAAACGAGATTTGGCATAGAAAAGGGGGCTTGAATAGGAGGAAGCGACCAGAATTCATAGCTGTTTAATATTCATAGTATGGTGTCGGGGTAATTATTCCAAGAGGCGCCTAATGCATAGCAATAGCGTTCATCTGTAATTGGGCGATTTTAGGATTTTCTCCCTGCGAGGAAGCAAAACATTACCGTTAGTTGTAATTGGCTATGTTAAATGGAATGTTCTTATTAGAAGCTTACTTTGTTCAAATTAGATAATAGATTAATCGCCCTATATGTAAATGAAATATTACTGAATAAATATCATATTTGAATATCAAACAGATTATGTAATTCAATGTATGGGTAATATTTTACTTCACTAATAAAAGTTTTATTAATCGTGAAAGCTATTATTTTTCAATAAAAGCATTTGAGAAAAGGATCTCATTATTCAACAAAGATTTTTATTTAATAAAGCAATTTATGACCATTTACATACGCTTTATTTAATTAATTTAGAAATAAACAAAGCTTCGGTACATATTCATACCTTCTTCAGGTTTACTTCTAAATTTTTATAACAACTTAGCACCCAAAAACAATCAAGTGTCTGTAAATGGTCATAAATTGCTTTATTATTTCATAACAGACCTAAAATAAAAACGTTTAGGTATATCATTTAACTTGTAGGCCCTAAGTTTAATAGAAATAAAGTCCTGCAATGTTTCCTCCATTATACTAAATCCTACATAAACTTAACGTTTATCATCTATAAGATGTTATGTAGCGAAGTTAGTCACATATTTATCAGTCCAAGAATTATTGCTTAGCTAATTTTATTACAACAACGAGAGCTTCCGACTTTTCAGTCCTCATCAATCTACAAACACCTTTAAAGATCACCATTCAGTATTTTAATATATGCATCTTTTTATTTCATAAGAAAGAAAGATACCCTGCTTCTTACATTACATTAAATTGTCAAAAGTGTACTACAAAAATTGTTCTATGACAGGTTTTTTAAAAACTTTTTAAGTAAATTGCCCTTATTATCAATAGCCAGCATGGTTTCAGGAAGGATAAATCAATACAAACAGCAATTCTTGAATATATGGAAGCCATGTCATTAGCCCTTGACTCTAAAGAATGTACCATTGGCATATTCTTGGACTTGACAACTAAATTTTTTTAGACTAGAGTTGAGATTATTGCCATCAATGGAATCCCCAAAGACTGGATTTGTGTAAGTAAGTTCTGGGAGTCCCATAAATAATATTACACTTATTCAACTATTATTTTAGAAAAAGTGCCCTGTTAAACATGGCATACCCCACGGTTCCATCATAGACCCCATTTGTTTTCTTATCTGCATTGAAGGCCTATCGAGGAATGTGCAGCAAAGGAAAAATTTATTATATGCAGATGATGGCAGCTCCCATAATAACTTATTCAGTTAATGAAACTCATAAGATATCAATATACTCAAAGAAACCTGTTTTCTTGTTGACACATTAAGTACATATTGCAATTTATCTCATAACAGAGGAAATCATTCTGCATATTATAGTGTACTTACATTACAAACTTGTTCTAAAAACATTCAACAACTTAAAAACTATCTGTATTTATTCCATTCATCAATAATCTAATATCCATATTGTACATATATTGGTCATCCTTTAACGTATAACAGATAAATTGCAATCTGTATATAATGTTTCTGTATGCTTGATATAGATGAATATGGCCAGTGCCAAAAGCCCCTGTTGATCTAAATATAAATAAAGTATTGTGAAAAAGAAAACTGGTTTCTTTGAGTTTGTTGACAAGTTCCTATTAGCCGCTGCATTCCCAAACATCTCAAAGATATAAATTTATTGGGACATAAAATTACAGATTCGTTTACTGCCAAGAAATTAATTGTAAATACTGACCAATCTGTCTTCGTGAATTTTTTTCCATTTGCAGACCTCAATTGGTAACAGTAAAAGTTATTTAATTGAGAAACTGAAACCAAGTTCCAAGGAATGTGGATACAAAGTTATATGCACTTGACAAATGCCTGTACAAAACTAACATCATTCAGTTACTTATTAAGAATGTTACGACAAGCAAAAGTACATATTGTGCCCATTTTCATTAAGTAATGTTGTATGTTGTAAATTTTTGGGGAAACTCAACAAATAGTATAGTTGTTTTCAAAATTATCATAAATAATTTAAGGCCCACAAACTCACTAAATTGAAACATAAATAATGACTCACCCAAACCTATATATGTGTAAAACTGTTCTTTTAATAATGGAGTACCTAGCCAAAAAAGGCATATAAAACCTAATGTTAAAATTCACACTAGCTAATGCTCTGATGCCCATAGGAACATCAGTTCACCAAAGAAGTGTTAGTAATGCAAGAATAGTATTATACAATAAATTGCCTAATAACATTAAATGTTACAATGGTAATCTTTTTAAAAAGAATCTTCACATATTCCTGGCGAAGAGTTGCTTCTCCTCCATTAAAAACTATCTGTTAACAAAATAAAGCAGTTCCTGATAAATATACTTGTATCATCTTGTTTATGTTTTTGTGTATGTTTCAAACAAAACTTTCTAAGTATAGGCTTATATATTACATGTATTATGTAATGTTATAAACTAATGCACTTTGTTTTACATTACTATTTATATCCATGAGATGCCCTATATCATTGGTTATCTTGTACTGTAATGATTTAATTGATGAATAAATACAATACAATTTACAAGTTATGGAACTTTCCAGTTGAAGAGCTCATGTTAATCTGGAAGAACATAATTTTTGACAATTTTTGAAGGAACATGCAACCTTCCTTAAAGAATACATAGAAACTTATATAAAAATTGTGTTTGTAGACCGATGAAGACTGAAATGTCAAAAGTTCTCATTTTGTAAAAAGAAATAGACAAATAATAAATCTGGGACTTATAAACAACATTATTAACTTCCCTATATAACATCATTTTAATATCAATCAATTTCGCCTCTCATGTATAAGAGTTTTTGTTCATTAAATTATTAGTGTAATAAAGTATAAAATTTTAGTCCAGGCTGAAGAAATCAGCTTCTTTTACTTGTACCATAAGCAGATATTTTCCCTTGTGATTGTGAATAGTTATTCATTCTTATCTGTTTAATAATTGACACTTATTCCTGCCATATTGATACTGGAGTTTGTAGATGTGTTTGCAAGGGTGAACAGATACATTGTTGCCACACACCTGTAGGCCACCTACATTCGCTAATGATGTTAATTTAAAGACAAATATAAATGAGTCTTCAATTTCAAAGTATTGATAACTACAAATACCAAAATAACTTTTACATTGTTGTAGAATTATTCTGCTTATTTATAGTAGTCTATTATTATTACAATAAATTGTAATTGTTGACTTTAACTTATGTATGACAATTGAGTTGTTATTTCCAAATCTGTTGTTAATAAAAAGTGAATATTGGAATTTATATTTTTCTATTTCTTATCCTTGACTAATATACATTTTAAAATTCCTAAATTAACTATCCAAGAACAATATATAGACTTACTAATACTAACAACTTATTTTAGCAGAGTTTTTAATTTATCATTAAAAATAGTGTGATGATGAGCTGTCTGTGCTTATGAGGAGTTTCACTAAAACATTACTGCTATCCTGAAGCCTCCAGCAACACTTTATAAAATCCAAAAATGTTCGACAATATTTGATATGGCCTGTAAATGTGACAGTGTTCTATTTTATGAAAGGGTGAGACATATACTATTGCACTTACTATTATTAATGTAATGTATAGAAAATAAAACAAAATTTAGGCTCAGCCAATTGATTCATTACAAACAAATGCCAACAAACAGTGTTTGGATCAAAAATTAAATAACTGACTATGTTTAATATAAAAGGATATTAATATCCATGCAAGATTTGATGTTCAGACATATAAAATCTGTTAAAATATCATGAAATATAGTGATTTAACATAAGGAAAGTAGTTTTATTTGTGTATATTCAGCACATTTTCAGTGATTCAAATAAAATGAAAAATTATAAAGTAACATTATGTATCAAAGCATCTGCAGAATTTTCTTGAAGAAACTTTGTTAATATATAAAAAGTCTCTTTTGATGAAGAAACATTTTCAATTTTAACCTATTTCGTAATGATGTTTCCTGCTCAAGAGCTTACAGAAACATGCCTTGGATCCAATCATTTCATCAAAGACATCGAACCACAAAATATGTTTCTTACTAATAGCAGTCAAACTTGATTTGCTGTCTATTGAGATTAACAAGGCAATATCATTATTAATGACAGGTTGGACTATAATATGTCTAAATCAAACAGTTGTAACAATAATAAAATTGTAATTAAATATGTTTTAGTAAGAATAAAAGAAAATTAATTCAAAAAGAATAAATAATGTGATATTTACTCATTAACTACCTGAGCTTAATTGATTTGCAAGACTATTATTGTGTATTTTCCCATTTAATTGAATATCTACATATAGTTCTAAGAATCTTGAACTTAAACTTCCCAAACATTATAATTCTTTATTTGAATTACATTTTCCCAAAGTCAATTGGTAATCCATTACCTGAAAACCAATTAAGTAAATGGTTAAAAGTAGAAGTTATTACTGTCTCCAGGCCTCATATTTATTATTTATAAAAATAATATTGTATTATTTTTCAAACAAAATTCTTGAGATACAAGAATAGGAAAAGTCATATAGTATGATAAATTCATTTCAAAGTATATTATAAATGAACACAGAAATATTACGCAATTATGAAAGATAAAAAGTTGTTATAAGCATAACATAAGTATAAAGAAAAACTGGTAAGTAAATGAAAAAATAGAAACAATGGAAACAAAATTTTTGTAATAATTTCTTTGTATTAAATATCAATGTTACTGGCAATTCCCTTATAATTTATATATAGCATGTCTCATGTATAATTTAGTCCAATTGGGCTTTTCGTAAGCCTATTTTTTAAATACATCAATATTTTTTTATTAACAGGCAGACTGTGTTCATATACAAGGGACAGAAAGATTCCTAAGTTGCATTAATATGTAGCAGATTAAAATCTTTTTTGATTAGGAGGAACCTTTTTGTGCTAATATTCGATATTATATCACAAAGGATATTAGAGACTTAATTTGAACAAATTATACTTTTAAAATAAAGCAATGACACAAATATTACTTAAGATTCTGAAAAAATAACAGATAGTGTTCAAGTTATTTCTGTAAATTATCATATATCCAAATATCAAATTTTTTTTTCAGGTAAAGAAAGATAATCTATTAACAGTTTCCATTCAGAACTTTAACTTACTTTTTTTAAACTTTCAATTAAATTTCTGGATCTTCTACAAAAAATAAACATATTAAATTAATTATACAATAAGACAGCTAATGAGTTACAAGGAAACATACTTGACATTCATTTACTGATACCCAAGAATTTAGTGGCAGATGATTTGTTTACCAGCATACTCACTAGTTACATATTGTCAAATTTAAAAAAGCAATCTGAAGTTATAAACTACATACATGTAGTTTTTGTCCATATTCAGTAGTAGCATGTTTTTATATAGCTAATTTCTTTTCATTATAACATAGAGGCTCTTCTCTGTAGAGTTGGAAATTCAAGAGTAAGTTTGTTTGGCTACAAAATAGTAGGGCTTCAGTAATATTCAGTGGCAAGAGTTCAATATAAGAAACAGCACTAGACCAATGGTTTATTTGACCAGATTCATACCAGAGTAAGATTTATGAACCTTTTGTAGTGGTGGATTCAAAATTGATA
This sequence comes from Eucriotettix oculatus, assembly GCA_034510155.1. NCBI lineage: Eukaryota > Metazoa > Arthropoda > Insecta > Orthoptera > Tetrigidae > Eucriotettix > Eucriotettix oculatus. The sequence continues at coordinate 74,237,748 of CM067378.1, read as the reverse complement.
CTTGTTCCTTAAATATAATTTATACCAATTATTACAGGAGCTTCTAATTACAATTTATCAAGGAAGATTAAATTGTCCACTACATAGAATTCTTTACTAAGATCTAAATCAAGACTGTATTAAACCTTTTGATATTGAACATTTCTAATATTTTTTTTATAAAAGTAAGTAATACTTCATTGAGATATCTGTTCTATTAATGATTAATGTAGTTTTGATGAGTTCATACAGAGTTTTTATGACTTGTCATTAACATTCCTCTTTTTAACCAACTTTAAATCCAATCCTCAGGTTTACTGGTGGACTTGATTCATACTCATTTTATGTACCAAAATTACATAAAACACTGCCAAAGAAATGTATAGATTTTGTTGTTAATATTTGACTCATTGTAAATGTAGTGGCAAGATTCACTGGATATTAAATTTGTTGACTTGCAATTAGAAACATTTTAGAAGTGTTGGTAGCAGCATTAATAGTTGTACTGTGTAAGAAGTTCTCAAGTGAGGTATATGAAAAACATTGTGATTAAAGTACTAATAATGGATTTGTATGCAACAGTTATTCTTTTTTAAAAGATCTGAATAGCACTGTCATCACATCTAATAGGAGGGAGCTTATCAAGAGGTCAATATTTTTAATATTATACAATGTAAAAATATGCATCAGAAAATGTCATTATCTGGTTAATTAAAACAATTAATAAGGACAGGAAAGAAAGATAGAAAGTTGGTGACTTACCTGAGGTACACAGATGGCAGGCACCGCCTTCCTCAGAAGATTCAGGAAACATTTCCGACGACGGCTTTACCATGTGCAATTTTACACTTAGAGTTGTAAAATAGTTGTCCATAACATAAATGCAGTTCCTAAGCAGAAAGCTTAGTGCCTCATAAATGCGTGAATATGCAAACACTTAACTTGTTTCATAAGAAATATATCACATAGATCATCCGGGGACCATATGTATTCAGTGCATACACATCTATTAACCAATTTATTTTATACTAATAATGCATTAATATAATCATTTAGAGACATTCTTCTAGATCAAAGAAAAGTGTATAAATACATGTTTTTTAATTGAACAAATGTGCATAAAACTATTATTTAGACTATATTAAATTTTTTCAAGGAGAAAGTTCAAATCTAGGTTTTGAGCACCATTATTTAAACTCCAATAATATCCTAATGTAACAAAATAACAAGTAATAGTCAAGTATGAAATATAATTTCTAAAAGTACATTTATTTCTCATGTAAACACAGTAAATAGGAACATTAAGACAAGCAAGTAAGATCCAATTGCACAAGTAAAAGTTTTTCTGATTAAACTCATTTCAAGTTATTATTTATAAGGATGAAAAATGCTGAAAGATAGAAAAGAACTTTCCTAGCATGACATTGATAAAAGTATCAATATTGAAGTTAGTTTGCTCCATAATTCATAGTTCTACATTTTTTATTCTCTTATAGTACCTGTTAATGATCTGATGGTATACAATTATTTCACACCATTCAGCTTAGTAGAAATGAATCACAGCAGTACCCTTAAAATCTGCAAAGGAAATATTCTCTTTAAAACACCTTAAAGGGAAAAATTAATGTAACCGTATTTTCGTGGTTATCACAATAAATTTTTTAATAACCCAGACATTTATTATGAATCATCTATACTACAGAAGCATGTGCAATTTAGGTGAATATGTGGTGATATAAGTTATTCAGAAAACAAAGTTATGCACCAAAGCAAATCAGATGATTATTAATAATAAAATATTTTAGAAATTCATTGATTAATGTAACAATTCATTTGAATGGTCAAAGTTATAGGCTTTTCAGTCACCTTATCAAGATACAGAGCACATAATTAATATTGCATTTATTTTCCTATGCATTACTTTTTGAGTCCACAGTCAAATATTGAAAGTATGAAAATGGTAACAAATATGAAATTAATGCAACTTTCATACAGTATAAGGTTCAGCAGCAAAATTAAATGGTGTGTTTAAATCGCCCATGAAGATCATATACCAGACTATTATCATAGTATTTTCTTGTGTGTATTTTTGTGATTGGTACTGATTAAGGTTTGAAATGATTTATTTATGTTGATTATCAATAAAGTGGTAGACATAAAAGCAACTCCATGATGTGGAAGAGATGTAAAGAGATGATGAGGGAAATTACCAAGGGTTAAACTTACACCTACAACTTTTGGATTATGTTTCTTGAGTGACATATTACATGATGGTAGCTCCCCTTTAACAGTGTTGGATGGTATTTTCAAATGGAGGAATGTGAAAGGGAGAGCAATAAATTTAAAATATACCCTTTGATATAGTCAGCAATGGAGATAAGATGGTAGAAGAAACTGAATAAATAATGATAGCAGAGAAATGCTGATAATTATACTTGAAATTTTTTCTTATCAGGAAGTGAACTTCAGAAGAGTTTTATTCTTGTATGAACAGTATTGTCAATTAAACATTATGATAATCCAGCTTTGTCATTATTGTTTTGGATGTTGGTATTATAGCACACATTTAAGTCATCATAAGTTGCATAATTCAGTGGACATAGTTGATAACTTTTATTTATTCAAGAATGAAATTATATAAAAACATCACTAGCATTTAACTTAGTCCCTAGTTTGAACATAAATTTCAATTTTTTTAATTCCAACAAAACAATAATCAATATGCACAAGATAAATGTGATACCTTGTGTAAACTGGAAGATTCCTTAGTTTTCCATGGTGCCTGGCAACTTATTCAACTAAGCAGCACACCAAGATGGTCATCTATCTAATGGCTCACACAGAAATAAATAGCTTGATATTCACTATAATCTGATAGATAATATAATAAGTGACATCAACAGAAGCACTATCCAGTATCAGTAAATATAAAAAATTATATGTTAACAGATGTCATTTCAGATAGCACAAACCAAAGTTGATGAATGCTGATTAATGAATGTAGGATTACAGAAGAAACAAGAAAGAAAGTATTCTATTACAGCATGAACTTATCATCAAGCCTACAATTTATTGTCTCCCATGATTTTCAAATATATATTTGTAATTAATTTAAAGTTTTGACATTCAGAGATTTGGTAAGATAATTAAAGAGGATATTGATATAACAAATTTATAGGTTTCTTATTGAATAACTTGAATCAAAAATACATGTTGTAGTGTTGGTTTTCACTTGTAACAGGACGATCACCAATAATGGAACAGATCGGGGAGGTCCCCAGGCTTGGTCGATGAACCTATGGTAGGTGGGCTTCAGAATGTTCGAATTTCTTTCCCGACTTCTCGTCAGCAATTCTGTCTCTTTCTTTATGCTTCATTTAGCTGACTTCTCGTCCATATTCCCATCAAACTGTTCAAAATTCGACTTAAAACTCAATTAAACTGTCCTTAAAACCCCAAGCTTTCGGACGATCACCAATAATGGTACGGGCCGGGGAGGTTCTCGGGCTTGGATGATGAACCTGTAGTACGTGGGCTTCAGAATACTCGGATTTCCTTCCCGACCTCTCGTCAGCAATTCCGTCTCTTTCTCTGCGTTTCATTTAGTCGTCTTCTCGACCATATTTCCATCAAACTGTTCAAAATCAGAACTAAATCTGTCCTTAAAAACTCAAACTTTCATCGAGACGGCCCTCTGTGGTTCTCTGCAGTCCTCTTTAAAAACTTCGGCGGTTTTGTGACACGAATCAATTATATACTTCTTCTTCTATCAATTCCAATCCCAAATTACATTTGGGCCCAAATATGCCCCCACCTACGTCTCCCTACATGTCCTACCAGTCATTGTCTCCAAATTTCTCAGTTCGTGTTTGATCGCGGTCAGCAGCTACTATTTCTTGACATGGGGCCTACCAGATTGGAGGTATAAGCTCCCTGTCTGGCCTGCAAACTCAGGCTTCAACCGGACGGTTCCCATACTTGGGAATTTGTCTTATTATTCCGCTTTCAGAAAGTGAATTCCATATTCTGCCTAAAATTTCAGTTTGTATTAGAAAATAACTCTTTTAATCGCTCAAAATTATTCATGTTACATTCTCTTGTAGACGATTGTATCGTTCCTCTGTGTTTGCTAATGACCAGGTTTTCTTTAGCTTAAGGAGGTAAGGAGACCCAAAACAAGGTGAGGCAAATTTCCGAAACGAAATGCGGTTCACAGAGCGTATTTGTAACACAGTACTGCGCACATATATGCTGATAGTTCTATGAACTCCGAAGCCAGCTATTTTCCTAATTTCATGGAATGCAAGGCTGGCACGTAAAAAGCGAGAGTTGATGCGGAGGCCGCACGCGAGCGATCGTACCTGTGCTTGACTGCGCAAGCGCGTGGAACGCCTCCACTGACTCACTGTTTGTTTCGTTCCTGGACTGCTTGTTTGCACGTCGACGTAAGGAGGTCGCACTGCCTTACGGTATGTACTCATAATTCTATTTCTTTAAAAAATGAAAACAACACAATCTTGAAAACCTTGTCTAAAAAGTGAAACAGAAAAACCAGACGTAAAGTGGTGGTTCCGGTCTCATGACATCAATCCAAAGAAATACAATATTACAGTAGGAAAAAAAGACAAAACTTTTTATTGAAATCATTCAGCCACTAATCTATGCACTTTAAATAGAACTAAAGCCAAATACAAATAGTTCTACAGCCTTGCAATATAAATATAATGTCATATGCCTCATTATATCATCCAGGAAGAAAGTTAAAATGACCGGCCGTATGTACAATCGTTATCAAATTCAAGTCTATTTACAGGTCCAATTAACTGTTCCGCGATGAAGAGTCACGTGGAGCGAAACTTGTTGCAAATGATACCAAGAATAATAAAAAAAATACTGGGAACACTGTGTCAACCTGAAACTCATATTATGATAATCATAAACAATTAGCGTACAGTTTTCTTTAAATATCACATATTGCGTTTTATGTTCGTTGCAGAATAAAAAAATTACTGTAATATCATTAAGTTTCGCGATTCTGGAAAAGAAGCGAATCGATGTAGTTTAATTAGTGTGTCACTTTTAAATTAAAAGAGCACAGGTCAAGGAATAATGAGGTAACAATATAAATTGATGTAATATTTATCACGTGGCAAAACTATAAAATATTTCAAGATGAGAAGCTAATATGTTAACGTTAGTGACGTTAACAAAAAAAGTTGACTGTCGAAATGTATTTCGATTCATTGAAACGTTTTTTACACGATCAGTTAACGAGTTAGCGAAACTTGTGCTCGTCCACTGATATCTTTGACAAGAGCGTGACAGTTTAGTTTGACGTGGCTTTTTCTGCCGTTTGTCGCAAAAACAAAAATGTGTGTCAAGGACTTTAAATTTTAAACGGGTAAATGAGAGAGATTTATTTAAACAAAGTTAGACTAAACGATAAGTATAACAGGCATTTTATTTTATAAATATACGTTTCTGTGCATTTTTGTACTGATATTTATTTTCCTACGGTAACAGAATATTCCCTATTACAAAATTATTATTCTTAAAATATACCTGGATGCACAGAATAGTCATTGAATAAAACAATTTTAAAATGTTTTTACATATCGTCAGATTCAGCCTTAATTATTTAATATACACTTAAAATAGAAAAACAATCTCTCATACAATATTTCTACTTAGACAAAAAGTAAAATATGCTAGTGTTGATATCACTAAGTACACAGCAGTAGCCGAATTAACAAGAATATAGCAGTAGATGATGTGACAACTCAGGAATAATAATGAACTTCGGCTTTCTAGATAAATCGATCTGATAAATAATTGTCGGTTTACAAACCGGGTCAAATATTTTGTCAGAGCACAAAGTTTCCGCGATTACCATCATCGCTGTCGTCAGTTAGAATGAAATTTATTCGCATTATTTTCGCGCGAACGATGGGTTTGCAGCAATCAGTTCTTTAACATAGTTACGACGGTCATTTCCTGAACTAGAACACTTGAATTAAATCCGCGCACATAAAATAATATTAGTAGGGACTTATCCGATGCGCGGCTTTCTTTGTCTTAAACTGTTTTCCCCGAGTAAATGCGTTATCACATTTCTTCGAGAAGATAATGGAGCTGTTATCTTACGTTTATATGTTATAACAGCAATAACTCTAAATATAAAAGTTCGTCGATTACGTTTCTTTTTCTGATCTAGATGACCACGTAGAAATGGAACTCTGAGTTCAGATACGAATACATCTAATTTATTTCTTTATTGAAATAATATTAGTTTAAATGCCTCTACAGATGCCAGTCAGCAGTAATTAGAATTGATAGCCAAGAAAAGAAAGCATAAATCAAGAAAGGACTAAGACAAGGATGCAGTCTCTCGCCCAAGCTGTTTAGCTTATATATAGATCAGGCGATGAAGAAAGCTAAAAATGAATATGGAAAAGGAATCAAAATGCAAGGAGAAGAAATTAAAACCCTAAGGTTTGCTGATGGTATTTTTGTATTAGGGGAGTCAGTAAAATACTTGGAAAACATAATAAATGGCATGAATGTGATTCTGGAGGAAGAGTACAACATGAGGATTAAGAGAGGGATAATCAAGCTGATGGAGTGTAGTATGGGAAACAATGGAATAATAAAGGATTTTAGACTGAGAAGGGATATTTTGAAGGAAATTAAAGAATTCTGTTAATTGGGCAGGGACGTTTATGGGGTAAGAACAGAAGAATGTAATAAGCTAAGCAGATTAGGGAGGATGTGGGATGTGGTAGCTATGTAGAAATGAAGGCTTGCGCAGAATAAATTTAGCATGGAGGGTTGAATCGGACCAGGCTTAGGACTGAATACCACAATAACAAAGGTTAAGACTGACCAAAATATTCATCGGTTCTTTAAGTCAAATATTAAATATCCAATTTATGCTCAAAAAAACGTATGCTAATCGTATACATCCATAATTTCAGATGTTGATGACTATGGATAGAATTACATATGCCTCAATTTATTGATAATACAAATTTATGCACTAGAGTTTATTGTCGGATATTGCATTGCGCTGGATTAGTTTCAGTTTAAGTTCTCAGTTCAGCCCAATCCTAGAGCTTTTTACACAGGGAATGTCAAAACAATTGTATTTATTCGTTTAAGAGTGACAAACTAATGTGGGTCATTCCCGTTGTGGTCACTCCTCTTTAATTTCATAGGAAGGGATGGAAACGGGGGATGCAGAAGGCACAGGAAAGCAGTCAAGGTGTAACTAGCTCTAGGGCTGTGGCTTATGGATCCTACCCGATAATTCGTAGGGAAAATATTAGAGAAACCTTCAACAGTTAGAGCGGGCATGTGGCACCCTTCCGATAACGAAAGACAGTGTTTGTTGTGGAGACGCAACAGACACAATTCCAGACTTCGACCAAATTTGTAGGTCATCTGGCCGACTGATCCAATAGGAACAGCCGATAGCTCTTACCGTATGCACGACCCCGGAACGTGCACCATCCACAACCAGCCAAAATGTCAAGGCTTATGGAAAAATGTTACGCACTTTTTAATATTTTGAGAGAAGGAGTGGGAGACAGACGGCTTAGAGCCTATTCACGGAGACACTGGAAAAGGGTGATCATGGTCAGGATGGGGTTCGGAATTGTATAAGTTCGTGTTATTCGAACCTACGCAACTATGGTTCAAATTTCCTGTAAATTTGATAAGTAAAGAGTTCCAAATATCGGAAACATGAGTTCTGGATTGGGAGACATTTAATTGCTTTAATGAGTAAGGCTTATTTTAGTTTTCTTTTGGGAGTGTGAGGTTCGTTACAGGTTAATATCTTCTAATCATCCCACACTATTGCCACAAAATTGCTGTTCCAAAGAAAATTAGTTGCATAACTATCCATTAAATGATATTAATTTCTTTTTCAAAGCTAGTGTCAAACTGTTATCCGAATTCCAATAAAAACTAAACTCAATATAAATTTTTTAATATTCAAATTTATTCCCTTCCATTTTCAGAAACTAGCGAACAACGTGCACAATCAAATACATTCCACCTCAATACCGAGAACTATTTACCATTTAAGGCGGAATTTATACACTCAGAATTATCATAAATTTGAATGCAAAATTAATTTTATTACCCGCATACGTAATTCCGCTTATCACTTGAGTGAAACGTGTGTTTATAAAATTATGTAAATAAAAATTGATTTCCAACAAAATCATGGAAAATTCTCTTCCGCTGTATCGTTCGTCGTTGAGAAGTTATTGTGCAAACTCGCGTTACGTCAGAAACACTTTAACCTTGAACGAAGGCTTTCCTGCTGTAGTTGGTGCAGAAATAGTTCTCAGGTTTCCATTCGGGTACAGAAGCGATTAAATCACGACGTTTCGACGACCACGTGCTCTGTCGTCATCTTCTGAACCTTGTTTGGATGATGAACGCAGCAACTAGTATAAGATAACTCAGAGTACGTGGGAACGATTGTTCGTTGTATAATAGATCTTGCCCTTCTACAACAGTGACAAATACAAAATGTTCAAATTTAAATGAATTGGAGAAAAACAAAATTATGAAAATCATATTTATGAAAATTACACGTATACATTTTAGAAAACTATTTATAAATATAATACGCATGTCCAAATAAATACGTATCCGCTGTAATAATTAGATTATTTAGACTTATTTATTATTTAGATTATTAAATAGTGTGTTGGTCACGGAGACTGGGATTAAGACTGCCGGAGAATCGATACGCTGACCATCCCAAATTTGGAATGTGTCATGCAAGATGACAGTCCGCAGTCAACCCGGTAGGTCGAGGTCAATTGAGATTAAGTAAGATTTTTTTTATTTTAAGTACATACAGATTTAATTGATAATTTATGTCTTGATTATCAAGGAACAATATATATTTAAAATGTGAATGAGTGTACGTATACAACATAACACGTTATTGACTTTAAGTTTCTACTAAAAAATATTTTTTTAATAAAAATTATTGAAATTGAATATGTCACAAACCGAAAGCTCATCCAGTTTCAACTTACTGTAAATTTTTGAATAAAGTAAAATTAATTTTGTCGCGGAGGCAAAAACCTGAGGAATAATACACTGATTTATTATTCCATCATTAGAAATATATATAAAATATATTAATACCTCAGGTGTTTGCCTAAGATTTTTTAAATAATGGATTATGAGCAGGAACTTGCAGCATAATAATTGTATGATTGTTTCCTGGTTGGTTCACTATGCATTTAGTCCTTTATTTATAGAATTTGTTCTATCTTAAATAAAATGTTCAATTAAGGTGACTGGATGGATAATGTTACTTTTAACCCATACATTTGGTTTTAATAATCTGGTAAATTATCCAGGTTGTCTTCGCGCCATGTCGACAGATCTATTCAACTATAATATAGTTTTTGTCACCCTTTAATATATTTTAAATGTAGGGTTTGAAATATGACCTGGTTCCTTTAAATGTATATACAAAGTTATGTATTAAAATATATTTGGTATTGTTTATCTTCATCCCTCCATGTATTCGTATCTTCCAGAAAATATATATTAATTTGTTAAATGTGTGATTGGCAGACTATAAATTGATACTTTGACGCCATATTAATTTTTAAAATATGGCGTATTTTCCTATAATCAGTGCGTGATCCTTCCACGTTTCTCACCTCACCAGTGTCTTTTCTCGTGTTTTTAAAAATATGGGTACAAAATTTTGTCACAATCTGTCCACGCGTTTAAATTTGTATAAAGAATCATAGACATGTCACATAAATATAAACATCATACATATAAAATTCATAGAAAAATAAATGGTAATGTAGAAATTTACTTTTTGAAATCACTGAAAGGCAGTTGACAATAATTTGGTTCATAATAAACCGTACGTCCCACTTCATTCGTGGATAAGATGAATGGATAGGAGAATTAATTTTTTTTTAAATTGAGAATATATCTTTTAGATTTTTTTAATCTAATATCATCTAATTTAAGTTTTTCGATACGAATAATAAAACACTGGCTTCCGCGCGCTGCCTTTCTGCCTGACAAAACAAATCCTCATAGGGTATTCGACAACCGGAGAGCTGTACAGAAAAAGAGGCCACTCCAAGTCTGTCGCCCAGAAGAATGAAGTAAGCCGTCGCTTTCTAAGTCCGTAAAGAGAATGGCTTTCTCATTTCAGTCCGTCGTCGGAGTTTCGTAGGCATCAATGTCGTTTCGTTCACAAGTCGAACAGACCAAAGTGCTACTTGGTAAGTCAAAGAAAAAATACACGCATTGTTTCGGTTGCGTAAGTTACATTTCCTCCTCAGACCGAGAAAAATAAGCGTCTCCGAGGTTTATTTGTGTACCTTAATATCCCCGACATTTTCGGTTCACTAATTGCCGAAAAAAGCTAGATTACCGTGACTGCCAATTTACGCTGCAAATAAAAGTAAGAAAAATATTTCTAGATTTATTTTTGTTTTGGAGGGGACCATGACCAAAAATACAGTAAGTTTATATTCCAAACTTAACATTTTTCTGAACAGGAAAATTAGAATAACTTAGAAGAAAGACGACCGGACCAGGGACTTGAACCCCGGACCTCCCGTTTTCTGGGCGGCAACTCTATTCCTTTGAATTAGAATAACTTAAATATGAATAATTCCATTGTTTGTTGATGGAAACGCTCAGATTTAAAATAATCAGAAAATCTGGAAATAATTATCAAAAATATGCGGATTATAATAAACACTATTGTAATTTACCGAACAGTAGACATCTCACAAAATTAATTATATAGAGAAAGACTTGCATTTTACAGACTTCTTTAATCCGGAGCTTAGATTAGAATATTTTAATAAAACCATGCTGATTTTCTAGTCTTCAATTTTTATTAAAATTTAAAATTCACACACACAGAACTTTCGACAATTGTCATAATCATCTGAAAAAAGAAATGCGTTGGTTTATACTTTAACCAAGAACAACCTAAAATTTAAATTCATTTCAGCTAAGAAAGTATAAAATGTTCAATACATGTTCAGTTATTTCAAATGGCTCTATCTGTTTTGTAATTTAAAATTACAAAAATATACACATGTATTATTAAAAATTTTACAATAAGAGTAAACATTTTAATTCAAAAATTAATTTATATAGTACATAATAATTATCCGAAAAATATAATTAAGTAAAACATCACTTAGCGGTCACTTTTATTTTTATGGATCTCTAATGATCTTTTTGCCTATATTCGCTTCCATTCAAAATCTCTGTATTAGTTGTATTATAATATTTTGATTCAGAACTGAACAATTTATATGCTAACGGAATATGTCAATTTAATTTTAAAATTGGTTGCAAAAGTGTTTTTTTTTCTATTAAATTAGCTTCAGAAGAATTTAATTGAGTATTTATGTACATAATGAAGTCCCAAAATTGTGGACGAAACGATGTACGAAAAACCTTTTTTTTCTACATAAATATAGATATGTTGAATTTTCAATTGAATATATTTAAATGACGAGTCAGAAAACTATTTTTTACAATAAAAATTCAATTAATAACGAAGTTTCGTCCTTTTCTTGACCTCTCCAGCTACTATAATTTAAATCTCTAAGTCAAAGAGCTAATAATATATGTATTTATAAGACGTGTTGGTGACGAATGCATATTATTTTAATTTTACTTACTGACGATGTCTCAAAAGAGGACGAAACGTCGTTGAAAATTGTGTATTTTTTTGTTAAAAATAGTATGAATGGATTTCTGTCTTAAGGCCATTTATTTATTTATATTATTACAATAATTTCAGATGTTTTTCATTATTATGTATTCAATTTAGCTAAGTGGAATTTTAAGGAAAGGAAGCCATGTGTGCAAAGTATACTTTAACATAACCTTGTTGCAAGAGTGCAACCCCGGACGTCGACGAGGTTTTAAAGGCACAAGAGATCGATCCTGCGACCTAATTCTAATAATAACGTCTGCTGCACATGGAAGAATACTATCATACGTGTGCAAAGATTAATTGTAATCGGAGGAGATTAATTACTAAAACATGTATTAACTAAACGAAGAGCTTGAAGAGCATATTTCTATAATTAAATACTGTACACCATACACGTACTGAATACTTTTACTATTATTATTTTCCAAACAACACGAATGTCATTTGAATACGAACTCTTACAGTTTATCGTAAGTGTGAAAGTAGAACCGGGCATCTTCTAGATTATATTACGCGCAGTGACAAAGAGAATGTTTACTTCTTTGCATCGTAGCTTTTTTAAAGTACAATTTCTAATGTATTTTGTTTCTTGATCATTAATTTGAAACTTAAACACGTTAGCGGATATTTGAACTCTATCTCGTCATAATGCGTGTACATCAATATATTAAGTATGACGAGATAGACGATTCGAATCCAAATACTGCAACGGAACAGTCAGATGACAGCTAAACAGTCGGCGTTGTTGTTTCACAAAATTCATCAAATCCGAAGTTATTTTGGGCCGCTCGTTAACCTCAAGGGCCTTTGTAACGCAAGCCAAGATTTCGTTTACCATGTGCGATTGGTTTAAAACTTCCAATAAACTGTTAAGTCATTAAAAATGCTTTTAATTCTGTAACTGAGGGTGAAATTTGCACTATCCAACGATGATGTGCAGAATTGATCCGTGTTAATGAACATGAGAAGAGCTTTTCCGGCCACACGGGAAAACAACAGCAGCACGAACAACGTAAAAATTGTTTTAGTATACTTATGTATTTCTAGAGCAATTTACGATTTTACGGTCTCCTCTATAGTACTAGGCCACATTCCATTGGAGGACGGGATGGGGTAAAATTAAAAAGGGAATTAAAAGGTAATTGCATCTTTATTAACAAAATAACTTAATTAGGAAAAACATTAATGAAGAAATATTTACAAAATTTGAGCAATCAGACCTAATACGATCTCAGGATCAAAGCCGTGGGCGATACTGTAGCGCGGTAGAACCCGCGTCCAAATTTTTATTATAATTTACGGGAACTTAAATACCAAATATTCCGGCATGAGCAAGTTGTTTGCCAGGAAGAAGGGGTTTTTCCGCCCGCCGTCTCGCCTTTCGGAATAAACAACAAAGGGGCTGCGACTGACACCTGGACCAACGTCGCCGTTTCGGAATGTCTTAATCTGCCTGGGAATTTGGTGACCGGGTGGCGTGGTTCCCCAAATGAAACAAGGGATATGATTGGAGGATATCCATCCCTGCCACCTTAGTGATAGGTGTCGGATAAGTGGGGACAAGGCTTTAAAGAGGCTGGCGGAGACAATTTAGAGGAGATTGGAGAGATTTTTGCAGTGGATGGAGAGAGGAGATTGAAGGAGAGTGGAGAAACAGATTTAACAGATTTGGGAGATTGGTGAGGTGGCAGCGGCGACCATGCTTTGATCAGTCCAGGAAGCAGGGAAGAAAGGTCTTAGCAACAAGGGAAGGAAGACTTCGTGTTATCGTCGACCGGCCGCTTCAAGTTCCACTACACGGAAATTACAGTGAGACGCCCATGAAGACAACTCAGGTTCGTCAACGAACTGATCTGCTACACGTGATAAATTCATTAAATAATATCCCCCTCTAATCATTTATAATACCTTTCCCAGACATCAAGGATTGTAAACCTGACAGCTTCTGTACAGGGCGTCTTCTTCAGCATCGCAAGTTGCGCTCCATATACCTCCGGAAGCTAGCGTCGGTTCCCTAACGTCTGCTTTAAGTTATCCAAGCCGAATGATCATTCACACAGCCCCACTGCCGTGTGCAAAAGCCTCTAAATCTGCCCTTAATAATCTATTTTTCTTTAAACCACGAAACCCCATTGGCTGAGGCAACCACGTGGTATCTCAAATTTCGTTGTCTTCGTGGGTCCGTTTTTTCCTTACGCAGGTCATATTGGTACGTGCCCAAAAGCCATTCCAAGGGATTACAGGCCCGCAATTCTGAAGCCACTTCTAACTTTCCAATCCTTGTTAACTTTGCATTCAGAAATAATCTCTCTCCTGATAAAAAAAAACGCTCGTTTGGAGATTTACCACAGGGTTGGCCCGTTAGGCTGACAAAAGGGAAGGCTATCTCAGTCGTGATAAGACATGAGTTCATCAGTGTACGCCTCAATCGAAACAGGTGAGAAAAGATTGCCGACTAAACATTCAGCTGCACCAATAATGGTCAAAACGCGATTGTCTGCAGGGATTTCAAAGGCATTCTTTTGATTGAGTTCCTCCATGAACGTCAAACAGTTAACTCTTAATATTACTGTCAACTGCTGGACAAAACCAAAGCTGCATGTCGAAGCAAAAGACGGCGTTTCCCAATCAGAAGCGTCACCCACTTCCACGACACTGCAAGACCTCACACGTCATGCATAACTCAGACCAAATTGGAGGAAATTCACTGGGATCAACTATAGCATCCACCATACAGCCCAGATTTGTCACCGAGTGACTACCATCTGTTTGGACCGTTGCCGAAAGCTCTAGGAAGTCAAAGGTTCAATAGCGACGAAGAGGTTGACCTATTTGTGCTCAATTGGATAAAGACTCAACCTTCAGCTTTTTATGACAGAATCAGAAAGCTCCCAAAGCGCTGGGAATAATGTGAGGAAACTATGTAGAAAAATAAAGAAATATTTTGAAATTCTATCTTTCTCAGAGAAATTATTTTAAAATTCCCGTTTATATTTAACTGACCCTCGTATGCAGCTAATTCTGTATTTTTTAAATCGAAAGTACCAAAAAGTTTTATTTTGAATTCGATATTTTAATATAGTCTGGTAAGAAATCTAGAAACACCATTACAATTAACATTTTTTTCTGTGTAACTGACCATCTTTTCTCTTATTTGTTAATTTTTCTTCTTTTAAAATTGATAACATCTGAATTAACGAATGGATGCTCGTCATTTGCCAAAAATAGTCTTATCGTTTTCTCAAACTGTCGTGTAAAAGTCAAAATGTACAATTTATTTTTAAAATAGGAGACGCCTTCATGATGTTGTAGAGGAAACTGGACACAAAAATCAAACAACCTTTTTTTAAGAATAAAAAAATTGTCTTTTTGTCTTGAAAAATTAGCTCAGAAAATGATGCCAGTTTTTGGTTCTCGGGTGTAACGCTACTTCTCCATCTTCCACCATAACTCATTTTTCCATTCGCAATATTTGTCAGCCGTATCCATTTCAACCTGTTGGTAGGCTTACAGAGAGTCTAGAAGCGACCTTTTAATAAGGAGTGCGACCTCTGACCTCGAGCGTTCGCCATCATATTCAGTCAGACCCTAGCTTTAAAGAACGGTATATTCTTCTAGACGTCCCGGTTTCAATAACCAAAGTGTGAAATATTTCAAAACTGTTATATTGCTTTTATTGTCAGATTAGTATACTCTATACTGGTGTTAGAATTTCCTTTCAATCTCAAAGCTTCCAAATTGATCTCCTAAATATTTTTTAACGTTTTTCATCGGCATGTAGTAAAAAATAAATTATTTTAGCTCGATGCGCATCATTAATATCGTAGTTGTGATTGGTTTGACCATGACATGTTTAACTTACAAGTATGGACTTATTTTAATATTTAAAAATATCCCATAACTGATCGGATTTTAATGGTAATAATCGATTCAGTACAGTTGCTAAATCGTTCTTCTTCAATGTATTATGTTGTTACCTGAGGGTCAGGCGTTTTTTCTGCTCACATTCTTTCATGGCGCAGTGCTTAGGGCTCAGTAATTTGATTATAGGTATGATTTAATACATCTACGAATATAAATTCTTACCAGACAAAGGAAGTTCGATTCGAGAACAATTTTATGACTTTGGATAGCTTGTCTTGCATAATGTGGAGAACTCAGAGAGTAGCGTTCGGTAGTTGAGAGTAGAAGGGACAGTTGAGCAGTAGTGAGACTCACCAGTTGTCGTAGAAAAGTTAATAATTAGATTTCAACGTTTTTGTGGGACCAGAGAGGAAT
Source organism: Eucriotettix oculatus (assembly GCA_034510155.1). NCBI lineage: Eukaryota > Metazoa > Arthropoda > Insecta > Orthoptera > Tetrigidae > Eucriotettix > Eucriotettix oculatus. The sequence continues at coordinate 74,221,745 of CM067378.1, read as the reverse complement.
GACCAGCTGATTATAGAGACAAAGATAGAAATTACATTCTAGGAGAAATATCAATCACGCGCCACATCATCTGGGCTCCAGTCGTGTTCTTTTTTTCCGGTTAACATAAATTATAATTATATACCATGGAATAACTTAGGTCTTTCTCAAGTGTCACGTTCTTTTATTAGGCTTTCTTCAATTCAGTTTAGCCTTCTTTATTGTATTGTACAGTGTTTCGAATCAGTAACCGTAGATTAATTCTGAACGTAATAAGTCAAAATAAATTATTTAATAAGTGAACTAAGGTTTTCCCGGTGTAGTTGGTGCAGAAATAGTTCTCGGGTTTCCACTCAGGTACAGGTGCGATTAAAACGCGACGTTTCGACGACCACGTGCTCTATCGTCATCTTCAGGCTTCTTCTTGACATAAAAATAATATGCTGTAATTATTTAATGAACAATTTCTTCGGTAATTAAAGTACGGTATATTACTTACATTATATGAGTTTAAGTGTTATTTGTGGTAAAGGACATCAACAATCTAACTCTTTCAGATTATTGTTACTATTTGCCGGCTTTGTAAGGCACGTAATGAAAATTCTGCAATGTATTCTAAAGCAATTATATTTTTCTCCTGATTCATTTAGTATTTAATACGTTCCGACTCTCGTGGTCTTGTCAACGGTGTAAACTTAAATGCAGCCTCAGTATTCAGAGTCCTAACTTCACAGTGGTACACAGAATTTTCTGGGAAGTAAATAGGAGATGATGAGCATTCGCTTGTAAGTAGAGCCACAGGTCAGATCCCAGTGAATCGTAGCCTAGAATAGCCCCTGGCTGCAATTCTTGGCATTTATGCCGAGGCGTGTTGGAACTGACAGTCAGTTATCGCGGCGCTGCCAGGCAACAAGCAGCGTAAGTACTTGTTCTTCTACAGTCCTACAGATCTGTCTTTTCAAACACCGAAACTGGATGGTTTCCCATAGTAAGATTGCTTCCGATTATCTGACACTGAAAGAAAAATACATTTCAAATTTAAGTATTCACTGTCGTTTTAATAAATTAACAAGATTTTATGTGCCCTATCAAGACAGAAAGCATTTTATTAAATGAATGTATTGAACGCTACATTTAAAAATATTAAATACACTATGAGTATAAATTATTTTTTAATTTGTTAATTTTTTATATTTTATTATAAAAATATATGAACTTTTAACTATTTTATTATTCACTAAAATTATCAAAGTTAAATCTAACATTCACTTATCCAAATTTTATCTGACTCGATTAGTCACACATAAACTTATTAAAAATACCTTCCTTTCAAATATAAATTGTTAGGTATTCATAGACCATGGTGCACTTGCAGGAAATAAATACATTAATGTTTTAGCGATCAGTGGAATATCAAACCCTTACCTTTTTTATTTCGATCAAACGGATTTTCTTTATTTTTTATTAAAAGAGCTCTACTATTTTTTTTGTATCAGAAAAAGAAATTCAGTATTTTAATTAACGTCCACCATGTTCAAAAATTTAAAGGATTGTTTTATTATAAGTTAAGTTATTAATTTTTTCATACATCAATGTTAATAACTAACAACAATATTTTAGTTCAGAGACAGGAAAGGCACCCTGGATCCGGAATACACAAGTAATGGCGGCGACCCTACTGGCCTAACAAGAAGGGACCTACTTGCAGTAGCACATACTGTATACCTTTCACTCTAACACAGATAATGCACCCCCAGGTGCTCACCAGATCAGAGAGGAGGAACTCGCCCACTCGGAAAGAGCCATTAAATTTCTTTTCACTTTCCTGGCTCATTACAAACTATTAGAAAATATATAAATGGTCCATATTCTCTTGGAAATACAGCTATAGTCTATTAGATACTCTTCTTAATATATCTGAGTGCAAGGTGATCGTATGGAAGTCCCTAATGACTTTAATTGTTAATGGGGCGTTAAAACAAACAATATTTTATTACTTTCATGATTTGGTGAGTTGTAAGGATCGAGTAAACCAGCAGAATTTAATGAATTAGTCATACGATTCTCAGGAACAAATCAATACAAATCGAACAAAAAATCTGCGTTTCGTTAAAAGTAGAATTTTTTGCGCAACAGGTTTCATAAAAATTAGCTTTACAGAGTCTATATAAAAATTTCAATAGAATTTTATGTTTTATGGGATGTGATTGCTCGAACTGACCACTGACTAGATAGGTTGTGTCGGGTAGTCAGCGTCTTACTCATAACCCCGTCAACTTAAAACAAAAATTTTTGGGTCTTCCAGTCTTATTTAAAGTTTAACTTCAAAAAGGATGTGTCAAGGAGCACTGTACTCGTTGTAATATTCTATCTGTTTTTCTTTTTGTTTTTAAATATGCCCGGGCTTCTACTAAAGATAACAGACGCGAAGAAAATTTCATATAACGCACGGTTGCACTGAAAAGCCTAATGGCATCATTAATGCGAAAATTATGCTTCATAAAAATTATCCAGCTCGCAGGGATAAAGAGAGGTCTTACAGTCAAATAAAAATACTATATCTAAAAATGAATGAGGTTTACAAATATTTTAACAAAACACTATTATACAGCTTACAATAATTTTTCAATATCGTCTCGCTGGGAATCGCACTTCTCTTCAAAAATTAATAATTTTCAACTTCATTATTAAGTTCACTGTTTTGATTCACAAAACTCTAGTACTTCCAGGATTTAACAATCAAATACAAATTAATAAATAAATCAAGCACTGGATGATGCTCCCATCCTTTTTCTTTCGCGCATAACTTCTTCGTATTTTTTGTGACAATTATACAAATTAAATATTAACACAAATATTTTACATTGTAAATCACCCGTTAATTCTCCATCTGCAATTTCTTTCTCAAATGTGATGACGTACGCTATTTAGAGTATAAATATACTAGTCTTCAATGTTCTTCTCGAACGAATTTTATGTTGATCCCGTCTGGAATAAATGATATTCTGGACTGATAAATGCGTCTAACCAATTGCTTCAGTTAAAAGCTTCAATCATATAAATGCATAATAGTCCATGAGCACAATTTTATTTGAGAAATTACACTGTTCAAATTTTCCCAGCATAATTAATGATGCCGCACGTTTCCTGTTAAAACTTTGATCCGTAACTTCCTGTTTGTATGTATTTTTTTCTGCTGAAGCTGCTCCAGGTCTGGACTTAATCCTGCATTGTATTGATAAGATATCCTGTAGCTAGGAAGCCATGTAATTTCCTTTAAGCTACTATTCACGAGAGCACGGCATCAAAGTTACAAATCAACCAGAATGAAGATGACATTTCTCGGAAATTATTTAAATATTTATATGCTATTGAATATTTGAAAACGTTATCTATATGCTTCGGCATTTCCGAAATATGAAAAAATATATTACTAATAGCGTAGCGTTTTGTCTTCTTAGTTTATGTCAATGACTTTCTTCACTCATATTGCAGTATAGAATTGAATAAAACACTTCTTAGCGGTTAAGTCATACTGTCTGTAGAATTCTGAAAAGATAGTGGATGGTTGAACTAGTTAGGTGCCATAAACTGTTTATTGCAGCTTTATTCAGTATATCGGTGCCCCTACATCTTATTCAAAAACCGCCTTGGTTTTAAAAATTTTCATGACAACATCGAAAGGTTGATAGTGAGCTGCTGACATTATTTTACGAATCAGAAATTAGGAGCATAAAGAAGTAATTAAATTTATAACTAGTAAATCAATTTACGTCTGATATTCAAATAATAAAATGAAATAATATTTACTTTTATGTCTGTAAAACTGGCCGTTAATTTATTTCATTTAATTAATTCACTTTTCCTTCAATTATTATAAATTAATATGACTAATTTTTAGTGTATTGTAACTAATTGAAATGGAATTTTAAAAAGGCGTATATGAGGTATTAACGAAATTATTTTTATTTGAAAGGTCCGTATGCCGTTTGAAATAAAAAAAGATTTCGTAAATACCTCAAACACGGCTTGTATTATTTATTTATAGCATCGGCGCGCTCGTTTTGAAAACCCCTTTATATATAAAAGAAAACTTTGTCAGTATGTATGTCCCACCTACAGGAGTCCAAACTACTGGTCCGAATTCGACACACGTGTTCCTCAGCACCCAAAGAGATGCCCATAATCTTTAAATTTTTAAATGTACTGAAACTATACCTGGGGAAAAAAGTGAAAAACGTTTTGCGTAAACAGTTTCGTGTCCCATAAGCGCAACGATATCTCTTAACTTGATGCAGGTTGCCTATATTTTTGATTTGTAATACTATATTAACCTATCGTTGCGAAATAATAAACTACATTGGATCGTCGATACGATGTATACATAAATTAGTTTAATTTTACGCGCCAGGTAAATTTTGATATTTAGTAATTGTTCAGTTTTAAAACAAAATAAAATATTACGCCTCTCATAGTGACATTCATCACAGATAAAATTATTAAATTTAACTTAATAACAACGATACTGTAATGTAAAAAATGAAAATGTCAACAAACCTTCGTTTTTTACGCTTGTTTTGGTGGTTTTCCGCCTCTAGCAAAGTTTGTAATTAGCTTGAGTAAACGAGTAAGGGCTTATTTTCTTTGTCTCATCGAGACCTATCAGTAGATAACTTTATTTCCAAGATCGACAATCACCTTCCCTCCCTGAGCAACAACCCTTCCAACTTTAGGCCCCTGATGTTATAAAACTGAGGATTCTGAGGACACAGTCAATTCTCTATCATTTTGGTCGTATGAACTTTCTTCTCAGACCACTGGAAATGATCAAAATGACACCTCTCTGCAAAAAAAAACTAGCGTTTTGACGCTTTTTCGCCATTTACACAACCTATGATTAAAAATAAGTTTAATATTAACAACATAAATCGCTTTAGGCTGTTGGAAAAGATATAAAACGAGTGTTTACACTTCCCTCAAGCTAACAGTGATCCCTCTGGAGTATGACTCAAGGACTGTAATAATCTTATATTTAATTTCATACCTGCTTTGTTAGATTTTAGTGCCATCATATTTTGCATAAGTCACTTCTTCTAAGTAATCTGAGTTGCATTTGAGCTTAGAAATGATTTTGCAGACAATTCCGCATAAGGAGTGTGACCGTTTCCGGAGTCGCGACATTGCCGTCACTTCCTGTCACATCGTTTCTTTCCACGTCCTCTACCTATCTAAGAAGTAGTGACTCAGCCTTCTCCTATCTTACAATGAGAATTTTCCAGACAGTTTTTCCTTGTTTTACCTTCCACATATTTCTGAATATCGGTTCAAAAATTGAGACTGAACCCAGAAATGATTTCAGTTTATGGATTAGCACGAATACAACGGATTTAGCACGAATCAACACAGTACAATGGAAACTTTCCTCTTGTGAAGGAGTAAATACTGCAAAACAATCTACACAATGTAAGCAAATTAAAGCGTTTGCATATATTTGAAATAAATCTAACGACCAGTTCTTTATGGTTAATAACCGCTTTCCATGTTTAGTCTTTTTTCGCGGATTGGTGTTCCCAAAATGGTAGAGGTATCCAAAAAAAAATAAGTAACTGCTATCAATTTGTGATCCATTACAACTTTTATCAAATTCGAATCGTCCGTATTTCGACTACATTTATTTGAAGGTAATACATGGCGATATTTCACTTATTTAGTGTATTTATTACAATGATTACATCTAATAAGGAATGATATATTGTTACATAATAATACAATATTTTACACATTGCAACATCTATCAGTATTAATTTTTAAATGAATTATAACAGTCTCTTTGTCAATTTTTATTTTATTTAAAAGATGAAATATACTACGCTTCGTCTCCCATTTGAGACTTCTTCAGGTGTACTGAAAATGAAACTACAATGGATTACAACAGGTAATATGACAGAAAAAATATTTAAAATACAAAAAATGGTTTAAAATTGTAGCAATGTAAGCCAGTGTAATTTCATTTTTTTGGATACCTGAGGAGGTCTCAAATGAGAGACGGAACGTAGTATGTTTCGTCTTTTGAATAAAATAAAACTGAGAACGAGGCTGTTATAATTCATTTAAATGTCAGATACAATATACACTGGACTCTGCGGTAGTATGTCAAGTTATATGTGAAATTATTTGTAAAAATACACCACGATACAATTTTATATATATATATATATATATAAGCAGAAAACCGTTTGAAATAAGTCGTAAATTTGATTGAAATAAATCTGAGCTGTTAATTGATACAAAGTGAAGTCATTTTGTACTTTGGAGGAGCCTACTCTTGAAGAATATTTTATTAAATGAATAAAATGTATGATTTTTCAAACTTTTCATGATTGAATTGTGATGATTATGTGTCTTATAATTTTCTTAATGCATCGCAAACAATATTGAGAACATTGTCGATAAACGCAAATATTACCTAATATTCTAATATCATATGTCTGACTTAAAATTTAATAATAAATAAATAAATAAAATAATAGCCTAATAAGTCAGCAAATAAATTTAATTAGTATTTACTCATCGAACTATACACCAAGAAATATATAAACTTGAATTTTATTTCACCATTATCATATAAACCTTTACTTTCTCCCTACACTTTTTCAAAATTCGTACAAAAATTTGGAGCGTTGCTACATCAATGAAGCTTATATTTTATATTTATGACTTTCAACCGCTGCAATACGATGCGCTGTCCAAGAGTTAGTGGGGATCCACTAATTAATTAATTTTAAAAACAGTAAGAAACGATTTATTCAGACTTTGTGGATAGGCTTGGAAGAGTTTTCACTGTCTTCTGTTAAATTTTCAGACCATTTGAAGAAATAGTTTGAAATCTAGGAGTTGTCAAAGTCGAGCTGTATGAAAGAAAGATAAAACAACGTTTTCTCCGCCAAAATGCATGTATAACATGTTTTTAAAATTTTTCATTTACATATCATAAAATGGCATTAACTTCTGCGTAATATGAGGCCTTTCACAGTAATGTAGGTCATTCCAAATGGGCACAGTGATGCTTCAAAGTCAGGGCTCTACTATTTTGACGACGACTGCAGGAAGGTCTCAGGAGACTTGAAGCTGCTACCGAAGCATGAGATAGATACACTTGCACCAGGTCGCACCTCAACGTTTTTGGGCGTCTGTTGCAGCGTCGGGCGCCGTTCGTCCTTGTCTGGGTCGATCAGGTGACGCATGCGCGATGGGATGGCTGTGCTGTGGCGGCCGCACTGTCTCGGGCGGCGGGGGACAGTCCGTGTTCTACTGCTGCAGGGAAGGACTCTGCAAGGACATGCATGCCGACGTCGTCCTGGGCACGCCGGTCGACGTGGCCGAGGAGGCGGAAAAACACTTCGTCTTCCTCGAGCAATACCCCACCGAAACGACTGTCATCAGGCCGGTACGTTTACTCTTCACACAGTCATTTCCAAATTCTTTGGCAGTGAACTCATATCGTGCAAATAGGTGAAGACACAGGCAAAACGTCTTCCTATTGATCTTCTACACTGCCAGAAAATTATATGCATTAATTTATTCAAAACCTTCCACACAGGTCTAAAAGCGGTAACACTTATTTTGTTGATACTGAAATACTAATTAATTAATTATGAAGAAGTATGCAGCGTATGTTTTTTATAGTTATAAATAATAATAAAAACTTTAAGTAATGCTTACGCAACAGAACTGACTGAATGGACGTTATGATCACTGGTTAAATTCCAAAGCTCACTGAAGTATTCCATACTGTCCTTAGTAAGCAAAGAAGAATAACAACAATTTCATACATTTGATTACTTCGCCATTCTCGCCTTCTTCTTTGCATCCAATTTATTTAATACGAAATCTTGGTAATCACCATCGTCCGAATTTCGCCAACTACCGTGTTTATGAGATGTCTTTCCACTTTCTCCAAGTTCATTTATTTAATTTAATTATTTCCCTCGCCGATCGTTCCCTTATTTGCGTCGTAATTAATTGGTTTTATTTAATTCCTGTCTTTTATACACAATGCCGCTCCAGTGTCGTCCTCCGGCTTGACGTGTGTATTTTAGTACGTAAATAGACGCCATGTTTACATCTTGATTGGTCCACACACAAGTGAATGAAACAGCTGTGACGATTTGTATGTTGACCTCGCTTTTTTGAAAGAAAAAAAATGAAACACGTCATTTATCTAATTGCAAAAAAATTCTCCGGTGCTTGTTCTAAGTCAATTACAATTATCACAACGGCTACGTTGTGAGATTTGCTGGTACGGAGAAATTACCTGTTTTTTTGTCAAAACATTGTTATTTACATTTTTGACCAAATGCGTTGACAAACTGCCTCGTATGACGACAAGAAAAGTTCGACTCCTGACCTTTGTGGTGATAATCTAAAAATAGACGATTACCGACCGGATCCTTGCACTCTGTAAACCTGTTTTCCCCGTTAACCTGTGCATTTTAAGTAAAAATATCCAGACTTCAACCAATTTTTAAAACAGATTCGTAACGTCCATTTAATCCACTCGTGCTAGCTGCTTATCTACTTGCAAATGACTTTCCCAAGTCGGCTGATGACGTAGACTGGAATTCTGCCACACGACGCAATTCTGCAACCCAAGGAATTGTGTATTTGTTGACATTGAAATCAGATCCTAAAATAAACTACTGAGATCGGAGCAACATGTCGAATACCACATAAATTGTACCTTAGTCAAATTAAATTTTATTTAAATGCTTGAAACTGGCCGCAACTGAAATAGTTCATCAAAGCAGCATGAATCAGAATTTATTGATAGTACGTTATCAACGGAAATTATTACGCTAAAGTGTTATCACGTGAACCTTGTTCTATTTTAAAAAGTAAATAAATGTTACGAAACCATTCATTTATTCCAACGAGTGATGCAAATATTCTAAAGCAAAAAGAAGTCACCCTACAGGCTACATGAGTGTTATCCTGAAACAGGCAACTCCCCTTTAATAGTATAGGAAGGGAATTGAAAATGGGGGATGCGGAAGGAAGAGCAAGGTAGCCAAGGGTTAACTAAGGCCCCCGGGCTATGGTTTAAGGATCCTACCCGGTGTTTCACCTAAAGATATATGACTAACCTAATTATTGCATTTATTACTTGATTGGACTCCAATTAAATTAATCGGGAATACTTTTAATGTAATAAAAGCGTCATTTCAAGACTTTGTTCCTTGGAAAATATAAAGATGGTCTATTTTAGAATAATATAAATAAGATAGTAAAGTAACTTGTCAAGAGATAAAATTCAGTGATGGAGTAAGTATAACAACTGGCATTGTCCATTTCATTAAAAACGTCTCACCCAGACTCCATCTCATCATTGACTTTTCACTGTTTAAAAATTCACCTCATCCTCTGGAGCCATCAAAGGGGTTGCTGAATACATTTTAGGCATCATCTTAAGAGAAGATAACTCGTGCTGTATGGCTCAAAGTTCTGTTGTTTTCCTTTGAAATGCTTCTATTTTCAAAAACTTTGATTGGTGTCATGAACTCATAAGTCGCAATGGATGCTTTGATTCTCAGGGTTTATTCTTGATAGAGCGTCTCTGAACGATACTTTGTCCAAAATAAGTATATTAATTCCATTTTAACTTAATAAGCAGACAGGGTAAAAGTCACGAGTGACGGTTATGTAATATACTATCGTAATGGTCCTGATTCAGACATATATCACTTTTCACTGCAACAAAAAAATCTTTTTTTAAAAATAAATGAGAAAAATTCAACGTTTTGAAGCCATTTTTCCTTTAAATACAAAGTTTCGGACAGTTCGAAACGTACAGCTGTTCCTCTTACGTACTCTTCTCCTTTTCCCAGGTAACTGAAACCCCGAAGAAGGTCACTGAAAAATCGGAAACGTTGCAGTAATAAATTAGGCTAAGTAAAAAAAAATAAAGCGGCCAAATTTTCAGATAAAAATTTAAGACGAAATAAGACATCGGTTCGTTCCTGTTTTTGAACTGCATGAGTGCAGGTAAATTTACATAAATTTCTAAAAATTTAAAGAAAACAATTTTTATATAAACATTTTATTGTTTTATATGATGAATATAGAATATATAATTAAAAATCGAAGTGGTCGCCATCGTGTTGCTTTCGCCACCTTTATTATCATTCAAAATTTTGTTTAAATGAAAGTGTTGAGTCTACTAATATTTCCAGACAGAAACTTCAATTGTAGTTATTGGTATTGATAGATTAATTTCTAACCCAAAAATTGATGAAAAAAATATGGTATTATAATTGAAGTACAATGAATAGTAAAACTAAAATCACATAAATTAAAACGCGGATAAAATATATCAATATAACTTAGAGACTAAAACCATTCCAAAAAAAGACGACATAAAAAATTACTTGAAACAATTATTAAAGATAATACATTAGCATCAATAAGATTAATGAAGAATCTGAAGTAACTAAAGTAGTAAAACAAAATTATAATAATAAAAACATAAACCTCTGGTAATATTTAAATTATAATTTGGCAAAAAACACTGAAAATAAAATGAAATACTATTAAATAAAACTGAAAGATATAATCCGAATAAAGGTACATACTAACGTAATTTATAAAATAGACTGTAAAGATTGAATAAGAATTATATTGAGCACCCAGCTAACGATATAAATACTAGAATTTATCACTATAATAACAATACAAAAAATTAATACTAAAGTCAACACTGTCTTGTCTCTCCACCATTTAAAACATGAAATAGAATGTGATAATGTTAAAATATTGCACCTCATAATCAATAAGTTTCTTCAAAAATAAACATAAAAAAGTAAAGTAACATTTATCCAAATTTTAGATGAAATAGATTTTTAGATGAAATAACGGTCACTTCTCAATCTCGATAGTATTGAGATCTAAAATGTCGATATTTAAATTGCTGACGTCACGTTGATTACCTTATTGACCTAACAAATAATGGAATACCCTTTCGACTTTACAAATCGTTCACCGGGAAAGTTTACATAAGATGTTGGTGTCATTTTGAAACATGTTGAAATCTGTTATTTATTCTAATTTATTTTAATTTTGAAAATAATTTTTGGTTTTGGTCTATTGCTGAAAGCTACTTGAATAGAATTGTCAATAGTTTAAAGAATTGTAAAAATATTAATAATTTATTTTATTAATATTTAATAAATTGGGACTAATTCCTAACATATGAGTGCCTGATTACATTATAAATTGTTTTCTTTAAATATTTAGGTATGCATTCATAGCAAATTTGTTATCTTATACTTGTGCAACTGAAGAAGTTTCAAAACAGAAACGAAACTTTTTTATTTTTTACAAATATGTTTCTAGCGTGTTGGAGTTTTATTTATGAATTAATTAAATTGATATTGGATAAATACAACTAATTTAAATGAATATCAGATTTCCAACAATTCATTAATCCCTGAAAAAACAGAAACTATCTAGGAATCATGTTTGACTCAAAACTCTCGTTGAGTAACTCATCTTCTCCTCTCCAAAATAACCCATAAATTCAGAATCCTATATCCCCTCCTAAACAGAAAGGCCCCTCATACTATAAGCACAAAACGCCTCCTATACCTCTCCACTTGGTCCTATGCCTCGTCTATATGGGGAACAGCAGCCAAAATTCAAACAAAGCAAAGCATAATCCTACGCACCATTACAAACCCTCCCTGGTACCTTTGAAACTCCGTCATCCACCATAACATCAAACTTCCCAAAGTAGACTCTGTAACAGCCCCCTAATTAAAAGCGCCCTCAACCACCCAAACCCTACGATCCAACAATTCTATTGACAATTCTCCCCGGGTCTCTACACTTTCGTCGGCGCAAAAGAAAACTCCCAATCGACCTCATCCTTCCCCATGAACATTTAGGCATATCCTAATCCACCTTACCACCATGCCCGCAGACCACATCCTCATATATTCTCCAGTTCACCGCCTGTCAACCCTCACCCACCCACGTCGTATGCTAACCCATCTACTAAAGTAGCTTCATGTTAATTATATTCACTTTTATAGTATTGTAACACATTATTTTAATCTTATATATACTGAAACAATTATTGTACCAACAAAAAATCTTTTATAAGTTTTTATAGGGAAAAAAATCTAAAAAATCAGATTTTCAAGGACGGTGGTGGGGCTATATTTAGAACGTCATTTTTAACAATGTCACAGATCCTGTAAAACAAAAAAATTGATATTTTTACTAAGTTATTGACAAAAATGAATGAAGGAAAATCGTCTTCAATTGGAACTTTACGTGATAATTTCAATAGTACAGTAGTGACTGTAATCAAGTGTTTCCAATTTGTTTTGCATTTAATAAGTGTAAGGAAACGAGATGGGATGGGATCGGATCGGTGTCCGTAGTGACGCAGTGGCGGGGCGGTGAGGCGAGGCGAGGCGCCGTGGTGCGGTCACATGGGCGTGACGCAGAGATTTCCCTTTCGTGCCTGTCATGCGGCAGTGCGGTCTCGGCATGTGCTTGAAAGCCTTCTGGAGGCTGCTCTTCGCGTCCAGGCGAGGGCAGACCACTTCCAGGAGGATCGTCACGGAGGTAAGCGCTGACTGGCCGCGTTCCTCCGGATCACCAACACTTGAAGCTACATTCCTCACTTAAGCTACACGGAACGTTTCTACCGTTTTCTGGTGGTTACCTCATAATCATAAAGTAATATTTCAGTTATTTTCCTCTGAAGTGTACGACCTGGTTAGTAATTAAAAGTTTGTCGCTAACCTTTCTCTCTCGGCTTGGTACAACGTTGCTGTCACCCTTGTCATTTACACAAGTGACGAGCAAGAACAACGGACAATAGATGTGACTTCATCAGTTGAACAGGACGACCCTCGTCCAAGTCCTTCATCGAAGTGTTTGTGTTTTTGTGCTGCGTTCAATTGCTTTTGTGACTGTGCCTTCAAGATTCATTTTACAGCGAGTGGTAACTGTGAACAACTTCATAAACTTTGCAAGAGAAACATTTTTCGGGAAAATTAAAATTAGATCTACTTTTTAGATCCAAAAATACCTTAATTTTTGTATCTTGGAAAGTATTAGAGTCCTGACTTGAAGATTTCCTAGCAGAGCGCACAATTTTTTTAATATTATTGCTCGTTTGGCTCAGTTTTTGACTCGTGCCAGATCTATAACTGCCTACATTTAGGGATGATATTAACATCAGGACTTGTTGTCAACATTATATTAGCGCGTGTTTCAATTGGTACTGTTAAAAAAATCATTATAAATGTAGCGTCTCATGAACAACTGTTTGGATTAATAATCTAATGTTCGTCGTACGGAATCTGGCATTTTTAACGCTGGACAAAAACAGTTTATAAATATAATTATCTCACTTCTTAATTTTAAAGTAACCGTTTTCTTGAGTTTAATTGGACTATCAATCGCACAGAAATGACTACATTAAAAAACCACTTAAAACAGTCCCAAAGTCTTTGTTTATAAAACTATTACACTCGACAGTTTCCAGTCTTGGGCCATAATCACTCAAACACATATATTAAAAGTATCAACAATAACGGTTGTCAATTCCGTAGGCGTATTGGATATGCCTAGTCTTTTACTGATACTTTTAATATAGTAGAGCAAAAGCTTTCCCATAGAAGAAAATGGATGAAAGCCTCTCTGATTTCCAACCGGCTGAGATCGTCGATGGCTCGCGACGTTTCGGTGACATTCTCGTCACTTTGTCAGAAAATGACGACGAGGAATGTCGTCGAAATGTCGCGAGCCATCGACGATATAACCCGGTTGGAAACCCGAGAGGCTTTCATCCATCTTTAATGTGTGTTAATACTTGTCTTATGTTTGAATGATTATGACCCAAGGTTGAAGCTTTCTAGTAATTTTACAATAAATAAAAGGTTCAAGTCAAAAAATAATTATTAAAGCAATTTATAAAAAATATTTTTCACGGAGTTTCGTTCCTTTAATGAATGCGAGAAAGTTGCAAACGAATTAATAATAAATAATACGTTTCGTTCCAAATTGTAAATCGATAAATTCTACAAGCATAATATAAATTTGGTATTGACGAATACAATTTATTGCCTGTAACTGCAGTAAATAATAAAATTTCCTCCCTAATTGACGACTTCATCGGCTTTACATTGGATTAATTTAGGACTTGGACTGATATAAATACTTTGTAGGCGTCACAAAGTTCACCATTAATATCTGCATCAATAATTTATATTGTGCAAACAAATTTTGAGTAAAATTAAAAAAACTCTGGGATATATATATAGACTTCAAAATGTATACAAATTGTTTTTAATACTCGGGTCCGCAATTATTGCATGTCATTAATTAAGGACGAAACGTAGTAAAATCAATTATATCAATTTTAAAATTAATTGTTTTTTAATTTATGGTCAATTTATTTGTTGAGGCACTTATTTTGCTTGTATTAAAATTCATAATTAGGTCAGAAGGTAAAATAAAATTTTGCTGTCACCTTGTTAAAAGCTTAGTTTGTTAGATATTCTGCTACAGCCTTGGAAACGCCTGATAAATAATCGTATACTTACCACAGTTTAAACCGGTAAAGTGGACTGACAGAAAATATCAATTAAAAAATTACCATTGAACCAGAACACGGGTAACGACGATGACGTAATCAGAACGTACACGTGTGTGTTGTAGCTCGAGCACTGTTGTGCATATCTGGAATGGATATGGTAATTTATCACGAGAGGGTTAAAGAATCTAAGATTTGGTATCACATAGGAGAAGTCGTGATGTCACGCAAGTGGCGGAGTTTAGCTCAGTCATTTTGTGACCGCATCACCGTTTTCTGGAAAAATTCACCCAATGTATTAATTCGAGACGTTCGCAATTCCTCGAGTCGATTATTCTGGTCGTATAAAGCGCTTCATGACAGAGTTAAGCGTTGTTGGCAGCAAGAGAAGGAAAACATTTTCTGCGGCAGTGACGCGTGTCAATGGCGGCGCCGGTACACGAAATCGTTTCTAAGACAACTCGGCAATGTATCTAATATTATTGTTTATTTTCTTCCTTCTTTCCTTTCAGATATCAGTGACAATAATACGATCATTTGGCCAACATTTTGGTTCAGGCATTCCCATTGCAGCCAGAAGTTTCAAAGTTTGTTTTGATAATTACTTTTTCTGTATTAAAATTTAATTTTTTTAGGAATGTAATTATAAGCTAATGTCCGTTCTAATGCGCATAAAAATAATATAGGACTGGGTGATCACAATACCTAATCCGAATTTCATGTCGCTTTTGTAAATGCATCGGATGCTGCCGTAAAGAGAATTTGGAAGATTAAATAAATATTTAAATTATGCAAATTTTTATATTTGTAAAAACTTGCAAAAAGATAACTTTAAATTAACCCAGAGGCGTTTAGTTTTTTAGTACTTATTGAATTTATTAATAAAGCCAAGAAAATTAAATATGATAGTTCACAATGATTTATAATTAAAATGAAATGAATGTCCAAAATCCAGAATTAGAAAAATCTTAATTTAAAAAAGTTTAGTCCCCAAACGTCCGAATCTATTTAGTTCATTCTACAAAAAAAATAATTACATGTATTTAGTTGAATACAAAATAAATAAACACCATTAATTAGGAATAAAATTCTTATTAAAATTTAGTGTTTTTACTGCAACATCCAGGGCCACAATGAGGCGAAAAACAGTGCCAACGAAACAGATGACAAAAATTATATTATTGTAACCGAATTATTGTAAATTACAGGAATTTCCTTTCAAAGTTTCAATAATGTGCAATGCAGAGTTGTAAATTGGATTTAAAATTTGCGTATCTGTTTTTACATATTATTTGAGTATTTCGCTCGTCAATAATTTCTTTCTACATAAAAAATACATACTCCAAATCAATCTTGTGCTTTTTTAAAAAAAATATACATTTTTTGTTAACAGGCTTTTTGTCTTATGGTCCAAACACACTATTTTATAAAAACATTATTTTCAAAATCTTTATAATTCTTAACGTTAAAATTATTAAATGTTTTAAAAATCCACCCTTACACCGTAATTGGAAAACATGTCAATGTATATAGTACGTACCCTAGATGTGGTGAAACAATTAAGCTCATAGACTTTTTTTTTATTATTGGTTGTGGCTGAATTATTTTTGTAAATGAAAATTATTATGGAAAATCATGAAGCACAAAAGACACGTTAAATTTATTTTATACATGAATTAAATATTTTATCTAACAAATATATAATATATTAGTTAAATCAGCCTCTGTCAGTTTTTTATAATTTAAATATTACGTTTAGTGTCGCATTTGAGGCTCGTGTAGCTGTACATGGAACCTCACTCCATGATTCCTTCGGCCGAAAGAATTAGGAGAGGAGTTCCACGTACAGGTAAATTTTTACCTGTCAAATGAAAGACGAAACATTGTAATATTTAATATTTTAATTATAAAAAACTGACAGGTTGATAACCTCGTTTGTTTTGTACATAATTTTATAATTACATGCCAGTAAAATTGATTATATGTTTAAGCAGCTTAATTCGTGGCGACATTTATGAAGTCTAATAAAACAATTAGAGTGTCTGTTTCAAATAAAAGTTGTCAAGGGAGTCGATGTAGATAAAGATTGATAATCATTGTTGCACGCGTCTTCCCGTCATTTGTCGGAATGCTCGACACAATATTTTAGTTTCAAACCGTGACTTAGATTGAACAGTGTGAAATTTCAAAACATGCTGTCGCTGTGAACATTCTCCTGGAGACGTTACCGACGAGAAATAATACATTTACTGAAAGTCGTGAGCTGCCATATTCAGTGACGTAAAATAGTATGCACTTTTACGTGACGTAACGCTGCAACTTGTAGAGTACTAGGTCAAGGAAACTTACTTACTTGCTCGCTACCTTGGCTCGCTTTCAGTTGGTATCGCTACACTACGTACAAACCGACTTGAGATAAGAATTTCGTTGGATCCTGACAACTCTCGTAGACATAAAATTCAACGTTTTGCTCCATAATTCTGTCTTATGACTGACACATGAAACCGCCCGATTATCTTAAACCTGTTTGATTAGTTTTCCACATAATAATTCCCAACCCTGCGTAATTTCAGATAACACTGCTTCACAATTTTAAAATAATACATTATTCTGCAGTATTTCATCTTAAAATAAATGTTTGTAGGGAAAAAGCCCCCAAAATTATAATGTAATAATTCCTTTATAGAGGGCAATTAAATCTCTCCATTTAATCTGAAATCTTTAGTAAATAAATGAAGAGGATTAAATAACCACAATCTTATGATTACATACTACATTTATTTAACACTTCAGGAAATTGTCAAACGTTAAATTCAGTGATTATATACCATTATACGTATTGTGATCTGTTTATTACGGATACTTCATAATAAAATAGAATAATTATAATACAACTAAAAATCTAATAGGGACTTGTATATTTAAACTAGACTCGTTTACTTGGGTCGCATTACTAAAGGTAACCACAATAGAGCAAGTACATACCACAGATAATTCTCTTTAATTTTCTCGTGCTTTATAACCTTGACAAGAGTTTGGCTCATATCACTGTTGGGTCCAAGACAAGCAGGGTGATGAAAAGGAAATATGCGCATGCGCATTTCTCATATCAGACAGGATTCTTGTGCTATAAAGAGTGTGTTGTTGTTTTCAGTCCTAAAACTGGTCTGATGCAACACTCCATGCTAACTTATCTTGCACAAGACTTCATTCTATTTCCTCCTTAATCTATTCAGCGTATTCCATGCTTTCCCTCCCTCTTCTGTCTTTACCCCACACACTTCCCTCTAATGCTAATTTTACCAGACCATTGTGTCTTAAAACGTGGCCTAATCTATCCCTTCTCATGGCCAACGTCCTCCATATTGTTCGCTCTTCCACTATTTCGTTTAAAACTTCCTCGTTAGTGATTTTATCTATCCATCTGATTTACATAATTCTCCTATAGTACCACATTTGAAAGCCTTCTATTATTTTCCTTTCTGCAAGTTCTACCGTCCACGTTTCGCACCCATATAATTCCACACTCCATAACATTTTTAACAACGATTTCCTAATATGCACACTCATATTACCCATAATTAAATTCCTCTTTTTTTGCGAAAGCCTTCCTTGCTGATCAATCCTACACTTTGTCTACTATACTTCTACCATCCCTAGTTATTATGCTGCCCAAGTAGTAGAATTCCTTAACTACCCAATCTAATACCCTTTGTTATTCCACTGTTTCCCATACTACAGTACATACACGTTGAAGTAATTTATTATGGTTTCCAAGTTTGTTTTCCGTTGCACCTCTCATCCACCAGTCCTCACTACGTCAGCAGATTGAATGAAATTGTTGGAGAAAACTCCAAAAAATGATGTGAAACACATGCCGAGGAAGAAAATATTACATATCTACATGTATAAAAAGGGAAACACATTATATATTGCAGATTAACTTCAAAGGGGATAAAAACAGCTGAATTCTTAACAAATTTAACTTCAAGTTAACTCGAACTCTGCTTATCACCTGGAAAACTACTATATTTAATAATTGCAAATCATATGTTAGTATTTCATCAGAAACTGTTCCTTTAACTTTATGAATTGCATGATTGTACTCAAATTAACTGTTAAACATAGCAAGTGGTTATCCGTTCCCATCTTTAGATGTATGGGAGCAGTTTGTTTCAATTTAAGACACCGGACCTCCTGTGGTGCAGTGGATAGCGTCGCTGCCTCACACCACAGAGGTCCCGGGTTCGAATCCTGGCATGGACTTGGAAGTTGTGTTGTATTTATGTAAGCATGGTTCCTAAAACAAGTTCCCCTAATCGTATTCAGACTTAGAATTGGTACTAAAATAATTTTTTTTAATAAAATAAGACTCGACGAGATATCATCACTGCAAGCCCAGGATTCTGTGGTTCGAACACGTGACTTCGGCTCTCTCAAAATCGTTAAGGCAAATGCTAGGGTCGACGTCCTGGCTGGCACATGGATCTTATTAGTTATGAATGAATAAATTATTTCTTAATGAATAAATTGTATTTAACAAAATGTCATTTTTACAGTATATTATCAGTCATTTAAAAAATGCCAGTAAGAATGATAATGGCAAACATAGCCGAAAACTTTCTTAATAAATTATATTGATAATTTTAAAAGATTAGTGTTATATATAATATAAGTCTTTATAAAATAATACAAAAATACATAATAATGCGGGAGTTTGTGGGAAATTGTTTACTGTCAAGGTCTGTATATACAGACCTTGTTTCCAGTTATCTACTTTCTTTGGCCGCAGCTGTTCGCTTAATGATAGTTGTATCTTTGAGGAACTTATTTTTATCTCTTTTTTTTGTTTTGGATGATATATACCCATGGCGACTTAATAGACGGTAAGTAAATTTTTTTAATGGCTGAAGTTTCTTAGCAAGTGGGGAAGAAAACGTAATGACATCCTTCCTAGATTTTCCTCCTTTCCACCTTTTTAGTTAGTTTCAATGGAAGCTGTCATATGGTAATTTCCCGTTTCAACTCTGTTAAATTTGTACAAATTCAGTCCGAAAAGAAATGTCTTGGCCCTGCTTCCAAATTATCCCCGTCTGCGTGAATGTGAAAATGAGCCCATGTTGAGAGAGTTCCAGGACGTTATCTGCATATGACTAATAGTGAGCTGCCTCAGATAGTTGAGAGACTCGTGTGTTGTAGTTTCTGTTATTTTATTCTTCCCTCTGCACACGACATTGAAGCCTATTTTAAATCTTTTACTTTGTCGCCAACGAAAATTTCATATATATTCATTAAGACTGGAATTGTTTCAGGGCCGAAGCCTTAGTAAGTTAATGATTGAAATGGAGTCCAGCTCGTCTGAGAAGCCTCATTTATTCCCGGTCTCGTCTTGTTTTACAGCCCTTTTAAGGGGGGGGGGGCAAACGTTGGCCCAAAACACTGGATTATTATTCGACGCGAAAGGGCAGATGTCGATCAAAGGGCCTTTTCCGCACTTGTTAATAAAATTAAATATAGAGGGTGTTAAAATTCCTTTTATCAGACAACTCGAAGTTTTCTCTCGTTACATTAAAATCATGCTCACTGTAGATTTGACATTCATACTTCTGGAAAATTCTCCTCATCCAAAACATTTAGATCTCGCCGTAAAGTAGTACAAAAGCGATTTTAATATTTCACTTTAAAATGTCCTTAGCAATATTCTTTCATGAATTCTATTCCCTTAACGCATACGTCACGACCTAGCTCCTTTTTCCTTCATTCCATACACCGTAAAGACTGTGACGTCACTAGTAGTGCACCAATCACAAGTTAGGGGCGGATACATGGGGATTTTAACTCCACCAGTTCCCCCCTGATACTTTTCTTTTGATAATTACCTTTTTTCTATTTTAGTGAAAAAATTAGCAACACAACCAATTAGTCGGAATTAAATGTTTATTCGTTTTTAGTTAAAATGAGTAATTTTCCATATTTTGATACCATTGTATTAGTGTCATGTTTACTTTGGTTTATTTAGATTTTTAAACAATTTGACCTGAAGAGGTTCCATAGAAAGGAACGATACGTTATACAATGTTCCAAATTTTATATTTTAATTACAATTTAATTCAGACTAAATTCTCTGAATTGTTGATTTGCTTTTCTCTTGTCTGTCATCTACATTGGGTCTTCTCGAATCGTAATCGTTCTCATAATTTCCCTAGTTTGTTAATTTTGATGGGCAGAACCAGGTGTTGTTTGGAGTTGTTCACCAATACCTATTTTGAAATGACATGAATATGTCTAACAGGCAATAGTTTTTTACGATTTAATGACCAATTTACAGACAAAGATGTGTATTTCATCAGTTGATTATAATATGCCGATTCCCCACATAAAACATTCAAGAAAAACTGCAAAGCTTTACTCTAATTTGGACGATTACGTCATCATGTGCTGTTACTTCAGCTATTGTTGTGAAGTATTTGTCAATGGTGAATTACAGACTCTTTAACATTTTATTAGCTATTAATGTACTGCCTTAACACATTGTTTATGTTACCAGCAAAATAATTTATCTTCAATGCTCAGCGACTTTCTTTTTCCAAAAAGCACATAAAAAATGTGTAGTAATCGTTACAATTACTTCCTGTAATTTTTCTAGTTGACTAAACTACCTCTAGTACAGTGTCTGTAATACCGGTCAGTTTGCCCGACTTACCAGGTGCAGGTTTCTAGGGTTTTCCTTGGACAATCCTTAGCTCCCTTGATCTTCCTTCCACATCCTCCCTTTTTAATTCCCTTCCTATGCTATTTAAGGGGAGTTGCTTGTTTCATGACCACCCATACGGAGCCTGCGCCCAAAGCAAAATTCCTAATTAGAGGAAAATATGCATTTTCAATCGCCGAAACGTGTTTATCAAACCCTCACTTCCACCTTAGTCAGTGAAGAATGAAATTATAGAATGCATGCGCAGACGAAATAGATGCAAAATCATTAGACATAATTTGTTAGGACTAATTTTTATATATATGTTGTTTATTGGACTGTAAAGTTGTATAAAATGTTACGGAGACAGGCGATGCGTCACGATAGTAGATTTACATGACGGCAATTAAACTGTCTATTACAGTTATATTGAAAGTTGTTCGTTTGAACGGTTAAATATAGCACGGTTTTTCCCTGAACACGATAAAATGTTTATCCACTGGGCTGACAAAGCAATGCCCTCGCTGTGTGTGTAATTATTTGTGACAGATGCAGATAACTTGCGAACTCCCAGATGGATGCTGTGTCGCCTGCTGCGGAATATTTGCTGTCAATTAGCGCGTTCAAACCATAGCACATATGTGAGTAAAATTTTCCTTTCCAAACCATTTTAAAGTCATTCTTTTTTCCTTCTCAGTACATTATCGTAATAATTAATTTTTAAAAATAAAACAGGTCTTACGTATTAAATAAGCAGAGTTTCAGTAATTTAAAAGTGAACATTAGATGCAGCGGAGAAAGTATCAGTAAAGCTCCACTTACTATTACCTAACACATCTGAACAATATCGATGTTCTTTCTGATTTTATCGTCCCAATTATTTTCCTAGGTGTAAATAATGTTTCAGAGATTTTGAACATTTAATTGAAGTTTAATTGTTTAACTGAAATGGGTAACCTGTCAAAAAATAATTCAAACTAATATTTTATCCGATATTTAATGAAGTGAATATATTAGCCAATACTTCATAACAGGTATAATTATTTAATTGCAAAGACCAATGAATATCATTGATAACAATAATAAATATCAAAGTTAAGTTAATAAATTTAAAAATTAACGTCTGTGGTATATAATAACCACAGATGCGACCTTATTTAACTGACAAACCTTAAAAAACGGATATCTAATTTAAAAAATTTAGATAGGTTAACGTTTTGATACGAACTTAACTTCTTTCTCTAATGGCTAGTATCGAAACGTCCACCTATCTAATTTGTTTTAATTATTTTATTGTTTTCATTCTTCCTGTTTTTAAGGATTGTCTGTTAAATAAGTTTACATCTCTTATTATTAATATTAAATCTCATCTCGGCTTTAAGTGTCGTGGAATTCTATCCATGCAGTATCTATTGTTATCATTGTCTAAATAATACAAATTTAACGTCAATAAATAAATTTTTATATCCAACATTATTGTTATATTACATCTCAGCCTTTCTAGTCAATATTATGCACTCACATGTAAATTCACAAATTAGGGACGATTCGTTGTTAGTATGTATTTTTTGGCTGAATAAATTCATTGTCATTAAGTTTTAAAATTAATTTCTACGTTCGGATTTTTCGGTTAATATATTCATTTTGTAAAATTAATTTTATAATGGCTTCAGTAAGCTATGCGCCATCCCAGGTTCATTTCTCCTGCAAAAAACGAATGGTAATTAAAGACAATGTGTTATTAGAAATTATACATTATGATGGTAAATAAAATATTAAAACTACTAAGTGTTTCATTCATTTAATATAAGAAACATTAAATTTGACAAATTTTACTGATCTCTAAAGTCGTTTAAATTGACACATGATTTATTACTCTTGAAGGAAACTGCGGTTGGAAATTAGGAGCTCGTTAAAATATATAAAAGCAGAAAAGTTGGCTGGAATAAATATTTTAAAATTTAGCTCTTTTCATATCCGTTTTACAGATAGTGTAAGGTCTTCTGAAATATATTTCGTAAACGTTATCACGAGACAATTCAAAAAGCCGTCGTTTTACATTTTCATGTTGTATGAAAATCTTCAGTGGAGGCTATTTCAGTGATATTGGTGTGGCCGTGCACAGTAGGTGTCGCGTTTCTCGTTTGCGGTAAAGTGAGTGGATGTATCTCAAGACTTTGAAACGGAAAACCTTCGTCGAGCGACTTAATACCAGACGAGAGCGTCGAGTTACGTCATCGACCTGTAGTCCTCGTTAAGCCCCAGTGTATTAGACATCTGCTTAAATAATTTATTAATCGAATTCATGCGGGTATTACAGGCTTCGCTCCAATTATATAGATACAACGTGTACAAACATTTGGTCTTATATATTATTACATAAATTGTAGAACAATATACTTCCAACGATTCAAATTCAGACATGCAAGAAGCGGGATTTCCTGAAATATGGAGCGCCAAGGTGTCTCATAAATCGTGTCTACCTGCTGTTAAATAACATTAAAGTTATTGTTCGCGCCAGATACAATAACCACGAAAAATTCCCAAGGACACCCTTCCCTTCGTCATCGCAAAATTCCGCGGTCGAAGGAGGGCACACGTCACGTGGGGTGGCGTTTTTTCATAGAGAAGGGGAAAGGGAGAGTTGGGCTGGGAGTTGAAAGGCTGGTAAAGGAGGCAGTGTGGCTTGAAGGGGAAAAGAAGCAGGGGAGGTGAGAAGTGAGTCTTAATCGGAAGTTGAAGGGAGGCAAGAAGTTCAGAGTGGCGAAAGACAAGGATGCTGTCTGTCGCCCATGCAGTTTTAACTTATATACAGATCAAGCGATGAAAGTTAAAACTGAATAAAAGTGAATAAAACTGCAAGGAGAAGATAGAAAACAGTACACTTTGCCGGTGATATTGTAGAATTAGGGGAGTCAGAAGAATACTTGAAAGCCAAAATAATGGCTTGAACGTGATCCTGGAGAATACTACAACATAAGGATTAATAGAGGGAGAACCAAGGTAAAGGAGTGTAGTATACGAAACAGTGGAATAACAAAGTTTGTTAGATTGGGAAGGGATATTTTGAAAGAGGTTAAGGAATTTTGCTACTTGGGCAGCATAATAAGTAGGGATGGTAGAAGTAAAGTACGCACAAAGAGTAGGATAGCACAGGCAAGGAAGACTGCAAAGACGAGGAATAAGTATGAATATCATGAAATCAAAATGTAGGTATGATGTGGGGTGGTATATGGGTGCGAAACGTGGACGATAGGAGTTGCAGAAAGGAATAGAAGCCTCTGAAATGTGGTGCTGTAGAAGAATGGTAAAAATCAATGGGCGGATAGAAGTTCTAAGGAGGGTAAGAGACGAGAGAACAATATGGAGGATTTGATCAAGAGAAGGGATAGATTAAAAGGCCACATTTTGAGACACGAGAGTCTTGTAAAATTATCATTATAGGGAAGTTTGTTGGGTAAGAACAGGAGAGGGAGGCCATGGATGGAATGCGCCAAGCAGATTAGGAAAAATGTGGGATGTGGTAGATATGCGAAAATGAAAAGGCTTGCGCAAGACGGGTTAGCATGGTGGGTTGCATCAGACCAGTCTTAGGACTGAATACCGCAACAACATCATGTAGGTATACTCTAATCCCTTCAGCAGTCGCATCTTCAACAATTTCTACACCATTTAGGTGAGTGGCATTATTCACTTTCCTTGTCCGAAAGCATTGTTTTAGGAGGATTTTTGTTTTCCTTTTTTATCATTTACAGTGTAAAATTCACTTGGATTAAATGCAAAGTCAAAAGTTTCAAAATCTCGGTCATCTGTTTCACTCAAAATGTCGTGAAATATTTGCTCACAAATACGAACTATTGCAGAATTTGAGACACCTGAATTATTCCATTCATTTCTGATTCATAGCTACACACATTAACAATTTTATGCCTAAAGAAACGCATTTGGAATAATACCCCGGAAACTAACGTAAATAGTGGCACAGGGATACTGACAGTTCCCCAAAAGTAAGCCATCCTAGCTACTTCAGTAATGTCAAACGGTAGTACACTTTTAATTTTCTTATCCAAGAAGATGGGTGAATTTACGAGTGATGGAGTTCGCATGGTTTCAGATGTATAAGAATAATATGTTTCGTTTTGAAGACTTATAAATTCACTGGCGATGCGTCCTACGAGACCATCTACATTGCATAACTTAACGGTGTAGGTTCATCAGGATGAATCCCACGTCACAAATTGTATTTAGTAAATGTAGCAGTTTGTTACATCTCCAAAAAAAAATTAATAAAAATCATCCTAAACCTTCAAGAGCATTGCAGCTGCGTGGTGCAGCGTGTCTGGGAAAGAGGGGGGGAAGTAGAGGTAGAGGTAAGAGAGATGCCGCCTGGAGTACTCGGGTACAGTGAGTCCCCCACCAAATCCATTTCCCCACTTCCCACCTCGGCGATTATTTTCCCCAGCTCTTCCTGCTGCACATTTGGAACCATGAGCTATCTAAACAGTCCACGTAAACAAGAGATTCTGTCTTTTCGTTATGTGAGTTTGTGGTGATAAACGAAACTATGAGTGAAAAGGTAATGAATATTCCACTCCAAGATATCTTAAGTGTTCAAATATTATTATTATTTCTACAGCCTCCGCCCCAAGCCACTGACGTTTACGTAACGTAACTGTCAAATTGTATTTCGATTAATCTTATTTGTTTCGTAAATTTATTTGAATAAATGTGAAACAAATCTAAATATGTCGATATACTCATGTTAAATCCAAATATAACACAAGAGTTACTTTAAGGTACTACTGGTGAAGATAATTCTGTCGACGATTCTGTTAAATGTTCATCCTTAAAATATCTGTCTACGTTTACAGACGTGGCTTTCATGTTGAGTAATTATAGAATCTCTTTAATGTCAACGTGTTTTTTCTTCCCGGCGTAGTGTGTCTTTCATTTAAGATAACACTTTACGAGTCCATTTATAGAGTCGTTCTTTAACTTTATAAATAATCTGAATTGTAGATTACGGTTAATTGAGATTAGGCATTGGATTCTAAATTTGCATCAGAAGAAATCTAAACTGCTCTCCCCAAAAAAATACTGTCTGTCAACTCAAAATTCTCGTTTTTTACTTCTCAATCATTTACATGAGGGCAATCCCAGTATATGTATATAAATTGTCTTTTATTGTATCATCTCAACACACAATCGTAATAGTGGCTTTGTTTTTCCTTTTTGCTGTGAAAACCCAAAAACTGGACCACGATCTGTGGTCTCTTGGGGTGACGTATGGAAGTTGAAATTCGGTGGGTTTTGTGGGAGAATGCAACAATACTATAAACGTCGACGTTCTGTTTGAGAAAAAAGTTACTGACAAATAGTCTGTTACAAAATAGATATTAACCTCATGTGTAATAAGTACTTACAGTCGAATTAACCAGTATTGCGTCAGCACAGTATCATAATTCGGTGTCATATCGGAGACATGGTCAATTACGTACTCAACTACCTGAAAGAAGAAATCTACTGAAGTGCCTAGATAACAACTCTGAAGAAGTGCTACTGTGTGAAAAAGACAAAATGAACGATTGATGAAAGTACGAGTGTCTGTAATGGTGGCGATTCAACTTGTTTCAAAAGTGTAGCAGTTCACAAAACTGTTAGATTTGGTTCCACTTGATCCATTTCAGATCCAGAGTACATTGTTTTCTACACCCGAAAATTACATTGACAGAAGTTCTGAATGTCGTATAAAAAACGGGCTGGAAAGGATATCAGTATCTGATGAATTAATCTCTCATGATCGCGGAATTCCCCGACCTCTTGAGTCTCCAATGTCTATTGAATACTTTCGCTATTTCGGTGCGTTTAAACAGATTTACTAAATTAAAGTTTTGTACTGTAGAACTACCTTCTGGCAGTTAACTGACTGAAATGAAGTATTGTAAGGGAACAAAAGTTATGAAAGAACCTAATTCCCTATATCTCTATATGCATCAAGTAAACATGTAGGACATGCAAGAAGTTAGTTATTAAATTGAAACTGAATGTATGTAATGTTGCAATATAGAGATATTTAGTTTGACTACTACTTTCAAAAAGAAACTTCTTAATTGTACATCCAAAGACACCAAGGAAACGTCTAGGTTTCTCATTTGTGTTATCAAAGTCTGAATTTTACAATTAAATTAATGTAGTCTGTATCATATTATGACTACATCAATATGATTAAGCTTACCTGACTCGAGTGAAATAGAAATAAAATTTTAATGAAAAAATTCGTATTACAAAAACATCATGACATATCAAACCTACCTAGAAAAAATTAAAAATCTAAATGTGCTTGTTGTAAACACATTTCATGTAATTTCTTCTACAACGTGGAAATTTTTTCTTATTCTTTATAAGTGATATGAATTAATTATGTAAATACTTATATGCATCTGAAGAGGATCCCAAGAAGGAACAATGTCATGCTATTTTTTAACAGTTCCTAAATTTTATCTTCATAATTTTATATCTGCCTATTTGGCTGTATTATTCAGCTAAATCAATAAGGTGTATTAATTGAACAAATCTTATCACCAGATGTAAAATTCAGATGAATGTATTATAGTTTATTGTTCATAGAAGAAATTATTGTAATATTGGTATAAAATGTCAAGCAGATCACATAAATAGATATGGATGATTCATATTGATTCACAATTCCAGTAAACTTGTTCAATTTTTACATCAAATAAATAAATTAATTAATAGATATTATGTGAAATTTCGTATCAAGCCCTCTCTATACATCAAGATTTGTAGATAGCTAATTTAATCTAAATAAATTCCAGGCAATTCCATATTTGGGTGAATTACCATTAGCCTTTGAAGATGGGAGAGTTGTTGTTGTGAAAGGAACGGCCCCTTTGCATTGCTCAAGGTAAGAGATTTTAAGATTTGTTACCTCTCTTGAGAGAGTCAAACTTGAGGATTAAGCATTAACGTATGTTTATTAAGCAATGATTGCACAAATAAATTGAATCAATATAACAAAAGTAGGATATTTTCTGTTTTGTTATAGGTTTGCCATAAATTTATCCTGTGGATTAGGACCATCTCCAGATATTGCCCTACATTTAAATCCGAGGTTTGATGAAAGACGTGTAGTTCGAAACTACAGAGTAAATAATCGATGGGGTGAGGAAGAGGAGACAGCGCTGTGTCGATTTCCTCTTGTCAGGGGGGAACCGTTTGTGATTGTTGTGTTGGCTACCAATGAAGAGTTTTTGGTAATTATTTCTCATTTATATTTGTGTATTGAATTTATTAGATACTATTAATCAAATATGAGTTGTAATTATATGAATATATGTACACAATTATTGACGATAGTTAATTACTAGTTCACATGGGGAACAGCTACTTTGAAAACACTGAAACTAAGGCAACTTGGGGAATATGGCACTATTTCTTCAGTACAGACAGAATACTAGGTTAATTAGCTTCACGTTTTCAAACATCTTTCAAATGAAATTGAGCAGGAATGTATGAAAGGTACTACCAAACGGTCAAGATTTGTAAATTTCATTTTTTAAAGTTGTTGGAAACTGTTGCAAACTAGAATGTTGTCCATTTTCCAGGTAGCAATAAATGGGAGGCACTACTGCTCTTTTGCACATAGGTTTCCTCTGCAAAAAGTCCAAGTGCTTCAAATTTGTGGAGAGGTAACAGTTGAATCAATGGAATATCGCAGAATGGATATATACCCAGAAGTTTGCATGGGTTTTAAAAATCAGCCATTAGCTATTCCATTTGGAAAAAGTCTAATTGAATGTACAGATGAAAAGTTGGTGAGTAAAACAAATTTTTAATTCTAATTCAGCCAAATGAGTCGTGGAGTGAGGTTCCATGTACAGCTAAATTTTTATCTGAAGTCTCAAATGAGAGACTAACAACATATATTTCAAATTTAAATTATAAAAATATTGACATAGGCTAATTAAATCATTTATTATATATTTAATTGTCAAAATTATTTACTTAAAAATAATTCCAAAGTCACAGAATTGAATTGGTGTTTTCTTCCATTTTAAAAGTATTATTTGTTTTTTTAAAAAAGGACTTTGATCATAAGTGAATTGGGAAAAATTCTAATAGTCTTGTTCACAATCTTGTCTTAGGAAACTCCTTTCGTTGCTATGCTTGATGAATTTGGAGTAGGGCATGAACTGGAAATTGTTGGAAGAGTGAAAATTCTACCAAATTCGTAAGTGAAACATACTTGAGCTCTGTATTAAGTGTGTGTAAAGGGTTGATTCATTAGTTCCTATTTGTTGCAGATTTTATGTGAACTTGCAGCATGGTTGGCAAATGTGGCCTCACCCTATAATACCTCTACATATTAATCCTAGATTTAGAGCAGGTTACAACCTAGTTAGGAATGCATGGATTAAAGGAAGATGGGGTGCTGAAGAAAAGGTTCACTGTTCACACTTTTGCCCAGGACGGCCCTTCACCTTAAAAATAGTTTGTGGTTCAGAAGAATATTCAG
The DNA here is from genome assembly GCA_034510155.1 of Eucriotettix oculatus. NCBI lineage: Eukaryota > Metazoa > Arthropoda > Insecta > Orthoptera > Tetrigidae > Eucriotettix > Eucriotettix oculatus. The sequence goes on along the minus strand of CM067378.1, from coordinate 74,191,934 downwards.
TTTATGTGGATGGATCCTTAATGAACAGTTTCAAATTCAGATGTTCTCCAGAAATTGTAAATGCTTTGTATATACAAGGGGATGTGTTTCTCAAGGATGTCATCATTCGCTGAGCTAAAGTTTTGACAAATTAGTTATCAGTACTTAAACATTCCATTTAAAATTATTTCATTGATTGCAAAAATGTAATAACAGGGACCAAAGAGTTGTTAATTGAATTGTGTAAGGTGTGATCTCCACATCATTCTTACTGTGAGAGGAGAGCAACTCTAACAAGAAAATTTACATATGTATTTTTATGAAAAGGATGCAAGTGTATAAATGAAAGAAGTGTCTAAGGCTTTCTGATTACTTTAATCTCTATATTGCTGCAGTTTGTATTATTTACTTTACTCAGTTTTATGAGTAATTTTGATCACATTTAAAGATGAATGAACCACATTGATGTGCACATTATTTGTATTAAATAAAACAAACGTGAGCTTGTAAAAATTTTTGTGTCACCTTTAGTTATTTCAATGTTTTGCAGTCATAAGTTCATTTCATAGGAGATAATAAATCTGTAATCATCAAATCAATAACATCCCTCAACCTCCCAAACCCCACAATGCAACAATCCCCCTTCATCTCAAAAGATAGCTCCCAATTGCCCACATTTTCCTTCTGAACATTGTAACCCATCATGCCCACAGACCACTTCCTTAATGGATTAACCTACTTCCATGTCCAATTATATACACCTTTATAGTCTTGTATATACTGAAACAATTGTTGTACCAACTAATATGAAATTGGTTCATCTCACACAAGTTGGTCATAACTACCCAGAGATCTAAACTATTATGAATTTAATACACAATTCTCATATCAAATTAATGGTTAATTTTACAATAGTTGACAGTCAAACCAAGAGAAATTGTTACTACTAAATTTCAAATTGACATGATTTGGCGCACAAAAAAAAATTACAATAAATGTAGGGTAAGTACTCAAATCAAAGTGCCTGCAGCCCTACAATTTCCTTCAACAATACAGTAAAACCTTAAAAATACACAAAAAGGTCTTATTTCAAACTAATTTTTTTATATCAAAACAGTGGGACTCTGGCCCTCTAAAATTGATAAACTAAGCCAGTATATTGAGGATTAAAAAAGGTAAATAATGGACCATCCTAAATGTGTTACTTGAGGAAATAATTCATAGAAACTATTAGCATATTTTATAACAATGTTTAATTAACATTTGTTTTGAAAATATATACAAAATTTAGATAACAATGCACACAATTTATAACATAATACTAACCTATCCTCAAAGCTACATATTAGCTTTCTATTCAAGTAAGGATTTCTGTTGAGATATCCATCATAAAATGTGTTAACATGAAAAATCCTTATTGATTCAAATAGAAGAATTATTGGGTCAAATAGGAATTGTTCATGTACAAATTTACAATTTGTGTTCACATATACTTTAACTACATAACAATTATGTCTGTCCTTGTGTAAATATTTTAAAATTTAAATTCCACTATGCTATATATTCACATTTATTACAGAAACTTGTAAGCATACAGGTTCTGCTAAAGCTGTGAACTATATCCATTAAACTTTCACTCTAGCATTTGGCACAATAAAACTTATGTCAAGCCTGTATCACTTGTTACTTGCATCATTATGAAATTTATACTATTATAAAAGATAATATAATTGTTTTTGAATAAAGAAAAATATTTAGTGATGTGAAAGGAATGTACTGCCAATTCTAACATTTTAAAATCTATAATGACGCAGTTTTCACTTCAATTAATAAAAAAACCAAGTGACATTCTGAAGTGCTGAAACAATCTTTTATGATGAAAGCATATATAACTAATGGCAGTGTCACATTTGATTGATTTCAGCTTTGATAAATAGGTTATCAATACTTTTCATGTTAAATCCTAGCCAGAGTAAAATAAAAGCACCAACTGAAAAGCATTAATGTTCCAAACTTGCAGAAAGTAATAGGTAAAGTTAGACCTCACATCATTAAAAATGATGTCTTACAGCACCAATCAAACTCAATTTTTTACAAATTCTAACAAGCAATTGATTTTAAAAGTATGAAGCTATGACTTAATAATTTTGGCAACATTGTGTAGAATAGTTTTAATGATAAATAATTTTTTACAAATTCTTTTTAATCAAATCAACTTAAATTTTTTTATTTTTTGCAATGGTTTCCATTAAAATCATATAAAAACATTTGACGTAAGAATATATTAATATTTTTCATAAATTAATACAAATGTTATGGTTTTATGAATGTATAACTGATGTTAAATATGAAAGTGCTCATGATTAAATAATGACCTCTATAAAATTAATAAATTTGAAAAATGCTAGTTGTGACAGACAGTTAGACATACAGTTAGCTTTCCCGTATAATGTGCTTGAAATATAAATTGAGTCTTTAAAACACATGGACACAGATCAATTAATTATTTTTTAAAAGAAATAATTATTTGGCAGGCTGTTCTTCATCTCGTGGTTCATGAGGTGCTGGTAGTTTCTCCCAGCTTGGTTCAACACCCCAAATTTCTCTAGCATATTCTGCAATAGTTCTATCACTAGAAAATTTGCCAGAGGAAGCAATGTTATTTATCGCCATCTCAACCCATTTACTTTGATCCTGAAAAATGACCAGAAATACAATGAAGATTTACATAATCAGTAATTGGAAAATGCAATGTTTCTAAATGTAATTAACAGATATACAAACTTTAAATAGAATTTAAAGTCTGACATTTCAATAATTGAGGAAAAAGCATTCTTAAAAAGAACCGTTTTATTAACATGACAATAATATGAGTCTACCTTGTTAGAGAGAAATCAAACTCTGTAAACTTTAATCAATTATTTATTATACAAGATCCTTCGGTATTCTACAGCGAGCAAATGACTAGAAGCCTCTTATTATTCAACAAACAATTTATTCAAATACAGCTGTAACTTTAGCATCACCAAGAAATTTCATAATTAACACCGAGGAAGCTCTTGCTGTCAGTTTATTCTGATATTCTAAAATTATATTTGTAATGAAGGTTTATATCTTCAATAAAGATCAAACCACTTCTTCTATTATGGTACAATAAGATTACTGCACCAAGCAAAATGTCTGAATAAAATCAAACATTTGCCAGCCACTGGCAAATTGTAATTTCTTATTTTAGCAAACCATGTAATTTAACAGCTAATGTAAGACAAGAGTCAAACATAAATTGTAAATAGTTTATCAAAACATGGTTGGCATTATTGCTGTAAATTTTTGAAGAACTTTTAAAATGACAAACATCTAACATTAAAACCTTTTAAAATACTTTTAGGAAAAAATATAGAAAACAAGAAAAGCTTTATAAGGGTCATAACAACAATAAAATTAAACTTTTCTAAAAAAATTACAATATGGGTTAGTAAAAGTACAGTAAAGCAACACAGAAATCAGTATCTATAATAAGATATATGTATACCTGGTATACTTCACCAACTTTATCCTGACATTTTATGTATGAATCATAATCAGCAAGAAGATAGAACCGGTCATATTTAAGTAGAACATCTGCAACATCTTTAAACTCATCTGGATTTCCTGGACTGAAAAATCCATTTTGTATTTGATCAACACAGAGCTTAATTTCTGGATTTTTATTATAGAAGTCATATGCATTGTATCCAGACTTCTTTAACTGTTCTACTTCATCAACTGTCATGCCAAAGATGAATATATTTTCTCTACCCATCTCTTCTGCCATTTCTACATTAGCACCATCCAATGTTCCAATAGTAAGGGCTCCATTTAACTGTAGGAAAATTTTTTCATTATATATATATATAATCTTCAATAAATTATAATATATATTAAATATAAATACCATTTTTCTAGTTCAACCATATTAAAGTTCAAAAGATGTAGTAAGTTAATAATTGTTTCTGTGTTGTGTATACTTATTTGGCATTATGTACATATTACCCAAAACAAGGTGAAATGGTGTTTAAGGATTAATAAATATTATGAAGGGGAATTTAAAATACACTTTACCATGAATTTCATGTTTCCGGTGCCAGATGCCTCAGTGCCAGCTGTAGAAATCTGCTCACTAAGATCAGCAGCAGGCATAATCCTCTCAGCTAGAGTCACTCTATAATTCTCCAAGAATATTACTTTTAACTTGTCTCCAATAATAGGATCATTATTAACAACATTTGCTACACTGCAAATTAGTTTTATAATCTTCTTTGCCATGTAGTAGCCTGGTGCAGCCTTGAAATATTAAGAAAATATTAATTACTGTTTATTAGTTGGAGAAAAAAATATGGTCTTCCACCACATAATTATTTGGTTAACACAAATATTTGGCACACACCTTCCCTCCAATCATAACAGTTCTAGGAGTAACTTTAATATTTGGATTTCTTTTGATGCGATTGTACAATGTTATTATATGGAGACAATTCAGTAGTTGCCGCTTGTACTCATGAATCCGTTTAACCTGGAAACATAATGAACGAAAATAAGTCTGCATTGATTGAGATAAAATTTATGGATGCACTTCGAAAATAAATTACCTGTATATCAAACATTGATGCAGGATTAACTTGTACATTATATTCCTTCTGGAGTGCTTGTGCCAATCTAAGCTTATTTTCTTGTTTCACTTTCTGAACAGCTCTTTGAAATGCAGGATCTTTGGCAAATTCTTTCAATTGCTGCAACTGGTCTAAGTGCACAATCCACTCTTCTCCAATTTTCTGGAAGCAAAAATAATGTAAATAAACAGTTCTCCTTTCTAATTAATGTACACTTTGTACTAACTTGTGCTACATTTACGGTTTCTAAAGAATCTATTGTCTTATTTTAACTGTATAACATACCAGAATAAGTTGTTATGCCACTAACAATAAAAAATTGTGTAATTATTAAAATTCCATTCTACTGTGAAGCTCATATAAGGGGCGTAAGCATCATAAATATAGAAGACAAAATATAATTAAGTATTTTTGACTATCAGATTGCAGACCATTTGGTAACTTAATTGAGGATAAAGATTCATTGTAACCAGCATGTGAAAGTGTAGGGCACAATTTGAACTAAACAGAGAAATATAACTTAAAGCTGTATACATTTAACACAAAAAAGGCAACATTATTTAATTTATTATATACAAATTATTGTCAATTGATTTTAATCATGTTTAGTTAAATTTTATTTCTCTCGTGATCAGTTTATAAGATATCTTACATCAGCAATAATGTCAGCTAGTCCAGGATTACATAATAGCAGCCATCTTCGGGGAGTTATACCATTAGTTTTGTTTTGGAACTTTTCTGGGTTCATTTCATAAAAATCACGGAATCTGAAAATTATGATTAAATTCATTTAAACATAAATGAAATCTTTAGTTATTTAAAAAGTTGTAATAAATAGTTAAATTAGGACAGAAAAGTAATATAATTATGAACATTTAAGATGAATAGGATTATTCTCAACTTAAAAGTATTAATTTAATTATATGTCCTAGAATTATAATGCATACATGTAGTATACGTTTAACACTCAGAGTCTCTTTATCTGTTTTTTTTAACTGAATATTGTTTTGCTATTATTCATAATGCCACCAAGGTTGGTCTTTCCATTTAATATACAGATTATTTCACTACTTTGATAAATTTTTGTTTGTTCTCTTTTTGTAATCAGATTTTGAAATTTTATGTTTCCCATATTATTCATCACCAGGTAAATCCAAATGATAATGGAAGAGGTAGCAATCAAAAGTTGTGTTTTACACTCAGGAAGATACCTCTGAACTTTACATTAATTTATTAATTTATGCAAGAGATACTAAAATTTATACAAATGAATCTACTTACACTTCATTCTTAATAATGTCAGAATGTATTTGAGCAACACCATTGACTGCATGAGATCCTACAATACATAGATGAGCCATATTTACTCTTTTTTCACCATGTTCTTCAATGAGAGACATACGACACATTCGATCCATGTCACCTGGATACCTCCTTTGTACTTCCTATGTAAACAAAGTAAACATGATCTAAAAATCAGTAATACAATGAAATAATTGATAAGAGAGATATTCAAACAGCTTTATCAGAGGGCAGGCATTTTAAAGTCTTCAAAATCAAAGCAGAAATTCACTGTTAAAATAATATTTTTGTAGTTTCTTAAAATTATGAAAGAAATAATTTCTTGTAAATTAATTCATGTTCTCATGCACATGAACACACTGTTAATATAACAGAACATTTGTGACTAAATTATTCTGCATATAAAAAAAAACAGAATACTGATCAAGAAGCTTATATAAAACTTCATTACCACTGTCCACTTAAACAATCAGACTTTAATTGCACACACAATCACTTATGAATGTATCTAATTCTGTGTAAATTGCAAGTTTTGATTTGCTCAATTTTAATTTAGAACTATATTATTTTAGCAACAAAATATTCACTACAGTATAGGAATAATCTATTCATGCCTGGAAATGCCTGTTGATGTTCCCTGAATTTCAGTACAGTTGATAGGAAATACAAAATGGAAGAGAGATTTATTATTATTTACTATTTAAAGTTGTGTGTTAAAGAAATGACTTGTAAAAGTATTTTTTATGATGAAGTTTCATCATAAATTAAACTAACCTCCAAATGCAGATGATTAATATGATAAATAATTTGCATGTGACGAGGTAAAATATTTTCCAGCAGACCAGTAGGCCAACGCTCCAAAGCTTCAGGTAAGACAGTGTGATTGGTGTAAGCACAAGATTTCACCACTATCTCCCATGCCTACAACAACAAATCCGTAATGTTTTAACTTATTTTTTTTATACAGAATAAATGTTTAAATCGCAGTTACCTTATCCCAAGTAAGTCCTTCTACATCCACTAAAATCCTCATAAGTTCAGGAATGGCCAATGAAGGATGAGTGTCATTTAATTGAATAGCTACTTTATCTGGAAATAGTTCAAAAGATGTCCTCACTGCATCCCGGCTGCCAAATTTTGATGACTTAAACCTCCTTATTATATCCTGTAAAAAGCATGTATGTACTTACTTTTGATTATACAAATTTCAAATAGGAACTGACATTAATTTGATTAATTTACTTGCAACGTTGCAGCACACATGAAATATTCTTGCTTTAATCTCAACTCCTTTCCTTCAAAGAAGTTGTCATTTGGATAAAGCACTCTTGAAATATTTTCAGCTATATTTCTGTCAATTACAGCTTGTATATAATCTCCATCATTGACTGAAATACAACATGTATGATTCAGACAGAGATTCCTTCTTTAGGAAACAAAAGACAAAGATAACGCATTACGGTACTTACAAAATTTGAGATTAAACTCTATTGGTGATTTAGCTGACCACAGTCTTAGCGTATTAACCACATTGTTACCATATCCTGGTACAGGGCTGTCATATGGCATTGCAAATACAACCTGTGAACAAATTAATATATTAATAGTCTTTACAGTATAATCATTTAGAAGACTTGATCAGTCATTTTTCAGAGAAATGTAAACAAATAAAGTTTACACACTTCATAACAATGTATCATTAAATTTATCTTATTGTAATAATTATAAAAATATATTTCAAAATGTACCTGAGTATTAACCCATTTCTTTCCTTGAGGGGTGTCTTCCACTCTGCCATAAAAATTAACAGGAAGCATAAATTCAGGACGGGCCTTTTCCCAAGGGTTGCCAAACCTCAACCAGTCATCAGGTTCCTCTGTCTACAAAGGAATAAAGATTTTGCATTAAATGGTACATAATATTTAACTTTATTCAAAATTTAAAGAATGTTTCCTGGTAGTTCTTAACTTGAACAGTATAATTCTCTCTCTCTCAAACAATTAAGATAAATATTTAACATGATCTATGGTTTTAATTAAATAAACCACAAACTATTTAATATGCCTATCTGTTTATATCAATAAATTATTCATTTACAGTTGAAGATATAAAAATAAATTTATTGCATACCACGAAAGAAATTTTTTTATCGATAATCATATTTTTACCAACCTGTTCTCCATTCTTTATTTTCTGGGCGAATATGCCATATTCATAGCGGATCCCATACCCATATGCTGCTAATCCCAGAGTGGCCATTGAATCCAGAAAACATGCTGCAAGCCTACCTAATCCACCATTTCCTAGTCCAGCATCTTCCTCAAGTTCCTCCAACTCTTCTATATCTAAACCTAGCTAAAATGAGAAAATAAAGAAGTCATTGTAATCAAAATATAAAATTTATAACCTTTAGAAATATATTACAAATAGCCAAGGCATTGTAATTATTAGCAATACTATAATTATTTGCAATAACACTGATAACTATGTAATTGAAAAAGAAGATGAAGAAAATGATATGTAATTTTGTTGTTAGCAATCAAAATTTAAAAATCAATTACAAATGTTTTATTTCTAAAAAAGTTAATAGTTAACAAAAAACTTTATGCAATTTTAAGATAGTCAAGTGACTGCAAGTTTACAAAAATTTAAAAGTAAATACCAACAGGAATTCCTACCTGATACATAGCTTCATCACAAGCACCTTGGATACCCAGATTAATCATGGTATTTTGAAGAGAGCGTCCCATGTAATACTCCAATGACAAATAGTAAACTCGCTGAAAGTAAAAATAAGCAAATTAAATCGCACAAAAAGGGGGGGAACTAATTTTAGAAAACTGCCAAAATAACACACAATTAAAAGATTTAATAAATTAATTTAGAGAAACTGAAAATGGGTTATATGATTATTTACAAAAATTATATTATGTACATTTAGAAGTGTTGAGAAACCTGTGCAAATCAATAAAACATAACTAATTTATGTTAATTCCAAAGGTCCGATTTATACTTCACACGGACCTAAGATATTTGAAATACAGGGCCCTTTTTGTGTAACAGACTACACGAGGCTGATACAGAAATTGGCAACTCCCCTTTATTAGAATAGGAAGGGAATTGAAAAATGGGGATGTGGAAGGGACAGGAAGGCAGCCAATTGTTGACTAGGCCTCCCAGGCTATAGTTTAAGAATCCTACCCGGTGATTCACCAGAAAAAGATGCAGAGAAAACCCTTGAAAATCAGGTAGGTCAGGGAACTTGTCTCACTCACTTCTGAATGACGGAAAAGAAGTTTGCTGTGGGTTCACAGCATTCCCCTCTCCATGTCTCAGATGGTTTTAGGTGGCAACAGCCAATATTCGGCAGACAACTCTTACCATATGCCCAAGGTCTGAGACCCTAAAACATACACCTCCCCATGAGAGCTATAGCTTGTGGAGCTAATACCAAAACCTGGACCTGTGTATTCCATAAACATAATAGTAATAATATATTTTTGATATAAATAGATCAATAAAATAGCTGGAATCACACAAATCACAGTAAAGAGTAGAAATAAAGACTTTTGCATTTATAAGGGCACATTTGCACTTTAATAAAAAAACTAGCACCAAGGAAAATTTCATTCATTGAAAAGGGGGGGGGTTGTGGAAGGTAGAGCAAGGGTTGACCAGGACCCCCATGCTGTAGTTTAAGGTTCCTACCCAGTATTAACTAGTAATTATCACCAAGTATTCTTACTCAGACCATCTCAATATGACTCGCACCAACTATATTATTATCATTGCGGAAAAATTCGATCAATGTGACGACTTTTCATTGCACACAATTGAATTCTAATAAAAACCAGTTAATGCTAGTCTTGAAATACTCAAGTAGGTATTTATCCAAGAGTCAGAAACAATATTAAACAACCATATATTCGCATAAATACAATGCTAGAGAGACTGAGAACAATATGGTTAGCCATTATCAATTGGGACCAATTTAGAAGACACTTGGGAATATCCTGGCCGAGACATCACGACCTTGCCCAGTTCGCAATCTAAAAGTAAATTCCATCTGCATATACAAATATAATGATAAATATAGAAGGATAAAAAATATTAAGAATACAATAACAGAAACTGCAAAAAGTTTATAAATCTTGATTACACAATACGAACATTTTCGGTGCCTGTAATGCGTAACATTTGCGAACTTTAGTTATGAAGTTCCACTTTACTTAAGTTGCTATATGAACAAGAACACTTACGCCAAATAATAAATCGCTTACAGGGTAATCCACTCTTTATAACATAATCAACATACAATATTATGTATTAACGTAATGTTTTGGTCTATATAAGAACCTGTAAACTATCTATAAGGTTGATAACTTGATGATATATAAGAATAATCCTGAGACACAACGGGGTCAAAATGATTTTTGAAAAAGAGCGGGCCGATGTAGAAATTGATAAAACAAGCTGTGTGAGAGGTATTAACGAAAGTCTCGTTATTTAAAAAGGCCCATGTATGCCATTTCAAATCAAAAATAATTTTGTTAATATCACACACACGGCTTGTTTTATTCTAATTCAACATCGAACCGCCCTTTTTGAAAAGCCCGTTATTTCCCAAACAGCATTTTTTTATATACAAATAGACTACTCAATCAATGGTTTGAAAATGACGAGGATGACATTTCTAAATCATACTTAATTCTTTTCACAATGGTGAATGGAATAATAAATTTTCCCCTCATTTCCGTTGTCTATGAAATGGAATAATTATAACGAGGAAAGTATCACGTAAAAGCAAAGTTCAAAGCTACTTTAAAAACAGAAATATGTTACTCTGAAAGTAAACAAAAAATCAGACCTGCGTCCTTATATACCATCCGAGACATGCGGTTGTATCTGATTTCATTTCTTTACTCAGTTTCTAAACATACCCCTTCAATTTTTCATTGATAGAAAGTCTATATAACAAATCAATAATGAAGTAAAGAAATAATTCATTGTCTATTTAATTTTCATCTAATACAGATGTTTTTCATATAGCCTATCGTTTTCAGGAAAAACCCACAAATTATTTGTTCCTACATATTTACTAGTACTTGGTCTTTCCCAGCAGTTATTATGTGGGTCACATTTATTTCACACGGACTGTCCACATTAAAGCCAATAATAGAACTTCCAATATTTCTGGAGATGGTATAATATTATAAACTAAAATTCAACGAGGTTGAGAGAAAGGACACCTGTAGACAGAAAATTACGTAACATAAATAAAATAGGATTCAGTTAAGAAAGAAATGTTCCTAGAGTGCACAAAAAAAAAGCAGTCTCACGCCGGAAAAGGATAACAGAAATGCAATTCACATTCATTCCCTTTGAGGGAGCAATCTTACTGTACATTGCATAACGTAAACGCATACCTAGGACATTGCAGAGAAAGCTCGTACTTCGTAAAAAGATTTTGTGACAGATCTACGCCATAAAGCTAATGTCTAAGCGAGCAACTGAGAAACCGAGCCAAGCAAGTTATATAAACTTCTTGTCTGCATTTTAAGCAGTTACGGCAAACAGTGTCTTGAGATCCAGTTGGGAAGGATTTTTATTGTGCGGCAGAATAAAACGAAACTAAGATCTCAGAAAACTGAATTCCAGGGACGCAGCCTATGCTAGCGAAAAGGACAAATAGTCTTTCACTAACCCATTGGGAGGAGTTGGGAGGAAGTGGGCGAGAAGCCCTAGATTCAGATTAGATTCACTGACAGGAACATTCACACAAAGCATTTGTGACTCAATGTTGGAACGGCTTTTTCCAAAAAAAATTAATTGGTGGAATGATTTTGCCTGGTGATGAATAATATTTTTCTCTGTAGTCTCTTTATTACTTCTTCCTCGCTCCATGAATGTTTATGAGATTCTCCAACCAAAGGCCGTTGCTACATACACTTTGAGTTATTGATCGAAATTTTTTGATCTGGTTAGTATGTGCATCCCATTAACATTTTCCAGCCAATATTTTGTCTTGCGGCATATCCAATACACTTCCTCACGAGAGGTCCTTTTTTTGTATGGCTTTGCTTTTGCAGACCGAATTAAACAGACTTGTTCAAGGCCCGCAGACCGATAGAGTATCTTATCCTCACTGACATTTATGTTGCACGAGGATAATTTAGACAGTTATGGATTTATCATGATTTGCCTTAAAATCGTATTGCAGCCAGCAGACTGAAATCAACACGTGAAACACAGATAAGAGAGCATGATCGATATTAAAATAATTATGATCGTTCTGCTATCCGCTACCGAGAACTGAACTTCGCTTCAGTAGGCTTATTAAGTGAACACATTTGCATTGTGTGTTTAAATCCAGGCATTTTTTTCCAAATTGATATATCTTTCGTTTGCATAAGGTCACAAAATTAGAACTGCATCGCGTTAAGTACTGCTGCTCTAACACTTGAAGGAAAATAGACGAGCCGTGCCAACAATTGAGGTGTCACTGGCATTGCTCCAAAGTCGACGAAAATTCGACAGACGCCGTTTAGAGAACACAGCATACGATCATTCACATTCAAATAAGAAGTCAAGTCAATCGAAGACGTCGGCCAAAGATCTCAAATAATATGCTCATTTCACTCATCCAGAAGATTTTTACTAAGTTAAAATAACGCAAAATTTCGTAATATAAGTTACTGTGAATACGAGATTCTAATGCTAGATCCTGTCCATCGCCTGCCAATATTTATCAAGAAGCAACACACATAAAGTAAGTGGTACTTCCTTATAACGTCCAGGAATTAGGATTTATTCACCTTCTTCAGGTGGTGAAGAAACTATCAATTTACAAATGGAGAAGAACTACCCTAAACTAGCTCAGAGCATTCAGACTGTTTGACTAGTAAAATGCTAATCGTTATTGTGTGGAATCAATTTCGAGCAAAAACTTTGTTCGTGGATGCAGTTTACGGCAGTTTTTTGCTATTGACCCTCCAATATCGACGCAAGTGGAAAATAAAGTAAAAATCTAGTGACGCTAGTCTTCACTGAAGACCCGACTGGCTGGAAAAATCTTGACCTACGATAACGAATGTTGCATTACAGACAGACATGACGCACTGCATTCGTACGAGACATTTGTTAAGTAACAGCAAAATGATAAGCTTTGCCTAACAAACATTTTAAGTCGTCGAGGAGGAATGGTTGCATCAAAGGATCATTGACTATTTCTGGGTATAAGCAACTGTCAACGTATGACTACGCAGCTTCGTTATAACCAAAATGAATTATAATTAACTATGAAAAACTGTAAATACTAAAGACAATAATTATTATAATTACACAAAATAGCCAAATACAAATAAAAATAAGTGATAAAATGAATACTCCACAACGTTTCAGCAATCCTTAACACAGACGTTCTATATTTGATGTTTAAAAAATAATGAGAAGCTACCAGTTGCAAAAAAAGTAGAGCTGAAGTAAAGATAAATAATCGATAACTAGCAACAAAATACAGTGGTAACTAAATGTTTCTTTTTTTATTTAACATAAATTGCGATCTCTCAATGAAAATACATAAATCAATTATTATGAAGCGATTTGGTATTATTCAGTATTATTATCAGTGTGCCAAAATATTAATAAAATATTTAAAATGTTGATAAACGGAACAGAAACGAAGAGAGATAAAACATACAATTGAGTCTAAATTTTCCTATTATAACAATTGTTGATTATCAGAAACATTTATGATGCATAAGAAAAATGTATTAGTTTTGAGGAAAGCCTCCAAGACAATTATATTTTGAACAATATATTTTTATAATCTATTTTTAAAATGAAGATTTATAACGGAAGGAAATTATTAATAATAAAATTTTAATTGGTACCAAAATTTTCTGCATATTATTTTCCTCTTCAGTATGTGGACTGACCTCTGGGTCAGTTTTTCTTTCAGTTAGATCACAATCTGAAGAAGGTTCAAGTATGTAACAAAACTTTAAATAAAAATTATATGATTAATAATTTTTAATTATAAAAATCTGTTAATGATCGTTTAACACATCTTATATTTAATAATAATCATAGAAAAAAATGTCCTGAGAAAATTGAGTAAAATTCCCGAGTTTCTGTAATTTTCGTCAATTTGTAGCACACGAGTTCCTTGGAACCAAAGATATAACAGTATAACAGAGAGAGTTGCCTACACTAAGTCGTTAGTTTTCTTTTTGTGTGTTTTAATCGAGTCTGGTTGAGTGCCAGAATCACAAGGGCAACCAGAAAGTCCACTGAACTACAAATCCGTACAAAAGCAAACTAGCCAGACGATAATGCCATTTGTTAAGATGTAAAAAATATTCGTAATATTTCCTCTTGAGAAGGTGGGACCGGAAAGAGACGAAAAATAATAGATGGGTATGTCCATTGATTTATCATTATCGGGTGTCATTGAATCAAAAACTAGATATTGTCTATACTTCCAGGAATAAAACCAAAAACATCGAGGCTCAACCAGTAGACCTCGGAACTCAATGGTTCGAAATTCTAATTAATACTGACAGAAATAAATGATATTATTAAATTACAATTAATGAGAGCGAGACGGGTTACATTGACAAAATTTCTGAAATGGTCAAGAAAGTATAGAACTAAATTATTTAAGACTTATAGTTATTGTCCAAACGACAGGGGTTCGGGAATACAATGTTTACTCATAGCAGGTAGGTAGGTTCAGTCTGAAATAAACTGATTCGAGTTAGTATCTAGAATCTATAGAAATAAGCGTAAAGACGGTAATTGATAGCATGTAATGTTTCCTCATATTTAAATATACATTCGTAAGCTTGGGAGTTAACTCTAGGCTTCAAATCCAAATCAGACTGTAGTTTCACGTGGGACAGAATGAAAGGACAATACGATTACATTAGCGAAAGCGCACACTTTCTGATAAACCCAATGCCCTGGGAAGCAACTGAATAAGAGTTTATCGAAGGCTGTTACACAATGTCACGTCGACTGCTTGCCTCAATGCGCGATAACGGGGATTAGGAATTGAGAAGACGATGGATGACTTCGCTGAATGTCTATCAATCGTGTTAGTACGATGAAATGGTGAGTTAACTATGAATATGGAAAACAGATTGAAGACCCATAATAAAGAGTGTCATCGGGTCAATATTCTAACCCATCAGAAAACGAGACGACGGTTGAGAGTAATTTTATTTCCAGAATTTTAATCACACGACTATAATTTATTTACAAGCTGTCTAAGGTCTATTATTTTGAATCATTATTATAATTTCCGGTAAAAGTACAAAATTAACAACATAGAAAACTCAAAATAATCCTCGCTGATCCTTTCCGAGGCCCCACCCATCCAGTTGTATGCCACGAAAACCAAGACGTCGCTACCCAGAGTTAACACAGCTGCAGAAATGGCAAGGACGAAATCGATCGACCTCTCAGAACAGGAAGGACGACCCAGCCACACCATCGTCCAGCAGGATAGATTTAGGACCAATGACAGTTGACAGAGATGCTGGAACGCTTTTATATGGATACATCGTGTACGAAATGACGCGGGTACTAACTAACTCAGTTTATTATTGCTCCCATTTGTTTTAACATCTGCCAATAACTTCTAATGGCCAATTTGCAAGGACGGCTCAAAAAATACAGTACAATGCATTCCTCTATTAGTGCATCAAAAAAAAAAGAAAAATAATTATATAGCTTCGATGGTGTTGATTTCCGTGAAACATTGAAAATAGGTTGCAGACTTTCCTAGGAACATTGTAGAGTCTACGGAGCTTTTTATTCTCTTCAGCCGAATAAAAAAAAACATATAGATGTAAAGGAAAATTAGCCCACGGACTCAAATAGTCTAACATTTTAATTCATCATATTGTATTTATCAAATAAAGTTTCCACTAGAGCTGTGTCAATATACACTTCTAGCATCACAGCACTTTGGAGTGTATATTGACGCGACTCCATCGTAACTTCAATGTTTTATTTGTATTTTTTTTTTACGAATCAACTATTTTATACCATTTCGGTATAATATTTAAGCGACAGATGATTATGGTCTTAACGATATATCTTTAATGATATAAAGGATATTTGACTGATATTACTGAATTATTGTCTTACTTGTTGACCAGAATAAAGCTTTCCTTTGAGTCTAAGAGTATCTTCAGAGAGATAACGCAATACAAGTTTTTGGTACTTAGGATTCATGCCTGTGTCTTGGCGTATTTAAGGAAACGCCAGCGTTTCTCCTGTCCCAAGGATGTCACCGAGCCTAGCGCTTGTGCTTTAATCGCCTTTCTACAGCGCCTTAATTTAATTTATTTTGAGACGGGATTCTTTTAGCAACAGTAATTACTTTAATGGCTGAAATGATATTGTTAACGACGATATTCCCAAGGTGGAGGCCACAAAGGAGCGAGTTGTGTGGGCACAGCTCTCCTATAAATAGGTCGTGGTGAAGTTGGGTAACAGCTGAGCCCGCTTAGCAGCAAGAGTCGTAAATCGCAATCGTGACGTGTATTATTGCCTCCGAGAGTCAATACACTCGGCCAGTTAATAATGACTCACTTTCAGGAAGGAACAGACTCGAGTCTGCTGATAACAGATAACGCGTCACCTCTGCTCCGCACTTGTCCTTTTTGCGAGCTAAAATTAATCTTTGACCTATGGAGACTTTTCGTCCGGGTTCGAGCTGAAGAGTTCTATTCCAGATGCCTCCAACTCCCTGATCAGTTACAAACCGACTTTAACAAAATTTCTGTTCACTTTGCAAAATGATTACACATACCTATTATTGATCAACAATTCATTTATGTATAAGAACCATGTTTGTTATAATGATCTCAAATTTTTCATAAAATATTTGATTATACGAGGGCGTGCTGAAAAATGTCTCCCAATGTTTTTGGTGACGAACACCTTACTCCCAATGAGAGATCAGTTTGTTGATAGTCTTGATACAGTCACTGTAGAATGTTCGACTTTGTTGTCATGCTTACGCCGCTTCATCACTATCAAATTGAACTACTCGAATATGTTCTTTTACGTTTTAGAAACAGATGAAAATCAGATGTCGCAGCGTTCTTGTGTGGTCTGGCATTGTGGAAGATGTGTTCCGTGTGTCAATGAGCTCTTCGAATTCATGCATTCAATTTTCTGATAGTCTCGCTATTTCTTTCATTCTTCTATGGATTTCAATTGGAGATGCGTTTTTTGTGGTTAGAAACTAAATTGCAGCACGCTGTTTCTCACGCACCGCCATTTTACACGCTACAATTCGGAGCCCACTAGGGGTAGAGGGTTGCAACCTGAGTCGGCGAAGGGGAAAGTCAACCGAATTATATGTATGACATGTGATACCTTAACCGATATTGAGAACAATATAAAAGAAAATCGGGGGTATTACTTTTCATTTACATGCTCAAGAAGTCTGTGAATGAACTACCGTGACGCATCATTGGGTACGGTCGCAATTTATAAGACTTCCCCTCCAATAAGGCATATAATTAATGTTCCAGGATTTCCTCATACTTCTTGTGTCTTGAATTCTTAAAAATAGTGAATTTTTACATTTTAGGATCAAATTAGCTTTGCAGATCTAATGAGATATTTCTCGGGGATATTTAATAGATGTTCTAATTACGGTAATTGTTAAATAGAGTAATTAAAGTGTCTGCAAATAACCAATATTAATACAAGTTGCTTGGGCTCTGGCAGAAGAAAAGGTACGCCCGGTTTCTAGTAAGGAAAGATATATGCGTTAAGCTGAAACAGCTGGGAATTAATTCAAGGCCGCTTCCGAAGTGTTAGGAGGACAAAATTTCAATCAGCCTTTACTGACTGCTCAGATCTAGTTCGTGAAATGTCAGACATGTTTATTTAAATATGAACAATATTTGTAAATATAGCGTTTTTAAACAAACGTGTTAATATAAAATTAATTAAAAAACAAAACAGCCTTTTATTTTACAAGCTTTAAACCAGTACAACATATTTCGAAACAGTTTCAGGTGATTAGAAATTTGAATTGGTGCTAGGAACAGTTGCATACAGTTTGAAATAGAACTGGTAGACAAAAAAAACTGAAACCAGTACTTTGGGGGGGAAGGTGGGGGGAGAAGTAAATTTCGTTGTAAATGACACTGCCATTGATTGTCGACAAGATTTCCGAACGTATTAAATACTAACAAAATTGGAGTAAAAGCTTCTTGACCAAACGTAGTCATTTTGGTCAAATTTATCTTTATCAATTGTAACAATAATCGAATGTGCATTAATATTTGTTTTTTGGTCATCCTTAGTTTGATATTAAGTTAGCTATTTCAAAATTCTCAAACTTTTCACTATTTATTGTTGTATCAGCATTTTTATATTCATACTGTTTCTGTAACTTCTCTTTTTTGTGAAAGATTAAGTTTTAACATTAATAATGATAAAAAAGTTTAAACGATTTATTTATATAAAATTGTTTTAGTCATTTTTATATATTTGGGGGGGGGGGGTTAATAGGGTACATGAGGGTGATCCTGAAGCAGGTAACTCCCCTTTAATAGCATAGGAAGGTAATTGAAAAGGGGGGATGCGGAAGGTAGAGCAAGGTAGCCAAATATAACAATTAAAGTAGTTATCGATTTTTACCAATTTATAGATCATAAAGAAGAAGTACATGCAGAAATTCAAATACATCATATCCTAGATTTAAGGGAAGTAAGAAAGTTGACTATTCTATAAATAAGAATTCTCTTAGACAAAATGAAAGAGCGAGAAACACTCAGACTACGATGAACACCTGCGCGGTCCGAAGAAAAACGATTACTTTAGTTTTGAAATTAAATGAGAATGGTTAGTCGGTTATTCTACTGATGGAGGAAGAAAAACAAAGGTCAACAATGAACAAGGAAAACGGTAGAAGAGAGAAAATCAACAAAATTGATCAGATTTACCTCCTTTTATCTTTGTATTAAGACAGTCTAAAACCCGATGAACACTTACAAGTAATATTTGATGATAATCAGTAATGTAATACAAAATCGCTAGTAGTCCAGCCTGCAATCAACAAATAGGAGCTAAAGGACCGACGAGTGCAAATCATTCCATACAGCAATCACACGAGGGTCGATTAAAAGTAATGCATCCTGTGTCATAAAAGGTGTAATAATGAACAATATAACATCGGAATCAGTAGAGATCATAACCTGAACTGCCCTCTACATAACACTACCGATAAACATTGTCACTATGTACTTTTATATATTTGCGCCATCGTTTATCCAGGTATCAAAAGAATTCAGGGTTTTATTTCTTGGCCCATTATGGTGAAATACCAAGTCACATTATTCCTTGGGTATGTGAAGAAGTTTGGTAACGGAGAAACGGGCATTGTACAGTACATAAATCCGCCCAACATCTGTCCGAGATGCCAATTGAGGACGTGCTGATGAAGTGATTCGAGGAGGCAGACGTTAGAGTTTACGACGTTGCTTCTCTTTTTGAAAGTTTCATACGGCTCTGCCCAATGAATAATTTCAGACTTGGGATATCACAAAAAATCATGGGTCAAGAAGCTAACACTGAATTTTTAAATAAAATCGTTTATGATGACTGGGTTCAACGATGGTGAAAACGTTTACAAATACATAGTCATTATGTTGAATGTTAGTGTTGTGCAGAGGACAGTTCGGGATATGAACTGTACTAATTCCGATGTTTAATATTGAATTATTTATGACGCATTATACACCCGTGTATAATGGAGGGAACAATAAACTGTTACAAGATAATTTGACAAATAAAAGTATCTGACTTTCAGACCTATATGAAACATAATGAAACTGGTCAAAATAATTAGTAGTTTGATTATTTTAAAATCAACTACGATTTTAACATATCAAATGAAAAGAAAAAGTTCCGTTGATATGAGGTGGTCGTCGTCTTGTCTGATGCAACCTTCCATGCTAACATATCTTGCTCAAGCCTTTTCATTTCCGCATAACTAGCACTTCCCACATCACCCTAATCTGCTTTGCATATTCCATCCTTCCTCCCTCTTCTGTTCTTCCCCACACACTTCCCTCTAATCCTAATTTTACAAGACCCTCATGTCTCAAACCGTGGCCTATTAACCTATCCCTTCTCTTGGTCAAGGTCCTCCACATTGTTCGCTTTCCCCCTATTCTGTTTGTAACTTCATCGTTAGTGATTCTATCCACTCATCTGATTTTAAGCATTCGCCTACAGCACCTCATTTCAAAGGCTTCCATTCTTTTTCTTTCCACAACTCCTATCGTCCACGATTCTCACCCATACAATGCCACACTCCATACGAACATTTCATATAGAACTCTTCTCCATGATTACGTTCATGCCATTTATTATGGTTTCTAAGTCTTCTTCTGACTCCCCTTATACTACAATATCATCGGCAAAGCGTAGGGTTTTTATTTCCTCTCCTTGCAGTACGATTCCTTTTCCATATTCCCTTTCAACTTTCTTCATCGCCTATTCTACATATAAGTTAAACAGCATGGGCGACAGACTGCATCCTTGTCTTACTCTTTTCTTGATTACGGCTTTCTTTTCTTAATCTTCTATTCTAATTACTGCTTCCTGTCCTTTCTCGATATTTTATTCCAGTGCTCTTCAAATCTTTAATAGTGTGTTCCAGTTCACATTATCAAACGCTTTTTCTAAATCTACATGAACGTAGGTCGTTTTTTTTCTTATTCTATGGTCACCTTAAAAACTTTAACCGAACTTGATAGTTAAAATAAATTAAAGAGAAGCACACAGTTTAGGATGTATTTAAGAGAATCATCCAATTTGACATGCATATATTTTAAAAAATAAACAAATAATTAATGTTAATTTTTAAATAAAGGAAAATATACAAAGTTCTTTTGCATAATTCAAATGTACTCCATATTTTCCTCTTGAGCTGCACGGCATATGTCTATGCGGCATTCATCTTCGTCCCACACTCTGGAGGAAATGTACAAGTTACTGCCTCTAGGGCTATTGCTACGAGGTTCCGCAGTTATACCATTGTTGCTAGGAGTGGAGGCACAAACTGAGTATTGTATAGTCCCCACGGGGAAAATAACACCTGCAGTGAGGTCTGGTGACCTTCGAGGCATTTAAATTGAAATATTTTGTCGAGTACGGCCGATCCATCGTCGAGGAAGACTATCATTTGAAAATTACGCGAAGCTCGAGTTTCCTTATTAGCAGTACGTTGTTCAAGCACACCGGGTTAAAGCTGAATCGTTATGAAGTTTTGAAATCGGATGATTATTTTTCAAATACCTTGTATTTTAAAAATGCAGCAAGTTATTCGACGTCACAGTTAACATTCATCGTTCTTTCCTTACAAATTATGATTTCAATTGGACCAACCATTACTCGATCAGCTCGTACTCGTGATGAGCCAATGTTCATTTTATCTGGCGAACGCCAAGAGGCGGGTAAAATATGTTATTTGTTAAGGACGGCTGCAGATAACCCTGAACGTGGATGCTTAACCCTAAACGAAAAGAGTATATTTTGGTCGGATTGAGCAAGACTGTCTCTCCTTTGTATAGCTCAAGCATCTGATTGAATGTGGTAAATATATCGCGCGTTCGAGTACAGAATGGCAAAGAAAATCATAGCACTTTGCGATACAGACGAGTAACACTACGAGTTATCAGCTAATAAGTTCATAATATTTTTACAACCTGAAATCGAAAATTTCGTAAAGATTTCTGTATTAACGAAATGGTGAGTAATGAGATACAATTAGACATTTGGGAAAGTTGCCATCCTATGAACTCATTTTTGACGCAGAACCCAAGTACGTTAATGCAATGTTAACTGGAAGCAGAGTAATGATTAAAATTTGCGATTCATTTTATATTCCAAATTAAGACAGTTGGTATGGTCTCGTGTATTAAATAACGGATCCCACAGCAAACTCGTCTCCCGCTGAGAATAGTACCCGACCTACCAGATGCAGGTTTTGTTGGGTTACCCTGCATCTCTTTTAGGTGAAACAACGGGTAAGATTCTTACATTATAGCCTGGGGGCCTTAGGAAACTCTTGGCTACCTTACTCTACCTTCCACATCCCTCGCCCCTTTTCTATTTCCTTCCTATACCATTAAAGGGGAGTTGATGGTTTCAGGATCACCCTCATGTAGCCTGTCATCCAAAAAAATTCTTCTGACTACGAAACTAAGACTCATTCATAAAATATTTAGCACTTTGAATTAATTATGTATAATGACCTCAAAGTTATTTAGCAGTCCAGAGAAAAAACGTTCAATATTTCTTTTGTAAAGTAATAGAACCTCTGTATGTAAAAAAATCTTGTCTTGGAACTTTCGCCAATTTGTTAAACTGGCGGACTGTAATTTAATGGCACAGCATATATCTAAATCGGGTCTGCCCATAATTTTATTGAAAACGAAGAAAATAAGCGAAACAAACACTCTGAATAGAAAAAAAACTTAGTTTATTCATACAGGTGCAAGGTTAATTTAGCTCTCCGTTTAGTCCTATCTTCAGAAATTATTTTTTCCCCTTGCAATCGTCGATATAACTAAACTTGGACTATTATTTATTTGTCTGCATTAATAATGCCATTTAGAAATCGATTCGCCTTATCCAGTTCGCATTCCTCCTGAGAACCGTTCCAAATATGGAATTCATTGATTCCATCCTTTTCCAGCACCACATTTCCACAACACAGCTTTCAAGCTGTTTTATCTTCTATACTATTTATCTGAGCGTCCACGTACCCCATCCGTAAAGGGAAATACTCTAAGCAAGTCAAGTTTTCAAGGAATGCTTGTTAGCAATTATCTTTTCCTCGGCCGTTGTTTCCTCGACTTCTTTACCGCACAAACAGTCATTGGTTGTCAGACTTCTTAATTACTCACAAGTGTAGGAAAATAATACTTTAAATAAAGTGTTATATTTTCATAGTTCTTCAAATTTACTTATAATAATAGTAATCAGGGATCAGGAACTGTAACACAGGGAAATAATGTGAAGTTTGTAAAAACACAAATTTAAATTAAATAATTCTTGCTATCGGATGAAATCCTCCCATATCTTCAGTAAATAAAATTCTTCGTAATTGTAACACGAAATAAAATCAGTTTATTTGAATTGAGTATTCAAGGCATGTCGTAAGTAGTACCGTATATTTTCACTGCTTGTACCTGCTACTGTGTTTATCGTGACTAATAATTTTATCACTTCCAAGTAGTTCTGTGTCAACATATGTTGCGGTGGAAGGAGTTTCCCAGCCCGTTTTTGTGAAGCAATTTTCGTTCTTCCCTCAAAAAGCTAGGCAATATTAATCCCGCGCCAGAAGTTTGTTTCATTTGGCCCCCTTCCCTAGAAGAGGCCAAACATTACATTCACGTTTGAATGGTTAAGCTCGAGACAAAGAAGCTACCATTAACGGTTCACTGATTGAGCATATATACCAGGGTTGGCCAACCTTTTTGATACAGCACCAATTTTTTGAGACTAGTTCAGATGCGCCAAATGACTCTGGACTTATGTTGTAGACAGCGAGAGCGAGATCAGCCTGGAACTTTGAATTGTCTGTTCTCTCCGTTTACCAGAGAAACTGTAATTAAATTCTTTTATTTCTGACTTTAGGGAATTCATTACATTTAGTTGTGGTATTATTTATAATGCATGTCTAACTGTACAGAAATTTTGAACAATGTAAAGGGACTTCTCGACCGAAATACAAACAGGCTCGAGAATGCAATTCGCCACATTTAATCGTCCAAAGCGCCACGTTCGGCGCATGTGCCACGTTTTGCCACCTCTGGCATACACAGTACGTACAAGGTGGAAAGAGAGGCAAGAAAAAAAGCAGGATCTAACAGGCAGCCGTGAGGAAACCTACCCCCTACACCCCGCAGGTCAGGTATAGATTTCCAACTCCCATTCAGCTCTCGAGTTACTGAAGTCAACAAATTCCACTCTTGGCACATATATTCGAGCTAACTACAGAAGAGTAATCCACCTGGGTCTTGATGGCACACATCACTTTATCGAAAGACTTCGACGCGTAACCCACCATATATAATGTCGTACTCGTCAAATCGGGCAAATACAGTTGAAGTTGGTTCGAACACATTACGACTACTGAATGCCTGTATTCATTAAGAACAATAAAAAAACTGTAGGGCATTAAAGAGACAGCGTCTGACCAACATGCATGACAGTTGAAAAGCGTAAACCTTATTTGATACATTAATCTCAATATTAATTTCTCTCCGTGTGTTATGTAACCTCTGTGGCCAACAATTCCATCATGTTAACGCGAACTAAAATAAAATAATCAACGTTTGCTGTAGAACTAAGTGACTACGATTAAGGATATTTGTACAATTTTCTAAGTAAGTTAGGTAACAGCGAAAGTTTGATTTAGTGATGTAGATTTTAGTCACATTCCTATTTCTGATGCACCAGATTATAAGTCTGCAACGTCGAAATGGTTACTTTTAGGTCTCGTCTAAAAATAATGTTAATAGTTGTATTTATCACAATCCATTGAATTAGAAATGAATAAACCATCCAAATATATCGAAAATATATTTTTCTCAAAATAAAAATTGAAAACGCAAATTTTAATAATGTATTGGTATTTTGATATATAAGTTGTTAGAAATGTTAAACAAATTTTGAATACTTTAATTATAAATATCACGTTGTTGACACAAGCGTGTTCTTGTACAAGGAAAGAAGAAGATTGTACTTGTCTCAAACATACAAACGTAACTTCTGCTTTTGGGACTTTTGTCTCCTGTGCTGGAAGAAACAGAGTCCATGTGGCGATTTGAACAACTTAAAGAAAGATAGTTTAACATGTTAAGATTTGGTTGTCAGACTATCAAATGATAGTTTAACATGTTAAGATTTTTTAAAGTTCTCGAAGACGAATTGTATTGGACTTGTCCACTTGTCTAAACACAGAACCCTAAGCAAAAGTACAGTTAACGAGATTCTACATGGCGTGTTTACATGCGCAGTAGGGAAAAGAGAAGAGGAAGGTAGTATTGTCGTTTGAGGAGGTACTACCTCTCCAAGTGGCCTGCCTTAACGCTATTATTGTTAAAAATATTAATGGTATTCAAACGAACGGCATATGGAGACTGCGATCCACATCTTTTTAACGCACGCTATAATTATCAACCATTACATTTTAAGGATGCGTTTCTTGACGTACAACAATCCTGAACTGACAGAAATATATTTCCTAACGCCAATATTTTCAGAATTAAGAAGATTAAGAAGTAAGTACGATTCGAAAAGAAGCTAAAGTAAAATAGGACGAATCACATGAAACTAAAAAACAAACGTGAGCAACCAATTTCAATGAAAATCCGAAAGAACAAACGATCCGGATATTTTGTAGCATCTCAACACTCGTCGCAAGAATTTGAATGATCATAATAATCTTTACCATAAGACACGAGATCACTCGAACGTGAAGTTTAGTTTCCGGTAGAATTTAAACATCAAATAATAAGCTAAAATGATTTTCACAAACTTAGAATCATGAAGATTAAACAGTCTTCACGGACTGAACAAATCTTGTGTCACGCTAATTTCGGATCAAATTCACAAGCTTATCGCGTAGCGCTTAATTTTTGTTATATAATTTTTATACACTGTTTTTAACCCACAAGTGGGCCGCTTAAGAGATAAATATTTGTCTTTATCAACAGCGTAACAATACTTAGCACGTTGATGGGGATTTTGACGGTTCCTTTTCGTAGGCTAAATCATTGACGGTAAGGATTAGAAAAAATACGAATACATGGTTCAAATGAGAGTTAAAATAAAAAAAATTCCATCGGCCATGAAACTCTGGAACGGCAAGTAGACGTCGATAGCAAAACATAAAATTATAGTAGCCGAATTTAGTCACAAGGGTTGGATCCTGGAAGTCACACTTGCAAGGCTAAAATGCGACAAAAAATTCTAGAGTCGAGTACCTCTCGTCTAAAATAACAAAGGAGAGATTAATTACACTAAATAAAAGAAAGCTTGAGATTCTTGGTAATGATTATTCAAACGAGGCGTGTTCGCGATAAAGAACAGAGAGAAAGTGGGACAAGTCATGCATTAGATTCTTATGCAGCATATTCCAGAGGCATTGGTAAAACTTGGAAGTTCCAAATCAGTGTGACCATTTTGATCTTCAATAGCAGAGCGTCATCTCGACGACTCGCCGTTTTAATATTACCAATTATTAATCATTTTAGCTATATTCAGCTATTCAATTATTTATTTTCCAATAGTTAACAATCGCAGGCAGGGTACACGTTGCAACTCCCATGTGACCATTCCTGGGCAAATAATATTCTTAATATCTTCCTGTCAAAATAATTCTTCATACAGTATATTATGATTCTACAATTCTACACATACAGTATATTACGGTATTGTTTTGTCAACAGAAACAATTACTCTCTTGACGTTTTTATAACGTCAGATAGATACTTCCTTAAAACAGTTAATCGGATAATAAATCAACCACTTTCACCGTTTACATTAAATAATACACTTGTTATAAAAAATAAGAAAAATATTACTCTCGAGTTTCAATGGGAATTATAGACTAAAGATACCAGCAAATAAGTTTATATTACCTATTTATCTAATTGAGATAACTATGAAACAGAGAACTCAAACCGATATATAAATAAAAAGTTATTAGAAATAATTCATCATGGATAAAGGCATACAATATCAAAAGTCGGCCAAAATACAGAATAAATTAAATCAGTTTCATTAAAAAACTCCTTTCGAAGAATGGAATTCAATTTTCATAGTTTATGGGAAAAAAAGAAAAACCTGTCCCTCTACGCAGATTATTAATTTTCATTAATAGACAGAACTGAGATAAATTATATTATTAGATACTATTACAAAAATCCTGATTTTGATATTAAGTAACTAATTAATTGAAAACGCAAAAGTTGGAATCTCAGGTTACAATTACACATCCATATAAACTATAAACAATATTTAAAAAATTGACCAAATTGACCCTGACGATTTTTATTAATTAAAAAATTAGTAAAATGCACCTTTTTTTCGGTATGTCACACTTGGTAATTACTCATCATAATAGCAATGATAAAAAAAATTGCAAAAAATATAAGTTTTGTGGAACGGGGGAACGACAAAAAAGAGATCAACCATAGTCGACAGTCATTCGTTTTATTTTTTTGGCACTAAATGTCAAAACAAGACGAATATAGGTTATGCGTCTTAACTCAGAACAGACAAAAAGATTCAAACACTCACCTTGGGATCTTTCTCGTAATAATACTGTTGAGTTCGGATCCATCGAGACACTAAATTGTCTTTTACACAGTGGGCCAAAGCAAAGTAATAATCTCTTGGAGTTGAAACATTGCGATCTTTGACAAGTGTATAATGCAGATGTCGGTTAAATGACTTCTTAATAGTCGAGACTGTTTCAACTTGGGCTATTCCCCTGACGCTGATTTGTTTCCTTTTATCCAAGTCCGTCTGTGGAGCAGCCATTGCAAACAGTGAGCTTGCTGTCTAGCTAACAGCTGAAGTGCCCAAGCCGGTCACCTTCGCCAAGGTCGCACTTGCGCACTTCGCGCACAGATGTCGTCTGCTACTGAGCTAGACCGCCAAATTCAAACAGCCAACGTACACAAACATTTATGTGGTCGATCAAAAATAATTACAACTCTTTTACCAATTAGTATAAATTAATTATTCTAAACATTGATAGGACCTATATATAAGAAGCAAAGAAAAGTAAGTTGACAAAGTCAAAATAATTAATTTTGGATAGGAAAGAGACACATAAAGCTGGCATTTGAATTGGTCGACGACTGGCCGTCACTCAAAATGCAATCCTTCATCTCCTGACGAAAAGGGCGGTCGTATCTGAAAATTCTAATATCTACATTCCACAATTGTGACTTTAGTTTAGCCACCATCTTTCTTGCAAGCTTTCCTTTCCTTATCAATTGTGTTAATGATTTTAACAATGCCACATCCTTACTTACATTTATATGTATATATATATATAATAGTAAGTAAGGATGTGCGCTAAAATTATATCTTATACCTCTGAAAACTTGAGAAACTTCCCCATCCTGAATGGTGATGCCAAGCTTTAATTTCTAGCATGCCACACATTTTCATACCAATTGTTTTAATTATATATACATATTTTTTCAGACATCTTCAATAAGAAGGTCCCAGTTTCATTTAGGTCCTGTAAAACACAGTTTCATCTTCAAGTAGTTTACTTATGTAGGGGCTTAAAGACAAGCCCTTTTAATTCACTCTATAAGCAATATTTTTCTTCTATCATTAATGATTTTTCTGGGATCATGCTTGAGTCTAGGCACTGTTTATATTTTCACTATAGAATTATATTATATTTAAAAATAAAAGAATCCCTATTTCTCCTCAATTTGCTCATTTAAATGTATTTTTACATAAAGACAGATTAACATTCACTGGCCATCTTCTACATACACTTTAAACCTCATACAATACATTTTGATTACTGCAGTTGATGATAAAAGTTCTGTTGAGATATCAATTAATTATAGTCTACATTGTTACAGACTTTGTGAATTTTTAGTCAATGGCTCTTGTATTTGAATAATCATGGATGCTATTAATTATTTTAAAAAAATTAATCCTATTATCCTGAATTCATATTACATAAAATTATAACTCTTATATATAAATTAAAATGAGACAAATGATAGATTCATATATCTATTTTAAAAAGGAGAACACAGCTTTTCCATCCAGAATCCATCAAAAGAATACTAATCTGATTTATCATCAATTATAATTAGCATAATGAATTTCAAGCACTTTATAAAACTACGTTCATTGAATCCAAGTATACAAAAAATAATAAAATATCCTACATTGTTTTCAGATATTAATTATATAAAAATAAATAATAAGATAAAGTAGAATATAAATGTGATTGAAACTTTAAGCCAATGCAATTAAAAATAAGTATGAATCTCACCAATTACCAACTTCATAAATTTTCATCTTTTTACAAAATTATCAACTTAGTTTGGACTTCCTATGGTAGATTTGATTATAAAATGCAAAAGTTTTATACTTAAAATGTAATTTGGATTTAAAAACTATTTCTGAATGAAAAAGATAGTTGCCCTAAGAACCATTAATTTGATACTTTGGCCAAATGAAACATATTTTTGCAATAATTTAATGAATTACAACTAATGATGATGATGCTCAATACCATATTTGTCTTTTTTTATAGTCACACCAACATCAAGGGTCATTAGCAACTTTCTAATATTGTAACTAATTGGCTGTTAAGTCAAGTTTGCTAAATAAGGGAACATGAAAACAGACTGTAAACCAGGGACCTCTGCCATGTGAGGTAGTGGCGCTAGCCACTAGACCACCATGGCACCAATACCATGTTATTAAGATAGAATAACAACATTTTCTGAATATTTTCATAATTTAACTCCAATAATTAAGAACAATCAGATCATGGTAAACAATAGATATTTAATGTAGTTATGTGACATTTTTCCATCATATTCAATGATAATTTAATTTTTAGCACTTATAACAAAGAACTGCTGCTATTAAAAATATACTTAAAACAAAATACATGCACTACATAAAATATGGCAGATTGATTTTATATAACACTCCTTGAGACATTAAAACAGACTACAGAAATTAAAGATCAAGTCTAATGGCAAATTAAATGAATTAGGATACTGGAGTCTGTACAGACCAGGAATTGTGAATTAAGCATATTTACTTTGTGGAGGTCAATTTCTAGTGTGTGTCTATAATAATCCGTTTTCTGCAAATCACTTTGAATTGATTCACATCAAAATAATAATATGTAAAATTTTAGTCACTAACCATTTATTACAATCATTTTAAATGTGAGATCCTTAAAAATTCTGTTAGAGAATGCTGCACTTAGATACAGCTCTGCTGTACATACAGTTGAAGGCAAATTATATTAAAAGATTTAAAAACATAGTTTCATTGCCTTTAGGCTGAGCTTCAATTGAAGCATTTTTCTCCATTTCAAATTAAAATCATGTACCTTTGAATGATTTCTTTAATGTCCATTCTTCACCAATTCCTATACATCAGTTTCAGGTATACAGGGTGGATAGATCTCATATCGGGCCCTAGCATTGAACCAGAGTAGGTCAGTGATAAAGTAACTATCTGGTAAACAGGAGGTTACAAGTTTAATTTCCAGGTCTAGTAGGTTTCTCATGTTCTTCAAACTTCTGTATCATTGCTTTCAGGCAGAGCTTTTAATTGAAGCATTTCTTCTCTTTGAAATTAAAAGTTATAACAATACTTACCTCAATTTAATACTATATTCAATCATCAGATTCATTGCCAAAATGTCAATTTTCAAAACATTAAATATCAGGATCCCATTCCATTAATTCAGTTTTGTAGCCTTTAGGGCAGTTTGTTTGAAATAATTTCTTTCAGTCTTAAACATTAATTTTTCTAACTTATTTGTGTATTTGTCACAGAAATATGTATACAAAACTATGTAGCTATGAATTATCAAGACAGGAGGGGGGTTAATAAAATAAACATTTCAAAATAATAAGTAGTTACATTAAAAGTAATTTCTCACAATTGGCAACTTTTCTCATTAAAAAACCCATCATTGATATTAACAATAAATATCTATTTTAAAGCAAAGATTCATGGACATTGTCGAGTACAAATGAAACAGTTTGCTCATATTTTAGACCTTTTATTGAAAACATTTTTTTGTAATTTTAAATACAAACCTATTCATGCACTTGATACATGTATCATCACTTTTTCCAATAAAAGCACATCATTCAACCACTACTAAATTATACTCCATAAGTGAACTTTTTAGATGCCAGCACTCCAACACATTCCCCTGTAAAACTTCTTTTTCTAAATATAATTACCTGTAGCATAAATTGCACAAGCTATTTTGTTAAATTAAATTACTTTATTTATAAAAATAACACCTATTCCTAATCTATGTTCAATAATATTAAATACTTAATTACTGAACAAATGTGGCAAAGTGAAGTGACTTCATATAAATTTTGATCGCATTTGTATCTGCATTGTGATGTTTACTTTATTTGTGCACATTCATTGAAACAACTTTTATTAGCAGGTATTAAAGTTCTGAAAATGCTAATGATGCAATGACTTCTAAATCAATTAGTTTAAAATAATTCAATTAAAGGTTAAAATTGATTTCATAATTTGAGGATTAATAAATCTATTTCTTAATTTATGGAAAGGTATTTATAAAAGCATTACAAATAAACAACACAGATTGAAACACATTTCAAAGTGTTTATTTGTGTAAAAGCACATTATTACAACTGAATAAAGTTGATGCCAATTACAGATAAAAAATAAGAGGATTCTTGCATTATCAATTACTTTTTATAAACATTAATAGCATTTGATGGCTCATTGCACCAAAAAAATCCTTATAAACTACATTATCAAAGTTAACAGCTAGTTATAAGAATCCTTAACTTGTATGAAATTTACCTTGATTTCAAAAAGATGATTATGCAATATGACCTCTTCCACTCTGTTTTCAAGTAATCCCCCATAAATTAAGACTATACATTAAAAAACCTATGTGTGCATTCAGCAGAATACTGTGTGCTGTTTCACCTTAAAAGTAGGTGAAGCTTGAAAAGGGCACATTTGACACCCCTTCTAATAAATAACCCCATCTTCCATACTTCATATACTGTAAGCAGAATTTAATGTTAAAGACACAAATGAGACATTGTGTTAACTTTACCATTAGCAGTTCAAACAACCTGAACAGCAATTTATAACATTTAAACATATTGCCATTATTAAACCCTATAAAAGACTTGTCACCAATAAATTGTTCTCATTGCATTCATTATTTTCAAAAGCTACAAAACAAATATTAACAGACAGTAAACTGTATCAACATTTAATGAGTATCAGCGTTAAGCATTTAAAAATAAAGAAGCAATAATTAAAACTTCACAGAAACATAGTAATCTCCTTTCAAAAATTTGCAACATTATAATAGAAGAAACAAGATTTTTGCAATCTATAGTGATAATATCTACATGAAAACAATCTGCTACAAAAATCTCTCAACAACATACTACACTTAAAAACACATGACATTACTTATCAAGGACTGCATTGTTAAGAATTCAGTTCTTTTGGTGAGAGGAATTTACAATTATGTAAGAAATTTTATAACAAATATGTTCTCAAACGCTTAAATGATTTCCCACATGTTGAAAACTCATTGAAATTATTAATAAATATTACAAAGTTAAAATTTTACTAATGTTTCTATTTTCTTTCTGCTTACATAAATTTACAAGTTGATCATTCCTCTGCTCCCCAAATTTTGAAAGAATATGGAGTCTAGGACAATAATTCTTAAGTCTATTATACAAAAACATGTCTTCAGGGCATGGGTCAAATTTTATTGTGAAAAACTTCAAATTTAATAATTTTACATATGAATAAATTATTACAATTCATTAAAAATGTTACTGTACAGAATAACCTTGACAAAAGAGAAAACAAGCTATGACAGAATACAATCACTTTATACCAAATGGACTAAAGGATTGATCACAAACTGTAGACTGCAAATAACCTGAAAAGATAGTAGGATTTGTGCAGTCTAGTATGAATGGTAGTTTCTCATATTTGAAAGGTTCCATGCTGCATTCTCTCTCTCTCAGATCTCTCTCTCTCTCTGTCCCCCATTACATCACTAATTTACTCTTTCTTCTCTTCAGGCTTCTTCCCACCTACACGTATAGTTGCCTTCACTCTGAAATCATTAATGCATCAATCAAACTACCTATCACATTTACACAAGTATAGAACAATATTTGATTACACTGCATTAAAATTATGTAACAAATATGCTAAAACCACAGAAAATTTTTGAACACAAAATGTTTTAAGCACAATACTCTCTGAAACCACATGAAAAAATTATAACTAAGCCAGATTCAAATTTTGAAAGCAAGCTAACAAATATTAATCTCTTCAAATTTTAAATGTTGATAGGCAAGTATTTCACAAAAATATGCCCATACAGGGTCACTAAAGCAAAAACATGAAAAAGGAAAAATTTATGCTCACTTAGTTGACAGCTCTGCTATTTTGCTTCTTACTAAATCAATATTTTGGTCAATTTGGGCCCTGTTGTTTTCATAAACTTTTGGTAAAGTGAACAATCCAACGAATGCTGTAAAAAAATAAAAGTTTGGATTAATACAAAGGAGACCAACTGATTTCTGCACACTTGTAAATGTTGGAGATAATTTGAAATAAAAATAATGAGCAATTTCAGAGTTTATACTTTTTAAATTAAAAAAAAACATTCAGGTCTTTCCTGCAGAGAAAGTGATGACTGTTAATCATAATAAATTTTACAAGAATTTACTTTGATCTGAAATAGTATCAAACTAATGTCATTTCATGGAGAAGCACCCAATTGTTAACACTATCAGATACAATATATTTAAAAATATGATGGCAGGACTGAAAACTGGGAGGTCCCAGGCTCAAGTACTGGGTCTGATCAACATTTCTTCCATTTTAGTCTTGTAAAATTAATTTTTCACATAAATCTGATGTAAAATTAAATATTAAGAAATGGTTTACTTCCACCAATTACAATCAGCGAAAATTTTTTTTACATACTTTTAATTTTGCTAAGAAATGTCAACTAATCAACTAACAAATTTAAATTACAATTTCTTTTCAGTCAATGGAAAAAAGTTTGTATTTACATATGAATGCAACAAATTTATTTAAATTTTAAGTTCCCATACTACTAAGTTCCCAGTAGCATTTCCCTAACTCCTCCTGCTCTATAAATATTGTATTTACAAATCCTCCTGATTCAACTCATATTCTGACATGTTACATATTATCATATCTTGGAGAAATAAGAAAGGGAAGGTAATTTTTCTTACCAATGATAATCAGAGTCATGCCATTGAACCAGGCACCCACATAAGTGAGGCACCAGAGGAGCACCCCAAACTTCAGGGAGTCAACAAAATCTTCTACAAGGAAAAGCCTTCTCAGTTCTGATGCAGCAGCATTTATATGTGCCACACTAAGATCTGTTAACTCTCGTACTTTGTCTTGAGGTAAAGTGAGGTCCAATTCAAGAATTTCTCTGTAAAAATAAGTTCTCATATTATACCATTAATGAAACTAAAGTGGCACATTAACAATTACGCAGAAACTGCTTGAATCTATGGAAAGTATTTAATTAATAGAAAAATTGGCACTTTTCTTTCAAAGAATATCTTAAAATACAAGAAACCAAATTCTGACACACTAAAAGTTATGAAAAACTAACAAATTTAAAGAAATGCTGGCTACAACCACACACAGCGATTTCATTGAGTGTACTTTTTCACAAGTCATAACTGTTTTATTCACTATAAAATTATTGAAAAATATAAATTCATTGAATACCTAAAATTGCTCTTAACAAGGGATTTCAGATCCAATTAACATTTATGCACAGAATTGAGTAAAATGAATTACATTTATGTAATATTCTATTAATTTCCATTAAATTGTGAATAGTAAAGCACTCAATTCATACTCTAATTTTAATAACTGTAGGAAGCCAGTCAATGTTGAATTCAATACTTGGAGGTCAAATTTCCAAGCTTCTGATGCAGTCATGCACAGACTGCAAGGTCACGTTGAAACTATCAAATGATATCACATATCGGTTTTCAACGTGAACATTCCCACAACACGCCAGGCAACAGAGTTAAATTAGGAAACTGTATCATCCTTGGAAAGATGCTCCAAAGTTTACATAAAAATTAGCAAAATATGGCATGAAAATCAAACTCACTTGAACGGATGTCCATCTGATGTAGTTTTCTGGACTGCCTGCAACACAGCCTTGTAAATTCGGAAGCAGACAGTGCCAGCAAGTGCTGCCAATGACAAGTATGCGACGACACTTATCAGAGAGAAGTAAGACAGCGACAGTAGGACACCCAACACACTGCCAAACACAATGCCAGACTTCTTTGGATCTCGCCAGTAGACCAGCTCCACCACTAAAGAAACAAAAAAAAAGTTAAAAAATTAAAGTTCCCAAATTTACAAAACTCATACACAGTTTACTGATTATGTGAGATTATCATTAAAGAAATTGAATGCCCAAAATCTAAACCCCAGATTAGTGACAAAAGTATTTCTCTCTCCACATCAACAGTAAAAGGCTCATTGAAAATATGTGAGGTGGATAATGTAAGAATGAGGGCATGACTTAAAAGTGAACAGCCAGCGTCGAAGTTCGTCCAGAGGCACGTGGCCGACCCAACATCTGTTTACAATTTAACGGAGTAACCACCCGACAAAGCACGCATCAGAGAGTTTTAAAAAGTAAACACGAAAATATTATCGTTTCTTGTGCTATTGTTCATGAACAACAGCCTAACGGAAACAACGGCGGCGAGCGCACACCGATGGCACTCCCTTTGTCTCGACGTGGCACCTGCCCACAAAGATGGACTAAACCTTTACCTGGTCCTCTGTCGGGGTAGTCCTCGGAAGGGCTGGATTTCAACCTCGGCTTGCGCACCATCGTAATACAGCGTCCGAATCAGAGGGACATGTGAAGCAGAAGAGGACACGAGACAGCCTCTCACCGCCACGGGCGATGGGCGACTTTAAGCGCCGCCCCTCGCTACGTCACCACAAATAAAAGATACACGAGGGCCGGCGCGGGACTTTCGAACTACCAGAGCTCATCGGAGTCTACAAGCATGGAGGTTATATCCTGCATTCTTTTTCAGCATATTTAATTCTGGTGTTTTCTATAGCATCGTTAACGGTCTTAATAAACTGTTACGAAGAGAGGAAAGTTTAGTATCCCTAGCGCGTAAGCGGAAATGCCATTAATAGCAAGTGACGTCCGCTTCGCAGGTCTGATCGTAAATGGTTCGGTTTTACGAATGACTAATTTGTTTGTTAGTTTCTGCGCGAACATTAAAATTGGCACTTGCTACTTCTCAACCCTGTTTCTTTTTAGACTAAACCAACAATGTAATCAATATTTTAAAAGTCCTCAGCATATTCCCATCTAATTTGGTTACTTGTTCTACGAGTACTACCTACGCTCTCAAGTAAACTTTCTACCTATTTAACAGAACGATGAAACGCCACATCATCTCTCTTGGCTTGCAAACCCACCAGGTTCCACCACAATATAATCCAGCACCCCACAGTATTCTAATTTTGCATAGTTGAATCTAGAAAAATAATTTCGCGATGCTACTTGCGGTAATTTTAGCTCTTGCTTTCTTTACTTTTGACATCAGTTAAGTATAGTTGTCAATTTCTTTCAATATACTTTGAGAATCCACGTTCAATTGAACAATATAATTAAATCTTATATTTGGGGAAATAAAGCCAGTCTCAAATTGTTAACGTTGTTGACTTAATTGAATATTTGCGACCTATAAACGTGCTAATAACCATTTAATTTGCATTACAATGTTAGCCAAAACACGTCGAAAGAGAAGTATAAGCCTTTCAACTTCTTAGATGATTTAAATAACTAGTATTAAGGCAAAAAATGTTAAATTTCTTTAAACATTGTTAACAACATTTATTTAAGCAAAAACCTTTCAATGTATGTGGCAATAAAATAAAAATATAGAAACAAATTAAATGCAGAATATAACATTCGACTGCAGTTAACATTTATAGAGCTAAGGCTACGATAAAAAGTGCATAATGCAAGGGAAAGGACAGCCGGGGAAAAGTTGCTAGAACATTAATTTACATTAATTTTTAAAAATAAAAATACATCTTTCTTTAATTATCTTTAATTTACACATTGATCTACTTTGAATATCGGTTTAAGATATATTTTTCAAGGATAGGACGGGGTTTCCCGAATTTTTTTAAAGAGTCGACAAGGTTTGAAAAGTATATCAATCAAATGTTAGGTAATTAAAGAGCGAATGCTTTCCCGGTGAATGTTTCAAATACAATTCTAGGGTTTTAATCCGAGTCAAAGTTTGTTTACGCAACGTTTCGACAGCAAGCTTCGCCATCGTCTACCTGTCGACGATGGCGGTGCTTGCTCCTGAAACTTAACTTTCCTTGTGCTTGTGCACCCAATTTCCAAATTTTTATTTCGATATTTGCTTTTCAACACACAAGTTAAATAATAGCGATGATAATTACATTTTGCCATACAACGTTCCTAATAACGACTGGAAGTTTTCTTCTGTTGTTGAAGTCGCTTAATTGAGAAAAGTTTAGTATAAACCCACTTTCTAAAAATTACCGGTTGACTGTTGACTTTTTATGTACACAAATTCAGCGAGTATCCACATTCTTCAAACGAATCTGATTCTCTTATATTGGTTGTAACTTTAAGCGGTATTTTACATAAATCGCAGCTATTAAGTTATGGCCAGTGCCCTAGTCATGCCTTTTCTGCCTTAGTCTCCCTTTCGCACCCCCCCCCCCTTCCATGAAATTCTCTTCCTTTGACAGTAGAAGGGGAGTTGCCAGTTTCTGGATCACCCCCATGTAGCATGTTACCAAAAATAAATAAACGGACCATGCGATTCACAGTCTCTTCACAATTTTAAATCAGTTTGTACAATAAGGTCGAAATTATGCGTCAAAATGTGGAATCGTTTTAAGCGTAGAGGAATTGGCAGAGTTTCTCACAATACTCGTTCTCAATTGCAGAGAATTACCACATTCAAAAAGACTTCTTTCTCCAATAACCTTTTTAATACATACGAAACTAATTAGAAGTCTGATATGTGAACATGTTTAACCAATAAAACTGTTATTTTAAAATGATATAGTTTGCTGGGAAAACCTTACGGAAGTATAATGCACGTAAATCCCACCGAAAAAGTTTGAAAATTATACTAGGTACTTCGTTTTATTGACCATCGTGAGCTGTACGGTAAGGCAATTCTTATATATAGCAAAGTACAGGTTGACGCGGAAAGTATAAAGGGAGAAGTTAGATCTCAAAATCTTCCAAACCAATAACTGGAATAAATTTAGGACAATAGCTTCATTTATAAAGTAATCAGGTGATCCGGATGCACATTACTTAAACGGATATTAATCAATGAAATTTGATCAAAGTAATTTGATTTAAAGAGATTTTCCTTCGTATAACGGACAATAGTATTCAGTATTCGACCAACTATTGCCTTTATCCGCTCAGAAAGTTTTACTGCTCAATAGCACAGAAATTACTCAAGAGCTTTATTGGTATCATGTCGTGCCGGGCGATGAATCTGATGGCCAGAATAATAATGGTACCTGTTGATAGCGCATCAGAGCCAAGCCTAACTAAATATAACCCGAGCAAAACCCCCCGACAAAACTTACAGGAGGCCATTCCTCGATTCTGGACGCCTGCCTGTAGCTTAGAAGGCATCTTCCCCGCGCCATTCGCTCTCGAGTGCAAACCAAGGTGTTATTCTCGGCTAAGGTAAAACAAATCATTCGACAAGGCACAGGTCAAAACCATCTCTTCTCGGTCGTAATGACTCGAGAAGGAAAAATCAATCTATCCGTAAGCATACCACGAAGTCTAATGCAGGAACGATAAGGTATCTATATTATTTAGAGAATTTTTTTTGGGGGGGAGGTGTTAACAGGCTACATGAGGGTGATCCTGAAACAAGCATAGGAAGAGAATTGAAAAGGGGGAATGCGGAAGGTACAGCAAGTTAGCCAAGAGTTAACTACGGCCCCCGGGCTATGGTTTTGGGATCCTACCCGGTGTTAGCATCTAATTATCTCAAGAAAGACTGCCACGTAATAAAAACTGCGAGTGCAGAATCATCAGTTAAATATAATCGGTATTTCAAAGCTATTTTAACGGGAAAAAATTGGCACTTGATGCACGTAGCCCTTCTGGATACACGTGGCCTTGAACCGACCGTTTGAGTGCTAAGTCCTTAATATATTAATCGCGAATTACTTTGATGAAAGAATCTCCTCAAGGAATTAACTGAAGACTGCAGAAGTAAAACATATTCTTTAAATATATTCTTTTATCTTCACACATGAATTTTTTTTATTCACGAACAGTTTCCACTCCTTGAGATAATTAGATGCTCTAAATAATATAAACGCCTTACCATTTCTGCATTAGACGTGGTGGTACTTTAATGGTATTATTCCTCGGTCCACCTAAACGTTTATCATAACTTTTAAAGATGAAGCAGATCCTTCCTGGTCGATATTCCGGAAATAAAGCACAGGTCTTGACATTTCGATATTTCTGAATCGTGCTGTGTCGCGATGTGAATGACCTGGCACTGCATCGTGCACTGTGCTCTGGCACAAAAGAAACGTCGACTCAAGAACGTTATCCATTTTTCCATATTTTTTGTCGCTGGTAGTGTATAATGTAAGTACGTTATTCATAAGACAATGAACCGAAAGATAATAAAAGCTTCAGGTTGCTGCACTGCACAAAGCATGCGTCAATCGTGACTACTTTGAATTTAAGCCTCAATTAACATTTCGATAATCAATATTTGCAAATTATAATAAATAGGGCAGTTCATGAGGACCTTGGAATTACTACGTTATAAAATTACAAATGTGGTTTCGTATCTTCAGAGTATGCCACTTTAATATATCGTGGTTATTATGATCCTAAAATTTGATTAAATATCTATGTCAGAGGCGCTGGCAGAACTGGGAGGACCCTTAAGCCAACCTAATTAAGTCACACAATGTGTAACTGTTGGTATTGGCATGCAGAAAACAGACTGAACCAAGTTATCCTATGCGTACAACAATCCTACGAAAAGTTAATGACTAGAAACCACTACTGTAACTTCCCTCATTCACCTGTTCCTTATCTAATGTGGAAATGGAAAATTGATACAAAATACTGAATCGGAGGCCCCCAACGCTGGAATGGGCTGGCAAGCAAAGGAAGACTGGCGAACACATTCTAGCATCTGCTAAGAGTGTGGGAGGTGGACCAAGGCCGCTGCTAGAGAAAATTTACGAAACACTATGCATACTTTTGCAATAACAGCAATTTAGATCTTGAAACTGTCTGCGAAAACCTACGCCCACATGAGCATTACTTATAGCGCGCTTAATTCAGAGTGCAAATAAAAAATTAGAAAATAGTAACAGCATATACAAAAATACATCGATAATGACTACAATTTAAACAGAACTGAAAATCATTTGACATAGAGTGACTTAGTTTGTAAATGGGTCACGGAGGTGAAGAAGTCGCCAAAGCGTGACCTATTACCAACACAGCCAGCTTCGAAACGTGCTTTGGTAATCCAGCTGACACAGGAAAGACGTAGTTAGTGCCGCACTTCCGCAACAACACAGAAAAAATTGAAGTTATATAGAAAATTCCAAAGACAAGACTGCCAACCACAGCCAGTTGTCTACAGTTTGCCACCAAATTTCTCGTCTTCTAACAAGGCAAATTAAAAAGTTAGATGATAGCCTTTCCAAAGGGAAAGCTCCAGATATAATCCGGAACATGGCAGTCCAACATGATCACCGTGACGTAGGCAGTGCGTGGGTCTGAGCTGCTCTCCCAGTCACCCGACAAGGTCAAGCGACCACCCTCTGCACCCAGGAGGGGGAATACGCCAGACACCGCAACACTCACTAAACTGCATTGGTTACACCCACACTCACAGACTGGAGGTCCAGAAAGTTGTGTCAATTATCTAGGGCACATGTCAACACCATAGCTATCACATTACGCTATTTTAAGTATCACTAAACAAAACCACTGAAAAATCAAAGGTAGTTGCGAATGAATAAATGTGTTATGTCGATTGCATAAAATATCGGTTGGATCATGGAGTAGTAGTAGTATCGGAATGATGTCTAAATATAAGCGTGACATTCATAAGAGCGCCTCCAACTAGGCTACATTCGAAAACAGAGGGAGGGAAACTGAAGCGGAGCAGAATCCTTACCATCCTCTTTCCTAATCCCCATTTCAGTCGTTCGGAATGATTGCCGGAGAAGCACACTCCCGTGGTCCCACACTCGCACTCACAGGACGGAGTCGCAAAGAGTTCGGCCCATTGGCACAATTCCCGAAGCAGCTAAATATAAAGGACAGCGGGCGCACTTCGGCTCCGTGTCTGCGAACTGGGCACCTCCCCCCCTTCCCCACCCCCCTGCAGGGTTAACTTCGGCGCTTGCGCATGGACCGCGATCAATACCAGCCTGCAACACCGCCGCCCTTAGTGCCCAATGACTCAACTACGGCACCGAGTAAGTATACCATCCTCCTGACACCAATCTAACTTTCGCACAACATCGGTAATTAATAACCATTACTCACAACCTGCTCGGAACATGGCAGTTGCAATTATGCAAACCGATTCTTATTTGCAATTGACGAACGCACGTCAGGTTTTGTTTGGTGGCTCCGCATATTCTGATGTACACCAGCTCTCATTCCTATTCTTCACAATGTTCCCTCATTCATTACTCTTTCCGATTTAAACTTTGATAATGTTCAGAACTAATCACAAGCTGCACTTCCTCTTCTGAACCCAACCACGTTTCACATCCATATAATTCCTTACCACCAAATCCTTCTTCACAATCCTTTCCAAGTCTAATCGGCAGAGCACTCTGTTCCAGGCATGTTTCTTTTATATTTCCCTCTGTAATCTCGTGTCCTAAAAATTTCGAAGTGGGTCACTTATCAATTATCAGTTACGGCAAAAGGAATTAATTTTACGCAAATTCCTTGCTTTGTGCTACCAAAACTCCAGAACAAGGATGAGCAACTCACGGTCCGCTGACAGCACGTATGAGCTTTACCTTTGACTTGTTTGTGAACAATAATTTTTTCAATTAATATAATTAAAAATAGAGAGCCGATCGAGGCTAAATGACGTGCACTTTTGAAGGCTGCATGCCAGTTGCAAGAAATCTGCAGGTATGGACCACTTGATCATAAAGAAGAAATGTGGAACTTTTCACCTTCGCAATTATCGGTAGCTGCTTTATAGTATTTCAATATTTGTTTATTTATAGTTGTCGAATTATTTCATTTGTTAAAAAATTGTCTCGGGAATTGTTTTATTAGGTTTGTTATATGCGGCCCGCATAATTTTTTTAAAGTTGGCCCTTTCTCAAAAAACTGTTCCTTATCTAGAATCTTCTTTGTTGTCCCATCCTTGGCAATCTTGCTGACTTTAATTACCTCCTCTTCAACAGCACGAAGGCCATTTTAATAAATTGGGTCCATATTTTTTTGACCCTTATTTCTTCTAGTGCAACTTGATATTTTAATAATATTGTAAATATTTATTTCCCTTAACGTCAATAAGAAAATCTACTTTTTGTAATTCAGTTTTAATTTTATTTTATTCCCTCCGCTTAATGCATATGGAGCCACGTCTACTTCTCAAGTACAGCTGACTTAATTCTGTTAATCTACAGGTTCATCAGCATGAAATAAATTTTTCCTGAACGTCAATTTGTAACTAAATAACATTATTCGAAAACCGATAGTAAAGATCATACATTCAAAGCTATTTCAGAGTTAGGTCGGCGCTCGTCCATCTGGATTTATGGTCAAAATTGACCTTACGAATTGTTGCTGAATCGATCTGACGACACTAGATTTTTAAGAATATAATTTGATGTTACCTTTCAGCATAATTTCTTCCCTTCGACGGACAATCAGTTCAGAGACCAGAACATAGAGCTAACCAACCATGTCTAAAAGTGTAACGTTCCTACATGTGAAATTTAAGGTTTTCAATTGCTCGTGTGAGCTTCGCCTTCCTTATTTTCGTGAGCTCTTGCTGTCGAGATCTGGATCCAGTTTCCGGTGAAAGACCGGGACAGTGTGCTTGTGACCTTCATTTCCAAGGCCAACTCTCTTCCTTCGCGCCCTGTATACGCACACCTCTAAAAAGTATCGCAAATATCAAGAAAAGTAGAGGAAGCATCCTGCAATACAATTATAAATTAAAAGACCAACACAAGAAAGCTATTTCGTAGCTTCGCACGATTCGTAAGCAAGTCAAGTCAATTTCCTCTACACCCGGCACAAAAATTTATACAAAAAACGGTCTTCATCTTGATTCTTTAACCCAGTCTCGTCGCCTTTAGCGTAGAGCTTCGACACACTTCATCTGTACTTGAGAGAATTTGGAACTCTAGCAGTATACTTTGTTGGATTATTTCATCGGAGATTAGAATGAATTGAGGTAATCGCGTCAATACTCCAATTTACATTTGATCAAATTATTCCACTTGCCCAAATATTAATATATTATATACACAAAAGTGAAACGTGTCAGAACACATGCGAGCCTTGCCAACTAGGCAATTAATGATAAGGTTATCAATTGGACCGAGACCTCGCACGCTGAGTAGGATTTCAATGTCAAAATTCTAAACCTAATTTAAGTTTTCTCAACCTTGCTACAGTGTCAACCAACAGCCTCAATCTAAGAACGTTAAATATTCTACTTTTAATAAATATTTATTGATTGCACAGAAATACATCTAAATTTTATTCCTAGCTCATAAATAATGAACCTAAACTGACGACAGGGCAGGTTTTGTGCAAAATTCTCTCCGTGACTAACCCCGGGTCATAATTAAATTTTTTTAACGAACACACCCCGACATTAATTAGCGTAGACATTAAACTCCTCAGACGGACATTTACGTATTCATTCACTTTTTATATATACTTATCTCCACAAACTTCTTAACTTCCTCCAGCCAGAAAGGAGCAGTGCCATGCCTCGCATTTTAATCTTTTCATGTTGGGCGGTGTTCCATCAGCCTCCCTTTATGTCTACAGTTACGTCTCTCTTTTATCACTCCACATCGTGCCAGCGTATTCAAACCTTGACGTGTCCGATTAATTAGGGAACTTCGGTGCTTTAATGCAACATTTTATACGTCAGTGTTGTGTTCCTTACCCGTCCAAATAAACTTATTATAAAAAATATTTACCGGGTAAATCAGTGCAAAGAGTATCGATTCGACTTTAGTCCACTGCAGTACACAATTGCCACGTATCTTTTTATGAGACAATAATTTGCTTAATAAGCTATCTATTTTTTCTTTAATTTGAACACGTTATAGTGTTATTAAAAGTATAAAATCGAGACATAGTGGCTTCGTTAAAGGTACTCCAAAGTCCACGCCTTCGGACTCACGTACTGTAGCTCTTAATGTTATCATCCCTGATGGCGGAAATTTCTTCTGTTCGAAACGTTGGGGTAATTCTACGTTCACTCTATATTAACCCTTTTCTGAACGATGTAT
Organism: Eucriotettix oculatus; assembly: GCA_034510155.1. Lineage (NCBI taxonomy): Eukaryota > Metazoa > Arthropoda > Insecta > Orthoptera > Tetrigidae > Eucriotettix > Eucriotettix oculatus. The sequence continues at coordinate 74,147,544 of CM067378.1, read as the reverse complement.
CACTCATCTAAATCACATCTCAGTCAACTTGATACGTATGGTTTTTCCATTCTGCATTTTTAGACTCCTCATTTTACTGGTTGATATTCTCCCTCCTGTCTCCAGTTTTTCAATCGTTCCTCTTTTTTCGTTCTTTCTTACACACTGGAATACCTGGTCGTTATAATACCTCACTATTAACCTTTAATTTCAAAACAAGTATTAAATTAAAAACATGAGCTATGGTTTGTAATTTAGTTGACAAAGTTGCTAAATTTAACGACAGAGAAATTAACAAAATTTTTAATATTATATTTTAATTTCATACCACCCCTCCTCCCTCCGCGTTTCATAATCAACCGGTAAAAAATATGCTATATCCCTTATTAAGAAAACATAATGGATTTTTCAACTTCTTTACCAATAACGGTATTAAGACAATATTTAAATCATAATATAAATTTAGTCCAAAATTCTTTCCATAATGTGGATGATACGAAATTTAGAGTCCGGATTGAAGAACGTGTTATAACGGTCAAAATGCGCATAATCTCATAGCCAAAATAACATTTTTTGCACATCATGCGTTGTAATTGTAATCAGTCCTTAGACTGGTCTGATGCACCACTCCATGCTAACCTATTCTGTGCAAGCGTTTTCATTTGTACAGAACTACCACATCCTCCCTTTTTGCTTAGCGTATTCCAACCTTGGCCTCCCTCTTCTGTTCAATTTCCATTAATGCTAATTTTACAAGACCCTCGTGTCTCAAAAAATTGGCCTATTAATTCATACCTTCTCCTGGTCGAAGTCCCCATATTGTTCTCTCATTTTATCAAAACATTTATACAAGATCGCAAAATTGATATTAATTAAATTTTTTAGACGTTTTAATGTTATTCTCGTTTGATAAGAAAATATTGGGTCCAATATAAATTCAATAAGTGTGAAAACAGATTTACGAATAAATCAAATTATTTTTATGTTAAGGGGATTTTATAAGTAAACTAGTCTTTTTCATTTTCTTTATTAATTTTAAAAACAATTAAACATAAGGGGTAAAGTTTTGTAGTATATTTCCATACATTATGAGTTTGACATGATACATAAATCATTTATTAAACTAATGGAAATAACTTGAAAACTATGAAACAAAGTTTAATTCATCGGTATCCTCCTGGACTTTATAGCGGAATTGTCACTTTACCCAAACTAAAGAGAGAAATTAAATTCTTTTGCCGTAAACATGTGGTTTTAAGGTTCTTAAACTTGCAAATTTCAGTTTGAATCCATTAACTGTTTATGGGTACTACCATTAAAACCGAACTGCATAGGCAATGGATTTATGCAAATTACACGTACAGCTGATTGTCCTGTTCGTTATTTTGATATAGTAATACCACTCGTGTTCGAAATCTTATACGGTTCCTCCTTAGGTAGTCACTAATAAACCCAAAAACAGTTACAACATGAAAAATTGCGAAATTAATTAGAATTTCGTCGCGATGCAAATTGTGGGCTGGGAAATTGCTTATTGGGCAAGGACATTTTGGCAAACAAGCTGGAAAGCGTTTAACAATTTTAGGTCAACTCTGGTATTGATCGTGAGATTCACGTAATGTGAAGAACAAGACCACCTGAAAACTTATTCAGTACCATTGAGCACATCCCCACAAAGCCTCAATCTATTACGTAAAGATCCTTCCACACGGGAAACCGCAAACTCTTGCCATCTATCGGCGAAACCAACAACTCCGTACCTACAACACGCAGCGGGAACAAACGGAAATTGCAACATATATCTCGTTAGTATTTGTACTTTGATACCCTTCCAAAGAGCGACCTGCAAAACTCGAATACCTTGATCATAAGAATTAAAGGAAATTTGACAGTATTTTTGTGCGAATTTAAATTATACCTTCATAGCAACTAATCTTTCGAATTTTAAAATTATTTTGGAACCCTAATTGCTAATACATATAGTTTGTAATATTAGGTATTATTAACGAATAATTCTATTCTTATCACAGCTTCTGAAATCAAAAATTCGCTTCACTACATAGATCTTATTTTAAAGTTATGCGTCATAAGTACCCGAAATAAAAGGAATTTACATTGAAATTTTTAAATAATATAGACTAACTGAACACGGAGGTGCGAATTCTTAAGTGGACAATTTATGAAGTACTAACAAAGTAACTACCCACCTGGCACTTGTTACGATAGCTGCAGCATTTAAGACAGATAGCAAAACAGGCGCTGTCATTGAGGAAATTAGGTTAGTAACTAGAAAAAATATTTGTATCAGCATACTCGAGGTTAATTCGGTGGCACGCACCTATAAGAAGTTACTAGGTTTCTACCTGATGCAGGTTTTCTAGGGTTTTCCCTGCATCTCTTTAGGTGAAACACCGGGTAGGATCCTTAAACCATAGCCCGGGGGCCCTAGTTAACCCTTGGCTCCCTTGCTCTACCTTCCGCATCCCCCCTTTTAAATTCCCTTCCTATGCTATTAAAGGGGAGTTGCCTGTTTCAGGATCACCCTCATGTAGCCTGTTAACCAAAAAAAAAGTAGGAGTTTCCCTGCATCTCTTTAGGTGAAACATCCCCTTTTTCAATTCCCAACTCCCCATCTATGTTATAAAGGGGAGTTGCCTGTTTAAGGAGCTTGTTACCCAAGAAAAGAAACCAAGTAGACACTTGAATGAATCCATCTATGTTGAAAAAGATTAGATGCCCCGTAGCAAGAAGGTTCATCAATACTTCAGGAGATTCCAAACGCTCCCACCTCCACTCTAACAGACAGTCGTGAAAGAGCTTCAATATAACAAAATAACATTCATATATTTAAATCGAATTAATTTACGAGCAATTAAAAAGTTTTCATACATTTCAACTAACGTTTCGTCACCATTATATGGGACCTCGGGTAATTTTTTCAAATGTTAAATTTTGACGAACAAAAAGAAACTAAATGTATAAAAATCTAAACTTGACAGCCTACAAATTCGGTTGAAATAGTCCTTGAAGACAGTATAATTTATATTATATAAAGTTTGTAATTGGTCGCAAATTTATTCGAATTAATTATTGCGAAAAACAGACGTTAATTTATTTACTAGTCATACACATTTGCATACGAATTAAGGCTATTTATTTCCCGATAAACACTACGAGTTTCAGGTTATGAAAATAATACAAATATGACTTCTATTCGCCTCAATACTTTGTTATACAGTTGCAAATTAAACGAGGGGTAAAAATTTTAAACTCATGTTCGATACGGATACCAAGTAAAAACAAAAATGGAAGACAATCAAGTATTGCGTGTTTCTTTTATCTACAAGTTCATATATTAAAACTCCATCTACAATATTAGCATGCAATATACACCAACAATAGTAATTAAATTACAAAGGGGAGTTTAAGTGCAAACCAGAAAATGGGCAAATTAAGTCATTACATACAAACACACAGACAACACTAAACCATAGAAACCAGCGAATATTAGTACAGAACTTACATCTACAACATGCAGTTGCACCTTACCTTTCGGATGAAGTCTGTCGGGGTTAAACCATGCATCTGTAATATAAAAAAGTTAGTAGTTAGACACCGAAAGCTTGTTGCATTGCAAGGACAGAATAAGTAAGAACTTTAGTAAATTAAAGAAATGTGACGTCCACAATTCGAGTTTATATTCTATGCATATTTAACTAAGGAGAACGGTGGATCGGCTACTTCATAGATCTTGGTTGACGAATCGATTACCCCGGGCGCCGCCATGTCTGCCAGCCCAGGCCCGTCAATAGAACTACAAGCGCTGCACAACCAAAAAAAGTAGACTAAACTGAATCTTTTGTACGTGACTATGAATGCATAACAACTGATAGAGAAAAGCTATCCTGAAATTTTTGGGAAAAGGTTTCTCACAAATACGTGACCAAGGGAATCGAAGCGAAAGGGCGATGAACTCAAGGTAGGTCTGTTTTTATTTTAAAAAATTAGAAGAACGGTTGCTAATAAAAAATACATACTGCGAATATTAAATATATTTAGGATTCCAAGGGTGGGCGGAAGTAAATCCATTCTTGATGGAACAACTTTCTGGAGGGGGTCAACGGTTTTACGTAACCAGTTTTTACGAATTTAGGTTTATCGTACACTGAATGCAATCGGCAGTGACGGCCTAGAAATTTAAATTACGTAGGCTGAGAAAAAGGTTATTCTGTGGTACCATTTAGGTGCGGCTGAAGTGTAAAAGAAAGAGCAATTAGAATGTCTAATTCCTCTTTTACTTGTACGCAGTGACGATGTTTGCCATTAGCTATATTCGAGGATTACTGGCATGAAGTGATCATTGCACAAGCAACAGGCGAGAGGGGAGCCTGCGAGGGTTCTAAGGGCACTTCATCGTGCACACAATTCAGTAAAGACTTCTTCACAGCCTGGGGGCGAGTTGGGCAACGGGATGGTAATGTCAGTTTCACCAAGAAAAGAAACCCTTCACTTAAATGGGTTAATTCAGTCAACATTGAATTTTTGTAGCCTACAATTGTCATATTACTTAAACAATGAAATTCTCGGGGAGGGGGGGAGGGTTAACGTTGTTGCGATATCAAAAATAAATATCACCGAGAATAAATTGTTTTTTCAACTCATTAAACCTCTGCTTAAAACACAATTTCAAATTATATGAAACTTCCGGTGTACCATGACTTGTTTTCCCGTCATTCAGATAGTCTCATTCTAACCTAACAATTATAAATTAACAAAATTAATGATTCTACAGAGGGTTTTGCAGGTAAAGTTGTTATTCAGAATAACAGTCATCCATTTCTTCAATAAAAAATAGGATATAAAAAATTTTTGACTTGATATAAAAGTACGACTAAATAAATAGTTTATCTGACAAATATACATTAAATGAGTTAAAACAGCCTCTCTGTCAGATCCTATTTTAGTAAATATTGAATTACACTACGTTTCGTCTCTCATTTGAAACTTCAGTTATAACTATTTAGCTGTTCATGGAGTGAGGTTCCATGAACAGCTAAATTTTTATAGCGATAAAGATGGTAGTTAAACTGTTCCAAAAATTAATGCTTTCTACGTACCGCAATAAATCTAAGGATTATAATAGTAAATAGTAAGAGCATCTAATTTCTGTAGATTTGTGCACAGTTCCGTAATGCAATCGGAATTGTTTTAGACTTTATTCACTCGTTACTTCCAACAACTGCGATTTTTTCGAACTAGGCGACTTTCGTTGGCCTTTCTTTGAAATTAATCAGGAGTATTTTTGAATGGACCTCAAATTGTGGCAATACTTCAATACGAATAAGGCAAACTTGATAACATTTTGGAGAAAAAGGCTGACCTAAGGCTTCTGAAATCGAAAAAATAACTACCAATTTTGTTAAAAATTTTCCAGCGAGCCTAGCTGAGAGAACCATAGACGAAGATAAATAAGACCGAGTGTGACTAGAGGTTAGCCAAGGCGCAGACGTACGGGAACCTGAGACGACGCGATGAGACGCATGACGTCACCAAGATAATGAAAGGGAGAGCAAAGGAGGAGGGGGGGGGATCGCGCCCTTCACGTGTCCTTGGACGCATACAGAGAAATCCACTGAAACCGCAGGTAACAAGTACAAGAAATGTCTCGACAATTAAAATTATCGGAAGACCTCGCCCACATTTTCCCTCAACACAAGAAGCATAACATCTCTCTTGTCCATTAATAAAGAAAGAATAAACTACTTTCAGAATCAATAATGCTCTGACGCAATATTAGCAGACCAAACTCGATTAAACGAGTATACATTTAACTAATGCGTTTAAGAAGAATGGAACAGGTTGTAAATTAAGACACACGGGGTTTACAGGCAGATTCTAAATCGGCTTGTCATGCAATGTAGTTGCAATGCCTTGACAATAGACGGGTCAAGGTCCCTCCAACAATATAACAACCAGACAATGGTACAATTAGGAAAGTATACGAGGGGCCCGTTATAAATATACGCAACTATAATTTTGGCTACACTCATGAAATATTTGAGAGTTGAGAATTTACAGCAACTGTCAATAAGCAACATTACTAAAACAATCACACAAGAAATTGATTGGATTAACAAAGTCGCAATTCCATACAACTTTGTGAATTATACAAGGGCTCAGAGAGTAACCAAATATGTTATGGTCTTAAAATAATTAAGTGGCGATATCGAAATTTCTTAACGGAAAATTTGTATGTATACTAAATTAGCTCGACACCTGTGGAAACTTTCCAAGAATCGGTGCAAATGCAGATAAACTTAAGGGGGAAGAAGGAAATCGGTAAAAAAACCGATCAGTCACGATGAAACGTTTCTTTTTAATACTCATTACATTTCTTTGACAATGTTTCACAGTTTAGTTGGATTTATTTTGTATTACAGGAAATCATTTCATGATAGTTACAATCTTATCGACAAGATACAAAGTAAGGTGTATGTCGAAAATATTGTACAACAAACCACACTTTGATTACAGGCCATTAGCTGCAGTTGTTTTCTTACTCTACAGGGGAATTTATACGTTGACCTTCCATTATATTATTACTTAATGTACATCTTGACAAGTACCCCTTTCCTTGAGGGAATATAAGCTCCTTCTCTGCAATAGGGTAACTTTCAAAATGCTCGACTTGATCGGACGAAATATGGATAGTCCATATACCTAGTATATTTCAAATAAGATACTCCAACAAATGTTAAAGCAACGTTTAAGTTCTCATCTCATGAAAATATTTTATTCGACAACCAATGTCCTTTTTACTTTATATATAATATATGAAAATCAGATTAACACTGATTTCATTGTTTAACCACATTGTGCTATCTTCTAATTAATAGAACTTTATAAAAGGCTACATTATGCAAAAAACGAACCGTTTGTGGCTTTATGGAAAAATACGATAATGGGTTCCTCTGTTCTATAGCAGAGAAGGGAAGGGCTTAGAAACGGTATGAATGAGTTTAGTGAATTAGAACGGTTTACTAGTCTATGGGTTGCTCTGGGGGTGTTTGACACGTATTTTCAACCATTCTAGAAAATTTTTAAGTCAAATAAATTCATTACGTCACCACCTGTAACTAGTCCATTGTCTTGCGCACTTCGGCCATTTTGGGCCAATTACAATAATAAATACGTAGATCTAAACATTAGGTAGTACTTTTTTACGATCATACTTTTTTTAGTTACGAAAATTTAGAATAAAATAATTAATAGTTACAATATTACATGCAAAGTTTTATTTTAATTAAACAGACGTTTCGTCACCAGGTTTGCGACTTTTTCAGGTAACTTCTTCAAATGTTAAATTTTGGCAGTCCAGTTTAGTAACATATTAAAATTTAACAATTGATGAAACTATCCGAGGACATACAAAAACATGGGGACGAAAATTCGGTTTTAATAATTTGAAAATAGGCCATAAAATTAGATTTCATTTTTCTGAAGACTAATTGATTTCTATTTATAAAAATAAGTGTTCATAGAAAACTAGTTTCCAAAGTTTAGTTTTGAACGTTACTAGAGAATAATCAGAATTTTCCTGGAAACTCTTCAAACTCTAGACGTCATCTACCAGCTTCAAACCGAATTGCATAATATTATCTGAGAATTGATTCAAGTCAGGGTATCAAGTGCTTACTCTCAGACAAGGTCAACAATACCTTAAGTGCTGTGCATAAGATAATCGCTGGACTTTAATCATGCCGGAAATACGTGCAGAGTCCAAATGACAGATCCAGCTGGACTGCGAGTGACGTAATGTCAAATGACTGGCTCACGGTCAAGTGATTCCTGCACTCCTGACAGTTGGGTAAGATCCGAAAGTAACAATGACATCAGTCAACTGATTCACACGGCAACGAACATAGCACACTGCGGAAAAATCCTCGAGGAAAAGAAACCAAATACACTATGACCTGCAAATTTAGTATCCCTATAGTACAGTAGCAGAGCGATCATCAGAAATAAAATATTTTTGTTTACACGAAAATAATTACGTTGGGATAGGTAAAACTGATAACGCTATGTATTTGTTTAATAAAAAATGTAGACACTACTGACCTAGGAATCGTAAAACGATATTATATGAAGAAATATCCGGTCTCTAGTCTAAATTTCTCAGGAGATCCTCAATTTGTTTCTCGTGTGGTGGTACTCACTTTATACCCGGACTTGAAATAAATGTGACGAAATGCGCAGAAATGAGGTGACGTCTATACTTCGTGATGAGGTTCCAGGAATGTCTTCTGATGTCCATCGTTGACGGGTCAACTGAACTATAACCCTACGTTAAGCACCAAGGAGGTTGAAAATTACGAACGGCCTTAACAATGGCATTTCGCAAATACCACAAAGTGACATAGACCTGTAGAATAGTGAGAGGCGTTTCCATATCTAACAGAAGCTTCGTAGCTGAAAAAAAAGGAATGTGTGAAAAAAACTGATATTAATTAGCTCTTGCTAAGTCCAACTAGACATGCAAGTGATAATTTGCTATTTCAGAAGAGGGATCTACACGAATTTTCACCTCCGTGTAAAACGTTCAAGCCGCCATCGGGGATGGCTTCCAGGGGGAAGGAGGCAAAAAATTGTGGCCCGTTGAGCCTTCCGACATTTCTGCGCCAATAGGAAGAATAACTTTTGTGAGATTATTTTTTTCTTCTTTGTTAGAAGTTTTGAGAGGAAAGGAAATTTTATAATCGGAATCCTGACTTGCATTTAGCTTCAATTACGCACGAACGCAATTCAATCATATCCAAATAGCCACGAGATCGACTAGTTATTTTGTATTTAAATATACAGTTCATGCAACGTTTTGGATAAATTCTCATCCAATTCAGTTATTTAATTTTGAACTAGTTTATTTAGAATTCAAATAACTCCAAAGGTATGTGGCAAAGTTAAGGAAATTACACTCTAACGTCCGTATTACTTTATCCGGAACATAATGCACAGGGAATCGTAGCACGAACGAACAAGTCACAAGGAATAATAATAGTGGTGGTAAACAGCTGAGCTGCATTTCACCACAGTGCCTGTCCCTGGGGAAACGTTTGCAGGGCTTAATGGCGGGAAGATTCTACAGGGCACCTCGTGTAACTCAAAACCGAATAAAACCCTCGGAGTCAGTGAAATGAAACATTTCTTCAAGTCTTAAAAGAAAGGAAATACAGCGGCCCACATAGATACAACAAAGAATTTGCAGGGAGACGGGATTTGTCCCCGGACGGCGACCGTTGACTAGTCGGTACAGCCCCATGACGTCACGGGGGCAAGTGTGCAGGAAACGTTAGGGGGTTGGCGCGAAACGTCGTTACTCACGAGGGTCCAGCGTGCTCCACAGGTAGGGGTGCGTGTCGAGGGTGCTGGAGACCACGGCCGGCTTTCCCGTGGACGCCCCGTTCCTCAGCTGCAGCGTGTCCCCGACCTGGTCCTCCTGCATGTTGCTTCGCTACTGCTCTGCCTCGCTATCGACCGCGCTTCTAGCTACCCCCACTCCTCGCTGTCCCGCCGCCATTACCACTTTCCCGCCAACCCGACACTTGTCTCTATCACTTAGCACGCCGATATGAATGTCACTTCTAGGGCAATCAGCTCTCCTCCAAGTAATAACCCTCACCTAGAAATCGGTTATCAGAATATTCACTCATTGCACCCTTTATTGCCGGAGAAGCTGCACAACTGCCATCTATGATTCATTCTGTGAAACAGAAGCACAGGGTGGCATTTTCTGCAAAAACTGTAGTCTGTACTTAACTTACGTGAGCAATAGATCACTTCGTATGACATCATGTGTAAAACGAGTTATTAGTTGACATTTTATCGGTTACTCTATTTCGTTTGAAACGAGGAGTCAAAGAAAGCGAAACCTAGCAGCGTTCGAAATAATTATTTGTCACACATTAGAGGGCGCAGACTTGTTCAAACACTCCATTAGTCGGCCAAGCATTGCGTATAGCAAGCGTCCTTTGTCCTCGGCGATGGTAATTATCTCAACAATCTCGATATTGGAAGAAGATACGCTAAACCAGTCATTCCCTGTTTTAACTTTATACATTCCATACTCCCTAACCATTAAATGTTACTGATATACATGAAAAATGAACTGTCATTTGCAAACACATATCAGCCACCAATTATATTTTCAACTTGGATAATTACCAATCTATTAGATAAAAATTACAATTACAAATCTATAATAGTTTCCGAAACAGTAATCATTAATTATAAAACAAATTCTCTCAATGCAGACTTATTAAGTAATATTTATGTTATTGTAATACTTGCGTATTACATCCCCATGCAATTTCAATCCGGGTCAATAATAATCAAAACTCTAATAAATATTCATTAATTTTCGGAAAAAATCAATGGAGATTTCGACCAATAATTTTGCTAATTTATCGCTACAAATAGAATATTAAAAAAACGTTCAATTACAATTGTTATGGTTTTCAGTCCACAGACTTTGTCTGATGCAATCCTCCATGCTAACCTATCTTGCACAAACATTTTCATTTCCGCATAACTACCACATCCTCCCTAATCTGCATAGCGTATTCTATCCATGGTTTCCTTCTCCTGTTCTCATCACACATATTTCCCTCTAATGCTAATTTTACACGAAACTCGTGTCTTAAAACGTGGCCTATTATCTAATCCACCTCTTGGTCAACGTCCTCCATACTGTTCACTCTTCCCCTATTCTGTTTAGAACTTCCTCGTTTAGTGATTGTACCCACTCATCTGATTTTCAGAATTCTCCAATAGCACCACATTTCAAAGGCGTCTATTCTCTTCCTTTCTGCAACTCCTACCGTCCATGTTTCGCACCCATATAACGCCACACTCCTTAGAACATTTTTAGCAATAATTTACTAATAGTCATTACCCACAAGTAACTTCCTCTTTTTTTGCGAAAGCGTTCCTTGCATGAACTATCCTACTCTTTATACTTCTACCATCCCTAGTTATTATACTGCCTTAGTAGCAGAATTCCTTAATTTCCTTCAACTATCCCTTTATTAAAATTGTCGAAATGGAATATTTCCATTTTAATAAATTACAATGTAAACCGTTAATATATAAACGAAATGACCTAAATCTCAAATTAAATACCTTCAATTAGTCAATTTCTTCATTAAATCTGTACGTAAATCATCGATTTCGTCTCAAGGTAACGGTTCCAGTGTCTTACGAAAATCCTGAAGGAATAAGAGACTACGTACCTCAACGTTCGAATATCGTCAAAACATCATAAAACTCGTAACGTTATTTTAATTTAGCTCCAGTAATTTAAAAGGATGGCGCGTCTTATATACATAAAAGTTGTGCTAAACGTGTAAGTTAATATTGTAGCAATCGACTTTTTAAATCTCTGTAGGTACGCGTCGACGAGTAATGGCCGTACTCCTCTATTGTAAACCCAGCTACCTGAAAAGCCTCTCCCTCACCCCTTGTTGAAGGAGGTTTGAACAAAGTGTACCATGCAGCAGTCCCATACGTATTCTTTGGTTTGAAGATGTATCTGAAAGTTCTGCAAAGTTGTATTCCGGGAATTAGACAAACTTTCCTTACTTCGGCTATTAGTATTTCAACTACTAGCAAGTTAACGTTGTGAATTATTTGTATTTTGGAATCCAAAAGGATGCTAGAAAACTAGCAACACTTCTCGGAAATATTATTCAGGTCCTAGGTTCATTATTCAATTCCAATATATTATTCTTTAATGCATTAATAGATGTTGGTTATTTATTTATAAGGAAGACTAAATTCCTGGACCGCTATACCGAGTACAGCTGAACGAGCAAACATCGATTATCATTACACGTCTTATGGTGACAGCATAGGGAAATTAACTGCAAGGCGAAAACAGTTTCCTGAAATACTTGTGTTTACAGACGTGTTGACAAAAAGGCATATGTAGCACTAGGTCATATATTAAAGAATACAATACAACAGATGAACGGGGTTGAAAATCTGAAAACTACTATGAAACTGTGCTGAATTAATAATAAAGTAACTATATGTAGTCAAGTTATATTACGAATACTATACGTGAAGTTTGATTAGTTTTATTCCTACGTTGGCTATTTCTTTGTCTATATGAGCTGTCTCAATCCAATTACACATTGTTCTTAAAAACTTTTCAACATCCAGTATTTGTCTCAAACCTATTAGAACGTTGAGGTACGTAGTCTCTTATTCCTTCAGGATTTTCGTAAGACACTGGAACCGATATCTTGAGACGAAATCGATGATTTACGTATAGATTTAATGAAGAAGATATTTTCATATCTAGCTCTAAATGTATATCTTCTTCCTTCTCACTCTTAAAATCGGATACATTCTTAAGATTTTTTGGCTTCATTTCTCATCTTTAAAATTTCAAAATGTTAATTAAGTTAACTATCCTTGGACGTGGTTTCCCTACTAGGCAGTTCAGTTTATGATTCCATACTTCCACATTGTGGCATCTACGGTAGCCATAAAACGTTTAGCACTAATGGGTTATCTAACCACTCCTCTACTAAGTAGTCAAATAAATCACTTGTAACTTGTCCGTGGATGTATACTCAGTCCATTTCTCCATTCTGGTTCGTTACAAGAAAAATAACAGATAATCTAATAATTATGTAAATAAAAGCTAATCAAATTTAATTTACTATATTCGTCACATAATGAAGAAAAAATTCATTCAAAAATATTCGTTAATAGTAACAGACGTTTAGTATTTTATTTTAAAGTTTTTTAATTATAAGTGAAACAGAAAATAAGTTTGCATCAAACATGGTTGCCATTTTGCGCTAATATTCAGTAAATTATAATGGGTTGGCATCACTTTTCTTATAATAGCGGAATTGATAAATGTTAAATAATTAAAAGTAAAATGTTATATACAACAAGTGTAAGTACGACCGACACGAGTCAAGTATTCGTCTACCTGCTTATAGGGCAGCCGCTGTTACCTATTTTACATTTGAAACTGATCGTACTTGGGACAAGCGAAGGATATCGACGAAACTCTAGTTTCTACAATTCAAGTATGGATAGAAGCTAGTTTATGCTATTCATTCAATGTTTAGTATTCCGGTTCGATTTCGTACCCACACATTACGAAAAATGAGTAAAACGAAGGTTTAACTATTAAAGTTGATATTCAAACGTGGCCATTTCGAAATTACGAAAGAATTATATAACACTTGTAAAGAGTTCGAAATCTTCACACACTTTTACGTTTCTGCACAGCCTGAACCATCTTCGATGTGTCAAGTCTTGCGTGTCTGTGCTAACAGAGCGTGACTAATGAAGCAATGAATTGATTCTAGCATTCTGGCGATGTGCCAACTTCATCGAACAGTGTCTCCTATAATTCACCTTACACACACACAACACGGAATTATTTTCGAGCGAATGGGATAAAAATATAAAATTATAAGGGTTTGCTCGGTACAGAACTACAGTAGCGATTTAATTCTTAAAGGACCAAAACTAGTCTATTGTCTCGGTTATATAAGTTAGCGAAATTTTATATAAGGATATTGGCGATAAACGTTTCACACTGTTCTTGAAGGTGCATGTCCTAGTGAAAGTCTGGGAAGGCAATTCTTGACTTGTTTACAGTTCGAAACGTGGGCTTACCATTCTTTCCTCCCCTTAAATTGAGTTTCGTCCCACGGGCTACTTTTCCTCTTCACCAATTTCATGTTATTCAATTAGGAGACCACAATATTATTTCAAATCCAGTGAACATAAGATGATTCTGACGTCAAAATCATTTTTTATATTACATACAACCATATTACTTTCCCATTTTTAAAATAGAAACCACGGACAAACTTAAATATTTTAATGATTAAAAAACTCTTACCACAATAAACACGAAAATCTTCTCATAGAAGATTAATGGTGAACACTTCTTAGATTTCAATCGCAGAACTGTGAGTAATTAAATTAAATCACCGGGCGTCTCTCTGAGACATTCACATCGAAACGAACCGCAAGGCGGTGTAATGATTCATGAAATTCTATAACTTCCATTCCAACATTTTCAATAAAATGAGACAGATGGAAATAGAAGTTTATACGAAACATCGGTGCGTGAAGTTCGCTACAGGTCTGCAGATAGCCGTCGCATCCGAGAAACAACACGCACCCTTTCAAACAACATTCTCCCAACAAGGCCACCAATCATCATCTACAAATACAGTAAAACCTATCAGCACGAATGTTATTTCTTGTTGAACGTCTTCTCTTTAACACAAGGCCGTTTCCGACTTATGATGCGTTAACGTCAACTAAAAAAGCAGTTAACGCTCGCTGCAGACAATGAGGTACGATGCGATAGGAACTTTCCTTTCCTTCACTCTGGGGGAGGTATTTGCCTGTTTGCTGCGTTTCAGTTAGCACGTCGATAACACGCGTAGCATGCGTGGTCAGTTGTGCAAGAGTCACTGCAACTAAAGCGCAGTATTATTTATCTTTACGAAATCTCGCACCGTAAGCCGTAGGTTAGTCAGAATTATTACGTCTTTATACAAAAAGAGAAGCATCCACCTGCATTAGCGGATCTCTTTACAAGGGAAGTTCAACGACCGGAAACACCCTTTCCTTGTTCTAGGGAATTCTCCAATTGAAGGTCGACAACCTATCGATCCCATTGCAACTGAAGCTTCAACTAATAAAACAAGGCCACCGGCAAACTACGCACTTATCTGGAACGTCATTCTCAGACTTCTATCATGAGTCACGGAACTGACTGCAAGCAATCGATTGGATACCCAACCCAAAGTATTTTTATGCGTGCACTTACTGTACTTTCAATATAATTCACTCCTATAATTTTTACATCTAGTGGACAGAACGTAAAAAACGCGGCTCACCCCTGGCCCACTAAAACGAGAGACGCTAACAGGATTTACTAACTACTCAATCGATTAACAACACAGCTCAATTTTCATTATTTTCGGACAAGCACGTGATGAAGTGAGATATCGTACAAATTTTTTGTTTATGTGAGTGCCCCCAGTAGGATCCCCAAACTATAGGCAGGGACCCTAGTCAACCCTTACTCGCTTTCCTCATCCCCTCTTTACAATTCCCTTCTTATGCTATTAAAAGTAGCCAACTTCTCGATCACCCTCATACAGCCTCTAACCCCCCCCCCTCCACCAAAATTGCATTAAAGCCTGAACTGCTGCTCGGTCAGAAGTGATTGATAATTAAAATGAGAGTATTTAAAAGGCTAGATTTCCAAAAGGTTTAACTTTCAAATCGTAATCGATAAGTGTTTCGCTTAACTGTATTTAACGATGTACATAAAAAACTATTAATCAGACACCGGTTGATTTTGTACATTCGTAGCGCTAACAAGTAGATTTGGGTACGTGAGAGATATATACGAAAATATGAAAAATTATTAGCTTTGAGTGTTCTTTTCTGTAGAAGAGCGAAGAAAACAATTATAACTCTGGAATAAGAAGTTAAAAGTATAACAAACCAGAAGAAAAAACTGGAGTAAAATAAAGTTTCGATTGAAAAAGATTAAAAATAACGAATACAATATGTGTTACAGAAATTATAATTAAAGTAATAACCCATACACATTTTTAAGGGATTACATAGACTTTTTTCAAATAAAACATTTGAATAAACATAAAACTTGCTCGTCCAAAAACCAACAATTAAATGAGCTACAAAAAGTAGAGCGCAGGGCAGAGCGTGCCGTGGCCTTATCAAGCTACAATTTTAAATGTTTTTGACGAATTAATAAAAAGATTACTGTTTATTCAGTTGTGTTTGGATTAATCTAAGTTTTTTAAAATAAAAAAAACGTTTAACGAGCGGCATTTCGAAGATTTTCATAAATGAGAAAATTACCATACGATGCTGCATACAATACTGTCATAATACGTGGCCTCTTAATAAATTCTCTTTCTTTATTTAAAATCTATAAAAAGGAATTTGCGCCATTTTGATTTTATATTTTTACGATTTTTAAAATCAATTTCTATTACAGGTTATGTAGACGAAATTAGAAATGTAGAGTATTAATGGTTTGGAGTATTAGCAACACTGTAGCTGTTGTAGTATTACTACGTAAGGGGGAATTATCCACGTAATAGTGGTCCTTTGGGTGATGTAGCACTTAACTTAAAATACTCGAGCCGCAACTGTATTAATCGTTAATATTTATTAACCTAATGGTTTTTCGAAGCTCGTCTATCTGCGATCGGCATGTAATACAACATTAAACGATATGTTCACTAGTCAGAAGTACGCAAGTTCATTAGAATTCGGTGTTGACTGTTTATTTTCTATGCGAGAAGGAAGGTAGGAAGAGAATTATCAAAACACTCTGCAGTTAGTTTAGCATAACTGTCATTTTAGTAATTACTTTAAAATACACTCTCCATGTCAACTAATCCTTTCACCGATACTTCCTCATATTTCTCGCCGTCACTAATCTTGAGGCACACTTTCACACTGATTCTTTAACGCTGACTCACTCGAACCCCAAAAAATCTTCAAAGAACTCGTTATCATTCTGCTCTTCTACTTCGACTCGTAATGGCGACCTCACATCTTCATCACCACTTTGATACTGCCCCTTGTTCGCCACCAAAATCCCCTCCATCGGTTATGTTCACGTTTTTGTCCAACCTGCACAAAGGTCTCGTAGATGCAAAGCTAAAAATTTGTCTCAAGTAAATTTTACTAGGCTCAAGATTACTTTCGAGCCATTTGCTTGCAATATCTGGTGTTTACGCATCCATTAGCAAGGTTCAACGATCAAATATCGCACTCTGAACCTTTTGAATTTTATCGTTCTAATTTCTTCACAAAATTTTCAAAATTTAGAACAGTAAGAAACCTAGCCATCTATCAAAATTTGGGCGAGGAGAAAATTCAGAGCTAAATCACGGGAATAGTAGCACTCGTGCGTGGGCGTAGACTTAATTCAGTGAAATCATAAAAGGATTTGAGCCTCTGAATGACAACTTACCGTTGATAAATACACCAGGACAATAAGACAAAGAGCAGTATCGAACATTTTATAGACTTAAAACACTGGCAGCCGAAATTTCGACAGGATCACTTAAGAAGACCTATCAATGGAATTTTTCTATTTGAAATTAAGTTTTCGAACCTCAACCTAGAGTATTATTTTCCCTATACAGGAAACGTAGATCCCGGATCCGGGTCTCCTTCGGTAAGCCGTTTTTAAATGGGCTCTTCCCCCATCCGCCTATTTGCAACAGTGCATTTGAAATGTTATACAGTGTCATACACTGCCGCTAAACAAAAGAGGTGACGAGTTTCGTGTCAGGCAGCGTGACAATATCACTGTTGCGGAGGTAACAGGATCGATATTGCTATCTGGACAAACTTATTTACGAAGCCTGAAACGAGGGATCATTTCGAGAGGCTAGTGAACGTCATACTCTGAGAGACGATTTTTTTATGATATAATCAGAAATAGTTTGAGAGAATAGCTGCAGAAAATGAACACAATTTTATATTCTCTATTATACACAATTAAGAGTTCAAATCTTTAAAGATCGTGTGACTTGTCAAACCAGAAATAAAACAATTATTTTCGAGAAAATATGATATATATGGTACCTAGGAACCAAATTACAAAATAATTATTTGGCTAGGTACACGATATTAAGAATCTCGTTTGTATAATTTGTGGCAATTTGGAGATAAATTCCGCAACGTAATTAATACTCGCCGCGTGAATTTTTGGAAGCGAGAATTGCACGACAGAGTAATGCAGTAAACGAGTTGCGACTAAATGAGATAAAAATTCTAAACGTCATTATTACTGCAAATTAGCGAATCGTTCAGCAAATAAACGAAAGAGTAACTAATTAAGTTAGGTGACATTGCTACATTTGTATTACACAAAATAATAAGAAATATATAAATATTTGGAGGTGTAAGAATAATTATTAATATCAGTTTAAATAGACAAAACGGGGTGTATAAATACTACATGCATGGAATACAGCCAGGAAATATGCTAAGGTCGCTGAAGATTTGTTGGAGAAAAAAAATTCGGCATTTATACTGGTACATTCAGACAAGTAATTCAGTAAGACGGAGGTGTAAAATGTCTAAAAGACGAACAATTTGCTCAGGAAATTACATCACAAGCTCACGTATAAGACAATATTATCTATTTGAGCACTCTGTGCATTGGATGCTAAAAAGTTTCATATAAGAAACTATAAATCACCCTAAATTTAGTCATCATGATATTGGGTTTGTTTTCTTACTTGGAAGAGAGAGAAAAAGGACAAAAATATTAAAACACCAGAGTTGTTCAAGATATTCATTCCTCAAAATTTCCGTAGTCATTACAAGCTTAACCTATTTGGAACTGTACTTACCATTTACATATAAATAGCGCACAAATATTTGAAATGAGAAATGCGAGTTTTATCTTCATCGTCTACGAGATGATTCAAACATGTTTCACAATTCTCTTTCGGCACGCCATGTATGCACGCACTACTATTCTCAGGTGCTGTATTTCGCAATGAATATTCATATATCATAGACACTGGAATAACACAAAGTCAAAACACGTCGCACATAAAAGTATGGGAGGGACCTGCGATCCAACATCAAATCTAATTATGTTCATTTACCAAACTGCAAGAACCTTGAGCAAAAACCTTGCAAGCTACTTCAGTATAATGTCTACAAATCTTTCAAACAATAGTTCTAAAATAATGTAATTCCCATTTTTTATATTAATTTGGGAAGGAACATGATTTAATTTGCAATTCCTTAAAATGCTGCATTCTATTTTACGTCTGTTACTTTATGTGGTAAGTGGTTTACTTTCTGTTGTAACGGGATGAATCTCATTCTTCAGGAAAGGTAATATGAAGGTCCTGGATGTTTCGGAATTTGGATAATAAGGACCAAAATTGAAATTCGATATCTTGAACAATTTCAGTTATTTAAGTTTGTTCTAGTTGGGTGTCCAGCGTTGTCCAAGTATGTTTATATTAGCCCAGAAAAAGAATGAATAGTCAACACCTCATTTAACTGCCATCGAAACCTGCAGTTTTATATCCTTAAATCCTTCATGTGCACACACGAACACATGTCAATTGGGAATTAGCTTAAAATTAACTGGGATGACGAACGGAAAGTAAATAAGTACAGTAATTTAAGAGAATCTAAAAAAATCCCGGTTCTCCAGGGTGAAAATATCACATTTACCTTGCAATAACCCGCTACCTTGAAGAAGAGAATAATACTGTCGAATAATGAAGTATTGAAATTTCCGGTATCTTAAACAAGGGGATGATGTAAAAAATGGAACTTTTTCAAGTACGTGACATAGATTTAAAATTTTTATGGATATATTACAATCTTGTAGCTAATTTAACACATATGATATAAATTATTTTTGGATGGAATGATGAATTATGAGCAGAAATTTGCAGTATAATAATCGAATGATATTATGGCTTGTTAAAATGTCTGGGCATGTTTGCTTTATTTAAATAATTTGTTTTAAATTAAAGAAATTATTCAATTATTAATAATGGAAAATTAATGTATATCAGATCGGCCTACAATACTATGTGAGAATTGTGGTGGGGAAAAAAAATAAATTAGTATCAGGTTGATAGCACGACGTGATGTCACAGACTGTCAAGGTTCAATTGCATATATCTCCGTAATGAACACTGAAAAATCATGACTACGTGAATCATGAAAATTATAAATAAATGAGCCAAAACATGTTTTTCCCAGTTGCATAACGCTCATTCAAGCCTGTCCGATAGATAACTTAGCTTCTAACTTCAAAATTTTGTTTTAAGAACTAGTGAATTATTCAGTCAGCCACAGCAAGATACCAATCTATTAAATTATAATGATAAAAGATTTTACCGTTGTCTTTTTTCTGAAAATTGATCAATTGTGCGTATAGCAGAAAGTAAACCTAGGAGTCATATTGCTCGGAATTTATACAAAAATTTTAACTGTTATTCTTTCTATGTTTGTGGTACGCCTTTCCCACAATGTTTTTGATTGGGGTTTTAAGATACGTGCACCAAGTTTTACTGCATTTAGTTCACGCGAACATTCTATCAGACAAAGCCCTGAGCCAATAGCTAAACCCTGACGCTTAAGAATCATTTAAAATGTTTTCACCGTTTATGAAACATGGGCCACCAAATTATATAAATTATAAGTTTGTCGTACAAGAGGATTTTCCACATACTTGACTTGAGCTTTAAAGATGATTTAAAAAATTGACTAATATTTATAGCATTTTATATTTTTCTTTTAAAACTAAAAACATATGAATGTAGTCCCTACCATTACAACCCAGCATTTAATTATTCACATAATTAAGCTCTAAGCTATCTATACTTATTAAACTTCTCTTTCAATGTTCATATTGAACTTAAATAAATATTTACTTTCAGGATTTTATAACAGACGTTTTTCTTGAGCTTAAGAGATATTAACTTCATGTCTCCCTCAGCAAATTTTAAGGCGAATTCAGATCACACAGTGTTAAGTCTCATTATTAAAGTAAAAGATTTCACGCTGCATGAAAGTGGAATCTGGATATTCCGTAACAATGACATTTTTCAATAACTAGAAAGGAAAAGCTTCTGTTCTTCATAAGGATCTAAGTTTCAGTATTTCTTGGAAGGAATATCAGTAATCATCGAATAAAATGGTCCATAATGAAGGTTGTCGGTTGCAAATGTGGTAACTTAAAACCTGAAAAATCAATTTGCATTTTAGCGGCGGAAGCGGAAGTATTTCTCTAAAATTTATTCTGGTGAATAAGTGGAAATCTCTATTTTTCAATCGTATTTTTATCATGACTTTTTACAACTAGACTACCTTGACCAGTCAACGAATCTGCATTACGTCGTACACACCATTTTCCCGGTAGTAATAGTTACGTAAAAGATCTAATCTTACACAGATCCAACAACCGCCAAACTCAATTCACCTATACAATTTCCTGATAAACGGCTTACATTTTCTGATCCACACAAAAACTAACAATACTACTTAACACGGTTTTTTAAATAAAGCAATAATTACAACGTGGCTGAAACGCTCATAACCCTCTAAATGGCTTTGGCTATTGGAAAACATGAAATAGAACGAGATGACAAAACGAGAATTTTTTCGTTGGAGATAAGATTCTTCTCAGAGAAGATAATGTAGTTTTAATTGTTCCATTTACCTGACATCAGTAAAATAGACAAATTAGTCAGAATTTTTTAATGAAATAGATCATATTAATAAAAACAGATCCATGTATCGTTCCTTTCTTTGGAATTTAAGGGAAATATCGGGGATATAAAAATACACGACTTAAAGTAATATTTTTTACTTTGGGCGATTAAAGTAAATAGAAAAAGATCAATTGCAAGAAAATAATAAAGACTGAATAAAATGCATCAAAGAAACGTTTAGCCGACTACTTTTTCAAAGTGTTTTGCGTGCCCACCAAAATTCCTTGATGTTACTCCAGAGATGGAAGGTTAAACCCGTCGCCTTGATATATTATTTTAGTTCAACATATCATGTCACCATAATTCTTTTAAAGAACGGATGAGCGTACCTGATCAGATTCAGATGAATTTGCGACTATAGCATGGAATCAGTCGGGCAATGTATAAGTTGCATCACTCTGTAAAGTAACAAAACTCAAGTAACGGTGTAAAACGTGCAAGAAGTCCATATAATGTTGGATTCAAGAGGCGAGAGTTAAAACTAATTGAAAATGCTTGGCAACCAAACGTCAGTCACGCAAATAAACACAAGAGCCTGTATTGTCTTATTCAATGAAGTCAAGAGTAGCCAACTAGAATAGCCAGACAAGCAAAAATAATCAACAAAGCTCCATTGCTTAATGAGCAGCCAGGAATTCTTCCAATCAGAGCGGGCGGGTGTGTAAATTGTTTCCAAAATCTGAGCAAGGGTCCGATGAAGTGATCGTTGCCACTCAAGACTGCCCCAATGTGGCACGACCATCATGACACAAGACAGAAAAAGAACTTAAAGTCTAGTTAAGCCTCTATTTCTACACTGAGATGGAAAGTATAAAAAGTACTACCATAATCGGGTTGTTCCATAGTTTACAAGGAAAAAATAAAGAGAAATCACGAGCGCCACAAGACGTAGATAACGTCATAAAACAACTACGTACGGTACACACTCCAAGGTTCTCTTAGTTCATACCAACCACATAAATTGTAATTTTATAATTGCTAGTATCTCTTGGTTTTCAATTATCTAATACGAAAATTGCCGTTACTTTGGTAAACGACTTCGATATAGCTTTAAGCATTGTGCCACACTTTACAATCATCGTATTTGGAGGTTATGCAATGCTTGGTCTTGTGCGTGGGTGTATATCGTGTTCAAAAACATCAGTGCTGAATGATACCCCGTTTCTAGTATGCCCCGATTTGCACATCATGAAGAACCAAAGTCAGTAAAATTTTGATTTTCAAACCCATTGATGAAGATTTTACCGAGCGGATTTGTCAACGATCGAAAAGACCAACAAATCGTTAGAAAAAACGAACACATTCACCTCCAGTGCAGCCATTAAATTAGTCACCGCAGTCAACAGAAACGCAGTAGCAACAGCATTGTTCACATGTCACATTCCATTGGACAAGAATAAGTCTACCTAGTGAATAATC
Source organism: Eucriotettix oculatus (assembly GCA_034510155.1). NCBI lineage: Eukaryota > Metazoa > Arthropoda > Insecta > Orthoptera > Tetrigidae > Eucriotettix > Eucriotettix oculatus. The sequence goes on along the minus strand of CM067378.1, from coordinate 74,124,793 downwards.
AGAAATTGACACGCGTCGACGATTACATTCTCTCCGAGGGAATACGCCCACTATTTGAAAAACAGTATGTACCGTAGTGAGCATTTCACATTTAATGTAATGGCTCGACTTACGAAAATAATAAGTATTATTAACCTCACGATATTGAAGAGTTGTTTTTCATAGCAAATAAAGGAAAAACAAATTTCATTTTTGTGAAAATGGGAACATTTCTGCCCTCTGTGGGGTCCTTGCGGATTTCCAGTAAGTACAAAAGTTGGCCAACAGATGGAAACAGCGCTAGTACAGGAGCATCACCTAGCGTCAGCGCGTGGAACATGGTTACACCCATTAATTTGTGCAACGGCGGGTAAATATGATTTCATAATTACAAACACGAATAATAACGATGAATATGCCTTACTTAAAACTAAACGGCTTGTAGCGTCGTTAAATGTTACATCACGATTTTTATGACTCATGCGTTACAATCTTAAAAACAGAAGCGTTCACGCCTCTCTGGTCTTATCGGTTATAAACTGCAAGTAATGATATTAGTGCACTTGTACGTTGCTTACCAATCGTTAAAATATTATTAATGGAATCGAGAATCCATAAGCAAACTTCAAAGTAAAGCAGATCAAGAAGACAAACCAATACAAAGCAAAATGTAGGATAAGAAAAGCTTGGGGTTAATTAGCGCAAATCGATGAGATACAATAGAAGTTTAGTTTAGAATTGAAATTTTGTGGCAGAGGTAAGGAATCGCTAGTAGATGTCCGGCTTTTCTATTGCTCAGAGGTGGTTTAAGAATAAATATAAATCAAATACGAATTTTTGATGAATCCGGTAGAAAAACATTATATTACTTACTATTTTTTGTCTTTCACTTATTTCTTTTATCTTATCAGTTTCTCTACCTAATAAAAAATTCTGAGAATAAATTTTAAGCCCCCTTAACTTAAACCAGTCTTTGCAATAGAAAAACCGAAAATAGTATCTACTAAAGACGTTTAGCGTCGTATTACACGCAAACCATACTCTAATTAGAGATGAAACCGACAGTCATAATGCAATAATAAGAATGAAGAGAATGACTAAGTAACCACCGTCTCCAAAATATGCAATAAAGTTATAAATTAGTAAGCAAGATATGTGCGACCCAAAATATTTAACAATACAGTAATTTACTTACTTCCGCTTCCAAAACCAGGAATGTCAAACTTACCTAAAACAGAAAATGAAACGAATAAATTAAAATATCTATTACTCAATTAAAAACAAATATAACTAACAATTAGCCATTATGATAGTTCAGAATATGAAAAGCTGTAATTAACGATTTTATAAAGAAATTTACTTTTGCGAACCATGCACATCCAGAGTGATACAAGAATAATGCGCAGTACAATTTGCAGCACTGGAAGTCATTTAGCATTTATGAATCAGTGGAACGGCCAAGCATAAAAATGTATTAAAATCCAAAGATAATAAGTAATGTATTATTTCTCATAACCTTTTCCTTATTTAACGTAATCAGAAGCTATAAGTTTGTAGTACTGTTTAAAGTTTTATCTAGTAAAGAGAAAGTATAAAGTTCTGTCTGAGATGCATTTTGAAATGTGGCTTTAAAGATACGGAACGATCATAAATCTCAAACACTATAAAAACAGTTAAGCCTTTTCCGTGAAAAGGCAAAAACATTATACATACTAATTATTTAGAAAGGCGTGCCAACGTATCTAAGAAAACTGCAAATTAAGTAGAAGAGTCTTCCAAGTTAGCCACTTGCAACTGAGCAAAAAAATAAGTCCGCAGGATATACTTGAACTCCACTACATTGTAGTTGTTTAACTGCTACAAGAAACGGTCCATATTAAGATGTAAATTTTACATTTTCTAAAAGGAAGTTAAAATCTACGATCACAATTGTAAACAAATTTGCCGATTGTCACATAAAGATGGTCATCACTGAATGCTCATGGAGTATTTAATTTAATGACTACACAGTAAATAAGTGATTAACCATCACTGAGGACTTATTTTTGGTTGAAATCATTTATACAATAAATACAGTCCCAATTATTCAGTAAAGAAAATAAGTAGGTAGCTTGTAGTGAACTTGAGAAAATTGACGAAAAGTCTTCGAATTCATTTACAGCAAAATCCGATTCGTTCGAGGAACTTGATTTATTCCACTCGGCTCGATTGCACACATTCCAAACGGGACCGTAAAGTTTCGTCTTTTCAAGAGACTACTCAGATATGAACGTCTAAATTGGGGTGAAATAGCGGTAGTACTAGGACTGCAAAAATGACTCCGTCCTCCACAGATTTATTGCGGTTTTCTTCCCAAGGACAATGGCATTTGAAGCGGAACTTGATAGGAAGCCGTTGCAAGACGGTGTCGAAACAAGACCTTTTTCCGGTACAAAATTCTACTTCCAGAGTTTCTTGTAGCACCAAATTTGTTTCCCATCAAACGAATTTTGCGAAAGTTTTATTATGGCATCTAAAACGTTGACTTGTGGAACGGCTACCACATTATTATTTTTAAACACAAAATAGCAAGTATGTTTTATGTTAAAGGATCATTCCACATTTCAGGAATGTCAACAATGAATAATGCATCGTTTTGCAAATGGAAAATAAATAACGGAAATAAAAAATCTTTCAGTTAAATAAAAGGAAAATGCTTCATCTGTTCGTGGTAAGAAAAGCTTCATACACCCATGACAGCTGTGACTTCCACCATCCTAACATTTATTGAATGTCCGTAAATTAAATTTGTCAACAAAGAAGCGGAAAGGGTTTAAAGTAGATGGTCACAGAGTAAAAGAAAATATTTATATAACATGATTTCTAGAAAATTATTTCAACAATATTTTAAAGTATTCGTATCAAGAAAATGAACGAAACACAGGTTTATAATATTGTATTTCACGCTTTGCCTAAAAGAATCCTGTATTTTCGCGAATTCGTTTCACAGAATATTTTATGAACACAAAAGAAATAAACGTATAGGAGTTTCATAAATGATGTTTCCGTATGTGGGTATTTAATAAAGCTGGTGTCGCAGTGCAGCAGCCCTCGGCGGTGAAGCGCAGTGCGGCACAGGATCGAAGCCAGGACGGTGGCGCCTCTCTTCGCAACACCACAAACCTAACGTATTTTGCATAATTAAGCTTGTCTCAATGCGATGAGAAGATTAGGTTTATACTCAAGAGCTAAAGCCTTGACCTAGACTCCCCAAAGGAATCCCACTCTGTGAAGTACTTAGATAATTATCATGAGAACTTTCTTACTCAGTGACGCAATGAGCAGGGTGTCACACACAAATACAAGGAACGTGTGACGTGAAACGTCTTGCTTTTCCTGTAGTCTCCAACTACGCAAGTCCTCAGTGGAGCAGTTTGCGTAATTCCCGAGAATAGTTGGCAAAGCAGTTCTCCACATAAAACCTTCCAGTCCGGATTAACCCTTGTCTACTGACGGGCTTCAAATTTACAGTGTAAAAACCTAAATATAAATAAGACCGTCACTAAATATTAATACAAATGTTTTGCAATATACATAAGATTATCTGCGATATTTTGATGTACACTGACATTTACAGCCTCTCAAATCGCGGCAGTTATATGAAAAGGTACTGTAACTTGAGTCGAGAAAATTAAAATGCGCCTAATTTCCTGACAGTTTACATATCCAAGTAACCTATAATTAAGTACAAGGGAGGAAGAGCCCCAAAAAATACAAATTAACGACTATAAAAGAGACAGAATGAGACGATGGAAGTGAAAAGACAGACACGCACACACATACAGGATCGCTACATAATCATGGTGAAAGGTAGAAGGAAGACAAGCACAATTTGGGGAAGAGAAGACTATGCGGGATAAACGATACACGCAGACAGAGAATTAAGAAAAGTGAAAGATGTCAATGGGGGGAAAACTACAGTTTATGAGAATCAGTGTTTGGTTGCCGATAAACACAACAAGGAAATTAGATGAGACTAAGAACAGTTGATTTCAAGTCAGAGAAAAATGGTACATTTCGTACAGAGACGATAAACATCAAACAAATACTGAAGGTATAATTGTAATCAAATTTTAAGTCAGAGTAAGGAACACATCTAGATCAGGGCTCCTCAGACCTTTAGTACTCTAAAGCGGATTCTAAAATATTAATTGGCGGCGAGCACCACATATTTTAAAGTATATTGTAATTGGATAATAAATAATTAAAACTAATGTTAAAATATTTTTTCTTTATATTACACGAAAACTTGACAACAATGATAAACGTTTCATACAGAATATCAATTTCATTGTAATCTCTGGCATTTCTTTTAATTGGCCAGAGCTCCTATAATTAGTATATCTGTTAATAAACAAAAATATAGATGCTCATCCACGTTTGATTTTATTAAATTCATGTATGAAAATTATGTTTCACAAAAATGTTTTTATTTGACGCAATTATTTTTTCACGTTTCTCACCAATACACTAACACATGCACAAACCGAGTGTAAACGACGACTGAGTTTGAAAATTTACACCTTTAATCGGCGTCTCTGACGTCGCCATGACACGGGATTGGGATCCCCTGATCTAAATGATGAATAGTATAAGACATAGCGTTCCCTCACTTCCAATTTTCGTATCTATAGTGCTAATTTACCATTTTGAGGTTTATTACAGAAAGATTAAGTCACTTGGGCAGTGTAAAATCTTTGTCGGCGAGTAGCGAGTATCGACCTGGCGGGTAGTTTTTACGAGCTAAGCTGAGCAAGGAGAGCAATTCATTAGTGACGCCAGCGGTGTAATTACGAGCAGACACTCCCTGACAGCTATTGTGGAGCGACCTCTTCACTCGCAACACCTGCTCCAGAGGGCGTCCAGGTAGCTTCGCTCAACGTGGACTAGAGTTGCCATGGCAACGTGTTTATTGGGGGGGAAGTTCCCCTGCACGCTAAATGTCACGTACTGCAAGGCCAAGGGGCTGCGGAACAACAGCTTTCAGCCCGTCATAACAGGTCGGAAATCTTCCAGGTTTTAACTTAAGATATTAATGTGGCAGTTAATCGTATTTGGCGACACAACACGAAAGCAGATGAAGGTTGGATTCTGCAGGTAGAGTTCGGAAATTCAACCGGAATCGATTTTTCAGCCATTTCCCACAAAATTGCAGCTTTCATATTACAATTGTCCTTTACGTTATCAACAAAAAATATACAGCATGTATAAAAGAAATTATTAAGAATGGGGAGTCGTTACAAACTGATCTTTAAATGCGTATCGATTTGGTGTCTATTTACTGCACAGCGACGTGAAGGGCTTTGCATTACGGTGATCCGTTCCGTTGTAGAAGCCGTACAAAAAGGAATCCAGACTTTCAGAGAAGGGGAACGAAATCTTGCTCTCTCCCTTATACAGAGCAGGAGAGCAGACTGGTTCTGAGCAACGCTTTGTAAAGCCGTATTCTCCGGACACACAATATTAGGCTGCGTGTATCTTTACGACCAATACATTTTGCTTTTTTATGTCGACTCGCAGCAGCAGGCTGGAAACTATTTAATGAACTACATTATGAGATAAATGGGATTAATATGGGAGTCTAAAAATTGTAATTCTGTATACGCTTTTATTTTATGCATTCATGATGGTGCTATCATTTAAACTTACCCAAAAAATTTGAATAATTAGAAATAACTTTTAAAACAAAACATTCCTGGCTTTCCCGGTGTATTGATTTCATAAATGATTATTGGTTTATTAACGGGTACATTGTTCATTAAAACACAATGTTTCAACGAAATCCATTTCCACCTGTCAGGTAGACGATTTTTCATGAAACTGACGACGACCGAGAATCATTTATTAAATTTTGAAAACGTATAACTGGTTTTGTGGTGTGTCCGTACATTTCTCAATTGTAATAATTATATATCTGACTGCATCCTGAGATAAGTTCTGTCCTGAAGAAGAGGACACATGTCCTCGAAAATTTGCCGACGTTTGTTGAGTTAAGGTGTTCGTTGCTCTCTATCTGCCCGTCCTATCAAAATAAATTAACTTGACAATGTAATATTATCTGTATGTTGAGATATATATATATAAATTGATAAGGACATGAAAGAGAGAAAGTTCATAAATTACCTGATGTTCACAGATGGCTAGCACCATGTAGGGTTTGAGATTCTTCAATTTTCGGAGGCACCTCCCCCTTCATCAGAAGGTTAGGAAAACGTTTACAGTGACGTCCAGCCGTAGAGGCTCCGAAAATTCAAGAATCTCAAACCCTACATGGTGTCTGCCATCTGTGAGCTTCACTTAACTCACGACATTTCTCTCTCTCCTTCCTGCCTTAATTGTTTTAACTAACCTGAAAATTTCATTTTCTGAGGCATATATATATATATATTATCCCCATCAAAATATCTCCATTAGATATGATACACTTATGCCAGAGCGTCTTCTAATCCTCGAGAAATTTTTGGACTTCATCTTTGGGATGGCGCTTTTAATATTATCCATGTACGACGGCCCTTTAAGGTTATCTATATTTTTGGGAACAAATAAGCCACAAGGGCCATTTCTGGCGAATGTGGAGACTGTTCCATCATTAGTGTTCTTTTTAACGAAAAAATTACGTACAACGGTGCGTTGCTGTGGTACAAAAGCCTCTTATTCTTTCGACACAAATTCGGCCGTTTTTTCTTCAGATTTATCATCGCAAACTCGACATTTTGACTGTTATCCTACCCAATCGCCTACGTGAGGACGTATGACAACGATGGTGGAGCTGGCTGAAACCCGAAAAATCTATATTCAGGATATGAACCGAGTAATTTTACAATAGTACACTGAGGACCTTTGTAGGGACCATGTTTTACGAGAAAAAATTTTTCTCCATATTTTCCTGCATTAAGTTTGTATTACGCTTTCAGGGTTGTTACAACACAAATTTCCGGTCCAAGTCTCCGAAACCGATGTCTCGAGTATTTTCATGATGAAAAATATATACAAAAAATATAACAAGTGCTTTATTTAATTGAAGCAGAATATTTACGTTACTAAATCTTCTAATTTGTGGTGCACGGGACTTGAAGCCATCGGACAGGTGGGACTAGTGGGAGAGAAAAACTAAAGAGGCACATGTTGCTCAGCTTATGAAGAAAGTTATCTACCGTATACAATGTAACGCTATGAAGCAGGAAATGCGTTAGCAGAATGAAATGTGATGAATAGACGGTAGCGTCTCAGCCAGCAAGCGCTCCTTGTGAAAAGATGCCACGGTGTCTCAAACTCATGCCACATTAAATTTAATGTTTTCGCTTCTTTGTCTGCAGATTACAAATGAGAACCACCAAGACGGTACGTATATAAATGCAATGAAAAGAATCGCATAGACTCACGGTGCTTTCTTGTCATGTTAAATATATGCGAGACGATAGTGTCATTAAACGCTCACACAGGAGCTGATAACCAATAACCGTCGAGTACATATTTCACTAAAAAGAAGTCAATTAACAATGTATTTAATATTTTTGAAAAGTCGAACAGTGGGTGGCCCACCATTTCTAATATGGCCAATTACAGTCATAAATAAGAACATGATTGGTCACTTTTTTTTTGTAAATTTAGTATCAAAATAAATTTTAGTATTCTGTAATTCAAAGAATGTCGAGGTTCAGTGCACAGGAAGGTACACGTCTTCAGAAAATGTAATTGGATGTTAAAGAAATGGTTGTTGTAATCCGTAGAGGACGATAAAGAAAGAGCAATACAAAAATTTTGGTCGTTCAATGAGAAATCTCGGGAATCTAAGAATAACTTTAAGCAAGTTCCGTGGCAGGTTGCAATGGTTAATAAAAGAACACGTCAAGTATTGCGATCGTGAAGCCAACGCCCACTACACAACAAACCGAGCAATAATTTGTAACTGCTTAATATTTTAATTCGCGATTTTACTATTATTCCATATTTTACTGTTTTGACATATCCGGTCAAGACATAAACGGTATTGAAAGAACAGCTCAACTGAATTAGATAAAATTGGAAAGTAGATTTATGTGGTTGGTTTATGTCTTAAGGACCTAAATTTGGGACCAAAAATTAGAATTTCCTCATAACGGGATAGAATTATATGTAGCCCAAAGTTCAAACACAACCTATTAATTACAAGTAGCTGTAGTGATGTCAGTTTCCATTTTTTTGTAGATTGATCAAATTTTCAAACGTGTAATGTGAAAGTATTGTAATTAAAAAAACTTATGATTATTAAAATAGACTGAAGATCCTTTTAAGTATTTTCGAAAGTCCGCTGGTTATATTGTTTTGATGAAATTATTCACTATTCCATACTCCCTTTCTATGTCCATTTGTATTATATTACAAATAATAGCTCAGAATTTAAATGTAGTGTAAGGTTTGTTGGAATTCCGCTCTTTGATCAAGGTTCAAGTTCACGCTTGGGCGATTTCTTATGTCGACTGCTACAAGATTTTCACGTCAACCTATTCACTGGCATTCGACAAATCACTAATTACATTTAACTAAGAACTAATATTTTCATTGAAAGAAAACCAACCACTGATACCTTCCTAAAACGTTCATTTTTATGAAGCATGTTTCATTTGGACATGCACACTGATGAAACATCACGAAACAACACACATGCACACTCATTCATTCATGCTATGGTAATAGTAATGCACTATGTAATATTTTCCTATTTATATCTTGTTGCATAGATTTCGCTGTGAATTGTTATTGGAGAATAAAATTAATTTTTTACAATGTCCATGGATTGGAAAGTTTTATAATAACTGTGCAGCATAGTTAAAGTTCGTAATGACATGAACACCCACGAAGCGAATGTCCGATAAGTCTGATATGGAAAATAAGACATACAATTAGCGTTAACAAGGATTACCGAGAATGTTAGACAGTGAAAACATTGCTCTAATATAAGACACGAATCAAGCATTGAAGTAAATGAGGAGATTAGCAGATAAAGGGGCAGGTGTAGGCTTGTCAACCTACTGAGTTATATTGAAACTGTAATTTCAAAATCATCATTAACTTGGGACATACGCAGTAACGGTGAGGCAGGAAAAAGAGAAGAGCAACGAAAGCAACGGATCGAAAAGAACAATCTTACAGAACCGTGCCTACCCTTCAGACTGTGACGATCATGTTTCTCCCCCTGACATTTATTACTTTGTAGAAGGGAGACGACTTTTCGCAAAGGTCAGCTCATTGTTGCTTCACCCTCGCCCTAACCACGAGATCATAGTGGAGATATCGGAACTTGTTAAATAAATTAGAATTTTCATTTCGAAGTGAAATGTTAAAGCAGAATGGCAGGTCTTCAGGGATAAGGAGACTACAAAATCGAACGAGACAAATTCAAGATGTCTCAATGTGTAAGGACTTGTCTAACGGTCACATATTTAGTAAAGCAAGGTAACAAGTCAATCAGCAAAGCATGGTGGGGAATCCCGGATACTTTTCGCACTGAGGAGAGCACGGGAGGAGTTCCAAAGCGTGGGTGGCTGGCCAGACAGTTGTATTGATCTGCCAGCGTGGCGAAGCTATGCTACGGCAGTTGCATAGGGGTTCTTATCTACAAACCTACCCAAGCTACAAACACACTATTCTGTTGAGAGACACTTTTGTGTTCAAATCTTTATACGATCATTCGAGAACCATGCAGCAATAATGGCAACGTATGGATCCTGACTGATGTCCAAATCATTACCGTCAAGTTTTCCATAATCTCAAATTTATTTCGTAATATATTTACAGATACAGATAAAATACGAAGGCATCAAGAAGATTTAAATAGCAAGTCAGTCTCTCTCGTTTACGTATTCTAACGAGGTGATGAAGCAAGTTTTGTTGTCTATCTTATCCGCTTTAAGCAAACCCCCAATCTTCTAATGGGAATGTTGACATATAGCAATGATAAATAGCTTTTCGGTTGCTAACCTAGTGCTATAAGAAAGACCTCAGTCATAATTTTTCGCCTAATGATAGTTATTTAATACAATCGCCAACTTGTAAACTATAGTCAGTTAATTTAATTCATTCAAATACCTTACACAACCAGAATTATTGCAATTTCATAAGTAAACTCATGAGTTGAGTACACATTCAAATTTGAAAATTAAAAAAAAAGATCTTGCGAGATAAAACCATTGTTATTTACCTTAATTTACTTTTACTTAAGTGCGAGTATTCGTATAACTTATTATGTAAGAAGCTATTATTTTTACTATCCCAGTAAATAATGTTTTTTATTTAGTATTTAAATTTCAAATAAAATGTAATGTACAATTTAGAGATGATCTCATTTTCTTTCAGGGTAGTTTCGTGGGGAGAGATTTGGCTTGAAAGGCATACATTGTGTCTATTATTTACGTTTAAAAAATCTGTTACACAATGATCAACATAGCGCCTGGGCCCGGAAAAAATTGTTTTTCTGAGGATCAGATTATAAGTCTGTATCTTCAAAGTAAACTATTACTCCTCACTGTTAACTTCTTTAATCTTGTTCATGTTAATGATATCCAACGTGCGGTGAACAATTTGTAACCAAATTCAAGATTGCCCTGTTTTCCCCATGAGTTCATGAGATATCTTCCAAGTCCCTCGCTTCACCTAACTCGGAGTTTCCCAACGTGGGTCACTCTCCACAAGAAGACAATATGATATTTCTGGGGGAAATTCGGAAATGAACTCGTCTAATATTTAAAAACCAACCGCCTGTGATGAATATACTTGTACAAAAGGAGAAATGCTTGGTATTCCAATTTTAAATAAAATAAACAAATATTTACTCTAAAAGAATAGTTAGTATGCCCAGCCACGGAATAGTAAGTACTGTATTGGACTATTACCATATACCATCGTACCTTTACGAATGAGGGAAACTTCAGACTGAAGCAGACTAAATTTGTGCCCAATATAAAATCTCTGCAGAAAACTGCAGAAAACATAAAACAGAAGAGTCTCACTAAATTTAGAACAATCTATGTGACGTAACATTGAATGTTGAAATTATTAAACGATTACTAAAAATTGAAACTATTATAAAAATCCTATCATATAATTTTTGTAGTTTAATTGTAGCTGTTGACATGTCTAGAAATGTACTTACTGTAATATTATTTTCTTAGTAATCTCCTAGTCACTGCTTCCTAAAATATAAGTTTTTATCCTGAAGTTGTAATTAGGTTTCATTTAGGGAATCTTCAATTTTTTTAATAGAAAAAAATGTTACATACTTCGGTGGACATTAGTAAAAACCTGTAGAGAAACACTGATCTAACTCCAACAATGCTACTCTATAATAATTAAAGTCATCTGATCCTTAACATATATTCCGAAGGAAAAGGCAAATATTTTCTGACCAAGAGCAAAACAATGCTCCTTGCTGGTTTAAAAGCAATAAATATCCATGGTGGATGGGAATCACTTGATAATTGCGCCTTGGCCTTAAGTTAGGTTCGAACTACACAATTTTAGAAAAACTATGGCACTTCAAATTTCGAAATATTCAGCATTTCTTTTCATGCTTGACGTGTCGTTACCTTGTTAAACTAAATAGACATCTCAAGGCTCTTGTGAGAGTGATCATAAATTTGTCTTCTTGGACTTCTTAGTGTCCTTAGCCCCAAAGATTGCCATCCTGCTTTATCATTTGACTCCGAAACAAAGCCTCTTAATTCATTAACCTAGCTCCGACATCATTACACATTCATGATTCTAAATTGGGTTAATCGATGGTTAAGGTAATTTGCGGAAGGCCATTGTCATGAAAGGCTATTTAATGAAACATTAAGAATAATTTTATTTCACCTGACGTATTATCCATTAGGAATAATACGATACACACTTTTTGTAAATGTTATTTACTTCCAGAAACCTTTACAGAGAATCGACATAGTTATAACAGACTTTTCCTGAGAGGCAACGCGACTCTGCAGCTTCAGGTATGAAATGTGATCTATTAAAGACGTCACTTGAGCAGGATACCAGTCCGACGTTTCTAAAACGCGGAACTTGCCCTAGATTTTAACGCCAGTCATTTCTCGAAATCCAAGGACATTGTTATCTAGGTGTTGCAAAAAGTAAACAGTGCTTCTGATATCCAGATCTATTTCTAAATTAAACAAGTTGACGGTTTGATCACGCAATTCTTGTGGCTGTTTTCTTGACCCAAAAGGTACAAGCATAACAGGATTAAAAGCTAAAAGCTTCTTGGTTCACTGCTATTCACACGAAGTGGTACACTGTATAAAAACAGGAGTTGGTCTGACACGGTAAATTTTCCAACTAGTCAAAAAGGAAGCGTCGACCCCGTAAATACGCACGACAGTTGCCACGCCCTATACTCTGTAAACGCTTCAAGATTAAATCAGCCGTTGTGGAATAAGCTCGCAAAAATAGATCAATGCGACGAAATTCAGTTGAGTTTACGATTAGGTACATGTGAAGTAATCAAAATCCTTGCCAATACTCTATTTTAATAGCTGTAACATGTTTCCAGTAATTAACACTGGAACTTCGACGGAAGAGCTCAAACCAGAACAATTGTCACGCACACCGGATGAGGAAGTACGGAAATAATAAAAGCGGCACACCACACTAGCAATTTTTTTTCTTCCTGCAATTAAAATTATGCGACTTCGAGATACATTATATTCAGCCGATTATTTCAGAAGTTCTTCAAGAATAATTAACATTCGAAGTAGGCGGATAAAAAGTTTCTGCCTCAGTGCAAAAAAAAACGGGAAAACGAAAGCTAAAATAACTATGGTAGAAATTGAATTCGACATCGTTTTTTCCTGATACTAGATTCTGCGGCGAACGACGGTCCAGCGCGGAGAACAGAGTAAACTAAGAAAGCTATTTTCGTGAAATGCAACGTCCGACGCGGTTTAGATGAAACACGTTCAAAATTGTACTGGCTTGATCTGCATAGAAACCAAAGGAATGCCAGTGTCAGCCTAGTTGCCCCCACTTTAAGCCACTTGCCTCTACTCTACGACACAACCTTACTTGGAAATCAAACCCCCCCCCCCTTTCCTTTCGAGGTTTCGATTTTGTTCTCAACAATACGAAGAGTCCAAAATTAAATCAAGGCAAGCATTGGAGTATTTCAATAAACAGACGTACAACATTTCACTATGAAACAAAAATTTAATCTACTCATAAACGAGGGTTACATTAATATTAGTAAAACTACTTAAGACATACAGTTATTAAAAATATTTTAGGCGTACCGATTCTTTTTAGCTATTTCCCAATTCTTCAACCATCATCAGATTAAAAGGATATTCAGATTTTCAAGGATAAATGTTATTCTGGGAAATCTAAATCCTCCTCATAATCTATATGCAAGACTTGCTTCGTCATGATGGTAAACTCTAAAAAAAGATAAAATTACGACCGTACAGGTGAGTTTACTTAGTTACTGATGTCAATTCTTTTACATAAGCTAATAACTTTGACTAAAATATTATACTATGCTAAATCCCGAAAAATCCAGTTCAGAACGGAATGGGACTACGCGTTTAATTTCTACGACTGCTTAATGTGAGAAATTCTTATCTCAAAGCCATTCGATTTAATTAAGAAGTCTGAATTCAGTCGAAAGAAAAATCACGAGAAATGTGCCTGGTTCAATTAGAACAAATAATTGACGCTGTGACAAAGACAGTCTGCCAAATGCACATTACACGTCAATGAAACTGGGGAGTAGTCAATCCGGTTAACGAAGCATGAGACGGGCTTCATTTATCTCACAGTTCGAACATAATAAAATTCTCACAAACTAGACAAGCATTATGCCGCTGTCGACTACACTGAGCTGTGTTTAGCGCTTACAGGTCTCAACAACGTTAACAAATTATCTGTTTCAGAGTACTATGATAAATCCCGAAATATTAAATATATGTTGTGCCATTGGAAGGTCATTTTGGGGTGATATAGACTAGAAGAGGGTGATACAACAAATAGAAATTTTCCTTTAATAGGAATGGAATTTGAAAGGTGTGGATGTGGAAGGGAAAGAGTTATCTAGGACCCACGCGCTATAATTTAAAAATCCTAGTCGGTATTTCCTGAAAGAGAATTAAGGTAAATCCTTCAAAACAAGCATCCCGTATGTCGTTTTTGAGGGATAACAGGCAACATAAGGGTGATGTTGAAACAGGGAATTCCACAGAAATAGCATCGGAAGGGAATTGAAAATAGGTGGAAGGTAGAGCAAGGTAGCCAAGGATTGATTAGGGCCCTCGGGCAACTATTTAAGGATCCTACCCCGCGTTTCACCTAAAGAATGCAGGTAAAATCCTAGAAAACCTGCATCAGGTAGGACGAGCTTTTAGATACTATTCTCATACCCTTCCGAATAACCGGAGGAAATCTCCGTGTCTCCACATTTCAGAAACCAGCTGGCTGACCGATCTAATGGGATCAGGGGACAACTTTTACTGGGATTATAACTTTTACCGTATTCTCCAGGTTATCATTTCAACTTTGCGAAAAATAGTTTAACGGATAAATGTTCAATATGACAAGTTATGTATTTTAAATTCACACGCACAGTTCTCTACACAGCGACAGCAGCTGCGTTCAGAAAGTAACTTGCGGCATCAACCTTGGAATCATCTTAAGGTGAAAGGAAAATAGAATCGGTTACATAATTTATGTTACTTAAAACCTTACGAAACAAATATATCAATTTAATTCCAAATAATACGGTTAGAATATCTGAATCTCTTACTATTTGGAAATAAATAAAACAATCAGCCTATTAATCAGAAAAAAAACACTTTCAATTCACACGAGTAACACTGCGTTTCGTTCCTTCAATTTGAATCATCAGGTGGGATTATAAATTGAATTAAGTGATTAAAATGATTAAAATGGATGGAAATTTAGACGTGCATAGCACACAAGCATTCAGCCTCTTTGCTAGTGTCTTCATTCAATTTAAAATCATATCTGACGAAGTCTCAAATTTAAGGAACGTAACGTAATGTTACTGCTGTGTACTGAAAGTTTAGTATTTTTTTTTCTAGTTATAACCTGAGGGTCTAATCTATTTATAATCCCAAATATGAGGCTAGCGAATCCATATTTAAAACAGCCAATAAAGAATTATAGGATACATTTCTTTATTTATAAATTAAGCTCTCCGATTGAATCACAAGCAATTGCTCGGCTTCGTTTTATGATACGATAACACAGGCTTAAATTCTGGAATAATGTAGACACCATCACGCCTAGATATTTTAGGAAGAATAATAAGCAAGTATAAATAGGAGGTAGTGAAACACTCAAAGGCACAGTCAAACTACACCCCAAAAGCAGTTTAAAAAGCATTAATTTTGTACTTTGTTCCACGGAAAATCTGTCGAATTTCTTCGTATTACTATATTGCAAAACGTAGGTTGCCAAAATCTCTAGCTTTCTCGTTGGCAGGTCTCCAGTACGTACTCGTATGGAATCCCACGCGGAAAACCTGTTTCCGTTAGAATGTCAGAGTTGAATCCTAAACTCGTAACCAAGATCTTGGGCACCTTAAAAGCCCATTCATTCAATTCTGCGCTTTGTCTCGTCCAGCACGTAGAGCGCAAAACAGATCTATACATTACAGATAACGTGCACAATGTTTTCCATTAGTCCAGTCACTTGATAAGACGGAAGCTGAGTACAGCGATTCCGTTTCCAGGCGAGGGAATGTGACGTAGCGCGTCACTACGGAAACGGAGTATGACATGCATGCACAAAATTTCGCAGTTGGAAACCGCTTCCCATAGCTCCACGTGGCTTCACGCCCATCCCAGTTGACACCAAATACCAAACATTTAGGCGGGGAAGACAAACCACGTGGTCGAGCTAGCCAGAGCGCTCGTGACCTCAGTGGTGTGACAGCTGTGCTCTGGATACGAGGTGAGTGCAAACGCAACGCTATTCTCAGGGCACGGGGGCAAAATATGCAAATATTAACAAGTCGAACACAGCGAAGGAACGGAGCTCGGCGGTAAGTTCAACTTTCACACTTGAAGCGACCAGAAATATACACAATCTTCACATAAGGAAAACGGATGACAACTAAACGTAAAAATAAAAAAAACGGTCTTTCATTAGCTTGGTATTCACATCAATAAGTAATACTGCCATGATATAACATTAATGATTTTACTCAGGTTCATTGAACAAATTTATTAATAAGAATTTCTGCTGCAAAACATTGGCATTTTCGGAATGAAGCGTAAGTGCTTTAGCAGACGTATCAGTTCAAGTTTCTTACTGATCTTCAAACAGAAAAATAGCGCCACAAGTCTGTTTCTTCGATTCTTGATTTTTTTAAAAAAAGCAAACTTGTTTTTAGTAATCAGTAGAAGTTATTGTATTTTCAAGGCAGGAAATACAATGATTTATTTGTATGGCACAAAATTAAAGACGATCTCCTTCCCTCTTCCTGATGAAAAATTTCTATCAGATATTTCAAGACATTTTCATGGTGTAGCCTTCTTTTCAGAAGTATCAAAGCCTTTAACTAATTTCAGCAAATACGTTAATAAGTAAAACAGCCTATTATTCAGATATAAATTTAATGGAAAAAATACAGTGCAAAATAATAGCACGACTCTGAGCTCCTTCCATTAGAACCTCTTCAAGTGTACATTAAATCATAAATGAAAACAAGAGACAAATGATAAAATTTTAGAAGTGATTAATAATTTCATTTATAGTTTAATATACACCTCAAAACGTTCCCATGGAAGGAACACAACGTCGTGCTACTATTCTGTATCAAATAAGTTATGCTATTTTGTATTAACTTATTTACTTTTGTCTAATAGCCTGACTGACTTATTTTCAAAATACATTTATGTATTGTAAAACACAGCGTTTCAATAACTATCTCCGCCATCGTCTTCAAGTAAATCATTGCCTGAAGGCGATGGCGGATATAGAAATATACATAAATAACTTTGTTTAAACAGGTTTAGGTTTCTGAGGGTTTTAATATTCAAATATATTCTGTATTCAATTACTTTTATTCGTGAAAAATTTCAGTTAATCTAGTTACGTTCCTATTTTTTTATTTCCGGTAGTTGATTTGCAGCACATAGAAAGTGACGAATTCATTAGTCTCAACAACTATTGTTGAATCCGAATCTCGTCACGAAGATCTATGGCAATCGTTCCGTAATATAAAATATGAATCAATTAATACCAGTCGCAGGGAATAAAAAGTTATAATTTTTCACTCATTTATTTTATCTAAGCATATTTTGTAAATGCCATCGTCACAATCATCTTTCTGTTTTTCTAAACTTCCTAAAAGTCAATTTGATTCCTTAAAAACATACCTTTAACAATGGTCAATTCACATAAATTAGTAATCTCCGAAATATATTCATATACAAGGCTCCGGATATCCTGAAGAGTTAATGCGTGTATTACCCTACTTATTCTATAAACGAAGTGCAAGGTTGCTAGTATTATGATTTTAATTCAAACAAAAACCGGACTTCCATGTTTCAGTAAAATCGTTGTATGTTGCCCTTGGTAATCCTACCCAGGTTCATTACAGCCTACAACTTTCCTTCTTCCCTTGGTTTCCTTTCTTCATTTGCATGAAAAACTATTACATGTACAGGTATCTGTCAGATACTGTACGTATTGACATACAATGGGAAGTTTCCTCTAGTTTCTTCGAATCGTGGGAGTAACATGGCCTAGGTTTAAACTTGGTTAGCAATTAAGTATGTTTTATTTAAATGTATCATATACATAATGTGGGAACTATCTGTCGATATCCGAAATATAACAAGTCAGAATGTTAACCTTGACCTGTTCCCGTTGACCCACTTACTCTTCAGTGAGGACAGAATATCCACTATTTTACAGCATTTTTCTATTTAAATATGAATGAATATAGCGATCTTTGGAAATGTTGCGTAACTGTAGCGTCTCTCGTGATCCGAGACGGAGGCCAGACACAAGACATGTCTGCGGGAGCGAGTGGGAGGTATTTAGGACAGACTTTCCGCACGATATCAAGGACATTGCAGAGAGAAAGATAAAGTGGTTAGTGTGAACGTCAGCTGTGTGTGTGTGTGTGAATCGATCGCAAAGAGACTATCCAACACTTTGTGAAGCATTTCTTGGTGACCGTCATAATATAATTCGTCTCGGGGTAGTGGAGGACGGCTCCAATTAATAGTAAGTTTTAATGGAGAAAATTGCATTTAGTAAGTAAATTCAATTAGTTAAGGATACATAGGTTTCTAAACGTACGGAAGTATTTTCGCAAAGTAATTATAACAAAGCAAGACGTCTTAAAAACCAAAGATCACGAAAATTACATCGATGGGGGAAAAAGCTTTCAACACATTTTGGATACTCTTCCTAATATAAAAAATACTACTCCTGAAGTAGCGGACCAAACCTTTCAGAATAGAAAATACTGTAACCAGAAGATAGTTTAGACGTATGGACAGTTATTCACAGTTTAATTTAAACTACAATATTTATGAAAATTACTCTTAATACTAAATGTCTGGGCTTTAGGTTCCAATATAATGTACTATTTCTTAAAACTTCAACATAACCCAAGATCGAGTAGATTTTCTGAATCACGATGTTTCGTAACGCACTGACACACTACGCGATTCATTGCGCTTACCTCAAAACAGCGATTATAGCTGAAAATAAAAGCCGAAACGTACACTAAATTTGCGGGATATAAAATAAAAATGTGTTTTAAAAATTTAAAAGATACCATTCATTCTTAAAGGAAGGACAAAATGTGGTCTTCCGAAATAAAATTACAAAATTATTGGACGTTTTCGCAATAATATCAAGTCAAAACCGAATTGGTGATCGAAAATGAAAGACGAGGTAAAGCAACTGAATTTGACTTTTGATAACTATGCCATACATAATCACGACAGTTGGCACGGCTGTCTCTCGTTAAAATGACTGAATAATAAGAAATGGGTCATTAATTCTTAAATGGCTCTGCTGGGCTGGAACGGAACGCGAATGCTCTGACAGTCGCGACTTATCGCAAGCAAAAAACAGAACAAATGGTGCAGCTGCTGTTGGCCAGCTTTGCGCATCCTCATCAAGCTATATTTCCTGCCCACACCGTCGTCTGAGAGATTAGATTCGCATACTCAGTTCATGGAGCAATCTGAGACTTGAACTACATGGGAAGAATTGGAAAAACGCGATTATTCTTCAATAGGGTTTCCTTTATTAAAGTTAACTTGTATAAAAAACCGAGAATTGTAAATAGAATATTCGTCATACTTCCAACAAACGCTCTTTGATTTTTACTCAGAGAAACAACAGCTGAATTTTTCTTCATGGCCTCAACTGAACAATTAGTTTCAAACTTATAATTCACCATTGTTTCAATTTCGTTTTAAAACGTGACAGATAATGACAACTGTTATAAATAAGCAGAAATTGACGACAGTTTATAGGATTGCCATTTGCTTATTAAAATGTAATTAGAATGATTTTTATGTTATAGATCAACAAGTGCTCATTTCCTTACAGATACCATTCACATGGCCTATAATTATGAACCAACAGTATTATAAATTGTATTTAATAAACTTCAAAAATTAAACTGATATGTATCTAGCTGGGTGTTCGACGTTTATATTAGCCCGCTACAGTATTTAACTCGACAGTAATCTCTTTGTCAACGTGTTATTATACCAGTATCGATTGCTGTTGGCCTGTGTTATAAAATGGATAAAAAATTTACCGTTTATATTATAATAAAACGTAAACGTTGCAACGAAATTATTTGTATTTCAATTCTGTTTGATTTGGCTTGTACGAAGGAAACACGATATTTTTCTGGAAGAGGCCGGGGAGTAACAGGCTACACGAGGGTGATCCTGAAACAGGCGACTCCCCTTTAATAACATAGGAAGGGAATTGAAAAGCGGGGGTGTGGAAGGTAGAGCAAGGTAGTGAAAAGCCCTGGTCCTTATTTATATAGAGCCTTTATCATTTGCACTACGAACTAAAAAACGTTTTGCATATTTATTAACACCAAAATTTCAAAGTGACCCCATTTTGACAATACAGGCAGCTGCTCTTCTTCGCATCTAGTTTCAAACACGATGGTGTCGTGCGAACTGTCTGACAGGCCCCCACTATTTGGGCACAGAGAGTTATGTAAAAATCATAACTAGTCTTGCGTTTTAGTGCAGATAACAAGGTCACTAACATTTATAAAAGTTCGGCATTTTAGGACCAATATACCTTTTCTCTTTTCTAAATACAAGGAATACATTCATGAAATGTTGACATCTTTAGTTTTCACCAAAGTTGTTTTAGACTTGACATTTTCTACTTCTCTCACCAACTTCTCAGTTTATGGCGATTTTTCAAAATAAATGTCATTTACCTGATACCAATTTTCATATGGACCAACTTGTTTTCTAAAATGTAAACGGGAATGGTGATCCAGTTTGTACCACAGTTTTGTGGTGATTCCGACAATCGACGAAGAACAGTTTTTCTACACCTATCTAGGTAAATTCCATGGCAGGTCACGCCACAGGCAAAAACATGACTCACTACATTTATCGAGAATCAGGATTAATACCGCTCTCTTATCTGACACAGATACTGTGTGTGCGTAAAATACGAAACCGACTCAGATCTTCCAATATCGTAATGATCTCTAACGCTTTATCATCCTGTGCCATTGAAATACTTTTGGTGATAATGCACATAATAAACACACTTGCTTTTACGTGTCAAGTAAAAACTTACGTAGTACAATAATATTTAAAAGAATGATAAAAGTCACGATACAGGTATTTTTAATATATCGTAGATGTTGAGCGCCTACATGCATTTGAATACAACAGAGTTTTATACCATCAAATTACGTACAGGAGTCTGTATTCTAACGTTTATCCAAAATTGTTGGCTGATATAGATGTTCCCTTAAAAATAACAAAAGAAGAAAATTTCTAAGTCAATGAAAACAACCTGCAAGTCTGGTCTTGCGTCAATGACATTCTAGGGTCAAATTAAATGAGGAAAACGTGCGTAACGAAAATTCAACCATGGGAAAGGTGACAGTTCAAGAAGATATTACACGTTGGGTATTTCACTCTTCTTGGGAAAAGACGTCAGATATGAAGTGGTCCCATTCTCCGTGTCGCGTGGGACTTATCTTATTTACGTAAGAACTAACGATACGTTTGGACCGGCCGGTAAAGCTTTCTCATTCGCGCAGCGAACGTGGAGGTGCAGACTGGTAAGTAACAAATTACAGTGCATTGTCGTTTAAACTTTAGTATCACGCCTCGGATAAATTAATCTGGAATTATTTACAAATTTGTGGCTGGATTTTCTAATGTAGTGGAGTATTTACTGAAACCAACCAAAAAAACATCGACGATAAAGGATTTTTCAACGAGGGCGGATGTAATAAAACAAGTTGTGTGTGAGATATTAACGAAATTCTTTTTTTATCTGTAAAGCATACAACATCGTTCAAATGTCCGCCGCGGATTCTCATGGTGGCACGGATCTGAGTGGTCCAGTATTCAATGACTCATAGATCCGGCTGAATTTGAGCGATGCTCTGGGTTATGTTGACTTGAAGGGCATCGGTCGATTGCGGCTTATTGGCATAGACCTGCGACTTCACACGATCTTGGTGGCCAAGTCACGTCACCTCTGCGAGAGATAACCATACCCTCAAATCGTTCATGCAGAATGTCCATCATGGTGTTCGCTGTGTAGAACGTAGCGCCGTTCTGCGGGAACCACATCTCGTCTACGTTAATATCGTTCAATTTGGGTTCAAGGAAATCAGTTTTCATCGTTTTGTAGCGCTCGTCGTTGTCGGAGACGGCCTAACCAACGTCGTTTTCAAAAAAGGCCGCCGAGGCGTTGTTCTCGGCCGATCTGGCGTTTCTTTTGAGGTATGGGTGTTGCCCGATTGTTTACCGAACCAACGAACACTCCTTTTGAAAATAAAAATTTTATCATTTGGACGAGCTGCTCAATCGTGTAACTTGCCATGGTAATTTGGCATCAGTGACTTAATAATAAATAACATATTAGACAGTAGTCACCAAAACAACATGGCCGCCACAGGCTGCCAAAATCGACTCCCCCCAATTGAAAAACCCTTACAACGCCGGAAAATACCTGATACTTAAAGTGATCAACCAGGTCTCTTGAAATGTGGGATATTTACGTATAATCAAAGTGGCAATCTATGCTCTGGAAAAGTGCCATCGATATCCAAGAACGTTACGGCATAATGAGCCGGCTAAATCATTGCCTGTTGCAATGTTTCCTTTCTCAAATATTTCCTAAAATTGTGGAGGAGACTGTAATGTTAATTTCTTTGAAGTCTACCATTTCTTCTGTGATGTATTCCAAGACAAAACCTAAATCTCTTCTTTTCCTTCCCATGCGACGGAAACACTGATAAAAACGTATCATTTGTTACGAAATTGTCAAACAGCCTCATAACTTTCAAACAGATTTTTGTTGTATCACGCGTAGCTGTTAACGTAGATAAAGCGGATTAGTGGGTTGTTATCCGAGAGGTTTGTCCTTGAGTATTCTCTAAGACCAGTTTTAAGATCATGTTCGGAAGGCAGGAAATTCTATAAAACTCTATAACGTACGAGTGACCCGAAACTATCGAATGAATACTATATTTCAAAATTAGCTGAACTCAGCCACTTGCTAAAAATTATTTAAACTCGATGAATCTCAGGCAATATTCTACTTCTGTAGTCAGTTTCACTCGTAACAAATATTAATAGTAGAATCTCTTTAAATAAATGTCTCAGTAGAAACCATTTACCATAATCAAAGGAGCTGCTAGGCACAGATAAGGCAGAGTGAAAGACGGATTATGACGACTATTTCAGTGCAAAACATGTTGCAAAATTAGGAGAGAAATTCTTCAATCAGATTAAATCTCTTACTTTGAGACGATCAGTCACCCGTGTTATGAGTTGTTGGCAGAAAGGAATCTGGCAGCTATCCATTCCTAAATTAACTGGAACTGCAAAGAAGATGGTATGCGGAACTTACAGAGCTTATTCCACCCAAAACTACAGCGGAAGTTTGCATACGTTTTGAACATTAGGCGTCGCCGTCACAAATTAGCACATTCACCCGTGTAAAAATCAATTAAAAATCGCTTTATTATGGCTATGCAATTTCTAAAATTATTCCCCGTATTTATACAACATAAGCTGGATATCCTAATATTCATAATGATCGTTGCATTTAGCAGGATGGGGCATGATACATGAGGGTGATCCAGTAAATGGTAACACCCATTTAATAGCATAGGAAAGGAATTAAAAAGGAGGTGATGCGGAATAGAGAGAAGACTGGGCCTCCCGGGCTATAGTTTAAGGATCTTTCCCGGTATTTACCGAAAAGAAATGCAAGGCGAACTCTAGGAAACCAGCTTCAGGTAGGTCGGACTATTGGGTACTTGTCTCGCGCCTTCCAAATGATTAGAGGCGTTTTCTGGGAAGTTTTGTCGCTTTATGACTGCAGGTAATCACCGACGTTCTGTGAAATACTATTAAGGAAAAACAAATTAAAAGTTAGCCCAAATGAAGATAAAGTTTTATCAGCGAGTCAGGCGATTCAACGAATACTGACTAACTTGTGATAATGCGGCATATGAGTCAATTACAGACGCATCACTTTACTCGAAAGTGAGACATGCAAATATCGTACAGAACAAATTATCGTTAAATCCCATACCTAATATTATCACACCTTTCAATACATTTTTGGAGACGCCTATGTGACCTGCACCAATAAGAAATCATTTTTCCTTATCCTAATTTTCCACTTTTGGGGAAATTACAACTCCATAACTTCTCCGTTACCGAAAATAATTTCAATTTTTTTTCTATAAGTAATCCATGATCTTTGTTTCGTGGTGTCAACTAAGCCATAATGAGGCGATGGAAATTTTTTCAACCTGTAACGTTTAGTTTTATGCGTAGCAGTAATAGATATTCCGTTTATAGCCTTTCCAAAAATAAATTTCATGTCCACTCCCATTGTATAAAAATTTTACAAGACACTCCGTTCACTGGGCCGAATTGAGGAATGAAAAACAAAGTTTAAATATACACATGAAGCCGTTCAAGGCACAGTGTTTTCAATTTATAATAAATGATCACTGATTGAGAAAGATGTTTCAGTAAATTTACTCAACACTGAGAAGTACTGAAATAAAATAAATTCTAGGATGAGTTTGGAAAATGTTCACTGTTCGATATAAATCCCAGGGAATAATGGGGGACAGGCTACTTTCACTCACAATACAAACGATCAAATTGACACTTAGCTGGTTTTTCACGTTCTTATTTTAAGAAACACACTTGTGTAGCAAACACCGCCTATACAGATGTTAATGAACTTGCTAACTGAACGCTCGTGCTAAACATCGCGTTGGAAGTTTCCACTGCTCTAGCAGAAAGGAAAACAGGCAACGCTTTCCGGTTATTAAAAAGGGATAAATATGAGTAAAGCTTTTAAACGGCTATAAATTTGATAAATACAAAGTGCGTATCGCAAATCATAAAGTATTATTACGTTTAATTCTACGTAAAGTATAAGGAAGCTACAATTAAACCACGTCAAATAACGTGAGATCGACAAAATTAAAGGCTTTAAGATACGACCACTTTTATTGGACAAATTAACCAGACATCAACAAACCATCTATTTTTATTTACACGAATGACGACACTAAGCTCCAACTTAAAAGCAACAGACTAATTTTAGTCTTCCAAAGCTCTCTATGGTACACTGGATAAAGTAACTTCCACAGAGAATCCAGTCAACTACTCGAAATTAAAATTATAAATGAGTTCTCGAATTACAATTAAAAATAACGACCTCAAAATTGATATTAAGAATAAAACGCATGCACCAATAGATTTTTTCCCATTATGATATAGCCATCAAGTTAGGTTAATATAAAAAAATTCGTAGTCAATTTTATGATGGCACTCAAGCCAAAATCTGAAAAGTCAAATATTCGAAAGATCGATAGCAGAATACGTTTCTTGTAGTCAAATTCTAACGGAATTAACGTTACAAAACAATAATGAGGGTCGATTCTATTGGATCAATCGGCCAGCTGCCTCCGAAGCTCCACTCCCGTCATTCGAAATACGTGATACAAGTACCCAATAGGCAAGACCTGCCTGATGCAGGTTTTCTACGTTTTGTCCTACAACTCGGGTGAATACCGGGTAGGATCCTTAACCTATAGCCTGGGGGGCTTAATTAACCCTTGGCTGTCTTCCTCCCCGTAACTCCTCTTTCAAATTCCGTTCTTATACTATTAAAGGGGAGTTGCCATTTACTACATCACCCTCATATACCCTGTCACCCTAAAACAATAAATAGAAAAATGTAGGATGTTCTCGCCGTTCTCTCACTCTCTGGAAAGACGATGAGGGCTACATTCCGGGATGGCGTCTCCTCCTCTCATTTAGAGAGGTGTATGTTTTAGCATTCGATAAGAGCTAAATCGAGGTACGGATAAGGGAAGAATTAACGGCTCGAGGCCGGTATCGATTGGCATTTGTGGTCGCGCTTATTCACCTACCCGGTTTGAAAATAAATTAAATAATTATACTCATTAATGAACACCACGCTAGTGTCTGTCCGTAACTGATAAGAAGCTTGGGACAGGATATCCTGCCTTCTGTAGCGAGTCTAGGTGTTAGTTACGGAGAGAACTCACGAGAATGGAGTACATCATTCATAGTTAATGTTAATTAGGTATCTGTGTTCACATCTTCGTGTAAAATAGTCAAGTATGCTTGAAAAGTGATCTCCCTATTACGGAGTAAACCGAGTAAAGATTAGGGACAGCAGACTAATGTTACAATGCAGATTTGTGAATAGCATTCAAATCTAGATAATCTAAAAGTTAATGGATTTTTAAAATACCGGAAACCACAGATTTGTAAAGTGCATCGGCCGCAAGTCAGAAAAAAATAACATTAGTTTAGGACTTCAGGTGTACAATGCATTTTGAGCATTATACATATAAAATTCCGATAAAAATACTTTTAAACAAATGTTGATAAATTATTCAAAATTGTTTTTTAAGTATTGAATTTTATATGTATAAATCACTAAATCCATTGTACTCGGGAAGAACTCTTCTATTCAGGATAAAGCTTGGTGCAGTTGTACCTTTGTCAGTTACTTTATTAATTGTTTCTTCCTCGAGGCACAGACCCAATATTTGTTATGAAATCGAAATGTGTGATAATTATGCACAGCAGCATACAATAAAATACTCAAAATTTTCTGACAATACTGGAAAATTTTATATACAAAATAAATATGTAAAGCTCACTATAAGAAATTGAATTTTACTATTCCACAAAATAGAACCCACTAGCTTCACATGAGCGGCATAAGCAAAGTCCGGCTTATTGACTAATGCTTATTAACGCTCCTCCGTAAATATAAATTGAACATTTCCAACTTACATTTTTAATGAATGGGCATCTACTGTAAATAAGAAATTTTAGTTTTTTTAAAAACGCAATACGATATTGTTTTCCACTTTCGCAGAGCTCTGTTTATTTATAGTTTCCTAAACGTGTCCCCCCACACACATTTTTTTCTAATGTCAACATTTCATCCAAGTCTTAGTTTGTATTTTTTTAAATGGTTAACTCTGACGCTAAATTGTATGCACAAGAAAAATATTAAATCAATTTATATTAGTGGTAAACGCGGTTCGCAAACTGGACAAATGAAATGGACCCTTGTCGTTCTCGTAATCGACGTAGTTATTCACGTTTCGATATCGTTGCGTTCTTATGTGGAAGTTGTGAACTAAATTCACCATAACGGTTCAGCAAAATACAGCTGGTTGACCGGCATAACCAAACAAGACACAAGGAGCACAACTAGTTGACTTTGCCATTTGTACCTTCTGTTGCTTTAAATTGTCGGCTACGCCGTTTAAAATAATAACGGCCTTATTGGAAGTTGAGACATCTTCCCGAGAAATTATACTATATTTACCAAGTCTTTGGCTAATTATTAATTACTGAAGCTCATTCGTATTGTATGTTCCAGTCATAAAACTGTATTATATTTTAAACTACTCTACATGAAGTGTTCTAATTGTCTAAGCGAAATGTTAGTCTGTAGATGGAAAGTTTTTCAGCATGTTAACATAGAAATTAACCCCTTTCCCAAATATTTTCAAATCTATATTTGTAGCATTGAGCGTCGACCATGCTTCAAATAACAATGACGTTCTTCCGGTTTAGCGTGTTTTAGTATAAAATCTGATTTCTACACAATGTCTTCTCGGAGTTAGCAAATATAACTAATACATTCCTTGTAACATAGCAGGCATATTATTACGAAAATAAAATTCCCTTTCGTAGCATAAAGAACCACTTGCTTTTTCAAAGAGCGGTAAAGAAGATATTTCGCGTTCTGAATTTACAGGATTTCCGCTGGAAGTTCAGAACTAATTCATCGCTTATAAATTGTTTTGAACGTTATGGAGCTGCTAACTATTTATATTGACATGTACTCGTGTACTGTCGGTTCATTGTTAGTTTACGAAGTCGCATAATAAGTTCTACAGGAGATGAACAAGTTCAAATCTGAAGAATGAAGTCCACCATTTCCAAGCTCACAGAGTGCTGATATATTAATAAAGTGAAACTTTCTTTAAACAAAAGTACCTATAAAATACCTAACGAGCTGTCGTAAGATATTTTTCGTGGTCTCAGAAAAGCTCCAATAACTACTGCTAGGCATACGAAAGACGGATAAATAACGTATACATCGGTATGGTATCATAAGATGACAAGTCTTGTGAAACACCGCACTATCTTCCTTGCAAACAAAATTTATCATGTTTTAAGAATTCTCACGATTTGCTTCACTTGAGGCACTTATTCCGGCTTCACGTAAGCACTCTATGTATCTGTAAAAGTGCATTCCATACGTTTAACTACGTAACCATCGTGCACGTCTCAACTATGCCGAAGAGCACGACAGAAGCTAGCCTACATAAATCCACAAAACGAGAGCTACTGTATTCAAATGTTTTGTTGATCGGTGTTACAACTAGCATGACAAATCAGGCACACTAAATTTATTCAAAATCTAGAAACCGTCTAAACCTCATAACTCAGCGCTTCTTAAAAGAAGGCATAAAATTTATGATCAAACAAATGAAAATGAAACATTCCAAGGATTTGTATAATACACCGTCCAAGTCAAATAAAAATAGTAACAACTGTTTACTCACGTGGACGATAGAGAATGTACGTCAAAATTATTACGTACACTTCCATTTTAAAGGGGAAATTAGTACTACAGTAACCTATGATCCTTCGCCGGTTCAAAGAGAATAAGATCCATTAAATTAGAAATTCTGGCATTGTTGCAACAAACAACAATAGAGACAAAGGAATAAATCACCGATTTTGTGTGAAAGAATAAATTAGCATTTTTAAAAAGTGGAGTATCGACGTAGTTTAAGCCGAAAGTAACCTAAAAGAACGAAATATAACGCGTCTTTACGTCCGAACAAGGTGAGGTCAGCAGCTGTTTGCAGCTTGTGACTCATTGGGGCAACCCTGAATCAGAGAAAGTAAGTTGGATATTCAACGCAAGTAAAGATAGAAACAGACAACTGAAAATCAACCGTTTCTAATGTCATTTCTACTCTGTTCAGAATAACAAATTTTTTAGGTAACTATTATATAAAAAAACAACACATCCATATACATAGAATAAAATTATACTCAACCACACAATACTTGCGGACCCTAATTTCTCAATTCGAAGTGTAGTTCTTTAGTTTATGCTCAACAAACTAAACACACTATAATTCTCTGCAACTAATCAGTACTATTTTAGCTCATAGAAGACTTGCATTCTCACATTGTACTCCAGAGACAATAAGCCATAAAATCCATGTCATTCGAGATGAAATTAGTGTTAAGAAGATGCTTATACAAAATGTATCACATTATATATAGGTTGGTTCAAATGACTGTCATTTCAGGCACATTTTATCAAAAGTAAAATATGAGAAAAATAGCTCATGTTTTAATTTGTATGTGTTACATGATCAGGTGATGTTTGGCCATATACAAGATCAGAAGTAACAATCTACATTTTCAGATGAAGGAAATGATGTAAATAACACTCCAAGGGTTTATGGGTGTATATGTACTTTAATCACACTTTAGAGGAAAGAAGCAATGAAACTAGTTGATAGTATAATGCAAGATATTTAGCCTGGTACTTTTGAAGAAAAGAATACCATTTCCTGAAATGGGCAATCCTGAACTCTATATACAAGAAATAATGTGCAAATAGTAAACAATTTCATATTTATATCAGCTATTCACAATTATAGCCCTATCATTTACAAACCTGCAAAATATTGAAACTATTCAAGTTAATGTGAATTGTGAACTAGATATTTAATGATATAGAATTCTCGTCAACAGACAAAAAGCATGCCAAATGTATTAAATTGACACTGGTCATCTTCAGATGTACTGCTGTATAAAGTGGCATACGGTATAAATTTGAGAAGGAAAGAATTGAGCAACCGATATAATCATGAAATATACTCTTTGATTTCGATTAAGATATTTGAAATATGGAGTTGTAAAAATTTATCAATGGTCTCTTAAAATCATTTAGTTATAATGTGTGTGTCAATTGCTGAAAGTCACTCATTTAAAGACTTATTTTGACAGCTTAATATTCGAATAATATATATGAGCATTAATCAACCAAATTGAGAAAGAAGGCAAAACAGCATGGATTATGTTTTCTTTGAACTAAGAACTACTTATTTATCATGTTAACCGGGAAAACCTTTATAAGCTAATTTTGTCTATTAATTTGATACTTTGTCAATGCCATGGATTAATAAGCCACATTTTAAGGCACGTGGTTCTTGTAAAATTCACATTAGAGGGAAGTGAGAGGCCAAGGATAGAATATGCTAAGCAGATTACGGTGGATGTTAGTTGTGCTTGTTAAGAGGAAATGAAAAGGCTTGCACAGGATAGGTTAGCATGTAGGGTTCATCAGATCAATCTTAGAACTGAAAACCACAACAACAATTAGATACTATTATCTGTGTGTAATAATATTGCAATTCTAATATGAAGGTTCTATCTCATTATTCATTGATTTAACACAGTTAAAAATAAAATATATAGCTATCAAAGTTAAATTTTATACAAAAGTGAAAACTTTGGCCATAATGTCACACAGACGTGAAAAGATAAACAGTGATTTTAATACATATTAAAGCCATCCACCAAACTGAGAAAAAGTTCAAACCATAAGTAACAAAATACAATATATTTATACCATTACAGAATTATAGATAAGATTTAAGGTGTAATTTCAAGTCTAATATCACATTTAATAATGTTAACACAACTTACCTAGGCCCAATGATGCCAGAGTAATTGATGGAGAGAAAATTTCAAATTCGTTGCTCTCTGAAGGAATGCCAGTGGTCAATTTTTCAGGAACAACCTGTTCAGGTACAGATTGTCTTTCACCTGACGTGGTTAATACATTTTCAGTCTCAGATTTACCCTTCATGCCTCCAATAAATGAACCTATTGTATCAGACTTTGAAGGAAATGAAATTTTCTCCTTAGAACCACTCTTTCCTTTCTGGTCAGAGTATGGAATATTTGATGAGAAAGTGTAGTCTTGATCATTATCACCGAAACCCAAATCCGTCTTTGCTACATTATCATCGGGAAGATCTTTAAATTTATCATCATATTTGCTTGGTTCAGGTAAAGAATCAGTATCTTTAAAACTGTCATCATCTAACAGGTCATCTTTAATATGAGACAAAGCAGGATTAAAATCTTTCTCTCCATGATCAAATTCTTTCGAAAAATCTATGTTCTGCGTTCTAACTTCATGAATATCATGGTCCAAGATATCTTTGAAACCAGATTCATCTATCAAGCCACCTTTTTCATTGTCCATAAATTCTTGAGAAAGCAGCTTTGAATTGTTAACGTTTCCGCCGCTTTCAAATCTATTGAACAAATCCAATCCAGAGTTCTTTTCTGATACTGGAAGATCAAAGCCAAACTGAGAAAGACCTGTATCCTTGGCACCAGAAGCAAATTTTTCACTTTCTTTAAAATCACTCGACAAGAGAGAATCGTCGGATTTGGTCTCTCTAAAATCTAAATTAACAAGTTTGGCCAACGATCCGTCATTCTCGATGTCTAACAAACTTTTACTAGTCTTCACTTCATAGTCATTTTCTGACATACCCTCTGATGATTTGCTTTC
Source organism: Eucriotettix oculatus (assembly GCA_034510155.1). Lineage (NCBI taxonomy): Eukaryota > Metazoa > Arthropoda > Insecta > Orthoptera > Tetrigidae > Eucriotettix > Eucriotettix oculatus. The sequence goes on along the minus strand of CM067378.1, from coordinate 74,093,377 downwards.
GGTTTCAATTGCACCAACGCCACCAAAAGTGTCCGATTGTTGTAATGTAATGAACGTATCCGTCACTTTACTTTCGATATCCTTTGGTGACAGCGATTCCGGATCAAGATGTTCAAAATCGTCGATTGACTCGTGGTCTCTAGCCATTCCACCCACATTTTGAGGTATAACAGGGTCATTCATTTCTCTGTTTTTTTCACCGCGAATATCTCCTGATTCCATGATTAAATTGAAAATTTCCTTCAACTATCAGCCAAATAAAGTATAACAACCAGAGTTTTTAAATATACAATACTGTATTTCAAAGACGCACAAACGCACACACGTTAGTTTCTTCCTGTCAAATGTCACTAAGCTTCAAGCCGGCAAATACACGCTCCCTCTACTCGCTAGGATGAGTCATACCTAATGGCTGCACGTTGACTATTTCGAGATGTTACTGTTCCGTGTGTTTAGAGATTAGACACATACACTTGTAATTTAAAATCTTAAAATTATTTATCTCACGAACAGATCACATTCGCTTTGCTAACTGAGATTTTATGCATTACTGCAGTTGTTATCTTGACTAGCGCGCATGCGCGAGGTGGGAAGCGAAGAAATGTCCCCCAATTCTGGATCTCAGCGCACGCGTGAGTCCTCTACAAACATGGCTACTAATGGTGTGGCAGGTGGGGTGTTCCCTGCTAACGAGAGGCACATCGACGGAAAATGCATTTTGGGACACCTTAATGGAAAGAATTCACTGGACTCTAGGAAGAACGGCTTTATTCATGTGAGTACGGCTGCCCGCGTTGCACTACTTTCAATTTTTGAATTAAGCAATTATGTGATTTGTGCAATTTTTGTGTATTGACCTATTTAAAATACTTACAATCAACAAGTTAATTTTGAACAATATTCTCTTTGTATCCGATTATATTATAAATCAATTATTACATTTTATAAATGTGCCTTGGAATACCGGTATGCGGTTTTGTTTTGTCGATAATGCGGGGCTGAGCTCCGGTCCGCACTATTTACCGGCCGCAATAACTTATGTCACATTGTTTCAGAATACCAAAACGATGATTCCAGAATCGCAGAAGCCCAATAAATCAAAAGAATCATTTGAACAAGTACCGTTATATACAGCAATAATGACGTACTTAGGCTTTTATTTGTTAATGTTTCTCGGATACATCAATCAACTATTTTTTATTCCAAAAGTTGCCAAAGAAAAGTCTAACAGAGAGGTATGTCACAGTTTCGTAAATTGTTACCATCAGTTTTCGTATATTGTCATTAATGCAGAAAATTCCATTAGTTTTGTAATTTTCTACCAATACTCTACCCTTGGTACAGTAATTTACTAGAATTTACTTTTATGATGTGTTTGGTAGATATCTTTCTTTACTTCATATCATTGTAGACTAATATGTTAGTAATAAAATATTACTTTGATGTTCCAGTAGCTGTATAGTGTTTTGAGTTGATTTGTAAGATTAATTTGAAATATATTAAATAATAATTATTTCCTAATACATAAAGATAGAGTATCTTTTCATTTTTGTGTTGTGAGCAGATAACTTTGATTGCCCAACTACATACTTGTTATTCTTGTATATATCTTCGAAAGTTTTATTTCTGTATTAGACATTTTAAATTTTTATGTTTTAAGAGTAAAGTGATTTTACATTACAGGGATATGCACCATTGTATGACAATTTTGAAAGCTTTTACTTGCGTTATGTATATCGACGTGTTAGAGATTGTTGGAATCGGCCAATTTGTAGTGTGCCTGGAGCAGAAGTTGTACTTAAAGACAGAATAACAAGGGATTATGGATGGACTTTTGAGTAAGTTGATTTTGCCAACCTACTTACTGTAGCAATATTTTTAACCTGCGGAAGTTAATATTTTTAAATTTTTCAGTATCACAAGCAATTACAATGCAAGAAAGTGTTAACGCTGTCCCTGCAAAATATATATCCTTGTTTATCATTTTTATTTGGCTTTTAAGACAGTTTATAAAGTAATAACTTGCACATTTGTTTGCCGTGTGATTTAATTTTATATAATCCAAGATTTTCTGTGATATTAGTTCCCTTCTCCATTATTGAGAATTGAGATAGCGACAGCGACCTACAAAACTTGGAGGAAACAAAAGAATTAGCATTGCATCAAAACTTGTTAGAATTCAATGTATAGTATAAATTTGTGTTAATGTGTAATGAGAAAGACCTCAATTAAAACTTTTCTTGACTAAATACTATAACTAACTATTTTCTCAACAGATTTACGGGTACACAGTCTAAGTGTTTAAATTTGGGATCTTATAACTATCTTGGTTTTGCTGAAAACAAAGGACCCTGTGCTGATGCTGCAGAAAATGCTATAATTACATATGGTATTTCTACCTGCAGTCCTGTACAAGAATTGGGTCAGTGCTTCATTAAATTGCCTATTGTGCAAATGTGTAGTTAGATTACTTTAGTTATAAATAAAATATTGAAATTAATATGATGAATAACCAAAAATTGGAAATAAAAAAATTAAAAATATGTTTCATTCCCAACTTTAGTGATCTCTTCAGTTCTTTAATTAAAATTTTGAGTTGCTATGCAACATCCAAGCCATTAAATTTAATGTTTCTACAAATATCCTGTTTTGTTGTAAGAAAAATATTACATTTAATATTTTTAATCCCAGGAAGTTCGTGTCTTCAAGTGGAACTGGAAAAGACTACTGCAAGATTTCTAGGTGTTGATGATGCTATTGTGTTTGGCATGGGTTTTGCAACAAATGCTCTTAACTTGCCAAGCCTTGTTTCTCCAGGATGTTTGGTGTTAAGTGATGAAAAGAACCATGCCTCTCTTATATTGGGCTTGCGTCTTTCTGGAGCTACCATCAAAGTTTTCAGACACAACAGTAAGGGATATATGTAAGCCGTGAAGAATTTATGCGCAATTTGTAACATTTTGAAGTTGGGTTTTGCAAATCAATATTTTGTGTTTCCGTGTAGATAGTTTTAACATATAGTTGTCTTGCTAGTAGTAGTTTAATATGAGACTGATAAAGTAGAGATGTTTACAACAATAAGTTAACTGTGCACTTCAAATATTACTAAATTAAATTTCAAATAAAGTTTGCTTTTGACAAGAATAGTAGTGGAATACATTTAGGATTCGTCATAAAAATGTTAAAAGTTAAAACAAAATATTATACAACCAACATCAGAATGCCATCTAGTTTAATTAATAATAATGTTTCTTTAAATTGATTTAAACCTTTTAAGATAAATTAGTCATTTTGTTGACAAGCTACCAATTCTTTTGAAAACTAAATGAAGAGAAATAATACCCAAATATTATTCAAAAGAAACAATTAACATTAGGCACACTTTGTCAATCTTAAGTTTTTTAGTTAATTTATTAACTGGACTTTTTTCAAAAGGTGGAATCACATAATGACAATTCCTATGTTTTATTTGACGTGCTCAAATAAGTTTCCTTAATGGTAATGATATTTCTTTCTATATCGTAAGTAGATATCTTAAAAAATTACAAGACATTATAAAATGCCATAGTGTGTACACTGTAGACATGACTTACTGTTGAGTTTGTATTGTTACTTTAACAAGATACTTGATATATTTGCATGATACATTGAACTTATCTTGAGCTGTCAGCTGTGAAACACATTATTTGCCTTCACAAAAAAGCATTAAATGTTTCTCTTGCCTTATACAATCAAAATATCTGCCCTACTTGATAAGTTAGTATTTTGTTGTTAATGTAGATTTGAAAATCACATTTTCTTCAGTAATGTGTGTACATGATGTTTATAGTGATATTTACTGTGAATTAAAAATTTGTGGTGCATGTCTACCGAAGAAATTTATTGTCAGTGTGTTGCGATTGTGTCTGATATTATCTATTTGAAGTAGTTATTTTCAAAATCATATTTTATCTTGCTAAAAACATTTTTGTCACTTAAAGGAAACTTTATTCTATGATTTAAATGTGTTAATCTAGGTTACCTTTTCTAATTTATTATTAATTATTTTGTGAAGTTTCCCAGTTTGCAAGGGTAATTTATTTTTAGCAATAAAAATATTTCTTCTTAATATAGTGAACCAGCTATAAGTAATATGAGAGAACTTATATAATTTTTCATTCCAGACCACATTCAAACATTAAGTAGCAATATACTTGCAATAATTTGATTAACTTCGATACTTGGTAATGGATTGTAGTAACATTTTCTGTAATTTTTCTTGCCTGGTTCTTTTTTCTTCTCTTAACGCAGACTTGTGATAGCATTCTTAATTAATGAACATAGACTTTCCCGGTGAATAATTCGGATGAAATCTTCACGGTTAACCAACCGGGTCAGGTATTTAAAAGAACACAGAGTTTCTGCGGCCATCTTCTGCCGCCGTCTTCAGGCCGCAGAAACGTTGTGTTCTTTTAAATACCTGACCCGGTTGGTTAACCATGAAGATTTCATCCGGAGCATTCTTAATATTTTAATGCATAATATACAATTAACATTTGATCAACACAGGGCTCTTCTTAGAATGTATGTGAAGCAGGTAAAGTTTATCTATTTTGGATTCATTAATCTTCATTTACTAGTCTGTTAATAAATTTGTATTGTATCATTAATTGAATATATATTATTTAGGGTTTCCTAAACTTAGCCTTTTGCTTATGTTGTAAAAATAGTTGGTTTACTATTACTACACAATTATAGTAGTAATAAAATGATCATTACTATAGTTAAAACAAGGAAAATAGGTTAATGCTAATAGCCTATCTTCACGGTCCTGCATTGCTTATGTCAGTATTTCATTCAGTAATATCAGAAATGATCCGAGTAACTTGTTCGAGCACTAAATGACAATAGCATAAAACTGACACAAACCTAATGTCTGGTCTGTGACTATGCAAGTTGAAGCTGTTCCTGGTTAAAGTTTGTGTAAATGCAATTTTAATTTTCATGGATATCTAATTGTTCATTCTATTCTAGATGTCAAGAGCTTGGAAAAGCTGCTTGAAGATGCAGTTGTGTATGGTCAGCCAAGAACATTTAGACCTTGGAAGAAAATTTTAATTGTTGTTGAAGGAGTTTTTAGCATGGAGGGATCAGTTGTACATTTACCTGAGATAATTGCTCTTAAAAAGAAATACAAGGTACTTTTTCAGCGTCTTCTTTCCTATTCTTTTTGAAAATACTTATTTGATAATAATTACATTATAAATAGTCTATAAAACCAAACATTTCTATTAACTTGTAGTCAAAAACTGCAAATGTGTGTAAATTGAATTGTATTTTTAGGTAATATCTATTTTTCATGTGGGCTTAAAATGAATCCAACTATTTTAATGCTTAGTTTACTTTAATTTTCAAAAATGTTAATTCTACAATCTGTGTATGCAGGCATATTTATATTTGGATGAAGCTCATAGCATTGGAGCGCTTGGAGAGAAAGGAAGAGGAGTGATGGATTATTATGGTTGTTCTGCTAAAGATGTGGATATTCTTATGGGAACTTTTACTAAAAGTTTTGGTTCTGCTGGAGGTTATATAGCAGGTTCCAAGGTAAACTTATTTGTTCCAGTTTTATGCATTTGAAGTCATTTATTTCAGTGGAAATTTCTTTTACTTTTCCTACATTATATCCCATTATTTTATGTTGCAACAGTAAAAATTTTCAGTATACATATATACACTTCTATTACAGAAGCTTATTAACTACTTAAGAGTGCACAGCCATGCTGCATGTTACGCAGTTTCTATGTCACCGCCAGTAATTCAGCAAATTTTAACTTCCATGAAAATAATAATGGGTGAAGATAAAACACTAGAAGGTAAATCCTATTTTTTACCATAAATAATCTTATCATCATAAATCTGATAATTCTTATAATGCCTTTAACCTGTCAGTGTTACACTTGTTTTGGAAGATATGCAAACTGCAAATGTTAGATACGAAAAGCAGATCAGGCCAAATGTGTGAAATAGGATGGTACATGTTATTTGCTAACTACTACCAGCCCCCTTCTCCCTTAGACTTGTAAGCAAATCTGATTTTGTGTTGTCATTTAAAGACTTGTGGCAGAGTTTTCTGATTTAAATGAATTTTTAGCTTATATACATTTAAAGTGGGAGGTTAAAATATAGTAAAGTGTAAAATTGTTCTTTTAAGGTAGTAGTTGAACATTGAAGTTCTTGAACTGAACTGATTAGTTCATTTGGCTTTTAAGAGTCTTGTCACAAATTTCGTTGGTTAACATATGCAGACTATGACCAAGAAGTAACCAAAATACAAACAATTCATTACAGCATGTGCTGTATGTAGTTATCATACCTCTCACATTTCTCACCTGGCAAAAGCTACAATGCTAGCAGAACCATTGTGTGGTATTTATTTAATCATCAATTTGTCTGTTTCTCTGCTTTTTCTTGTAATATATAAATTTTTAAAATTCATGCCCAACCTCAATTGCAGTACTTACAAAATAAAAATGTGAGGGGAATAGGAAACATTATACCTGAAACTTACTAGGAATGTATTCAGGAAATACTTTATTTGTCCTTGTTGTTATTGTGGTAATCAGTCCTAAGACTGGTCTGTTTGAACCCTCCATGCTAACCTATCTGTGCAAGCCTTTTCATCTGCTTGGTATATTCCATCCTTGACAACTAGCACAATTACTGCTTCCCTCTTGTTATTACCCCACACACTTCCCTCTAATGCTAATGTTACAATACCCTCACATCTTGAAACTGGCCTATTAATCTATCCCTTCTCTTGGTCAAAGTACTCCAAATTGTTCTCTCCCTCTATTCTGCTAAGAACTTCCTGGTTAGTTACCATCTGATTTTCAGCTTTCTCCTATAGCACCACATTTTGAAAGCTTCTATTATTTTCCTGTATGCAACTCCTACCGTCCATGTTAGTACATAACCTTTCAGCAGGATGTTAGTTGTACCTCAAATTGGTTGCAATTTTGGGAACCAGCCACATCAATTTGTTAGTAAATTCTATAATTAAAGGCCAGACATTTTTTACTGTCTCCTCCTTTTTAGAAGTTGTTACATTGAATTTGAATTTCTGTGATTTATGTGGCAGAATTCCCTCTCTTGAAGCTTCTTGATAATTTTAATGTTTCAGCTCTTTCAGTATATGTTTTATGCTAATCAGTATTTAGCTTTCAACATATTTTGTGATGAGTATGTATTAAAGTATACTAATGTGTCACATAATTCAAATGTATATAAACTGCTATATAATGTTCTCTGCATTGTCATTTAATGGGTAAACATGTAATCTAGGCATTGGTTGGTTCAAGATTATTTAAACTATTTACAATTGATAATACTTTTTTAGTGCGAATTGAAGGTAAATGTGTATGTGCTACATTCATTAATGAGAAAAAATATTTTCAGGGCAAAGAAGAATAAGACAGTTGGCCAATAATACACGGTATTTTCGGCGGAGATTAAAGCAGATTGGAGTCATAATATATGGCAATGAAGATTCCCCGGTTGTTCCACTTCTAGTTTACATGTTCTCAAAAATTGGGTGTGTATACTATAATATAAGTTAGTTAAAATAATGGATATGTTGATAAATGTAGTTGGACAAAATATTATTTTGTGTAAGCTTTTTACTCTACCCTAAACCTGTAAGGGATTTCAAATTAAATGAAACTACATAGTTTGGAACCTGTGCACTAAACTTATTCTTGAGACAACTAGTATAATTACTGTTAATGTCAATATGAATGTAATTAAATGTGCTTGAGGGTAGTGTAGTAATAACCATAAATAGCATCATAACCATACTGTTGTAATGATTATAATAATTCAATTAGAAATCCATATCACAGTATTGTGAAGTGTTTATATCTTGTGAGAATATCCTTCTTTTCTAGAGCTGTTGTTAGAACTCTATCAGAGAGAAAGATAGCTACAGTAGGAGTTGGGTTTCCTGCTACCCCTCTGATGGAAGGTCGAATAAGATTCTGTTTGTCTGCTGCTCATACCAAAGAACAACTAGATATGGTAAATGGGCAGTTAACAATAATTTCAACCCCAAATTACTTTATATTATAATAATAATGTTCTTTGTTTTAGGCCTTGGATGTGATTGAAGAAATAGCAAATACATTAGGACTGAGATATTCTCAACTGCCACGTGAACAGGGAACCATTTGTTATGGAACTGATGGAGTCGGTTGCTAGTTTTATTAAATTGTGCACAGTTAACTTTCTTGGTATGCACTGCCATGAGCAAAATGGACTCATTTGTGTGCTTTTTCAGAGACTATTGTAAATATTAATATACAACAAGCAAGTGCATTTAATGATACATTTATGTATCAAAGACTTATAGGTGCCAGTTCAGTTTCAAATAAATATTTTTTATTTCTTATGTCTGTTGTTTATAAACTGTGATAAGTATCAAATTATTTCATACAAACAAATTAGATAATTTAATACAATGCTTCTCTGATTTGTTTTTTGTATTTTAAAACACAGTATTTTAAACTTTCGAGTGTCTCAACTCTTGATAGTGAGGGGACTTTTTGCTGTTCTGTGATAAGGTAATGTAATAAACAATTTTTTAAAGAATGCCGTTATCTACCATTTTTTAGGTTTCAAAACAATGATTGAAACTCCTTTAATCAAAATTGTGTTATTTGAACATGCTGTTTACTCAATTTGATCATATTTACATATGAGCGATAATCCCAAGCCCTGTCCTCTTTTTCACCTACCTCTGTTCGAATAGGAGAGTCCTCTCAAATCCTTTTCTTCATGCAACGGAAAAATATAATCTACACTTAAAGCACTACTGATAAGGGTAAAAAATATTTTCATGCTAGGTCAATGTATTCAGCTGAACAAAAAACTAAAACTGTCCTATTTGGCTATCAATTGAGAGGGCCAATTATTCTGGTTTAGAAATTGTGTTGCAGAGAGTTAAAGATGAAAATAGTTATGGATTGCATTGACATGATACTAGAATATTACTGAAAGTTTAATTTATTGTACATTAACAATACAAAAGTCACTTATACTTATTCCTAATCACAATGTTTGTACCCTCAGCTTCCACGGAGTCAAAGGTATATTTTCTATTTTGCCTGAAATTAAAATACAAAATTAACAATTTTCAAGAAACTATTTTAATTAAATTAGTTACAAATGTATGAAATGGTCAGGAAGAGATGTGGGCTTGTCTTGATCACTACTGTCCCTACAATGAATAAGGAACATATCAAATTTCCGTGTTTGTATCTTTGAAAACTTGCAAAGTTCCTTCTTATGGGAAACACTATTTCAATTGATGGCAAACCCACTGCTCTCTTCCTGAAATTTTCACTACAGCATGGTGAACACAAGCATAAAACACTGTCACTAATATATATAGTTAAGGTCAGAATGGAAAAAAATCTTCACTGGACTGGGGATCTATTTGGATGTTTTAAATTCAAATTTCATGGGCTTTGGCTGAGCCTCAACTGAAAGCAATACTTTTTTTAAATATAAGACTGAATATCTTCCTTTCAGATTTTTCTAAACTCATTTCGTATTGAGTTGGGACAAAAAGAAAGCATACCTGTGAATGATTTAGTTTATTAATTTTTATAATTCAAATTTACAGTTTATCAGTTTCTAAAAATGTATATGTATCCTTTGTTGATGTTTCTGGCACTTCAGTTCCTCTGGGGAAATAAAATCACAAGGGGTAATTCTGGAAATCTTGATGGCCAGCAAAGTAGTAGAATATTGTTTGACGCAGTATGGCGAAGTGGTGTCAGTTACTGACATGTTTATTATGCCAATGTGGCACAGCACCAGCTTGCTGTAGAATAAAGCCAGGAAGTGCTTCCTCCAACTGAGGTTACAACCACTCTGATACCATATCTCGGTAAACTCGCATGTTAATCCAAGGAAAAGGACCAAAAATGTAAGTGTTGGGAATGGCACAGAGCACATTTCAACTTTGGAGAATTGCAGTGATGTTCCATTACACTATGGATTTTCTCAAAATCATAAGTTATAGCAATTAACTTTGTCAGAAATGTGAAAAATGACTTCATTCAATGAAACCATCATACAACAGTTTGTTGGAAATTTTTAACAGCTGCATGATCTTTTATGTGAAATTATCTTTGAATGACAATAAAAAATGTTTTGGCATATTCCAAAACACAATACACTTTCTCCTGCATGTGTGGGGCCAATTTTGATTAACTGTGTCTCTAGCAGTAATTTTATAACGAAGATTTTTGTAAAATTGTACCTTCAGGTAAATAACTGAATTACAGAATTTGAACTATGCAATATTTTTGTCCCATTCAATATATATCAATAGCAGATAAATTTATTGAATCTTGCCATTTGTTCACCAAGTTTGTGATGAAGTATTTTTAATCATGTACCAGAAATTAACTATGTATTCAATAATTCTGATAATTTTTTATTTATAGTCACATCAACTCCTAAGGTCATTAGTAACTTTGGGTTTTCATTGACTTCTTACTCTTAATACTATTTTAACCATAGAGGTTTCTCAATATGGAACCACACATATCCATGCCCTTGACAAGATTCATACCCAAAACATCTGTGATGTGAGGCAGGAACACTGACCACTAATCCACAGTTCAGTTTCTTTCATAGTTGAAACAGATGAACATACCTGTAATGATGTGGTCTGAATGAGAGCTACAGTAGTTATGGATAAGGAACAAGTGTGTATGGGAAAAAGTTTACACCAATATGCTTATTTTATATTATGATGAAAAATGTTTATTGGAGGCAACTTCCCAAAAAAAGTATAGGGAATAAAAGTTGTATGTAATGAAGAGGAGAATGGATATAGTTGTGAAACAGGAGATTTTCAAAATAATAATTTACTTAAAATCGTTTTTGAGTAAAATGTGTAATTTATTCATGTTTATGCCACATCTGCATATAAAATAACCAAAATTAGGCCAATATTTGGTATGAAAAATAAATACCACACTTTGTTTAATTGTTGCTTCCCTCACATGTATAAAAGAAAAATTAGTGAAAGCTTGCTCCACAATATAAGTGATAAAAATTAACTAATTGTAAATTTAATTGTACAAACATTTTGGAAGATTAGTGTAATATATATAGGATAAAAATGGATATTGAACTGCTGGGAGTGTGTATATGGGCCATTATTATTTTATCATTTTTGAATATATGATTGATGGGGATATTTTAAATGATTTATTTACAATAAAAATTGAAATATAAACATTATTGTTCAAATCAGTTAAATGTTTATTTGGTGAATAAAAATAGATTTATAATTAAACATTTCTACCATCCAACTTTCACTGTTATAATTTTTCTTACCTGCATTCAGGTCCACATTTTAATGATCGACACTTGGGACAAGGAAAATGACAACCTGGGCAATCATCTTCAAGGCAATCACAGAGATCTTTACCACTTGCTATTAGAATACCCTTCTCATCATAGGCATTCCCAGCTTTCTTGCTAAAACAAAAAGAAAAATAATGTAACAAGGATACACCTAGATATCGAACAAGGTTGTTAATATCCATGGCACTGAATATTTTTCAAAATTATTTCTTCAATAAAAATTGTGTATATAATGTAAAGTACTAGTTCATAGGATGACTTTTCATGCAAACAAAAAAACATTTAAAAATGTTACAGAACTATATGATGAAGAATAGCACCAAATGAACATGATTTTTTTGAGGGTATGCACTATTCTTTGCACACAGTGCACTCTTCTTGCTCTGCTGACCTATTCTTTCATTTTTTGTCACAAAAAGGCACTATTTCTTGTACAAACAAATTGAACTTTACTTTTTGAAAAATGAAAAGTATTTCCATGCATCCTCTCATGAAATGCTTCCCTCCCACACACACACACCACAAATTACTCATGGTTTCTACAAAACTAGATCCTCAAGTAAATTGTGCCCAAAGTGTTCATTTTTGTCTACCTGATACTTCATATTCATCAGCCTTGAAAATGGCCAAAACAAGTTGTTAACTCATGCTCTAGTTCACAAAAATCAAAATCCAAACTCTAGAAAACCCACAGAATGCTGAAAAACAAAGACAGTGGTGCCAATCTAATGAATAATGGCACTGAGACATTATAATGCCGTAAAAGTATATATATCCAGTATTCTAGAAATTGTTTCTGAAATTAAGGTATAAGGAAGTAGATAAACTAATATCTGAAATAAATGTATTGATATAAGAAATAAAAGTACCCTTGATTAGATTTTTGGGTTAGCTTCCTCTTCTCTCTATTACTTGACTCTGGGTCGAAATTGTCCATAAACTTCATATCTTGATTGGCAGTGAGTTTTCTCAAAGCAAGAGCTGCTTTCTAGGAGGGGTAAATAAAAAAAAATAGAAATTAATTAATCTCAAGAGAACATGTCTTTGGTAAACTAAAGATTTATATAGCCTATAAGACAAATTGAACAAAATCACATAAAAGTGATTGTTACATTTACCAAATTCTAACCAGATTAAAATGTTGTTTTAAAAATCTGAAGCAGTAAAGAATTTATGGTGATGAACGAATTTCAGTCAGATTCTCAATCAATTGTCAAAAGCTTTTGTCTATACATTTAGATTTGTTAATGCTAGTACAATACTGAACTTGACTTCAGGTGGGATTCCATTGAGACAACACTGAACAACATGAGACATGTTACTTGTTTCCCAGTGTTGCCTGATTATAAATGTGTGGCTATATGGCATAAAATTCGTAATGTCGCATGTAGTTTTTTCTTTCCCACATCATGTGCTTCATTGTCTATGCTTGTAGCCTGCATCATTACTGCCAGTTGACAATGTTGATTTAGGCCCACCCACATCTTGACAAATCATTCATTTTTTATCTTTTGATGGGATATGAGCAGCTCTTTTTAAACTGTAATCTTTTCTTTCATTATGAATGACTGAAGGCAAATTCATAATTTTTCACCACAAGTATACAATTGTATTTAGTGGCTAACATATTTATAATTTTTTAATCTATTTTTTTGAGTAGGAAATTTTTACTCCACAACTCACCTGAGTAATCTTTATTGAAAGATGTAGTTTTCTCATTGTTTAAATCCATGTTGCATGCCACAAGCTGTAGCAATCCGATGGCTTTTGGATTACGACTCTGTTTGACATGTCAAATCATGTTGAGAGGTGACGCAAGCATCCCGGTAACAACAATAAACATGTAGCAAGGAGATTGTTGTCACTTCTAGTTGTTTCAATGAAAAGAATTGTGTAGCATGTGTCAATGCCAAAAAAGTTTCTCCAGTGGAATTTATAAATTTCCAAATATAAGCAATTTGTGTTAACTATCTTCAATAATGTACTTTACGATATGCTACTTCTCACAGACTCTGGATGAAATGCTTCCATAAAAAATTTCTGTCCTCTACCCCCTTTAGTGCTAAGTACAGTGTGGAACCAAAGCAATGCTCCAAGAAACTGCCATTGAAATGTATTTGACCTACTGGATGATCCATTGTGTGTGGTATTGGATTCCTCTTTAGCAGTCTGGCAAGGTCTGCAGGAAAGCCTGTTTTAAGAGATGCAAACTGACAAAATACATATGTCAGCCAAATGTTTTGATTGGCTTGTATCACATGATACCAACATTGATAATGGATTAAATACTCGCTACTTTTGCTCATACAGCACATTCCTGATGATCTATTCATAAGTTTGAGGTCACTGCACTATACAAAAATTAATCCGCTTTTGTCCAATAACCACACTTGGGTGAAGACTAATAATAATTGGCATCATAAATGAGTTCAATATCCTAACAAGCCAGTAAAAAAAATTAAATTTAGTACACAGTAACGATAATAGCACGTCTTTCTTTCAGTTGGAAATTCTTGAGGTAAGATAATAAATTATTGTGATTACTATTATTTCAAGAAAAATAAACGGATAAATTTAAGAATGTGCTCAACCAGAAAAAGTTGTGGCACAATGCGACGTGCTCTTGTCATCGCTATGCATTAAATTAATTTTTTTATTTCTGGTTAATTTTGCTGTTGAATCCGTGTATCTTCAATAAAGTGAGAGTAATATAACTATTCATAGAGCAAAATTTAAATTGGGGTGCATTGCTCGTCTCGATCGAGCCGTACTCGAAGGGTTTCTAGTCTTGTTTGCAGTTGCTTGTCTTTTTCAGACGAACGGGCTTGAGCATTGCATATTCGAGCGATTTGTAGTCTTATTTCCCGTTGCTCGTCTGTTTCAGGCGAACGGACTTGAGCATTGCATTTTCGAGCAGTTTCTAATCTTGCTTACCGTTGCTTGACTGATTCTTTGGCTCGTGAGGCTTTTTTCTTTTGTGCAAGAGGTGTAGATCGACCAATCGCGAGTCGTCGTTTTGGTGGCATAATTGATTTCACAGCGAAAGTGATACTTTGTGACGACTATTACAAATTAACTTGGAAAAATCAAAGCTACGTGTTACATCTATTATCTATTGGAATTTCACAATTAACAGTACTTCAAAGTCACATACGAACTGAAATGTCATTGTATTTTATTCAAACTCCGTCATGCGCGCTCTTCATACACCGAAAACAAATGAACTGCAACCAATCTACATTCACTTGTCTAAACGACTCACGCGCTACCAATTCACATAGAGCGAGTTTCTAGTAGGATAATTCACTATCTGATACTAAACTCGCTCAGTGCCATCCCACTCACTAGCAGATACTAAATAATTGGGCGTAAAGGTGAAAGCCGAGCTATTTTACCAGTATTTTTTTTTTTGGGGGGGGTACAAGGGGTCAGTACTGGCAACCTAGCATAGGAGGAATTGAGCGATGCAGAACTAAGAAGCAGTCAGGTATTGGGTCTCACCCTTCCAAATGACTGGAAAGGAGTTCCAGTATTCCTTCTCTGTGCCTCAACTAGTTTAGTAGACAATTGTTGCTAGTGAGCTACCAGTAAGTATCTTGGTTTGTGTCTACAATATGCAGAGGAAACTACTTCAGGTGGGAGTCGTTCGAACATGCGATCAAAGAGGAGTTCATGAGGCAGAAATTGTAGCTATCACAGAAATTCAATGGATTTATTAATATTTACATTAATATCTTCTAAACCATGCGAGATATCAAAATATACACGAAAATTTCAGTTAAAATTCCTGTTTCAATTCCTCAAACTTTCATTGAAAAACATTGAGCCATTCTGGAACCTATTTAAGACAAACTTCAATGCACATACCAACCTGTTAAATAGATAATTTAGCAAACTGTTTACATTTGATCTATTTTTACAGTTTGACGTCAATTTGATTCAATAGAATTCGTCCCTTATTTAATATTACCAATTAATGCAAGTGGCAAACTTCAATTAACATTTCTTCAGCAAATTTGTACAAAAAATTGACTTTCATCAGGAAGAGTTAAGTATTATTTAACAGTACAGAAAAAATAAAATTACTATCTGGCATAGTGATGCCAACTCTCAATATAATGTCAGTCAACCAGTCTATCTCTCAAAATTCTTTATAAAATAAAGTGTTAAGGATCAAAATTGCATTTGATATTAATATAACTACTACATCATCTCCAGCCACTCAGTTTAAACATGACATTTCAAAAATGCTCACATTGAATAACAATGTAATATATTGGATATCTTAGTAGATTCAAGTGCATGAATTTTTATATAGCATATGTATAACAAAGAAACATGTTACATTTCAGATGATTTAACCATCAATACATGTCAATATTAATCACAACTAACATCATAAGTATGTACCTTCAATGGTCATATTTGATTGAGATGTAGGTTATCCAGACCACAATTCAGATATTGTCTATGTATAAAAGAGAGAAAAGTCAGTTGTGCAGCTTTGGAACTATATATGCATGTAATCAATAGATAAATAAAGTTGGTTTGCTTTGATTAACATATATTGTGCTGGTTTTTGGTGAAAGTATTGCATTACAGTGAAATGAGAATGTATGTCCATGGACAAGAGATACACAAAGTAAAGTGCAATTTCATTTATTTAAAATTGAAGTTATTCAGGAATGGCATATGGAGTAATACATTGCAACAATTTATTGCATGTTAAGTATATACTCAGCCAAAGAACTAAAAATTTGTAACTTATAAGGCATACAGATATTGATGAAACTTCTTGAATCTTTTGATTTTTAGATTTATGGAATGATTGCTTTGAATGTACAAGTTTCAATAGATTAATTTTAATGAAAACATATTTGGTATAGAGTAGAATAATCAGGAATTTAAATAATTAGGAATCTTTCCTTAACAAATAAAGTTAATACTGATGAAATTTTTGATGAAATGGTAACAAATAAGACAAGAAATGAATAAATTAAAATACGCAGGATCAACATCACAAAAATAAATTGAAATGTTCAAATTTTAAGTCAATAAATGTAGAAATTTGTTTAATATGTATTTTGTTAACCTGAGAGATGGTCAGTAGAAGAAAAACATTTTTTAGAATAATGACTAGACAGCTAAAAGGGGTATGATAGAAAGTTTGTCTGTTAGAGCTTTCATGGTAAAAATTAATACTGATATGAAATTGCAGCAAATTTTAAAAGAAATTTGACAACAATGTTTCATTATGAAAACAAGTTAATATGCTGAAGAAAATGAGAAAACAGATCAAGAACCGTCAACATATACAGATAAAAAATTATTAATTGCTGTTAGGAATGGTGGGAACTGAAGTAGTGTCCTGAATTTGCTTTCTCAAAGTATGGTAACCCTAATTGCTGAGAAATGCTTTGGTATCAAAACATTTGAACAGTAATTGGAAAATTCTAACAAAAATAAATGATTTGCTTTGGATAAAAATGCACATTATACATCAGAAAATTATAAAAATGGGAAAAAAACAAAATGACATTAGAACCAATTTTAAATTGTAAATCAAATTAAACCCGATATTCATGTAATGATATTAACGAACACTTTTTAAAGACACATATACATAAACTAAACAATATTTCATTACATTTGGGTCTTCTTCAGGTGTTACTACAAAAATTAAACTAAATATTTACATTAAAAATTACTGAAATATCACAATAGAAGCTGTTGAAATGTGGTGCTATAGGAGAATACTGAAAATCAAATGGGTGGATAGAATCACTAATGAGGAAGACATGAGGGTCTTGTAAAATTAGCAGTGTGGGGTAAGAACAGAAGAGGGAGACAAAGGATTAGAGAGAATGTGGTAGTTATGCGGAAATGAAAAGGCTTGCACATGGGAGATTAGCATGGACAGTTGCATCAGACCAGTCTTAGGACTGAATACAACGCCAAATTATCAGATTATTAATAACATTAGCAATAACACATTTTTAATTTTTGATGAAAGTAAATATGATGCCAAATGTGTAAAAATATAATTTTGGCTGCCTCCAAGAGCTGCTTCAACGGAAATGTGATAGAAGTATACATAACAATGTAATGGACAGTTCATCCTAACAATATAAAAGTGGTAAGTTATAGATTCATTTAGCAAAATTAACAATGTATTTTATTAATAATCTGATATTTTAGCAATTTTTAATGCGAATATTTTGAATAATTTCTGTAGTAATAATACCTGAATAAGTCCCAATTGTTATGATGAAACGACGTTTATTCATCTAATTTTAAATTATTTATCTAAATCCTAAATGTATTGCTTTAGTATAATACTTTCTTTTTACCCTGGTCACAGATTTCTCTGCAGCATTTGATGATTGGTTTCTATTTTGAGACGAAGCAGGCTGTAACAAAAATTAGAATTACATTAGAGCAGTGGCAACTTCAAAGAATAACAATGTAGTATGCAAAACAATGTTAAATAATTGAATTAATCCTGACAGAGCCAAAAAATTAAAATATTAATGACTTATTGGTTACTTCCCATACAATTACTACATTAGCATATGATAGTAAATAATCATACCTGATTAAGTTGAACATTATTTTCATAACTATTAATTAGTTACCAACAGTTCTCTACTCGCCTAAGATTTTGAAAATAAATACTTACTTTAGTCTGTTGATTTTGAGTGTCATCCTCGTCACTGGAATCACAGGACAAAATAATTTCCTGGACGTTGCTTAAATTTGCGCCACTAACAGAACTTTTACGTACATCCATAGCTTTACAGCTTTCTGTGCGATACACAACCGCATAATCCCAGATCAAAATATTGCTCTGCTTCAGTCAGTGTTTAAGCATGCGCATCACTTTAGCCAACACCACAAAACGAAACTACTCAACTCTCCTACAAATACATATACCTCACAATGAAGTAATATAGAATAATTAAAATAATGTTCTAAATAAAATATAAAGAATAGCTAAAAGTCAGACCTGCAATAATATAATTTGAAATGTTTCGTCTCCAAAATTTAGAGACCTACTCAGTTCTTTAATTAAAATATTACCAAATTTCATGTTGTTGCTGCAACAATGTTGACATGTTTTATTTCGACCTCGGATGGTTTAAACAGTAACTTGATATTGTTTTAATTAAAGAACTAAGGAGGTCCCTAAATTTGGGGGACGAAACGTATTCAAATTAAATAATTCCATTCCTGTCTTTTGGTCATTCTTATATTTTATATATTATATTGTCACATTAATTCAATTACATTATTTATAAAATAATGTTCTTTAAAGATACAATGAAATACTTTAATAAAAACTAAAAAAGCAGGAAAATGATCAAATAATTATTTAGGTTCATTATTAATTTCTTAATTAAAAAGCTTTCTGTACAAATTACAGGCGCATACATGAAAGGTATACTCTCTTTTCTTAAATGCCATAAATTAACGACCAGTTTTAGAGAGACATTTTGTATTTAGATTGCAAGACGTTTTTCACTACATTTAGGACTTCTTCAGATATTACTACAATAATTATGTGTAATACAAAAATCATTTTTCTGACAAAAAATATATTAATAAATAAAAATACGGCCAAATATTTTTGCAAACAAATTTAAATAACTTTTAATTAATTATAAGTACAACGTTTCGTTCAAGATTGTGGAACACTTCAGCTAATTTTTTAATGGATAAATCAATTACTTTATAAATAATCTTCCGCTACTGTTATGGTCAAAATAATGTATAACAATTCATATTAATTAAAAGTTAATTAATTTGTTTGCTGATAGTTTTATTAGTTAATTCATGAAGTGATACAATTATATAGAGCAACAATGTAATACAGACAGTAACTTCCTACTTTTATACATTGTTAGGTTTAAAAAGTGGCTCATTTAACAGTTAAACTACACATTGTAAAAATTGAACAAAAATAAAACAAAAATGACAACCTATCATTTTAACAATAAATGTAACCAATAATAATAAATATTATTTCATTTTAAGGCTGAATTGTAAGAATTTAGTGTGTTAAAGTTGTTTTAGTAAATACATTTCAGGGTTGTATTTTAACGTCTGATTTTGTAATAATAAGTAAAAATTGCCGGCCAATTTCAGATTTCATTTTTATTTATAACTATTTCCAAAGAGGAAAACACACAACGTTTCGGTAGTTATTAGTACCTTTTTCATGTTATTATCCTAATAAACAATACATCAATGATCACATTTTAAATATAACAATATTTATTATCATAACCACAATTTTTACAAATTTTGAAAAACGTCTCTCCGAGACAATTGGCTATACATCGGAGGGACTTTTTCAAAATTTGTAAAAATTGTGGTTGTTAATAAATATTGTTATATTTAAAATGTGATAATTGATATATTTATTATTAGGATAATAAACTGAATAAGGTACAAATAAGTACCGAAACTTGTTTTCCTCTTTGGAAATAGCTATAAATAAAAATAAAGTCTGAAATTGGTCGGAAACGTTAACTTATTAAATACATTTCAGGTGTATATTGAGTTCAAATTAATTTTGCTCAAAATCTAATATATCAACATTATTCCAAACAAATTCACAAAATTCCTCTAATTTATGTAAAGACACATTATTTTTCATAATTTTATAATTATCCATAATTAAGTTGACCACGATCATATTATAAACTGTTTAACTAAAACTGAAGTGTTTTATTACATCACTTTTCTTCGTAAATTTAGTATTATATTTGTGGATACTGATTCTTTTTGAAATTTAAGGAATAATAATTATTAATTAAAATTATTTTAACAATTCCATTATTCTCATTATGATACTTACTATTTGATTGTAACACAGCTTTCTAAATCATAGCTCTTTTTCGATGTGTTAGATGATTTGATTAATAAAAATGCAATACACGACCTGAATAAGTTTATTTCAGAAACCAATTAGTTTCAAGTGCACAATGATTATTAATTATCAAAACATCCAAAAAGGTAATTCTTTAATATTCTAAGTTGTAAGTGTTAAAAATTTTAGTGCGATTATTAATTTCATTGTTATGCAAAATACAAAAAATGTCAACAACATATCTATGAAATCTTCACGGTTAACCAACCGGGTCAGGTATTTAAAAGAACACAACGTTTCTGCGGCCATCTTCTGCCGCCGTCTTCAGGCTATATGTCGTCATGCGTTGAATGCGCCGTATTTAAACCTTCGGAATCACCTGATCCATACGGCGATCTGATTGGTCCTTGTGCGTCACCTGTGGAAGGTCTGTCTGTCAACTGAGCTTGCATATCACGTATTGTCGTGATAATGGGATCCCATGCATTATTGATATGGTAGCCAGAGTCTCTGTTTATGAGATTATTATGTGTCTTAATTTCTATGGCTTCCAATATCACACTATCACGCCATTTATGAGCATGTTTTAATTTAGTTGTCTCCGAAAAATGCATTTTATGTCCCGTTGTCAAAACATGCTCTGCGACAGCAGATTTGTCAAGTTGTTTCAAGCGAACGTACCTTTCGTGTTCAGTGCAACGTTGTTCTATTGTCCTCAGGGTTTGACCAATATACAGTTGGCCGCAGTCACATGGAATTTGGTACACTCCAGCAGTTTTTAAACCAATGCATTTTTCGGAGACAACTAAATTAAAACATGCTCATAAATGGCGTGATAGTGTGATATTGGAAGCCATAGAAATTAAGACACATAATAATCTCATAAACAGAGACTCTGGCTACCATATCAATAATGCATGGGATCCCATTATCACGACAATACGTGATATGCAAGCTCAGTTGACAGACAGACCTTCCACAGGTGACGCACAAGGACCAATCAGATCACCGCATGGATCAGGTGATTCCGAAGGTATAAATACGGCGCATTCAACGCATGACGACATATAGCCTGAAGACGGCGGCAGAAGATGGCCGCAGAAACGTTGTGTTCTTTTAAATACCTGACCCGGTTGGTTAACCGTGAAGATTTCATCCGAATTATTCACCGGGAAAGTCTACGTTCATTAACATATCTATGGTATCTCACGGGTTGCGTTGTAAATATTTTTAACAATACAATTACCTGTCTCTCATAACAAATTCCGAAAAAAATAGGTGATAAATGAGATCCCATTGGACACCCTTTCATTTGACGTATAGTCAAAGTGAAAGAATGAGAAAAATAAAATCATATTAACTGCCATTTTCCTCTAGTATTACAATCTTACTGGTTCACTCACTGTTAAATTTTTCTATCATTATTCTGAACACAAACAATACTCTTATGAGTTATTGTTTGTACCTGTCATTTCAGCTTCTTCCCTTATGCGATGACAGCCACCTCTAATTTTCATCCCTAATTACACGTTTCCGTAATTAATTGTTCATTTCACAAAACATTATATTGTAAATATTATTCCATTTGTATTTTTAGGTACACTAGACGAGGTTCCCAATCCCGAACTAAACTTCGTGTCACAACTGTTGTTAATAAAGTTTACATTATTTTTTTTTGTGGCTTATAGGTTGTTTTACTATTTATTTATTAACAGTAGTTAATCGACTTCTTCGTTTGTTAAACGTGCACGTCTGGATTTTCATCCTTATTAATTTCTCGATTCCATTTTAATTCAAACCAGAAGAGGTTTGTATTGAACAAAGAGAATCATAATAAAGACAGACTGGCAATAGCTCTATTCAGAGCGTGACACCACCTCTCGGACCTACTCGCTCATAGCTTTTTATAAGCAACAATGGAAAATATGTAATGTACAAATATAAATTTATACGGAAGATCAACAAAAGTGGGTATGTTTTAAAATCAATATGCCAGTTAGATAAAAAGTTTGAGCGAACAACATTTCTCAAAGGTCTTTAGGGACTTCTTCTGGTTTTTATAATTTTAAATATAATTCAGGAGGTAAGGACCAACTGCCTTGCCTGTTCTAACCGAATATTAACTATCAGAATTTTTCTTAACTTTTTCCCCTGCTCTTCAGACTGTTCTTTATCTCTGAAGAGCTGCAAATATTTGCCCCTGTAACATTGTTACTTTTAAATAAACAGGATGACTCTCGATGCATATCTTTTGAAGAAATTCTTCTGAGGGAGGGAGTGATAGTTAATTCCAAAAATAAATAGCCAAGTATTTCTTAATTTAGATTCTCGCAGGTGGCTCTCCCCAGAGTGAGAATGGGTCTTGACGTTGGCGATACTTTTTTCTCTGTCTGGTTTTTAAGGTTCTTGCATTGCAAGGCAAGTCGATCTCATTTAGGAGTTGTATGTTTCGGGATCGCAGACCTTGGGCATACAGTAAGAGTTGTCTGCCGACCCTATTGGACCAGTCGGCCAATTGTCTCCTAAAGTGGTTCAGGCACGGAGAGGGTAATGCTGCGACCCCACAGTAAATTCCTCTCCCGTCATTCTGAAAGACGTGAGACAAGTATACAAGAGCCTGTATTCTTTTCGAGGGTTAGCCCTGCATCTCTTTCAGGTGCATTACTGGATAAGATTCTTAAACTATAACCTGGGGTCTAGTCAACCCTTGGCAGCCTTCTCCCTTCCACATCCCTCCTTTTCAATAATCATCCTATGCTATTAAAGGTAGTTTCCAGTTTCTGGATCACCCTGGTGCAATCCGTACCCCCTCCCCGAAAATTGTTTTCTTTAAACCTTTAATTCTAAATGTTAAAGTTAATAATGAGATTTGTATTATCAGAATTTAAATTGTAATTTCAAATTAATATTTTAAATAAACCCCAATAATTAAATATTAATTTAACTAATGAGTTGCTTATATTATCACCAAAAAGACTCCTGACTTTGCTTGCAAATTTCAATGGTATTATGGAAGCCTTACGTCAATAAATATTTGTTAATACTCTGTTACTGGTTTAAATTAGTACTTGTACGTTTACTTCTTGTAACAGACACATTCTTAATTTTCTGTCTAAACTCAAACTTTACCCACCTTCACGAGTAATTTATAAAATAACGATGAAAGTAACCTGACACCTACTGATGAGCCATTAAATTACACATTATTTATCAGAAAATACACTGTAATTTATGCAAAGGACGGGATGTTCGACCTTATGGAACTCACATGACGTCATAGTACTTCCTCTTTAAGCCGCTGTCCCTTCCTCACAGCGCTCTCTTGCGAAGAGCCAGGCCTGACATTCGGCTTATAGCCCGAAGGGTCAGTAAATTTTACGGCTCAGGGCACATAATACAGGACCGTCAGTTCGTTGAGAGGGGCCATTGTCCTTCAAAGGAATCGCTTGTATCTCTGCTGCGCATCTTTCTTCCCGTTAGTAAGAGATCAATACACCTTTACTTGCATTCTAAAGAATCCGTTTCACCTAGCGAAAGTTCAGTGAGTACTTATAAGAATAAAGTTTTAATTAAAAAAAATCCAATTGAATCAGTATTTGCCTGTAGTTTTATTGTCCTATATCTTCGTTTCAAAAGTGTCCTTTCCAGATGACGACACCAAAAAATTTTTAAAAACTCAATTTTAATTAATTTTTTATATCTCGCTCATAACAAATTTTCACACAACTTTGAGGTTAATAATTAGTTACACCTCGCTGGTAAATTTAACATTCTTGCAAATACAACTATTTTATTTCAATACACTAACAGTAAAGAACGTTTTGCAGCAGAATTCATGCCACGTAAATAATATTTTTAGTTTACAATTTAGAAAGAATGATGTTGCAGAAATAATTCTCATTAATTTAGTGCATGAAAATTATTGTAAAACCTGGGTGCTCACCTAATTTAAGAGGAAAGCAGTAACCGGTACCTGTTTTTCAGCGGTCGACTTTAGATTATAATATATACAAACAATTATGGAAAATAAATAAATATTTTAATATTGTAACAATTAATTAGAATTGCAGAGATGTTACAATTTTTAGCGTGTTAAAATTATTTATTATTAGCTATTCCCGCAAGTTCGTTAGTGCAGTAATTACTCTTTTTATTTTGCCCTAAAAACGAAAGAACTATATCATTTATTTATGATCGCTTCACGGCAAACCTTATAACTCTCATTTGATTTTGAACACGTTCCGCTTTCACACGTTTACTGCAATAGATGTAGTGAGATTGCTCGCCCTCCCTCTTTATCTGTCTCTCTCTTTCTTGTGCTGCCAAAATTACGCATATAATACACAGTAAGTGGGATGAATGGTATAGGAACGCCTAATAGGATTTTTAACTCGCAATTGGTTTTCACGCCGCCTTTCGTGCGGCAAGTCAATAGATTTATTAATATTTACATTAATATGGTCTGAACTCTGCAATATATCGAAATGAAACATACACAAAAAATTAAGTAATATTCCCGATTCAATCCCTGATATTTTCATTGTAATCCGTTGAGCCGTTTCGGAACATAAACAGATCACGAGTATAGGCAACCTGCAATCAATTTTTGGAGGTTAAAACGCACGTTGCCAAGAAACCTTCCTGTAGAATTAATATTTATGTTATATTAATATTATTATCGAAATGAAATATGCACGAATATTTAACTTAAATTTCCTGTTTTCAAACCCACAAATTTTTATTGAAATGTGTTGAACCGTTTCGGAGCCTATTCTAGACAAACATACGGACAGACAATCAGACAGATAGACACTTCAATTTTATTTATTGGTATAGATTAGTGATCTTCTAGATTTTTCATCTTTGTAAACAGTCGGAGTCAGTAACTCCGCGCTGACCGAAACGAAGCCGACCAATTTCGCCGTCTTTTCTTTCTTCTGAGCTGGTTCACCTTCAGAATGCCACTGTTGTTTTGTCTTTGGTGTACAGTATATTTCAAAATTTATATATCAACGTAGAATCTCGTCAGGACTGAGACAAAAATATGTCAAACAACCTGATGAATCGTCCACTGAGAGCAAACGTGGCACCCATCTTGAGAACATTTCTTTTACACCCTTCTTTTATGAAAATTGAAACCGCTGACAGCAGAGTATTTATTCTTCTAATAAACAAACTTGTTTCGATATTACCAGATTTGCATTTGTAAGACTCAAATGTTCTTTATTACATCTCATCATGATATTATGGTACATTTTAGTACTTTTAATTCCATTAGTTACTTGTGTATATTTGCAATTATTTATATTCGGACACTCCAAAGAAGTTGAATAAATTGTAGCTTTAGGAATCAGCTGAAGGAAAATATGTATATTTTTGTCAGTCTTCTAAGTTTGAATAACTTCGAAGCATTTACTGGTTTGCATCAGGAAGTGTCCAATTCAATCCAATTTACTCTTTTTCCTATACAACATAAAAATAAGAGCATGTTTCATTCTGCATTCATAATTCATGATATCGATATGATTCCATTATTCCTTCTGAGCGTCTTAAATTCCTTGCTACTGGAGTATTATTATATTGCCATATAAGTAGAAGTGGTGTAATTTGTAGCTCTAGAGCTCCTTGTGTGAGCGTACATTATTCATTCAGTCTCGCTATCACACAACCGGGAAATTCCTAGCGTTCTTATTTTCCCCCGGCCTACATACTGTTCCTCATTCCGTATTCAAGGCTCCGTCTCCACGTCCAATTACCGCAGGGGATCAGAGTTTCTGGTGGGCCTAGGGAATGCGATCGCAAGTCGATAGCGAAGGCACGTGGAACTTGGAGGGCCTCTCGCCGTCTTCTCTGCTCAGATAATCTTCTAAACGAGAGCGATAATCCTCGAGGACGTCCTCCAACTACCTTCTTCGAGCTGCTAATTGTTCTGAATTCGGTATGGCACAGGTAGGTAACTTAGTTCAAGATTTGTCATATGAATGTTACCTATGATTTACAGTCAAGGTGAGACGTAAAATGTTGATTTAATTGGACTTTCTCAAACAATATTTAATTATATTTTCCAGTGGCTTCCCTAAGCACTTAAATGATTCATGAAGAAATCAGAGTGAGTAAATATGTATCTAATCTTGATCGCACGAGGTTAAAAAAGTAATAACATGAGTTCTTACTCACCTGGAATTGGTATTCGATCCTCTAAAAACTTCGTTATGAACTGATATAGAAGGTTTTAACACATTTTTTACTGGAAAATTAAGTATAAATCGTCACAGTGACTGGTGATGCTTCACGACAGTACATTTCCACAAATTTCCGGCAACATATGATGCATATATTTCAAGATTGATACCACATATAATTAAACATACGAGATTTGTTCAAATCGAGAAACGTTAGTAGGAATACTAGAATCAAAATTTATACCACAATATTGAGACCGGTAGTCATGTGTAGATCAGAATGCTGGGTGCTGAAAAGAAGAGGAAAAGAGTGGCTGTTAAGATGGGAAAGAAAAACTTTAAGGAAAATATTTGGACCAGTACGAAGGGTGGAAAGTTGGAGAATAAAGACATCAACCAGATATTTTGGTGAAAATTAAGCAGGGGAGGATAAAATGGGCAGGACAAGTACGAAGCATGCCAATACACACCCGGCCAAAAAAGTGTTCATGCAAATACCAGACGATAAAGAAGGAGAGATAGATGATCTCGTGAGTCTAGACGTCAGAAACTGGAGAAGAAAGGCATAGGATGTAAAGGAATGGAGGCAACTGATAAAGGAGTCTAAGATTCTTTAAGGACTGTAGTGCAGACCATCATCATAAACTGACGATATTTCTGATGGCGAGTACATTTGAATCCTAATGAGTTGTATAGGCCGAAACACGATGGACACTATATATGTATTGCAACGACCCAGTTATTTCACAGTGTGTTTCGTGACCTTTTCCGCATTTATTGCCATATCTTACAATCTTTAATTCACAATGTCCCCTTTACCCAATCGTATATTTAACAAATCTCCTCCTTTTACTTTGATAAAATACGCCAAAGTTATCGGCTTCAAAACCTGCAGTGAAGCCAGAGAAAACACGAAATTCAGCATCGGTAGAACCCTACAAACGTTTTGTCTAATAATAAATGGTTATATTGGGTTTATAAAAGTTACATCATGATAAAAAAGTGAGAAAGTCACCCGCTGCTTGAAATTTTATGGTAAATGATCTCGAAAACCGAGCATGATCTTCCGTTTGGTCAGTATGTCGTAAAACATTTTATAAACAAATTGTTACAATTATCGGAAATAATTTTTTTTATTAAATTATAAGATTTTGTCAGGCAGCGGAGACTAATAAGTGATCATCCAGAAAATGACGGAACAGAATTTACTCCTCAATGATCTCGGTTTTGAACTGCATTGACGGCAACCATGTCTCTGCTCCTGAAAGCAGCCAGAAATGGGGATCCCTGCAAATAGTATTTGGTTTTCATGATGCTATGATGACACTTTCGGCGGTTCTCAAGTAATCTTTCAACATATATTTTTAAATCTTAATATTTTGGCAGAAATTGGCTATTAATATTTTGAATCATATTACAGAAGATTGAAATTTATATAAGTATTGTTATTATGATCTCATATCTTCAGACTTCTCATTTTTATCTGTCAGATTAGATAAGTGTTGACTGTTAAGTAAATCACAGTCTCATTTGTGGTTACAATTTTTACTTGAGAATGATGCCAATGTGAGTAATTACTAAATATTTTCTTTAATTTTTTTTTTGATCTGCGCGCATTCATATGTAAATTTTGTTGTTGTGGTATTCAGTCCTAAGGCTGGCCTGATGCAACCCTTCTTGCGCAAGCCTTTTCATTTCCACATAACTAGCACATCCCACATCCTCCCTAGTCTGCTTAGCGTATTCCATCCTTTATCTACGTCTTCTGTTCTTACCGCATGGTGTTTTATTACCTGTTTTAGAAAAGTAATGCAATTCTGGCTAAATTATTTTTAGTAACTATTTTTGTTTGCCCCTTACTAATAAATTGTAAATAAAGATTCACATTTACGAAACGTCTTATCATGTAATTTCTTTGATGTGTTATAATCCTGAGTGCGTACATTTGTATTTAATTTCAAGTAGATGTGGCACGAAATGGGCATTGTAATCGAGTGACACCATTTTTTAATAATGCCTAGTATTATTTAAATTATAATTATCTTCTTGTGACAATATTAGATGTTCAAAGAATAATCTTCTCTTACTCCACTGGGAAATTTTCCGCGGTTATTGAGCAAGTACTGGGGAGTTAATACTGGGTTTCTTCTCTCACTGCTATAAAAAAATAAAATACTCGTCGAAAAAGAACAATTTATAATGAACGGAGGCGACTCACGATACTGTTTATTTTGATTCTCAATCACGTCGCAATTTTTTTGGGACTAAGAGCGTCCAAAATCGATATAGTTTTGTATTCTATTTTTACTGTATTTTTATTTTTTAATATAAAATTAAATAGATAATTCATTAAGTCATAATTTTATTAACTTTGAAAAAATAACATGTTAGTAAGATTACGAGAATTTATGAACGTGTGTGTGAGAGAGAAAAAAGAAGAATCAAACGACGACGACACCACTGTTGTGTAAGACTCGCTGGTATACTATTCAACGATTCAAGTGCTCTCTTTCTCGCACCCTATTCGTTGGTTATATTGTTAGTTTCTGTCACACAAAGCAAAGCATAAATATAATACTTCGATATACGATCTGTTTTACTGTATTTAGCTGTATGCAGCTCAAAGGTGCATTTAAATTTTTTGTTAACTTCAGATATGCAATATTTCGAATTTAAGTTCTAGAGGCTTAACAAGACAATTCAATTCAATTGTTGAAGGTTTGAATTGAATAAATAAAGATTTCGAAAACTCCATACGTGTAATTCTTTGTGATAAATATATGTGTACAGGATTGCAGGCCTTCTCACCGCCCTGACTCTCACGTGGTCCACTGTTCCTATAAGAGCCCAGGATTGTGCCTGCGTGTCACTGTACGAAGGACAGTTCTCTTGCCAGGATGCCAACCTGACGTCTCTTCCAGACTGTGTTCTGGACAACACCACGAACCTCGGCATCTTCGGCACGCAGATACCCATCGAATCAGCGACCTTCTCGCGACTCGTCAACTTGAACTTCGTCTCCATCGTGTACAGGGATATAGATTACCTGCCCGTGGATGTGTTCCAGAACAACCCTGAGATACGATCCATCGCTATAATATCAACCAACCTAGTCTACCTGTCGCCAGAAACTTTTCAATTCACGCCACGCCTCAGCGAGCTTGCTCTCACGCAGAATTTACTTAACGTCATATCCGCTGACAACTTTCGGTAAGACCTCAATTAAATTAAATTATTGAAGTATGTAATTTGTCAACAGTAGAAACGGAAGATCAGTCGTTTCACACTTACTCGAAATGAGACCACCGTTGTACTCAGATTTAATCATAGAAAATTTATCTTATTAGCATTCAAAAAACCTTCTTCACTGACGCACTTTTCGTTACGGAAAAATTCCAGTATATTTTGGAAAAGCTGCTGTTGTAACGGATTGAAAAAATAGTTTTTAAGAACCTATTTTATTTTATTTTTAGTATCCAGTCTCTTTACCATGCCTATTGGTAATACTATCTTGTAATTATTTAATGGATGGTCGTCAGAATAAATACACATTACTCCATTCAAATATTTAACTCGTCCTTTTGAAAGAGATGAATGGTCGTCAGAATAAATACATATTACTCCATTCAAATATTTAACTCGTCCTCTTGAACGAGAGTGCCAAAATTCATTCTGACTTTCATAATAGAGAAACATCGCCTGTTTCGATTCTGCCAAAGATAACAATGAAAGAAAGGAGTACAATGAGAAAATTGAATTGTTTGCATTGTTTCCGTTCGCGGTCGTTATTAAACTCATTTTAAGGGCGTAAATCTTTTATCATGGTTAAATAAACTGGAAGAGTTTTATTCCTCCTTGCCACTGAAATACACAATGGGAGGAATTTTAATTTGTTTTGAAAGACTAAAATTAAATTGCAAAGATATATGGTATACAAAATTCCAATTGGCTATTTTGGTGCTCTAGTTGTTCTGCTCTCTCGACGACCACGTGCTCTACAATCAGCTGATTGTAAAAAAAGTGATATTGAAAGTAAAGAATCTAGAATTATATGCGTATAACAGAATTTAATTAAACAACAAACAATATTTATTCCACTTTCACAATGCTTAGTTTCATAGCAACCTTTTTTGAAGGCCGCCAGCACATTGAGTCTCTAATTTGTACGAATATTGAATCATTTTTGTAAAAATTGATTTTAACTTGTAAAGTAACAATCTTTCGGTTATTACTGCTCCGGTTTTTCATTATGAAAAACTTTAAAATCAAAGTTCGGAGTACTATCAAAAATGGGGTAAAATTTTTACTGTTATTTCTATAGTGGACTAGTGGCTAACATCGCTGCCTCACAGTCCAGAGGTTCCGGGTTTGAATCCTGGAATGGTCTTGGATGTTTGTGCCGTAATGGTCACGAGACTGGGCTTAAGACTGTTAGAGAATCGAAACGCTGACCACGTATCTATCTGTAAGATGACAGTCTGCAGTCGACCCGGTAGGCCAAGGCCCTGAAAGGGCTTCTGAGCCAAGCAAGAACAAGATATTTAAGAAAATTAATTTGTTTCATAGTGACATATAATGATATTTTCTGGCTACGGCTACATTGCTGCGGGGGGCGCTGAATTTATCTCTCGAGATAGATCTGTTGCCACCGATTGTTAATCGCCGTCGCACAGTGGTCCGAAATTACAAAAACGTGTTGATTAATGCAAGTCGAAATTTTAAACCAAGTTCAGTGAAACTGTCTTCGACATTGAAGCGAAATTGTCTGAAATTCTAATGCATTGGCCATATTTCAGGCCAAAGTTTAACGTAAAACGCACGAGGCACAAAGTATTATAACTTTTTACGTTATTTTTGAATTGGGGTTTTAGAGGTGGTAGGTCGATCATTTACCATATATATAACATTGTCATTTAGTTATATATGTCATAAAAACAAGACGGCAAGAATCGTGTTGGTCATTTAAAGATAAACAGTAATTTACTTAATGTCAAAAAATTTGTGATACGGTGTGATCCTTTGACTTGAATATGTAGACATAATAAATCATTTGGAATATTTACAATAAATAAAAATATAACTATTTATTAACAAAGGCGACGTTTCATCTCCATTTTGAGACTTCCTAAGGCTTAAAATTTAGCAATACATCATATTTCTCCTTGACTCCCTCAGTCGAAAAGAAAAGTTTGGAATATTCTTTAATCATTATCGTCAAGATGAACTGCATTTTCGTGCCTCAACGATTAAAAATATGCATTGTTAAGACGATAATTGACTTAGTGAATTTCAAAATCTCTTTGTACAAACTTAACCAAATATTGCATTTAAATCATAAATAATTATAAAAAGAATAGTGTTTCATACACATAAATAACTTCTTACTACATCAGATTCAGACATATGACTCGCCATATACATTAAAACCTACCTTTTTCATTATTTATAAACGTTCTTTCAATTTCATGTCAATCATATTGGATCCGCTATTTTTTTTCCATAAAAATGTCAAATTCATAATGAGAGAACCCATAAACCCTTTAATTCCTAATTTTTTCAATTTTATGGCCGCCATTTCTTTTTCATGCCGACCTCCTGTGGTCGACTCGGTAGGCCCAGGCCCTGAATGAGCTGTAGAGCCAAAGAAGATTTATTTTTCATTTAAAACCAGCAACCTCTAAAACCTGAGTATCAAGACTTGAGATTATTTTAATGACGTTTCTCACTGGATTTTGTAGTTTTAGATCACTGTGTTTCGGCTATGAATTCTCAGGACCCACGACGGCCAAACATGGAGGACTCATTCCTCGTATGAACTCACGATCCCTCAGGAACAGACCGGACGATACTGTGTTCTTAGTGTATAAAATTTCGTAGTAGTTCCAACATCTAGGGCTTAGCAAAACATGTAGAATAATAAATAAATAGTAAATCGAACAAATTTAATATAAACGCAACTAACGTTGACTGTTACATGACCGTTCGTTCCTAAATTTTGAACCTCGTCCTGTGAATTTTAACAATAAAAATACAAATATTATAAATATAAAGTGTATAATTCAATTATATTAAAATGAAAAAATACAGAGTCCATAAATTTAGGAAGATAAAAATTTAGACAAGCGACGAGACCAGGATGACAGCTAAAGCCAAGAGCTTATAAGCGTATTGTTAGTGTTCGGAATAACAATGGAAAATTTAACAATGAGTGAAACAAAGTTTATAACAGAAGAGAATAGTAAATTTGTTTAAATTACTTCTGTAATTTTTAACGTTAATGGCCAGATCTGACGTGAAGAACGTCACTCGTCAGTCTCGAAAAAAATATAACTTTAATTTATGATAGCTCTGATGAAATAACTTTATTGCCTTACTACTAGATTATAAACCATAGCTTTTTTATGGGATAATGGGTGATTGAATTTGTAATTAAGAATTCTTCCCGAGTAAGTATATTTTTGGTATCAATTGTTACAAACAATAATCAAAAAGCGATTTTTCTCATGTAAAGTTTAATTTAGTGATTCTGTAAGTAATTTTTCATCTTATACGATATTACATCACGAATACATATTACATTACAAATATATCTTTTTCATTTCTATGGTTAAAAATCACCATGTGAGATTTCAAATTTAGGAACGAAACGTCGTGTAGCAGTTAATGTTAATAAAGTTTATAATAACTTTGTTTTGACTTATAGGCTGATTTACTATTTATTTATATCAAACAGTATGATAATGTAACTAATCGTATCGAATAATATTCGCTGCAAAATACACAACATTAAATGGCAATAATGTTTCTTGCTGCAAACTTCCTGTTTGATTTTCATGAAGAACGGGTACACGCGCCATTTCCGATTTTCTCTCGTCCCACCAATCACAGATATTCTTACATTTCAGTCATAATAAAATTGTTAAATTAGAATGTCTCTCTCATCCGGTGATACATTTTGCAGATGCGCCAAGACAAGCGTCGTTAATAAAGGATGCTTAAAGCGGTCGTCCAACGATACTGTCTACCCGCTGGTATATATGTAATAAACAATAACAAATAATTGTGCCAAACAACAAGAAAATAATTGCATTAAACAAGTAACTAATTGATCAAACAGCTGTAGATAATACGTAATTATTTTTAACATAAACCTATTGCTTACACTGTTATCCACCGCTGTATTTCCATTTTTACATCTATCAAATATTGTTTTTTCTATCTTCATACCGATAAAATTTATTGACCACTTATTCCGACAGGCAGTTGAGAAAGTTCTATAATCACAGGGACTGCTTCTTATCACGCATTTGAGAGAGTTCAACGGTGTGTCCCATTTATCTTGCACTCCTCAAATACCTTGCAATCAAAGTATAGAATTTATTTATAATAGAAGTAATAAGAAATATGGACTACGATATACTTTTATGCAATTTCATTCATGTACTTTTCAAACTGCATAACGTAATTTATCCATGACAGCTTAAATTGAGCTTCGAAACAAATCATTTCTTTGCTTAATAAATTAGTTATTTTTATTAAAGTTAAAATCTTAAGCGAATAAATGCAACCTTCAATAGTTATTTAAATGATAAAATATGTATTCTAATGAAACATACAGTTTTACTAGCATTAATACAATTTTGATAATGGAAAATGAGAGATTAATTATGCCTCACAATTTAAAGCGAACAGTAGTTCTTCAAAACTATTTGAGTTTCTTTTTTCTCAATTTCAGATTTACTCCCGAGTTGTCGAGACTGACTCTGGTGGACAATGCCCTATCCACGTTGCGAGTGGAGTCCTTCGACAACACGAACCTAACGGAGCTTTATCTGGACGGAAATCCGTGGGTGTGCGACTGTGAGATGGCCTCCTTCGTCACCTGGATGGTGGATCGCAACGTGACAACCTCGGAGTGGACGGAATGTTATAACCCTCCAGAACTCAGAGGACTACCTCTCGCTAACCTTACCAGTACTGTACAGTGTGCTACTCAATAAAGCTGATATTCATAGTTATTAACGCAATATAACATGACTATGAAGACAAAACGTTGAGTGCAAAGCTGGAATCCATGAGCACTTAAATGGATCAATAAAATGCTAAAGATTAACGTCAAAACGTTCTCATTTGGAACGAAGAAAAACATTATACTAAATTTCTAATATTTGAATGATAAAATCTTTAAATTACAAAATCATAGATATCTTAATAATTAAATATTGTGTAAAATATTGGCGGCAAATGACGCTAATAATATTTGCGACTTTACCCTTAGTAATGGGCATGGCTTGTTCGGGGCGGGGAGGGGTCAACTCGTGCCGTATACGTTTGCATTCCCCTTTAGTCACTTTCTATTTCATACCAAAGTCGTGAAGTAACAATGTTGTCCGCTAGCCAGTACGTTTTACTGACACACGATTTAATTCTTTCGACCTGTGTAATTCATGTTAATAAGATACGATGATCTTATAATTTTAGTGTTCATAGATTTTACGCCATATACAAACAATTCATTTGCATACGTTTCCGCCATGGCCACGCAGTGGGTATCTAGCAAGATTGCCTATGCTACGTAGCACTTGCTTAATTACCCTACAAATTGACTCACTAGACTTTAGTGGGAAGCTTCCTTGCTCATAGATTACTTTCAGATGATTCTCGCAGCAGTATGTAATCGACCTTTTCGCCCATTTTTGACGTCGCGACTTCGACTGGCCCAATTGAAACCGAGGAGTGACTTCCTCACTTGCTACTGAATAAATGTTTTGAAAAATAAAATATTTCATTGAAACCATGTTCGTAAATATGATGAAAATAGGGGTAAATTAATTTCAAAATTATGATTTTGCAATTATTTTACAGTGTAATGTAAGCACATTTTAAAATAATTCTGCAGTTAATAAATCCTTCTATTTATCACTAACAGGGAGACTAGAGTTGCCGTGGTTATATTTATATTAGCCCGATAAAGTTTTTAATTCTACACCAATCTCTTTGTCAACGCGTGTTTTAACCGGTATCGTGAGTGCCACTTATTTAAACCTGTATGATGACTCACAGTGCCTTAAAAGAATCAAAAAATATAGTGGCAGGTCTACCTTAAATAAGTAGGGTAACTGAAAATAGTCTAAAATCTCAGTACATTTAATCCTCCGGTACCGTAAGAGAGGCAAATATACTTCCGAAATCCCGAGAGAGTCAAAAATATCCTGGTAACTCAAGAGAAACAAATATACCTCCAGTGGACACAATGAATCAAATATACTACCCATGTCTTGAGAGATACTCGAATACTCCCCGTACCGAAATAAAGTAAAAAATATTGATGGTACCGTAATAATAAAAGAACTCAAGCTACCATAAGCGAGTCAGAATTAGTTCCGGTAGTTTAATAGATTCAAAAATTCTCCACGTGCCTTTAGAAAGTTAGACATATTTCGGTCTCCTTGGAGAGTTAAATATAATACCGGTTACTCTGAGAGAGATTAAAATTATTCTCGTACCCATACAGAGTCAAAAATACCTCCGGTACCTAACGAGATTCTAAAAGACTGATGGTACCTTAAGAGAGCGAAACACTTCTACGCATGCGCAGCATAATGTTGAATGACAGAATTTAACTCAGCGACTTTCATTAGCCCGGATCCAACCAAAACTTGTTTCCCCATTATTTTTATTTAACGCCTCTCCAACCCATATCGAAAGGGGTTGAAATTATACACAAATAACATTGAGAGAAATATTACTGACTAAGAAATATCTGCTTTTTTTGCATATTTTAAAATTCCCACCCAAAACCCTAGTAATGGTAGTTATTGTTTGTTTTCGGATAGTAAGGAGAAAGTATACCAAATTTGGTCGAAAATGTTCCACTCATAAAAATATGTATGCGGAACATACACCATGTTTTATTTATAAGATTTATAATTAAGGAATGATACAAAAAACTTCGGTCGTAATTTCACCTAAATTTATTTTTTGTATTGTAATGAAATATACTTTTATGTAAAAATGACCATAGAATACAACGTCACTTTAAACTGTTTTTTATAGTAGAATAAAAAAGTAGCAAAATCACTCATAAATTTTATTCCTGAAAGAGCTGCCTCATCTGAACATTCACTGCTCATTTACATGGAGTTTCGTCACTACCGATCCACGGGAAAGCATATAAATGCATTAATTTCTTCGAAGTGTAACCATTTTTTTTGGGTGGTCGTATATCCAACAGCAGACGAGTGATTAATGCAAGACCTGAACGCGGTGTGGTATTTAGCTTTTCAATGTTTGCGTTTCGAATTGCCACTCGCAACAGGTAGGCTAGGCATTAACTTTTCGGATTACCTCGGATTACGCGTCAAATTGATGTTTGTTACCCGCAAAACCCCGCCAGTAATGTATGCAGATGGGAAACGGGTTATCTAGAATTGAATCTGAGGTTCTCCCAGCACTATCAGATAATGTTGGCCACCTTGTCTGTACGAATCAAAATGCAATCTGCGTCACTCTGAGATTCATAAAAAAAGTATTTCCTATCTCCCAGAAAATAAAATTTAAATGAAAACGAGGGGAATACTTTTAGAAATTCCTCGTAATTGTATTTGCAATGCTAGATGTATCGTAGATATAATCATTTACTCGTACTTGTTGAATGGAATCATTCCAGGAAAGAGGAAGGAAAGAAAGAAGTGTAAACGTCTCTTTTTCTGTTCAGAATAAAGGGGTTTATTGACCTCACATGTATGGAAATGAAAATTTGATACGTTTAGAAAAAAACATTTGTTACTAAAGATCGAAAGTTTTCTTGTGTCATTATCGGCTTAGGCGATGGCGTTCACTGCCATCTTTATCAAGTGAATAAATATGACAGTAAACGTCATCGAAACGGCTTGGAAATCCAATGATTACTTACACAAGACATTTATTGCTTAGCATCTGTCAATGTATATATAACAGGCGATTGATTGAAGAATAAAGGTAGATATACGAGTGAGTTTATAAAAAAAAAACTCAAAGGAATCTCTATTCCAAAAAAAAATGTAAAATCATCTCTTAATTACCTGAAAGAAAAGGACGGCGATCCTCTTTAATTGTAAGTTTTACTTATTATAACAATGAAGAATTCTAACAATTTTTTCCCCTTTTCGATTGCCTTCCTATGCTATTAAGGGGGAGTTGCCTGTTTCAGGGTCACCCTCATTTAGTCTGTTACCTTCCTCTCCCCAAAAAATTTAAAAGCGGTTGTCTTACTTTCTAGAATTGATACCAATAAGAATGTGTGATATAGACATTAATGCGACTAAAAATAAAACTTGAATAACAAAAATATATTTGTAATATTGTTCTCTAAATCTGAAATACATTTAAAAATACAGTTTTTTTAAAAAAAATATTAATATTCGCTTTTTTGCTAATAGAACGATCTTAATAAACTTTTTTAATTGTGAATAATCAGACAACATTGTTTCTCTAATTAGATTAATTATATAGAAGAATTTATGCATCTCGGTCGGCTTTACCCGCTTTACGTTTGATTAATTTAGACTTCTAAAAATTTCACTCACGTTTGATTTATTTTTCTGTAGAAACCATAACAATTTCATGTAATGATCTTCTCAGTGTTTACATAAGTTATTGAGTCGGTGTCAAGTTTAAAGTCACTGCATTTTAAATTTGAATCTCGTTTATACTTCGCTTCTCATTCCATTAGTGAATTTCGGTGCATCTTTTCATAGCTGGCTATTGCAGGCATCTGAAGTTCTCCATCGCACAGTAATTGGAATCCGAGACGACCGCCTGAATGAAAAATGAGGAGGCCAAGAAAAGCGAACGGAAGGGGAATTGCCGATGATGCAAGATTAAATTTGCTGATGGAACCTGTTGGGTACGAAAATGAGGGAAATTATTATTCTTGAATTCCTTATATTTGCTATGATTAAATACGTAGATAACGAATAGTTATATATATATATATATATATAATGTCATTAAGACTGCCGGAGAATCCACATGCTGTCCACGTATCACTCTAAATTCGGATTGTCATGTAAGATGACAGTGCGCAGTCGATCATAAAGGTGATGAAGGTCCGGAGAATGGAATGCTGCGGTTCCACAGCAAACTCCTCTCCCGTTAGGAAGGGCGTGAGGCAACTGTCCGACCTACCTGATGCAGCTTTTATAGGGTGTTCCCTGTGTCTCTTTCAGGTAAGATCCTTAAACTATAGCCCGGGGCCCCTAGTCATCCCTTGGCTGCCTTCCTCTCCCTTATTTCATATCCCTCCTTTTTCAATTTTTTCAGTTTAAAGGGGAGTCGCCTGTTTCAGTATCACCTTCATGAAACCTTTTATCCTAAAAATTATATAAATAATATTGTTAAGGTTTTCTTAGATTTTGTAACTGACTGCGAACAATCCGTAAAAAATATGAATCATCGCGATGTTAAAGATCTTATGTTAATTATAAAGCCAGGGTCCAAAGATGACGATTGCTTATGTTGATTATTGGGTTATTTCTGGACTTTTAACCGGTAGTTTTATACTATATGAACAAACCCAACACTATTGAAAGATTAATTATGAATTACCGTAGACCCTAGCCCTGGGTTTTAAGTTAGTAAAATAGGTGAAACGTATAATTTTATTCGAGAAAAAACAGATGTTTTGACATATTATACGCATCATTACGTTTGTTAGGTGTAATTAATATTACGGCCTAAAAATATTTTGTGACGTCCGACTCGTTTTTATTTAGAGGCCTTGTGCCACTCTGTGTGGGTAAGGTCAAGCATATTAATTTTGTGGTGAATTCATCCATTCCATGACATTTCAGTTATGACAGAGCTGTGGACCCTATTTACTTGCGAATGCGCAAATGAGCAGACGTATCATGCCAGAGAGCAATTTTAAATTAGTTTTGTGGTCATATGACTTTTTAAAAATGTGTTTAATGAACAAATGGCACAACCGCAGGTGGCTTTCGCTTGATTACAGAGTTGGCCTCATTTTGTGCGAAATGAATTTATTTAACAAGCGATACTAACAACACGAGCAAATAAAGTTTAAATTTGCAGCATGGAACTCGCTAACAAAAAAAAAAAAAAGATTAAGCTAGCAGCAGTGAGAACGCAACACTTCCCGCAATATTAAGACTCGCATATTAATATTATTAAAATAACAATTTCATGTTCACTATTGATAACTAGCGAGTTGGAGTTACCTTAAAAATTATAGTTTAATTAACTATATTTTTAATAAAAGAACCAAATCTAAAAACTCAATTTTCTCACTTTACTACAGTTTTCAACGTTGACTCAAGTTCTGGTAGTTTGAAATTTCCCTGGGGTAAAACTCCATTGTCACACAGTATTGGCTGTATATCTGTCTGGACACTGAGGCACAAGAAGTGTCTTACTTCGGCATTTGAAAATTGTTCTTTACATATATTTAAACAATATGCTTATAAAACATTGCACATTTAATATAATTATTAAAGAATTCATGGGCGAGGTTTCGATGTGCTGTGTTTCTGGACAAGAACCGTAAGCTACATGATAATCCGTTTAATAACTCTTTTTTGAAAGTAGTGTGAATATATGTATAGCCATCGCTATTACTGAATAGTTTCAGCCTATACAACGTACAAAGAAGCTTAATCCATTTCATTCAGGTGAACTTCATTAAAAAATATATACATCGTAGAAGTATCACGGTGTACGAACTCTAAAGTGTTTCTTTTAAATTAATTGTTATGTTTCAATACTATTCGTTAAACGTTTCGACGATCTTCTCACTTTGTGCAATGACAATCAAAAGGCTATTTCGAGAATACCATATTGAAAGCGAATCGAACATGTTGTGAAATTGATACTTGCTCCCATCTGCGTTCTCAAAATCATTCGTAAGTCTATGGTAAATATTAGTAAGACGGATCTTCTCTTAAGCGAGGAATTCAACGAGGGTCTATTCACCAAGTGAAGCATTAAGGAAGATCAATTGAAATGAAATGCCACCGGGCAAACAAATCACGCCAAAGACAGACTTAAATATAGTAAACTGATCAGCATTTTATTAATAATACGTTCTAATATGGATCATACGTTCTAAATAAGTATATACTTAGCTCTTCTATGGTTTAATTGACATTAAAATCAATAAAAATATAATTTTGGATAAAACATTAATAACTAATTTTTTGATTTAAAAATTTATTCCATGAGGTTGAATTTTTGTATTAGTTTGAATATATAAACTTCAAATAATTTCAATCAGTAGGTTACCAAAAATATGTAATATGGGTTGAAATTTGAATGTTATCTAACTTGTAGTGTGCTTTTGCACCCACACATCTATTTATATGAAAGAAAATTTTCCCCATACTAACTTTTACTGATTTTATTTTGTATATATGTATATAGCGTATAATTCTGAGGAAGTGGGCTAGGCTGCTTACCAAGCCAACGGCAGAGCAATAATGAACGCGATTGGTTAATTTAAGATCGAAATGACAGACAAGTAACGGGAATTTCAGTACTACTACAGGATTGGCCGAGACTATTTGAAAAGGAGATTGGCAGGTCAGTCCTTGGAACCTGAAAACATTGTGACAAAGGCCTGAATTTGTCTCTTAAAACAACATATCTCGCAATAAACAGCATGTGCCTCCCTATGAAATAAAAAAACACGTGTTGCAACAATAAGAAGAAAGGGACTTCGACCTGCGACTCAGGCCAACCCAGAAAAGAAAACCACGAGCCATCAAATCACCTCAGCCATGACCAAGACCAAGGATCTTTTCCAACACACCCCGCCAGACAGACGGAGGAGGGGCATAAGTTAATAAAAGAAGAAGCGGCGCATATTTTCGAGCATTATTTACTTTCCTACTTCTTTACTTCAACAGGTTTTACATCAATTTGCAGTATTATTACATTTGCCATCAGTCTACAGCACTTCTCCGAGAATGAAGGCAACAAGACTTGGAGTTTTCTCTTTAGCTTCCAATAGCTGATTGTTGGCGCCACGACGTCTAGAAGAAGCCTGCCACCACAACCTGACCAAGGACGAAATGTCCTATCATCCCGGTGATATATAACATTCACGTTTCTCGCCCTGGCTATTTTGTGTGTTAGTAAATTGTTCATGCACCACCTAATACATTGAAGAAACTATTTATGTCTGGTGAGCTAACCAAAATTTTAAACGCAATGATATTTGTACCTTACAGCTTAATTTAATTTAATATTTCTAACCCGAATTGTTTGAATTTAATTTAATAAGGTTGTCCCCTCTTTT
Source organism: Eucriotettix oculatus (assembly GCA_034510155.1). NCBI lineage: Eukaryota > Metazoa > Arthropoda > Insecta > Orthoptera > Tetrigidae > Eucriotettix > Eucriotettix oculatus. Next base: position 74,051,607 of record CM067378.1, on the reverse strand, counting down.
TATTAAAATGTCAATTTCTTTCATTAATACGTAATGATCACAAAACCCACCACAAACGTGTTCTTTCTTATTTGTCACTATATTTATTTATCTTTTTATTATACGTCAATTAAAATATCATTTTTAACTATCAACGTTTGCGTATAATATAATTTGAATGATACGTGTTAAGGAAACGCAGAAGAGCCGCGTCTCTCTAAATACTTTGATTAAAACATGTCTCACACGACGTTTATGGCGATAGTCTAATTTTTCACAAGAATAATTACTTTTCTAGATGAGCAAAGCTGTAAGAAGACGGAGAATATATTTAATTACTTTAATTTCGCTGACTTATTTTCAAACGTGAAATGAAATTTTTAAAAATTGAAATCTCTTCACATCACCAGGATTGACGAATTATCATTTGTGAACTGATAATACTAAAATATGCTGTTCATGGAACTTCGAGGTTCGTAGATGGATACATTGACAAATAGAATATCGACATTTTACACATGTGGCCCATTTTTTTGTGATTCAGAATTTTATGTCAACTGTTGAGTTGTAGTCATGTAATCAGATCATGCTCCTTTTATACCATAAACGTAAAATGCCATTAGAGTCATGATTTCTTAAAAAATCTTTCTGAATCAAAAAAGAAATTGTGGCAGCCGATCTGTGGTGTAGTGATCAGCGTCAATGGAGGTTCGAATCTTTGCAACGGCATGGTTGTTGTGTGTGTGAGAGCTTCCACGCCGTGAAAACACTCGCTAATAACCTCTGTAGTTGATACGACTCTAACTAAATAATAGATAAAATAATGCGGACAGCGAAATTTCACGTGGTTGAAATAAAAACCGTATACTATATATATATATATATTAATGAGTACCAATTATATTATTTATTGTAAATATTACTAAATCATTTTACCCCTGGTAGACATTACAGGAGCACTTGTGTTATTACTAGAAATTTCCTTTTGTCAAAGTTTCCAGCCCTGTATTCTGATCCATGGTTTTCGTAGAGAGAGAGAGATATCTAGGGGTATTATTTGAATTGATTCAAAGGGAATTAGTTTCGTAGCAGCGAGCCGTCGTCGACGTAATCCTCGAGGCTCCGCTCCGTTATATTATTAATTTCTGTGGTGGTGGAGATTAGCATAGAATTAGTGCAGGTTCTCCAGTAAAGCTCGGCGGATGCCAGACTTCTTCTTCCAACCGACCGTGGCGTCGCACCCTCACCATTGTTCCAAAATTATGGCTCAGAATTTGTTATATGTAAATCTGAGAATCACAGCAATCATATAATTCTTGTCTTGCAAAGGAGACAAATGCAGTGCCGAATATTGTGATAAGTATATTAAATTATTTTAATCAATATTTATTTTAAATTAATAACAATGATAATCGATGTAATTCTAAGATTTACTTTGACTACAAGTAAACAAAATATGCTGAATATCTTTTCTTATTTTGTTGTTGCCATAAATTCTGTAAATTCAGTGCGAAAATTCAAATTATAATATTACTCATCAGTGTTTAATTTCATAAATTTCTTCAAGGGAAATTATGGGCTTAATTTCAGTGGTCATTAATACATGATGACATTTATTTTACGGTATTCAGTGAAAGTTAATTTAGATAATGTATTTTCATGGGATAATGGACTGGTGTTGACTCATCCGTATGATATACCTCCAATTTTCGTAACTCTTGCCGTTTCAACTAATAGCAATAAATTAAATTGGGACAGCTAAAATAAATTTAAAGAAAATGGGCTTACAATGGAGGGGGGGAAATCGTTGCTTGATTTTAATTAAGTGAACATGAAAAAGCAATCTTGTAGGTTTGGTGGGTTGATTTATGGCTGAGTGAAATCAAACTTAGAATCGATGATAACTGTGTAAGCTTTAAGAAATGTATGTGCTCAATTTTTATGCAACGGGTGAGTCTTCAGCAACCGGATCCAGAATGATTCTCGAATCTCTGTAAAGTAGTAAAATCCCGCTTTTCTGATAGGAGATTAACTTTTACGTTGACTACCACAAGACATAGACTGTAAGGTTTCTGGGATGTAGTTTGAATAAAAAATTTTGCAGAGACCCTCACACATCGATGCCCAGCGAATAAGTTTTAATCGCAACGTGTATTTGATCTGCCAGCCGTATTATACTTTCAGTCTCTCATCATAATCTGGTCTTCCAAACGTGTTCAAGCGGCATCCATCTTGGAATTTTCAGTCTTCTTTTCAAGATTAAAAAATCGACCAATTAGCGTAGTTGTTTCATATATTATCTTAAAATTGGCAGCTGCACTCTAGAAACAATTACAGGAACTCCCCGTTATATCTCCACTACCAAATACAACAATGCCGTCTGCTCGAAGTATGATACGTCCAATTTCAAAATATAAAAATAATAATTAAATATTAATTTGGTGTAAATAATTACATAAATTAGGAAAATTACCTGCGGGATACTTATTCTTAACTATATATACAATCCGTAGGAAGTTTAAGCATGAAAAGTAGAATATTAGTGTATACTATGTTATTTTACTATAAAGATAATATGAGAATGTCCAATTATTATTGATTACACCTGTTACAATGTAACTCAAATAAATAAAGAAGAGTTTAGCTAAGGTATATGATTCAATTCTACGTTGATTTTCATAAGGATGATTAAAAAGTGAAACATTCAAAGAAGCCTGTAAGGAATTGGTTGTCCGTATTATGCAAAGTTCAGACTTTTAAAAGAACGACAAGGTATTCTCAGAAGATGAAATTCAGTCGGTGGTCGTATGTATGAAAATCAGCTTATAACTTAATCATTCGTATAAAAATAAAATACAAAATAAACAAGTAGAGAACGAGTTAATAAATAACAAGGATTTATTTTAAAGATCCCTCGTTCGTATTAATTGTGTCAGTAATGAATCAGAAGAAGATAATCAATCGTTAATGATTTTAGAATATTGAAAAATTTTAGGTTCAATATTATCCGTAATGATGAAGCCTTTCGTCAAAGTACGTACATTTCAAGAAATGAATACTTGGCTATGTCTGATAATCGATCTTTTTTTTGGTCTTACGAATTGCGTTTTATTTTAATAAATGAAAATAGAATTTCCCGTAGCGTCAGACCACGATGCTTTATTTCAACACCGGTGGCTGATTTGGAATTAACTTGTTAACACTTCCCATTCCCTCAACGGACTGCGTTATATATAGTGTCGTTGAGGCTGCAGTCGATCCGAAAGACGTAATCTTGATTTTTATAAATCCAGATAATTATAAAGCCTCGGGGCAAAAATATGACTAATCTCAAGATAAATAGTACATTCACTTCCCGCGAAGAATGACAAAAATTGCATACGCCTATTCGCGTGTAATTTTTTTTATTATTCAAAGGGTTAATACTTTTGGATCTTTAACGAAACCTTGTATGTGATTCTGGAGTGTATACGCCTATTCGCGTGTAATTTTTTTTATTCAAAGGGTTAATACTTTTGGATCTTTAACGAAACCTTGTATGTGATACTGGACGCGTCTTATAAAGGACTGTGAACAAAGGAATGTGATGATCTTGTATAATTTTGTGGCATAACTGTACGGTTCCATGATTGATGTATGCGATTCAACATGTATTTGTATCCAATTAATTCAACGAAAACTTCCACTAACGCGTTAATATTTAGTTATGGCTCCAAAACGTGTTCGAAACCAACTGCGAGTTATAAGGTTTTCCCTGAAGCCGTCATAAATAAATGATACCGTACTTTTTATATATTCAATGAATTCTGCTTTATAAAAATTCTGTACCTGTTGTTTCGTTTTTAGGGCAAAATAAAAAGAACTGTTTTCGTGCGAAGTCATTGGCATATTTTATTACATTAATTGAACCGTAGTAATATTTTTACATGACATTTCTTTTACGGCGCACACCTTTTTATAAATAGGTCTCGCCTTCATAATCGCAATGTAAATGAAAACAATTCCATTATTATTTATTTACAATTACCTAGTTACTTTCCTGAATTACATAATATTGTCCGTCTATTCAATCATACGGCTCTCTGGATAAGGGTAGCTGCGAGGAAAATTAAATTATGAAAGAAAATTTAAGAGTTTCTTCACAGTTGTGAGACGTTAGAGTTTTAACTCTAAGAATTACATATCCCAACAATTGAAAATCAACTATTTGGTAAAGGGCAAAAGCGAAGTTGTCTGCACAGAACTGTCTTACTATTGTCTACACAGTTTGTCAACAACTCTAAGCCAAAGGGCTCCAGAGGTTACCTCAGTAATTCTGCTGGATTTACCAGCATCCTAACTTCTCTACTATCTGCAACATAATGAAGGGGGAATTAGCGCAGAGCGGTTAGAGGAATCGCGTCGGCGATATCAGTCGTCTAGAATTACCTGTACGAAGCCTTAGGGTGGTTTTGACCTGAAAAGGGGGACTCGGAGAAGCATGCCCCAGTTAATTACAGCGCTATCAATGGCGAACAGCTAGGATAACGCTGCAATGGAACAAACAATGTTAATGCAAGTCTATGTAAATTTGGTATGGTTGAGGTTGTATCTCAGTACAAGTCATTTCGCGATTCCATATTCGATTTTACTTGCTAGGAAATTTCAACACAATCAATAAAATGATTAAGCTACGAAAATTGTCAATGATCACTAATCTAAATTAGTGCTGTTACTCCAAAGACGCTGCTGTTATCTGAAAAATATACTAATTAGTGTTTTAATTTTTCACTTACTGCGTTCCATCTACAAAAGGTAACCGGATAAACCTACATAGGGGTATTCAATAAGAGCGAGTCGGTGTTGAAATGGAATAAATCTGTGTGTGAGGTATTCTTTTTTCATTTGAAATGCTCATGTATGCCTTTTCAAATAACAACATATCAACATCGATTCAGTCATTTTGAAAATCCTATATTAGCCCGATACAGTACTGAATATCTTGGTTAGCTCGTGATTACACCGGCAGCGAGAGCGTAACATGTTAGAACCTTTACCTTTTCACACCCCCTACTACTGACGGAATGTCAACATCATCATTACCGGCGTAGTACCTTAGTACCAAAACTACTGACCGTACTTCAAGAGAGTAAAATATTCTGGTAACAATATTCCAAGTAGCCTAATGTAATGAAAAATGCTCCCGGTATCTTAAGTCAGAAGAAAAGAGCTCCAGTGTTCTAAGACAGTGAAAAATATAAACGGGAACTAAGGTTCAACTTTTAGTTACTTGTTGAACGTCAAAAATAAGCACATTACCCCGAAATAGACATAAATCTCGGTTGCTTTTTCGTTATGTTTATAAACAAAACCACTTCACCCGCACCTTAAGGATGTTCTCCTAAAGAGGTTGACAATATACACAAACCAAGGAAGAGACAATGTCAATCTTATTGACCCCCAAAAATGTATTTGTTCGAATCATAGAGGCCGTTGATTCCTATTTCCAAATTGATGCCCCACCACTCCAACCCCCGGGATTATAGCCGTATCCCCCCCCCCACACACACACATTCAGTTTTTATTTCCGGAACACAAGGAACAAGTAAATTTGATCGAAATTGATCCACGAGTTTAAATTTTTATAAAGAATATACAAAACACAAGCAAGCATACATCCATGTTTTTTATTATTAGGATAAACTGGTTTTAATTAGTAGGCAATAATAACTAAGTAAAAACAATTTCAATTTCTTTTATTACCAAGCAGGAATTTATAACTACAAACCCATAAAAATTAATTTACCGATATGCTATTTATATTTACGTGAACATATAAGTTGAAGCTTAAAATATCTACTGATAATCGGGTATTCATAGTAAATTATACAATAACGAATGTGTGTGATAGGCCTAAAGGAAATAGAAAGCCCCAGCTGCATTAAAAAACCTAAAACTTCACCATACTTACTTGCAGATATCGACTTAACGGGAGGAGGAAAAAAAGAGGGTGATCAATCACGTGACAAAAGGCTTCTTTAACCAAAGTGTCATTTATTCTTCGTACTTCAGAGTTAAGTGTTTCCTTTTTACGAACCTTGATATATAGTTTAAAACGTAAGGAAAATTACGATGCATCGTTAATCTAAAGCGGCGTCTTCCTATTTTAGATGATGCAGGATTTAATATGTACCGACACTATATGGTAAATACATATTCAATTCCTTTAACCATACCCTACCCAACTTTGATTTGATTTAATCTATTGAGTAAGTTAGAAATTTTAGAGAGAGAGAAGTATTTTGGGCAATATAAAACTAATATTCATCATCTTCACAAAATATGCTAAAACGATTTTGTTAGTTTTGTTCTTTTATAAGAAACGGAAGAACATATTGGAATGAAAAATTTATAATTCTTTTACATGGAATTGTAAAAAAGATTGTATCAGTATCAATTGAGGACACACTTTTTCCAGTTTATATGCAGAATAGTGTTTCCTTAAACATATATTCCTCTAAATAAAATTCAAGAAAACCTGTGATTTGTTGGCACGAACATTAAAATATGCTATATATCGTCTCTTCTAAAGCCGAATTCAACAGTCACAAAGAACGAGCTCGAGTAACAGTATGAAGAGTCTCCGACTATTCCAATTCCTTCCAGTTGTGTATTTCAAGCCTAAATTCGATTTGCCTCGGCGCGTTGGCACAGGGTCAGTGCCCTCTAACCATTATTACCAAGCAGCTCTCGTCGGGCAGCTCCAATTTATTGCAGGGGTTGATCTCCGCAAAATTGTGTTGCGTTCTATCTAAACGTGACAGTTCAACACAGCGAGTGGAATGCTGCTGATTAATATATATTGCGTTGGACGAAATGTTTAACAAGAACTCTAAGACATATCCCGTTTCACATTTTCAATCATACATAACCGACACTGATTGGTTATTAATGTTATATATATATATATAATATTTACGGCATATAATATAAAATAATATAATTTTTTGTTTTGGACTTTTCTCATAAATTAAAAATTGTTTGGCTCTTAACAAAGTAAGACTGATTGCAAGACGATTTAATTAGTTTGTAACTTTATTTATTGTCTAACATAACACAGCAACTAGACAATTAAAGACCATTTGAAATATATAGGGATAATTTATCAGACATCTCTATAATGAACTGTAGATAGGAGTGTGGGATTAAATTAAAAAGATAATGGAAAATTTTTAAACAAAAGAACTTAATAAATAAAAACATTAATGAAGAAATATTTACAAAATTTGCGGTCCGTTGAAGCAATCAGATCTAATACAATCTTTGCATCAAAACCGTGGGCGATACCCTTCCTGCACGTCAGGAAATGCAAACCTGACAGCGTACCTCCATTGTAGTGTTGTGTTGCCTCTCCGCAAGTTTCTCTGAAGGGCGTCTTCTTCTACGTCGCAATTTGCCCTCCATATATATCCGGGACTTAGCGTCGGTTCCCTTTCGTCTGCTTCAAGTTCCACGAGCCAAATGAACATTCACACGGCCTCACTACAATGTGAAAAAGCCACAAAATCGAGCTTTAACAATCGATTTATCTTTAAACGACGATACTCCATTGACTGAGGCTACCACGTGGTATTTCAAATTTCGTTGTCTTCGCGGGTCTCCTTCTTCCCACGCGAGCTGTTTGAGGGAATTCCGCATAGCCAAAAGCGATCCCAGGGGATTAGAGGCGGGTCAAGGCCCGCCAGGCTGACGCCAATTCCAACTTTTCAATCCTTGCTAAGTTTACATTAAGAAATAATAAAATATCAACTATCGCGCTACAAGAACATAGGGGGAAATTAAAATAAATTATTAATTTTTATTACGACGAAACCATCAGCTTCTTCCCATACCTAAACTTAAACTGCGTATTAGTTAGCAATTTTCCGTCCTCAATTAGGGAGAAGTAAAAGCGTTGTAACTAATTTCAGATACAACAACAACAAATTGTCTGAATTTTTGTTTTCTTGAGATGGAAGCGAGATCCACAATGTGCTTGAATTTCGTCATCCTCATTACAAATTCTAACCGCATAAATAGATTTTGAAATGCAAACTATGTAATAAAAATTATTTATATTTGTACATTCTTTACACGGATATAAACGTGGGGCCGTTTGGCAATGTCGCTGCTATGTTTACTTTCTGCAACGTAGATGAAATAAATCCTGGAATACAACAACCAGGAACACGTGATAAATTAACAAACGAAACATGTTTTGCATACGTAAGTTGGAATGTTTCCGTTTTATTTAGAACCGCATTTGAATGAGTGTCATGGCATATTTCGCTGAGCATGGTCACAACTAGACTTTTGCACAATCACACAAATTTAAGCAAATATTAAAAGCTGATGAACAATTTTTCTGTTGAAGGTTTGCAGGATTTCGTAATTTTATTTTATGTGGAAAACCGTTATTCGTAATTTATAATTGAATAAAACAACTCGTAAAATTTTAAAATCAATATCGTACAATGACGAATTAATTTTTGTGAGAATTATTGAGATAAATTTTAAGTAGTTTTATGACACACATCACATTGCTAACTTGCCAATAATAATAAGAGTTCTACATATATAATGTATATGTTTTCCTTCATTGAAATTTCTTTAACCCGTTTGAACGGCTCTTAACTTAAAATATAACATTAATCGGAAATGCTTTTGCTTCTTCACCATCTAGTTATGTTTCGCTTACTCAGGAAACATTTTCTTCAATAATCCTCATTCATGATATTTAAAAATTATTCTTTTAATACAACGTCTTTTGTCAATATTTAGCATTATTGTCCCTAAAAATGTGTAATAAATGTTTCAGCGTTTATATAATTTTATGTAGTGTACAGAATTTATTGTAACGAAATTACTAGTGGATTTTGGTGGACATACAATCAGTGCGGGCGTTTCATTCTCAGTAGAAGCATGCAAGGACCTTTTTCCTGTAAGAAAAGAGGCAGTACATGTAATACATCAACGTCAGGACCTCCTCGGGAGCGCTCAGTATGGGATAATTAGTGTCGCTGTGTTATTGGGCGAAGCAATGAATCTCCATTAGCAAGCGCAGCACCCTCGAGACCAGCAACGAGGTCCTGTCGCAGAAACCGTCGATGTTTACCATCACTTCAACAAGAAATGAGCGAAGTACATTCTCAAAATAAATTTATCGAGGCACTGGTAAATTCAATGTTCATTTTAATATATGTTCCTCGTTGGTTCTTAATAGAGTGCTAATCTAATCATAAACTTTATTTTTACCCTAAATACATTTGGTTCGATCTGTATATATTATTTTGTATTCCATACATTTGATGATACAAGTAAACGTAAAATATTGACACCTTACACCTTATAAGGGAACCGGGGCGGAACGGGATAGCGTGTTTGAATAGAATACCCTTTTTTCACGGAAAAGTGCTGGAGTTTAGTAACATTGTAACAGGTCAACAAAGAAGTCCTGGCAGCCGACTTGACCAAGTTCTGACAATGAACTCTTATTTTGCCGTCTTATATCCGTGAATTTATAACTTTTGCCGCATTTCGGCATAAAGTAAGCCACAAAACTCCTCGCTTTTAACACTTTGATAGTATATATTCGTAAACTACGTGTCTTTAACTGCATATAAGTTACGTATAAGGTTTAAATCTATTTGTATTAAGACTCGGTGAAAAACCTTAACCTGAGACTAGCGTGAGTAACGGAATACTAATATATAAGGAAAAATGTTGTTTGTTCCTCAAGAAAAAAAGAAAACACCGGCAGACACACCTTTTAAGATGCTGTATCCAAAAACAATAGATTAAGAAAGAAAAGGAATGGAAATGCTAGCAAAGACTGTGCAGTTGCAGAAAAATCTCTATACGAAAGGAAAAATTGATAAAGGGATCAACCATACGCAAAATAAATATAAGATAGAAGACACAAAAGGTGTTAAGATTTTTCTTAATTTACATAAAATTTTATTGTATTAATTGTAATTACAAAACATTGTTTCCCGTTCTGCCCCGGGGGCAATTCATCAAAAATCTAAATTCATTGTTTTAAGTTAAATTGGTATTAGATTAAGTAGGTAGTAGAATAAATTAATGTTTTATACCTTAATGAATTGATTTTTCTTTTTCCGACTTCCCCTACAATCAATACGATTACTTTAATATTTAACAAATCTCATTACACTTTTCCATTTCAGTTCATATTCAAATTTAAATGAAGAGTAACAGTGGTGGCTTGTGAGTTTTTAAAAGTTATGTGCTACATCACCCATAACAACATTTTTACAAGGATATTTACGAAAGTTATTAATACAAGTGATAGTGTTGCCAATACTCCCTGCCAAATAACACGACTCGTACTTATCTACATTTCTAACTTCGACTACGTAGGCTGTTATAGAGACAAATTTTTGAAGGCGGAAAAGTTTAATATCAAGCTGACACACGCACGTGTAACACGAAATTATTTTTCCTTCTTACATACTTTAAATAAGTTTAATTTTAGGAATAAGTTATACTTTATGGCAGTATTGTATGAGGATCATGAGGTAGTCTTCTAACTGCCACCCCTAATTTTTTTTCCTTAAAATAACCCCCAACTGTGAATCATTTTAATTACTACCCAAAATGAACGATGTTTTAAAAATATAAACTATTTAAAAATAAGATTTATAATTATAAATAAAGTAATTATAATAATCTAACTTGTTATTATAAATAAAACACAGAGAATGGCTAAAAGTCATAAATGGAAAATTTATTTGAATTTAAAATGTTTTGACAATTGGACAAAAATGGCAGTCGTAATGGGTTATGTGAGGGATCATACTTCACATAGACGAGCTATGAACGAGAACAGTTAGACTGAGAATGAGTTAGTAAGAGATGAAAGTCTTGTTAAGACTTGTGAATATTAGTTTTATAGAAAGTAACAATTCGTTTCTTTTATAGGCTTCTTGTTTTACTTATTGTTAAACTTTGCATTGTTATCTAAATTCTGACAATATATTCATTTCGGCCTCTACGCTCTTGAGACATACAGGCCATAATTTCTTCTACTTCACTTTCTTGTTTCTCTAAGTAATTCTATTGTATATATTATATTGTAAACATTTCCTTTATATTTTTATAATTAAAACACCAAATGAGGTCCCAAACAAAAGGGACGAGACGTCGTGTATTGAACGGATAGGAATAAATTTATTAATTATTCTGACTGTTAGGTCTTTTTACCTTTTATTATTTCGAAAAATTCAGATGATACAACTTATAATAAAATGAAGAGTATTGAACCATTGTTGTTTTGTCGCCAGCCGCCGAATTATATGTAAATATCTTGCATGCAAATTTTTTTCGACAGGTAGTTCATCCCAATACCATTTCAAGCAAAGTTTATTAAATTTGATCAATTATCATTAATGTTGTTTTGTAAAATATTCTTACTGTTATTGCGATTAATATTTGCGAAGAGTAAATTGAATTTAAATATACTTTTTTAATAATTACTTGTACAAAAATCGTTCCCTTCCTAATTTTGCTTTCTAATTCACAAATGGTTTATATCCATGGTGTTTCTGGAAGCTGTGATGGAATTGTCAAACAACCAAATCGCTTTCAGCCACCATCCAAACCACCAACTCGACTGCTACATTCCTGTCTGGCCTCTGTAAAAGATATGTGGAATATGATTTAAACCAATACCAATAGTAAAATTTGAACCCATTGGGAAAATCAGGAAAGGTCACATTACCATTTGTGGGAGATGACTGGTACCTCAACCCTCCAATCTTCAATGCTGTTGCTTATCAAATAATGATGTAACGACTTGTGTACTTTACTCAGGACGAAGGGTCGTTTAAAAAATAATTATTCTTAGAGAGTTGCTTATAGGATCCTTATGTAACAAGGATATATATGTTTTCAGGAATATTGTTTCCTCAATAAGAGTTTCAGTTTGAAGTACAACGGGTGTCTGCTTTTGGTTCATTTTTTTTCCTTTTTATGAGGAATAATGTACACGACTGCTGCTTTGCTTATGATATATGCAGAGTTTACCGTAGGGTCAATATGAATCTCATAAATATGGAACATTTTATCCACTTCTTTGAGATGTAAAACTAAATATTAATATGCGACGTAATTAACGATCCTTAATTTGTTTGTAAAAGCGCCCAGAGTTTCTTTATGAATATACGATTCCCGTACCAAACAAACATGCATATTTCATAAGATCCGGTGGCAATTTTTTGCATGAAGAGAATTTCATGTTTTCGTTAGAGATGTAACACATATTAGTATCGTACAATTCTGAAGCAGATAACTGTTCCCCATCAATAATACAATTATCGTCGTCAATATATAAAATTAAATTGATTGAAACTGTTTTTAAATCAGTTTACTTAGCATATTTGGAGAGTTGAGAACAAGAAATTTATATATATAGTTTAGTTTCGTGCGCCTCATTGTTTGATTTTATTCAAAGTATAATCACTGCGGTCAGATATGAAATTGATTAGCTTAACAATTGAAGACTACAATAGTTTATGAACGAAAATAAACAGATGAGACTTGTCACGTGTAGTAAACTTTGAACTTGCGTTAGAAAGAGCAAAAGAGTGTCATACTTTAAATTGAAACAGCTGGAATAACTTGAATAGTAAAGGAAATGATAATATTACGCGTGGATAAATACGTTTGATAGAACATTAAAGCTTGATCGAAACGCTGGCTGCACAATCAATATATTGTTAGTCGTTTTTAATATTATTCCTAAGCAAATATTCACTCCATTACACTTCATTAATCGAGGGTAAGTAACAATAAAAACTCGAAAAACAAAGGGATTTATTTAAATGGGAAAGGGGAAGCTCGTCATCTATGTGTTGAGACTTCAGAAGAAGATATGCGAGATAGAAATCGGTAGTCAATTTCTCCCAAAAGTGTCAAAGAAACATAGGAAGGGAGAAAAACAAGAATTTTTAAGATATCCAGTACTCCTAAAACTTGCAAATTTGGTTTTTGAAAAAATTAATACAAGAATTGAATTTTCCTGGAAAATTTCAAAATTTCTTATCAGGAATGCAAATATGACAATCAACAAAAATATAGAGAAAATAATGTATCATTCGATGGCATAATGCTGGGAAATCTAAATCAATATGCGTTTTTGGGACATGTAGTTTTTAACAGAATCCTTCTTCGCACGAGAGATCTGTAGATGAAATAAACTGAAATGCAGTTCATTTAAATCATTTACAGTAATTAGCCTTTAAATAAATCAATAAACTGACATCCAAATAAAAAATCCAGCCAATTTGTCCGCAAACAATATTTATATTTATTTAAGACATTTACGTTTCATCAATAATTTTGGACCGTATCACAAGAATTTAAGAAACTATTATTATTATTGTCGATACAATATTATAATTTTAAAAATTATTTGTCATGAGGTATGATCCGGGCTTCATAATAAGATTTTTGAAAAGCCAGTGTAATGTAACGATCGAAAATAATGAGGATTCGATTTCTTTACGAAAATGATTGTAACATATATTTTCTAGAGTGTTCGCGTTCCTATTAAGCGTGTTGGTAACGTGTTTTTTTTAGTAACGACTTTTGTTCTAAGTGAAAAAGAAGAGTATCCTTCAGGAACTCATTGCAAACATTGTCTTATTTTTGTAACAACAATAGGCGCGAACAATTTTACACCTTTTAACTTTGTGTGGTCAAAGTTATGGGAAATACTAAGGTGAACACTCCGGTGAATGAATCAAATTACACGAGTAACCTATTTCGTGAATTTGATTTCATAAGGTTTTTATTTAATTATTTGATCGTTTAATATTATTTCCTCGTAATGCTTGTAGAATTGATACATAACCATCACATTAAAATAAAACGAAGTTTGGTTACAGAGGTCCAGTACGGCTTTTGATTACCCTCTGGTCAAAGCGTACACTTGCTACAGGACTCCGTGAGTATTTGATCATACTATAGATGGAAACAGAATAGCTAGCTAATACTGATTAGTGTATTGCATTAAATAAATTTTATGCTATAAATGAAAAGTAATGTGTATTCTACTTAGAAATTAATATTTAACAGTAAGCACTAATACCAATTAATGTTTGAAGTATGATCTGATTCTTTTAATCAATGTCCTCCATAATGATTATTAGAGAGTATATATAATTACAGACAACATTTCGGTGTAATGTGTTCTATATTCCCTCTTTGAACGTTTCACACATTAACACACGTTCTAAAACATGTGTTCCGTAGAATCAAAGTTGATTGTTAAATAAAATGATCCTTCACGCGGCTAATTAAGTTACAAATGTATTCCGTAGAGCTTAGTGACATTTAAATGAAGTCTATTGTGATAACTTAGTTTGGGTAATTTAACATCTGCCATGTGTTGGAGTTCAAAGGCGGCCCTCGGCTGTAAGCTGACCACTGACCCAGAACGCTCCTGTAAATCTCGTCACCGTGGCGCTCTAGCCTCAGGTGTTTCCAAGTTACACTAACATACACGCACACAAACAATTGCTTACTACTATATAGTTTATTTTATGTCAGTCTGAGAAATACTTTAATTAAAGCTGCACTGAAACAAACACGACTTGAATGGGAAATGTGTATTATAATCATATATCAACTGACGAATGAACACCAATGTTTACGTGACAATTTTATATATACCCATTTTACCTCCCGAATATATTAAAACACAGTCCCTGAAATAATTTTTGTAAGGATTTTGTTGTCATCCAAAAATTGTATTGACGGAACTTGATCTTTGTATTTACTTACTTATGAATCATAAACATTTCATTCAAATTATTCTCACTCCTTGTTACTTTCTTTAGTATCTTACCATTTCCTTCCCTCAAATTGCACATATTTTCTGTATATATTTTTCTTCATTTTAGTCCAACACAGATTACCTTTGTTCAGTAAAGCTTTAAGCCTACATATTGTTGTATTACATTGTTACTTTTGTGGCAAGAAGTCCACAGGTTGGTTTGATGCAGTTCTCAATTGTTAACTATATTGCGCTTATCTTGTGATAAATAAAATAACTGGCGAAAATTAAAAAATGTAGCTCAATGAATTTTTCCATTATATCTTAACAATGCTTAAAGTTTTTTTCACGAAAGTTCTGCTTATTTGTGCAATCCGACTTCTTATATATACTGTCTTCTTTTGACTATTCCAATACTTTAATTTTTTTAATTTATTTATAACGGTCGCATCGACTGCCTGCTTGGTCATTAGCGACCACAGTGACAACTATTTACATATTACTATACAATTATATACACATTATTTACTATTATGAATTTTTCATAATAAAATACTCGGAGCATCCATTTTTCTGCTATTTACCACTAACTAATTATTATATCTACTTTACATTTGATTTTTAGATTTTAACTAATGCGAACACAATGTAATACATTTAAATTAAATCAAAAATATTACTGTCGTCACAAAATTTAATAATGTCTTTTTGGTATTCATGGGAGTCCAGAATAGATTTGTAGTTTTTGCTCTGTAGGTACTTTAGTTTTGTTTGCATTAATGTTCACATTGTACCTTCATGTCATTTAACATGTCTCTTAAGCCTTCGGCTGAGTCTGATAAAATTACTTATCGTCTGCAAACTTTAGTGTCCTCCATGAATAACGACTCCGTTTCGGAATGTCTCTTTAATCTCCTTCATTGCTTGTTCGATGAACAAATTAAATATTGAAGGCGAGAGACTGCAACGCCAGCTGACTCCCTTCTTCATTATTGCCATATTTTCGTCTCCATCAATTGTAATTATTATTGTCCTACTTCTATAAAGGTTGTAGATAACCGTTCGATCACTGTGTTGTGACATGGCAAAATATGCCAGTAACATTTTTATTTGTATCGTAAATGTAAATGACTTGACCTCTTTGGCCGCGAGCAGAGATTTTTTAACGCTATGAAATGTAATATTGAAAAGAACTAAGTGAATAAAATATTAGTAATATTAAAGTGCTGCCGTATGGAATAGTCGCATTAATTCTCGAATTGTTATTGAAAGATACGCATTTGGTTCAACTGAAGTTACTAACGGAAGTAGTTCAATTTTTGATTCCGGTCATTCAGCAATGTTTTTTTTCTTTTTGTTTGAGTTATTTAATTATTATTGAATTAGCTACGAAGGGAAGGATGTCGTGGATGATATAGAATCTACCCTCCTTCGTGGCCCACAGATTTAATTCAGCAAGACAGAAACTAGTCAATATATATATTTCCTTCAATGGTTCTATGGTGTATATAAATATATACACCATTGAACTTCTAGGGAATCGTCATTGGACGATTACCCTACTCCGGTTTTAAAACATACTTTTATAAAATTTACTTATTGCATTATACTGCAGATTGTAAATTAACAATTTAAATAAACAAAAAAATGTATAATTAATTATTTAACCTAGCGAACTAAGATGACGGGGAAGAAAGTTTCTTTTACCTTTCATGAGCGCAAATTTCAGCATTAGTTTAGTTTAGATCTTGCTCTAATTCAAAATTGTATTACGTGGACGAGTATAAAAACGTTTAAGGATCGACAGATACTGCCAAATACCGATTGCAGTGTTGTAGAATTTATAAGTATTTAAAAAGAACGTCTGGTAATTAAAGTTTTCTGTATCCTGACGTCATCTGATGACGTCATTCGCCAGAGCAGTCCTGTTCCCAAGACAGCTGAATCGTCACGTCACAAGTCGCTGTTGTCACGATGGGATTAAACGATAATTTAGTTCTTTCACTTATCATATATAATTGTGGCCAATTTTAAAAAGGAGTCCATAACCAAACAAGAAATTTTAACTTAATTAGAAGCTTAAACTTTAAGGGCGTATAAAATATGAAATCAGCGTGTTATATTCGTGAATTATTGTCAAAATTTGAAACAGTATTGTGCGTGTGGGTAAATGGATATTGGAGATTCATTGTTGTACCAAAAATAAAAGTAGCTGTCATATCTTTACAGTAATAGTTACCGTTATTAATTTAGACTAGGTTTAATTAGACAACGCTTCCAGGTCGCAGTATTTTATACATCAATTCTATTTATCGTATTTAGGATTGTATACGCATAAAAGCACAAATAAATTTTAAGGCAATAATTTTTTTCTTAATCCCATTGTAGACTCTAGTGGCTTCATTATGCGAAATGAGGTAATGTCTTACGTTCAAATATCCTCGTTTATACCGGAGTTGATAAGTTTTAGGATAATTCTAGAGTATTTGTTAATAATAATTTTTCGGTACTTTTGTGAATCATCTGACAGCAGAAATAAGAGTCATAAAGCGTCAAGCGATGATGAACGAAGCTGTTTTAATGACAATAGTTGTATGGTATGTAGATACTATTGTTTTATCGTAGTAATGTGTTCTATACCAGGGTGGCCAACTTTTCTGTATATAAGATCTATTTTTTATATTAAAAGTGTGTCGCGACCGACTTGTGTCATAGGCGTAGTCGATACTGGAATAATAATCTCCTAAGTGAATGCGGCTTGCCTATATTCTTGATCTATAATACTATATACTTTTAAAATTATAAACATTTCTCGACGTAATTAACCTATCGTTGGACGAGAACTAACTCTCTGAGAAAAAAAAATGGATCGTCAATACGATGTATACGTAACTTAGTTTTATTTTTCATGTTAGGTAAATTTCGATATTTAGCAATCACTCGTTTGTAAAGGAAAATTAAATATTATGCATTTGATATTGACATTTATTCTTCCGTGATTAATGTGACAGGTTGCAAACTGAATTGATATGTTTTCAGTGGGAATACGCGAAAAGGAAAAACGCAATTTCGACAGCTGAAAGGCGAGGAAGGAGTGTACCATTAAGAGAGAGCGCTAAAGAGCTGCTATTCTCGGCGTCATTTGGGAAATGACTCGGATCGCAAGAAAAACCTAACGTAGACATCTCCATCCTCTCTAATTGTCCTTTTACCGAAATCGCGTATCCGAAATGGTCGAAAATAAGGGAGAACGTAGACGTAATACAAACATCGAGTATAAACCGGTTGTGTGGGGATACATTTTTATCAAACTTTTTATGACAAACACATAAATTGGATAAGAAAACAATGTTTTAACCTTTATTACATTTATTAGTGTCCTGTAAGAAAGTTATACTGATCGTAGAATAATTTAATATTTATTGTCTATTTTCATATACAGCACTGATTTGTTAACAATATAGCTTAAAATACTAATTTCATAAAAATATAGCATATAAAAATAATTGGCTTCAATTTTTAAAAAACAAAATATTATTTCCTAAATAGGTCTACCATTTCATACATAATAAAATGTTATTTAAGGGTCAAACTCCTATTTTCTAATAAGTAATAATGTTCTATTTTATAATAAGAGCAAGCAGATTCAAGTTTCTTCGGAATAAATTATTACAATTAGTTGTAGCACATGTGAACTTCATTTTCCAATTAAACAACTTGAATGTGTCTTCAAATTTTTTAAATGAAATTAATTAACGAGCAGATATAGATAGATCTCTCGGTTAATGTGACATTTTGAAATTTGGAGGAAAAAGGTGCCAGATGTATAAAAATCCAAACTTGACTGCAGCTTTAAAAGGAATGTAAAATTAATTAGAGCATCAATTAATGTTTGTTTTTCACATTTCGGTTTATTATGCCCTCGTCGGCAGTCAAGTTTAGATTGATACAGTTTTCATCATTTTCTTCAAGATTTCAATATTTATCATTACCCGAGGAAGTCTCAAATATGGTGATGAAACGTCGGTACAACTCAATAAAATCTTTGTATCATGACATTAATTTATATTTAATTTAATTATCAGGAAAAAAGACGTTAATTGATTTACCTTTGAAATGAAATTCTAAATATGTCAATCTTTGGGTCAGTCTCCAGTAAGAATACGGTCGGAGTGGTGACAATCACTGGATATAAATCATAATTTAGAGATTAATTTTTTAAAATTTAAGTGTGACGATTATTTTATGAATATAAAACGAAAATTGTACAGTAGATTATTATCTGAAAAAGAATAGAAGGATAACGCTCTATTTAGAAAACACAGTTTGAGTGATTGCGGTTGAGCTTTCATGGTTCATTAGTGCAGAAATTAAATATGCCCAGGAGAAATTATTTTTCTAAGAGGATGGAAGGTTTAGGACTAGCTTAATTGAAAATCATAGGTTGTAGAAATGAAATCTTTTGTCGTTTACTGATGAAAGATATTGTATTTATTAAAGGTAGGTCCTTAAAAACGTGCCTTTTCATGCTTTATATAATTAATTTTTGATTGGTGAGAACAACTGAAACGGTATATTTGCAAGGCCTTCTAATTACGTTTGTTATGAAACCCAGACTATTCTCATATTGTGTTGGCTGGGTTTCTATGGTAGATCTCAGTTGCTTTGCTTGTTTTTACCGGCCAACCTCCTGGCCACTTGTGAGCTTGCATCTAAATTAATGGACCCCTGTCATAGCGGCTACTTTGTGGCTGCGGCTACTTGAACGTCAGGGGCCTGGATCTCTCTTTGAGAGCATACTCGTGTTTCACTAATCGTAAAAAAGTGTTTGATGTGGAACTACTCTCCTCATAGAAGTCGCATTATCAACCAGAGAAATCATATCAATCGGCTGCATCATTCGCAATAGCTCTTATCATGCGTGAGTTTCGGAAATAAATGACTATTTGTAACAAAGATCAAAATTATCGTGACACTTGACGTTCTAATATATTAACATGTATTCTACAGATATGTAATCTCAATCATTTTTTATCTGCTGTTTTATTGGTTGTAAGGACTACAATGGATTACACGACAGTTGAAAAAACATTTAGACAATCACTAGTTTTACACGTCAAATGACGTGCCATAATTATCCTTCTGTTTTATATAAAACTAGCTTGCTGCCCGGCGATGCCTGGGATATTAATACTTAAATATAACTGACATTTTACATAAGTTATGGTGCCTTTTGTTTCTCGCGAACGTCGTCGCCGCTGCCGCACGCCACGCACGATACGTAAGGGCATAATATATCCTGGTCTATATGTATTTAGGATAGGACGAATACAAATAGTGTTGCGGGAAACAGCGTAAAAGTAATTCACCCCGAGAAGTATTTATTCGACGGAAATATGGGCCGATTTTGCATATTAAAAAATTTCCGGCTCCTCCACCCGTATTGGTGGTAACCGTGTCTTACGCTGACAGTGCTGATTTACGGGTCTTAAAAAACATGTGTGCAAAATTTGGTTTAAATTGCTCCACGCGTTCTCATCTGTACACGGAACATACATACAAACATACGTACGAAATTTGAGCATCTCTTACAAACTATGAATTTAATTTATAAAAATAAGTTTGGTCTGTTTAGCGCGAAATAACTTGTAAATTTATTTCAGTTTCAATACATTTGAAGGACTTAAAAATATATAAAAAATGTTTATCTCGCGAGTACGGCAAACACGCTGTGGCATATAAATACGACGCGTTGGGCCTCTCACAGTTAATTTTATTTTGTTTAATATTTGACTAATAGTAAGACGACTTAATTCGTACAACGTTCTTTGTAACTGTTTTAAAAATATTCCTGTGTTCTGTAACACGTCGTCTGCTCAACTGGAACTATTGATTCTGTTTTTATCGAAAAGTGTGTTTTCTAGATTATTGTTAACTTAAGAGGAAAAGCATTTCAAGAAATGTACATCTAGATGTGTTGTAAATAATTAATGACAAACTAGTCCTCTTACAAAATTATTGCCACGATTAATAAACATCACTTGCAAAGTTGGAAGCGTTGCTTGCGCCCAACAGCGCAAATTAATTCCAGCTGCAAGATCATCGACGGGACGACTCGGAAACGTAACCCGTATATATATATATATGGGTTACGTTAATTTTAATTATATATACAGATTAACGTGTGGGTTTAACGAAACAGTACAAACATCAATTTCATATTTAAGAAACATAACAAATTGATTTTTATACACATTTTATACTCTGACAATATTTTCGAGTTTAAATAGCAATCGCAAAAACTATACGTAAAGAACAATAAAAATAGAGTTCCACAAAAAATCGATATAAATAAAATTAATAAATTATTGATTTGGAGCATAAGGCCTCTGGGGACCATATGGGTGCTCTTTGAGAATGAATAATAGCAATTATGTTTAGTTGATTAATTCTAGCTCACTTCAGTTTCAAACACTAAGGAACACGGGAACTAAACTTTCGGCTAAAATATTAAAAAATCGATTTTCTAACTTTTTCTTATTACTATGCCTATAAATTCAGTAAACTGAAAAAAGAAGGTGCCAAACAAAAGAAGGAAGGTGTAACATATTCTGCAGGACAATTTTAATTAATATGTTTCGTTTTAATTTAATAAATTAATACTGTTATTTAGAAAAATGTGTTTTTCTCAGCTTCAGGATTTCTGGTACCAAAAACCTTCTATGTGTCACAAATATAAAGATATTGTCTTCATTATTTTTGTACATAATCTAAATGCTAATGCCTTCAAATAAAAGTATTAGTTTGGTAATTGTACAAGTAGTTTAGGTGAAAAAATTTTTCTAAGTGCTGAAAAGTGCCAATTTTTATTTAACCGTATGAAGTCTTAATAAAAAAGTATTTTCTCCCTACAGTTTTATTCAATGGTCAGCCCTCCGTATACCTGTTAAAAATGCTAAAATATATACAAGTACGTAACGAAAAGAACATTTTCCAAACTGCCAAATTTTGAAAATAATTTTCTATATATCTCAACTAAAAACACGTTTACAAGAACAAAATTTTGTACATTGCTACACATGTGTATTGGCAACACACAGTTAAAATTTCAGCTCAGTAGCAATTCATTTACCTAACCATTTCTGCTGCCTTTGTATCAGTTTTGGCTGCCAGCTCCGTCCTCGAGATCTGTTTAGATACCGTGGTATCCATTTCACACTGCCTTATCTGTATACCTTGTCCTCACTCGTAGTTATACCTTCCCCGATGACTTAGGCAAACACGACTTGCTTAATCTTCTCCTCTGGTATCTTTCGTCTCACTGTGGTTGCTGTTCCACAAGCACACTAAATCAACTGCTGGTGCGTTGTGTAGTCATCATTCGCCACGTGTCAACTGCTGTCCGAACGTACAAGGGTCCACCCTCCTCGGCCTCCGATCATATTCTGTCTGAAGCGTTTATCTGCTCCGTTCGCCGTCCCGAAGCAACTGAAAAATTCACCAATCACTATTCACCTATCATACTGCCATTCTTTGGTCTGATCATTGTACTTATGCTTCCAGAACATTCTAGAAAAATTTCCACTTAATTGCCTAACTACGATCACGTGAAAGACCCCTAAATCAGTGTGTCCTTTTTCACACCCTACGTTATAATCAAATGTTCACTATTGCGATCACAATTAGAGTTTGTATAGAACACGGTTTTTATAAGCAACGTAATCACTTATTAAAGAAGGCGTATCTTACAATATATATATATATATATATATATATATGTTGAAAGAAAACTAAAGGAGACTAACATGAAAAGTTCATAATAATTGTTAAATATATCAAAATTTATTATGAGCTGATCGTCTTTTTTCGTTGCTTTTAATTTATTAATTTTTGAGGGGAATAAATTGTGCCCACCAAGAGAAATTTTCAACATATTAACTTCGATTACTTAACGGTCCTGTTTTAATTGAAATATGATCCATCAGTAGCCAATTTTATTCAGGAAAAGTAAATGAACACCAGTGTTGAAGATTAATTGAATATAATGGACTCAACAACTGGGTGTTCATTTCAGATTTGAACACTCAAAATATTTATAATAAAGCACCTAGTTTATGGCTTTTTCCAGTTGGAAATAATTCGGCAATCAACATACGCAATGAACACGTAATTGCTTACTGTTCATCAACTTCAATTGCACGCGGTGAAATGGCATTCTATTTATTTTAATTATCAGTAACGCGAGTCGTAAAAGACTATGTATTGGGCGGCGGCGCAGCGGCAGTGGTGCATCGCAATCAACTCACACTCACGCGAGATTCCTGCATCCAATCAGGCCCACGGTCTTCACGCACACGCACGCGCTCACTTGACGTAAACAACCCCCGGCGAATATGTGACACATGAGCACGGTTAATTAGCACCCTCATTAAAAAGTTATCGCGACATGTTTGATCTCGCTAATTGTTCAACAAAATAAAGCGGCAAATGAACGTTGCCGGCCGAGCGGCTGTAATGGGGTTAGCGTGTCGTACACCACATTAGTATTTTCTGCTGTCGGAATTAATAGCTGGAGCATCAGCATTCATGGCGGGCTTCGGCGTGCGGTATGCCGCGGCCCATACCAGGTGCCAACAGCCAATTAAGTATCAGTCTGCTGCCCCTCGACCTCTTTCCCGACCAACAATGTTCAACGAGCTGAAAACTGAATGTGTGGTGCGGAACACGAAACACATTATTTATAGTTTATATCCGTTTGCATTGTGATTCAATAGAAATATTTGCAGCATACTCTAGTATTTCGTTGACTAACTTCAGATGAGTGATGCTTCAAACTTTGTTCGTCTTCAAGAAGAATATTGGTGAGTTCAGAGCATAAGATTGAGTCCTCAACAAATATAGATATGGGTCTTCTAGGCTCAAAGAGAAGTCTGTAGATTTAATTTAACCTTGAAAATTATATATATATATAAAATCACGGACAATAAGAAATGAAAAAGAAGTACCACACATAACAAACAAACATTTGTGATTGAAAAACGGAAGATCCGCAAGAAAGTCACATCGCATAAATCTTAAATGTAAATCTATATTTAAAGCAAAGAAGTTAGACTAACACTAAGCCAGATAACAAAAGCGGCAACATATTTTCCCTCTTATCCTCTTCCTAATTACGTCATCATATTCTTGGATGAATGGAAACAAAAGTAGCACATTTCTGGAATCGAAATTGGTCACTCCTAAAATCAAGCTCTACCCACTAAACAGCTAACATCCACCTTCCCGCTAAGGCATTTAGATTTAAGTGATCCTTTCTACAGTAAGATCTACCCAGTCTAAACAAACGCATTACCACATTTATACAAATAGTCTTCCTCCAATTTGGGATCTTGAGATTATAAAGATCCATAGTATCTGCGTTTACGTTGATGGTAGTTACGTTATACTTAATATGAAGCAATGCTGATATGATTCTGGAATACGATTCTGAAAACGGATTCTCCTAAAGATGATAGACAATAATTTTGATTTCCGACTTGTGTCTTAAAACTGAACAAATTGTAATGTATATTATATTTACATGTAAAATTGTTAAATATGGAGAAAAAGGAATATCATTTTTATAATAATATTGCATTATAAAGTAATATCCACACTTATTCATTTCAGAGGGTAAAATACTAATGTATACTAGATAGTTTACCGTAGGTGTAATATTTATCAATTATTTTTGTCTGTAATTTGACTACTTCGCTGTGAAATCTTTATGATCTATATTATAACAAAATTAAATGCTAATGAAAAAGAAGAAATCATTAAATGTTTTTCTCTTGTTAATGGTTGATAGAAAATATAGATCGCACGAGAAATTCAACGAACCAATAAACTACGCTCGTTATACGGTTTCTTTAACCACTGATCTATCCTTATAGACTACCCGTTGAACAGCATATCAAACTCGCCTTCAATTTTTTGAATAGAGCTTCACATCTTGGAAAATTGAATGATTTGAGACTAAGATCAGCTGAAGTGTACATTATAAGAATTTGACTGTACTTCGATAGCATTAAAATCTCTTCATAATTACTGCGTTTTTAGGTAAACTGAAGGCTTAAATGAATTTTTCTTACTTAATAGTATCGGAGAATATGGACATAGATTAATGCAAATGGTCTTCAAATAAAGAAGTTATATTTTAAAAGGTCACGTATGAAACATTATTCAATAAAATATAATTTTGATGATGATGTTCTTTAAACACAAACGTAATAAAGAACGATTGAAATATCTCTTGATGTTTTCAATTTGTAATGTTTTAAAGCTTAAATGCAGGGACGCTCTTATTGATTGACTCTTTGGCAACAATTGTAACTGATGATGTCGTGTTGCATACATGTGAGGAGCTTTCTCAGAGTTGTGTTTCCCTGCGTGCCGTCCTATAGGAGGGTTCTCTAACTGCTGGAGGGCAGTTTAGGAAGAAACAGGAAACCGCAATTTTACGGGGAAACGTCCGAAAGGGATTTTCTCTTACCCTGTCTAAAGTAAATTACAAGCTATGAGAAGTAAACAGATGAAGGGGATGGGCAAGTAGATTTGGGGAAAAAAGAAGTGACGCAAAACACAAAATAAAAATACCAGAATACGTTGCGTGATCGTATTTCTCGTTTACTACTAAATATAAAGGAACAAAACTTTTAATTAAAGAGTCAACTTATTAACTCGAGTTTCTTTTCTCCGGAAGAGCAGCGCAGTACAACTTTCTTTGAGAATATACACAGGTGCCATTTACATTAAAAGCGAATTCTCAGACTGAAAATAAGAATAGAGTGTTTTGATGTTATATATTAAGTTGTGTAATAATTATATATTAAATTTAAATTAAGAAACAATACAAAAACAACGAAATTCGTTAATATTTATGAGAGGACGTTGGAAGACATTCTCAGTTTTTTGTATTGTATTGTGACGCCTAGGATTTATTATTATCTATTGCATGAATTTACGCAGCAATTTAATTTTATTATCAGGATTTGTCACGCCCGGGATTTATTATTATTATTATTCGGTTATGATTTTAAATGTCAATCATATTAAATTTTAATACCAGAGTTCTTTAATGTTTTAAACTGTATGAGTTATGTAGTTTCTCGAATATAATATTTATAAGAAAATTTTACATTCAAAACAACAAATGCAGGCAATGAAATTAATCTGTCGGTAGAGCAAAAGAAATAGTATCTCAATTAGGGCATTCATCCAATAATAAACTGTTCAACTGATACGTATCGGAGAAAAACTTCTCCGGAACTACTCCTTCTTGAGGAGCAAGTCAAATTGCAGAACTTCTGAGGAATGCCATACAAAGTCATCCCGTGTTACGTCAAACTTAAGAATGGTTTCTTACTCTAGCTCCACCCCAGAGGAAAACTATTTTCACCCCCTACTCATCTCCAATATTGCCAGATCTAATTGATAATCATTTTACGACTTTTCATATTCCAGCCCATGAAGTTTCTTTCTTGGGGGTGGGGATAACTAGCGGTGTGGACTTCCCAGAATCTTTCTCCTCTCTGCTCAACATACAACGTAACAGAAAATTTTGGTTTTTCTGTTGTGCCGATATTTTTCGTTTCCAGCGCAACGCTATGTACATTTAGCTACAGGATTTCCCAATGTTCCCTTCTTCTAGCATTTATGTTGCATTGTTACTAAGTTTAAAGAAATTCGGGAAAAATTATGATTTAATATTTAATAGTCCACGCGCGTATCACAGTACCTTTTAAGGTCAAACATTTGGTAGACTTTAAATTCACAGTTCTGAGAGTTGCTCATAACACTTGTGACCGTCATCGCCATGTATGTATTTATTGATTAGTCACAAGTTCCCATGAAAAAAAACCTTTTCATCTGACTGTACTGTACAAATATTCCAGTTTAAATTTCATACTAGGAAAAGTACAGCATCAATTATTAGGAATTATTTCAATACATACTGTTCACAACAATTTTTCATACTTGTAGTAAAATATTTACAGAGCTGAGACAATATTAGACTTGAATGGAAGTTTTCTTGATAACTGCTCAGGGAACCAAACCGACTTTAATAAATCGTAAGCGTGAGCGAGTTGAAGTGTCTCGCGTTACGCTGGGCACACATCGTTAAAACATTGAACTTGTTGGAAGGCTCCAAAGCTGATATTTGGCGATAATTATACGTACTTTATGACGTCCCTAAGGATTACTGAAACTTCTGAAACGAAAGTAAGAGAAACCTGGAAGGGAAAACTTCCCCAGAATACCAAATTACGTCCACAACATGAACTCATGAATCAAAGAAATGTTAAAAAAGTCGTAATAAAATGTCAAGAATTATCAAAAATGTCAAAGTGTTAGGTGAAATATATTTGCAGCGTAATGCTAAATTTTTATTGAACTATAAATTTTCTAAAACGACTACTAGATGTTATAAAATATTCTCGGTTAATCAATCGGGTAAATTCATTGTTGAACCAGATCGTTTTGACATAATTAATCTCTGAGAATCGTTTATGAAATCAATACATCGGGAAAGAATACGTTATTTGATTACCTATCAGATGTTTACGAGCTTGAGAGATCTCCAATTTTCTCTTAAAGTGTCAGTTCAACTGAATTACATCAAAAGTGGTAGTTTTTAAGTTCTTAAACTATCAAGTTTTTTTAATAACAAACGTAAGTGCAAAAACACTTAATCAACTGGAACTTTTAAAAATGTGGTCAAGATACATTCTGATAACTTTAAATAATTCTCTTACGACTTTATGGATGTTGATGAGCAAATTTCAAATGAGTCATGTTGCCAAAAATAAGCCGACATTGATTTTACATTATACAACTGATACGTACGGTTGTTTCTATAAACTTCTGTGAGACTTTAATGAACTGGAAAATTTTTCACCTTAGGTTCTTGATCTTGATATCTCCTCTTGAAGAAAGTCGATGGATTCCTGTGCGGGGAAGGAATGCCTCGGTATTAGAAATGAGATCTCAAACAACCGGAAGGCCATAGAACAATAACGTTAAACTTATACTAAATATTTAATACCATTCAACTGGCCATATTCTTTCTCTTTATATTTTAAAATTGATCAATTTCTCAAAAAATGTTGGATCATGACATTGTGTTTTATTTTTAAAAATGCGTTTGGAAATTTAAATCCCACACCAGTTTTTTCACTGTATAACTACTCAAATGAAATTGCTCCTTGGTCATTTATAATAAAATAGAAGTTTAACTTAAAATCATAAGTTAAAAAGGGGTTGTTATTTGATATATAATATTTAAGTCATTAGAGTGAGGTGAAATGCAGAACAAAGAGAAGAACTTAGAGAGAATAGGTCGCCATTAATAGTTTATATTAATTGGTATTAATATATGTATGAAACAAACTTTATACTCTTTTTTTCAGGATTCCAAAATCGTGGCTGCAATCAATTATTTTACTAAATCTACAAATGAATAAGGTTCATATACATTTACCACAATATATTGAGCAGAATAAATTAAACTTATTTTACAACATAATACACAACTGCACGGATCAAAGTTCTTTGTCAATATATGAAAGTAATAGTACGCTGTCTGACTCCAGAATCATCTCCATTCAAATTAATTCTCTCTCCTGAAACATCAATGTCCATTTAAATCACCTCCAATTTAATTTTAGCCAATAATAATAATATTTTCTATTCCAAAACAGTGTTCTCTGTCGCCAAAGATGGTAATCCCTCTTCCGCGTACTAGTCAAAGATATGCTAATTTTATTTTTTTCTTTAGTTTTTCAGTTTTTCAGCGTTGTTTGTAACAAAAACAGGAACAGCATATAAAAAAGTCAAATCATAGAAAATTAATTATGACTCATTGAGATAGTTTCCAACTAAAATTAAATAAACAGTGAATAACTGGCCTTTTGTGATGTCTTCAACTCCCTAAAATGAAAATTTCTAAATATATCAAGGTGAACTTAAGCCTCTTTATTGCAGAATTTGTTTAATATTTTTGAATCTGTGCTATTATTAATTTTATCATAATAACAGTGAGCTGTGACATCACTTTTATTTTTTAGTGAGGGAAATAAAATATATATTTTAAGATAAAGCATAGAAAATGAAAATAGAATAAATTCTTTGACAACGTTTTCCAATTACAAAAACAAGGCGAATCAAATTATTTGTCTTTGTCTATTAGTTGAGAATTAAAATGGATTGAAATAATTGAAAATCTGAAGCCTGTAACTCTAATTTTTCGCAGTTGACGATTCAGGACTGTTTTGGAATACAAGTTTATTGTTTGTCCGTATGTTACATATATATCTAGTACTCATACATCATCTGAGAAGATCCTGTAAAAGGACGGTGAGGCCAGGTTCCATTGTACCTTTGGAGAGACGGCACTTTGCATGTGGTACATATTTTAGAATATGCTTCAATTACGTGTGCAAGCACATGGGGGCGCTATGAGTGGCGAGGTGGCACTTTAATTGACAGATGGATGCCAGCGGCAGTTGCAAATTTAAAAAGTCGTACCGTGGATCTGCACCTGCGTGCGATGTTCAATTTTTAAGGCAGGAGCTATCGATCTCGCAAGGACGTGCATCTCGAACTCCCTTCTGGTCTGAGGGCTTTACTCCCCTCGCTCTTAAAACTTAAGTGGCGCCTTTCTCGTGTATGCGGTGCCGGAGGATGGAAAACATTCGGCACGTCTGCATGTGCTTCACGCCAGCTGGGATTCGGGACAAACGTCTTCAATCCCTTGTTCTGCGAGAAATTAAGGCAGTACATGACACCTCATCCATGGCGTCATAAGAAATACAAACATTTAAAGAAACTCTTACACAATATTTAATTTTTTTAAATTTGATTTTGTGTTAATTATTATTTATTGTTTACAAAACAGTGTTGATCAGTGCCAAAAAGTAATGTATATGGCAGTAGGTTTATTTTAAGGATATAAAATTGAATTGAAGGGTATAAAAATAATACTTTCCTGTTTTAGTTAATTTTCAATAGTATTACGAACGAGAATATTGCGTAGAAGCTCCACCACCGCAGCCAATTTTGCTGTCTTTGAGTTCCTCGAGAAAACAGACTTGTTCAAACTTTTGTAAATATAAATGTTCTATAATAGCTAAAATTATGTTAATTTATGTGTTGTCGATAATGGTCCAGTCGTCGAAGCGACCTTGAACTTTAAATAAAATAAAAAAATATTGTGTTAACGTGTTTTGCAGCTTTGAAGAACAGAAGAAAATGAATAGATTATCTGTCTACAGAGTCCACGGCTTTATCAAAATCAGAGATGAACTGTTACAGAAACGTTAACTTCCATCTTTGTAATGAAATATTGAGGATAGTTGGAAATGAATAATAGAAACGGAAAGACAATAAACCGATAGGGCCCGGGAATCAGTCCCGGTGCGGCCGTGATTTTTCAGTGTGGACCTTCTAAATTCTGTTTCATGGCTGAGCGTTAATTGTAAGCAATTACTTTAGTTATAAAGGCAATAAAATTGTTAAGACCGACAGAATACGTTCTGTTCTCATCGGAGAAAAATTAAAATTTGGAAAAATGTGAAAGTTACGAAATATCTGTGACGAAGTTCTTAGAAAACAACAACGGTTTGTATAAAAAATGTGAAAAAAGCGCTCTCTATTAAATTTAGTGGAATAAGCATAATGTGAAAGTTATTGGAATATTTATAAAGGGTTCATAAAAAAGATATATGAAAAAATAAATGTACAGTTCTTCAAGAAAAAAAATGAGCGTTTCTTTATTTAATTACTAATAAACCTCCGCCCTGGATA
The DNA here is from genome assembly GCA_034510155.1 of Eucriotettix oculatus. NCBI lineage: Eukaryota > Metazoa > Arthropoda > Insecta > Orthoptera > Tetrigidae > Eucriotettix > Eucriotettix oculatus. Next base: position 74,020,970 of record CM067378.1, on the reverse strand, counting down.
TTGTAGGAGTAACAAGAAGTTATTGTATTATTTTAATTAAAGAACTAAGGAGGTCCCTAAAGTTAGGGTTCGAAACGTTTTCTTATTAACCTTCTCCATTTCTGAATTTTGGCCACTCTTTGTGTTTTATAAATATTGATAATAAGTTAGATAATATAATTACTTTATTAATAAATACTGTTTAATGGTAAACGTCGACAGTTTATTTGGTTGCGATGTTTCATTACACTCAAAAACTCTTTCTGGTTTAATTCATGAGATAAATAATTTATTTCAATGTTTTCGTACACCCGAATTGGTTAAAAATAACGGAATTAAACGTTGCGCCATGATTAGTACGTTCTAAGTTCTTATTTTAATTAAAATTGAATTATGACTAAATTGGCCCTGCTTATTCATTAGCGACTTCGTAACGCCTTTAACAACATTCCGCAGTCGATTCACATTCCCAAATAGGCATTATACTCTTTCTTTTCGTTTAATTATGTGAACGATGACAGACGTGTGATAATTACTGCTTGAATTCTTTGGGAGATTAGAGTGAATGTATTTTTGCAGGCCAAAGTTTCCTAATAACATGGGGCAAATGAGGCAATAGTGTAAAGTGATGGAAATAGTTATAAAATTGTAGCTAAAGGAGACTGTAAAATTTTCAAACGGATCTACATGAAAAATCCCCCTCATATAAAAGAATATTTAAATTCCGTACTTAGAATTATTAAACTGAATTTTAGTGAACGAAATAGTGAAGTTCGTAACATATGATACTGAGCTTCAATTGGAAGCAGTTCTTTAATTGAATTATTTTTTCAGTGGGGCTACTAGATCCACAATATTTTTGTTGGCACCACTGAATTCATATTTCACTGGCCGCAAAAAATTGAAACTTTTTTATGTCAGTAATGTAAGATTTATAGAGGGTTTCTTGAAGATTTTAGCAGAGGTTTTCAGAGATTCATAGATGATGTGACGTTTTTCATGTCGCCCTTTTGAAGGGTCTGCGAGGAGGAAGGTGCTTAAGAAGACTGATGTCGAAAGTGTGGCCGCAGGTGGTCCATGGATCCAGCTGATGAGGATGCTGCAGTAGTGAAAGGTGGTACAGGTAGGTAGTTGGGGCTAATAGACATCTGCCACTTTAAGCGCCTCATACATCACGCATAATCATGTCAAACAAGAAAGCAACTCTATGCGAATATATAATTTACATTTGCATGAAATACTATTTTTCAACTCAAATTTCTCTTGTGATAATGTCCATTATAAAATAAAATCAATTAAAAAATCTCGATTCAACTTGTAAAAATATATTTTTTTAAATAGATTTATATCAAATCGTGTGATGCAATTAGTGCTATAATTTTTTTTAATGACGTTATAATTCTTTGTGACTCATTTACTGAGTCATGACTTTATTTTCTGAAATATTTATACTTATTTAATATGAAAAATGATGAGTTTTACGATAAAAAAATAATATTTTGCGTTTTATATATATATATATATACAAATAATTGATACAGTTTTTATGTTACTGATGCCAGAGAAAGTAGTTGCTAATAAAAAGCAACGACGCTTACAAATATATAATATTTATGTTTAAAATCATGATAAATCGGAGTGTTGTAGATAAATAAAGTCACAGGATCTATCAAATGCGTTTTAGAATTATTTGTAAAAGTATAAAAGTAAGAGTGATAGAGATATAGCATATGATTTAAAATTATAATTCGCTCAGATTATTAGAAATTTATCTTCAAGTCCTACATAAAAATATTTTGAGTCACGAAAAGAACTTGTTGTCATAAGAGCGTCGTTAATAGACGATTAAAAAAATTGAAGTTATTGAAATTTATTTAATAATAGAGTGTATTATATTCGTTTTATCTATTAATCAAATATCTTAAAATTTTTATTATTCAATTTTTTATCATGTGTGTTCTGAAGGACAGTTATTTTATAAAATATACAACTCGTTTTAGGAAATCAGAATTAAAAGTATCGAGGAGACTGGTAATCGAACTCGGGCTCTTCGCTTATCGGTCAGACGATCTACCATCTCACTCCTCGGCTTGGAACGACCATTCTCCATCCACTGCATAGACCAGAGGCTCAGGGTGGTCTACAATTTATTTAATTACATTCACTACGGCCAATTTCAGGACATCGATTAAGAATGTATATACTATGTGTAAATTAATAATATGTAGGGGCGTCGGGCGGAACGGGACACTTATTGTTAAACAATGTTTGTAATATTATGGGAAAAGAACAATGACTTCATAAAGTATAATACATTAGTTTAATATATAAACTACTCTATATAATATCAATATAACTAAAAACACGGAATTTAGATTTTTGATCAATTTTTAAAAAGAAACAAATGTTTTGTTCTGCTCCACCCCAGGATGTTTTTATATACAATTAGTGCAATAAAATTTAATTCAATTTAAGAAAAATCTTAAAACCTTTGTATTCTATTTCGCATACGTCTTTAGCATACGATTGAAAACTTTATTATTTTTTTCCTTTCGCAAAACGATTTTTTTGCAACTATTCAGTCTTTGCTAACATTTTTTCCTTTATTCCGTTCCTTTTCTTTCTTAATCTATTCTTTTTGGATATATCATCCTGTAACTCATTTTTATAAGCTGAGTTTGCCAGTTTTTTCCTTTTTTCTTGAAAAACACATCACATTTTGCCTATACAGTAGTATCCCGTTCCGCCCCGCACGCTAGTCTCAGTTTAAGACTTTTCACCCAGCCTTAAAACAAGTAAATTTAAAATTTATACGTATCTTATACGCAGCTAAAGACACCTCGTTTACGAATATATACCATTAAAGAGTTAAAAGCCAGGAGGTTCTTTGAATTACCTGTCGAAATGCTACAAAAATTATAAATTCACAGATGTAAAACACCAAAACAAGATTCACAATGTGGAGTCAAAAATTGGTCAAGTCGGCTGTCATGACTTCTTCCTTTGCCAGTTACAGTGTTCAACCCATTTTTACTAAACTATCCAGTAAGAAAAAGGGTATCCCGTTCTGGCCCGCTATCCCCTTCCGCTCCAACTTCCCCTACAATGATTTTAATTCGAGAGAGAAGGAATACTTTCAACGAAGTTCAGCCATTCGGTTTCATAGCCTCAATGGCTGCCCTTCATGATAATAATTTCTCCTGTTCTGGATAATAATTTGTGTTAGTGGACATTGAATGATGTTACAAGTCTTTTATATTCAAATAAAAAACTAAATTTTATTGAGGCCTTGTAAGATAAAAACTATTCCCAGTATTGAAACAGCTTCTATTTCAAAGTAAACGGGAAAATTATTTTGAACTACATCACTTGAAGATGATACCTCAATGACTCATGAGGCGAGGAAATATTCATGAATTAGTGCTCAATCAGTAAAAAAATGCTCGGTTTTTGTCGAAGCATACGAATATTTAACAGATAATTACTCTAAATTGGGGACTAACATAGTTTCTTCTCGAGAAGTTGCTATTTATGAATATAATATCTACAAACTTCCGTGGTGCTTCTCATCGACTGTTAGAGGCAATTTCAAAAATTAAAACTCAGCTGATTTAATTGAGTTACAACTTTAATTTTATTTATTAATTAAGTTAAAACTGATGTCCAATTTGAAACGGTGTATTATAATATTAAATTACCTTTTCTTATACTAATATGTTTTTTCTTTGTGATCCCTCGTGATTTGAGAGGAAATCTGCAATGCAGTGCAACGATTGAGACAGATTTTACTAAGGAGGCTGACATAGCAGGAGGGTCGTAACTGGTTGATTTACGACTAGCCCGAAATCCAGCAATTGAATGTGTCGCTTACTTTGGGGGTGGAGAAGCCGTCACTTAGCGGAACTGCCCCTCGCGATATAAATAACGAGCATTCATGCTTCTCTCCTCACATGTGCCTATAGTGGAGAGTTCGCCACTGGGTTGCCGTGGCAACGGCTACGTCGATAGCGGTAAATAAATAATTGCTGTTGCCAAATGAGTACAACGCCGGTTTGATTTACATAGTTCAAAACATCAACAGCAGAGAGCGTACGTAACTTATTCTGCACAATTGAACATGCTCCAATGCAACAACACCCTTCCCCTCAAATAGGTCTACGCCATAGTAAAATGTCAATGACAAAAAGTAAGTCGCAACAAAAATTATATTATTTGTCAGAACTCGTTCACAATTATTATATTCTTCTTCTATTTAATAAGAAACAAGAAAAAATATTCGATTGAATTATTTTATTTTAGCAGTAATATCTTATAGTTTAAAGACGTTCCATCTGTAGCTCACATAAAATAATTGTGCAAAATGAGAACATTATACGTCAAACACGTAAAATTATTTCAAATAACGTATCTTTGAATGAAGTTATTTCCAAATGTGAGGTTTTAAAAAATAAATTTCTTGTATCTTCTTTGAAGTTCATTAATAATTACATATAGGTAATTGATTTGGAATCTCAAATTTACAAGTTACCATTAGAAATTAAAATTAAATGACTGCTGACACTAAACCGTTATGAATTTCCTCTGATTAATTAAAACAATTTTTATTTAAATATGAGGGATAACAAATAATCATGAATCGGTTAGGGCATAAAGCTCTTTCTTTAGTCATGTATTTATCCTTTGTAAATAGCTTTTTATTCCAAACTTCCTGTACTTGAATTAATTTCTTCTTTTCCAGATAAATCATAATATTATTAATATTCTAAATATCAGGTGTACCTATGGCTATAGTCATTTTTCGGTGTAACACCAATTTTACATCGTTTGCTTATTTGCTGAATTTATTATACTCCTCCGAAACTGATTTGGTTTTCCATTTCAAAATCCAGATAAATTTCCGAGTTGTTTATGTTTAATTATTTGAATATATTAGCAACAAATTTTCTGTTCTTTAAGTTTACAGCTGTTCTTATTATCTATTTCCATAAGTATCTGAGAATTAATTAAATTCCTTAACACATTCTGAAGAGTTTTCCAAATTTTAAATAATAAAAAACATTTTAATTAAATTATGTAAAAAAACAAATTAAATTTATACATTTAACTATAAATGAAGTATTCAGTTTATAAGATGAAATTAATATCAAGTTATAATATTTTATATAACGAGTGTAATTATAGCCAAGGTTTTTTGTATAGGATGTTTTCAATAATGGCGCGTCGATGTTGAAATGGAATAAAACAATCTGTGTGTGAGGTATTAACGAAATTACTTTTTCATTTGAAAGATCTTTTTTAAAACTAGCTTTGCGCGCGACTTCCTTCGCGTGGAAATAGCTCTTTTTATTTTGCCCTTGTGACAACAAATGGAGTTAGAATATTCTCCCCCTCTCTCGTGCTACCAAAATTACGCTTAATATAAAACAGTAAGTGAAATGAATGGTACAGGAACGCCTAATAGGAATTTTAACTCGCAGTTGGCATTCACGTCGCCTTTCCCGAGCAATTGAATGGATTTATAAATATTTACATTAATATCTTCGGAACTCTGCAATAAATCTAAATGAAAAATACACGATAATTCATGTAAAAATTCCTGTTTTTATCCCTGAAATTTTCATTGAAATCCGTTAAGTCGTTTCGGAGCTTAAACAGATTATAAGATTATAGGCAACCCCTATCCACTTTTTGGAGATTCTAACGCACGCTTGCCAAGAAACCTTTCTGTAGAATTAATATTAATGTTTATAATATATTAATATCATTATCAAAATTAAATATGCACGAATATTCAAATTAAATTTCCCGTATTAAACCCTCAAACTTTTATTGAAATCCGTTGAGCCGTTACGGAGCCTATTCGAGACAAACATACGGACAGTTAGACCGACATACACTTCAATTTTATTTATTGGCATAGATATTTACGAAGGAAAAATACTTTTCTGTTATAAATGTGTAACACCTACATGCTAAATAACTCCACTCTTAAAAATTAGATAATACGTAGATGGAATTAGAAACGTTGCATATAACGCGTCGTGACTTTAATGTTATTTGTTATTGATGTTGCGTGAGGTGACGGATTACATAACTCAAAAAATTCACGAGCCACCTCTGGTTTAAACTCTGTAAAATTCATTTACGTTTTATTGTTTAATTCAAATGAAAACATTTCTAAATTTATGTTTATGTGGTCTGAAAAATCTTGATTATTATTTAATTGAAGTCCAAAATGTAATGACCAACACAGAGTGAGTAGCAGAATATAGAATACAAGGCAAATTGGCCTGTCAATCAGAGGGTAGTAGGTGTTTGTGGGCCCATATTTGTCAGGGACGTATAAACACTTGTTTCTTTGATCCATAGTATAACACTCCAGTAATTTTGTAGCGAGTGCACTAAAGTTGCGGGCTTTGCGATGCATTCAATTTGCTTATATCCGCACGCCAATAACTAAGTTTCTGCCATCGGCGCACAATATCGGATTTGTGGTTCTATATGATGAGGTAGGTCGTAAATGATTGGAAATCCCAAATACGTTAGTTGGATGAATTCTAATGCCAGTTAATCCATTACCAGAACAGGAGTAGTCACGGTTAAGTAGACTTTACCGTCGGTTCATACTAATATGCGTCTCTTAAACGGGAATGAGATTTGCCGTTAAATCCAAAGTGAGCTCCGAATCTCTGATACGAACTTGATGTACGTGACGTGCCAGTAATTGTACTATTTATTACCTATACAAGTTGGCATAATGGTCTTTTGTACCGTGGCCTGTACTTAGGCAAATCGCTGATAATTGTGCGTGTCACCCCACAGCGCCGCAATGTTGTGACATGACAGATAACTAAGCAGCAAATGAATGTTCAGTCGCTACGCAACCTATAATTAAATTACAATCTACGATAGCGACACAGTGGCCACGCTGCGTGCGGAAGTCGCGTTGAGTTATGCTGCTGAGGCACGAATCCCGTGCAGGACCTTGTACTCTACTTATCCTTATCGTCCAGCGGATGGGTCGATTTCTCGCTCTGCACAGACCCTTGAGGGTAAGGTTCAGTCCTTGCCTTTTAGCAAAACAGCTACTTCACTGAAAGCTATTATTTTCTTCAGCTGACAGGTGGTGCTTGCAAAATAGCCCTTCAACAACAGGCACTCTTGCATTGTGAACAGCAGAAAACACTATGGGCAAACGTTTACATACAAGCCAAACACAAAAAAAATGAAACGAATATGTTTATAAATTAAAATACTTACCTAAAATATTAAGAAAGTTAATATCCCGGCAGGAAATACTTTCTACAAATATAAAATAATTTGACGCTTGGTCTTATTATTAATCTTCATAATTTATTATTTAATTATACCATTACGTCTTTTCTAAATTAAAATTTTCTTAATTTCGGCTTCAAAAGTTTCAAAACGTAATTCCGGGGATGTGATATTAAATGGGAGATGAGAAATACGCTAGATGCCCCAAACTTTAATCTCCAATAATATGTACGTAATATAATTATGTATACATAATTCGGGGCAGGTGTTTCACTATCCCACCGATGAGGTACAGTCATATCAATTTTCTCTGACGGAATTGATAGGAAATGTAATAGCCCAATGAAAACTTTAATTCAATCAGTGAATATAACAAAAGTTATTTCAAATATACACAAGACAGATCATGAATTACTTGAAACACATAGGTGTCTATTTTTGCAAAAGTGCTGAATCAGTGGTCATCATATGCAAACAATATCAGGTGTATATTATACGTTATCCTCTCATTAACGGTCTTTTCTTCTTTGTTTCATGACCTAAATTGACGAGATCTGCTGGAGCCTGATTTCCCACGGATCTACACACGTATGTTTCAAAGTGTAGTGTATTGTGAAGTGTGAAGTGCGTGGATCTCTATTATACCGCTATAGTGTTCAAATTGACATTGTTTCTCTAGAAATTATATCTTTTGTATATGTTATGTATACTTTCTTTTATTTGTCTATCATTGTATACATAATTTCTTTTACCATCTCTCTTATTGCTTTGTACTCATATTCTTGATATGTTGTATTCATATTTTGTTTGCTCTGCTTTGTTTTATTTAATTATCATTGTATACATAATTTTCTTTACTCATATGTTGTATCCATATTTTGTTTCTTATATTCGTATTCTTAGTGTGATATGTAACATATTCTTTGACTTGTCCTATTTCCTCAATAGAGGACTAATGGATCCAATAAATCTTATCTTATCTTATCTGTGTAAATATGAAATCGGAACGTTTTGTACACAAAACACAATGATAATGAAAATGATAAAAAAATATTTATTTAAATTTTGTCCATCGTTAGCTATACATTTTTCTCACATCTCTGAATGGCACGCCAAAAAAAACTGCTGCCCTTATGAGGCAAACCAGTAATCGAGCCGTTTTTATAAGAAGTGAAGCGCTTCTCAGCAAGTGCCAAATAAATAGTCGGTAGGAGCCAAATCTGGTGAGTGAACCAAGTGAACGCCTCAATCTGTTCCATGACCGGTTATGCTATGTGTGAAAGTGCATTACCATACGCAAAAGCAGTTTGTGTTGTCTTTCTTGACATTCTGGTCGTTTTTCAGATTATTTGTTGTATTAACGGTTTGACCTGGTTGTAGCAGTTCATAATAGATCACAACCTTCTGATCCCACCAAATACAGTGCAGTCTTATTTCCGTAGCTATTTGGCCTTGCAATCGATGTTGATAGTTCGCCTGGATTTACCCATGATCTTTTACACTTTCTCAAAGTCCGTATTTTCATCACCCATCACTATTGGACAGAGAAATGACTTTCTTTGGAAAGCAGCAAGTGGTTTTTCGGTTTTCTCGCCGTCTTTCCTTCAATTTACGTAGAACGGATTTTCCTACCTTCTGGACTTTTACCATGGTGTTACGTTTATTTGACCTGAAAGTTATTGTTGAGTTTGAGCGTAATCCTCATCAAACAATACTTGTAATTTGAGCTAAACTTTCTCGGCGGTCTCCCACGTTCTTCGTTTCTCACGTCAAAATCGCCACTTTTTAATGAATTTCTTAAACCACTCACAGCACTGAGATTTACCAAGGTCCATTTTCTGTTATTGGTCAATTATTTACTATTATATATATCTAATTTAATATAACTTTAAAAAAGTCTGTAACTAATATATATATAGAATTAAATGCTAATTAATATTTTTTGTTGTGATATACGGTAGAATATCTAGTTACAAGCAGAGAAAAAAATGGCGGATGATTTTCCCTGGATGAACACAGCGGCTGCTCACGTTCCCGGGATCAGTGAGATTGAGCTCTGTTTTGATGTTGAGTCTGAGCCGTAGCGAAGCATATGGGAACCGTTATGCTCCGTGGCTTATGGTCTGACTTGATTTCCGACGCGGTACAACTGTTTGGCCTCAAAGCCAACTCCCGAAGCAAAATATTTCCAGAACGTGAAGCGGCCCATCTTCTCTGGAACGCGTAGTAAACACAGATGAAAATCGGCTGACAACCTCTTTAAAAGCTCAACTCACTCATAAAAATACACACTACTCCCAACCGTGTAAATATACTGCAGGAACATGATTTTTGTTTTTATACTTCATTTACAATTTTAGCTCACGCATTTACTTTAATACATTTGATTTAAATAACTTTTTCTAATATTGTCAAACGATAGAGGCGTGACACTAAAAATTACATTTGGTAAACATAAAAATTTTATTCAACATTCATATTACGTCTAAAAATCCTTCTCTAAATGTTTATTGAAAAAAACTATTTTTTCACATATTGTATCCGTAAAGTTTAAATCCGTTTATTGTAAAGCGTCGGTTATTTTTAAAGTAATTACGGATATTTATATAAAAAATAACTATTTTTCCAGAAATATTATTATTAACCATTACCTTACTATTCTTCACATAGTCACCACCTTAGTCACAACATTATGCAGCGTGTGATGGGAGCCAAGTCTAAATAAACTTCCTGTTTCACATCACCATTCGTTAATTTGTTTAATCCACTTCCATACACCTCACAAAATTGCCGTAACATTCCTTGAATTAAAGGAACGAGTCACTGATCTGACTTCAGAGTCGGCTGGTCGTTTAACTGTTTTGAACATTTCGAAGCGTTCTCACAAGAGGAGAAAACTATGCTTCACAGCTGCGTCTCGATTCCCAATGAATGAAGGATGTGGTCGCGAGTGCTTAAAATCGCAATTGTAGCGTTGTAGCGGCAAAATCTTAAAATAATACTTATTTTAGGAACAGTCCGCGTAGTTATGAATCAAACGAAAGCAAACGACCTGTAATAAACTATTACGGAAACAATTAATGGTCTCTTATTAAAAAAAATTCATTGTTAATTGCATTCACATTGTACATAAAATGACACATATGCGGAAAAGGTGATTTGGAAAAATAATTTTATTTTTATTTATTTTCCAAAACTACGTTTTCCAATTTTTCGTTGATTTGCAACAATTTTAGAAATAGAAATGGATTTTCTTCCTTCATCCTCAAATGGAGGTTTTAGGGATGAAAACGCATTTAAAGGAAAATGAGTTAAAAATGGGATCAATTTATGATTATGGCTTTTATTTAAAAAATCCTTAATCTTTATTTTAATTCGCATCTACTGCCAGGGTAATTAGCGACTGAAATATCTACTTTCAATTTAATTGATACACGTGATTTTATTAATGACAAATTAACTTGTTTCTTCTAAAAGTTCATAGTTTAGCAAACAGCTTAATGTCTAATACCTTCTGTTGACCTTTGTAGGACGTATTAATTTCTTGCATGTTTATGTTTCCGAGGGTGGCGCGCCTTTGCAAGTTTTAAGGATTTTGTTGCACTGAAAAATACTCGAACCGAACCAGAATCCTATTATATGTTTTTGTGCGAAAGATGAACTGTTTTAGAGGCGTTGAGTGTCTATTCGGTTGCGAAAGCCTATTACGTCAATCAGAAACGGGAAAACTTATTATTTAGAAAAGTACCTGAAGAGTTTGTACGCAACTAAACTAAATTGCACATATATGAAGTAATAAATATTCATCGACGAAAGAGGACAAAAAATTAGGAAAGGGAGCTCATTGCCTTGTTGGTGTAAATGGTATTTAAGACCTGCTTCCAAAGTTCATTTAATTTCTGGCAAGCGAAGAAAATACCGGGACCGGGACTTGGTGCCTTAAGATGGGGCAGTAATTGAGAGTAAAGCTCCAAGGCAGCGAAGACCCTGATTACGGTTCGCTGTAAGTAACGACACGAACGACCAAGAAGTCGCGAACTTTCCTCATCTGCATGCTGCAATTAGCATGCTGCCAAGAACTTGAATGTCAGGCCAAAGTTTTGAATAATATTTGCAGCTCCAGCCAGAGACTGGACTTTTGGTAAACACTTCAACCATCCTCCCCTCCCACTCGAAATTCTTAGCCTTCACTCTACTCAAAACCTTCTTACACCTCTATTCTGTCGCTCTCTGTTTTTGATTAATGCAATTAGACTGCGTCTTTTTTATTTCACGTTTTTCTGAGATGCTTGGAGACTATTACCGAACTAAATTACTAACCAAATTATTTTAATTTTACTGAGAGAATTTAGGTACGGTTTTATCTGCAACAAGTTTCGAATCAAGGCGTTTTCTGTAGCAAATAAAATTGTTTATTACATTTGGTACCTTTCGACTCCCAGAGTCATCCCTATCCAAGACATAATTCTGAAGAAAATATGAACATGTCATATGCAATTAAAATTTTAAAGTTACAGAAATAATGTACAATAGTTAGCAGCTCATACTTTTTCAAAAAATACATAGGACGATTGTTTACAATTAAAACTGGAACAGTCGGAATCATTCGAGACACAGAAAGGCGTATGTTGGGTGTTCACAGAAAACCCTCAGACTTACTCTCCTTTCCGCATCCACCGATTCCCATGCATTAAAGGGGAGCTGCAACCATGTGTTTATCCTTACGTAGCCTGTAACTCTCAGAAATAAAACAAGGATGACATAGTTCAATAAATAACAAGTCGTTTGATTTTTTTAAATTTGTTACATTGCCAATTGTCGTTCTGTAGTCAACGTGATTGAAGTTAATATATGAAATAGAGTGAACTATTCTTACACCCTGCCGAAATATACGGAAGCTGTCCAGGAGAAGAAAGTAATTTTACTTAGTTTCTTTGATAAGAATTAATCTTGTCGATAATATTTGCATACAATTATGGTTACATAAACCGAAGGCTGATTTTACAACTAAAATTTGTAACGATAGTTAAGGGACACGGGGACTGAAATTTCGGCAAAATTGTGAAATAAATCGATTTTCTAATTTTTCCATCTTAATATGCCAATAAATTCAGTAAATTGAAAAAAGAATCTGCCAACACAGAAGGAAGGTGTAACACATGATGCAAGGACAATTGTAATTAATATGTTTGTTTCTGAATTAATAAATTACTTATTTCTTCAGAAAAATGTGTTTTCTCAGCTTTATGGTTTATGTTACCAAAAACCTTCTAAGCGTCACAATTTTTAAGAAATTGTCTTCATTCTTTTTTTAAATAATCTATAAGCTAATAACTTCAAATAAAAGTATTAGTTTTCTGATTGTTCAAGTAGTTTAGGTGAAAAAAAAGTTTCAAAGAGCTGAAATGTACCAATTGTTAAGTAACCGTATGAAGCTCTTAGTAAAAATTTATTCACTCCCCAAAATTTTAATCAATTTCAAAAATAATACTGACAACAAAGGTCAGCCCTACATATTAATATAAAAGAGCTGAAATATATTCAAGAATGTAACGCAAGAAACATTTTCAAAACTGCCACAGTTTGAAAATAGTTTACAAAATATCTCGACAAAAAAGAAATTCATAAAAACAAAATTTTTTGGATGTATTTTTTTTAACAATGCGTTAAAATTTCAGCTCAGTAGCAATTCATTTACATGAATTTAAAATTTAAGTCACAGTGTCTCTTTAAGTTTATCTGATTTAAGTGATATGAGTAAATAAAACTGCCAATATAGTTAGAATTCAATATTAATTAAAACAACTTTTTATAAATTTCGTATCATGTATGTAGTAAAATTTGTTATCTTCCGAACTTTTAGATTTATAAAAACGTATATTTACCTGAAGAAATTCCAAAGTGAAGAAAGTCAAGTTGTACCATTTAATTACGTTTTCAATATTTTTAGTAGAATTTAAGTAAAACTAAATTGGCTGTCGTATTAATTTATTTAGAATTTTTTTAAATTAGATCAGAGTCCAAGTTTTCTTGGGATAGCAGAACACTGTTGACTCAACGCCATTTGGGCTTCCTGTTTCAGAAAACTCAACACAACTAACCGAAGACTTTGGTAGTTCGGGGAAATCACCCTCCACTTGTCTCTCAATGACGCAGGAAGGAAATCTCGAAACCTGTATCGTTCGAGGGTCCTGAGATGCGTCACTTTGTGACAAACTGCGGATCCGCCTTTGCTTTGTATACGAAATTGTATCTCATGTGGAGAGATTCTTGGAGATCGAAAGTGATGCGGGTATTTGTAGACACAGAGAATCGTGGCAAGGAGAGTGAATCACAACGAAATGCTAATTTTTTCTCGAATTGAATCTTTATAAATGGACTCCAGACCACGACAAAAATTTACGGGAATGTTACCGTATTTGAGAATAATAACAAAAACATATTATGAACAAAAATACTTAACCTTAAGCTTTAATCAAAACGCTAGTGACTTTGAATTAAGTAATGAAATAAGACAGAAAAAGCGCTATAGAGTCGGGTATAGAGCCAAAATTATTTATTTCATTTACCTTTTGATTACGTCTTTTAAGGTTCTTGACATTAAGCATAATTATTCATATAATTATATAAATTAAACCTATGGCCAATGTACATACCCCTTATTTTTATTATTATTACTTGGGTACTATTGGGCGTTTGCTCGGTGGCAGCTATATACAAAGTAAGCACAATAAAATACATATGCAATAAATTACTAACACAGTTTACTGTAAGGAACAATTTTATACTGTCTTCTGAAATTTTGACAAGAAAGAAAAAGATAAGTCAGGAGCCGCTCCGAATTAACTTCATTCCACTTCACTTTTTCATGAGTCATAACTTAGAGAACTTGAATAGTAATTTTACAAATTTTAGAATTGATTATTGTAATCAGTAACTATATTTCTATGATAAAAAATATATGCGTTTATTTGTACATTATTTAAATATATTTAAACGCGTGAACAAATGGAACAAAACTTGGCACACTTTCTCAAAAAGTCCGGAAAAGGAACACTGGGGAAGGAGTAGGGTGAGAAATTCCTATCACAAATGTTAAAGTTAAAAACCATGCGAATGTGTAACTCGTTAAAAACTATCGATATTATTTAATATCCCAAGATATTTCCTTATTCTTTCAAAATACTGTCAGTCATTATTCAATTTATGTTAAAGTAATGGTTGCATCACACGCTGAACATGTTCTCCAAAAGTTTACTGTAGAATAAAATATTTTTTACTAATACAAGTAAGTACCGTGGAAACGGTAGGCACCGAGCTTGTACGATAGATAAAAATAAAATTATGGAATAATACATATATAAATTGAAAGAAAAACAAATACAGGGATTTTTTTATAAACTCGTTCAAATATAATTCATAATGGCAAAAATGATCTCTTTTATAAAATGAAAGTACTATAAAAATACGAAACATGAATACCATTTTTGATATATTTATGTTATTATAATCCAGATTGTCCCCTGAATATATGATTCATGTTGCATAGCGTTATCCTTTAATTTCGAACAGTTAATTTTAAACAATTTTCGCATGTAAATATTTTAATTATATATTTTTTTGTTAAATTATACTCATAATTGAAAAAATTCTGTTATATTAACCCAAATTGTATCTTTAAAATATTGAAAATTGGAAACATGTTTATTAATAAATATAACTGTAATATAAAATGCTGATATTGGAATAATAGATAAATGCGTTTTTTTCTCCTGTGAAAGTTCCAATTTTCCTCTAATTAACAGAAACGTCTTAACTCGAAACCGCGGGTGTTTAGTCACTCCAGGCACGAACAGGTCCCCAATAAGCACAAGAAACACCAGCCTTGCAAGACAATTAACTTACCCTGGCTGTTACTCTAAGAGCGACAACAACCAGGCAATTTGCGAACAACGCGAATCTGCGCAAGACATTCACTTCCAATAAAATAGCAGGAGCATCCAGTCCAATTGCCACAAATTCAAACAAACCTTGGCTTCATTAACTTTCTCTTTACTGCGAATTTGTGATGAGCATCTCAAAAAAGTAATGATTAATGTAAATTAATAAAAATTGACTTTCAGAAGTGGAGAAAAATGATAGGTATGTTACAATAACCGATGTTACAGTCTTCAGTTAAAAATGAAATGACTTTAGGAGTTTTGAGTATATCTGGAAATTGATTTTCACAATCAATACATTTCGTAAAAAATTGTTTTTATTTAACCTTAACTTTTCAATTGCAACAATTATGAATTACTTTAAATCCACCTATTTAACGTGTTATCTAATAATAATTAAAAGAAAAAAAGACCATAGAGACAGAGACAACTGATTAAGAATTGATTTATATTTATAGTTGTTTCTTCTTTTAATAGTTATTCATTTATAACAGTTGTTTTCTTTCATTATTCAAATTTTATAATTGAAAGTTGAAAGAAAATAATAAAAACAGTCAATAAGTCAGAAGCATTAGATGTAGTACGTTACAACGTTTGGTCTATTATTTTCAACATATTCCAGGTAAAGAAATACGCCATCAAATTTTTCGTGGAGTTAAATTTACTGAATACATTTATATTTACCTATATCATTATTATAAAATAGAGCTCAATGACAAAATTTGCGCCCTGGACTGCCTCAAGTGATAGTTTTAACCGAAAGAAAATTTAAGGCAGTCTAGGATTAAATTTTTTTTACATTTGGACTTCTAATTTCTAATTAAGAAAGAACAATTTTTCTGTTTATGTTTACAGTCGCATCAACTGAAAGATTATTAGCGATTGTGCACGATTAGGGACACTCATATACAAGAAGGGGTATCGAAGCATGTTTTTTTAAAAAACGCAAAAATCCAAACCCATGCCAGGATTAGAAACCGGGATCTCTGTTTTGCGGAGTAAGTACGGTAGCCACTAGACCACAGGAGGTTGGGTAAATAAAGATGTGCTTCTGACTATAGATTGTTTTTAAGTTTATTTTTTAAAAATTTAAATATGTCAGATTAAAAATGAAAACAATTTTAAGAAATGTAATAATCATAAATATTTAATGATAATCATAGCAACTAGCGGTTGCGGCTGAGATTTTAGGAAAAATTAGTGAAGCGTCTGTGTGCTCCTATTTATGTTATTTATCATATATATATATAATAATTGATTTAATTACAAAACGTTCTGGAATGAAAATAATCTTATCTTAAACAAAATAAAATAATCTGTTGGCGACCAAACACTTTCTAGTTATATGGTGCCTCACTCGAGAAATAAACATTTCAATATATTTTTTAAGTACTTAAAATATATTGTTACTTAAATAAAACGTTTATTAAATTTACAAGTTATTTCGCGCAGACCAAATGGATGGATCAACTATTTTACTCTTATAAGTGAAATTAATTGTTTATGTGCAAAAAAGCTGTGTGTTTGCATGTATGTTTCGCATACAAATCAAATCGTGTGGAGCAATTTCAACCAAATTTTTCAAACAAGTTCTTTGGGACTTGGAAATGAGCTCTGTTGGGGTACGCCACGGCTGTCATCCACAGGGAGTATCATAACTTACGTAAAATTTTATATTTAAGCATTAATACCCAGGGAATCCAGTTAAAAAAGTAATTGAATATTGGATGAGTGCCTGCAAATTTTTTAAATTTCTGGTGGGTAAATATTAGTCTATAATACTTTGGTAGCATTTTTATGTGAACATTTTATTCAAAACAAATATACATAAGTTTTTATATTATATTAGCTATATTCTTGAGTAACATTATTTCCTTAACACTTTCCACGATAAATCGAAAAAGGAACTAAAATGAATCTGTTTTACTTATCTTTGAAATAAGCCACTTATTAATATACACTAATTAAAAATTCTGATATTAATACTTATTTTTAAGATTTTCATTTACCTAATTTTCCTTTGAAATATTATTATTAAAGGTTTGTTATTTTATATTTATTTCTATTTAATATCCATATAACAACTCCACGGGTTAATTATGAAATACAAATAAAAATACAGTCTTCAATGTTTATATTACGATATTCAGAATAATTTATATAAAAATAAATATTATAGACAATAGGTATAGTGAAATGTATATAAATGTTTTATATGTAAATATGACTTGTGTGAGTGACACATGATTTGTGTACAAAATACGAAAGGCGCTGAATGTTATGATGTTGTTTTGACGAGTGCTTTTAAAATGCGAAGTTTTATTTAGTAATGTTAAAGAGTGTAGAGAAAACTGAAATCCTATGTAACATAACAGGTAAAAGTTTTAAATGTACTTGAGTAATTAATTAAAATAATGAATGTAAATTTGAGATGTAATGAATGTTTATATTTTCAGATGAATATGGCGAAATTGCCGAAAGCTTCTAATATCCTAAAGTAAACTTTGAACACTGAATTGGTTTTTATTTGTATTTAATATTTATTTCTTTGAATTGCGTGAGTTACTTTTATCTTATTTTAATTACACTTCCTACGCAATCTAGTTTTCCTAGTTGAAGTCGTTTAATTTTTCCAAGATACCAACTGATTAATAAATACTGATCCCAAAAGTCAAATAAAGTTCGTTTGTATAATATTTTGTGATTTTGTGCATGTGAGTAAATCGATTTTAATTTCCGTTGCTCGAGTGTCTGAGGCAGACAATGCTGAGGATTTCCCTGGACAGGTTTTGTGCTCGCTTCCTCGCTGCAGGTCCATCCTTTCTTCGACGCCACCCTGTACAGACAGCCCCATCTGCGGGCTGGCTATTCTTTATTCACGGTTTCCTCTCGGAGTCCAATTATTGCGGGCGACTATTGTCGGTGCTCGCAGCCATGAAGAAAGGAGCGCGGAGAAATTTATCAGCTGGAACAATGCTGCGAGGCAAGGCAGGCGCCGTAAAGAATGTCGAAGAACTTCTCACACTTGAACGAATCAATACAATGGCGGTGACATTAGGGTGAGTGCGACAGAAAGTAATGACTGCTCACTCGTATACCGACATTGTATCCACATGGGATCCTGAGTGGGGTTAAGGTGCTCATAATTAACATTCTTCGTGCCTTAGGCAATTGAACATTCGTTGGCAGGGACAGAATTAGTTAACTAACGTTTTATTGGATCATAATTAAATAATTTGTATATAATTAATTTAGTGAAGGGCAACTAATACTCCGGTCTCGTGTGAAAACAAATTTAAGGACTGGGTATTGAATGAATAAGCATCTAATTTAAAACTTAATAAAACCTAATTAGTTCGATTATTAATACAGGTTGTTTGAGAAAGAACTGCCTAGTTTTCATGTGTCCTAGTATGTGTATTAAGTGACATACACTATTCTAGTTTGTGGTGTTTCATTCAACTCTCCAAGTTTGGCTCCTCTGCAGTTGGTAGGTCTCCCTTGACCCTGAGACGGCACCAGTGCTGTATTTTTACCTCTGTGCCCTCATTTCAGTCCAGGCGTGTGTGCAGTGCAGAGCAACTTAGCAACAATGTGCACTCCGTAACAGAAAGCGCAGTGTGTAATTAACTTGTGCAAACTGAGTCTAGTTACAACAGTGCAACGTAATTTTAGACGTCAGTGCGGTGGTAAACCCCCTACAGCAAAAAATATCCGTCTTTAAGGAAACCGGTAGTATTTTAAAAGAAAAATCACCAGGTAGACCGAGAACGTATGAAGATAATAGTTAGTTATGATTTTTTAAATTCAAGAATATGCTCTAGATCTTAAGACAGTGATATTAGTATAAAATACGTTTGCTTGCAATTGGACATCATCAAACATTTTTTGCGTTCGTTGTCAATGACATTAAAGTCAGCATTTCTGAATCGTTGAAACCAACGTTCATAAGTCTTGACGGGTCGAGCAAGCTCGCCGTAAGTTTCCACAAGAATTTGATGACTTTCATATGCTCCTTATTGGCCTCAAACTTCCATATGTTTACACCCGAAAAACCTACCTGTAAAAAACAAACAAATGAATATCTCGTTTATTAGCGGACCGACATAGTTATATCTCTTTGGTTTCGAGATAAAAATTAATTGGCTTTGTGCACCATCTCTTGAAATAATAAACGACATTTTAAAAATTGTACACGTGGTATATGTATGGTCAATGCAAGGAAAAGGGAATACTGCTACTCCACAGCAAACTCCTCTCCCGTCATTCGTCATTCAACAAGTACCCATAAATGTGTGAATACGTAGGCTACACGCTGCCTTGCTCTCCCTTCGACATGCCTTCTTTCAAATCGCCTTTGTATGCTATTAAATAGGAGTTTTCACTTTGCGTGTTACCCTCCTGTAGCCTTCCTCTCACGCCTATCAAAGAGTTGAATTATTCTTGAAGGAATATAAATGTACTATTACTGATTATAATTTGATAAATATGTAATTTTATCCCCTTGGTTTCATATCAATATCAAAATTTTACGACTTCATTAATAAAAAATAGTTATTACCTTAAATTTTACAAGAGCTTACGGCCGAAATAAGCCATATCATCTAAGTACGAAAGAAATAATTTTTTTAAAGTAACAAGCCCATATTCATTTGTCAAACATTTTTATGTATTTAAAGAATTTTACATAAGTTACGTAGACGTCTAATACAACTTATATCGATTCAAGATCATCCCTTCAGAGTAGAGGAGCAACTAACAAGTATCTAATTTTTTTAAAAAAAATAGACATGTACGTGATTGACTGGAAGTGTATCCGGACCGTTGGAGGGAGATTGTTTTATTATCATAGGGATGTCGTAAATAAGACACGTTTCCTGTAGGAACGAGTGCACTGACAGAGAATCTAAGCACCACGTGGAACTATTTAGGAAAATATTTTCGCGACCCAACTCTATGTAAAATGGAATTAGACGTTATTTAGGTTTAATTTTAAAATTTTGATTGTATTTAGTTGTATAAAAATTGTTACAAATGAATATGGAATTTTGTTATTGAAAATGTGTATTAAAAATGTTCTTTCTTTATTTAAAAAAATATTACACATTTTGACCGAAAGCTCCTGTAATATTTTACGAAATTAATAAATATTACCTACTAATGAAGTTTTAAAATTTCGAGACTGATTTAAAACCAATTGTATATTTATAAAGCGTTAAATTTGCTTAGGGAGGGAAGAATAAGTATCATTTGCTTCTGACCCTGCTACCACTATGTGGACCAGCGATGATTTGTCCTTCAGACACGTAAAATGGCTACAGCGCGCATATATGAAAACCGTAACTGATAATATTTGCAGCATATATCCCGGAAGCCATTTTTTCTCTATCGACCCCACAGGGCAGAGCTGCCTCTTCATCGTATATGTCATTCGCTCGTCGTTCGACATTTCACATAATGGTCGTTCATATTGTAATTGATGAAATTAGACCATACAGATTTTATAATCATGTTAAGTGAGAAAGGCCGCAGGCTGCACGTAGACGGAAATCTCAAGATTTAAAGAAGCCACTTAAAGAGCAACAAAGGAATACGGTTCACTGTTATTCAAAGAAAACGTTTTCTTTTTTTTGCAATAAAAAATGCTGAAGACAGTGAACAGGGGCTCGTCCAAATTAAAATAAATTGAATACGGCGGTTGGAATAGTCAATCAAGAAAACGTCCAGGAATATTGAAGTAGGGAATCAGAATCGCAGGGATAATTTAAGCAGAAACAAGATCGAATAATGTCGTTACGTTGAAGTCACTTCAAGTTTGGAGCTTATCAACAACTAGTATCAGTTATGTGTTAGCAGTTACGATGCAGTAACAAGTTATCAGTCAGCAGTTACGATGCAGTCAGTATGCAATAAGGAGTTATCAGTCATCAGGCACCAAAGAGACAGCGAGGAAGAGCAGTTATCACAGACACATCAAGGGAGTTCGCTAACCACACCAGCCAGTTATCAAATCAGAGGGGAAGTCAGCGATATGAACGAAAGCCCGGACAGAGCGTCCAGGACGACAGATAAAATCATCATCCACGTGACTGAATTTTGATCAATTAGTAACTGAAAAATACGCATATGGAAGGGAAAAACCTCAAACTTATTATAATCTATATAAGAATTTTATTGTTCTATATCTGAATGGTAGGCATCACCGTGCGTCTATGGAAAACCGATAAAAAATAAATAAATAATCCAACATTAAAGACATTCAAGCAGCTTTAAGTAATGAATTTGGGTATGAAGAAAAGGATTCTTCTTCCGATAATTTATACACCTGCGATATCCTACATTTTAACGCTTTTAAATATTATTAAGTTTTAAACTATGTTCTTAAAATTATAAAGAAATTTTTTATATAGTTTTTAATAATAATATAATTCTTCTGAACAATTCAATTAAAATTATAATTTACATTGAAGCAACTTTTAGTGTAAGAAGGTTCGAACGTATATTTATTATTTTTCAAATAATTGTTATAAATGCTTTATACGTCGTAGAAAATTGTTTTAACAATATAATAACATAGTTTATAATAATATTTCACATCGTTAATATATTACAATTATAAAGATTAGTACGTTAACTCGATCCATCTGTTTTCTCTTAAAGAAAATAGTTATCTGTTCTCTTATTATTGTCACAGAGCAACAACAATTCTAGACTGTTGTCTGCCCGGAAATGATGAACATAAGTTCTTTTGATATACTGAATGAACCTTAAGGTTAACTTTAAATAATAAATTACACATGAATGCTTTATTTAATTTATTCTCATTTAATTAGTAAAGGATTTGAAAATACACATACTAATTTTATGTGTGTTACTCTTTCTCAACGGCTGGAGGAAAATCCTTAATGTAAAAACTGACACACATCAAAGAAATCAAAAAGGTTCGTGTCAAGGATTAAGGCTATGAGATACGTAACACTTAAAATATAGTTCCCCCAAACTGTAGTTTAAGGCTATGCTTGTAATTAATACGTGATATATGACGCTGGAGGCTCATCGGTCATTAACGCTCGAGAATAGGAGAAGGGAAGGACGCATCAACAGGCTCTTGTTCCGGAACAGTAACAACCATAAATCAACGAGGACTGTGTACTGTCTCAAAGCGCAGATCTTCTGCTGGACGCGAAAGATGTATGAAGATTGCTATCAAGATTAAAAATTGTCTGAACCAACGTAAAAGTAAAATATTCTAAGATCGCGTAAATAAGGCTTGCCAACAAGTGTGTGTAAGGAATAGGCCATTTTACAATAATTAAATTAAATTAACACATGCGTTTTGAAATTTATTTTAGCCCCTTGTCAGTGTTAAAAACATTAAAACTACCCCTATTGAAAAAACTTCATACAGAATTAAGTACAATAGAAGAACATAACATAAGGCATCACAATACAAGCATATCAGTATTCTCTGGAACCGACAGAACTTACAGTTACAAAGGTTAGTTGTGATATGGATTATTACCATTACACACAGAATTTTTATTTCCAATATAATCATAAGAAATAATAAAAAAATGTCATCAACATATCTGGAAGAATTTTCTCAACTGTTTTCCAAGTCTCTCGTTAATAATTCAGCAAGAACTAGAGATAGGTCATAGGAAGCCCAAGGATCTTGAGAGTTGATGGGAGCTTCTATGGAGGTTCGTTAAAGATTCTCACAAGCAGTGACACTTTGGTCAGTTTTGAAAAGAGTATGTTTCGAGGTCACAGAACTAGACCATAGAGTAAGAGCTATCGTATCGGAACAATCTGCCAAATGCCTCCATGGAAAGGAGAGGGAATGCCGAGACCCCACAGCCAACTCCTTTACCCTCATTCGGAAGGTTTGAGGGTAGTTCTACTCAACCCTTGGCTGCCTTCCTCTCCCTTCCGCAACCCCCCCCCCATTTTAAATTCATTTTCCTATGCTATTAAAAGGGAGTTGCCAGTTTCTGGATCATTCTCATGTAGTCTGTAACCCTAAAAACATAAACCAACCCAAGGATCTAATGATGAAATTTGTTGTTGAAAGTGAAACCTGTGGAATTATGAACAAAGTTGATGCAGAGTTCATTTCAGTCCAATCAATTGCAGTAAGATCTACACGTGCAGTCCATCAGACTTTAAACTGTCAATGTTCAAATCGAAAGGAATACGTATAGCATCACGAGATAGGAGAATATGACTATCAGGACTGTAAAAAATTTTAACTTGGAAATAAAATATTAGGAATATTTGACTGAAAAGTGACACTTTTTATGCTATCAAAATAATTTATTTAATCATTTTTGTTGGAAAAAGACTGCATAGGGAACTGTAAATTAAAGTAATAGTTAAAATTCCAATATTCAGGTTTTAGCCGTCTAAATTTTTACTGTATTGTTCTCAATTCAGAGATAATCTGTATCATGGACGTATTTCTCTCTATTAATGTTACAGACGTTAACATCTGTCTTTATAATTCAACAGATGATATTAATTGCTTAAAAGTAAATCTTTTAATTGTATTTTATGAAGGGTTACTTTTTAAATTTATAGCTGTGAAATTGTGCGATTTGCAGCTCTCAGATTCTGGTTAATATAGTAAATCGACGGCATTTGGATAGTTTTTATTTCCACCGTATTCTAGGCTGTTTTATCCTAATATCATCCCTAGGATGTTTAATTAAATGTATATACCGATTGATCGATTGATTATTTCACTGCTTCTATGACAATCCTTGGATGATAAAGAGAAACCATCTCTATTTCTCTATAGTTCATGTAATTTATTCTTTGAAATAAGTTGTAAAACGTTTCCAATCGATGTAAGTATCGCCTTAAATGCGAACTTGCAGGTTATATTTGTGTTAGAGTTTTCGCATCTCTGTTTGAAAGTGTTCAGACCTCTTCCTCCTTTCCATTTATCGGGAAAGTAAGTCCTTATTGTCGGCAGAGAGTTCCGCGGCATGAAGCGAGGAGGCGCGTGTCTTATGGCGGAGTGGAGGGTTTTTGTATAATGAAGTGCAACATCGGTACACTCGTATATATCGCAGCGTAATCCAGGGCTCTCCTGCTCATTTCTGCGCCCTTCGCTTTGGAGGGCTACTTAGTTTAAAAGAGCTGCGAGCGACCAGCTAAAGCCGCTCGCTAACAGCGGGGGCGGAGGCTCAACTGCGACCATCGATCTTATCTCTCTATACGTGCCAGTGGGTTTTCTTTTCTCCTCCAGTGAGAAGAACGCGTTATTACCTACGAGAAGCTAAATTCGAATATTGCTATAAAGAAGATTTACCATCATGATATGAACCCAAGTTTAAATGAAGGATCACTGAGAAATATATCGAAATAATAATTTGAAATAGACACTTTTTTACATTAATTGGCCAATTAAAATCATATATACGATAATACACTTAAAAATTTTGGTTCAACAAACGATAAACAGATCTGAATAAATCATAAGGAGAAATAATTGTGATACCATGGACTACATTTTCCGGAACGATATAAAAAAAGTGTACCTGAAGTGCAATTATAGTCCAAGGCTGATGTTAAATTCTTATTGGAGAATTTTTTGTCTTGTCTGAACTAATTGTTTGTTCCACTCGAACCATCGGTTAATACTTTACCTCATGTAATGATTACTATTATATATATATATATATATATTGTAATATACTTTTTTTGTATATAAAACATTTATTAATTTAAAATACAAATAAGATCAATTTTAATAATTTTGATTATTAATTTAAGTGAAGACACGGGCTTAATCCCAGGGGATTTTGGGTCTCTCAAGAGATGGAGTATGCATCAGCTGAAAATAGAAAGAAAATAATTGAATGTTAATTTTATTCAGAGCAATGAGCAAGTTTCACAAATTTTAGATCGCTTACCCACAATTACTGGCCCAACAAACATCCACCTCTCGAATGTTTGTGCGTCTCTGGATATCTGCTCTCTGCTCCACTCGCCTCCCTTCTGGGGTCTGATGCACTCGCCTCCCTTCTGCGGTCTGATCACTCGCCTGCCTTCTGGGGTCGAGCCACGTCCTCTCGGGTCTGATCTGGTCTGGTCGCCTCCCTTCTCTCGTCTGGTCTGCCACTCTGAGGTCTCTACCACGATCTCATGCACCCGCCTCCCTTCTCGGGTCTCTACTGCCGTCTGATCCACTCGCCTCCCTTCTGGGGTCTCTACTACGATCTGATGTCGAGCCACCCATCGGCTTCCCTTATAAAGCTTCTGACGGGACTTCCCCTATTTCTTAACATTTCGGGGTTCCCCGCCCTCATTTTTCCCGCGGGGGTTCACCATCGTCATTTTTTATACAGGCAAAGCGGGCCTTCCCCGCGAGGAAAAACAATCTTTCGGCCGACTATCCATTGTTGTTGGCCGAACTGCGCCTCATAACGCCACAACCATACAAAATCCCCCTTTTTATCACAATATATATATATACAGGGTGTCCCATCTGAAACAGTACGGCCATATTTCTCTGAGGGGAGACAGTAACAGAAAAAAAGTTCAATACACAAGTAGTAGGCTTTCGAGGGGGAGAAATTAGATGCACAACGTGGAGGTTAAGTCTGCTTAGTATCTCTTGCGATAAAAAAGAAGAAAATCGTGTGAACATATGTGAAAGATGATCAGTGTTTACAGAAGATGTTCAATATTGACTTGCAGGTACAACTTAATTCAAACATAATTGGGTTGCCTTTATGTTTCATAATTGTTCCATAGGTCTGTTTACCAACACGAGTTATCAAATGTAGATAAACAATTTCCGACTACTTCGAGGATTCGTATATACTAATCAGTGCCAATTCAACTAGAATTGAGTTAGTATCACGATACGACGTATTCACCCAGTGAAATTGTCGATATTTTACTGGTTTTAGGAGAATGCTCGAACATATCGAGAGCGATACTCCAATCGCCTACGGCTTCAGTTATTCGCTAAAAAATTGAAAGGAGTTGTAGAAGAGGGATAATTTGTCAACGACACGGTATTAATCCTGATGATCCACGGGCTGTGGCAATATTCGCTATGATCCACATGAATCCTCACAGCAGTTTGAGAGAAATCGAACGGTATTTAGGAGTACCACGGGGCACAGTGCAGAGAATTCTACGTATCACATAAAGTTGAATCATGCTTTGTCTGCACAGGACAGGCAAATGCGTGTTCATTTGTGTAACTGGGCCTTAAAAAGACTGACTTAAGATCTAATTATTTTTCAGTACTTTTGCCTCAAGGATGAGTTAACGTTTCAGGGTACTGGGTCGTTAAATCAACACAATTGACATTGTTGGCTAAGAGTTGCTTGTACGAATACACCGGTCACTACGGTGGTTTTACAGAGACGTATTCGTGAGGCTATTGCACGCATTACACCTCACGTTCTTCGAAGAGTTGTTGAAAATATCCACCATCCAAGGTATAGCTGTAGTTCTCTCCGATGAAAAATATAATAAATATGAACATTCCTCCTCAGAAACATTTAGATTCTGTAGCGTAGTACACCAACTCCGAATCCAAGGTTCGTACATTTAACAATGAGTAGTTTTGAGAATCGTGGATCCAATTGGAGCCACTAGTGGAAAATTGGAATAGTTGACGGACAATCTTAATTTTTTAAAGGATGCGGGACTGCAAGAAACTTCTCTGAAGGAATTTTTAGTAAGGATGCGATAGCTTTCAAGAGTCTTTGAAAAAAGAAGAATCAAATAGAAGTCAATTTATTTACAAGTTTCATTAAAATAACATTTACATTAGTCACAGAAAGTCAACTAGATGGAGCCCGTAACGGTACAGATATTTTGGATGTACAGGAGGTTCTGCTCTAACCCTCACTATTTTCTTTGGCCCCAGTTTTTGAGATGGCGGCAGCCGATTTTTAGTCGGCTATTGGTAACAAGGCAGACAGCGATATAATAAGCCGAGCAGAGTTCGGACTTCCCATGCTATTTTACAATTCCTTCCCGATTGCAACAAGCAATACAACTTTGGATCGGATTAGCTAATTCGACATTTTTTCTCTGTGAAAATATTTATTCCATTAAAAGACATATACCGTTACTCAATTTGAATATCACAAACCTCGGTCTTATTGAAAGGATAAACTCATAAAATGTTAAATTATACACACAAAGTTATGAATTCTGGTTTGATTGTGCAGCGGTTTTCATTAACTTACTAATGATCAACGCTTATCTTTTCCGCCCAAGTGAATGTGACACTTCATCTTCAGAAAAAACATTGTATGCACGAAAAGAAGATTACCAAATTAAATTATAAAAGAATAACAAGTAGAATTCTTCTGTTTTATAATTTAATGCAGGTTGTACGGTACCAGGGTATAATAATAGAAGGCGTATATATATATATAATATGCATTTCGTCAAACACGCAGAATACAATTCTTGCAATTAGTAGTTTATATGTATGTTCCTGATTTTTGGTAACCTTTAGTTGTAAGTAATTACGATATCGTTTTACAAAGCTATATAACTATCATGTTGATAAGATAGTTAAAACGTACATATCATGACAAATAAAATTCTTAAATCTTAAATCAGCTTTATCTCGAAATTTAATTGGGCAGCTTTTCCATTACGGATGAATATTATTAATATACCACACTATAAATACAAATTAAAACACAGTTTTTATTGTTATCCTTAATTTTCCCCAGATGCTTCGCGCAGTGAATTGTGTAGTAAATTTTGATCTGCCTCACAATTAAAGATTTCTTTTTCTTCCTTGGCTCTGCTGCCCATTCAGGACCTTGACCTACGAGGACGATTGCGGACTGTCATCTTATATGACACATTCCGAATTTGGAGTGATACGTGGTCAGCGTATCGATTCTCCAGCAGGATTCATCCCAGTCTCCGTGACCACGACAGCACAAACATCCAAGCCCATGCGAGGATACGAACCCGGGGCCTCTGTGTTGCTAGACCACAGGAGGTCGGCAATTTAAGACTTAGCTAATTAAAATCAATAATTTTTCAGACGCAATGGAAAATCGTAACTATTTCTAATAACATGTGCTAATCGTTTTAAAAAAGAATCGTTAAGTGTAACTACGTGAAGACTTTCGTAATTAGCTGCTAGTTTTTTCAACAGGCATAATTTAAGCAAAATACTGGTATTTTAAGGTGCAACTAGAGGAGAACGAGATGTAAGGGAGCACAATAGTATCATTCCTATTGACGCAGACGCGATTTACACTTGCAACAGATCCAGCTCGACGAATGGAGAGAAGTGGGGTAAAAAAAACATAATATATTCTGGTCCGTGGAGAATCAGAAGCAGATATAAAGAAAGTGGGAAGCAGGCATTGGCTCGCGGGTATCCGGGGAGAATAAGTCGAGGCAATAAAAAGGCAGGGGCTCTAATTGCTCCTGGAAGCTGAACGTCGTACTTTGCAGCTGCTGATGCGATTCGTGTTTTCTCAACAATAAATAAAGTGACGCATCTTCCTGTAAAAGCCATTAGCGTCACAATTGATATTTTCCGGAAATTAATGCAATTACAGCTTGTTCTATACAACAAAGAAATACTATATAATTATTAGAATTTTGATGAAAAAAATTAATAAATATCCTGTATTATATTCCTTCAATAATTTTACCCTTGGGTAGCTGTGAAATTACATTTCTCATTAAGCTTATTAATAATAATGTATATGCAAAAAATCATGATAATTTAAAAGGAATGTAATAAATTAAACCTTTTATAAAATATTATATTATTTTTACTTATCAAACGTTTATCTTTAGGTCCTTTCTATATGGGTAATTTAATTCTGTGTAAGTCTGTCGAAGTATAGTACTATTTATTTCTCACAAATCAGGAGACTGGTTACCCAAAAGTAGAGAAAATCATATTATTAAAAGTATACTTTGCTTAAAAAATTTAATGGTGCTCGTTTCTTAAATCAGTAACTTTCCCTTAAATAAATTTATATGTATATTACAATCGCCATACTGATTTTTAAGTCTCAAGAAAATTGAGAAGAAAACTACTATTTGCTGCCTGCATTTACTTGCTCCCGAAGTTAGAAAATTACTCGCCACAATCTGTCCTCCATTTGGGTATGAAGGTGACATAGAGAAATGTTTTTGAAGACAAATGTGTTTTATTACCACGATGAGGAATTTTCTAGAGAAGCAAACGGTTCTTGGACAGAAATAAAGCCTATCAAATGGCCAATGAGTAGAACTGACAAAAACCCAAATAATTTCCTACTTGACTCAACGTTCTACACCCATAGAGGATTTTACGAGGTTAAATTGATTATTATTAGTTGAATAGTATCCAGTATATTAAATTATTTTTATTGTATCCTCTGAATGTCAGTACCAATGGCTTACTTAAGAACAGAATAGCAATTGATTTTCTTACTGGGCAAATTGAACAAGTCAATTTTACCAGTATACACGTAAACATAAAATACGTTAATTGGAAAGAGACAATGAAAACATAATTACAGCTAATAATAGTTCGGGAATACTGCGTTAAGTTTCACAACTCTTAGGAAAAATGGTAGCCTAATTATAATTTTATCTTCTCCATTAAATCAAAAATACGTAAAGAATTCATTAAAAATGTATACAAGTACTACATCAATCACTTGCATCACGGTTAAAATGATCTATCTTTAATCACATCATACGCGAATATATCGATATTTAAATGTAACATTTTTAGTCCGATAGAGACTTGAAAACTTAGAAAAATTGTCCAAATAGAACAGTTGTTTCATAAAGTATATGAACATTAGAGGCTGCACTTCCCAACAATCACAGAAGGTCAGCACTTATCACCTCTTTGCAGCCTCCACAACAATAGTGTCTGCTCCAACTAAAATGTGTCTGATTTCAAAATGACAAAATAATAATTAGCAAGGTTTTTATTTGCTATTAAATGTAATTTTAGATAAAATGAAAAACAAAATTATTTGTGTTCGATGTATCCATCTCAGTATATAATAGTACACTGAGTACATTGCTGAAACCCAACAATATATATTTTCCTGCATTAGCAGTACCAATTAAAATAATTATATAAATTATATAACATGAAAAAATGACTGGATAAAATTTATAAATGGTAATTAAAATATAATAATTAAACATTAGCTAGTTAGACGTTATTTTCACCATGTGAGTCCCTCAATGCGACATGAAGTTAAAAGGACTGTTTAATTTAGACCAAACAGTTGAATTATTAGTATTAGTAGTATTTGTATTAAATCGTATTGTATTGCCCACTTAGAAAAGTAGAACATCAGCGATTGAACCAGTCAGAGTTTGTGTTATGATTGTTTAATTACTATTAACTATATGTTACTATTTACATTCATATGATTCTATTTAACTTACAATACGATGTGCTTAAGTACTACAGAGAAGACAAGATACATAATTTGTACCCCATACATAATATTGATAATATTTTATACTAATGTCTCAACAATGTATTATATCTATGATAAGGTTTAGACTAAGATACACTCAACTCCATGAATTATTAAACAGAATAGAAGTGTCTAAGTAAAAAGTTAGTTCATATTTGAACACGTTTGTATTTGTTTAATATAGACTGGAAGTTTATTAAATATGCTAATCGCATTTTAATGAACACCCCAATTAGAGGTTTTCCTTCCTTCTGTAAATAATTTTTATTTCGGGTATCAAAACAATGCATATCTGAGTTTGTTGTGAATAGGTAACTGTTATTAATCACAAATAACATCATTGATTGAATATACTGGCAAGTAAGAGCAAGTATTCCCATTTTCCTGAAGTGCCCCCTGCATTAAGTTATTGGTGGAATTTGACAACTTATTTCTGTAGATTAAAAACTTTGCCTTCCCTTATACATTACCCCAGTATATTGTACCATCTTTTGTTAAAGAGTGAAAGTATTCAGATTAAACTAATTTTATTGTTTGGGCCTCTACAACTTGTAATAATTCAAACAGCAAAGGTGTGATCTTTCCTATTTAATTATTATCTACAGATATATCTAAAAATTTTGTGCATTCAATTTAATTTATTTGCTTGTTGTTGATGTGTAAAAGTATATGAAGTATTCACATTATGATGTAACATTATCTTTAATTTCAGAGAGGAAGCGTTGGTGTACCATAGGGTCTGCCGCTCATCAGTCAGAATAAGGAAACAAAATTGTGTATATATTTACTGTGGCTCTTTTCAGAAAAGATGTTGAGACACGTGCGTTCGCGGACACGAACCAAAACAGCGGATACGCACAGCAGCTGCGTGTGATCTTCCGCAACTGACACCTCTGTTCCGGCCGCAGATGCGACAAAGGCAGGGATTTACAACTCCGGTGGAAAGAGAGACTGCAGAAAAAAAAAGTTCCGGCCAAAGGAGCATTTTATGCTTTCGCGGAAAGCAAACACGAATGTTGGTACCAAAGAAACTTTCAACAATCGGGCTGGCAAAATATATTCAGCAGGTTCTTTAAAGGGTTTCAGAGCTTTGAGGTTATTATCGTAGTGGTACATTAGGACCCTTTAAAGAAGTAGAGCCATAAACATAGTAAATGGGTAAACAATTGCTGCTATTTTTTCTCGTTATGAAAGTGATCAGATTTCAATAGTAACTATGTAGTTTGATGGTGAGTGTTGGCATCAGTGAATCAACACGTCATATAAATTCAATTTCAACAATACATTAAAGTTTTTAAACGTACTCTTTAAAATGAAAGGGTATCCACATTCTTGAAGTCTGCCATAAAACATACACAGATATATGAGGGAGGGGATAGTTTTGTAAAATTTAATTTGATTCGTATAATAATTAATTAATACAATGCTAAATCATTTCAGTCAACCTTATTTTATATGTTACTTTGAATGAGATACTTAACAGATAATAATAGTTTTTAAAAATCACTTATTTATATTTATTGCACGGGGAATTAATTTTGTAACTTAGCTGTCACTTAGCAACAAAATGAGACTCGCAAAATGGTCAATAGAAGTTTTATAACATAATGTATAACCCTTGGATTTAACTTTAAACAATTTAGTTCCAGAAAAGTGGTTTATTTTATTCATTCTCCATTCATTAGTAAGGTATTTAGTATTATATAAAATATAAATAAAAATTACTTGTGTCATTTCCAATTGAAATAATTTAAACGGACTTGTAAAACGAGGACTTTTAGTTACGTAAGCATAAAAACTAATATAGAATTCATTTGAATTTTTATGTTTATAAATGGTAATTTTATAAAAGAATAAAATATATTTTTGTTTGCAGGAATTTAATAGGAAAGTCTCCCTGTTTTTTTAAAAAAATTATTTGACTCCACCAACTTCCCTGCTCTACATAATAAATTAAGTAAATATAACGAAATATACACACGTTTTCAAATGAAGGCAAAAACGTGTATTGTCTGTCATGATCGGCCGAGTACACGCGTTTTCCATTAACTTTTATATCTATAATGAACCGGGGAAAATACCGTATTTTATTAATTTCATACAAGAGCCGCGGCTCAATGGTTCTGCTGTTGAAACGTTAACAGCAACGTGTAAATATTTTTACACTTGTGATGTAGGCAGACCGTGAAAAATTAATGAATATAAAGCACTTGGCGGTAAACTGAAACAAACTGTGTTACTTCAAAATAAAAATTAATTTCTTAATATTAATTATATATGGACTCGTAATCTAAAATCACAAGGAAAACCAGCTTTGAACTCGTATAACGTTTTTAAAATGTTTTTTTATATGATATTAAATATTTCGTTAAATATTCGTCGTAAAATAAATATTTTCACTTAGTTTAATTCCTCTATACAACAAAAATGTCGTCAAATAATTTAAATGTAAATCTTTATTTATAATAAATAGTTTAAACAAATAATTCACATTTCCTAGCTTTTGAAACATTTTTTATAATTGCGTGATTTGTAATTTTGGAATAAGAGAAAACTCAGTCGTCAAGAAATCGATAGAAGCAGAAATTCAAAATAACTTCTTAACGAAAGGTTAAAATATACATTCCAATGAATTATTGTTCGTCGCAAAAAACGTCTTACTTCATACGTTACGAGTCGTAATGCAATGTGCGATTAAACAACATCGTCTCAACAGACTATCCTCTATAGGAAACTTGTACTGAGAGTGCAGACACCATGGATATCGTTAAACAACATACAAACTCAAGTATTGAGCAAAGCTTTCAATTATTTACTAATTCCGTGGAGAAACAAATACAGCCCCTTATGTAAATCATTTTATAAAACCTGCAAAGGTTCTCAAAATAGTCATCCAACAGAGACATTTGGTAAAGTTTAAATGAAGAACAGGAGCAATAACTAGATGAAGAGAAATATTGCCCGTTAGCCTTAAATATTCTGAAATCGATGAATCCACAGAAAACGAAGAGAGAAAGTAAACGAGAAATTGTTTTGGTCGTATCTGGCACGATTTTACGTATAAAGTTTTGATATCCCGCTTTAAAAAAAGAATATTAGTATAAATGTTTCGTATTTTACGATATAGACTGTGTTCAGGTCTCAGTTATTCGGCGATTCGAAAATACTTGACAGTTTCATTAAGTAACAGATTATGAACAACATAAAATTAGTACATTAATAAGTTACAAATAATTGTTTTGGACAGTTCTGTTACAAAAATAATGAGGTATAATTTTTTAGGACGACTCATCTAGATTATGAGAGGAAATGAACGAAACGCTAGCATGATTGTGCACGGTTTGTTTGAAGATGGTACACATTGTAGAAAAAACCAGCTGATAAATTAATGGCCAGTACTGAAATTACTGGCCAAGATAAAATTATCCTAGTTAAATTTCCTCTGGTCACGGCTGTTCAAACGTGGAAGCTACGTTTTTAGTGACAACAAAGTAACGCAATTAAGACAATGCCAAGGTAATGAAACAAAACAGAACATTTATTAATGCTAAACATTTAGAAGACAAACAAACGAAGAGTGTTGTAGCACAAGGATAAGAATACGACGGCAAGTGTGATGTTGAGGAAGTTATCAGCGACGAACTCGACGAAGGAGACGACGAGGAGATCCCAGTCCAGCAAGAACTTGGGGGTGCGCGCGGGCCGGGGTTCGTAGCGGCAGTACGGACTTCGAACCCCGCTTTGCCAAGGCCGGTTCAGCTCCGCCGACGGAACCTCCGCTGAACCCCACGCCTCAGCTGCTGAAGGGATCTTGTGACTGGCACCAGCCACGTAGCGGTACTGCCTCAGGTACACAGGCCGCCGCTCCTCGTCGCTCCTCACCATCACTATGTTACCATTGGTCCAGCTCGACGAGTTTTCCTCTTTGTCTCCATCTATAGAGTCCGAATCCAGGATCTGACTCAGTTTGGAAAGCGGCACCGGGTTCCTCATGTGGTACGGGTCGAAAGTTCGCTTCCGTTGGTAGTTGGTGGGCGACTCTGCGAGGTCCGAACATCCGGGCGAGTAGAAAGAAGTTTTGGTGTTGGCCTCGTAGGGAACAATTGCATTATTCCTCAGGTAATCGGCCCGGCGGTACTGCACCTCGTTGGACGACCTGTTGTCACCCGAGGGTCTCCAGGAAGCTACTTCTTGCGTTTCATACTTAGCAGAGGGTCTCGTCCAATGATGGCTTCGAGTTACCGGGACCGCACTGCAATTGAGACGATTAATCTCGTTCAGTTTTTTCTTCAAATTCGCGATCCTCTCATAATCATTCAGATTGTTCTTCAAAAAATTTTCAGACAAATCACTCAAAGTAACCTTTGTGTCCGACATAAATTTTGCGGGATATTTCAAGTTGGCGATGAAAATGTGGAAATTAATGGATAGTTTTGAAAGTTGAAAGTTACATTTGTCCTGAGATTCATTTCCCATTCAGAATTTATCAATCGAAATTTACATGTTTTAAAAAATATTTGGGGCACAGCTTCCTCCACAGAAAATTTTAAGTATACTGGCCAAAGATCTTTGATTTTGAAGTTACTCCATGACGCCCTCTGAATGATCGTTGCTACGAGTATTTTAGCTTCTGACAATACAAAATAAAGAATTATTTTAATTAATTAAATACATGTTTAAAGATACTATATTTACTATGTGATTTTAAATGGATAATTATCCATAATAACTATTTCATTGATAATGATGAAAAAAGAAAATTATATTTTAATATTATAAATTGTATTAAGTTCTTTTAGGAGCTTTTAGCATCAACAACTTTAAAAAAATAAATTAATTGAAACATTACCAAACATAATATATATATATATATATATATAATTTATAAAAGATCAAATTAAATTGGGATATAATGTTTTGAAAATCCTAAATCTTCTGCAAGTACCTTCATTTCGTAAACTAAAATTTTGATATATGAATATATATATAATTTCTAATTTTTTATGTAATTTAGTATTACACGGGGCATTTTTCGAATTTCTGAGTATCCAAGTTCAACAAATTTTACCACTCCTGTCTAACACAATCGTCAACATACATCCACGAGTCATCGAAAATTACATTTAAAATTAATTAATCAGTCCAGAACTTAAAATTTAGACTCGTTGAAGTTTAAATCGCCAAAAGTGTCGATGTTTATCGTTAAGATTAGAATTGACTTACTGAATCTCGAAAAATGCGATTTGATAAGTGTACGTCGAAAACAATTTAAAAATTGTCAATTTTAACTGAAAAATGTTTGATTTACTTAAAAATTTTGCATAATAATTTGATAAATCATCACTTTATTTTATGGAATTAATACAATTCTCATTTTTAAAAACATATATTGATTCTAAATTTTTTTACAAAGCTCTGCAAAAACTTTAATAAAATTTACACTCAAAATTTATATATAGTTTTGGTTTTATTAAATGTGTGACTGATTTAAAACCAAGGGTTTTCATCATGATCATCGAAATTTATTTAATGTTAATGAATATTCCTTGAGGACTATTATATTTTAAACAGTAAAAAACACTCAATATTGCCATCAGGGTTACGTAAATTAAAATATTCATTGAAAGTATTTATTATGTACTTACTAGGGATAAATATGCTTTTTAATTACAAAATTCGCACTTTATTTATGTTAATTTCGAGTATTCCGTTGAAATGCCTAAGATATATTACAATAAATATTAAGGTATTTTTTTCTTTTTTAACCACAAAAGTTGGAACAATGGCAAATGCTTGAGAGAGATTATGGTTCAATGGTTTGTATTCAGCTTGTGTCTTCTTCGTTTGAAATTCTTTTGCCTTTCATTACTGAGTAGATATGGCACCCTGACATCCGTAAACCTAGAATGTTGGACAGTTTGGTACTTGTTTTATTCGTAGCTATACTTAAAAGTACTTTTATAGTGGATCAAATATTAAAATACTACATTTCTTAACCAGTTTTAATCCTCTGAATATTCTTTCAGTACCCTGTAGTTTACATAAAGACCATAAAGATGTTCATACCCACTACTGCTTAACCGTAAATGAATACTTTATTTTAAAACATTTTTCGTATAATAGTATTTAGTTCTCGTATCTTTCAACGTCCAGTACATTAATAATCCTATTATTTTCGTTGAGTTCCTCCTACTTCAGACCTGTGCTCAATTTTCCAATATTAGGTGACACGTTATTGAAAAAGGCCACTTATGAAGGTCAACAATTTATTAAATATTCTATATACTATGTATCGAACAATAATTGAATTGTGTCCATTCTCAAGCTCCATAACGTTATCAATTGTTACATAAACTTAATTGTATTTATTTATTAATTGACAATCAGAATACAATATTTTATTCTGTAGGTCAATGTGTTCATCACCGAGTATGTCGCATTATAAATGAGCTATTAGATCACAAAATATACAGTTCTTCTATATATTGTTTATATTACCAAGCTTTTGGCATAAAGGACTTGTACTTAAAATCAAAAGTTACCTGCCTATTATATATTTTGAATTGATAAAATCCTACTTGAGCAACAGACAATTTAGAGTTAGAATTGACGAATCCATATCCAACAAATTCCAAAGATAATCTGGTGTGCCACAAGGGAGTGTCTTTGGGCCCTTATTGTTTTTATTGTACACAGCATATCTATCAACTCAAATAAGAATAACCACATTTTCATCGTTGACAAAATACAAAATTTTTAGACGACGAATGTAAATATTACTCAAGATTGATGTGTGAAATTTTAAATAAAATGTTTAATGGTTGGGATATAAATATGGAAAACAATGCGAAATAGAATTTATGATACATTATTATTGTAAATTAATTTTGATTATGTAATATCATGTTTCTTCATTGTTAACAATACGCTAAAGGGAATCACATATGTAGCAGTCATTTTGCAATGACTGGGTAAAGCACAAACTTTTAGTGATTTCTCCACAAAATTTTCATTATTTACTGATTTAAAATTAATTACAACTAAGTTTTAAATAATAATAATAATATTCACATAATTATAAGTATCATGTTCATAAAAAGGTTTTCAGACTTGTAAAAATCAACTTTATATTTGTGCACCTGAAGGGGTTGAAAAAAGTAAAAACGATACGAAGTGAAATTTTTAGTTTATTAAAATGTTTCTGAAACTTTAATGGTTTATCCATGAATGTTTTTGAGATTAATAATTTTCACGCATTAATTACATATCATCACTATATACAAATATAAAAATTTAATTATTTTCGGTTGCTTAAAGAGGTTTTTTGGCAACATCATAAAGTAGTTCGAAAAAGAGAAACGTAATCTCATTTTCTTTACATGTGGAAATATGAGCGCAAGACTGTAATTTATCTAGACTAGGGATATTGAATATAAGGCTAATAAATAATTTTCGTGCTGGCATATCTGTTTGTTTTTTTCATTGCGACCGTTTCTGAGGCATTTATTTTATCGATATTCGGGAAGCTACACGCAATGTCTTGCAGGGTGGTCGCTATTGTATGCGGGCAAGGGTTGGGAGTATAATATTCAGCCCTCTCCTGTCCGCTATGGGCCATAAATCTGGGAGGCGCTGTACGGTGCGTGCTATGGGTCCCTCGAGCCACGTAAACACGCACATCGCACACGACTTTTTGGTCATTTTAAACGCCGCAAATGTTGGCGGTTCCCGTTCTCCCTCCAAACTTTAGTGTTGCCTTTTGTTGCGTGAAACAAGATTACTTATTCAGTAATAAATACGCTGCCAGGTGCCTGATACGCCTTCCTATACTTGATTTTGCTTCCAGCTCAAGCTTTTGAAATATTAACGTTCTTAGATTTAAAGTTTTAAGACACTGGTGCTAAATCAGAGTTTCGTTGAAGTAGGTATTGGTATGGTACAAATTTTTCAGCGTGAGAAAACGTAATCAAGAAATTGAAAGAAGGCTGAAGAAAAAAAGTATTGTGTTGAATTTGGGCAAAAACTTTGTTTTCCTTTAGAGTGAAAAGCTTATGTCCAATCACATTGGTGTGGATCTCCTTGACGCAATTCCGCCATAGACTGGCATAGTTCTCCCCATTTCCATCTATTGGACATTCCCTTGGGAGTAGGAACCTTGCTTGAATAGTATTAAGACTGATTTAAATTAAATAAATAAACAATAAAGCCAAATTGACAGTAAACAAATTTATATTTATTTAATACATCTACGACGTTTCATCCATATTTATGGACTTTTTAATGTAGCTAGATAGTAGTGTGGCGTTATATGGGTGCGAAACATGGACGATAGGAGTTGCAGAAAGGAAAAGAATAGAAGCTTTCGAAATGTGGTGCTATAGAAGAATGCTGACAACCAGATAGGTGGATAGAGTAACTAACCAGGAAGTTCTAATCAGAATAAGAGAAGTCAGAATAATATGTAGGGTGTTGAAAAAGAGAGGGAATAGATTAATTCACCACGTTTTGAGACATGAGGGTCTAGTAAAATTAGCATAGGAGGGAAATGTATAGGGTAAGTAAAGAATACGCTAATTAGATTAGGAAGGATGTGTAATGTTGTAGTTGTTTATAAATGAAAAGGCTTGTGCAGAATAGGTTATCATGCAGGGTTTACTGGCATCTACAACAACAAGCAATATACGCCGTTAAATTAAATAATAGAAAACGAAACAATCCATTTTATATTTTAACGAAATACTCTGCATTCAAAAATATATTTTTTTGATAATCTTTGTTTAGTTACCTGATGAAGTCTACAAATATGGATGAAACTTCGTCTATGTATTAAATAAATATAAAATTGTTTTCTAACAAATTGGCTGTATTATTTATTTAGACCTAATTGCTAGATTATTTATTTATTAATAGAAATTTATTTGTTATAATTCACTCGTAGCTCCTAACTACATCAATAATTTTTTTCTTAAAAACATTTATAGAATTTTGTTTAGAATCTGTCGACATATGCCATATTATGTTTCAAAAGATTACATTATATTTTGTTATGTAAAATATTAGTCAAAAATATATTGAAAAATTATTAATATAAATAAGAGTTTTAGTTTTCTTAATATAATTATTTAAAAATAATAAGATAAAGCATAAAAATAGAGTTCCATGTTTCAATTTATATATATATATATATATATATAATCAAATAATTGTTTCTACAGTCCTGGTAAAAGAAACGTGAATTCATTCGGAATTTCAGAATGTGTTGGTAGGAACAAAAAAATACAATTTATCAGGAACCATCGTACAAAAAATTAAAAATTTTCAACAATACTGGTACATTTGCATTTATATTTATTGAAGACTAGTTAGTATATGCGCGATAAATACTTCGATTGCAAAATTCAATTAACGTTTTCAATTAAGTAAAATTACTATTTTTATTTTTACTGATTAAAACCTGGGATTACGAATGAATTATAGAAAATTGCAGCAATATTTTACGTTTACAGTTAGAAAAAATTAACGACATTGAGGATTTACGTGATATTACGATGTAAATTGCGGAATAAGTTTGTTATGTTTGGTGCTAAGGAAAATATTATTCTGTTTTATTTAATACTTTTTATTTTTCCGTTGAAATCCAGATTATCTTGTGTTAATAAAATGATATTTTATTTATTATACGTCCGTGAGAAATTTGAATTCCAGTACTGTTAGATATAAATTTATGGACAGCTTGCCTACGGTTAGACCTGTCGTTAGTCAATTTCCTTCAAGTTATTAAGGTCCGGACAATACGAGCCCCGTGCGAGCGTTTCGTTTTACGCGCAAAGCCGTTCGTTAAGCAATGACCTAACTAATTAGTTAGGGGTGGGGCCGCGTCACATTGAATTTATACCGGCAATGAAGTGTGTTTTCAGCGTCTTGATATCCTCTCGCATGACGTATTCACGTGCTAGGAGAGTATAACCCTCTCATTTATAGCGCATTACCCTCTGCGAAACTGACATTTTACGGCCGGCTTGAAGCCCCGGTATATCGTTTTATTTTAATTCATCCTGTCTCACAAACACGTTTAGAGCCCCTAAAGCTCATATGCGCAAGGCTGAATTAACGTCCGTGTTTATGGAAAGTCATAAAGCTACAAGATAAACGGTTTTAGCGCCGGTGTACTAAGAATGCTTTATCTGTGCAACACTGAAAATGTCCCCTTGATGACATCTGCCGGCTATCGTGAAACGTCACAGTTTTGTACTTTCATGCGTATGGAAGTCTACAATTCACTATCTATCAAATCAGATTACGTTATTCATGTCGTTTCCTGTTCCATTAGTGTCATGAAAAAAAAGGCATTAAAGTTAGTTGGGAGGATTGAAAACTCCTAACATCTAATTCGGCAGCAAATACGATATTTTAAAATTTGTGAAACGTAATATAAGGCTGCTATTTTCATTACATAGGATATCAAGATTAGTAATCGAGAAATTCTTTAGCAATTAAATTAAAATAAACAACGTCTCTGGCATACTTCGTGCAATGATCTATGAAATATGACAATTATGACCAGCATATGAAAGCCTCTACAACGATTCTCTCATTATTCTGCTGTCCAAAGTAGAAAATATATTTCATAGAACGGGTAAAACCATTTTAAAGAGATAAGGGAATTTATGTTAATATCGAAGCTCGAAAAAACTTTATTCCTTGTTTCTCAGAAGTATTTTTTAGACTTACTGTCTTCCTGCTTTGGACGGCAGAATTATTTATTGGAGGTAAATTAATGAAACGATCTTTAACAGACAAATTTGTATTGCATAAACCGATGTTTTGGTACCTATTTGTACCTTCTTCAAGATTAACGATTCTGTGAAATGAAATAATCTGTATGAGACGATAGAAGGCTAACAAAATTATACTTTAAAAATCATAATAAGAAGCAGTAAGTCACTCAACTATTGTTAAATAATAAAAGTAAATTAACAAATCAAATACAGGAGTTAAAATAGGTATCGAAAAGTCGGTTTATGTAATAAAACCTTGTCTGCTAAAGGTCATTTCATTTATTTTCCCATAATATAAAACAGACGTAAAACATCTATTAATATTATTATAATTATTATTCAAAAAGGTACACAAGGGAAACAATCCCGTGTTAGTTAGTTATAATTAATCACACGAATATTATTATCTGACATTCCATCCAGTCTTTTATTACAAGGAAAGTTATTATAAATCTTTTTTTTATTAATGACGTGAAAACTATTTAGCCCATCAGCTATGAATGCTGAATTATTATTTATTAATGTAGAGTTAATATATTAACACACAGTTTTTATAAATTAATGGTATGTTTTTTTTTCGATAAATCGACCCTGCTGACGAAGACTGTCTTCTTCTTATTATTATTAGACAGTGGCTAAATTCTGTTTATAATAGCCTCAACTCATTATAAATTATGAAATAACAGAACCCTGCAAATAAATTTGTTAAAATTCAAGTTTCGTAGCGTCAAATTTATAAAATAAATGTAAAAAAAATTGGGTAACTATTGTGTCAAAACATGGTGAAAAGGAACGATACGTTGTGTAATGAACTGATGTCAATAAATTTAATAATTCTTCTTACTTATAGGCCTTTCAACTATTTATTATTACAAAAGCGGTCAGATAATATAATTAATTTTAATTAGTTGGAGACGAAAGTATCTTTAGACAGCTTAAGAAAACAGAAATTATAAACAAACCTTTTTCGACTGGTTCAGAAAGTCATAGTTATGGAGATTTTCAATATTTAGAAACTTGTGTCCCTAATTGCCGTTCTTCATGTATTAGTTTTTCAATAACTAGTAAAACACATAAGTCAGAAATATTAACTTTATTAACAATAGTTCGTACACGACGTTTCGTTCCTAAATTTGGAATCTCTTCACTTGTGAGAACGTGCACGTCTAAATTTTCATCCTTCTAAATTTCTTGATTCCATTTTAAATCACCCAAGACGAGGTTCCAAAATTTAGGAACTAAACTTCGTGTACGACCTTTTGTTAATAACGTTTATATTTTACTAGTTATTTATTTCCAAACGGTAGATATTGTTAACTAATTATTATTGTTCTACTTACGAGAAAAATGGAGGCGGCATATAGCTATTCCAAAATTTTCTTATATACTATTCGCCAAATAATACCGAGTCAATAATTTCTATGACATTGAATGTTGCTCAATTGAGGACGGGTTATCGAAATATCATATAATCTTTTCATTTAATTTTGT
This sequence comes from Eucriotettix oculatus, assembly GCA_034510155.1. NCBI lineage: Eukaryota > Metazoa > Arthropoda > Insecta > Orthoptera > Tetrigidae > Eucriotettix > Eucriotettix oculatus. Next base: position 73,978,055 of record CM067378.1, on the reverse strand, counting down.
TAATTTCAAAAAATTTTGCAAAGTAGGTAAGTTACTTTAGGTCTTTGTGTAGTTGAATACACTGGGCGTTGTTGGCGAATCGCTTGAGCAATTGCCATACAAGACTCGACGGAGTGATAAGACGCCGAGGGCAAGGGTCTTGACACATCGATCCGTGAATTTTCTCGTCTTTGAGGAAGTTCTCTGGAATCTGGGGAACAACGCGGTTCTGGAATTGGTAGGGCGCAGCTAATGCAGGGAGCAAGTGTGCCGTGGACAGGTGGATTGGCTCCTGGGGGTAGATTTATAGTCTCCATTGGCACTATAATATATTTCCAGACATCTTGCACGTTATTTATTACCCAGCGGGGTCCGGCACCAACGTGTGCATTAGCGCTTGATAAAAAGATACACTCCTGATACCTCGCAAAAAATGCGTGTAGCGTGTGCTGTTACTACCGTGCATGAAGAAATTAATTGAAAATTTGCCTGCCCACACGTGATATTTATATCCATACAGTAAATAAAACACATAAATTGAAACCATAATATTCACGTGACCTTATTTTCACAGTTGAATACAAATAGTTAACTGAATTTCATAAAATTCTATCAATTAATAAAAATAGATTCGATACGCGGGGTAGAGTACACGTGGATCTTGTATATTACATTGAAACACACACATTTCATTTTATGTGTTTAGTTGGCAAAGATTCATTATGACAGAAAAAGCTTCCATCAATAAATGCTAAATTTAACATCCAAAATATCGTAGTATGTAATGAAAAATTCACTTACAATCCTTTTATTGGTCAATTTAAGAATTACTAACAACTTGGCTATCAGTCAAACTATTATTATTGCAGCAGCACGATCGATGGGGTGTTTAGTTTCTTTAATTCTTAGTTTTTTAAGCAAAACCAGCTGATACATTTAAAAGAAAAGTGTTATGATATATATACTCCCAGTCCGGTCGAAATATAGACAGCTTCTAAATTCAATTTCACGGCCATAGTCTGAGCTTTAATTGAAAGCAACACTTTTGTTTTTCAATATTTCCACAAAATAAATTCAAAACTGGAAATTTTAATAATTTATATTTTATCGAAATATTTTCGTCTTAAATTTATGATTCATTGTGAACCTTTTAATGCAGTAAAAATCTCAAGAAATTTGTTTATATCACATTGTTGAAATTAAAAATTGTGGGTGAAACTTTTAAAACTTCTTAACTTGTTTGTAAAATGGCCATTTAATTTTTTTATATAAATCTTTAAGTGAAATATTTGACATACACAATGACAAAAGACAGTTTTTAAAAATTTTGAATGAACTTAACGAAAGAGAATTTTACTATTCATGTTAAGAAAATGAATCGTTCAATTATTTTAATTTTGAAGTAAAACATACACTTTTAAAATCGAATGTATATGAAGATATTCAATTGATAATTCAGTGGCGCCTCGAGTCTATTTAAAGTATAACACACCCCACGGAACAATTTTTACGAGGATAATTCCCCTTACCTAAGATATTAATGATACTACATCTACTGTGTTGATAATACTCCATGACCTGTACTATGGTACATTTCTAATTTCGTCTACATAACGTTTAATAGAAACGAATTTTTAAAATTTAGGAAGCAGCCACACATTATAGCAATATATGCAGAATCTCTGATCAATTTTCTCAGAGTTAAGAAAGTGTTAATAATGACGCCCATTAATTTTTTAATGACCTTCGATTAATTTAATCAAACCACGACAAGTCTACAAACAGTTATATATTTTTTTAATTCGTCAAACACAATCTGGTGAGGCTTCTGTGTCACCACACATTCCGCCCGGTGCTGTACTTTTTGTAGCACATATAACTGATCACGTTAAAAAGGAAATACTGCGCATGCGCATTTCTTGGTCCAGAGAGGATTCTCATGAAATGCGGGTGGGCGAGAGCTGGGAGGCGAGCAGTTTACAGTATTCCAAATCGAATCAGAAATTCACACTCTTAAAATACTATTATTTCAACATTTCGTAAAATTACAAAACAAATAATTCCTCCTAAATTAATTCATGTGCTGCAGCACACGAGCACCAGCAGTCACTGGATAACTGTTTAAATTTTTTGTTGTGAATAATAATTTTTCGGTAAGAAGTGTTTCATTATGAAACAAAAGAAAGATACAACTCCATTATAACTTCTTTTTTTCAGTTCTATCGCGACTTTAGCTTGCGTTGTTGTTTTTTAATGGTAGTATTGGTGCTGTTGTTTGACTCCAGCGAAATTTGCAATTCAATTATCCATATTTCTCTAATATTTGTTAAAATGAAATTATTTTCATTTCTGAGCAATACAAAAATTATAAGTTCATCGTAGTTTAAACGAATTATTTTGTATACATCTTAGATGAGTTAAGGACTATGACAGCGGTTTGTAGTATAAATGGTGTACAGTCGCAATTAATAAAAATATTTTAATTTTTATTCTCTAAGGTCTGGTTTCGAGTAATTCGTGTTAAATGTAGCATGTAAGCAACCAGAACACACGTAACTGTACAGGAGAAGTGATATTAGCAAGGCAGCTACCGTATCACGTGTGTACGTAATTAAGTGGAGCGTTCCTCATACTGCACGTAGCACACGATACGTGTCTTGTAACGGCTCTGCCATGCCGTGCTAACTGCCACGTCACGTCTTCAAACAGTCGTTTCCCACAGCCATCAAACACACTTGCTGCCTGATCACTTCTCTCAACACATCATAGTATTGCAGCCACAGACCACCAACCACCATACTCTCAAGCTTCACCTACTAGGAGTTTAGTCTCAGTTTTGCAATTTTGTTTTCCAATGTTAAGCTTTATTTAACACGTCCATTGGTAGGTCTTTATTTACACTAAATTTGTTTCAATTGTCTTACGAAAATTGTTACCAATAAGGGGTGGTGGCAATTCTAAGAGATTTAACTGATTTTCAAGGATCTACTGATTTAGAAGTGAAAGGACAAATTTATTACTATATTAGAATACGAGAATAGGGTCGGTACAAGTATCTGCCATAATTTTAGCGAATACGGATTCTGGAATGTGACACCTTTAACAATTCAAATTTAAATACTTATGTGGTTAAACTATACAAATTACAAGCATACGGGAAAGTATTTACAGTCAATAAATTAGGTAATTATTTAATCGCTAATTCATACAGTATATGTTTCAATAAGGACGGGTCGATGTTGAAATAGAATGTGTGTGAGGTATTAAAATCTTTTATTCATTTATTTGAAACGACATAAAAGATTCTTTAATACATCACACACAGATTGTTTTATTCCATTTCAACTGTAACAATTGAAAAATGACAGTGTAATTTACTTTTATGAAATAATTTACAAAGCTCCACACTTGAGCGACAATTATCGTATCAGCGGTTGACTTACTGGTCGAAAGGATAAATTTATATAGGGTTAAAAAGAGAAAAGAAAATATTTATATAACGATTTTGAATTTAACAACAATAAAATTAAGATTTGATATGCAGACTTGAGGAAAAATGATTTACAAATGAAGACGGTAGAGCATTAATAATTTATATTGAATCTCTTTAATATCAGTTCACCTGTGGGGTGAACCAAAATAAAGCAAAGTTTTAACAAATAGGACTGGCAATGTGAACATCAGAAATTCCATGTCAACGATACCAACAAAATGCTGCAACTTTTTTCTTTGGAGGCGGCGATGTCGGCCTGGGTCCTCGGAGGTGCTTCTCCTTGACTGGGTTGGGATAATCTGCCTTCATGGATCACGTTTTCGGCTGAAGTTTTATAGAAACTTATACCAAAATTTTACATCTCCTCAGAACTCAAGAGCTCAGCCCTGCTCTCGCCAGCGGCCCGCAATTTTTATGAATCCCTCTGCACCAAACTTCTGTCCATTTCACCTCGTATGGCCTCGAATTTTCCTCCTCCCTTTTTCAATAGCCAATAAGCTGCCATTTCAAATAACATTCATTGGTTAGAATTTACAAAATTACAGGCAAAAGGAAAATTTTATCCATCGGATGTGAACAAGTGCCTTCGTACATGTTTTTGCGTTTTGTTACGCAGTAGCCATTTCCTATTATCTACACGTAGCTTCTAACTTGACATAAGCCAGTTTATTTTGATTTAGGGACGTATCTGCCACTTATTTAAAACTGACTGACACCCAATTGTTATTAAAAGGCCTCTTGCGCATCGTGTGAATAAGGTCTGTTCCAATGTTCCAAGAAGTCGCAGCGCTCACCGTCACAAAATAAACTACTGGCACACAAAAAATATTTCGCAGGTCTTCAGGCTTTCTTTCCGCAATTTTAATACATCGACACGCGAGTAAATTACATTGAGTAGAAAACATGTATGACTATGTTTCCTGGAAAAAAGTTGCTTATTTAGTATTTTATTATATTTTCAATGCTGTTAAATAATATAATTGATACTTATAAGTGTATATTAATAACTCCTAGCTGTTTCAAATTTAGAAACAAAATATATGTTAAATATACTTAAATTTGATGAAACCTAAAATTTTCAAACCGGCCATTTCGTTTTTCAATTCAATATATTTTATATTTGGTTATTTTCTATCAACTTTTATATGGTTTATTATACTTACTGGATATACATACTGTGCCGATTCATATTATAGCTATGGAAATATTTATATTTTTAAACTAATGCTGAGACATAACGTCTGATAATAATCCCGTGTGTCTCTCCGCGTTATCCAACATGATGAAGCGTGTGATCGTTTGCGAAGAAATACGCAGATGTTCATATGAAGTTATTCTTCTTATATATTCACCCTCGCATTCATTGAGATTCTGAGGGTTGTAGCCAGGATTTTCCCGAAAGGAGAGCCATTGTCTTTTATGCCTCCGTAGAATTATCACTGGTCGTCAGTAACACGAGTATCACATTCTAGGTCGGGTTCCAAGATTACACCTTAGATATGTTTGCTCATATAAAAATATTATCTATAGAAATTTTCATTTACGTGGATGAAATAATTTTATGATCCTTTTAGGTAAACGTCTGGTGTTTTCTGTCATCTGTTGTGGTTGCACAGAAAGCTGCACAACTTTTATCGCTCAAACTTTTTATATTAAATTATATATGCTCAGAACCGGCTTTCGTGTTAATATATGCAAAATCATCTACAATTAAGAGTAGACCTAAAAACATTGTTTTAAAAACGAAAATGATAATGATTGTTGTCATAGTTGGAAATAATCATTCGATTCATGTTTTGTTTTTCCATTAAGAAAAAATAATTAAGTTGTAATGATGTAGGGAAGAAATGGACAAAAGCCAACCTTATAAAATATTTACTGTGCAATATATTTCGGACTTTTATTTTACTTTTACGAGACCCTTCGAGGGGGCCAGATGCGCGCTGTCCACTGCGGGGATTGTGACACATGTGCAACCAATAAACAAAAGGTTTCATCGCAGCTCTGCTTCTAGGGGAAGCTGGGAGGGTTTCCCTGAACGAATGCTTTCAGATATTTTGTAGCTTGAGGAGTAATGCCTCAAAAAGTTTAGATCGCCCGAGGACGCACAACTCTTGCAGTTCCACGACAATGACAATCGTGAGAACTCAAACACGAGCGAGAACTGTTCAAGGGGACAAATGACAGGAGCTACACCATTGTAATACCAAGAACATTTTCCGTAGCACGCGTTTCACATCGGACGCCTTTTACATTCCCTGACCTTATTTCTATAGATATTTCGTTAGTTTTGAGTCGTTACAAAATCTACTTAACACTTCAGAGCGCTGGAAATGTGATTTAAATATTTATACCGATAAATAACTCTTAAAATCATTCATTTCTTTATTTTAAGTACAACACATCCTGAAATAATTTTATAGCCTATTTATTGAAAAATCGTTCGATTTGAAGGCTTTAAAAGGAAATTAATATGATAATCTGGCGGAAAAATAACATTAATGGATGCCTACAAATATATTTTTTTTGAAAGAAACCTTGTGTCATTATTTGTTTGCACAACGGTCAATTGGTTCTTGAATATTTTTATAATTTTATGTTTATTCTCCCAGTTTTCTTTCTTTCTGAATTTGTATGTTGACGCAAAGACCTTTACTCTTTGAGTTGTGAGAAATTTTTAACTCAATAATGCACTTGGAGTAAAAGAGCAGAACAATGAGATTTCCTTCTACGCGGTTAAATCTTCACTTGGAGGAAAAGACGAGAGAGGGACTTCTTTGTGTAGACGAAAGTACTAATCTTATAACGGAAAGTCTGCTCTCAGACGAGGAAATTCGAATAAATGACTTACAGGATGTCATTTGGACCTTGACCTTGAGAAGAAGAAATTGGTTAGGATAATTACAAGAACTTTATTGGAAATGTTTTCCCACTCTACGTTGCAAAGTATTTTTCGAGTAATAATCACTTATCATGACGTTCTGAAAGAGAATAGAGTAATATTAAAAATAACAAGGTTTTACCTTCATAATCACGTATTTTATCCGCACTGGCCTTTAATAAATAACTTAAAGACATTAATAATTTTTATTTGAGTTTCGACAAATAATAATTTTGCCATATTCATCTCTCCAAAACAAAATAATAATTTTGAAACACATTTACAGTTTGCAAAATCCTGTATTTACATATTTACATAATTTGCCTAAATCGAAACTATTTTATAAAATAAATTTACAATACTTTAATTTGTCAATAATTTTTCCCTACATCTCTCAACGTAAAATATTGACGATGTATCGGTTCCAACAGGACTTAAAAGTCGTGTAGGATTTTTTTTGATTTTGTTTTCAAAAGTTTTAATTAAATATCTTGCAATTGTTATGAAGAATTAAACTGAAACTCGAGCACTAAAGCATCAACTTGTTTAAGGATAATTGAAAATATGAATTACTCTTTGACGGGAAGTGCTAGGGAACGTCTTGTAAGGCTAGCTGGCAGAAGTTTGCGACAAGACAATGCTGTTACTGTGGGAGGAGTAATTTGTTTGTCTAACATGAAAGCAGAAGCACGGACGGAATTCTGATGGCAGTGCAAAGCGCTGTGGGAAGGCAAACATTTTCTGTGTAAATACCATTTTGAAATAATTCACATCACGCCTCTGTTGTCTACAGTTTTCCTGGTGATACTTAAAAGATAATTCGCCGCTCGCAGGCAGACTTCGCTCCTTCAAAATTCATCTTGCTCCTTTTAATGTCACTTTCAAAGAGAATGAAGAAGAAGATGCAAGAGCATTGTGATAACTCACCATGCAGACGCTCTGTGCGACTTTCTTTACCCACAAAGGGAAACAATTAGGAATAGTCTAATAAAATAAATAGTGCTCACAGATGCTCCAAAGAAAATTATTTAAAATAATATAAAATAGACTTACATACATAACTGCATATTTTCATAGTCAATATGAAAAACACATCTTTGCCCATTAAAGCACGTGATTCACATATATCAAAATTACGAATAATTATTCTCAACACAGATAGAAACTCATAACAGTTAAAGCATTTATTAATTGTAGAAATAAAAAAATATGTAATGAGTCAAATATAAAGTTTCTTTTCAAGTCGTTCCTCTGCATTAAAAAAAGTTCACGGAACAAAGTTATGATTATTTTGCCATCTCATAAATTATCACAAAAATTCAATAAACATCCGTTGAATTATTTACGATGTTATTTATTCGCAATATCCACAATAGAAAGTTTCATTTTTCTCTGACACAAATTTAAAAATAAATTCACTTATAAACCGTTTCCAATTACGAATGTTTTATATTACAAAGTCGAACAAAGCTCTGTTTGAAAACTAATGGACATTATTTCATTATTTTTTATATACTCTGATTATTGAGAATACATTGAAGCACGTCCTCCCCTTTCTTACTTATGGTTTCTAACATATTACACTATATTTGATAAAGTTACTATTGTTGGCAGACCTGATAAGTGGTTATAAAAGGTGCTTTAATTTATCTATAAGTAAGAGTTACAATTTTCACAAAAATGCCTTTTATAACGTTCCTCAAGTCTCTTTTAATTATTATTATTTCAGTTAATCCTAGTCACCTGACTCTTCATTCAGAAGGAATATTGTTATTATAAGTCCGAGCAAAAATATATATTATGAATGCAAGGAAAATAACCACAATTTGTGGTCCCAGTAATTTTTCAGATATTTTATTTGATAATTTGGCTCCGTTTGCCATTATCACCTGACAAAAGTAAAGAGAAATAGGTACATAATTCTAAATCCTTAACATCAGTTTAAAAAAGTATTAGATAAACAAAAGAGAGAGAGAGAGAGATAAAATTTATTCCATAATAATGTGAAATTATAAAATGATCACGGTGGTAGACAAATATAGATTATGTACATGGGTAATATAAATCACATCACGAAGTCGGACTATAAATGTAAAACTTAACATCTTCTTTTAGATATTGAGAAAAGCAAAGTGGTTGAGGAATTGTAACCGATATTTGCATTTTACAGTTCACGATCTTTCTTTTGCTCAAAGAGGAACTATTTTTTGTAAAGATTGACCATAAATAAATTCAAGAAAACACTGATGTATTCCAAAGAATAGAATAAATTCATTTTCCATAGATCCTCATGCGGAGCAAAGCTTTAAGGATTTGGAGATAGTCATTCATCGTACAGTTTTTGTACCTATATAGGTACAAAAATATACATATATATAATAAATTATTTTACATAAGAATGGTTTCTTTTCTTTGCCTTTACAGCCCATTGTGGGCCTGGGCCTACCACGACAAGAGTGGTTTTTAGTAAAATAATATAACATCCCAATTTTTTATTTATAAAATAACTAAAATTAAATTTTAGGCTATAGAATCAAAATTATTATTGTTTCAGTAATGAAAGACTGACAATGATCAGTTTATGTTAACTATTTAGACAAAATTAACAAGATTAATATATAAAATTATTTTCGTAAATTAATTTACAAAGTAGCATGACTAAGTAGAAATGCTTAAGCTCACACATAAATGCTTTTTATTGTTTTTCAATTCTTTGATATTATAGGGAAGTTTGCTAAAAATTGATATTATAGTAGGCCTATATTAAACCAACAAATAAAATTGAAGTGCCTGTCTGACTGTTTGTCCGCATATTTGTCTCGAATAGGCTCCGAAACGTCTTAACAAGATATTTAACTTTACTATTTGTGCATATCTTTTTTCGATACAGATATTAATATAATATAAATATTAATTATACGACATGATTTCTTGGAAAACGTGCATTTGAATCTCCAAAAGTCGTTGCGGGTTGTCTATATTATTGATCTGTTAATAATCCGAATGGATTAACGGATTTCAATGAAAATTTCAGGGATTGGAAAATGAATTTTAACCTAAGTTTTCGTGCTTGTTTCCTTTCAATATCTTGCAGAGTTCAGAAGATATTAATGTAAATATTTATAATGCATTGAATTGCTGCACAAAAGGCGGCGTGTAAAGCAAATGCGAGTTAAAAGCCCTATTAGGCGTTCCTGTACCATACATACCACTTACTATGTTATTTTAAGCGTAATGTTTTGCATGAGAGAGAGGTGGAGGACGAGCATTCTCACTCCATCTATTGTTGTAAACGTGTGAAAGTTTGAACCTGTTCAAAACTAACTGCGAGTTAAAAGGTTTGCCGTGAAGCGATCATAAATAAATGATAGCGTACTTTCGTTTTTAGGGCAAAATAAAAAGAGCTATTTTCGCGTTAAGTCGTGGGCATAGCGAGTCTCCAATAAATACTTTTACTGAATAACATTATACATTTTAATAACGAATTTCTCACTAACATTTGAAGCATATAAATAATGGTTTTTGAATCCTCCAACCTTTGTGGAACTTAAAGAAAATATGGAATAGTGATTATACCGTTTGGTGCCTGATATGTAGTTCAAGTTAATAGGGTTCAGACAAAGGAAACTATTGCTACTAACAAGTAAATAAATTTTAAAGTTTGGTAGTGTCTCGTTAATAGGAAAATCAATAAAAATCCTGATAAAATTCAAAGGTGATTCAGTTTGAAATTAAATCTCTGCCTAAGACGAATGCCAACCGTGAAGGATTTTCTGTACTTGCCGGGAAAACTTTAATTCTGAGGACCGTTCTGTTTGGACGGAAGTGTACTGGATTGGAATTTTCTTCTTGTGACATCGTACAGGCGCTCGTTTAGAGAAAGGAATTCGATTCGCAATTAACAGCAAGGAAGGAGGAATCAATTGGTGTTGAAGGAAAAATTTTGTAATTGCTGGGAAACCTCACCGGTTTCTGGTACTACTATTAGTGAATATTACTTTCCTAATAATTATTGTTATGTAGCAGTGAGACAAAATATGAAAAAAAAATCCAGGAAATGTTGGTTTTGTAACTGGAAACCCGCGGCTAGATTGATGGAGGCATTATTGAGGGGAGCGTGCGAACAGCGCAGTCCTTGTTGGTTAGGGGATTGGAATACGGCAATGTGAAGATTTTTTTATTGTTCCCCTCGCCCTGTCTCGATCGCAATCTCCCTTACAAGAACCTGCACTTCCCTAAGTTTCTCCACTATGTTTTCTTCATTAGCCACCATCTTCTCCCCCTAAGATCTGCGGATCTCTATCCGGAAAGCCAGCATCTTATGCACGTACACTCACGGCCACGAAATATGGCAGTCTCCAGAGAGTAAAGGGTAGCTTCCATAGTACCATTTCGTGGGCAATGAGTTCATTATCATTTTATTAAATTTTCTCTTGTGTATACTGACAGCAGAAACCGGAATACGTCGATAAATTTCCGTGGAAAGAAGTGTTTGACTGGTTAAATATGCTTATTTATATATTCTGTTTCAATGTATGGGCGTGCCGTGGTATGACATAGAGAAGCGGCGGCACCAGGCAACACAGTAATAAGATGCGAAATCAACAAATAATTAACCATTAAATATATGATATACTAGCTGGGTACTAGGCGATGTCCGGGAATTCATTTATATTAGCCCGCAATAGCATATAAGTAATCCATTGGTCAAAACGTGATTAAACCATCATCGAGAGCATCACATTAAAAACAAAATTCCTTTTCACTCTGCCTGCTTTATTAGAGCTGGATTTTATAATAACCACCGCGATGACTCAGTTTCTTAATCGAGTTAACAAATATCCTGGTTCCTTAAATAATCACAGTAACTTACATTAACTGCGAAAAATATTTATTTGCATGTAAATACCTACCATTTATGTACGTTTTAAATTTCTGTACCCTCCATCCCCGGTCCCAGTGGTGGTAGTAGTGGTTTACTTCTACAGTACTTGCTTGCTTCCGGGCGCAAGGAACACATGTACAAATTTTGGTCGAAATTGTTCCACGCGTTTAGTTTAGTTTGCAGCACATACATACATACAAATACACAGCCAACTATAATTATATGGAGAAAATACTTGAATCATCTATTCGGTCTGATTACTATAAAATTCTATTTATAGATACATTCACAAATCTTCGAAAAATAAAACTGAGTGTGTGTGGTCCAGGTCTTCATGTAATCAATCTGCACTGCGACTTTTAAAACACTTTTTCATGTCTGTAAACTATTAAAAAAGTTAATTATTTATGATTATACAGCGAAAACAACGTTTTATTTAAGTAATGATACTAAGAAATTGTTTATCGCGAATGTCGCATGGGAGAAACGACTCGACTTTTATTTAAAGAGAAATCCGTCTCGGGCGCCAGAATCGTCTTTTCCATTCATTTGAATTGGGACTCTTAAAACAGTCAGCGTTATTACTAACTGATTAAAAAGTATCATTACTTAAATAAAATATTAGTTAAACTAAAGAATTAATTCACGCTTAATAGCAATATAAGAATCTCGTTTGAGAGGCTACTTGAGGCCGTATTCATATCAGCATATCGAATCTTAATTATGACAATTTGTTTAAAGTGTCATCCACATGTCACGCGTTATGGCTATTGTATTTAATTTTCTACTTTAATATAACACATCGATAATTTGAACTTGCTTCCACATCAAATGCATAGTGAGGAAATATTTCTACTGAAAGGGCCACTTAACTAATTAAATTTTTCAATGAATAAATTTATTGAGTCAGACGGGTGGTAGAACGAGGGTTGATGTAGTGTGATGACGGCGAATGTAAATAGCGAGCAAGTGCAATTGCTCTTAATTAATCTAAGATATGAGTGCGGCAGGAGCAATGGACCGTACAAAGGGGAGAGGAGACTGGCAGGAGGGAAGCGCCCACTGCAGGAAATGAGCATTGCTGGTGTCTTCAGCTGCCTGTGGTGGTTCCTCCCAGACTAATGACCTGTCACCTCTCACTCATGGCGGGTTACAACGAGCGTTAAATTACGAAAGACCATCATCATTGCTCAGATTTAATGAAGCAATATGGACCATAATTAATAAACACTGACGGTATGTTACACGTTTTATAATAAAACGGAGACAACAAAAGATATTAGTATTGAATAATATTCCAACAGTTTTATAAAGAAATAAGGACTCAAGGAAGATGAAAATTTTTAAAAACATATTTCATGTTGTATACATCTGGAATGGTAACTTTGGAAGCAGGTAGGCTTCTTTTGTGAAAGGATAAAGAGAAAATTAAGTGATAAGAGAAATACTTGACAACGTTTAAACAATACTTGTTGCTTTCGTCAGCCGCGAAAACTATGTGGTACGCAATAGTGTATCACATAATACAATACGTTTTTTATATTAAATATAATTAACATCTATTCTCTGTGTATATAATATGTATCTGTCGAAAAATAAATGAACGCGACTGGTATTCAAATGACGATTTACGAGTCATCTTATTGACCAGCAGGGAAACATGGAGGTTTGCTCATTACTTCATTGGATGGGGCTAAAACTTCCAGACCTTTCAACAAAAATGATGACAGATAGCAATTACTGTACATATATGTTGTCAGCCCTGAAAACAAGAGACCTAACCTGGGTGTCTGGCTCTCTGTCCGGCGTTCTAACACAAAAACAGAAGCTATTGTTAATAAATACACAAATCCCGCATTTCACCCTTGTACGTCAGGACGTAGGAAAACAAAGAACATTTATTACTTACAAAAAGATTGGTTCCCCTAGTATTTAGTTCCGCTGTCAATCCGTCGCCTTAAGCGAGGAGATTCCTGCTGAGAGGTCACTCCAAATTTTCACGGACAGCCGTAAAAAGAAACTACGCATCAATTTCCCCTTTCCATGAGAAGGTTGGGAAAAATTTCGCTCGCTACTTTCTCGGTGGTGAAATTTCAAGTGCGGAGGCGGAGATTGAAGAAGAAAAACGATCAACTTCTTGGTCACATATTTATTAATAAAATTGAAATTTTATGGTACAGATGTATGTTGTGCAGATATAAAGTCATGTAGCTCCGTCTACTATAGTATTTCCTACATAATGATAACAGAAAATTCCAGAGTATACCGGATTTTAAAAAAATGATCTGGAATTACTTAAAAAATGAGCAACTCATAATTAATAAAATTAGTACTATTTATATATTATTAATTTATATTATACTTTATTAGATTACAATTAAATTAAGAGAAATTTCGTATAAAATAGAAAAAGTATTATTTTGAAATGTACAAAACTTTAATGAAGTCAATTAATAGACATAGTTAACTGAAACAATACCAAATTTCTGTTCTGTAAATGGCCCGATAGTCGTCAAAAAACCCTTACAATTTTCAGCTCCTGATAATAGAAACAAGATTAGAAGAAACATTAAGTGGTATTTACTTCACCGCTTAATTTTGATTGTTTATCTACTGCCTTAATTATTTGGAAATATCTTAGAGTAATGAAGTTAATTTTATGTTTATAATATTGAATAAACTTAAAAGTTTCCATGAAACTGGCTACGGAGATTTTTTTCCAAATTTATTTTAATTGGGATCAATAAATAATTATAAAATATTATTATTTCATGACAAAATCATCATATTTCTCTTTCTTGTTTTCATTTAGAAATAAAGTAATAACAGCGTGATAAGTTAGTTTCACGTAAATTGGTTAAATAAAATAAACACTTGTTAAAATTCTAAAAAGTAATGTATTGTCGTGACCCACAGTTCTATTGAATAAAGTTTTTTTTTTGGATTTTGGGTTTTTTTTGTCAAATTTTAATGTCGGCTCTTTTCCGTTAAAATCTTTTTAAAAATATTTTCATTCGATAGGTGTAAAGGCTTAAATACTAATATGTTAAATATAATGTAAATAATATCGAAGAGCGCTCGGAATAAGTTTGTAAATTTTTGCGTGCTGATTAAACATGTGGCAGGTCTCTCCAAAGTAATATAATGGGTAGACGGAGTTAGAAACAGTTAGTCCCAACGGACCCTACCTCCAAAAGAACATTCCAAGAGACGGAATTAAACTAGAAGAGAAGGCCGGAAGGGCTGTACGTGAATCCCAACCCAGCCAAATTTATCATCGACCACAATTAAGGAGTTGTATGGCTAGATAATTAGTTACCCCTCCTCAATCTTCCATAATAACATAAAAAATTCAAATATTGAATATTTTACTCTCCTTGGATCTTGGAGACAATCTTCACTATAGTTTGATATTTATCTGAAGTTAATAGGAATAATTTAATTAAATCATCTAGTGTAGTCAGAATAGTTTTCATTTAATACAATTTAAATAGAGACTGAAATGTTAAGAAAGTACATTATAACAACAAAACTTCGGGGATATCATCAGCTATTTTATAAATAAAAAAATAAGAAAGACCCAAATAGTATCTATGGAAAAAAATATTACGCCTTAACCTGGATAGTTCATAACAAATTGAAAATTTGTTAATCTCTGGAACATTCTAATAAAATTTATGCACATATTTTGAAAATAAATTGACTTCAACACGTTCCTGAATATTTTTTGTTTTTGATTTGTTCTTCAGATAAAATTGATACATGAAGGCTGAAAATGCGTCAAAACGTTGAACTTTCATCAGATGTAATTCCATTAATTAAATTCCGTAAATTCGAATTATTTATAGCTTATTAATTTATTTTATTTAGTTTTTGAATATTTATTTAGTGCATTTTTTTGAAGTAGTATTTCAATTTTGACTGGTATTATTCACTGTTATTATTATTTATTATATTATTAGTATTATTATTCATCCGATTCATCTTTTTACGTTTCTTTTCTCTAAACCGATATTGACACGGTATTCAAATTGACATAATTATTATATACTGTAATATATATACACTAATTTCCTGATTCCGTTAATTGAAATCAACATGGTACTAACGCAACATAATGAGAAACTCATTTAACACAAAACGCTATCTAAGTTTTATGAAATTGAGACTTGTTACTTCAGTCACATACGAAACATTGTGCGGAAATTAAACAATACGGAAAAATGAACCCCTCTATGACGCCATTTATGACATAAATTTAAATATAAAATTAAAAAAATTATCTGACGTTAAAAAACAAAATAAATAAACATAATGGAAAATGAGACCGAACACGTTTAATATTAAATATTTATTCTAATGGTAGGAAAAAAAATTGTTTGGTCTCCTCAACAGGCTTGAAACGTTGAGTCATTTATAATAAATTTTTGTGACAAGAACTTCTCTTATAATTTTGAATTTTTGTTTTATAATAATTGCGGAAAATGAATTTTGTGTGAGGTTTAAATTCTGTTGAAATAAATTGATTCTATAAAGTTAACGTAACAAATATTTCAGAAGTTCTGAAACATATTAACTCTAAGTTTTATAATACAAACTGTCAATAGCGTTTTTATTATCAAAAGCAAGTATTGGCACCATTGTTATAATAATAATAATTATGGTAGCCTGATGAAGTCACTAAATAGGAACGAAACGTAGTTTTTTAAAACATTTCTACTTGTACTTAGTTTCACGCAAATTTAAAAATTGAATTAATTTAATATTTAACTTGTTCAGACTTGTTGCCCATCATATTTTTATTTAAATATTAACTCCAGTTTATCTCTTTAATTAAAAAAAGTTTTCCATTCGTTGCAAAGATAATTAACTGAACAACATAGTACGATTGTTATCTGTGGATATGAGCTCAGAAGAATATATGTTTATTTCTAATTTATATAGTTGAAAGAGTTTGAGGAATTCTGCACTTGGGTAGTATAATAACTAGGGGAGGAAGAAGAATAGTAGACATAAAGAGTATGATAGCACGGGCAAGAAAGACTTTCGGAAAAAGAGGTATATATTACGCCTAATATAAGTAAGAAAATTAGGAAATCATTACTAAAAATGATCATATGGGGTATGGCGTTGTTTGGGTGCGAAACGTGGACGGCATGAGTTGAAGAAATGAAAAGAATATAAGCTTTCAAAATGTGGTGCTATAGAAGAATGTAGAACATCAGTGATTGGATAAAATCACTAACAAGGAAGTTGTAAGCAGAATAAGTGAAAAGAGGACTTTGGCTAAGAAAAGGGATAGAGAATAGGTCATGTTTTGAGACATGAATATCTTGCAAAATTAGTATTAGACGTGTGTGGGGTAAGAATTTAAGAGAGAAGCGAAGGGCGGTATACGTTTAGCCAATTTGGGAGGACGAGAGATGTGGTAGTTATGTAGAAATGAAATGGCTTGCGCAGAATAGGTTAGCAATGAGGGTTGCAACAGGAAAGTCTTAGGACTGAGTACTCCAGAAAAACATTGATAGAGCATTATTTGTACCAGATTGTCAACTTACAAGACTCATTCGGGATTAATTTATGTGGTACTGAACCTGTGCATCAATTATCCTCTGCCTTAATTTTCCCATATATTGGGAACAGGAAAGTAGGAGTTTGTATTTTACCCAAAAATTTATTTGAATGACTTGAGGATTCAGACTAAAAAACGAGCCTCACGTCTTCCAGCCGTACCAAATCGATGCAGCAGAGAAATAAATTACACTAAGCTCCTTATAAGTATTCATTCGTATCTTGAATTTTGTATTCGGTCATAAATATAAAAATAAAGGAACGGATGACCGAAGGTTAGTTGGTTGATGATAAATGATTGAGGAAACGATTCAAGAGAACTATGCAAGAACTCGTGGGAGGACGACTCGGAAGAAGCAGAGGAACAAGGCCGTTTTGTTTTTATCTTCCCCTTTCTATCGCTCCTTTTATTACAATTGTTATTTTATTCAAAGCGCAGCAAGGCACTTGCAAAAAAAGGCTAACGTATTCCGCCAGACCAGTGCCTCCAGAGGGCCATCAAGTGCTGACCCTAAAACACCCCTTCCCCCTGCTGCTACTGTGGGGGGATAAACAATAAAAAGGTGGATGTCAGGTTATTAAAGCCTGGACGCAAAGGTCTTTATAGAGGCGGGGGCAATTCTGTGCCGGGGAGTATCTCATTACCAGACCTCATAAAGAGACTCTCGTTCGGCCAGTTTAAATCTTATTGCCAATTAGACTTTATGACTTACTTGAGAAACATTCTTAATATTAATAAGCCCCTTGATGTTTTAATTATAAAGGTCCCCTCTCCGTGAAGAGGAATCTGCGACTAGGCCCGGCAATTAGAGGCTCCCGAGAGGCTGATGAATGTTGACATCGAAGGCATAATCGCGTGCAAGATGTTCAAAGAGATACGAATGTGTTTAAGTTTCCCGGCTTCCTGTCAAAGTTTTTACGACAGGAACATGTTTGCGTAAATCATTCAAGCAGCTGTAGAGTTGCTACAATTACATTGGGAGATTTACTCTAGAAAAAACGTGAGATACGGTTTTCTTTCTGTCATTTTCAATAAGTCCAAAGAAATATGTCGCAGTATATCATACAACAAACGCTCTGACCATCAACCTGCTTTCATAAAATTAGACGAGATATTTGAATACGTCTAAATGAAATATCGTTATTCTAAAAAATTTGTCATTATTCGAAAATTGCATCATTCCAGTAGCGTTATAGAAACGTACCCGAGTAATAACTAAATTTAATCTTGTGTTTTTTAGGTTATTTTAACGTCCCGTTAACAATTACACAATCACCTTAAACTAAGGGACATTTATGACAAGATGCTAACAGACTATAGTTGTAGAACAATGTATATCTTTTGTAATAGCTTGTTATGGGCCAGTAACTTAAGAGACATTTTGTGACACTTTCCAAGTGGGTGAGTTCCCCCTCTCTGATCTGTTGCAACTACAACAGAACGTTTAAAACATTCGCGTTAATTGAATACAGATTTTTCAATTTAATAAGTTGGACTGTAAAATAAAATAAAATCTGTTACTGCAATGAAATAAAATTCAAGGCCGACACTACGTTTTTGAGAAGCTTGTGAGAAAAATAACAATCACCATAGGAGGATCTGTGATTACGTAAATTCAACTTTAAATACTCTTATACTTTATTACTTTCGTGGAAACAAAAAGAAAATTTTAGACGCGTTGTTGAAATCAAGTGAATGATTGAATTGAAAATAAGGAACGAGCAATATTTGAGAGGAGCGCTGGACATATTGACCCATGTTCGATAGCTCAAATAACAAACAGACGAATATTAAAGGCGAACTGTAAAAAATTACCAATCTGTGCGTGATGAACAGAAAATTGTCGTTGTTTTTTGGGAAAAGTGAATGTGGCTACACGTTACCTACAAATATTGGACGGAATCAAAAGTACGTCGTTGTTCCCATTTTTATGAAACTTCAAAGAGATCGTACAAAGCTGCAGGTGACACAGTAAAATAACGTTTGTATTCGTAAATGGAAAAAGTGTGACATAAAAATAAACAAAACTGTCGTATGTTATCATTGAATCTAAATTCTTTGGTGTCACTGAGATTCTGATGCCGCATAAATCCATTTCAGCCCATATACAATATTTTTGGATGAGATTATGTGAAAAAACCCGTAATTAAAGCCATATTCCTGTTAAATTAATAGTTTTTTATTTAAAATACTGATTACTTCCAAGTCACAAATTAATATTTAATAGTAAAGTGTAGACCTATTTAAGCACTGTTGACTGTTTCCAACTGTAGTAATATCAACTATAGAGTATGGCGTAATTGAATTTTTTGAATAATTCATTCTAAAATTTACGTTAATATTATACGAACAGTAGAAATAATGAATTTATGAAATCATGAATTTATTTTTCAAGAAATATATCAAAAAAGTTAAGTCTACATCAAACATATCTGATACGTTGCGCTCAGACTCGGTAAGTAATAAGTTCTTCGGTATTTCTCACGAAGCGTAGAATTTATATATGTATTAGATATTTTAAAATACAATACATTTAAGTATGATCTCTACTATAGGACAGGTGCTGCTACCTGTTATTCTGCCGAATTTGATACAAGTCACATTACTACTGCAGACTTAATTTTTTAAATTTCCAAATTTATTTTGGATGGATTCATCCAAGAATTGATTTGTTATTTACCAGGGAGAGAAACTAAAATTTTGTAATGAAGCGTAATTAATATATTATGAATTTAAAAAATCAAAAATTATTTTTCTGACATGAATTAATAAATAAAAACACATAAAAATTTATTTAACATTTACTTAGTATAAATACATCGTTTCATCCAACTTTGTGGACTTGATCAGGTAACTAGACACAAAAAATTTAAAAATCAATATTAATTTTGAATACTTTTTTGTTAAAATATGAAGAAAATTATCAATAATGTAAAATAAATAACAGATTTACATTTTTAAATGGATTAACTAATTACATTTTGAGTCATATGATCTGTACTTTTGAATGTCTATTTTGAAGTTTTTATGTTCGTTAATGCGAGTTTTTTGAGTTCTTTTAGATTGTTCGATATACATCGAGTTACATTATAAACAATTAAAAAGTGTTTTCCAGAAAGTTTATTTTGTCTTTAAAATTTTTAACGAAATTTAAATTATTTATTAATTTTAAAATAACACTTATACCGTAAACAAGTAATTAATTTATATTGTATCTTAGGAATGTAAGGTTAAAATATGAAATTAATTTTTATTTTCAACATATAAATTGTCAGAGTGTCTAATTTTATTCAACCTACTTTTGACATGTTTATTGATGAAATTAATTAGTTAAGAATTTTGTAAAAGATTTTTAGTACCTTTATTTAAATTTTCGGCGGTGTATTTGTGAAGTGTTAATTTGACTACCAGATTATAAACCCTAGCTTTCTCTTGGAGAATTGGATGATTAGAAATGTGCTGGAAGTCGGGGCGGAACGGTACACATATTAACAATTTTTGTACAACTTATAGAAAAGAAAAATCGATCCATAAATTTGTAAAACATAAGTTTATTCTATTACTTACTTAATCCAATATCAAAGTAAATTAAAGAAACGAATTTAGATTTTAGGTGAATTTTTTCATCACCCCCTGAGTTAGAATTGGATAGGATGATTTTTAATTATAATGAATATAATAAAATTAAATTTAAAGTAAGAAAAATTTTACCCCTTTTTGTGTTTTATTTCTTATATTTATTTTGTGTACGGTTGATCGCTTTATCAATTTTTTCATTCCCAAAGAGAATTTATTGCAACTGCACAGTCTTTTCTAGCATTACCCCCTTTTCCTGATCTTTTTCTTTCTTTACCTATTCTTTTTGGAAACGGCATCCTGTAACTCATTATTATAAGGTGAGTGTCAACTTTTCCTTTGTTCTTGAGGAACACGTTACAATTTCCTTATATAGTAGTATCCCGTTCCGTCCAGAACACAACTTTTAGTTTAATATTTTTCACCGACCCTTAATACAGATTTAAACCTAATGCGTAATTTATATGCAGCTAAATACATATACTTTACGAATATATATCAATAACAAGGAATATTGTAGAATGCCGAAATGCTGAAAAAATTATAAATTCACAGATGTAAGACAAGAGTTCATTCACAAAGTGTAGTCAGAATTTGGTCTAATCAGCTGACTGGATTACTTCCCTATTTAGTAACCTCAAGCACCATTCAGTCCAAAAAATAGGATATCCCGTTCTACCTCGCTATCCCGTTCCGCCCGGAGTTCCATTAATTGAGAACTCTTCCAGAATTTTTTCACTTCTGATACCTATTGGTAATAATTTTGTTATTTAAAACTGTTATCATAAAATCAAGAAAATTAATGAGATTTCTATTTTGTACCTATGGTTTTAATACCTCTCAATAATATTATTTTAGTTTATCAATACCGGTGGAATATGTCCCCGGCAACTACTGGTAAAAACACACACAGAGAAATATTATATATGTGGGTATGGTTGTTAAATAAGATGAGAAATGCAATTTTGGAGCAGCTGTATGGAGATAGGGGCAAGGCATAAATAAAGGAGCGATGTTTGTAGCGTAATGCAATTCATTGGGCGATTCCCCCGGCGCGGCGCACGCAGGACACCCCACAGCACAGACCATTTCCTCCCTGGTCTGCGCTCACAGGAATCTCATCAGCCGTAATCACTTCATGGATTCGGTTATACGCATTCTAGTGGCGAGATTGCTGTGCTCAATCCAGTCAACTGAGGCTCCCTCCGATCAATTTGACAGCAACGTGGCGGAGATTTGTTAGTCTGCGGAGAGTCGTCTCTGCAACTTCATTCCCAAGTTCAATTTATACCTATGCACCCAAACGTCGTTGATAGGAAAGTTAAATCTAATATTTACTGGTAAAACGTTATGTAGCGAATAATTCTGGGTAGACTTTATTTCGGGTCATTGTAGTTATCATGTTTTCTACTCTGGTGGACAGCGAGCGATGAAGGCGTAGAAATTGAAGAAAATAACCTTACATTTTCCACGCGTGTAGTCTGTAGATAGTATTTTTGGACTTCTATGCGGATGACAGTTTCATCTGAACCATTCGGTGATTTGTCATGCTGCCAGGGAGGACCAAGTTTTAATTTCCCGCATCAGGACACTACACACAAATGATACAATTTCTTATTCCTCAAGGAAGATCCCACGATTTGTGATATTTATAACGTTGAGGTTACGATTCAACACATACTGGAAGGCTGTACGGAATATACAGACACTAAGACGCTAGTTCCTGAGCAACTGGTCGCCACAGAAGATCCTGGGAGAACTACAGCTATAAAGAACCTGCTATTATTCCAGAAGCAAATCTGAAAGAGAATACTTAAAAGTAAGTAGGATTCAAACTAATATACTTTCTATGTAAGTTAATTATACTGTGATATAACATATAATACAGTGAAGTGCCAAAAATACGTTTTGGTGTCGCAGCATGACTGTAGACTATCATCAACACCCGTTCCTTGCTACAGTATCTCGTAAAGGAAAACTACCGTAAACATATTACTGCGTCTGAGTAAATAACAAGCAAATTTTTGCAATACGTATGTAAATTTATCTTCCGAAATTTACTGCTCTGACTGTTCTATGTAGCGCGATAGTTGTATATTTAATTATTTCTTAATGTAAAGTTAGTAAGGATTGGAAGGTTGGGGTTGGCGTCAGAGAGGCGGGCCTGGAGCCGTCTATAATCCCCTGAGATGGCTTTTGGGCACGGACGATTATGACCTGCCGAATTCCCGCAAACAGTTTGTGTGGGAAAAAGTGGACCCACGAAGACAATGAAATTTGAAATACCACGTGTTAGCCTCAGCCAATGGGGTTTCGTGGTTGAAAGAAAAATAGATTATTAAATATCGTTGTCGAGGATTTTACACACGGCAGTGAGGAGGTGTGAATGTTCATTAGGGTTATAGAACTTGAAGCAGACCAAAGGGAACCGACACTAGGTTCCGGACGTGAGCTAATACTGACAGTATTATTGGCCGTGTAGGGGCCCCCTTGAGTTGTTATAGAGTACAAGAGGTAAATTACACTCAATTTATCAACGGAATTATGAAATCAGAAATTAGAGGAAATAATGGAATGGATCTGTTAAGAAATACTGTGAAATGGAGGACTTTATTGGAATTCTGGGTTAAATTTAAGATCCATGGTAAATGCTCATGGAAGTTTTGTCCCAACAAAATGAATAAAAGTTAATGTTTTTTTTAATTGATGCAGGTACTAGTTCTCTATAAATTAACTGTTGGTAAGGGTCTGCGGAGGAAATACTTTAATAAATCTTGTAATGTTGTATCCATCTCAAGACTATGATGTCTATTTTGAAGACTGAGCTGCCAATAAGCAATGTTATTACAAGGAATGTAACAGAAGAAAGAAGGGAAAGGAGCAATGCCAGTTTATTATTACGGGACAGCTAAGTAATTGAATTCTCGTGTTTTTATTGAGCGTGGGGTGCGTGCTTTACAATTTACACCGTCATAAGTTCTGTTATAGCATTCCTCGCCCCTTCTGCTACAGAATTATACACCCGCCTCAATCAGTGAAATCGAATTCCAGCAGGCTCCTTCCTCCAATGGACTGCGGTGCATGGGAATTCTCAGTAACAAGGCCTTCTCCGGACAAAGTTGTCAGTTCTGCGAACACGAGCTCCGAGTTTCTGAGTGACACGCCCGCATACTCACAACTCCTGCGAACTCGCAAAATAAATCCTCGTCTGTCTATTCACACAGCCATCTGCTGCACTTTTATTCCCAGGAACATGTTTTCAGTCATACAATGATACTGAGGGCCGAATGGAACATATTTATTGAACTTCCGAAATGTTTAACAATTATTTAAGACTATTTTACAAAATTCGTAAATACATTACTTGTTTCAGAATCGAAAAAATCAAATGGTCTTTTACGTGACAAAAAATTTAACATTTTTAAATGAATTAGTATCGTTGATAGATATGTAGAATGTCAGTAATTGAACATTCGGCTTTTAGAACAGGATTATGTGAAGACAAGTACTATATTTTAAAGAAATGTTTAACTAAGACTTTATCGTATTTATTAGTTTATAATAAAATATTATAAAATTTAAGATGTCAAATAAATTCATAAAATTAATGTGACTCAACCTAAGAAAAAAATATTAATTTAATGAATTATTTTAGTGTCGGTGGATCAAATGTATGGACTTTTAGATTTAAAGTAAAGGAATACAGGCCCAAGAGTCAAAATCTTTTCAATTGTGCTGTTACGGACGCATGTTTCAAATAAAAGTGATTTATGAAATCTTTCAAATAAGAAAAGTGAATATTAGAATCGGAAAACTTTGGAAATGTCACATACCTTTTCATACTCTTTTAGAGAAAAATAAAATCGTTGGAATCTGATGAGTATTGATTGTTGCATAGCTATAGGGGCGGCCAAATTTTCTCAGATAGGAATATGTAAGCCAACTTCCTGTTGTTGTCTCACAACATAGACGTCCCGGTTTCGAATCCTGGCGTGGGATTGTGTGTTCGTGAAGTCTTGGTCACGGTGACTGGGATTAAGACTGCTGGAGAGTCGATACGCTGACCACGTTTCTCTACAAATTACGAATGTGTCATGAAGTTGACAGTCCGCAGCCAAGTGCCCCTGAATGAGCTACTGAGCCAAGGATGAAAAATGAATATGTAAAGTTACTATTTTGTTTCCATCTGAATTAATATAACTCATATCTGTTCGACCTACACTAAAACGTGTAGCACGTTCCCTCTTCCGTGGACAACGTTCTTCAGTTGTTTACACTAATCGACTGCTTTTAGACTATGAGTTGGTTGACACTAACCATAAAGCGAGAAAATTGATTAGCGAGGACTGAATTGCCCAAGTTGTACAATTTTAAACAAAAATTTAAGTTTAGTGAGAATATTATGACTGGTTAGATCTGGAGTCAACAAGAAGCAGAAAATATTAGAAGTAGTAAAATTAAAAATATAGGGAGATACCGAAACTTTTATAAATATTCAAATGATACGTATACAATGTCAATACTTTCAGATTTAAACTCACAAACATACTGTTCAGACGTTCATTGCTTTATCAATACAACTGCTAAGTATGTGACTCTAATAGAACACATTGGGGTCAAAATAAAGGATCGTTAGAATTTTATGGGACTAACAATTTAATCATTAAATGTGTAATGATACCTGGAATAAGGATTTTTTAAGTGATATCATTCCAGGAAGTTCGATGAAGAGAAAGAAATAATATGGAACTGTGCGTATAATAGATGCGTACCGATAAATATTAGATCCATGAGATATAGGATGACAAGGCACGCAATTTACTCTTTATAATTCTCATTGAATTCCCAACAGTGCGGAGCGTTGAGACATTATCCTAGCAACGCTAACAACAACAACAAATCGAACCACCATTACAAAAGCTAAAAAACACAATGATTGGATTCCACACGTGGGGGTTAATTGTAACTATTTTTTAAATATATTTTATTTTGTGTCGCATAAACAGTTGGATCATGAGCGACAGTTACATGGAATAAAATTACATATTATGGAAATTTCTAGTTGAGGTAGTTTTGTATTTCGTCTTATAGGCTACTTACACATATTTGAATTGCTTTTAGGCCGTAACGCTCTCTGGACGCTGTCCGCGACGCAAAATTATCTTTTATTTCTTAAACATATAATTGTTTGTAAACATTCTAGTTACCTGAGGAAGTCCATAAATCTGAATGAAAGGTTGTAGAGATCGTAAATCAATATTAATATTGTTTACTCACAAATGGATTTTATATTTTTAATGAATTCAATTTTACTTTCAGGTAAACAGTAACACACAACATTCGGAAATATTATTCAGCCTACTCACTCACTCAGCCGAAATTCAAACAAAACAAAACGTAATCTTGCGCACCATTTTAAACTTTCCGTGATACCTAAGACATTGTCATCCACCATTACATCAAACTTCCCAAACTACTTAATCACCAAATCCATAACGTCCCCAATCAAAAGCGCCCTCAACAAGCCCAATCCACGATCCAACAACTCCACAACAATCCTTCCCCAGCTCTACAATTCTGTCTGCTCAAAAGACTCCCAATCGACCTGATCCTCCTCCCACAACATTCAGGCCAAATCTAATAAACCTTACCATCACGCAGCATACCCCACCCCTCACATATCCTCCAATAATCAACCCTCACACTCTCACATCGTATGCCCGTCAGATATACGCGAAGAACAAACACCCAAACAAAACTACTAAACTAGGGTAATCAATGGATTATCCTACTTTCACGTATACACGTGAATAATTTAATTTTTTTAATTTTATAAATGCATCATTTTAACTTTGTATATACTGAAGCAACAACCGTAACCAATTAATAATAGTAAGATAAAAGTTTTGTATGAAATAGTAATAAAAAATAACTGGGCATATAAACAAATTTTTGAGGCTCAGTGTTGATTTATAAGTGGTTTCCTGCAAGAATGTTTCGTTGTCTACTGCGGAAGAATATGAAGCTTGAAATTTTAACGAGTGCCGGAAGCACTTGATGGCGACCCCTTTCCCCCCAAACAAAGTATTTGGCACTAAATTGCCGACAAAGCGGAGATGTGGCAGTATCTTAGGCAGTCACTGACACTTCGGAACGTGGGTGCGCCAGCTGCTTCAAATTTACGCTTGTCAAGGAGGATGCAGTAAACAAACAACAAAGTTACGTCCCGATTTTTGTAGCGCTACTCTTGTAAAATATTCTGGCAACTTGGGGCTCGTATATCTGGTGGGGCGACATCTTTCGAGAAGCCATAAATCCTCCCGTGAGTAACGGGTATTCTATGCGTCCCATCGCTTCAAATATTAAGAGTCATCTACTTCTTATAAGCTCGTAAATGCCTTTTGGAAGGAAACGTATTTAATATTTTTATTCAATAAACTACTACGAATTGACATTATTTCGTTGGTTTAATAAATGTAGTGACACTTTGAAAGCAGTTAAGCAAAGACATATACTTTAAATAAATTTATACGACTCTCAGGTTAACATGAATTTAATTATTTAATAAAATGTAAATATATACTATATGAATGTATGTTTCATAAGAGTTAAATTTTTAATAAAGAAGTTTAAATTTTCGGGGAAATTTAATCAATTCAATCATCAAACGCTTACCACAACATCAGTACAACTAATGCTATTGAATGTTGCTGTAATACGAGGATAGACCGCATTGGAAATGCTGAGCCTCAAAGGTTTACAATTAGTCGATTGAACAGGGATTATCATAACAACGTAGAACACTTATTTATATTTTCCTTAAAATTAAATTATTTACTTTGGTTGTGCTATTGGGATACTTAATACGAATCTAATTGTGACAATTTATTAATTCAATAGAGGAGTTCCTGTGTACAAAGCTTGGTTACATATTTTTCAAATTTTATTTCAAATGTACAATACTAAATGAAAATTTTTAAAATTTATTAATACCATTACGAAGAAGGTATATATAATGTTTCTGTAACTTATACTAAAATGGGTGACAGCTGAATTGGTCACATTTGAATTGTTACAAACAGGCACGTATCATTTATTACAAACAGCAAACGTAATTATATGAAAGATACATAACATGTTAGAACAATAACTCCCAATTTTTTAAAACTCCCCTTCGTACTCAATCAATTTTGTGCTTTTAAGAAACACAGCATAATAAGATGTACAATAATTCCTTACAGAATAAAAATTCCGGAGAATATAGAGATGTCTGTATAAATTTAAATTAACGATGAAGAAGTAAAAACAGAAACAATAGCAGATAGAAAGCTCCAAAAACAGAGAGGATAACATAATTATTCACAGACATTTCTGTTTATCATAAAAATTTCTCTGTTGTTAGTTAATTCTTAGTAAATGTTCTCTACTCCCCTGAAGAATCGTCCTTGAGAAATAAAGCAATTACTATTTGATTTATAATCCACACATAATTTTTTTAATAGATCTTCACAAATTTGATATATTTTGTCCTTATTGATTCCACACATATTCTTGAAGAAGCATAAATTAACACTTGAAAAATAATCTTTTAAATGAACGGCAATCACGGTAATGTTTAATTGCAGCTTTTTCTATTTCTATGTAGGGTACGTGAAGTATAGTAACGTGAAGAAGAACCCAAAATTGAAATCGGGAAGAGAAAAACTATTAAATGTAAGCATAATAATCGGATACTGATTATGTAAACAATTGCTGAAAAGTGTGTCCTTATAACATATAAGAATTATTTCATATGGGAACAATGTAATTTACTTTACGTATGTAGTAAATATGTACTTAATTTGTAGATTGTGTTAATTATTTGTTCTTAGGCCGAATATAAGAAGCAGTGGCTTCTATTAAAACAAGACCAAATAATTGTTAGTAGTCATCACGCCCAGCACTTAATCGTCCTTGATTACTTACTACTTTCCGCTGGAACAGAATGGAGAAAAGTATAAAGCTATATGATATGCCAAAGTTAATTCCAATTACAAACTACAAAGTTCGGTTGCGTACTTCGTAAAATCTAATTTTGCATTGTACAGAATTTGGGCGCGGCCTGTAGTACCATTCTTTGCTTCGCAAAACAGTGATTGGCTCTCACAGAGAGGGTTTCGTTGCAGACGAGCCTTGTTAAATATTGTATCGGCGGGAATCAATTACTGAGCTGAAACTCAGTTCCTCAAACTTGGAATTAAATTTCACTTCTCTTCCTTCTGCCTCGACTTAGTCTTCTGAAATTGAGGTAAATGTTACACGTGAAAATAAAGCACAGGAAAATGTATGAAAATTCAAACATGTTTCAATTTTAATAATAAATTTGTTATATTAATGTTAAAATAAATTATTACGTTTTTCAAAATTTAGGTTGATAAGATGTCAATGCAATTAAAATAAAATGTTTGATTAATTTAATCTCGCTCTCTGAACTCGTGAAAAATATAAGGTAAAAGGATATCAGATGACATCTTGTTCACTGATAGTGGAAAAGAAAATAATGGTAATTTTCATACAGACGTATCTACAATTGCCAAATATAAAAATAATACTTCCACATGCCGAGATTCCTTTATATAATTTAGAAGTTGTATGTACTGGGATGGAAGAACTTGGGGCATATGGTAAAAGTTGTCCGCTACTCAGCGGTCAACTGTCTTTCAAAACTGTGAAGGCAAGGAGAAGGGAATGCTGGGATTCCACAGCAATCTCACCTCCCGTCATTCAGAATCTGGTGAGAATAGTACTCAAAAGCCCCACCTACCTGATGCACGTTATCTAGGGTTTCCCCTGCGTCGCTTTGAGGCGAAACACTGGGTAGGATCGTAACACGTTCACTGCTGATGACGCTTTGAGGCGTCAAGTTCGGACTTGCATCCGTGCCACTGACGCTTTCGAGCGATTTCGGATCATTGCTGTTCTTCGCAGTAGAAAGTAAGATGGCTCTCGCAGTCATTGTAAATTACGTCATTGGCAGTGAACGTGTTTAACTATAGCCACGGAACCCAAGTCAACTCTTGGCTACATTGCCCTACCTCCTTCCACATCCCCCCTTTTCAATTCCTTTCCTGTGCTATTTAAGGGGAGTTACCTGTTTCAGGATCACCCTCCTGTAGCCTATTACCAAAAAAAGCTCATATGACATGTGTCATTTGTCAAAGACTAGGACGGGTATGAACCTTGCAGACGATAATCCAAGGCCCGTAAACGATTCTGCAATAGAATACTTTCATCTATTAATATGAGCTAATGAATTAAATTACACTGTCTGGAGACTTGTGCTTCCGTTGTCATATTTTCTTGAATGTACCTTTGAAATTTAAAATGCTTGAGTCTTTATCTATTCGGCAGTAATCACAGTTAGTAATTAGTTTGTGTTAGGAATTTTTCCCCTAGAGCTGCTCTGCTGTGAGGTTGATCCCGTCTTCCCCAGACTCGCCGTTGCAAATGTCTGGTAATCCTGATTACGACGGAAAGAAGCCATTATAGAACTTCCATTATCGAAATCGCAATTTTGACGTTTTCGAAGGAGGATTCTTTTTTTTTTAAAGTGAAACCCATCTGCTGAACGTTTGGAGCAATAAAGTAGAGTGCTTATTTAGGAAAGTGGTACAAAGCGCCAACAGCTCCAGGAGAAAATGTTCAATCTTACAATGATGGTATCGGGAATTTTTACGCGTGCAAACTCCCTGGACTAATACGTCTCACAATCCTCTTTGCTGATGGCGATAGCTAAGGTATGGCACAAAGGACTTCGTAACGCTGTGAACTTTTCAAATACATCAGTCATCTCTGTAAATAAATCCAACGTAAAAACGTAATTCGTATTTTATATTTACAATACTAGTAATTATCAGAATGATATTTTACTTCTATTTTTTATAATATTTTTCGTCTATAATACAGAATAAAGGTATGACAGATTTCCATGAAGGAACATAAATCAATTGGTAACCCCATTAAGCAAATCGAGCAGTTCATGGGAATCGGAGGATATTTGAGAGATTTCCCTTTATGGATTGTTCAGGGTGTATGAAATATATAAAAATGCCTGCAACAATTATCAAAGGATTTCTGAGGGTGATGATCTGTCAACCCGCATTCTCAAAGTAATACACTTCGCGATTTGAAGAATTTCCATCGAGTTCCATAACTATTAAACACATTGTTATTTGTGTGGGATCAAGTCACTTTCAAGAACTCCTTAAAAATAATTTAAGATTAATTTCAATCTGACCCGTATTCGCCACGCTCCGTACATCATCAAAAATGATATTGTAGTCTAGTCCAACAGAAAGTAATATAAAACACATAAAGAATAACTTCAGAAATGTAAAACGTTGAATAAATAGTCCTATCATTTCCTTCATCAATGTTTCACCCAGGTAATTAATTATCGTAGAAACAGTATTTTTTGAGGCCTTGCTGATGCGTAGTGACTGATTTATTTTTACAAATTATTCCTTGCTCTAATTTCTTTTGAATTACATTTTATTTATTTATATTTATATACTAGTTGGGATCCCGGGTATTTATTTATATTATCTCGGTACATTAATTTTCTCTTAGTCAACACATAACTAAACCGACATCGAAAACGTCACAATATGAATCTAAAATATACTCCCAGTATCTCCAGAGAATCCAAATTATCCCTGGACTAATAGCAGGAATAAATATATTTTCAGTAGTCTAACAGAATAAAAATTTTCCCCTATTTTATGGTTAAATTACTACTTAAATCGCATATTAAAGGTCATAATGTAACAGCGACTCGTATTACGCCGGTTTCGACACCAAACTCATTAGTGTCTTTTTATTTTATTATTAGAAATTACTAAATTTTTTAATTTATTTGACGCGAGAACAATTTATGTATACATCGTATCGGCGATCCAAAGAAGTTAATTTTTTCTCAGTCTGTTGCAACAATAGCGGGTTGAATGATATAGAAAAGCGTAATGGGACTTATAACTCGCAGTTGGTTTACACACCGCGGCAATTACAAGATATCTTCCCGTAGAATTATTATTTTTATTTATATTCATATTATATTAATATCTTCTGCAATATATCTAATTAAATATGCACGGAAATTTAAATTAAATCTCCTTTTCAAAGCTCAAATTTTCATTGAAATCCATTAAGCCGTTTCGGAGCCTATTCGAGACAAACATACGGACAGATGGTGAGAGAGACAGAAAGACAGACAGATAAAGGATCCTGATGAAAAATGAATATGGTATCTCATAATTATAGAAACTTATCTGTTCTCTCACAGACTTATTTTCATACTCGTTATTGGAGAGGGGGGGGGGAGATAGGTTTGAAATACTGGGATACTAGAATAGCGTATGAAAATCCTGCACTACTAAAAATGTCAGGTATAATAATGAAAGTAAAACGGAAGACAGATCTGACAAGATTTTAAATTGTAACGTAAAATGTCATAAAATTATTTCTAAATTTAAAAATGAAAGGTATTATTTTACCATTTTGTGAAGTACAAAATGTGGACATTCGTAATATTTAGGAGGATATGGAACAATTCTCCATACCATAGAAGTCTCTCTCTCTCTGTATTTATGCATTTTTAATTATTTTAATTATAAACGGTAAGATGACTTTGCTTACCATTTTTATACTTTAATATTACAACTCTACTGAAAGGAATCGAGCAATGTGAAACCACTGTCATGTTATTAATATAATTATTTCCTTATCATGTTCTTTGATAATAACAAAACAATGACCTATGACTCGTAATAATCGACTGAATATGTATATTTAATTTTTAACTGAGACTTCGTTAAATATATTCGCTTGCAAATTTTGGAGAGATTAGTAAACAAACCATTTCCTTCAATATAAACACAAACTGATAAATTTTTATTAACATTACGTGGGTGTAACAACGCAGAGCAACCGTGTATTGATTGCGTTCGCCCCTTGAGTTCTGTGATGAATAGCACAGTTTAGAATTTTATGGCAGGACAGAAACCAAACAGACAAACGCAATTTGGTAATTTACCGGGTCCAACCCTCTACATTCCTAAAAACGAGTCGATTACCGGAGGTTGCAGAATTATCCTAATTTACTTGAAATTTAGTATGGTGTTAACTTTTTATCGGAACGACATTTTATCAAATTTTTATGTTCTTGGCACGTACGGGTCACGTAATTATTCTCTCTTTTTTCTGGTCATGTATGTATCTACGGTTAAATAATCTTACATTTACCGCGCATCTTATCCATTTACGATTTAATAAAATTATTGCATAAAAATGATTTAAATATGAATTGATAAGGCATTAATATTAAAGCCATAATTTTATTAAAAATAAGGCACCAATAATTATTAGAAATACTAAAAATGCTCTTGGCCATGTCGTAAGTTTGTAATTTATGTTCGCGTTCTATCCGATTTCAGCTTATAGGAGCATATACATTCGTAGAAGCAAATATATGGTTCCTGATGATAACCAAAAAAGTTGAGGGAAATAAGCAACCTTTATCAAAGAGCAATAGTTATACATATATTATAGTCAATGAAGAGAGTGATTGTCCGTAAGAAAGTTATTGCAGATCATCATCTAACATCTGTGATTCATGAACCCAGCGGGTAATGTTCTCACCGTTAACGACGATAAGAAAATTAATATATTTATTAATTAATATTTGAAACTATTTCATTATGAAACGACTTATAAATATTGTTCTGCTATTAAAAATAGTGATAATGATTAACACGAAAAATTATTACAGCATCAAAAATCGTATCCTAAAAAACTGTAAATTCATTAGTATACCTACTTATTATTCGTTCTCATTTCCTGATTGTAATCCCACTACGAAAAGGAACAAAAGTATAAACAGAAAGCGATTCAAATAGAAAATTGACAATGTATTACGTAATGTGGATTATTGTTAATAGTAAGAAATAGAGTTTGCGCATTCTAAAGACCTGTACGAGCTGCGCAATGCACAGAACACAGTGAAGGGTTTGACACAGTGAAGGGTTTGAACTTATTTTCTCAGTATGCGTTCTCTTTAAAAAAAGTAGATGAAATTTAGTATACTTTAAGAAAAAACCTATATCCGCACAGCCAGTAATTTATTTTGATTTTATTTGAGCTATGAAGAACGGCCCGGAGTTATTGGCTAATTTGTAACAAATATGATTGTAGTAGTCTAAAATAGTGTCCAAATAACATTTTAATTTTACCAATGTGTTTCATTTTTATATTTAAAGACCATTTTATCAGATTTTACAATGATTAAAATTTTATGTCAATAATGTACAATCGTTCCGAACATCCTCACATCAATTGGGCTACGAATAATGTCTGTTACGTTCCTATGAATACGTCTGTCAGCAAAATAATTTATATAAATTAGTTTTATAGTATAGGGAAAACTTGTAGAAATTTAACACAGCCAACCCGTTGAGAGTACAAATACGAACGGAAACGGTAATGATTACTGATAAATGGATTTCTTTGAATTATAAAAAGTCTGTTAAAGTGGTCGTTAAATATATTACATTAGAATGGTATCATTTTTATTTTATTGAGGAAAATTTTCTTTTCATTAGCTGACCGG
Organism: Eucriotettix oculatus; assembly: GCA_034510155.1. Classification (NCBI taxonomy): domain Eukaryota; kingdom Metazoa; phylum Arthropoda; class Insecta; order Orthoptera; family Tetrigidae; genus Eucriotettix; species Eucriotettix oculatus. Next base: position 73,944,027 of record CM067378.1, on the reverse strand, counting down.
GGTGACTGCCAGACTGTCAATGGAATGGCACATTGTAAATTTTCTTTCAAACGCTGTCTAAGAGGACAGAGTATGCTGGTCCAGACAAATGTGTTTATATATATAAAATTCCGGTGTGCTCCTAAACGGTTTAACCGATTTTTGTGAAATATTTCTATTGTATTTATGAGGTCACATGAATGGCTCTTAGATATGTTTGGATCCGGTAGATGGTGCCGGAATCGAGATCCAGATATTTTGTTTTAATTATGCAAGAAAAAGTTTTGAATTTTTATTTGATTTCTCACATAAAATAACATGTAATCCCAATTTTCAGCCCAACCGTTTCAATATTCTCTGGCATTTAACTTACGCATCAGTACATGCACAAGTTCAGTGCGTCGTAGATTGACATTGTTTTGACATTTCGTAGTTTCGATATATTCCATGTAGTGTAATTGTGTCCATACTGGGCGATATTTATCGATTAATCCGACATTGAATAAATGAAGTGTATTTGAAACAATGTGTAAATGTGAAAGGTGATTAGTTTGAAATACGATTTATACAGACGTTCATTCAGCTGCATTTCTTATAACTTCCTAAATAAAACACTTTATTTTCAAATTTGTTGTGCGATTTCGATGATAGGGGGCATGACAAGGTATATTTTAAAATCCGTGACGATCTAACTGACGGTTTAATCATGTCTTGACAAAAATATTTGTAATAACACTATCGAAAATTGAAAATTATTTAAACTTTAAATCTGTCCCGCTCGTTATGAGAAACCAAACGCTGAGTTCAAACTCATGGTTTTCAATCAAATGGATAAAGTTTACATACCTGGTTACAGTATATGGATCAAAATAACAATTTTCCACGCCAAAATACACAAGTTTACGAATAAACAGTTTTTGCCAATTTATAAAGGAATAATGCTACTCAATCGTCTCCAGTCAAAATAATTCTCTCTGCATATATCTCATTAACCAATAGTTTCCTACATAATATTTTGCAAAATAAAATTGTCATCTCCACCTAACAGGACATATTCGGAGATGAATACCTCTCTCCTCTCTGCCGTCAAAAATGGTAATACTTTCTCCTCGTACTAGGCAATACTACATATGACTACTAGTCATACTACATGTTACTGTCGCCAGTTAATATTTTAATTATTTCAGTTAGTTTTACCCAAAATTCATTTATTTTTTAACTTACTATTGGGTGTCAGATTGTGTAATAAATATATTTTAGAAATATTCATCGTTGATATTAACGTTTAGGCATCAACAAAAATGTAATTCTCATGTTTCCACATATTATCACTCCGCTATCGAATCTCTCTCGGTGTCTTCTTATTGCACCATTCTCTGGAATCTCTTACTAACTTCAAATTATAGTCCCGGGCACAGCCATCTGTTTATTAGTTCTGCCTTTAAAATTGATCTTATACAACGTAATTTATGTGGATATAAAATGAGTTATTAATGCTGTCGTAAAGAAGTGAATATGAAAATAATTATTCCACCCAATATTTTTAACTAACTTAACTTTTCTTTAATTCGTAGTTACTACCTATAATGTAAGCAAGCTAATGGTGTCACTGTATAAAATGAACGGCCACTCGCTCTCTCTCTCTGTTTAACATAACCAACATTCCCCTTTTTAAAGTATGATATAAATATTAATAATTTCTCCATTTAATTAATATAATAAAAAATTCAATATATATAAGACTTGATTTTAAATATGTTGTGATTTAACCGTGTGTCACGTCGTGACACCGACTGGTGGTAATTTATCACACTTATCTAAGTCACTATGTGCCTTACAAGTTCTTCAGCTTGCTCTTAAAAAACTTGTTCTTGAATAACGTAGCTGAAGTAGTACGTTTCGCTCCGGGTAGTAAAAGGCGACGTCGTAAAAATTGACGACAAAGTTTGAATAAGAGTAGCCGGAAAAAGTTGGAGCGGGGACGTCGGCGGAATAAAGAAACACGGGCCGAATCTGAGGCGTCTTTATTATGGCGCAGTGGCCCATTAATAAGGTGCGTGGAGAGCGCCGGCGTGTGACGTCACGCGGCGCCGCGGAGCGCTCAGTAGCTGGCGGCCGTCGCAACGGTGCGGTTGCTGGCGCCTCGACACTCGAAGGCCCGACGTCGCGATGCTGCCAAGTCGCGGCTATTGTGAAGTGTTACAGCGAGTGCGAGTGAGTGATATTCGGATGCTCGCCTGCTGACTTCCACAACAGACATGGAGGACACCAAAGGCTTCCACAGGTTTGTAGCAGACGCGTCGTGGCAGCTTTGACGGATGACGCCGTCGATATTTCGCTAGACGTCCGACCTACAACCTGTTGATGCTACTACATTTCGTACCCGTTTTGTTACGCGCCGGACGCATTGAGCGATCAATTATTCATGAACGTTTCAAATGATAATTTAGTCCCAGAAAACAGTTTAGTCCCATTTAAACCAAAAAAGATGCTTAATAAACATATGTAGCGAGCCGGCAATTTTATTTGTAATTAATGGCATAACTTTTAATTCATATTATTACTGTCAGAAATTCACATACACCTCACGACTTTCATTAGAACTGATGGCGAACGGTCTAAAGTTACATTCCAATAAATACAGTATATTATAAAATACTGAAAATATAATTGCTTTCTACATAGAATAGAAAAAATACTTTTAATATATTCGTAAAAATATATTTATTTATTTCATTATTTGATTTACCAAAATTATTTAGCAGGAAAGGCTACAGTTCTGATTATTAGGCTGAGGTCAAAACAAAATGACATATTAGGAAAAATATTTTTGTGTGCCATGTTTTTATTTAGGCTTAACGTACCATCAACCCGAAGGTTATTAGTGACCTTGAAATACAGTTTTATCAAAGGAAGCTACAAATTTCTTAAAAACACGGTATTTACAAGAGTAGATTCGATTTTATTTTTTATTGTTTCCATTAGTCCTTGTTTGAGAAAATAGGAAACGTCGTACATTACAAATAAATAATTTTAAGAACAAAATAAAGTACATAATTAATTATAAAAAATCTCCAAATAAATAACTAAAATGAAAAATATGTAGTCTAAAATCATTAAAAACACTACACGCACTCTAGAGTGCACAAAAACATACTCAGAAACACAAACACAGACATAAGAAATGGAGTTTTCACTACTTGGAATTGCGCGACCAGGAATCTGTAAATTAGTTACTTCTTTTTACATTATTTAAATTCAAAAATTTTGAATTATAAATACATACATTTCTATACATTTTTTAACAAAAATAAATAATTGCATTTTATAACATTTGTCTTACAAAAACTTTTTCTTATATGTCGTTGAAAATTCCTATTGCTTTACAAACATATGGGTCACAGAGAACATAATCGTTTTTAATAGAAATACTTACACAGTCATTATTCCTATTTACGACTATATTGGGGAAATTGAAGACCTTTTATAACTAATCCTATAATTCAAAGGCATTAAACGTCGGTGCTTTCAACTTCGCATTTAGAGTAGAAGTAGGTATTGGACGAGGAATAGAGGAGATTTTTCTAATTTGGAGTGAGATGTAGGAATTAATAAAAGATAAATATACTCTTTGGAAAGACGTAATGATTACTTTATTTAAGTACCGTAGCACTGCTCAGGTGTGTAATAGTTCATTTATAACTGTTTTTTTAGATTACAAAGCAGGTAGTGAGTTTTGAGAGATATTCCAGCTGACGGTTCTACAATATTGGAAGGTCGCCGGGTTACCTGGAGTAATGAACTGATCCGGTTGGCCATTATAGAATCTTGATGGAAATGTTTAAAAAATTTAATCTTTCTTTAAAATTTCAAATTAGTTATCAATTTCACGATTCATTACCGCTATCACAGAAAAATTAAATGTCTCGTTCAACAGTTTAATCGCCAGTAATTTATGTTTCCTTATATAATTTGAATTTGAATTACATTAGTGTGACAAAAATGACAAAATTTTATGCAGAGTATTCTCATAATTTATTACGTGCTAGTTATATGAAATATTTCTCAGCCCAATTCTCAGTACTGCTGAGAGAGTTGCATAGTTATAATTCCTCAGCACACCAATTTCCGGAAATTTTCAACGATCCAATGCCGACTGGAACTAAATCCAGTGCTCATAATTATACGTGTATAATAGAGGGTGCGTTAGATAACGAGAATATGCACTGCACTCATGCTGTTTTGATATAAGCAGGTATTTATCTGACAGGACTCAAAAATACGCTTAATCTGACAGGTGGTCTTGATAATATTTGTAGTTCGTGGGACTGCATTGTACGTTAGAGAAGGGAACAGCAAATTGTATTTGATGAGTATTGTATTCCAGTGGACCATAGTGAAGGATAGCGTGTGTTTGGCTTCAACAATATTAGCTGTTCAGAAACCCGCATCGATCCACGTGTCCAGGTATTGTTCCACAAACTATTATGCCATGACAGACTGCAAAATTAATAAATAAATTACTATTTCACGTACATCCTTCTGTCGCGGCGTTTACCGAATTAAAAAAATTTATTCAGGCGACTATATCTAACAATATTAGGTGGTGAAACTGCTTCCTAAGTGTAATTTTTAATATCTGAAAACATTTCTACATTATCTCCTAATCAAACTCTTTTTGTTAGTGAAAGAAATACGATGCTAAATGTGACCAGTTATCTTAATTCCTAAAATTATTCCTTTAGTATCAACAGAATCTACTTATCAAAATAAAGCTACCTAATTTCCTTTACTATAGTCTTATGATAACTGTTATTTCTACTCTGAAACATAAATTTTGATCAAAAAGACGGTAACTCGGGATCACGGATTAGATCTCTCTAGAAGCTAAAGCTGAAGTAACTTTAAACATAAACAAATTTTTCACTTTATATTTAATTAACAAATATTTACTCCTCCAACGGTGTTATATTAAAGTATATTAAATTTCCTCAATAATTAAATCTCAGCCAGAGCAACAATAAAATTTTACTCATTGATGTGATCTTTCCTTGTAGAACGTAATCTTACACATGGATTTATTTTTTGGTTTAACTGGCTACATGAGGGTGATCCTGAAATAGGCAACCCCTTTAATAGCATTGGAAGGGTATTTAAAAGGGGGGATGCGGAAGGTAGAGCAAGGTAGCCAAGGGTTAACTATAACCCCCAGGCTATGGTTTAAGGATCCTACCCTGTGCTTCATCTAAAGAGATGCAGGGAAAATCATAGAAACCCTGCATCAGGTAGGTCGGGTATTGGGTACTATTCTCACGCCCTTCCGAATGACGGAAGACGAGTTTATTGTGGGGTCGCAGCATTCCCTTCTCCGTGTCTTCACCAGTTTCAGGAGGCAGTTGGCCGACTGATCCAATGGCATCAGCGGACAACTATTGCCATATGCCCAATATATTCGATTCACTATTTTCTTCTTATATTAATTTTATTTTACCTTGCCACTAAAGCATCATAGTCTCATCAATTAAATGTTGATATTATATGGTCTTCATTTATTTCAACTACTAGCTGGGTGACCGGTGTTGTCCGAGTTTTTACTTGGTGCATAAAACTGAAATAGTCAGGAATCTTGCATAAATTAGTGTTATTGTCATAATTTGGAGTGACTTCCACAACAATGAACTATACACCTGTATATATATATTTTCAGGACATAGATTTGCACACACTCCATTCAAACTCTCAATATGGGAAGAAATTAGAGCGCGGAATTTGGTTTACAATCTTCCATATATATCTCAGGGGCAGAGTTAATATACCTTTTAAATGTCAGCATCAGGTTCAGCGGCTCAAATTACGCCGGTTTTGACACCAAATTCGATAACTTTCTTGTTGTTTTCAAGTGAAATATATTCACCCCTACCCCTATGAATGATCTCTTCCCACGCTGAAATGGGTGGAGATTTAAACATATATATATATAGATTTGCAGGAAACATCGTAAAAGTAATTGACCCCAAAAATATTTATTCGGCGGAAATATTGGCCGATTTTGCATATTAAAAAATGTCCATCCCATTCACACCCACCCGTATAAGCGGTAGTAGTCTTACCCCGACAGAGTAGAGAAGAAAATGTGTGCAAAATTTAGTTTAAATTGCTCCACCTCTTCTCATTTGTATTCGGAAAATACATACCAACATACGTACGAAATTTGAGCTTTCTTAACCCATAAACAATGAATTTCACTTATAATAATAAGATATTTGAGACATTTATTTGGCCTATTTAGCGCGAAATAACTTGTAAATTTAATTAACTTTTTATTTAAGGATCAATACATTTTAAGTCTTAAAAATATACAAAAATGTTTTATCTCTGGAGTGTGGTACACACACTCAGGGACGTATATGACGCGTTGGCACACTTACAGTCAATTTTATTTTGTTTAAGATTAATTAATACAGGAGAAAGACCCCCTTCTCAGTTCCCTTCCTATGCTATTAAAGGGGAGTTGCTTGTTTCGGATCACACTCATACAGCCTGTTAAATAAAAAAACCGTGAAATATGGTACAGATGGTTTTAAAGATTTTAAATTATTGTAAGAAACGGTTATTTCACTAAATTTCAATAACTTTACTTGGCGTTTCTATAGTCCTTCGATTTAAGTAGGGTAGTTCTCCTATAAATGATGAATATTGTAATTTGTTTTATATATTGGAGAATGACTCCTTTTGTTTGGAATGAATTCGAAATAATTAGCCTTTATCCCGTAATTTTTCAACGGTACTGATTGAGAAAGATTTTTTATATTCTAATCATTGTATTATGTTTCCTCTTCAACCCAAAATCGTAATTTTGGATTTACTCCTCTGTCAGCCCTTGCGCAGCTGATGTCAGAGGAAAGAAATTTAGTAATGTATGGCACTTGTTTAGAAAATAATATTACTCATGAAAGGACGCTGAGTAACGTTACGTAAACTTGTTAAGTTCAATAGTTACACTTACAATTAAAATACGTAACAAAATAGACACACATTTCGCCACGGCTTTGGTCTGGTGAAGGTCATTTCGGCTTTAACTTGGAAGGACGATGGATTTGTAATTTAATAATTCTATTATAACTTCAATTATATACATATTATTTCATTGATTTATTAAATTAGGCTTTTTCATAAAGCCAAAAAGTCATGACGAGTAGTATATAGCTCCACTGTAAACGTACGAATTGTAGTTAACCAAACATAAAATAATTTTTTTCTATTTAAGTGTCATATATATATATATATATATATATATATACCACACTTAAATACCCCATACATATAAATTTTAAATTACTTAATCTTTCTCTCTTGAAGCATTTAAACTGCCTAGAAAGTTACACTATTTTCCAGAAATTTAAAAACCTAGCAAAAAAGTATTTTAAAGCATAAAATTAAATATTGTAAGACATGAATACTATTTTTATTATAATTGATTATGCAGGTTTAATTACATACGAATAATGAAATTTACCACTGTGAGGATTTTTAATACCTAACTATTATAGAATTTCAGTTTCATGAATATGATTATTATAAATAAAATATCGTTTATATTTTGGTGAATCTTCAGAGTTTAGACAATATCTTAGTCTATTTTATTTTTATCGGCTTTTAACGTAACACTATCTCGATATGTGAAACACACATAATCGTGGAAAAAGTCATACCTGTCTCAAAATCGACCCTCGAAACAGTTAGAATTACAGAAATGTCTTTCCATTCGAAGTCAAACAACTGTATTAATGTTTGCAACGGGGACATTTCGTCCCTTCACAGCTATTTAGTGGAATTACTCGGACGAAATGGCGAGTGTAACGTTACTTAGTCACAATGTTAATCCGGATGTCCTCTGTGAAATGTAAAACGCTAACGAAACAAAAAAGGGATATATTTGGCAACAGTCCATGTTGTAGTAAAAGTTTTCGCGGATACTGGTCCACCTTTGTGAGCCAATAAAAAATATTTTTTGCAGATATTAATAGAAGAAAATTAAATTAGTAGGAATAGTTACGAAAGGCTGTCGTCATAAATAGAAAGAATATTTCTGGAATATTGAGTCCTTATTTATTATATGAGCAATTATATTTATTCTGAAGCCTGTTTCGTTAAATCAGCAAGGGAGTAATGTTTAGAGTATATAGTCACAATGTAAATAGCTATTTATATTGCAACTATATATTCAGGGTATTTCACCTGTGTAATATATGTGTGTGTATTATCTTTTAAGGATGAATGATTATGATCGAAAGCTCTTGTTGAGTTTATGGAATTGAATTAATAATAAATAGAATTGTTTGTATTAGTATGAGTTATTAGTTGTTTTATATTTGAACACGATAATATGACTTATGTAATAATTTTGTTGAAGCCCCATTATACTATTATATGAGGATATTTTCGCAATGATATTTTATGTAGGGTTAAATAACAGGTATATGAAGTGGATGTTCTTGATGACCGCTGTCCAGACTTCGATAGTCTTAAATGCGTTACAGCGTAAGTGCGTAAGAACTTTTCAGTGGTCTTTAATCATACTTCCGTCCACTCATTTACTTGGTTCGCAATCTTTAATTCCATTTTTCATTGCTACGACGTTTCATAATTTTTTCAAGTCCTTTTTCTGTGAATTTTTTGGATTCCACGTTGTATAAATGATAGAACCAATTAATTTTAAAGATAAATTTTGCAGAATAAGTACGAATAATTCTGTAAATGTGTTTCTAATATCAGCGGGATATTTAACTGAGGTATCTGGCGTCGAATTTGGTAAAATTTCGCAGAATAAGTACGATTATTCTGTATATGTGTTTCTAATATCAGCTGGACATTTAACTGAGGTATCTGGCGTCGAATTTGGTAAACAGTCACTAATGTCCTTTCCAATTACGAGCACCATTCTCAATCGGTCTGTCAATTACGTCGCCAAGTGCTCTAGAATCGATTCTCTGACGAGGGTTAAGCTATTGGGCTGATAATGTTGGCAGGAACTATAAACATACGATTGCCCTTCTTTTTTCTTTCTCTGTTTTTCTTTCCTTCTGTTTCTACGGGAGGGAAGTCTGATCCACTTAACAGCAACTTCTTTTCAATAACATAGGATAGCATATTTGAAGTAGTATCCTATCGAAATTCATTTAAAGCTATAGAAAACGTTCATCGTGTAGGTCGGGCTATAGGGTATTCTTTTTTTGTGTGACAGGTTATTACTTAATGACAACTTCCTTTTAATAGAATAGAATAGGATGGATGAGGGAAGGAGATTTTTTATAATGACAGGCTGCATGTAGGTATCCGTTTTGGTGGATCTCCCCTAGGAAGTGATGGAAAAATAAGTTAAGGGTTGGCTAGGGCTGTATTTTAAGGCTCCTACCCGTTGGTGCACCCAAACGTAATATAGAGAAAACATTAAAGGAACCTGCATCATCTAGGTCGGGAATTTGGCACTTCTACCTTGCCCTTCCGGTGGCGGGGTACATAGTTTGTTGTGGGGACGCAACTAATTCTACTCCATGGCTTGACCACATTGGAAGGGGGGAGGCTTCTATTATTACATAGAAGTATCTATATCGTATATCTCGTGGGTCACTACGTTCCTCGTTGGTCTTAGAATTGCCCGCCTTAAAGTTATAGATTTACTTGTCCTTTCCTGATGACGTACACAATCTATTTGAAATTTTATAACAATGATTACGAACTGATTAATAGCATAATTTGAAATTATACAAACGTTTTGCGTTTACGGGGTGATAACAATTTTTTTCATTGCTCTGTATTTGGTGTACATCAGTTTAATTTTGCAGTAGGAAAATATATTGATTGCTAGTTAATCCAAATTGGTTATAATGTTATGTTAACAAATTCCGAACGGAGCGTCCAATTTAAACAAATAATTTATTAATTTGTGAAAAGCAACTTTCCTCATGAAATTGTTGATAACATTGTGGATGTGACTTTTTGTACCTCTCAGTCTTCAGTTTCTTTACTCAAACCCCTGCAACCTAAATCACATTCAACCCCCAATCCATTCATCTTTCAAACGGTCGCCATCTAATACTTCTTCCATGTTCTACTTCAATTCCTCTTTATATCATCAATCACTCTAGCCTCCACAAACCAGAAACATCTGTTTTTAATTTGTAAGCCTAGTCTGTTAGAAATTTTGATTACCATATCTATGTTATTTATATTCGCAACAGAGCGAAAATAATTATTAATTATGTAAATCGTTATAAATTTGAAAATAAGAGGATGAATGTATCAATTGAAGCATAGTTTCGCAAACTAGCTGAAAATACTGTCTAAGTATGTAAGCAGAATAATTCTTTATAAAACTATTTATGAAAACAAAATTGAGAGAGGGGGAGAGGGAATGAGGGACTGCGAAAGATTCAGAGTAAAGAAGAAGTGTGTGGTTGTGTAGAAAGCTGCAGAGATCTTCTGTTACCATTCTGATATAAACAGCCTGTTGAGTTCCGTAGGTTTTTTTCAAACAATTAATTCACTATAGCGCACTGCATTTATCAAGCCAATAGTGGTCAAATATTTTTCCCAGTTTTCAACTTCCGTCGTATTAATTATGTTAACGGATTCATCATTTTAGCCTTCTCATCAATGTGGTTGTTTCTGTGTGCAGATCTCCCCAGAGGTCAGCAGCACCCCACAGACGCACGTCTTCCAGGTCCTCGCCGAGCCGTCACGACGCCACGACCTACACTGACGTCATCAGGCGCTCACCGCCCGCTGCGCCCCCTGAACTCCTACGACGGCTAGCCATCAAAGAAGCCTCCACAGTAGGAAAGGTGGGTTACGATATATATATGTGTGAGTACTAACACTCTTGAAAGCCATCCTTCATGGTAACGCCTCCTTTAATCATTATTTTCATGAGCTTTTTCATTTCACTATAAATTGCTTTGAACTGGCAAATGGCCCCGCTAACAAATAAATTATTGTCTTTATGGTTATTTTATTTCAAATTAGTCCTTGTCCATTGTCTACATTCTTTGCTTGCTTGAAGAATATATTTTTTGTTTTCTTCTTATTTTTTTAAAGTTTCCTTTCGTCTGTCTTCTAGTCAATATATATATATATATATATAAGTAATTGTGCAGGAATATGAATATGTACAATTTATTTTGCGTTCAGAGCATGTAAGTGAGCCGCTGTGTGTAGTGTTTATAGGAGACGAGGATATCTTCTTTAACTAGGAAATCAATACTGACGTGAAACATCATCACATCCGTACACCATATGTAAAATGTATGTGATGGGCACGTGATGACATATAATTACGTCATATAGAAAATGTTGTTTTAATTAATTGGAAAATAATTTAAATGCTTTTATTTCCATATTTAATTTATATGCTAATCGTGTAAATTGCGAACGATTTTCTCATTTTAATGTATCCCTTTGATGTGCCGTGACTAATTATAGACTTTCAAATTTCTCAGCATTTTTTATTGCAGTCAGTTTATCCTTACTGCGTTGAGATCATTTAACTTCTCTGGTGATATAGAAGATACTGATTACATTTAGTAATTCCTTCTTTCAACTGCCCGAAGACTCGGTCATCCAATTACTGTTTATATGTTACCATTTTGCGCTTTGCCACTATAGTGTCCTTGTGTCTTGGTTCATTCAACTTTACTCTTTTCAACTACTCGGTAATCGAGCTACTGTTGATACGCAGTTTTCAGCAAATGTTTTCACGAAGTGCGTGAAGGTCTTCATTGAAGTCGTCTCATGTTGTACTTTTCTAAACTTTTCTTGCTTTAAATTAAGATCAATAAACTCTTCAAGTAACGTTTCATTCTGAGGCTTTTTGACTCCTATTCTTGTTGTTGCAGAAGTTACTCAATTCTAATTTTCTGTGAAGTGGCGCTTAAGTTTGATAACAGCATTTGGTTGATAGTAACCAACATTTGAATCAAATATGGTACACTAGATATTCAATGGTAGATAATTTTGGTGGCTAGAAAGAGGACTAACGATTTAATATAGATATGGTTCGTAAATAATGGAAAATAATGTTAACAAAATGTAATTCGCTAACTTATTTGCCTTCGAATATATGGTTTAAATAATTAGAATCATTGACGAACTTGTCCAAAATTTCTCTACTTTAACGTTTATGAATTGGGGTATACTATTCTACTGCAGGGAATTTCTGTAATCCTACTGGGAATCTCGAAAAAAGATACGCAATACCTCGGGATACCCAAGTGTGTATAATGAAAATACAAATTACGTCTAATCCAAACTTTAAAAATCGGAGTTGGAAATCGTTTAGGCACATTATATCATATCAGAAGGATGGAGTGAGAGCATGGAAATTCACGTTATGTACTATCGTGGCACATAATTGAAAGCAGCCATGGTTTGTAGGACTTTACCATCCAACAAACCTGTCAGCTGGAATTTGTTTTTTGATTGACTCCAATTTATGTATAATCTGTCTATTATAACAGACAATAAATACATTTTTTGTGATACATAAAAGAAAAAAGAAATTGATGAGCAATGCTAATAACAAATTATTGAATTTGTTAGAAACTATTATTTATAATTGAATTGTTGAAGTTCGAAGGCTTTCCAAGTGTAGTTGTTGAAGAAACAGTTCTCGGGATAGTACACTGGGAACACAGCAAATAAAACGCGACGTTTCGACGACCAAAAGCTGTTACAAGAATCGTCCAAATGTAGTTTTAGGTCGTCGAAACATTGCTATTTAATTGCTATATTACGTGTGAACACGTGAGAACTATTTCTTCAACTATAAATACTGTGTAGCATTTCTCAATTAATAATCGTTCAGAAAAAAATAAATCCTTTATATTTAAAGAAGTAGTAAGTCTTTAAATCAGCGATAGGCTCATGAAGGTCAATCATTAAAAAATTTACAAACTTTATTTTTCTTTTACTGTTTACAGACAGCCATCAATATATTCTAATAAATTTAAATGAAAATCATTACGATACCTTACATTTGTAACAAATTAGTTAACGTAAACATACTTTTCGTGTGTGTTTGAGTAGATTTAAGTGTATTTGTGTTTCTATCAGGACCAAAATATAATAACATAATTAAGTACAAAAATCTTTCAATACAGAACTAGAATGAACAAGATATTTTATAAAATGATTGGAAAGACTAAATAACACCAAAATACACTGAGAAGCACAAACACACGTGTACACAATAGAGATTTCATTTCTCGTAGTAGTTCCAGGCAATACATGTAAAAGTAAACAAAAGAGCAGAAAACGTATACAGAAAGTTTTAAAGTTATGTAATAGGGAATTTCATAATGCAACACTTTTGCAGGAACATTAATTAGGGGAACGATGAACAAACTCCTGTACATTGAATAATTTTACATGGATTAACGAAAATTTTGTAATTGTCACTGTTCGTAACCTGAGGTGAGCGATTCTTAGTCGCGAATTCATTAAATTCGCCATTCGTTTGAAACAAATTTATGTTCCGCTTTAAAAGCTTTAATATTTAATGAATGTATACGCTAGAAAAATAAGTATTTACAAACTTTTGAAGAAAGCTTGCAAATGGATCTAGAATTCGCACTATAAAGTATTCTAATGGCACGTTTTCGCAACTCAATTGCTTCTGGAGCTCCTGGAGCAGTTTCCCCAATTAGGGACGCCATAGCACATAACTGAAAGAAAATGCGCGAAGTACACCACTTTTACGTATTTTTGTGAACGTGTTGCATTATTTTCCTGAGGTAATAACAAGCTGAACTCGGTTTCCCAGCAAAGAGATCTATATGGTAATTAACACTTTAATTTGTCATTAATCCGAAGACTGATTAAAGTCGCATTGAGGGATAATTTATTGACCTTTTAAAACGTCCAGAGTGCTGTCCACTTTATTTACTAGAATATCGAAATTTTTATCTGTAATTACTATATTTGTGTCATTCACGTAAAGAATCGATTTTAGAGGACGTACTCATCATTTATGTATTGAATTAAAAGTAAAGGTCCAAGAATTGATCCTTGAGGAACTCCGTACTTAATAAACTCCCAATCGGATAAATGAAGTTGGCCATCTTTATTTTCGACTACTACTAGTTACTTATGGTTTTTAAAGTATTATCTTAGTAGAAGTGACGCATTTCCCCGTATAACATAATATTACAACGTATTAGAAATATTTGGTGATCTACTGTGTCGATCAATGAATTCTGGATATTTTGAATGAATTCGTACATTGTGCTATTTGTGGACTTTCCTTTAAGGAAACCATGTTGTGATGATGTTAAAATATTAAATTTATTCAAGAAATTGAGTAATCTGATGTATATTGTTTTTTCAACTATTTTAGAAAAAATTGGAAGGAGAGAAATGGGCTTATAATTTGATATTTCGGATGGCGATCCTTTCTTAAACAGGAGGATTAGGTTGAAAATTAGCATCGGGAAATAATCCTGCGGCAAGACATTTACTAAATATGATTTCAGTGGGAGAGCGATAGAAGCAGCAAATTCTTTTACCGTTTTACTTGTTATATATATATATATATATATATATATATGCTACTGCGGTAATTATTTCAGCTTTGAAATAGATTGTAGAAATCCTCGTCTTTAATGCCAATTATTATCTTTAACCAGAAAGTTTGGAACATTTGCAGTTGAATTTGCAGGCCGCTTCTCTACCAAATAAAATTTCGCTTTGTTCCACAACTTTATAGTTACGGGTTCCTTTGCCAGTCACATTTTTAATGATATTCCAGTACTGCACTTGCGGTAATTTCATTTCTACACATTTTTGCTGTATTTCAGTGTGTAAAAAATTATTTAAGACTCTTAAAATGTAGTGGCACAACGGAGAACCGTAGAGGAAAGTATTCTAATTGACGAAAAGAAATGAAAAGTAAAGGATCCAAAATTTCAGTGATGATGGAAATTATCTGGAATGATTATAGTCTTCAAAATCTAAATTTTTGGCATTCTCTCAATAAAAATAATGTTTGGTGTCGAATTTTCACATCCACTTGGTATGTTTTATAACTATTTTAGTTTTTCATTATTTTATTGCGTTTTATAATATTTTATATTTTTGTATAAATTGCACACTAGCATTTGTTTAAGTAGAAAAGGTTTTTTATGAGTAAAATGTTTATTAAACAGTTATAACGAAGAAAAATATTCTAGAATAGTCTCTTAATTCACTAATTACTTGTTACTACAAAACATTGTTCAACTCTTCGTAATAGTGAGAAAATCAGGTTATATTTATCATGATTTTATAATTGATAACTTTTAAAAATAATATGAAATAACAAGGAATAAAATAAATGAGTAATAAATCTAAATAAAACTAATTAATTACAGTAGGAAGGATCTGAAACATAGTTATTTTTGGGTAACAGGCTACAGTGAACTACGATTTAATAGAATGGGAAGGGTATTTAAAGGGGGAGATATGAAAGGCAGAGTATGGTAGCCAAGGGTTGACTAGGGACCCCATACTGTAGTTTAAGGATCCTATCCGGTCATTCACCAAAAGATATGCAGGGAAACCCCTAGAAAACCAGAATCAGGAAGAGTATTATATGACAGTATAAAAATATGAAATAACTGCAGTTATAAAATAAAATTGAAAGTGGTTAAACTTAATTTTGGGTATACGAATATAAATTTAAATTATATGTTATTCTCTTTTTATCAAACCTCGGATGAAATTCGAAAATATAGCTATATCAATCACAGCTTGCGTTTAGATTGGAAAGTAAATATTTAATTCGTAAACGTACGTTGTCAATCATATTTGAGACTCTATATTCGTGTATTCTGCGAATTGCTACGTGGCTTGTGTAAATCACAGCCATCTGCTCCTACATAATTAATTTCTCCACTATCCTTCCTTCCGTGTGCATCGTTTCTTTATTTAAACATCGCCCTGAACAAATATTTGTACTACTTCTCTGCATTCCAATAATATTCTCCGGATTTCTGTTTACTCACCTATATAATCATTTGCAGAAAATCACCACGCGTCCGGAGATTCCAGTATTTGCTTTAAACACTCGTGAAAAGGAAAAGAAAATGAGAAATTCATATTCAGGAGAATTGTGTCTTGCTATTGCCATTTTATTGAAACAAGTTTCCTATTGAAAAAAGATTATTTTCAAGCCATAAAGAATAAATTACAAAAATCATTCTAGTGTATTCTACTGCTTTTAAAAAGTAGTTTTGATTATAGAAGGGCTTTCACATTATTTGTAGCAGCTAAAGTAGGCCATATGTAATATATAAAACTTGAGATTTTTCTGAAATTGAAAATATTCAATTTGAAGAAAATAGGTCAAGGAAACCCAAGTTAGCAAATTGCCACGAAGAGATATTTTAATATTAGAACTCATAGCCTTTGAAGGAGAAATATATATGAATATGAAGAAAAGTATTATGAGTGAGATCATAACTTCTCATCTCAGGAAACTTAAGTGTGAAATTTCTAATTAGTCAGCCCTACAATTTTCGAGGGTGTGGAATAGCTCCATACACCCTGGAAAAGCACTTCTGTAGTTACTGGCCTCAGGCTATGTCCTTGCCTGAAGTTTGCCTCAGCTCCGGTCAGTTGCATAAACATTAACTTTTGCTCACCCTTCTGTGGGGGAAGCTGGACCAGCTCACATCCCTCCGCTTCACCAGGCTCAATAATATTTTGGAACAACACACGTCGTACATGCCTTCAGGTCAAACTTTAATTAGTCAACAGTTCTTAGTTTCACTGAGAATTTACTGTCACGCTTGGTAAAGGTAAAATTTATGTCTAAGTGTACACAATTTGAATTAAACACGTCCGTTGCTATTCTTAATCTTTATTAATACCTTACCTAAAGCCATAAATGTTTCCTCTAAAACTACACTCTTTGCTAAACGATACACTAACGCAGGTGCTTCACTGCTTTTCGGTTAATGGCTTGTCAGTCCATTGTTGTAAGACTCATTTCGTGCAGTTTCAGGCAAACAATGCTACATTGAACTCTGTAACACTGACAACAAACAATTGAGAAATAAGTGAAGTTGAACGCACAAACTTTTTAGGTATATCTATAGACAATATTTAAGTTGGAAAGATCACATTAATATTCTAATAAGAAAACTATGCTCGGCAGCCTGTGCTCTTTGAATTATCACAAGTTGTAGTGACACAAGCACAAGAAAGTTAGTTTATTCTGCATACTTTCACACTTAAATGACATACTCTAGACATACTTCTTGAACTAGTGATAAATAAAAGACTTCAAAAGGTGTGGCCTAGTGAACTATTTTAAGTTAAACAATTCATTGTTCATTTCAATTATACAGGATATATGGTTGGATATCTCCCTGTAAATGTTATAATTAATAGCTGTCAGCATTTAAGCTTATAGAATTGTATTCTGATTCTAAATAAATTATGATAAAAAAATGTTCCACCAAAAATTTCATGCAGGGGGCTCTTCAAGAAAATGGGAATACTTATTCTCAATTGCCAGTATATTCAATCATGGATGTTATTTTAGACTAGCTATATCCGCGACTTTGTTCGCGCGAAAGTAACACTTTTAATTTAGTCCTAAAATGAAAGTACGGTATCAGTTATCGCTTCTCGGCAAACCTATAACTCGCACTTGGTTTTTAACAGGTCTCGCACGTTTTCAACAATAGATGGAGTGAGAATGCTCGGCCTCCGTCTCTCTCTCTCTCTTTTTCAAGCTTTCAAAATTAATATTATAAAACAGAGTGGGGTGATTGGCATAGGAACGCCTAAAAAGACTTTTAACTCGAAGTTTGTTTTCACGCCACCTTCCGTGCGGCGATTCAATAAATTTATAAATCATCTGAACTCTGAAAGATATCGAAATGAAACATACACCAAAATTTAATCCCTGAAATTTTCATCGAATTCCGTTCAGCCGTTTCGGAAAATAAACAGATCAAGAGTACAGGCACCTGCATTCACTTTATGGAGATTCAAACGGACATATGCTAAGAAACCTTCCCGTAGAAGTAATATTTATATTAGTATTCTGTTAATATCATTATCGAAATTATGCACGAATATTAAAGTTAAAACTTTTTTTAAACCCTCAAATTTTCATTGAAATTTGTTGAGCCGTTTCAGAGTCTATTCGAAACAAACTTACGGACAGACAGACATATAGAAAAATAGACACTTAAATTTTATTTATTAATGACAAGAAACTCAGATGTGCAATTGCTTCGATGCCAGAAATGAAAATAATTTACAAAGGGAAGGGAAGTAACTATAATAGAAAAGGGTGTTGACTGTAATGCTAATAGCGTATTTAATAAACATCCAGCCTCCATTAAACAATTAAAAATAAATACAAACAAGCTCAAACTTGAACTACGTTATTACTTAGCCAATCCTTCTACACTGTTGAAGAGTTCATGGAGTTGAGTGTATCTTAAGATAGAACTTAACATAAGTTGTGGCACTATTATTAGCAATATTTGTCATTATTATATATTGCTACAAATTATATCTTGTTTTAGGCATATCTTATTGTACGTTAAACATAAATATATGAACGTAAATAGTAACATACACTAATAGTAATTAAGAAATTATAACAATTTATGTACAATCTCTGACTCTCTCGACGACCTCACCCTGCTGGAAAACAGAGAAAATTTAATCCAATCTCTGACTCGTTCCACGTCCCTAAAGTTCTACTTTACTAAGGGATCAATGGAATATGATTTAATACTAGTACTACTAACACTTTACGTAAATGTCTACTTAATATTTAGGAAGTAATTCTAAATAAATTTTTATTGATTAGCTAATACAATACTCGTAAATGAAAATCTAACAATTATAAATAATAGCTCTTCTTTTTATTGCAGTATTTTATTTAAATAAATATTTATATGACATTAAGTACAATAAAAATAACCAGAGTATCAATGGCCTTTAAGAGACCATTAACAATTTTTAACTAAATAATTAGGGGACGGGACAAGGAAACGTTTATGTACATATTTGTGTCCACTTAAGTAAGGGTGAATTAGATTAAAATGTTTGTCGTAGTGTTGTAAACGATCTGGCCATGAATTTTCAAAAAAACTTTTAATCGTATACAGCTTGAAACGTATACATATATACACCGAAATGTTGCTGTGCTGTTGTATATAGATGTTAATACAAAATAATTCTGCATAACCGGTGTCTGTGGTTTGGTGGTCAGCGTCACTGTCTCGCACCAAAGAGGTCCCCTGGTTCAATTTATGGCAAAGGCTTTGATGTTGTTTGTGTGTGTGTGTGCTGTTCGATTTCCCATACTGAGAAACCTCTACAGTAAATAAGGCTCCGAAATGGTGGAAAGTCGCTAATGATCAGAAGCTGTCAATGCGACTATATAGAAAAATTGAATTATAAAAAAATGTAAATGTTGTGTGAACAATTGTTGAGTATATATAGGATTCAATTAAAATGATTTTTTACATCCTGATAGTCGAAATCAATTTCATAGTCTATATAGTACAGTTTTGTTGGAAGCATTTTATATTATATTACATATATTAAGAATGCGAAATGTAATACAAAGCTTTGTCTCATCTTTGTGTCTCATCAGAGAAATATTAATAAGAAATTACAAATAAATTAATATGTAATACGAAATAATTCTTTCTTCATTTCTAAGGTTATCTGTAAACGTTATTAATTAAAATTATAAATTGAAAGGAGTTATGAGTTATCAATAAAATGTTCAAATAAATTATATATCCTAAAAAAGAATTTGCGTATGGATTCAGAGATGTGTAAAAAAGGAATGTACAAGTCCCAAAAGAATAATGTTGTTGTGCTAATCAGTGCTAAGAGTGGTCTGATGCAACCCTCCATGCTAACCTATTATGCGCAAGCTGTTTTATTTATATATGGCTGCCAGATCCCACATCCTTCCTAATCTACTTAGGGTTTCATTTTCTGTTCTTCCATCTAATGACAATTTCACAAAACCCTCATGTCTCAAAACGTGGCCTATGAATCTATCCCTTCTCTTGGTCAAAGTCCTGCTAATTGTTCGCTCTTCCGCTACTCTGTTTAGAACTTCCTTGTTAGTGATTCTATCCACCCATCTGATTTTCAGCATTCTATAGCACCACATCCTGACAGCCTCTATTCATTTCTTTTCTACAACTCCTATCGTCCACGTTTCGCACCAATTAGCAAAATTCCTTAACCTCCTTCAAAATATCCCCTCCCGAATCTAAAACCTTTTGTTATTTCAATGGTGCAACTTAATGTAATAAAATAATAATTAAGGTATAAATAGGTATATATTTAATTTCATATTTGTGTCTGTTAATAGTCAAATAATAAAATAAACTATAAAATGACGAATAAATTCAGTGACAAATTAAATTACATTAATTTAATCTGGGTTCCAGTTCTCAGGTAGAACAATGCAAGGAAATATAATAACTTTTTAAAATAATTTTAACAACATTTAAATTTTTTTCCTATCTTTACCTTTATGAAAGTAACACGAAGGGAAATTTTCAACTGAGCTTTGTTTGAGAGCATTTATTCTATTTTTGAATTTCCTTCTAGTATTATCTCTGAGGACTGAAACAAATGATACCGAAACGTAACAGTATGGTTTTAATTATTTACAGCTTTTATCAAAAATAATTTTTGATCTTTTAGAGACAAATTTATTTATCCAATTTAAGGATAACCGACGTTGCGGTGTATATTCACACCTTTTTCAAATTGTTCTTTATGTAGAAGACAGTTTCACTTAAAGAAAAACCTGAATAAGGTATGAATATACACACGAAACGTCGTTTATCCTTAAATTGGATAAATAAATTTGTCTCTAAAAAGGTCAAGAATTATTTTCAATAATTTACAACAGACGTTAAATTAGAACTTTTACAGGTCTTACTGCTCATTTTAATTTAGACATTCGTGCCACCTAGAAGCAAATTTCTCAACACTAAAATAATGGGAGGAAAAACTCCTTGAGACATGCTGACGTAGTGGAACATAGTCGGGTGTAGAATATATTGCAACAAGGGAAGATGGCTGATAGTTCAACTAGCTTCTGCAATGGAAGAACGGGATAATAAATGGGAAATGGAAGATCATTTAAAACATAATTTTTCTGACATTAAGCAGATAAATAAACATAGGGGCAAATAAGTCAGCAAACAAATTTAATTAATATAAAAACAACTGTGTGGATTTCTTC
Source organism: Eucriotettix oculatus (assembly GCA_034510155.1). Lineage (NCBI taxonomy): Eukaryota > Metazoa > Arthropoda > Insecta > Orthoptera > Tetrigidae > Eucriotettix > Eucriotettix oculatus. The sequence goes on along the minus strand of CM067378.1, from coordinate 73,922,765 downwards.
ACATAAATATACAAAAAAGGTCATTTGTTAGAAAGGAGGAGGGGCTTTAAGATGACTAAAAAAATTCATCAGAATATAGTTGAATATTATTTTTTTCATAACACGTATCTTTAAAAATAAACACGAATATGCTTAAGGAAATCAAATTAATGGCATTCTTGTTCTAGCGTTATCATAAATTGACTGATAAAATGGCAAGCTGTGAAATATGTATCTGTGATTCAACAAAATATATCAACAATAATGAACGTCTTACATATTCTATTTCAGACTCCAAGGGGTTTTTACGTATTTATTATATACAACTATAAGTCAGTCCGATGACGTCACAGTTCTGGGAGGCTTTCTACTCATCTTGCCTTGCTAAGGGGCTTTCCCTCTATTATTTCTTTTGCGGGATAAATCTAACGCTGGAGTCTGAAGACGCATCTCCAATTTAGAGCATTCATCGCTTGTCCACGAAACGAAAAGCGACGCTCCTTCCAATTTGCCGCGTCAATACTTTTTTCTCAACCTTAATATCATGTTCTGTCTTGTCAGCTTCTCTAGTAAGTTTATGGAGGCAAACCCATTTCTCAATTTAGTATTACCATGCTACGTAACTCACGAAAATTTGTTGTTCTATAGGTCAAGAGCGTTTTTGTTAAAATAATTACTCAATTTTCATGAATTAACATTAAAATTAAACATAATAGTTATCAATTTAATGCTAATATTTTACTTCAAACATGAGACCAAATATTTTTAACATTTTCGCAATATTATAGAAGAGCAAAAGTAATTTTAAATAAGCATACTGAAATTGTTGCACTTGTTACTCTAATTATACCGCTCGCTTTTATAGCAGAAATGAGTTTTAAGTTGGGATATATTTTACTGGTTAATTATAATCGTTTGTAGAATTTGGTTGGAAGTCTTGTTATTTCGTCTCTAATAAAGTTAATTTTAACCTCCGTATGTAGATCGAATGTTACGGTGGTAATTATTTTATTTAAGGCCCAACTTATGCATCTGTTTTGGGCTTTCTGAAGGATTTTAATATGATTTATAGCTGATGTACCAAAACTTTGGCGGCCATAAGTAAGTATTGGTCTGAGCATTCTTTTTATGATAGTAATCATATGACGTTTATGTAAGTCTTCAGCACTGAACACAGAGTATAGTAGTCGTACTGCTCTTATGGCTATTATATGTTTTTTTGAAATGTACTTTACTGTCATTGAGGTACTTTTATTGTTAGATTAGAAAGTCCTATAGATGATTTGGTACTTCTAGAGAAAAGCATGACTTAATATTTGTTTTTGTTAACTTTCATGTCGTTATCTTTAAAACATATTACTGTTTTATCTATTTGTAATTGTTAGCTTTTATTGACTGGACTGGATTCAATATGCTGGAATTGTAGGTTAGGAACGCCTTCGAGTTTAGGTAGGTTATTAATATAAATGTTGTGTTAGACGGGGTGTTTGAATAAAATTGAAAAGGTAATTAATAGATCATGGGAAATTTATTTACAAATGAACTTAACTAGGAAAAGATAAATGATGGAAATATTTACAAATTCTGGAGGTTCGTCGAGCAATCTGATCTGTTACTAATCTCAGGATAAAAACCATGTGCGATACCCTCCCTAGACGTCAATGATTGGAAACCTGACAGCGTACCTCCTTTGTAGTGTGGCGTCGCCTCTCGACAGCTTCTCCTTACGACGCCTTCTTCAGCGTCGACGGTTGATATCCTTCAGATACGTCCGGGACCAAGAGTCGGTTCCCATCCGTCCTTGTCAACTTTCAAGAGCAGAATGATCAATTCACATAGCCTCACCGCTGTTTGAAGAAGCATCGAAATCAATGTTTGATATTTTCTTTAGACCACGAAACCCCATCGGTTGAGGCAACCACGTGGTATTTAAATATTTCGTTGCCTTCGTGGGTCCCGATTCCCAAGGGACCATGTTTACGTAATTCCCACGTGCTCAAAAACCATCCCATGTTGGCGCCAATTTCAAGTTCCAATCCTTGCTAACTTTATATTAAGCAATAATAAATATCAAGTATCACGCTGCAGTTGCAAAGGGTAGGTGCAAGTATCAAATCTTGAGGTATCGCTTCGGAAAACAGTCCTGAGCTGGAGTGGCTACCTGATATTTTTTCTTTAATAGCCCGATAAGGTAAAATTTTTTTGATTACCTAAATTAAGTTTGGGTTAAGTTGTAATTGCTCATTTTGATAATTAATTTACTGTACAGTTACTCAAGCCACTCAAGGGAACGGGTTGATTAAAATTTGAACACAAGGGGGAAATATGTGACGTACCTATGTACTCCATAAATTGTAAAAATTTTGATTGAAAATTAAATTTAAATAAAAATAGTGTGTAATATTCTTGGAGTATATGTTTGTACAATGATGCCACATATATCCAAATATTGTTAAATATATATAATTGGCCAATTGGATAAACCGTTGATATTCCTGACTTTGAGTATATTTGAATACCACTCTTAAGAAAAAATTCATGTCACTATATTACAGCTTTAATTAAAAAATATTTTTCCGGAAAAAGGTAACTTAAAATTAAGAAACGAGAATTGATTGAAGAGATGCTATTTATCCCGTCTGTTATAAAGCACTGAATAGAATCATTAACATATTTTATAAATGCACATTAAATTTTATTGTGTTTATCTTCTAGCTCTCGTTAACTTCCCGATGTCTTCGGACAAGTTACTCACGATTTAAGTTTGTTTTTCTCTCTTTAAATGGGCGCTTAAAATATTTACCTGCAGTGGGAGCAAGAGTGTTTGAATCCGTGTAATCCGGGCCCTGCAGTATTATCTCTCTAATTCACAGGCTCAAAAGTGAGGAGTCGCAGTGTATGAACGGCGACACCCCAATTAAATTCTGTTTTTATTGTGGTGCCGACGCTACATTGGACTCAGAGAATTAGCTACGTCTAAGTAATCCTCGTTAATTTGCATTTAAATGCCCATTTCCCTGCGCTCAAGTAATCAGACTGCTGGAAGTAATCTTCCGCCTCGACGTTTTTTGTGCTGATCAAACTTGTGTCGGCTTCTTCCGGTTTATCGGGCCGTCACCTGCTTTGTATGCAGCCCCGCAATCCCCGCACTGAATGGCAGTTACAGATTAATGGATTGGCGCACAGCCACTATCGCTCCCCTTCACTGTAGCTACAGTTCCCGGAGAGGCTTATGTGACGCACGTACTTCCTGCCTGATGCCATCATCGGCCATATTACACCGCCAAGGAAAAGAGCCTTTCAAGCTGCACACGTCATCATTCTGTGTACACCGCAGCTCCCTCAGTACTTAAAAAACTTCCAAACGAAAACAAATGGAAAATATAAAGGTGGCGGGATGAAAGAGTGCTGCAGGACAGGCGAAAAAAAAAACGATTGGCTATTGGAAGAAAGTATTTCTACATTACACTTTCCTTTACTGTGTTTATTTAACGTATGCTGTAAAATTATAGGCCAAAAAATTTTTAAATCAAACCTCAATCATTCAATTCGAAGAGTAACTGATAATTTATTAACCACTTACTATGTTTTAATTAATTCGATTGAATTATTACTATTTACGGAATGAGATAAAATATTTTGATACTTTTCATCACTAGGTAGCAGACTAGCGTGTCCATGTACTTATCTATACCAATAAATCAAATTTAAGTGTCTGTCTCTCTGAATGTTTGTCTCGAATAGGCTCAGAAACGGCTCAGTGGATTTCAATGAAAATTTAAGGGTATAAAAACAAAATATTTAACTTAAATATTCGTGCATATTTTATTTCAATACATTGCAGCGGATATTAAAATAATAATAATATATATGATATAAATATTTATTATCATGCGTGCATTCGAGTATCCATAAAGTGTATGTGGGTTGCCTATATTCTTGATTTGTTTATGATCCGAACGGCTTAATGGATTTCAGTTGAAAATTTCAGGGATTAAAACAGGAATTTTCAACTTTGCTATTCACAAATATATGAAATTGTTATGATTAATAAATATTACCTAAGATTCTTTTAACAACCTTTGATTACTAAATTTATATTTGCAGGATATAATTGGACAAATGTAGAATTAGAGAACTGTCTTGATGAAATGTGCCATGTTAAAAGGCGAAGATAAGTAAAACCAAAATATTTAAACATGTATTAATTAAAAAATATTTCGTATTGTTTATCATAATATTTCTTTGTGTTCGAATACAATAGCATAGTGTGAAGTATTAAATATAAGCGAATTCCCTTTATTTCTCCTGCATGGTGACGTCACCGACTTTCATGAGCTATCACATTTGCATATTTGGTTTTTAATTATAATTCCTTCTACGCTTGTGATAGTAGGCGTCCCCTTCCCCCAAATCGTCCTCCTGTACCACGTTTTGTTCCAATCTGTTCACTAGATTAAATCTATATGAAGAATATACAAACAACTATACACAAAACAGAGATGTGGATATTGTAAATTGTATCTTAAAAGAGCAATGGTAGTTCCGAGCTTTGTCTATTTCTAACTCGTATATGAGCGTTGTATATTGTATAGAAAAATTGTGAATAAAGACTACAGCAGTTATTTAAATTCCTAACAACGTTAGATTTATTTTCAATCAACAAAAATCAGTTCGTATTGAATATCATACTAAGAAATGTAAGAATAGGAATGTAAGAAGTATTTTCAGAATATGATCTAATACTCTCTACAGGGAAGAGATACATTGCGAAATCATTATTACAAAATTAAAATTCCAGTATTTAATTTTTTTCAGTGCAGAAATAGTGCAGAATTAAATAATAATAATTTCAATCTCACACTGTTTTCCTTGTATACAACTTAGCATAATCTGAAAATATACTCAGTTAGATATTCGATCCGCAGTGAGCCATATCGCATACAGGTACACTGCTGGAAATAAGTTTAAAACTTTTACATTTACTTTAATAATTCTAAGGCTCCAGTTTTCAAGTTGTCAACAATTGCAGATAGTGGAAGAATAAACTAACCTACGTTTTAAGCTTTCATTGCGCGGTTAAATACAATGTCAACCTTACAAATTACTAGCAAATTCTACCAACTTTATTATAGTTGAATTGAAAACATTTGAATACTGGCAATATTTTATTTTACATTTTATTTAATAACTTAAGACAATTTACGTAGTGTATTCCTATGTTATCTATTTCACTTTTTTATTGACGATTCTTCTTAAATTTTCATGTGTGTGTATCCCTTCTAAGGTTCCCTTTTGTAATTATAATATTTTAAATTCTTCGCAATTGGCTTGTTTGAATTTTTCCATGTACTCTGACAGTGCTGTGTTTGCTTTAGAATGCATTTTCATATTGCTTTTATGGTGGTATATTCGTTTATTCGTGTTCATTCCTGTCATACCGATATATGACTTATCACAAGATTTATTGATCTACTTGAGGATCGTTCACGGCTGGAAAGAGGATCTCAGATTTATTTCAAAAATATTTTAAACATTGTCGGAGCGAAAGAAAAACTATTAATCAGAGTTTCAGAATTATTATTAATATATTTCATCTGTAAATAAATGTAGACTTATATCCAAATTATCCCTAACTCTGTCTCAATTTACTCGTTTCCTTTCGTTGAGAGAAACCTTTCCATTGATTCAATTCATTTCCTTGGGAACTTGGCAGGGCACAGGTGTAATTATTTTATTAGTGATACGCAGTCAGTGGACCGTGTCTGTATTTTCCCGTCCCGTACACACTTCCTCGCCTGCAAAGCTGACCGACAATGGCGGCCTATTGCCCTGTAAGAGGATTGCGATTCTCTGCTTAATGAAGCAAGCTTGGTGGGAATCCTTCTGGGCAATTGAGCAGCTCCGCCAATCGAGCGAGAACCGTCTAAATACCAAGCAGCACAAAACCGTGCACAATCTCCTCCAAGGCACTACACGCTCTCAAGTACAGAAAGGACTCCATTTCAAACACTGCCTGCCACATTGGTTTCTAACACATGGTTAAACATACGTGCTGTGAGTAAACTAAATTGAAAGGAAACTGCGAATCCATCTGGTGATTATACACTGATGTGTGTTCAGATTTCTTGATGTAAGCTCCGATTATTTATCAGTTAAAAAAAGATACATAACTTGTTGTGTTGGATTTGATCACATTAGTAAAAGTGATTTAAAAGAAATTTATTTTGTGATTTTTTTAGTTTGTAATTTGTTTGTAAAATACCAGTGTGTTTTAAGTTTTAATAACTGTATTATCTTTTTATTCCCCCATTAATTACTCTCTGACAGCAGATACGAGGTCATGTTTATTCAATACAGACTACAGTAGTGTCAGCAGTGTCGCTGTCTACCTAATCATTAATTACACATCGCACGATGTCACCTTCGGCTAATTCGCACCCTCGAAATCGTACATTATTCAATCAGTGCTTTGAACAGTTCTCTATTAGTAGTGAATTTCAATTAATTATTCGTCAATCTGGTGGACTGCATCTGTTGACGACTAGCTGAAGTTGATTGGACTGTTCCGTAGCCAACGGAAGCTTCAAAATAATCAAATGTGTATTGATTGTTACAATTGAGATGTTGTTTAGATCTGTGGCTGCAGGTGAAGGTGATGCTGCGGGTCGCAGGAGGCGACGGGGCACCGGCGTCTTTCCTGGGGGTTGACTGCCACAAGAAGCAAGTGGCGCTTTTCCAACCCAGTGGAGCAGTTGAGGACGGCGCAGCGGACCAAGACAGACGCGTCGTGGCGCCCAAGCTCTTCTCATTTGATGCTCTATTTACACAGGACCATTCACAGGCAAGTTATTCACTCAACTACCCTTATTTATAAGCCAAAAATTCTGTTATCAGACCTAAGATACGCAAGAAACACACCTTAGTTGCGCGCTGGTCTCCTTGGATCATGACAACAACAGTCTAAAGCTTAATCCACGTTTTAGTTTATGGTCATATTGGAATTATCAGTTCAATCGGACTGGTCCCGAAAAGTTTCTTGTGTCAAAGAACTGGTACATATGACGTTTCCTGGTAAGCTTAGTTGGATGAGCGAATCATTCAGCTCCTCCACTGCTTTGAATAGAAGCTTAAATGAGGAATATTGTTTGCACGGCGACAAGTAACTTCCTTACTCATTCATGAGGTTGCCAGGAGTCTTGAGTTACACGAGATACCATTGAATACTGCATAATGCCTTTGTTGATTCTTTCCCTGCCTCCCAACAACAGCTTCACCCTCTACACCCACTACAAGTGTGTCAAAAATGGTACCAATCTCAATTAATTATCAAAAGAGTCACTAAACGATTTTATAGTGAAGATTATAATTGAAGTACCCAATTTGAATTATGCACTCTTACTTGTAATAGTCGCTCTCTTTCTGAATTAACGATTTGCCATAAATTTGTTCAAGGAAAAAGTGAAAATTTAAATCTGTTATTTCATTAGTCAAGTACAACAGGTGACTAATAATTTTATTTCACTGCCAATTATTTGATCATTGAATTTGTATCTTTTAAATATATTAATTAATTAAACTTTCTTTTTTATTTGTAATATGTAGTGTTTTGCTTAATTTGTATAAGTGACGACATAGATTAAACGCAGACAAAGGAAACATTTAAGAAATATTAACTGTTTCAGAGTACAACGCCATCAACAAGGTGATTTTAATATGTATTTAATTTTTATGCGATTCTCATAACTGCTGGTCTATTTTTCTTCAACGTAAAATACGAAAATAATTTTCAGGTGTCCAAATAATTAGAATATTTTTTGTACGTTTTCTTTTCACAGATGAGTTGATTTTCATTCCCAAATATATTCTACTATCCTTCTTCAGCAGCTATTCAAAGTCCAATGGAATATACCACCAATTTCATTCGACTCCGCCTGATTTCTCCATTTAGTATCGCTTGGATCCTTTGGGGAGTTTGTAACATTTCATCAACTATATTGGAAAATACCTATTCAATGAATAAAATTTTGAGAAATTGTGTCATAAGAGTATCTGTCAGGCTGATTTTCTTTCCATATGTTTCTCCTCGCTAAGATCAGAGTGCTGACGTTGTCCTATTTATAATTTAGTCCATGGTAGTGGGTCTTGATATAAGCAGGAAAGTTTCGAAGTTATAAAGTTATCATTAATCTAAAAATAAAATATTTCTCACTTTGTACCCGTGTTTCCGGATCACTCAGAAAAGCTTGAGGTATTGGTGGAGAGGAATATTTAATATTTTTATTTACGTATTCCTGGAACGTATATTATAAGATTATATTGCAATGATATTACATATCTATTACAGTCGACCTGAGTATTGAGTAAGTAATAATTTTCATGTCTGTAGGGTGAAGTTTGTTCGAGTTCTCTCGCCGACGTCATCCATGCCGTCATCAGCGGCTCTGACGGTTGTGTCTTTAGTTTTGGCCACCCAGGATTAGGTAAGTCCTCACGAGTGTCATGGAATGCTGGTGACGTGCCCTGCAGGTGTGCACTGTAAGTTCTCCTGTTCCAGGTAAAACGAACACAATGCTTGGGAGCGCTGCTTCGGTCCACACCCTAGGGGTTATCCCTTGTGCCATAGCCTGGCTTTACCGCGCCATTGCGGAAACCAAAGTCAAGACAGGAGCACGGTTCATGGTGCGCGTGTCTGCGGCTGAGGTCGCTCTCCACCAAAGGGATCTTCTAACTGGACACGCTGACGGTAAGCTAAAATAAGCTTCGAAGTGGCTGGGATGAAACTTTAAGATCGAAACTACAAAGGCTGAACGCAAATAAAGGAAGACCGATGTTGTAACAGTTTTTATTCACCTATTACTGCATGTCGCCTTTAAAGTAGGACCCAACTGAGTCAACAGTCTTTACATACGATTCTTACATTACTCATTATTTTTTTCTGTATATAGCTTTTCTGTCAGGGAATGGCTTTTACCTCTTCCGTGGTTGAAAAATGGGTCCCTTATAACGTTGAATTTGGACAACAGGCAGGATTCACACGACGCTAAGCTAAGGGAATGGGAGATATGCTCAAGTACTGTCATGATTTTAGTGGATAAAACATTACTTGAACGATAAAGAAGTGTCCCTTTTTATTGGAAGCGTCCAGTACTACAATTTGGTCTTTATAAATAAATGAATAGTTTTTTAAACTTAATATGCTACAATTGTGCTTCAAACTAGGGCTTCACTCTTTAGCGTCATTGGTAAATTAGTATTTGTATATTGTCATTATCATATACACTAGGTCACATACTAAATTTTAGTTTGGTACAATCACTCGACAAACTGAAATGGCTTGTTCCGCTTGTGTCTTCCCACTAATTATGTCTTCTGGCTAACTAATGAAACACGTGATCTAGATTCTTCACCTCGAGGTCCTGATGAATATAACGTTTGTGACAGTACCAAGACGCATCTACAGTCTTCTTTAGTACTTTGTTTTGGAATCACTGTATTATTTGTATGTCGCTTTTACTGGAACAACTCTATAGTTTAATGCCATATGACCAGACGGAAATTAGTACTGTCTTGTAGGTTATGAGTTTACTATATAGGGTGTTAAAAAGTGTCGAGTATTTGGTAGTAACCATTAAAACAAGAAAATGAAAGTCCAATTAACATGGGTCCGGAAACGCATACTTTCTGAGATCTGTACACTTATTCACAGAAGAGGTTTAATTTCTCGTCCATTCAGAACATTTGCAATTTTAGTCTTTGCTACCATGGCACATCTTCCAACAATGTTGGCAATATGTTAACAATAGATTAACGATAAAAAGGTCCATTTAATCTTTCCGATAGGATGTGTGGCCATAGAAATTTATCACCAAAATCGCCTCTTTTGATGGAGAAATGATGTTGAAGCTTTCTTTCTGCAGCTGAATAGGAATTTTCATCAGTCCACACATAAGTATGAAAGTCCTCAAACGCCATCTAGTTGCTAAGTGGATCTGCTGCACACATCTGCAAGAGCCACTGACAGAACTGCAATTTATTATGGTCTTCTGTCCTGCCTGGACGCACTGAAGATGGTATGGATAAAGCAATGGTTCATGTAGTACCACAGACAAGAGACAACAGGTTGACTCATGACTTCTGCTGCTGCCAATCGCCGCACACTGGATCCAGGTCCTTCGTCCAGTAAAATATACTATCTGAGGAGTGTAGAATTGCCGAGGCCTTTCACTGTTCGCCTAGTGAGGTAAGTCATATTTTCAACCAAACGTCTTCAGCCGCTGTGGACAAGTGTACACATCTCAGAAAGTATGCGTTTCCGGTCACATGCTTATTGGACTTATAAAATTATTTTGATGGTTACTACCATATTTAAAAGTATTTGGCACTTTTTTAACGCACTGTATATCGATAATTTGGAGTAACGTTCTATTACCCCAACACATTTTGTATGTTTTAAATTGAGTCATTTTATTTTTTATGTGCAGAAAAACCTGATATCTTGATCATATCCAATTACGTAGCTGTATTGGTATTTTTTGTAACTGGAAAGTGTAAGTTCTACTGTATTTATGTCATTTTTACCACAAATGTAAATTGATAATATTTCCTACTTCGGAGTTTGTTGTCACTAAATTAAACTGAATTTGTTTGATAAAAATACAAGAAATATTAAGCTTTTTGATAATTATTTATTATTTCAGATTTACACAAATAGCTGTATTTATATTTGCGTCTCTTCCGGCAATGACAACGATGAGTAATTTCTACGAGTAGTTCCTTATATTCTCTTACTATAGCCTTCGGATGCGACAAAAATGATTACTTTTTACTCAAGATAGATTATAGGGTTTTCCCTTCTTCAGTATTCTACACTTGCATTTGATAAACGAATGTATTTATTTGGAGGGTTGAAGTAATTATTTTCTCAGATAAACATCGTCATCCATTAATAATTAACTTTAGGTAGAAATATTTAATATTCCTCTGTCGTATTTTTGTACTCCATTATTAATGTAATTTCTACTTTTTCTTGTTACATTGCTTCATTATGAATGAGACCCATTAACAATATTTTATTAAGGGGAGTGAGAGACTTGTATCTCTCTCTCTGTATTGTCCGGTATTGATGGATGTTTGGTATTAGTATTCATGCACATGCCAAGTTTTTCTTATTTAATTCGTTACTAATATATGAATAGCAAATTTATAACACTGTTCTCTTAACAATTGCGACGATTATGAAACTCGACAAAGAGTATTTCAAAATTATGCCAATTTAATCGCGCCTCAGTTACAATTCAGTCGCTGTTCACACGTAAAATGAAATGAGGAAAAAACCTTTTGTTGCGTTGATTGAATAGTTGCTGTACCATATCATCGATGATGGCTTGAAGCTGAAGTTTCTTGAATGAGCAGCGGAAAAATTTTCACATCTCTCTCTCTCTCACACGCACACACAATTTAAAGCATCTATAGCGAGTGAAAGAACGCTCTCACCTACACAAAGAAGAGCACAATGGCATCCGAGTTGGTGTTATTAAAACAAAAGAATGGAATACCCAGATTACTTAGCAGAACAATATCAACGAGAAATATTCGCCTCTGGAAGGAGAACAAATTGGAATTTCCGCTTTGCCCGGAGAATTGTTCTGCGGCGGATTGTAACGCAAACAATAAAGTGTATTTCAATCCGAGGAAGAATTTTTGATTGTCATTTAAATTAATGCGCTTACCATAGGGACAGGTTTCTGTGAAGATAAACAAGTCCCAAACCACTTTGTTAATTTTAATGGCCAGTGGAAGTTACAGGCTAATGATATTTGACGTAAACAATAATTACTCGTGCTCTTTTACAATAGGCTAGTTTTTCCTCTTAAAACACAACCTGTCTATTAAATTACTGCTCTAGTCCACAACTTAATTGGACGTCGTAGTTAGTTGCAATAGAAAATTAATATTGTAGCTGTTAACCATAATAAGTAATAATGACAGTAGTTATTTGTTGACAGAATTGCACAAAAAACAATATTTGATTTCAGTTAATATTTATTGGATAGTTTTTTCTTTTGTTACTTGTAATTTTTATTTTAATATAGCGTAACTGTGTAATTTCTTCATGAATATTACTGATGGCTTATTTTGGCTGACTAAATTTAAGTTTATTTATCTGCACAAAAACTTATACACTTTTAGCGTGTTTGTAAACTATATTTTCACCGCCGGTTACTTCACTGTGATATATTTAGGTTATATTTAAATTATGTGTTGGTTTCAAGAACTGAACTCCAGTTTGAATGTTTGGTATCAGCTATTTTAATTATTGCTCTGCTTTCATTTTCAATTAAGATTCAACAACAGCTTTTTTCTATTCAAAAGTTTTTTAGTATTGCAACGTACGTAAATACATACTTTTACAGCAAACTTAACTAGTTATTTATTGATCGCCAATATTTATCATACATATGAAGTCCTGTTTTCCTAAGGCGTAAATTGTATCAATTCCTCGTTTGGTTAAAATTTTATTTTTATGCCCTTATATATATATCAAGTGTCATAGGCTTGACGAAGTTTCTTTCTTAGACACGCTTGAAACTCAGGTTTTGCTACTAATTGTCTCCAGCCAAAACTTGCTCATACTGACTTCACTAATTGATATTAAAGGTGTAAATTCAGTCAGCTCAGGATACTGGCAGGATTAGGTTTGCAGACTCACGCGTCAGAACATGAGTTCAGGTCAACCGATTACAATGTTCACGTGTAGAATTAAAAAAATGTATTAACGAGGATATCACTATACACATATATCTATACCCAATAACGTAGTGCTTATGATTATATATATTTATAAATATGTAAGCCATGAATTACTAAAATTATTAGTACATTTAATTACCAATGTATCAGTTATACAATATTCGGTTTCTGTCTTCGTTTCTGGTAGATGTTATTGTTTGGACCCCGTTCTTGTCGATTCAGACTTTATTGTAATATAGTTAGAATAATATGTTAATAAGCTACCTTCAGAAAAATCCTAAAACTCACTTCTGCATTTTTCGTGAATATACAGTAACATTATTATTGAAGCTTATTTAAATTAACCCTTTTATCTATCTTGAATATCACTATCAAACGCATAACATTTTATTTGCTTTTAAAATTCAGCAACTACGCAAAGATAAAAATAATTTACGAGTAAATTGCACATGCAAAATAAGTAACTTTACTGTCCCTCTGCGAAAGTGATTTTTGGCCAAATACAAATTAACTGAGGACTAACTATTTGATAGTTTTTAAAAAATGATCTGACTCACAATTTAAACGTTAATTTTTTTTTCTATTTTAGTTCATGATTTTGTTTTAAATTGGAGATTTCACTTTGTTTTCCATATTTTTGATTTTCACGAGGCGTGGTCTCTGTTTTAATTTTAAAACGATCTAAAATTCTGGCTTTATTGGTAGATTTATATATTTTATTTTCACTTAACGTCGGATAGGAAACTCTTTTTTCCAATTGACTATTTTCATGTTCTAAATACAACATCCTTCTACCCGAATTATTCCATTATTCACACGCAAATGATCAATCAGGCTCTGTGCTTTTTTACACACTTCTTCTTTCCGAATGACCCATTATCGATCACGTGTTTTATCTCCATTCTATAAAACATTCCTGTTTTGTACATACTTGACTTTTATGGAGTTACAGTGTGATGTGAGTACTTTAGCCACACTCGCACTAAAGCTCCAACCGTTTGTCAAATGTATTTATTTGCTTGTCTCTGTCTCAGGGGAGCTGCAACAAGGTTTGCTGAGCGAGGTGCGGGCGCCCACAGCAGAGCAAGCAGCTTGCTGCCTTGACGTCGCAGCCGGGGGACGGACAAAGGGAGCCTTTCTACTCTACCGCATGCACGTCCTGCAGCAGAGACTCACTTCACATGGACAAGGTGGAAACAAACATTATAGGAAATTATTAAATTTTAAGTGTAACACAGCTGACTCCGCTGCACGATCAAACACTCTAAACATACGGATATAATTTTTGACATAGTGCCAATAACTATTATGATATTTTGTAAACTAACACGTGCTTTATTCTTCACAAGCTCGTCCACTTCCGGCGTTGATTACTGATCGATAAAGCGTCTAGACCCATTTACGCGGCATTTAAACTTTCTACTCAGCTTATTACATTTGCTGCGAAATGTGCTTCCATATACGGATATATAAAAAAATTCCCTTCTCTTAAAAAATTATCACAGACCGCTTATCGCGGAGACAATAGGCGACAGCAAACTTTTTACTTCTCTTGTTTCAGCTACACGATATTTTGTCGGGTAAACATGTTTTACTGCTGCTAACGTACACAGATAGATTGCACTGTCTGCCGCGAATTTATTCCCATTTTAAGGTAACCGATTCAATAACTCCATGACGTTCTACAGACAGGCCGCTGAATCTACTATTAACCATTATGTACGTTTATTAATTAAATATGTACATTTGACGTCTAATTCGCTTTCAAGCTAATTTATAAATGAAAAATGCATATTTTTCAATATCCCGATGGAAACTTATAAAAATTATAGTCAAGGAAAAACCTGTTTTGAATTTCTATAAACTTCTTCCCTGATATTACGAGAAAACCAATCTTAAATTTTCGTCAATAATTAAGAGTTCTTGTTTAAAACTGATTATTTTATGTTAATTTTGAATCCATTACGCATTTACGCAATAAAAACAAATTGTTGCCCTTTTAATTTCAATTGTGTAACGTATATTTTACGTATTATTTTCTAAAAAAATTGTCTCTTTGTTTATCCACTCCAAAAGATTAATTTTTAATGTTCACGAAATGTCTATACTGAAAACTTATAAATAGGAGAAAGTAATTTAAATTTTCAAGATAAAATTTCGGTTTCTTTAATTAACAGCCCTACTATCTAGGAATTGAATACGACTAATATTTTTAGCAAAGGGTTTGCCCATGTTATTTGTTCAAAGAATTTTTTCTACTCACTTCGGCTATGGATTAACATGTTATCACTCAAAACATTATTCTTGCAATTGATTTTTAAATTTTGATAATAATGTTTCCAGAAAGAAAGGAAGTTTTCCTTTTCTTATTGATAATATTAGTTTTAGAGAATAAAGTTGATTAAATCTGCCATTTTCGCAGTATTAACGTTCTATTAATTACCACTCCACGATAACTTTAATGTTTGATTACTCATGTATATGCGCTCGCGCTCGCGTGTGTGTGGTGTACGTAATCAAAATTACAAGTTTATTTGATTTTAGCTCCCTTGGAGATTCGTAGTAGATTGCACCTGATAGACGTGGGGAACCCCGAGAGAGACAAGAACGACCCCAGCCTGTCTGTTTCCGGCCTCGGAAACGTCCTCATTGCTATATTCAACGGCCGGAAATACCTGCCACACAGGTAGGATATCATTATGAAAAGTGGCGTGAGTAACTGAACAGTAGTTATGACTTTGTTTATAAATCAAATTTATTTAGTATGCTATGCGAACATTATTTTTTTTGTATTTATTCTTGGTAGCCTAGTTATAGCATTACAGTGTTTTTCTTTTTCCTACGTTTAATTCTGTTAAACAATCATTCTACAATCCTCTACCTTTCCACCTCTAAATAGTAGAAGTTAGACAATGGGAAATTCGATCAGTATTTACATAATTGAAAATTGTTTGAACATAAAAATAATATTAATTGATTACACGTTCGATCGATTTCTTGTCTTTAGTTTGGTGTGTGGTGTTGTGTTTCAGGGAGCACGCAGCCACCCAGCTGATGAAGGACTGTATGGGCTCCCTCACGTGCCACGCGGCCATGGTAGCCCACGTGTCTTCCAGTTCCCAACACTACACCGACACCCTTACTACTCTTCAGCTAGCCTCCAGAATACACCGCATCAGGCATTTCAAATCCAGGGTACTTAAGTTCCACAAGTCGTACTTTCGTTACGAAAACAAAAATAGGGTTGTATCTTTTATTATATATATATATATATATTTATAAATTTTAATTAACTTACTTTATCAAACATCACCGTGTACAGTTTTCACATGTAAAAGCCATCATTGAAGCATTTAAAGGATATTGCTAATAGAATGATTCAATTAACCGTCAGTTTTAATCTGAATCATTTCAGCCTAACCATAGGATTGGTGACCCATTTGCTCTGACAAGTGCAATCACCAAACGTTTTATGATATCTGTGAGTCAGAAGGCATCCCAGGCATCAGTCGACTTCACGTCAGGACGTGTACAAAAACTCGCCGGGAACCACGGATAACGTCCCCTGATCTATGAGAACAATTTTCTACTGTCTTTTCACGAGTTTTTGAACTGAATGTATGTATGTCAAACACAAGTTTAAAAGGTTTTAACGGCGAATAAAGCCGCATCTGTTTTTTTATTTATGTAATTTCTCGTGATTACGGAACATTCTGCTAATACAAAATGGTTGATATGGGTGGTTAGTCAGCAAACACCTATAATCGGGATTCCTGTAACAACAAACAAACCCCACGTGTAGCTGCTTTTAGCAAGCTCAGAAACCGAATAAAACGTATTTTCTGCTCTTGCAGTACGCTTGAGATTCCCAATCTGCGTTAGGTGATGTGACTGCCTGAAATTAATTTAATTTCACAGTTTCCCTGCTCAATAGAAATACTCTATTGATCTGAAATTAAGACGGGGTTAGCGAACAGAAATACCACAGTAATTTATATTGCGTGTTGTCGGGAGCTTTGTATGACGATTCTGAGTTTGGAAACTTTAACAGATTATCCTGATGAAGAATAAAATATATCAATTTTCTAATTACGAAGAGTTGCTTTATAGATTAATCTTGATGCGTCGTCGTTGGTCTGCAACTTGGTTTATATGAAACTACTGAGACGGTAGGAATGACGCAACCAATCTGATGGCCCCAATCGAAAGATAAATCTAATTTGGAACCGAGTGTAGGTATCACATATTGCATTCACATCAGATATGATCGCTGCAGAGTAGTGATTAGATTTGCTTTAAAAACATTAGATCAGCATCCGCTTCGTGCTTGGAGGCGATAACACTACGGAAATTCTTCACTACGGTTCAAACCTATGAAGCTTTTAGTATACAATAGATTATTTATTTAGATTCTACATTGCAACTCTCATTTTGTTTCTCTATTGCCTACTTTACTGCACTATAATATTTTAGAATTAACTTGATTTCTTTTACAGTAGCCTCAAATAAATTCTCTCTGTGTATCTTTTTGTGCCAATTCCAAGATTAGTGCACAAGTTTATTCTGCAGTCTAAGAGGTTAGGTGACATAACAAATTGCTGTAATAAATTTTTTATTATTTTTTTTAGTTTATGGGCAGTGGTGGAGGATCGAGTAGCGCCTGTCGCCAGGAGCCGGACTCTGGCGACCACTCTACGGGCAGCAGCGACGTGGACGTGTCCAGCAGCGAACTCTCCGCTGACACGGTCATCTACCTGGGTCCTTCCGGACACGGCACCGACGGCGAGCACCCGCCAACATACCCCATCTGCGCCGCTCCGGCACCGGTACCAACCACCCTTGCACCAGCGTCAGCCTCAATGCCCGAGGCAACTGGAAGTCCCTCGCACCGCAGACTCTCCTCCGTGGCCAGCAAGCCCAAGTCCAAGGGTTCACCCTCGAGGTCGAAGCGCTCCGCCCCAGTGTCTCAGCTCACGCAGACCAGCGGGTCACCCGTCAAGCTGCTCAGCGACGAGCAGTGGATTGACGGCCCTAGGATCTCCAAGTCCAAGCTGGTCGAGGCCAGGAATCTTCACAAGAATCGCCACAAAAAACTGGAGACCTGGATCGACGGTCCCCTCAAAAGTGTCAAGTGCGCGTGCAGCGGAGAAGACTCCAGGACCAAGAAGGTCGCCACTCGGAAAAATGACGACCCGGTAGTATCCCACAAGCAGGAAAAACATCACGGGAAACATTCAAAGCAGATCCAGCAAAAGTGTACGGACGTCTCCGACAAACAGCGGTCCAGTGCCAGCGAGACGAAAGAAATCGACGATAAGGTGCCAGATAAAACAGCTTTGATCACAAGTGTTAAGGCGAAATTGGAAGACAGTCACAGCAAATGTCACAAGAAAGAACGAACTTCTGAAAACGTGACTCACGACTCTCAAAAGACGGACGAGAACGAATGTTGCCAGATACTTAGGAACATTTACATGAAAGACAGTTATTCACTTGTGAGGTCGACTCCACCCTTGTCTCCCGCGAAGCTGCGACCGGAACAGAAAATCACCCCCGTGATCCCGAAGCCGCAAATCACGCAAATAGTGCAGCCTAGGAAGCAAGAAATCATCAAAGGTATCTCAACAACATACGTATAAAATTAATCTCAGTTTCATTTGCAAGGAAATACTTTTCCTCATTATTAGTTAATGAAGAAAACAGTGATATTATATCGATTACTCAAATGTAACGTTATTTAAGGCACAGCGGAAAGAAAACATGTCGGTATTGTGTTATATCTACTTTTGCGTAATTTTTCTCAACAACATTTACGTTATAATTTATTTCATCCATTAAAAGTTCTTAATATATTTTTAAGGAGCTCGCCTTTATACTTGATAGAAGATTGAAAGTGGACAATAGTAATAATGTCGTAGAAGAAAAGTTTTTATATATCTCAACAGAAATTCACACTCTTTTTTATGCTTACACAGAATCTCGCAGACTAATTACTAATTAAGCGAGCTTGCATGTTACGGCCCAGTTAACACGCACGCACGGGTAAAAGTATTCTGACAAACCATGCAATCTCTACCCGTTTCTTTATTTCTTTTCAGATTTAAATGGATTATAAGTTTGCTATCTTACCTAAGCACTCCGTTTGCCACTGCTTGTAGATGTCACGAGCTTTTGTTTTGTAGACTCGGAACCGGAGCTAGAGCCGGAAAAGCCGGCCGGGACGACAAAAACTGCTGAGAAAGAAGAATCGGAAACGGAGTCGATCATCAGCGAAACAGAAGAAATGCCCGACGAGAAGGACTTCTGTGAGATGGTAGCGATGCAGGACTCGTGCTTGCAGGTACGAGCTGTGCTTCTGTGAAACAGGAAGAAAAAATATTTTCAAATTATTTACTTCTTTACTGTGACTATCATTTACTTACAGGTTACCGAAGAAGATATTGATTTTTATTTCAAGACTGAAAATCCAGTTCCTACATCTGCCCAAGGAGTTGCTTCACGCTTCCCCCTGGAAAGTAATAAATTGTCTACGAAATTAAGCGGTAAATATATTTAAATATGTTAATAACATGGCACTTCCTATCCATCTAAGGGAAAAATATAATCTCTTGCATACTTTCTTATTTTTGTCATGTTATTATTACCCTACTCTTAATTTAATGTTAGCACCTTTCGGAAATACAAGTATGACAACGCTTTCCTTATTTTTTTGCTACGATGTAAATTTGTATGTTAACAATAAAATATGGTCTACAGATTGCGTAGTTTTGTATTATATTCCAGGAAAAATCAATTATCGTTAAGAACTATTACATATCAATAAACCGTACTGATATACTCAGGGAGTGGTTGGAAAGCATAGAATCAGATAAATATTGTTGATAGTTCCTAATATGTTTGGTCAGAATTCATTTGAAACCACTGATAAATTAACAGAACATGGAAAATTGCTGTTAGCAACGTTATTTCTGAAGTTCTTTGAGTATCTGGAAAAGCCAAACAAATAGAAAACACAATATTACTTCATAATATTTTTATAGAACTAATTAAATAGTTGATATTTTAAGACTTATCATTAATCGTGCAACCGAGTCAAAATTTTAAATAATCAAACAGGCAATATTAAAATATAGTCAGTTATCAGTGATTTGATTTCTTGAGATAGATTAAAATATATGAAATGTTGGCTCCTATTTACAGCTTCATTTGATTTATAAATTAACATTGGTAGTAACATAGGTAAATCTTCAAAGTAATTCAATATTATAAAGTCTGAAAATTTAAGGCAGTTTAACTTTCAGATAATACAATTTATCCAACATAAGCCATTTATCCAACAAGTGATGAATGAATTGCATTGTTTTCAGTTTTCAAATCTAAACTTTTTCTCTGGGGCCAAATATTCATTCAGGTATATTTTATTGTTATGCTATTCAACCTCTTTTTCCTGGAAGGTAAATAATTAAATCCGGAAAGTATGAAATTTGTGAAACTGAAACCACTTTATGATGGTAACGAAGGAAATGGACCCGATTTCATAACTTTATTCTGTGAAATCTAATGAAAATATTATAATGTGAGACAGGTGCTAAGAAAGGCAAACTCTCAGGTTTTTTCAGTAATATCACAAGTGTTCTATGTGAACACCTCACGTAAAACGACTCACATAAAGCCGATAGTTCATCTCCTGCCAAACCTTCTATCGTGTTCACTTTGGAAAAATCACGTTGCTGTTCCACAACTTTATTGGGATTAACAGTTCCCCAAATCCTTACTTTCCTGGGAAAGTGAAAAGTCGCTTCATTACTGAAAATTGACCTTTCGGAGAATCCATCCTCTTCCATTAATGAGAGAAAATCAGCGCAGAAGGACGTCCGAACATCATAAGCAGCGTATTTTAAGGCTGGTACCAGTTGTAAGCTGTAGGGTTTCATTTTTAAACGTTTCCGCAGAATCCACCATACGGTTTTCTGTGGAAGTTCACGTTCCCTCACTTCCTGGGGTAAGTTGACTTCTCCAATCACCGCCATTTTCTGCACATTCGCAGCAGTAGAAAACCACGCGGGAGGGAACCTAAACTTTGAGAATTTGCCTCTATTTTTTTTAGCAGATCTCACATTACGAGACGTTAATTAGATTTCAGAGAATAAATTTATGAAATCGGGTCCTTCATTTTGACTTAAACTGTATAGTGTTTCGACCACGACCCTGTTGCAGAGTCACCACCGAGGGACCCCGTGGTGAGGAGTGGCAGGCCCTACAGCGTACACGAACTGTCCGACGACTACCTGCGAGCGTTGTCAACTTCGCAGCAGTCCCTGGAACAGCTCTCCAGACTGAGGGAGTCGTATTCCAGGACGCTGTCCAAGGTCGGCCTACTTTCCACGTCTCTCTGCGATGTCGTCAACGCCGACGACGACTCGGATGCCAACAGCGTTTACAGCGAACCCGCGGGCTACGTCAGCCAGTACGACGAAGAGCTTAATATCTGTGATAACTGCAAGTGCGGATTCAGCCCTTGGTTCCATTCCCCGTATCCTGAAAGAACTTACTCCTTCCAATGTGGATTTTTCTCAACCCACACGAGCATCTCGTCTTTGCGGCACCCAGACGGAGCTTCGAATCCGGATCTCAAAGATTCAGAGAAACTACTGCCCGAGTGGAAAGCTCATGGAAAACTCCTCCAGTCGAAGAGCTTGAGCTTTGAGGACGATGACGACCCGCCTCCGGAAGTGCCGCCCCCGCTGAACACGACGTCTCGTCTCACTGAGTGTCTCTGGGGGCAGAGACCTCCGGCTCTGGGAGAGGCGTCCACAACCAGAGTGGCTCGAGTTACTCCCAGGCCCAAACCCAGTTCCAACATGGACTCAAGTGAGTACCATAACGTGAGAGATCAAAAACGTATGGCTTTATGATATTTTGTAATATTATTTCGTTCCATATGAAGGATGTTTCCTCAAATTACGTGTTTCTTTTAATCTATAACTGCAAATGTATCAATACTAGCGATGGACAGATTGATTCATTTTGTTTAGTCCTTCAGAGTCGATTCACTCTTGCTACGAGACGATTAATTTAATTTAATTCTTGGCTCTCCGAATCAAACTGATTCTATTTCAAAGTTGAAC
The DNA here is from genome assembly GCA_034510155.1 of Eucriotettix oculatus. Classification (NCBI taxonomy): domain Eukaryota; kingdom Metazoa; phylum Arthropoda; class Insecta; order Orthoptera; family Tetrigidae; genus Eucriotettix; species Eucriotettix oculatus. Next base: position 73,900,905 of record CM067378.1, on the reverse strand, counting down.
ATTAATAACTTAAGGGGAAGGAGGGTGGGGGGAGGTTGGGAGCGAACCCACAAAAAATTAAGGAACAAAATGTGTAATAATTATGACAACGAGTGTTACTGTTTATAAGTTCATGGAGAGTGCCGCTTATAACGTTTTAGACTCAGAACCAAAATCCAATCTTCCTTCAACTCAACGACTGAACTTGAAACTCACTTTCCAAAAGTTCTTCAACGGCTCAACTCACCCACAAATCTACGACTCAAGCAACTCGCTGGTGACTACGACTCGAGCTATGAATCATAACTTTATGTACGGAGAACTGTTCTTTTATAAGAATTGACTCTTTGAATCGATTTTCGGTTTTTCTGCCAAACTCTAATCCATACATAATATAAGGTAATCCCTCAACAAGGGCAGCATATATAAGAGCATCTTCAATATTTTATAATCGAACTTATGATGAAACAAAAATCTTGGCGGTAAATTATTATTGTAGCCATATTTATTTCTGTTTTATCAACTGTGTTTGAATAAAGAAGAGATGGGATAAAGTTAATGGTAGTCATTATCATTTTGCTAACACTCTTCAATAATACTAATTATTTTAGTCTTTAATTTCGTTGACTGGTGTTCTTATATTGCGTACACCTACTACAACCCCTTCGGTGTCGCTCGATCGAGCGACCTCATAAGAAGGAGAAGGGTGGATAGGAAAGTTTGATAAGGAAGTTGAGGTAGTCGGGGGTAAGACTCTTTCATCTCAATACAGCATACATAAAAGTTGAATTGCACAAGAAGTTTATAGAAGTGTAGATTTATTCTGATGAAGAATATTATCGGAATAACTTGTGCACGCTCCGTGTTCATCCCTCCTACTGACGCCCCAGGGCTGACCAATGATGCGGCTGAGTTTTAGGGAGTTAAGAGCGAAAAGTGTTGGCTAAGTAGAGTTCCCTTACTCGTTCCCCCTCTGGACAAAGCCATTGCAGGCTCATCGTCCCCGTTAGGTTGTCAGCAAATACGTCATCACGCCTCACTTTTAGTGCGATTGATTACGCTAACTGTACGGCGCAAGACCTCCGAATATCTCAATAAAGTCACCTGAACGTGACATTAGCTATAAAGATGCTCTTTTAGTTTTACTTAATTTAGCTATGCCGAAATCAATAGCACATAATGACGTGTACTCCACTCATTTAACATAAAATATTATAAATTGAATTAAAAAATATATTGATAACCATCAAAAAATTACTTTAGATTAGATAATAAGATAAATTAAACAACCATTATAACGAACTTAAAAAAATTATTATCATTTACTATCTGCGACGACTTCGTACATTCTCATCACCATGTCCACCTTATGTTTCTGCAGTAAAGTACAATAATAAGTCACTGATGTGAGTTCTTTAACTTATTGTACATTATACTCATTACGCATGACACAATTATTTAGAGTAACAAATCAGGTAAACTAAGAAGATGTAGAAAACTGAAGAGATAAAATAAGAATACAGTATTATATAAAATATAGAAATAAAATATATTCAAAAGAAAATCAATAATATTTATTGTGCTCTGGTTCAGACTGAATGAGAAGCCATATGTTGACCACGTAGCACTCCAAATTTGGAATATGTCAATGAAGATTACAGTCGGAGAAATGAGTATAAACAAAGAAAAACATATATCAGTTTCATTACACGCACAATCCGGACAGCAATTTTTCTTTTCTCAACTGCTGCGTCTCTGCACAACACAAACATCCAAGTCTTGTTTCTTCCATCACAAGGAATCTCACGTTCACGTGGCACTGTCGACAAACTGCTTCTCAAATAAATTATACCACTTTTTTATTTTAGGGTAACAGGCTTCATGATGGTGACCCTGAAACCGGTAACTCCTATTTAATAGCATAGGAAGAAAATTGAGAAAGGGGGAAGGGGGGATGTGAAAGGTAGAGCAAGGTAGCCACGGGGTGGACCGGTATGGTGGAGAATGTTCTAAAATTTGTTTTGGGACAATATTTCAAACGGCCACGAGTAAATTCCCAAATGTATATTTGTTTCTCCTTTCGTCAAAAATTTACGTAATTATATTTAGATGGCTCATTTTTACGCGAGTGTTCTTCAACTTCGCTATTTTTCAGGACGACAGACGGGAATGTGCAAAGCACGTCAACTTTGATGTACGTAGAAACGGAACGTTGACAATTGTCGCGCGTCCCCTCGCATGACAGACGGCACCACGTACGTGACAAACAATAGCTATTGTCAGACTTCGCTCGTCCATTTAGCATCGAGCCTCAAAATTTCGTAACAACGAGATAATCATTAGTGTATGATGTGATTGATATCCATAGTATACTGACGTAGATACCTAACAACATACGTTGTTACAAATTTTCCTGATATGTTCTTGAAGGAGACATAACATATGAAATTTTTTACGACAGTTAACAGAAAATTTTCTCATGTTTCAAAATTTAGTTCACTCTAGCTGGAATATTAATGTTTGAAAAAAATACTGTTCAGGAAGAAAGTTTAAGGAACACTAGATTTGGATTTCGCAATAATTTCTGCACTAATGACAAGCTTCTGAAACGTATAACATAGTTCTTGTCCGTATACCATTAATTAACTCTCTTTCAGTGACTGAGTTGAACTAAGAAAGTGGATGACCCTCTACATCTCATCTGCTATTTTTCGACTCTCCACCCTGAAGACAACCTGTTCAACTCTTCGGGATATTTCAATTATTTTTATGTCTATAGGTCACTTTATTATGTTTCTTACCAATTCCATGCACTTTAACTCCTAAATTGGCTGACAAAGTGGTAGAAATTATCTTTCCCAAGTAGAATGACATCCCGTCACAGCCTGTTGCAGTAACACTGGAAAAGCAAGTATATTACAAAGAATGGTGCCATATTGTCGACAAACACAAAATAGTAGTGAAGCTAATAACAATATTTGAAATTCTTTTGTCATATTTAGAAGTGTATGAGTTGACACAAAAGTTTAAATATATTGAAATTTACCACTGGCCAATTAAAATATTTGCCAACAAAAATTCTATAACATTTTACCGATTGCGTTACCTTAAGGCATTCTAATCTAACATCCAAAGGATTCCAAATTCTGATTATATCTCACAAATTAGGCTGTACTTTATCAAATCTCCTCAATATCCGGCTCGTAGGATGGAACCTACCTTGGGCGCCAGAGGTCACTGTTATGTTGCGATCGGCCAAAATCGCACTGTGACGTCACACGGACCTACGTAATCTTTCTCTTTCCTCAGGGGATATTAGATTGGAACCTATCCAATCAAGTGTCTCACGTGTTGGGTATCGAGCGAATTCTTGAGGTTTACTGACCCGTTTCGGTCTTCAATAGACAGACTGCATCGAATATTCTCAAATCCCCTGGCACCTATACGTTAAATAACAGCCAAAATTTAACAAATCATTCTGATAATACACTCATTCATGAAAAGTTCTATTTCTAATTGCATGTCGATGCATAAAACACTCGGTGTATGATTGTAAATGCCCAATTCAGTTTTTCCTTTTCATTGTTTCCGGTGTTTCCTGGATACGACCAGCGATCATTTTCTTCTCCCCACTAAATACTAGTCCTGCTCCAATCTCTTTGTCTCCGCAGATAAACTTCTCCTGTAGGCACAGCCTGATATTTAATTTGGGACATACGTCATTGTAATATTATAGTGTGATTAAAATTAGAAAGTACTGAGCTGTTGTTTCCGCGAGGGATGAAACTCTTGTAAACGAAGGGCAATATTGGACAATCGCAGATAATTTCTAATTTCAGTGAGCTGTATGCGACCACATATAATTGCTTCCCAACGTGGCAAAAATCCCCAAGTGCCTTACAACCACATTATAGGCCCGAAATGTGAGTAAAGACAACGAAAAACATTGACGAACAAGGAATATGCCGTAGAGTTACAAACATCTGCCTTTTATTCTTATGCGCGTTGGAAAAATACCATTTTACTATATGGGAATATCGTCGAAAAATGGTGTATGTATATTTTTTTCCATATCTCCTCATTTGCGTACAAAATAAAAGTTTTCTGTTGTTCGCAGCAGTTGTTTCCGGGTTGTATTTTTCATTATTTGTGAATTCCTCTGTTATCCTACCCCACGAGCTTGGAGAATCCTGATATGCTTTTTTTTAGTGTCGGTGCTGCAGTATTGCCGCGAGGATGTGGCGCGACTGGAGCGCCGATGGACGGAAGTTCGTGCGGGCCAAGTGCGGGAGCTGCAAACCCAGCAGGCGGGCCTCAGGCAGGAACTCTCCGCCGCTAAAACCCGTTTGTTGCTGCCCCCATCTCGCTGGGGCTACGAGCGTACGTGAGTTTCTTCTTGGAATAGTCTATCTTTTCATTCAGTTATTTCTGACCAACGTTTCTCAAGTTATATATGTATTCATTTTCTTTTGACCTGTTTACCTCTCTTGTCCGGTTCTCCTGAAACCAACCCATATTTATATACCTCGTTTTTATATTATGCTCAACATACTAGTATAACTACAAATACGTTCCTTTGTAACCGTAAGTAGAGTATATATTCGTCGAAACAAAACCTAATTTTCTCATTATTGCTTCAAGTTAATCTCTTCTTTCACTAGTCAGAATGGAGATCGGATTTATTCGGCTCTATATCTAGTCACGTCCTGGGCCTGCCAGCCACTTCTCTATTTCCCTTCTCTACATCCAACAGTTCTACTAACGAAATCTCTATATTTTGATCCGTCTTTCCTGCCTCATTAGTACTTTCCATCGCCGAGTTACGAAGGTAGGTCAACAATTACCAACGAAATCTAATACATGGTGCTGGTAGTTGGGAAATAAGTTTAATTCTAAGCAGAGTCATAAAAAATATTGATACGTTTGGTCGGGGTGGAGAGTAAAAACAATCATGAGGTCGATACGGTGGATGTTTTAGCGCTATTCTATTTAGATTCGTAATATTTGATGACGTAACGTGTTCGCCTGTCGGATTAAAAATGAAAACATCCTGTGTAGCTTCTAGGGTTATTCAATCTTTGCACCGATGTAAGGGCTATTTCTAAGGACTGTAAAGAGGGAGGAATGAGGAGGAAAATTATGTAGTGTAAGCCTGAGCTGATCAAGGAAGAATCGGGTGGCTGTAGCCTTTATCAGTTAAGCATAGATGTGTAGCTTAGAACGTGTATAATTATCAGTAAATCCGCAACTTGTAGCAAAGGAAGGGAATTCTGTTAGAGGTGAAATATAACAGGGAAGAAAACGTGTAGCCTGCTGAAAGACTACGCTATTCTCTCCCAGCACCTGGTCTGGGAGAGGATTCGTCAGGAACCTACAAATAGTTCAGATAACCTGATGGTCCTTTTGCCAGTGTTTTTGGATTGTAGCATGTAGGCCAGCTTGTTAAACCGTTATTCGGACACACTATATTACGTTTCCTTAAGAAATGTGATCCATCATCAAACCACTGACCTGAAGTTGAGCTTCCGTGGCGATGAAAAGAAAACGAAAATTCGTTACAATCAAACAGAGATCGTCCACTTTAATTCAGAAACCAAGAAAATTGGGATTCACGAGGAATAATCCAGTTTTTGCAAATAGGACCAATAAAATTGAGTCCGTCATACTTCGATAGTGGACCATTTGAATCCATAATAGGAAGAGGTCTTCATTTGAGTAAGGAGAAAACTGTCTTCCACACCCATAAAATTTCAATGAGAAAAATTTCCAGTAAAAATTTAAACTATTGTCATATTTACCGTATTAACCAGATTTTGTCACAGCAACATTTTCCTAACACGAAAATATGTGTGAGCAAAAGGTAATGCAGACCCTCTGAATGATTTTATGAAGTATTTCTTGTTTCATGCCTCGAGGCGAAAATTCATCACGGTGACCGGACGTCCTTTTAATAGCAAAGTCAAACATTATCAGAAAATATCACTGCAGTTAAATCCAGACTGAAAACTAACTGTAGGCTAAAAGGCATTTTACAGTTATTAATTAACTACTAATTTACCGATTTTGAAATTTATATTACATAATAGTGAAAGAATATGTGTGAGAAATTGTTGAATAATATTATATGTTGTTCTGAAAATAGTTTCCCTAGATTAACATGTCTAAATATTTGAAATATTATATTGTTATGCCAACTTATGCTACACGTGGAAATCCAGCATTTCTTGCTATGTTTAACAATTTTTATACTATCTTTGAGTTAAATTTCAAAGTTAAAATTTATATCGTAGTTTTATACTATAAAGACCTATTATGTGAACACGTTTCAGATTTTTTTCTATATGCCCAACAGAGATATAGCGTCTCAAACATTGAAGAAATTGGAAAAATCCCATTTTTAAAGGGTTTTAATTTTTAAAAGGGACTTCAGTTACCATTGATAATTTATGTAGAGTAAATACAGTATTATGTGTAAAAGCATGTAAACTAATGAGGTTCGCAAACTGTTCCTTCTTGGGAAAATAACCCATGAAAATGGATTTTTCTTAATTAGAATCGACAACTTCGTGGTGCACAGAGAACATGAAAAAATAATATTAGGCTAGTAAGTATGGGTTTAACTTGTAGGCCTGAATGTACTGGACATTATATAGTTTATTCGAAAAGGATACGTCAACACGGTCGTGGATAATTGAAGAAATTAGTAGATGCTTGCAAACGCGAGAAACGGCGTGCGTCCTACAACCAAAGCGGCGGCCATATTTGAACCGGACACAATATAAATGAAACAAAATTAATTCTGAACTGCCAAAACAATGCAAAAATATTAATTTAATTCTAAGATGGTGCGGCAAGAAATTTCCTTTTTCCTGGACCACTTGGCTTGGCTGGACCTATCGATAAAGTTGGGGAAACTTGATGCGACGTATATTGAATAGAAATTAGGTATAAAAATAGGTCTAAGTGTCGGCACTCGTAACTAAACCGTGATATCCAGTCAGCTTGGCTGGTATATTTCTTAGAGTAGGTGAAGTTTTTCTTATCACAATTACACTTTTGAACTTTTTCACGTCCTTTACTTAGGACGTGAATCTCGCACGAGAAACCCTCCACGGTCGCTACGGTTCAGTGCCGTTTCCCTATTGAGTTAATGACCGTTTTTCTTGGGGTGTTGTTGCAGTGCACGTGGAGGAGAGCATGGACCCGCGGGCGCCGGGCTTTGTGGAGGCTCTGCAGCGGGAGACGGAGATCCTGGGGAAGCGCGTGGCCGCGTGCAAGTCACGCATCATGATGGCCACGTGTTTTGACAGTCCACCGCCGGCACCGGACTGACACACAGCCAAACCTGACGTTATGAACGCTCTCAAAATATCCCTTTACGTGCATCTGATGCTGACCATGTGAACGTTGACAAGTACTTACGTTATTGACATAGATTTCAAATTTAAAGCATTTGTAAATGGAACATTCCTGTTAAGAGCGGAGTAATATTGTAAAATCAACTACATTGTTATACTTTTATATAATTTATACTGAACTGTAATGTACTTGTAAATATATATTAACATTTAGAATCTTCTACTCTGTAATCATCTTGGTGAAACTTTCCTTTTTAACAAGTTCTACAAGATAAAAGTATTAGGTGAGTATATCAACCTGGCGATGAGGATATTCCACTAAAATTTATATTCTTGTAGATAATAATATGAAATGGAATGCTTCAATTGAAGCTTGAATCCCATACTCTTTTGATCAATTTACACTATGTCCGTTCTTCACCGTGTTCCTAGAATTTGACTGTGAAGGCTACAGGAATGGAGGGATGTCGAATCGATCCTTGGACATCGACTTGGATTAGCTCATTGGTAGAGTGCCCGCCCGGAAAGCAGGAGGTCCGGTTTCGAGTCCCTGGCCCGCATGACATTTTTCCATTCTTGTCTATCTTATAAATTAGCTGTAATGATTCTTTGGAAATAATAACTTTTAGTGAGGAAAAATAAAATTTAAATATATTAACTGTAGTATGTGAAGCCTACTTCATGCAAGCTGAGTACTTTAGACGCAAAGTACGTCCGATTATTTAAAATACCACAATCAAAAAGGACGTATGTTTGAATGTGTTTTTGTCTATTGTGCGTGTGCGCATATAATTAAATTTTTGGCCTGGAAAAATTACAAAGAAACTTGATTTATATTCTTAAATACCCAGAGAGGAACACTGTGGAGGTGTGAAGCCTCTAGCAAAAAGATTCAAAAAATTTTAATTAAAACCTGCGACTTTGTTCGCTCGGAAATGGCCCTTTTTTATTTTGCCCTAAAAACGAAAGTATGGTATCAATTAATTATGATCGCTTCACGGAAAACCTTATAACTCGCAGTTGGTTTTGAACGTTTACAACGTCTCATGCTGCTAATTGCTGTTATATTGACACAGTAAGTGGGATGAATGTATAGAAACGCATAATAGGACTTGAAACTTGCAGTTGGTTTTCGTTCCGTAATTCAATGGATTTATAAATATTTACATTATTATCTTCTGAACTCTGACAGACATCGAAATGAAACACACGAAAATTTATGTCCTGAAATTGTCATTGAAATCCGTTGAGCCGTTTCGGAGCATAAAATATCAAGAGAGACCCACTTTTTGGAGATTAAAACGCATGTATGCCAAGAAACCTTAATATCCTTATAGAAATGAAATATGCATGAATATTGAAGGTAAATTGCCTGTTTTTGTGTATCAAATTTTCATTGAAATCCGTCGAGCCGTTTCGGAACCTTTCGAGACAAACATACGGACAGACAGATAGATAGTCACTTTAATTTTATTTATTAGTATAGACAATATGGTTTTCTGTTGAGAAAACAAATGTGAAAAATAATTATTTTAATCGGTTGGTGGCTGGTAATTCTCGAAAGTGTTCACTGGGACATATGGTGGATATTATGCTGCTAACTGCCCCAGCGGCTGTTTCGTTGACTTCTGTTCCGGGTCGCAGGGATGCAAAAGTTTTCCCCTCAGGCAATGTAAATTTCACATTATTAATCACTTCTCATCTTCCTCTAACTTCAAATCTTACGCCCACATCCTCTTCCACTCTCACTGTTCCTCCTCAACTTCTCCCATCTTTTAATTTTTTTTCCAGCAGTAGCACATTAGTCCTGTCTCATTACTTACAGGGACACATTTTGAACTTATGCTTCATTAGGAAATATTAACTACTGTATTGGTGACAACACAATTTGCCGTTTGTATAATTTTGTAATAATGTTTAAGAACAACGACAACCTCCTTGGGGAATTTTTCAACATCAGAACAACGGTTGTTGATTCGCCAACTGCCCACTTTCGAATAAAGCCAAATAATAATAGGAATAGTATTTTAAATAATTCTTCAAAATCTATACAGGCATATAAGATTGAAGTTTCTGTCTGGAAATTTGTCTCGAGTAGGCTCCGAAGCGGCTCAACGAATTTCAATGAAAATTTGAAAGAGTACAAAAGGAATTAATCTTAAAACTTTCGGGTATGTTTCATTTCGAAGTGATACACGGTTAATATAAATATAAAAATTTCTAAATCCATTCAGTTGCTGCGCGAAAGCTAAACCAACAGCGAGTTATAAGGTTTGCCCTTAGGCGTTCATTTAGCTTTAATCTGATTACCGTGAAATTTTAGTGTATAGTGCTGATCATCCCAGAGAAGTTTTTTTGTCAATCATTTGAAAATTTATGTTACTTCCTTTCCCCTTTCAGGCCAGAAAGGATCCTTCCCTAAAGATATATAGAAGTTGCAACAGTAAAGATTATGCTCTCAAGTGTCAAGCCTGTCAAACGAGATAATTCAATTTCAGCTAAGCGTGAAATGACGGCCAAGTTTAACTAACATTAATAATGTAAAATGTTTTACAAACCAAAATGCAGATTGATGACATAAAGATCCGGGACGCACACACACAATTTTATTTTGTAGTGGGGGTAATTAAATACAATGACCATATTATTTTCTGCCGATCTGTAGACAACTTTACTGTGGGGGGAGGGGTTCATCTGTGTTATCATAAGCGTAATTTTTGGCAGCATGAGAGATATGGGGATGAGCATTCTCACTCCACCTATTGTTGCAGCAGGAGATTTGGTTGGAGGTCACGGAATTGTTGGTGAGACATCATTTTTATTTCAGCTTTAGGTCTGTAAGCATATGTTTGCTTCTAGTTTCAGCTCCACGCAAATTGTTAATCACTAATCCGATAAAATTAGTAGTTTTATAAGAGATTGTTACACGTAAACTAAATATCCGTCCTAATGGGGTCAAAGCTGATCTTGAATATTGATTCACACATTACAAATGTGTTTGGAAAGAAAGATCCGAAACGAAATGCTGCTTAAATATTAAATTAGTTCCATCAATACGATTTATTTCTACAAACTAATGTTATTTCGAATATTTCCGCAGTTTATGAATATTTTTAGAATCTGATATTCTGGTGTTACTCACGAAAGTATAAAAGCACAGTAATATCGTCAGATTTACAGAAACCTACCGCAAGGTTTCTCGAAGCGAATTCAAGTAGAGGAGGGGAAAGCAATTCGCTTAAAGCATGGAGTCATTTGCATTGTTATGGTATGCAAATTACTTGAAAAAGAAAATATATTCCGCACTCTAAATTGAATAGTGTACTGTAGAAGTCATTTTCGAAGTTATTTCCTTCGCGGAACGACCGTCTTCGGGCGAGAAGAAATTAAATTTAAATTCACTTCCATCACATGTGGTCTCTTAATATTGAAATTACAAGAGCAATTTAATGGTAAGAATTATTTAGTGCCATTTAACCCCAGCATTTGCATTAGCTGAAACGTGACGAAAACCTTCTAACGTGGCTGCTTTTCGTCTACTCCGACATGGATTACTTATGTAGTAAAACATACTGGTTATAAATTGATAATTAAATCTACAGTTACTGAGTTTGAAATTGTCGTTTAGAAAATAAATTAGCCGTGCTGAAATACCTACTTTCGAGTTACACGAGCGAAGAAACAAAATATTTATTAATTTATTATTAATAATAAATTAGCCGTGGTGAAAGCGAGCGCATCGAAGTAATATAAATGAATAAGGGCTGTACGTATTTCTCCGAGGGATTGTCATTTATTGTTGAAATAATTACAGTTTAATCAATGTTTTGTTGTGGTAAATCAGTACCATTAATTTTTATAACCATATACCATCCATCGGGTGATTGAACAAGAGGGCTTGCTGATTACACTATTATTGTCTGAATGTAATCCTGAGGTATATTTTGTGAATTATAAACGTGAAATTAATTAATATTGAATTACATGGCATTCACAACCGACGATCTTTGTGAGATATAATCAGGCTTTGCAACAATCGTTACTGTACTTCAAATTAGAGCTCATCACATTTCTGTCATCAGCACAGACATAAGAAACGATAATAAGTTCAATTTATGGCAACATAAATAACGTCATGGAAACTGAGTTAACCATCCTTCCACAAAGGGAGTCGCGAATTGTGAGCCATTAAAGAGAATGTAAATAAGACAATGTGACAGTCGTTGCGACAAACCAAAACTTACTGTCGAGCTACACAGAAGCGCAGAAAGAAAATATTGATTCATTTATTAATTTTCAGCTCTGCAGAGATATATTTGTATTTTTATTTTACTTTATTTGTACAAGAAAGTCTTAAGTAGGGGAAGTTGGGGTGTAACGTGATATAGATTAAGAAGGAAAGGAACGGAAAAAAGAGAAAAATGTTAGCAAAGACTGTTGAGTAGCAATAACAATCTATTTTCGCAAGGAAAAATTGTTAAAGCGATCAACCGTACGTAAATAAGTAGAAGAAAGAAAACAAAAAAGGTTAAATTTAATTTTATTGCACTAATTGTAAATTCGAAACATACTATCCAGTTCTTCCCCAGGGATAAAAATTAATACGAGCATTTCACACAGGCAAAGAGGCCGAAATAACAATTAACAACAGTGTTGTTAATGTTCAGAATAACAACTGTAAAATTTTTATTAATGAACGGAACAAATATTTTAGAGAAATAAAGAATCGTATTTTTTTAAAATAATTGTTTCAATTTCAACATTAATAGCCGAATTATTAGATGTTTTGTAAAGCATCTCATTCAACAGGCTAGAATAAAAATTAAATTCAACACATAAAATTATGACAGTAAATTTTATGATTGTTTATAAGACCAGACACAAAACTGTGATTTTTTAAATTTTCATTATTACAGGATTTAATTAACCTTTGTTTTGACCAAAGTAACAGGAATGGAAATACAACCCGTTAATTTGGTATATAAAATGATGTTTAAGGCAATAATTAACTTTTTATTTAATATTTTTAACAAAGTTGTATTTTTGTACGATTTTAAGGTGTCACGCATGCCATAATTTTTTAACAAATTAATACGTTTATACGGATTTTTTTTCAAAAATTCAATAATTAAAAATTTTAATTTGTTAATGGGTAATTTAACAAAAATTTTAAATTTATTGATGGGTTATAAATATAAGCATTCAGTCACACCGTACACTGCGGATAAATTTAGACATCCCCCAGTTCTAAATGGAAAGCCAAATTTCGTTTTGTTTAAGTGCTTTCGAATGCAGACAACAATGAGAATGAGCCAGTAATTACGTCATTAGTAAATTGTTCTGCGAACAACAACTCCGTCAAGCAGGCAGTGAAAGTGATTCATAATTAACGACTCGCATCGCAAGCTTATTTCATTCAGGCAGGGAGGGCCTAGTTTTTCAGGTGCAGCATGGCGGAATGCGTGCCCCTTGTTCGCAAGTGCGCCAATATTGCGTCATTAAATAAATATTTTGATCCCGAATTCAGAGATACCTCCTTTCCCGTCCCGGCTCCGTAAATAATTAATTAATTTCGTGTTTCAGCGGCGGCACTAGACAAAAGAAGCTTCGCCGTAGTTCTCGCCTAAGGGATTAGTTCCCCCCGAATTACTTCTTTGTTGATGAATCCCACACTGAGGACAAAGTGAACATATTGCGGATTCTGAAAGAGAAGCCTTTGCAGATAATATCCGCCTTTTGTTTCAAGCCAGGAGAGAGGGACGCTCTTTCAACTGTTCCTTCCGCTGCCGCGATCGTCCGAGCGTTGTAATCCGGTTTATTAGAAGAAAACCACGCGGCGTGCTCGTTATTTGTTTCGTTCGGAAAATCCTTACCCATGCAAAACTTAAATTCTTTTTTGCGACGTGGAACTGGTGCTCCAAGACAACGCTGCCCAAGTGAGATTCCGTAATCTACATTTCTACATGAAAACGACGTTAGAAAGAATTCAATTTTCAGTATAGCCTCAACAACAACCACCATAAAACTCTTTATCGCTATTAAGACCATAAAAGTATCAGTATATTCTCTTTATTTTCCTCAATTGTTTATACATTAGACTGCTTTTCTCCAAACACTCGCTGTCAAAATTATTGAATGGCTAATTAAGAACTGATTATTTAATTTCTTTCTGTTGAAAGGTGCCTGTGGGAGTTCCTCTAGCAGGCATTTCCCCCCGGAGTAACTACGGGGCTCACCTCATTATGTCGGGAATGCCTCGTACTCTTTCTGTTTTTTTTTTCAAAGGTCTCATATGCCGAGACACCTTCACCTATTTTAGGAGGTATATGTACTCGGGTCGAAAACCTTGGGCATATGGTAAGAGTTGTCCGCTGATCCCATTGGATCGTTCGGCCAACTGCCTCCTGAGACTTGTGAAGACACGGAGAAGGGAATGCTGCGACCCCGCAGCAAACTCGTCTCCCGTCATTCGGAAGGGCGTGAGAATAGTACCCAATGCCCGACCTGCCTGATGCAGGTTTTCTAGGGTTTCCCCTGTATCTCTTTAGGTGAAACACCGGGCAGGATTCTTAAACCACAGCCCGGAGGCCCTAGTCAACCCTTGGCTACCTTCCTCTACCTTCCGCATCCCCCTTTTCAATTCCGTTCCTAAGCTATTAAAGGGGAGTTACTGTTTCAGGATCACGCTCATGAAGCCTGTTAACCCAAAAAAACAATCTTTCTGTTATGATTGAAGGTATGTCACGAGTATATTATAATCCTTTCCTCAACGCATAACAGAAATAAGCGTACTAAAGATTTTATTAATGTATGGCCAAGTTTCATTGTTGCTGCGAACGTTGTTATTTGACCTGTCACTGAATAAACATGGCTTCCGAAAAGGTGACTCCACGATTCAAGAAGTGACGAGGATAGCTCAAGAGGTACAAACTGGGAACCAACATTCAAGGAATATCACCCTTGACGTAAGAAATGTCTTCAATTCGATTAGCTGGAACGATGCCGCGCTCAAAGACGCGGGAAACCTGCTGAGGACAATTGAGGATTGCTTATGACATAGAAAACTGCAGTACGGCACCGAAAACGATCAAAAAACTAAACACTTAACTGCAGGAGTATCCAAAGAATCAGTTGTCGGACCAGATGTACGGAATGTCGCATATAATACTGGACATACCAAAGAATAGAAAAATTGTCGCCTACGCAGCCGTGATCATAGTAGCCTGAAGAATTGACGAAGCCTAGAGGAAAGTCAACCAGGTTATGATACGGATCATACCATGGGTGACAGTTGCGAAACAAAAAACAGAGATCGACATGATCACGAGAAAATGGATAGACTACAATTGTGTAAGTACAAATAGACGACACAGTTGTAGAGACACTTGTGAGTTTCCATTGATAGCAGCCAACAAGAGTGGCAGATAAGGCCACTGTTGTGAAAAATGTACTAAGTACTAAGGTGAAGGGTCCGCTACCTAGCAAATTTCGACTGCTAATGTCCACAACGCAATCCATACTGCTGTACGGAATAGAAATATGGGCAGAAGCTCTACAAAATGAAAGCTGTCGGAAGAGAGAAGGAAGAATTCAAAGAATGGGGACATTTCAAATTACATGTGCGTACTGCACAGTTTCCGAAGCGATCACTAGAGTCGCTCCCATCAACTTACTCGCCCTATAAACCTGGCGAAACGCCGAGACTATCGGCAAGGCAGCAGCTAAGCTGAAATAGACAAATGGACGCCTGGCAAAGCCTATGGGCAGTTGCCAAAATACAGAATAAGGACGAAGAGATTGATACCCCAAATAGATACATGTGTTCAACGACATCACCCATGGGTCTGAGAAAACGTTTATTTCTTTATGTGCGGAGCTAATCTTGAGAAGGACGAAATCGGACCTGGACAACGCTGAATGAAACAGTAGAGGAAGGGCTATCAGGCGAACAACAGGCACCATCCTGATGTAATGCTAACGGGGTATCGGGATGGATCAAAGCCTAGGACACTGGGTTTGCAGATTTAGTGGGTGCTAGCATCACATTACCGTGGAAGTGAGGCCTTAACGATAGCCTTTTTCACTATTTTTGGGTTATAACCGTCTACACTATTTTAACCATATAACTTAATCCAAAAAATGTTTTACGAAAGTTGCTATAAAATGTCCAAGAGAAACAAACAGACTACATGAGTTTATTATGCGAGTAAATAGTTTCAAACAAGAACTGTTAGCTCACACTTGATCGATAATCAGTTAATACTATAACATATGTTTGGCAGACATCAGTGCTCGCCCTCCAAAACTAGTAATTTATACTCACCCAAATAAATTCGTGAAGTTAGAAGACAATCTTCTGAAAAATCGATACGTCGCATACCTATTTTCAGCGCTTTGTGCTCAAAATCCCAATACGCAATTCATTCCAAAATAATCAAAGTGTCATATATTTTACAGTAAATTATATAATTCGTGTTTATAAAACTGTAGAGCGTGCTGCGCTTATGCGTCAGGGTTTAATGAAAGTGATGTGAAACATGGGTATATGATGCTATGAGCTAGTAAAAATATGTTTTGTGTAGTCAATTTCAATAGTAAAATAAAATTTTACGTTTTCACAAACCCCTTTAAATAATTTTTGGGTTTTTCTAAGTAATCAACTGATAATTCCTGTGACCAGTTAATTGGAAGAAATAGGAATAATGCCTTCAAAATTTCTAGTTTTGTCCGTGAATACAAGTTCAGGTGAATAACACATACTTTTACTTTGAATATTCGTTTGTATTTGTCAATAATTGTTTCTGTCATCATTTAATTCATAATGGTGTACTTATCAATAAAATTCAAGAAAATTATATTCAGATACTACTAAACCACAGTGATATACAATCTAGTTGTCTTTCATAGATAATTAGAACACGAGGGATTTGGTAAAAATTTCTTACAAACAAAGCGAATATAAGTCTTAAAGTAATTTTTATGAATAATGACTGTTTTTATCCCACGAGGACAAATTATCAGATCGGAATGGCGAAAATGGCCGTCGCTCTGTGAAGCTCGTTTTGGCCAAGACATGGAAGAAGAGAAAGTAGTGTGAGGGAAATCCGCAGGCCGCTAATGGAGATTCATGGGGCAAGCCGGACCTCCATAATCGGCGCTTTCAATAACACGGCGCCACCCGCGGGATTGGCCGGTTGTCGGCGCCGACGTTGATTTATGGCGACAACCAGCGCCTGGTTAATGGATCCCGGCAAATGACACCGTGTCAGCAAATGGTACAATGCCTGCTACACAAGCCAAGTAATGTCGTTAGACAATGCTCGCCTCTCGTCGTCTACCTGGTTGCTGCACGCTGTTGAATGCCACTACATTTATCAACGTAACGAGGCTGCCACCGAAGAAAAATGGACGCCTCATTTGAGGCGTCTAATAATTTTCAAATAGTAGCACGTTATTGATATCTCCTTTTGTATCAATTCTAAGTTGCACGTGTTAATAAAAGTAGGACGCAAACAATGAAAATTCAATACTGTTCCCTTGCGTGTAGAACACAACGCGGGTACGGAAATCAAATTACGTGGACAGCATACAGTAACGGATAAATGTCGACCTTAAAATAAGTCAATATTATTATCATCATTTGTTAAAATAAATTATTTGAGTTTATTCTGACTTAATATAATAAATAAAATACCATGAGTGGCAAAAAACCGGAAATAGAAGAATATTGATTCAAAATAATATAATTTACTAGCTATCTCCGCAACTTAGTTAGTGCGGAAATAGTTATTTTATTTTGCCCTGAAAAAGGTACAGAATTGTATAAAGTTGATTTCATTGAATATATATTTAAATATATTTATTTATGACCGCATCAGGGCAAACCTTGTAACTCGCAGTTGGTTTTGAATAGAGGTTCCGCTATCATACGTATCCTATGCTATTAAAGGGGAGTTATCTGTTTCAGGATCACCCTCATGTAGCCTGTTAACCGAAAAAAAACATAAATGAACAATTACTAAATATTAAAATTTACCTGACGCAACGAATAAAACTAATTTACGTATGCAGTGTATCGACGATCCAAATAAGTTTGTTATTTCTTAGGGAGTTAGTTCTGTGCCAACAATACGTTAATTACGGCGCGAATCCTTCTGCAACAATAGATGGATTGAGAATACTCGCTCTCTCTCTCATCCTGCCAAAACTGCGCTCATAATAACTCAGTAAGTGGAATGAATGATACAGGAACATCTAATATGACTTATAACTCACTGTTGGTTTTCACGTCAATTTCGTGTGGAAATTCAATGGACTTATAAATAGTTGTATTAATATCTTCTGAACTCAGTAAGTTATCGAAAAAACATAAACTTAAAATTCCTGTTTCAATACTTAAAATTTTCATTGAAATCCGTTAAGCCCTCCCGGAGTCTATTCGAGACAAATATACAGACAGACAATCAGACAGTTAAAAATATTAAACTAATATAAAAGACTGTTAATGAATAGAAAAAACTCTTAATTATTATTTTAACAAGAAAAGTGGAAATGTTTTTAACAACTCTTTTCTTTCATCTCGCTTTCATATTACTTAAGAATATTGTATGGTTTAATATATAATCTCCGTCGTTTTCCAATATTTTTATATTATGCAATCAATGCTATTATTACAAAGTATTGTTCAATAAAGAGCCATTATACAAACCATTAACTATGACTGAAACAAAATTTTCACATAATGTAAAATATTGTTTAAAATTATTGTTATTTACGTTTCAAATTAGTATGTTAAGATTTTTAACGCTCTAGCTTCTTAATAGATACGCTAAAGAGGATATATATATAATTTCCACAATGTATGTAATTGATTCACAGATATATATATTTATAAGCGTTAACTTTTCTGCCCTTTCGGCGCATTTAAATTAATTGTTGCCTCGTGCCGTACAATTATCAAAAGTGGCACCTATTTGGAAAGTAGTGCCGCATTTACTAAATTGCAATAGCGTTTTGCAAACTAATTACGTAATTTTGCGTGGCTCGCTAGCTTTCCCTAAATGCCGCGTTTAAAGGATACGCACGAGATTAGAAATTTATGCTGCTGTTATTCACTTACGAACAAAAACAAAATGTAAATCTAACAGAGTTTTAATGTATATTTTTCCAACAGTAAATAATTACACAATATACGTATGAGCTTATAGAAATAAACAAAAACAACTAATATTAACAGAACTTTAACTCGTAACACCTTATCCCTGTTTCCCAAACTAAACAAATTTAGGTTAAAAAATTTATATTACAATTTGATTTTTTGGAGAAGTTAAGTATAACGGCAGAGAAATCTAAACTCTAGATTTTCAGACAAAATTGTTACACTACCTTTAAGGAAATAAATAGTGGGAGGTATGGTTGATTTATTTAAGCAAACATTCTAATTTAAGAATATGAAAAGCTGAGAGTATCGTCTGCAGCGTCTATTAAAGACTAAGAGAACGTAATATTAACATTAGTTAGAAATGAGGTGGAACAAGTAAAAAATTTATGTTCTAAAGTAAAAAAAGTGCCAGGATTGAACATACATAATACAGAAAAAGCAGGACAGTAAAGAATAAAAACTTATTTGCGACTTGGAACATAGACTGATAAGGGAAAAACAACGTTTTTTTATTGTTTTGTATTTTTATTTGGACGTAAGCCGGGTGACAGATATATAATTAGATGTTATTGTATACATAATACTCCGAATCTAAAAATAACCATTGTCCATTAAAATGTTTATGTCCCTGAAAGAAAAGAGGAACACAACAAGAAATATATTTACGAATCACTTCAACATTTAAATTCGACTATACATTCATTTTATTGAGGATAGTCACTTTCTTTCACATTTTTTTAAATTTATCACAAATCTATTTTCCTGTAGACGAAACACTTCCACAGGTAAATTATTCCAGTCATTTGTGGTTCTATTTAGGAAGAAAAATTTGACATCTGTTTCTTTCTTCATTTTACATTGAATTAATGATCCTAGTACCTATAAAACAGGGATTTTGCATTTTTGAGCTAATTACAATACAAATTTTTGCAAATGAAACTGCTTTCTTCCTCCTTTGTGACAATATTTCTGAACCTAATTGTTCTACCTTTTCGTTCCTATGAGCAATTTCTACTCGCACAAAATAAGCAGCCCTTTTCTGAATTTTCTCTAATGATTCTACTTAATTTTTTTCTGTAGGGATCCCAACAAGCCGCTCCGTACACACGAATAAAATATTTAGATACGTGGGATGTTGAAGCAATTAATACGCTGTAAGTTAGAGGAGACTCACATAAAATTCTGTAAATTAACAGATTCAAAACGAACATAAAACTTCGGAACTCTTTAAAAAGAAACATTTCACAGTATAACTTTATTGTATTTTCAAGTATTCGAATATTTTTTAATCAGCCCTTTTGGGAAGCAGAAATATCTCAATTCGTGTTCACCAATTTTTTTTAGCCCTGTCAGCAAATGTTTAGTTGACCAATGAGCTCCTTTGGAAGATGTTGGAAGCTAGTGATGGAATGATTTAGCCTTGCTGAATCTATATTCTATGATCATTTATTTGAAGGTAGTGCCAGGTGTAGCGTCTGATACGAAATGTCTCGCATCACAGGGGCCGAGGGCCATAGCACTGTAGGGACCTGCCAATATTTCACGAACGGAAAAACCACACACAACAGCAGAAAGAAGAAGGTTTGTAGTTTATGACGTTTCACCCTCCCGAACACACGTTATCCGGAGCCATATTTCCTGCGGCGCTGCTTCACGACGGAGGGGGCATAAACCTTGAGTGACAAACAGAAATATGGGGGCCCCTTTGCTTCGCTCTCTTGAGGAATGTTTCTCATAAGACGAAGCTAACATGGAAATGGGCGCACGCTTCCTGTGGCGACACAACAAAAGGAACTTTATTTCCCTCTGTATTACAGGAAACGGCTTGTTCACTGTCTTCTGGTTGGCAACCGTTGAACTCCACTTTTAGAGACATACAATTCCATAACAGACGTTTTATTATCCACTAAATAACATGTGACAACTTTAAATGTACCCTAAACAAGATATTATAATCTCAGGTTCGGGGAAGTCTGTATAAGGACGCATCAAGATTTACAGTTGACCTCAGTCCAGCTGCAATTCCATTTAAACTTTTCCAACAAAGAATGAAATTTTCCAAAATTTTGATGACCCCTAATTTTTTAGTTATGAAAACCCGATTGATTTTGACATAATTAAATATAATTTAGTTTCTCGACTTATTTATCAGGAATTATTTCACATAAGGCAGAATAGACCTTTTATTAATATATAGGCTATATAACTTTGCAACTTTAAAGCGAAGAGCGGGGGCATAAAGAAAATTGAAAGACACTTGAATTATTGCTACTTCTTCTTGAAGTTACAGTTCATGCGATTCTACATTGTGTCTTTACATGTGCAGTAGGGAAAGAGGAGTATTGTCATTTGAGGAGGTACTACCTCTCCAAGTGGCCTGGCGAAACGCTTCTATCAACGTCAAGAACATTAATTGTTTTCATACTAACGGGATGTGCAGACTGCGACGATATCTTTTTAACACACGCTATAATTATTATCTATTACATTTTACGGATGCGTTTCTTGACGTACAACATATCCTGAGCTGACAGTAATACATTTCCTAAAGCCAATATTTTCAGAAATGCTTTTACACTACCACATTGTCTCAACAAAAATCAACGTAAAAGTGACCCGATGTCTACCGCCACTACATTATGGGCGGAGTAATCCACTGCGCATCGTCTTGACAGACGGTGAGCTACATTATTATTTTATTGTGGAGAGACAGAAGGAATGCATTCTTTATTTCCTTGTCTCCTCAACCCTCTTACGAAGGTTGGGAGCCAAAACCGTCCGAAACACTCCATCCTTCCTGCCTTTCCACTTTTATACAGTTTACTTTTCGAAACAACTCCAGTGTTCCGGTTACGACCCGCGTTATACTGAGTTTTATACTCTAATTATTTATGCCTTTATTATTGTTGCCAGTATTAGCAAATGTTAATTTTATTTCTGATACTATGGTGCATAATTTGTATTAGCAGATTTATGTAATTTGTTTAAGATAATTATTTGATTAATCTTACTATTGCTATAATTTATATTCTATTTCATGTTATGATGTCTATATTTCGGTCTTTATACTCATCCGATTCCAGGGCGTGTGAAATATGAGTGCTAGTATATTGTAAACCATTTTCTTTTGCAAATATTCAGGCTGCATTGCTGCAAAGAAGGGAACGTGCTCGGTACTACCGCTGACGTTTCTGGTGCCTTTGTCGACAGTGTACTCATATGGACATTGTGTTTGTCGTATACGTCCCCAAGAGTGTGTAAATAAAATTTCCCTCTGCTGAGACGACGAATTCATGGTGTTCTCTTTTTATTTTCCAGTAGCGTAGATTTGAAACACATAAGGTTTCAGAAAATGAACTACTTTGGCCCTGTAAAATTCAATTTATGAACAATTGCTTATGTATATTTTCCTGTTTGAAGATGCGTTTGCTTTTAAAGTAGTTTTACATCATGAAAATGATAGAGAAGTTCTTGAATAATGTAAACAGACATCAAGTACTGCATTCATAAGAATTTCAGAACAATACATCTCTGCAGTCAATCAAAATATTAGTTATATAGATACATCAAACGTAATGCTCAGCGTTTATTTTGTAATACGATGTTTTACTCTAAGGAGCAGTTGGGACTAAGGTCTGTATATACAGACCTTGGTTGTAACCAATTTTTTGGGGGGTTAACAGGCTACATGAGGGTGATCCTGAAACAGGCAACTACCCTTTAATAGTATAGGAAGGGAATTGAAAAGAGGGGATGCGGAAGGTAGAGCATGGCAGCCAAGGGTTACATAGGGCCCCCGGGCTGTGATTTAAGAATAGAAATACTAGGTATTAATAAATTTATTGTTAAACAGAATTTTCAGTTGCCACAAATAATGTAATTAATAATACCAGAATGCGCAGTGGGTAAATAAACAAACTTGTTAAGATTTTGAATGATGAAAGATCGCTCAGCCATCACAAAAATGTATATAAAGTGTAAAACAGAAATGTTTGTGAGATAGTTTGGTAAGTTTTGTAAGGGTCTCATTAATTCGTAGCCCAAAAATAGAGTTAGAGTCCAAGCGGATTCAGATTTTGACGTGATATGAATTATGTAAGAACAGACCCTATACGGTAGGTTCCTTTGTGACTGCTGGAGAGTTTTACATATTTTTACAGGGATACGTCTAAAACGTACAGTATTGGTTCTATTTTGTTTGTAAGTGGAAAAGAAAACTATCGAGAGACGGCGAGAAATAGAACCGAAATAGGTAGGCTGTAGGGGTGGAGGGTAAATGAGTACATTCGCATCATAAGACTCCACCTTAAATCATGAAGACACTATTTTATCCGCCTTACTACGCATATGACGAAACTTGACGATATATGACCGTTGCTGGTTCCCATGCGTCATAAAACTACCCGTTAACAGATTATTATGATCAATGTTTATCCTATCAGGGCTGGAAACTCAGATTCATTTAATGGCCCACTATCTGTTGTACATATTTTGGTTTACGTGACCAATCTAAGTCACATTTAAATTGATTAATTTTAAATTCAAAATTGTAATATATTACTTTTCTTTAAATGTTTCACTTCTTTATTTTTTTATGCTTGACTCCCACTTCAAAATATGTGATAAAGTTTTGTTATCTATCAATTTTTCTCATTTATTAAAGGATAAAATATATAATTTACTTAATGGAGAGTCCTAATAGATAAGTCAATCCTAAAAAATGTTTATTTTATATTATTTAAATTTACAATAATTATCATGATACAATTTGTACCTGTAGGAATGACGGGCTTATGGAAGTAATTAAAAATATGGTTTTCGAATTAATCTACTGAATATGTTCAATACTCTAAAATGTATGAAAAAAGGTCTCCTCTTGTAGCTTAGTAACAAAGCGTTTTGATACGTGCACATCTTTTACTGCAGGAAAGCTTCCACTTTATTAAAAAAAGTTGATAAAAAAGATTAAAATCCTTTTTAAGTGTACCTTCTTGAAAGCACGCCCTTTCTTTATCATGATTTAATGGCTATTTCAAGAGGTTCCTGCAGCGATCACTCAACGGTTATTCATACTGCATTAAACGTACACGCTCTACAAGACTTTGATTTTATTCATAACGTGTGAAGCCTTTACACCTTTAGAGAATGATTAATGCCGTTTCACATCTGGAAAACCTTCGGAAGGGGTGAGGCATATTTTATTACTAACCTAATGTCAATTCTTCAATTACCTCCGTAAGACTCTTAAAACTATTCATAAACGCGTATAGAAAATTTAAGGTATGTATTGAAAAATTTAAATAAATATCCATTTACTTTAAAAAACGTTCTCAACAACGAGGGAAAATTTAATATTAATTTCTTTGCCAAGATTTCGTGTTAGTGTAATATTCTTTTTGAGCTTTCGGTTTAACCAAAAGTGCTCTTTAATATTCTAAGATAATATATTATTTGTTTATTTAATACCGTAAAATGAAACGCTGGATCCGATGTTGATAATTGTTATTTCAACTAATTTTTCCCTTCTGTCCCCTTCAAATTTCTTTAAGCGACAGTTGTATACCAATGATTCGCTATAGGAACGATGAACAACAGCTTTCTACTAAAACGACACTTAAATCTGGATTCGATGTAAATCTCGGCTGTTGTCACATTATCATTATATCAATCACTATTTCCACAGCACTTGTTTACTGTAGATAAGTTGCTATCTGATGTGCCCGGTGTTGCTCGGGTTCACGTAAATAGTGAAGCACGAATGTAATTAAAGATAAGTTTATCACAGTATTCTAGGGTACACTATAATA
The DNA here is from genome assembly GCA_034510155.1 of Eucriotettix oculatus. NCBI lineage: Eukaryota > Metazoa > Arthropoda > Insecta > Orthoptera > Tetrigidae > Eucriotettix > Eucriotettix oculatus. The sequence goes on along the minus strand of CM067378.1, from coordinate 73,876,600 downwards.
TACTTCTGTTGTCTAATTGAATCTATTTTCAATCCTAGGTTGTGGAAGTGTCGAAAAATGGGTGAAATGGTAGGTTTTTTTTATAGAGAAGTGTCTTTTTGATCCATTCATGGTGGTCTAAGAACAAAAGGTCATATGAGTAAAATTGAAGAGAATCTAATTTTCAATCGACCATGTGCCCCCATAATTTTTCTAAAAACCTCAGTTTTAGTACTACAGAGGTCTTTAGTTGGAGGGGTTCCAAATTTCAGTTTTAATTGTGTTTAAGCTCAGGGAGGGATTGAGGGTAGGTCTACCTTAGAAATATAGATATCTACTGATAGATCTCGGTCAGGCAAAAGGAATTAACCCTTACTCGTTTCTTCAAGTTTCTTATAGTTGAAAATAACTTCAGAAATAGGAAAAATAACCGGATTTGTTAACATTTTCACTTTTTTAAACATATATACAGTACTGTTGTTATTAAAGTTTATTTAATACTTGATGAATGTCACTATTAAATTCATATTTTATTTAATTTTACGAATGAGCAATTACAAAATATTAAAATTATCCTGACGCGAAAAATAAAACTAATTTACATCGTATCGAAGATCCAAAGAAATTTATTATTTCTTAGGGAGTTTTCTCTTAATTACGACGTGAAATGTTAATAATTTAAGAGATATATAGTATTATTGACAAAGAATATAGGCGATCCGTATACACTTTAGGAGATCTCGATGCGTGAATGTGACACGAAAACCTTTACGTAAAATGTTTTTCACTTTTTCAACACATACAACTTCAGTATACTAAAAAAATTAAAGATCATAGGCAGTTTCGGACCCTGAGAAACACGTGTGCCAAATTTGATTGAATTGGGACCAGTAGTTTAGACGCTTATGGGTGGGACATACTACACATGCACTGACAAAAGTTTTTAGATATGTAGATTAGCAGTTAAGTTACAACTTGATTATTTTTTCTCTCTCAAAGTAATAATTGTATTACTCAGGACGGAATGTTTGTCTGCTGTCTCAATCGCACATGTAGAATTGTTCGATACAGAGTATTCATCTATTTTAACGTCTAAAAGATACTTAAAATAATTTAATTACCTACTTAATGCGATGGATAAGTAATACTTCTACTTATATATGGTGGTTCAAATTATTATAATAAAATTCATTTAACACAATAGATCATATTATGCAATTAGGAAAGGAGCTATGCAAATCATGTTGTTATCATGAGCAATAAGAAACCTTTCGCATAAGAAGAATAAAAGAAATATCATAAGCATCTTGGAAAGCGAGACAAAGGGAGAATAACAGAGGATTCCTGCAGCGATAAGACAAAAAGGGTGATTGTGGAGGCGGACATGGGCAACATTTCAAGAGGGGGGATTTCCGACGTCACCGCTATTCTGCTACCTCAACACAAACCTGGCTCAATTTATCGTATTTCCCCTTCTGTTATAAAGAACCGTTCCTGTGCATTTCATCGCTCGTCATTCGTCTTCAGAAAGAACCGTTTGACTTTGCATTGTCATCTGTTCCCCTGATTGTGACAGGAATTCTATATCCTGGACTCTCTGGAAGTCAGAGGCAAATTTTCAAAGACTTCTATGTAGGTATGTAATTTACCGGGGATCTCTTCTGTATAGATAATATTTCAATCAAAGAATATTGCATCCACGCAGCATCTATGTTTTTCGAAATTTTATTACTGAAATTTTGCATCGAGTAATATAAGCCTTGACTACTTTAATTATTATTCAGGGTTTTGATGAAACTATCCATGATTTTATATATAATCTTTAATATAAAATAAATTCATTTATGAACATTAACTCAAAATAAACAGTATAATTGAACTAAAATTAATATAAATATCACGGCATAACTAGTGAAAACAAAATAATTTCTCTTAAGCGTCTATATGGCTACTCTCTAAGGAACGTGAGCGGAATCTAAACAATTAAAATATTTAAAAAGAAGTGCCAACAATTTTTGGTATTGTCTCGCGACAAATTTAAAAGGAAACGGTTTATGCGTTTTTGAGATTACCTATACTTTCTAAAAATTCAATTCAATAAAATCGTTTGTATTTATTTTCGACGAGATGTTTTAAATTTCAGGCGGCAGCATTAAAGAGACACTCCTTACTAATGATATGTGATTTATTTTAAAAACTTCTTATACGTATTATGAGAAAATGTAGTGAATATGAAGTAATGTTAGCATCGCATCAAAGAATAAGATAATTTCACTATCAAATTATTGATAGGGAACTCGAAATATTAATAGAAATTTTCATTATTTAAGATTATTTTTCATTTGATGTCCTTTTCCAATTCAATTTAAGACGTCAGATTGATAAAGTGTCTCTTCAGATGATTATTACGAATTAATTCAAAACATTCGGTGCTATTGTTTGAGCTACAACGTCCCCCATGGTTAGTAAACTATTTCTGCAACCAAAAAATAAGTATAGTTGTGATGATTTTAGAAATTCTCTTCTAATATCCATTTCAAAAAAATAAAAAATAGCGGCACTCTATAAATTCAAAGTGACTCACTTTATTAAAAAATAATCATTTAATTTTTAATCCATAAATAATTTAAATTTGGTGAACAATGTTAATGAAAAATTAAAAATTGAAACTAGGATAATGTATATATACAAACTTAATTATTTATACAGCCAGGTATGTTACATCGACCAAACGCAACGCTCTTTAATAATTTGTATTAATGAAACTAAAAAAATAATTTAAGATTTAAATTCAAAATATTCAGTCGTTTAAAATCATATTTATTTAAACAGTCGTAGGTTTGTAATTTGACTATTAATTTGAAGTCTGATTCCAGCAATTTAAACAGAATATGATTCATTGTTACAATACGCGAACTGATGTGCGTATATAGCAGTGATACCGGATGCAACGTGTGTGCATGCATATATTCCATCTCTTTTTAAAATTGCATACAACTTTCCATACAATTTCATTTAACTTATTATTCATATGATGTATGTAAAACCTTGCCTCCTTGATTTTTAGATTCATAAAAATGTTTTTGCAATTGACGGCTCCCTTTATTGTTTTTTACAACTTTTATTTTAATTAAAATTTATTTCATACTAAACTGACGGTGCTATTCATTGATATTAATAAAACTTATTGTTCTCTAATTTGTTGAAAATTTATTTGACCAGTACCCTTGTCATTACGATTGTTACAGACTTTATGATTAGTTGCTGTGGAGTTGAATTGTGGTGGTTTTGCAATTCCACAAATCTCTTGTCACTACCGGCTTTCGGTTACAGGTCCGCCAGATCGCCATGACTGGATTACAAACATGAAGTTAGTTCCTACGTTGGTTTCTCTCACTATAAACCCATATACACAACTATATTTTTATTACGTATAGAGTTGTAAGGAAAACCACCATTATTGGCCATGAAATGCGTACAATGTGAAATAAGGACTAAACATAGACAAAACAAAACAATAATAAAATGACGAAAAAACAAAAAAGTTGTATTTTAACGTTGGATTTTGTAATAGTAAGTAAAAATTTACGACCGATTCCAGACTTTATTTTTTATTTATAACAATTTCATAAAAAGAAAAAAAAACGTTTCGGTACGCATTTGTATCTTCTTCAGGCTGTTAACCTAATAATCAATACATAAATTATCACGATTTAAATATCACAGTATTTATGCACATAACCATAATTTTGTACAATTTTTTTTTTGAAAAACGTCTCTCCGAGGCTATACGATAAATTAACACTGGCTCAGCTACAATACAGAAGGATTGTCCACTGCGCGTTGTGATGACGCAATCTGGAAACATTAAAGCTTGCGCCACGTAAATATAATATCAACGTTACGGACAGATGTGGAATGTGCGTTGTCTAATATTGTGGCCAATAATACACACAGGTGGTGACGGGCAGGACGGGTTGCACAATGTGGCAACACCGCTGGACGAGGAATGTTTTGCGATGATGTTAGTTGCTTCATGTTGATGTTTCAATTTTGTGGCGCCAGCTATAGTCCTAATGTAACGTTACTTGTTATTATTGACTTATTATTCGCTGAAGAGCTTCAGACAGGCAAGTAAATGTATACCATAGAAACTAACATTAATTTCATCACTGTTACTTGTACGTGACACTAGACGTCGCTATCGTCATTTATTGAGCTTGTACTCAACGAACACATAGATAGATACAACATAGTTTTCTGACTTTAAAGTTTACAATAAATAAAAAGACAGCCAATAAGTCAGCATTAAATATATTATTATTTATTCACAAAAGCTACGTTTCATCTCCATTTTGAGACTTCCTCAGGCTTACTACAAACATAATATTACATTAAATTAAATCTGAGTTCTATGGTATTATTTTTTAATTTATATATAAAAAACATGGTTAAAAAATTACAAATGTAGGATTATATCATACTTACTCCTTGACTCCCTCAGCCGAAAAAATTATTGAATTTACATGTGAAGAATTTGGTGTCTTCCATGGACCATCTCTAGCGACGGTTACGGCCGAAATGGTGTAGTAACAATAAGTGCTTTCGGCAGTTAAATTTTAACAATGGAGAAGAATATTAAATCGTTAAACGACTACAAAAAAGAGCATCCTAAATTTTGTTCAAATTATTCGTGTCATTTTTAACATTAATTGCATAAGGGTTGCACCTGATATACGTCATTTCACTCATAATTCTCGCGAAGTAATCATTTTCTTCGTCAAAAATTTCCACATTTTGCCAATCGAAATTGTGATTATTAACATGTATGTGTTTGGACACAATTGTGTACTTTTGAATGTCTAATTTGGTGTTGTTTTTATGTTCCTTAATACGAGTTTTTAAAGCTCTTTTAGTTTGTCCGATATACAATGCGTTACAATTAATTTTATAGATAACATTATATGTCTCTGCAGAAAGTCTTTAATATTTTGAAGGAATTTAAATTATTTATTGATTTAAAAACAACATATACACCGTAATTATGAAAGAAGTCAATTAGTCTATATTGTATGTTAGCTATATAAGGTAAAGCTATTATACATTTATCGTTTATTAGTGAATATTATATCAGTTGGCAGACTCTTAAATGGTTTATGCTGGAATTATTCACTGGATTGTTGAAGATTTAGATAAAAGGAAATTTTATTTAAATATGATAGTACACCTATCGACATATTTTAAAATATCGGTATATATCCGCATTGGTTCATAAAAATTGGTTACTATTCTTGTGTTTATTTATTTTGTACAGCTGAGTTGAGATCAACAGCCGTGAATAAATGTTAATACATTCATGCATAATTACATTCCTGTAATTTCGAATCGAGTTCTGTTGCCACGAGGGATTAAAATTTAATCACACTAGAATGCAAACGGTCGCACTGATTGAAATAAAATTTCATTGGCCGATTAATATGAAATAGTTGGAATAAATTAGTTTAACGGTGGACGAATGATGATAAAAATCGGGAACAATGACGGGTGCATGGTAGTGTGAAACTGTGAGAAGTTCGCATTTCCCTAAGTTGGGTCTGGTAGTGGACGAGGCGCGGCCCCAAGACCCGAGGAACATAAAACAAGCAGGGCCGCAGCTGGTGGTAATTCAATTTGTCGAGCAGAGGTGATGGATTACCTCTGGCCGCCTACCAGACACTGCGTTTGCTCGCGGGGACCTCCTGGGATCGTTATCTCTGGACCTTTCGTGCTGAGTAATTGTACACGATCATTAAAACATTACATTACGAAGAGAACAACATTTTTCCAATAATATTAGAGAGACTGAGTCACAAATTTGAATTGTAAAATATATTCATAAAAAGTCCATCTACATAGGAGACTGACCTTCCATTTCGGGATCACTCAGAAGGAATCGTTGTTTGTCTCTCATGTACGAGAACGTCAGTCAGAATCGGTACCCAAAGTCACACATTGAATGACATGTAGATCCGACTATATTCCCGTTGTCTTGACGCTTATACAACAGTAATTACCACCGTCTACCTGACGACGGCGATCCTGACAGTCACGAAAACGTCGAGTTCTGCAAAAAAAATTAATTGGATGATAAATCGAGAATCGATTTACTGGGAAAGCCTTCGTTCATTAATAATTTTTATATTTAATGTTGCTGAGTTTTAAAACTTTCATCCTGATCAATGAAAAAATAAAAAGGTTACTTGTTGCAATAATTATTAGAAGGTTGTGATAAACCGCGTTTTAAATTATTGTATTTGTAAAATTAATCATCTGTTTGGAGATGTAAATATGTTCAGTAGGAAGGAGAAGATGCTGTTATCTTTGGTCCAGGATGTTTTATCTTTGGGTTGGGGGAGATACCGAAAAATCAAGTAGTTGAATGTACGGGTAATTTAGCAATTTATTCAATGTATTGGAGAAGAGCGAGATTAATAATGTGAATTGTTAACATTTTTATGTTACTTTGTCGAGGAGCTATTTGATTTAAAAAAGAACCTGTTTCACGAGACACCTCTGATTTCCACCGTAGCTGTATCTATGAGGTCTAACACTACTAAGCTAAGTATTATTTTTCGCTATTAATCTATACCAATAAATAAAATTGAAGTGTCTGTCTGTATGTTCGTCTCGAATAGGCTGCCAAACGTATTTCAATGAAAATTTGAGGGTTTTAAAACAGGAAATGTAACTTAAATATTCGTGCATATTTCATTTCTATAGAATAATATATATAAATATTTCTTATACGCGCGTTAAAGTCTCCACCTATACTCTTTATCTGCTTATGCTCCGGAGCACTTCATCTATTGTTGAAGTAGGATTCGCGCCGTTACTATCCCATTGTTGGCTGAGAGCAAACATCCTGAGAAATAATAAACTTCTTTGGATCGTCAGGTATAGTTTAAAATTTGGTAAATTGCTCATTTTTATTGGTTCCGAAACGTACGATAGCGGGACCTGTTCTAAACCAACCGCGAGTTACAAGGTTTGCCCTGAAGCGAGCATAAGTAGATCACACCCTACTTTTTATACATTCAATGAATTCAATTTTATCAAAACTCTGTACCTGTTGTTTCGTTTAGGGCAAAATAAAAATAACTATTTCGGTGCGAACGAAGTCGTGGGGAGTTAGTAAGTAATAAATATATTAGAATATTGTACCAAGGGTCATTTTATGGTGATTTAATAAATTGTTACCATTTATATTAATGAGGTTCTTTCGTTTCTCCTTGGTACTGGAGCCAATTTAATTCTTTTTTGTGTTGTAACCGTATCGATTCTCCTTCATTCTTGGTTCAAAGTTTTATCTGACTATGACAAGCAAAAAATTCGAAAAGGATGTTGGGATTTGAACCCAGGATTTCGGTGATCGAGGTTTTGACTCTGACTGCTGCGCCATGGCAGTATAGTTTTAAATTTTCAATTTTGTGTGCTTAATACGCAGATCCTTTAAAATGTAAGATGAAGCTAAATAATCACTCATAAACGGACTTAATGTTTAGTTGCTTTCATGAAGTCACATAACTTTGATTGATTTGGAACTATAGTGTACATATTATTTGGTCTTCTTGGTAAACGTCCTGTGGACTCAAATGTGTCCACATTGCTGTCTGCTGGATTTATTATTCCATACTTTAAGGTAAGTGAATTTATAATCACGATGACACCTACTAACTATATACTATTGTATTAATAAAAGAAATACTAAATTAATAATCAAAATAAAAGGTAACAAATTATATATATATATATATTTGGTAAAGAATGACAGGCGTTTAAACAAGGACGTATAATAAAAAAACTTCGTTTCAAACCAAAATCAAAGGATAAAGATAAGAAAAATTACTTTATGACTGTTGAAGATAAATATATTTTAAATATATATAAAATATAAATATGACATTAATAAAGCGACGTGATACGTAAAAATCAATTGACGCGCTGATAGCGAGGGAGTAAAATTTTAATTACGTCGAAATTATTAATATTTTTAAAGAAATTTGGGTATAATTATGTTTTTGAAATTTTAATTTAATTCAGACTTAATTAAACTTTTGTATTTAATTAGAGATGCCACCAACTGTGAACCTAATTGCCGTAAATTAATTAATTTATGTATAGGCTCAATTTAGCTCGTATTACAGTATCTCTCTTGCGGTATTAGCCCCCGAAATTAAGCTAGAAAAAAAAATTTCGCAGTTATTGTTCCTGTGAATGATGGAACTTGGTTTTATCCCTCTACTTGTCTCGGTAATTCACATCCCGATATTGAAATAATTCTAATGATTCGCGAAGCTGCAGTGTTTGAGCTAATCGTTGTTTGCTATATTAATGTACGTTGCAGTCTGTAGATCAGTTTTTTAATCACTGCGACGAGAAAATGAGGTGCTGAAAAATTTAATTACGGAACAGATGAAGAGCGACGGGTTGCATCTTCACTTTTAGGGGCAACGAAATTAACAAAGCACAATTTGTCCTGAAAGGTAAATAAAACAATTTTTTAAACATAGGTTATATTTAAAAATATATATTTATTATTTATAAAAAATACAATAATAGCAATCCACATCACAATTTCCCTACTGTTTGGTAGTGTATATATGGCATAACTCACAGAGGATCTATGTATAAATGGCTGCATTATTCTGCTGTATGGCAAACGTAAACAAAAATAATTGGCAACTATAAATAATTACTCTCATATACAACTACTTTTATATAAAATGGAAATAGTAGCGAATGAATAAAATTATCATCTCCAAGAACTTGAAACGAATGAACTGTTAGTCGTGAGAGTTGAATCGTTTTCCAAATTGGTAGGCCTCGTTAAGTTTGTGTTTCGGAAGAGTCTCTACGCGAAATGCGGAACACAAGTCAGTGAACAACGCTTCCCTCAGCTCTGTGGCGCCTCTGCAGGAAATTGGAATTTTATCTTCCATCTGTCACATAGAAAGTCTTATCTTTATAGCAAAATTACGATTATCCAGGAGCGAGGGGACGGTGTCATCTAACTCAGTATTCAATGACGGGAATCTCGTAAATATGACTCTCCTTTTTTCTGCCATATTTCCGAGGTTTTTCCATGTGCGTATGCATCCAGCATAAGGGTGTTTATTAAATTTACTTATAACTATATTTAAATAATTATTTGCTAGTACACTATCAGTGGATTCCTTTCACTTTTATCTATCTTAATTCTCCTGTTTTATTTACAAAGCTGATCAGAAATCTGAAACTTATTTACCTCAAATAGGTATTCTTGCTACATAATCTGGTAACGTTTACCATTTGTTGGAATATTAATAAAGTTATATTATTACGGCGTGATTTACTTACAACAGCGTTACAAATTACTTTCCTGTTACTCTTGGTGGGATTAAGAATCCTAATTCATAAAAATAAAAATGTTGAAATCAGATTGTTCACCATATTTAGGTTCTGTTCTCAGTTTCTTATTTTACAAAGCCACTCTTCCTTATATCGTACTGACACTTAAAAAAATTTGAATGGTATGACCATTTCCTTAAATTTAGTTTCACCAGTTGTAACTAGCTCGCCGAAATCTTTCACGGTACACAACTTTCTCCTCTGAAAATAAAAGAAAAACAGGTCGTGATTATTTTTTAAAACATGTTTTAATCAATTTATGTATTGTTTTTACCTTAAAAATCCAAACCTCTATGTTTGACTAATTTGTAAACTAAATACAAGTGATAATCACGTATATATATTTTAGAACTATTATTATAAATGTCGGACTAATTCTTCACTCAGTGAACATAAGTAATAAATTTTCTATCTACTACATATTTGTCTTAAGAAAAATAATGGTTAGTCTTTAAATACTATTTTTAATGGTAGACACGCTGATGCTATTAAAAATTTTTTTTGCTTGTGATTATTTAGTTTGACATCTTAGTGCTAAATATCTGCAGTAAAATAGTTTAAATTTTATTTTATTTTGTAAAATAGATCAATGCGTAACGCGTGATTGTAAATAAATAAATTTTTTATAAAAAATTTAAGTATACTGTCTGCCGGAAAATATTTACTTTTTGGATATTGTCTGTTTTCAATTACATTAAATAAAATTTAGGTCCTTGCCAATAAGACAATAACTGACTACTCTGTTATTGGTCTTTATTACACCAGGAGTTCGGCTGGAAATTGAAAACTCGTGGACAGTTATAGCTGCGATTCGAGCACTTAAATAAATCGTGGATTATTTTGGATGGAAAATATGTAAACTATTGCGTAAGTTGTGGAGACATAATCCTTTTCCTTACGTTGATTTCCAGCCAAACACTGGGAGTATTTTTAAAGAATATAAGGTTTTAAATAAGGGCGGGTCGATGTTGAAATGGATTAAAACAAACGGTGCGTGAAGTATTAACCTATTTTGTTTTTGAAACGCATGCATGGGACTTTTAAACTAAAATTATAATTTTTTTAATACCTCACACACAGATTGATTTCTTCAATATTTTTGTGAAAATAACTTTATGAAATTAATTATATTAAAAGAAGCATTGCAGTGAAGTTTACTTTCCATCTGTAACTTATCTTCTATGTATATTTCAGAGTAAAGAACCAATTATCGTTGTTTTTCTTTGCTCAAAACGTATTAGCGCTTTCTCTTAAGGGGACTCGGTTCGGTATATTATTTTTGAAGCCTAAAATTTTGTAAGCTTACTCACAGTTTAATGTGAAATAACGCATATATGCTCAGAAATTAAAATTCAATCAGTTTAGGATAATAAATGAACGACATTTTTATATTCCTTTAGTCCAGTGATTTTCAAATTTTTATCATGACCTACCTAAGTCTTTTGAATGCACCTACGTAACATACATTTTTAAATTTAAAAATTCTATTATTCCTCAATTGAATCCTAATTACAACTTCTTCAGGAAACCTAGCTTATAAGCATCAAAGGCTAAGAGAATATTAGGAATAAATAGTAAGAAAATTTTCAAGAATAGAATAGACAACTAAAATTTAGGGTGCAAAATAAGTTTTTTCTATAGCATTTAAATTTTTAGTAATTATTATTTAATAATTTCAACATTCGATTTGAGGTGATTCTGGATTAGTGTAATAAATTTAATGAAGCCATTGTGCTTTATTCTTGCTGCAGAAGAATCTTTAATAGTCAGCTTCAGTCTCAAGTATTTTCCATTTTTATGTTAAAGACATATGTTGCACATTATTCGCTTATCGTAATAAGTATAAGAATTTTAACTTTAGAATTTATGACAATAACCAAACGGAAGTCTATATCAGTGCTCACAATAACAGTGGCATGAAATTGGCATGAAACGATAATACCTGTCACTACAAATAATACATTCCATTTAGAAAAGCATGACAGAAAATGTTTAGAGCTTTATGGAGTATTAAATTGCCTGATGAAACAAATGAAGGAACTATTAAAAACGTTATTTAATATAAGTGAATAAGAAAGAGTGTTGGAACGAGCATTTGCAAAATAGATGCACTGTAATACTGTTTCGAATGAAACTTAGAGGAGAGTAACTTACCATTTCTTGGCAACATCTCAACAGGATATCCGGACTCCAGTTTGAGCACGATCCCTGGGCCAACCTTGCTGAGATCCTGCCAGCCGAGGCGAGACTCTATGCGGAACTGACGCATGATCGTGACCACAAAGGTCTTGATCAGGATGTGCGCGTAGGTGCGACCAACGCAAATCCTGGACCCGGCTCCGAATGGGATGTACGCGTAAGGGTGGCGGGTCTTATCACTGCCTTCCAGGAATCGCTCGGGGCAGAAATGGTTAGGGTTGTCGAAGTGGTCCGGGTGTCGCTGTGACACGTAATTCACGATCACCACCGCCGTCCCAACAGGAAGCGTGCAGCCTCCGATCTTCACCTCGTTCGTCTCAATCTCGCGGTGTATTATAGGGGCCGGAGGAAACAGTCGAAGACTTTCCTGAAACAATTTAAATGTGAAACTTGTTCACGCGTACGTCGTAATTTGCACAATTCTTTGACGACGCTCAAATGGAAATGAGGCGTGATTGAGCAAGTCAGTGACGTCCAGTAACATGTTGATAACTAGTGTCTGTCCACACTCCTTTTATCTATCGATTTTAAAATTCCTATGAACTTTTAGAGAGTAAGAAAATCGCGGCAGTTTGGTACAGACTCCGAACAAGTCTGCTGATCCTGTACCTACATTCCAAAAAAAAATAATTTTGTCATTAAAATAAAAATTGATCTGATTAACTTTAATAACAATTAAAAAAATTAAAATAATATAGTAATATAGTAATGACTAAATCATTTTATATTCTGTCACGTCTCAAAAATTACAACCAAATCATTTGATGGAGGTTGACGAAATTCGAGTTTCAGTAAATATATATAAAAACGGAGACAAAATGGAGTGGGGTAAATTCAGTTCAACTAAATCAATCATATTCGAATCATTGACGAGTTTCAACCCCCCCCCCCCAATACTTGTTTTTTTTGGAATACACAGTCAAAATATAAAATTAAAGATTCGCTATTATACAGGAATTACTGTAAAATTCCTGTGAAGTAATTAAAGGGGTATAAAAGTTTGCTGACATTAAGATTTAATAATTCCAAACTTTACTATTAGCAAGAAACTTGCCAACTCGAATTAAATATGAATTAAAAAATTACCACAAGAAATTATTACGAAACGAAGTAAATTCGTATTAAATCTCTAGAATCTCAACTAAATATAATGATTCGTCATATAGATTGATCCATATATCCTCATAATTCGCATTATATTTAACATTTGATTGCGCGATATGATGTACTACTTTGATAGTTCATTTTAATTTGCGTGTAACAACATGGAAACCATATGCGTTGTGTACTTATTTTATATGTAGCTATAATAGTATTTACTTTGATGATGGCGTCGAGATAGTGCATTCGGCGAAGATCGGCAGCCGTCGCCGGACGGTCAGGGTCGTCGCCGAAGACGCCGAGGAGCTCAGTGGTAAGTTTCTCCTGAACACGGGGATACATGCCCAGCAGCAACAGCACGAAGCACACGCTGGTTGCCGTCGTTTCATTTCCTGCCACGAGCATTGTGTTCATCTCGTCGCGAAGCTCTTTGGGCGTGAACTTCTGTCCGGTGGACGCTTCCATCGCCGATATTAAATTATCCAACAGGACGTGTCTTCGTTTGGCCTCTTCTCCCGTTGACGAGACGGACGTCTTTCTGCTGCGATCCATTCTGGCTTTGATTAGATCGTCAGTGAATCCGTGCAGCACGCCAAGTGTCGCCTCTATATCCTTGTTCAGCTGGGTGAACTCGGGAATCCACTCCATCATGAGCCAGGGCTTAGAAAAAGCCTCGTGGCTGAACATGACGGCCTTCTCCAGGTGCTGAGTGTATTCCTGATTGCTGTACCGGTTAGAACTGCACGTGCCCATGATAGTGTCACAGACCGAGTTGAAGACGCTCGTCGCAATGTACGGGAAAATGTCGAAGGTGGAGCCGTCTGCCACCTGCCCGAGTGCGTTGTTCAGACTGTCTGCGTGGTGCACAAAGTCGGCCACAAACTCTTGCAAGGCGTCGTAGTGAAACGCTGGCGTGATCATCTTCCGATGGTACTTCCAGTATTCGCCACTGGTCGTGATCAAACCAAGACCCATCAGTCTCCTTGCGATCCTATTTATGTAGCTGTCCCTCGAAAGTATCTCAGGGTTGCTCAGAATTGTGCCGATATCCTGCGGATCACTGATAATCACGTACAACTTGGGACCCATCCACAATCGAAATGTGGACCCGTAGCAATCGATGAGGCTGATTATAGTGGAAAACAATCGCTTCCGGTTCTTAAAGATCATGAGTGCGTTTCCGAAGATAGGAATACAGGTAGGTCCGTTTAACTGAGCGGAAAGTTCTCTCAACCGTTTACGTGCGTACCAGAACTTACGACACTCCCATATTAGGAAAAGCAGCCCGAAGGACAATATATGCATGGGAGAGAAAATGTGAAGAAATACAGCTAAAATAGACTCTAGCATTTCATAAAGACCCATTATAAAGAAAATTTTCACTAGCTTACAAGATTCTTCACTTTACGATGTGCCCTACTACAAGCTTCACACTTGGAACGATATCACGTTATATACGGCCAGACTGTGACTCGTGTGACGTCTTGAAGATTCGTTCATAAACAGAAATAATGATGTGCGTGTTACTAATGAATGGTGCGGTGTGTCTGACTAGTTGATAAATACTATTTCCTGTAATTACTGACGTAAAAAGGTGATGCTGTTTCATTGATGATAATTACTTAAAACGATTATTTTTAATATGTTATAATTAATGACTCTGTGAATTGCGTATTTCGGTATTAGCGTAAAATAAATTATGGAGCTACATTATTCGTTTACAAATGCATTTTAAAAAAACAATTGACTGTCTTACATGATAAAAGATTACTGATAAAAACATTCTAGTATCATTATTTCCGTACTGCCCAGATTCTTGTGGAAATGTCTTTTCAAAAACATATCGCGAATTTAAATTACCATTTGTGGTAATTGTTCTACACACTGTGTACCAATGTAAAAAATTAAAGATATTATATTTGAAACAAATGAGGGACACATTTTCGTAAAGTTGTAATAAAAGTCTGATTAATCATTATTTTTAAGTTTTGAAATCAGACTCATTATAGTTTCACCAGACATCAGTGTTGTATTTCTTGGAAAGAGGAGATAAAACCTTTATTCTATAAATGTTCAGATTCTCGGTCACCAATTTTAATGTACCAGGTAGGTGAGACGACCCAAAAGATCAGAATCTTATGGGACGTTGAAGGGGATTCAGCGAATCAGTGGCAATTGGAAAACTAAATACTAAAAATTTTCATCCCAAGCTTAGTAAGCTTTACTAAAAAGTTTTCACTCTAAGTTAAAATTAGAAAATCAGGAACATTTCACCTGGACATTTCAAATCATCGACCGTCTGAATTCAAACGGTGCAATATTTTGTACGACCGTAGATATCAGGAATCAGATCTTCATTCGGTCAAAAGAAGCAAGGAAGTTTGGAAATGTACTCAATAGTGAAGTAAATTCCCATCTTGGTTGTCAGCTGCAATAATCTGCCCACAATACTTATGTATACACCTAATAAAAAAAGATATCTCATGCGAGACAGTAAATAATTAATTGACTACTGAATTAAATAGGATGCAAGTTTTACAAGCATTTTGATACTGGAACAATTTCATGTCCAACACTCTTACAATGTGAAGCAAGTGAATGATGTTTTTTTTAAAAAATAAATTCTTTGTTTATTTTGATTTTCTGATTAGAATAATTTTTTCCATTTCGCTACCATATTTTCTAACAATTGTGTCATAGGAAATTGTTGGCTGAACTTGTATACTATTTTTGAACCTTAAAGTTTTAGCAAATAAATTAAATCTTGTATACATACAAGAAGGTATTATTACCTTTTGTTGATTTATGGGCAATTTAAAGTGACTTCTTGCTGACCTGTGGTGTAGTGGTCAGCGTTGCTGCATCCACAGGTCCTGGGCTCGAATCCTGGCATGGGCATGGATGTTGTGTGTGCGATTTTACACTGTGAAAATACAGGTAACGAGTTTTCTGCTACCGCAGTCGTTAGTAACCATGGTAGTTAAATAAAAAGATTTTTTATAAAAATGACTTCTTCACGAAAAGGTAAAATATTAATTCTTCATTAAAACGGCTCGTTGTTTCTCCCAACACAGGTAATTGAATACATTTTATAGTTTTTAATTAAATAATTTTGAAGCTATTTTCTAAAAACGTTACGACCACTCTTCAAGTTTTGCTACTTAGTCCATTACTTATCCACAAGTGAACTACGTTATCACTCCAGCCCATTTGGAAATGAATCCGGACTGTGTTTAAAACAACTGTGGCTTTCCTGGCAGCGGAGAAGAAGCTATACGAGACCGCACGGGTGCGGGGCCCTTCTGCGGTCAGCAAGAGAAAGGGCCAGCCAAGTTACACTGTGGCAAAACCTCCCCCGTTCTCGGATATGTATCACCTGCAAATTTCTCATCAACCTCAAAACGCCTGGAAAGCACTGAACAAAGAAAATAATTAAAAGTTCCATGAAGAGAAAGGGAAAGTAGCACATCGCAAACATGTACAATAATTTGTTTTAAAACTGAAATGTTTTATTTCCTTGTAAGATTAAATGTAATACGCAAAGAGAGAGTAAAATATGTTAAAAGGAAATAATAATATTCGAAACTTAATTTCAAAAGACCACCGATATGAAGGATTGATTTTTAAAAAGTCACAATTCAAAAATTAAATACTGGAAACTAATGCTAAAGGGTGTTTAAAAAAGAATCCGTTTTCATAAATTCATAACTATTCATATTTTAACCCGATGTGACAGATCAATGTTCTAGTAAAAAAAAAGATAGCTCTCAAGTTTCACGTGGTTCCCTGCACAAGCAAGGGTTCTAATTAAAGGATTCCTCGACAATGAATCGACCGTGCTGGACAATATGTTTCAGTCTTATATCACTGATCTCCAAGGTCACCGAATCTATTTGCATATGATGTATTCTTGCGGTGGTTTATAAACGACTCAGTTTATGTTCCACCACTTCCAGCAACCATGGTTGAACTGCAGAACCGCAAAACAACAACAGCCGTGGAAGCAGTAAATTAAGCCTTCTGTGTGCAACGAATTTGAATACAGTATATGTCGTGCTGCTCATAGTTGTCACTTTAATAGCTGTCACCTAATCTTACTTTATTTATCTTTCTTTATTACAAAATTGGAATAAATTATGTATCTGCATTATATTTCAAAATAAATACTCGTGGGAACGTAACATTCTTTTTAGAATACTTTGTGTATGTTCGCGTGCTATTTCTTGAAAATTACTTTCTATAAAAACGGTAATGAATGTTATCAGGTATGAAATCGGTTACCTTAACATTTGAATATTTCAAGGCTACAAATTGTATAACATAAATTTACTTTTTAAAATGTAATAATAAATATTTAGTCTGAAAAGTGGATCACTATTATAACTTTATAAATAAATGGCGTTTCTCGAAAAGACCGAGAAGTTTGTTCAGTTTGCAAACCTGGTCATAATTCACAGGGTCCGTTTGTGCAACATAAATATTTTAATGTTCCGCGCCGCATGACTGCAATAAAGCAATCAGAATAAACCATTCAAAGTGCATATATATCGGGCTCACTACTTAAAGAGTCTTGGCCACGTGAAAGTTAAATTATATGACAAATTAAATAATTTCCGACCGATTTTTACAGACAGTTTTTATTTATTTCAACGTCGTTTTGGCGCATATGCGCGCCTTCTTCAGGTTTATAATCAAATTATTGTTGACTACTTCAGTTCTTAGTGCTCCTCGGACCTCACTTTGGTAGAAATAAATTAACGATTACAACAATTTTATAGTTTTTGATAATTGGATTTTAATAATAATATTTCGCTAAAAAGATTTTTTATAATTAATTTGTTTAATTTTTTATATTGCAACGAAATTATCATAAAACATTTGAATTATGGACATTGCAGGACATTCGTCATCTAAACGGTTGAGGAGAGTCGAAAAGTCCTTTACTACCATTGTTAAAATATGTACATTTTTCTTGATAACCATTATAAATACAGCTTATTTTTAATATTATGTTATGTGTGTAAAAAATTTAAATTATCAATAATTATTGATAAATAAATCAGTCATTAAAATTCTAATCATAATAAATAATTTATTCTGGTTCCATTCACATATAATAAAAGAAATTTCTTGGCAGCATCAAGTGCTGTATCTACAAATGTTTCCGAGGGAAAGGTTCCTAAAACTCTTTGTTTTAACGTTAGCAAAATATGCTCCTTTACTAAATGGTTAGACCTTTGTTTAAATATCTATATTTTTAATTTTACTCGTCTTTAGGTAATGTCTTTCAAAATTATATAGTGATTAACGTTAGTTTTTAGTGATTGATGAATAATTGTGTGACTACATAAAATATGTACGTTATAGAAGATATTTCAGGTACTAAATTTCTGTGTCTTAAAATCAAATCTGCCTCCGTCCAAATCTAAAAAATGGTAGTTACACCTGGAGATACAGTTTCAATGTTTCTTTTATTATCAGACAGACATCTTAACTCGATTGCATTATTTGAAACTAAATAAGATTCCAGACTAATTTAGAAGCATACGCCATCACGTTATAGCTTAACAATCCGAACATTCTAAATAAATAATGTAAGCGACGGGCTCCAATCCGAACGTTCTTATACCATTTGTCAGATTGCCGTGATGGGATTATCACCCCAAATAATCTTTCTGCCAATCTTTTAAAAATTTATGTTCCTTCCTTCCCCTCTTTCAAGCCTTAAAAGTCCCACGTCAAAGATCTGCTCTGCGACCTCACGTTTGTCCCTTATGATTTCCTATCCCATTCATTCGAATGCCATGAACTTTTGTAGAGTTATAGTGCTCTGACCAGAGACGGTTTCTGCCGATCTTTTGAAGATTTAGCTTCCTTCCGTTCCCCCTTTCAGGCCAAGAAATGTACAACGCTAAAGAAATATAGAACTTGAATGGATTATGCCGTCACGTAGTCCTGCCAAACGAGATAATAAAATTGCTGTTAAGCGTAAAATAATGGTAAAGTTTCAAAACCTTTTATTTAATGATACTTTTAATTATTTATTATAATGTAAAATGTTTTATGGGCCACAATCCAGATAATAATAAAAAAATATGACTATGGTGCTCGAGACTGATTTTTATGCAACTTAAAGTTAATTATCCAATGAAAAATTTTCGAAAACCAATTGAAAAGTTTCATTAATTAAAATGTTATCTTCCTCTACATAATCTAAGTAAAGAACATTTTTATATAGTTTATGAATATTAAAAATGTTTCAAGAGTCACAGTGCAGATCGATTACAAAAAAATCCGGGCCGCAGAAACACAAATTTATTTATCTGCTTATGTAATTGGGTCTTTACACACTATTTCACGGTAATCAGACCAAATAAATGGTTCAAGTATCTTCTCTCTTGACTGTTTCAGAGTGTTTTTGTGTCTGTATGCGCCGCATATAAAAGCGTGGACCAATTTTGACCAAGATTGTAGGTTTTTCCGGTGAATTTATTGAATCTAGAATTCTGGGCTTACAACCCGTGTCATATTAGAATTTAAAACCGACGTTTCGGTGAAAAGTCATTCACTGGATAAAGACGAATGAGTTTTTTTCATCGAAACGTCGGTTTAAAATTCTAATCTGATCGGGATTGTAATCCAAGAACTCTAGATTCAATTTTGAGTAAATTCTGAACACTTGTTCCTTGTCAGCAAGAACTATAGGGGTAAAAAACCAATTCTGGGGGCGGTGGGTGGAGGAAAAGGAAATCTGAAACGCAGTGGTTAGTGAGATTGGCAGTGACTATCTTGGAATTATATATTTATTAAGATACTTAGTAAATGTGAAGGTTATGATAAAATTATTCTCGCATATTGTAGGGTGCGTGAGAAGGTTTTTTATCAAAAATTTTTTTAATTCCGAAATGTTTTATCCGAAGATAGTCCAGTTTTTATTACATGTTATACAGATATTTATTCACTGAATTGACATGATTGCTTGAAGAAATTGTAAAGTCCATTGAAAATCAATTTAAAAGCGAAAAAATCGACAGGACTGTGAACATAATTATGGTATTGTAGTTGATAATATTTGATTGACTTGGTGTTAGGGTAGCAGGGGGAATCAGATGAAGAGAAGTAAAGGAATAGTTGTTTGAAGAACGGAGAATGAGATGGCAGCTAACTGAGAGAAATTATTGTTAGGTTATAGCGGAGTGAGAGGGTGAAAGGGTGTAGATGTAGTCTATTGGTAGATTTAGTACGTGAGTAGGTAAATTTTCAAAAATGGTCTCGCTGTTGGATTAATCACATGTTAACAAAGAGAATGCTATGGAATTAAATCATGTAGCGGGCTATTATAAATGAAATTCTGGGCATCACCGGGCACCCAGTATATTTGATGGCATAAATAATAATTTTGAATTAACTGTATGTAATCATTCTGTTTCAAGCATTTGTATATTCATCATCTGGTCTAAGACTGAATTAAATGAGGAGCTTAAAACTCAGATGTGTCAATAATTTGTTGCTATCGTATAATATATAATAATAAATAAAATTACTGAGAAGGTTTTCATGTTTGGAGGGAGTGAATATATTTAGAATTTTTCCAAGTAAAGGTTACCCTTTTAAGAAAGCAAAATGGCGAGTTAAATGTTAACGATGCAACATTTATTGAACTGAGATCCAGAGTTAAAAGGTCTCTGCTCCATTTCCATAGTAGGTGTCGCTTTCAAAGGAGCAGCAGCATCTTTATATAATGTTGTGCAAACGCCCAATTAAATCGATGAATTAGGGCGCCGGTGTCCTTGTTGCCACAGTAATTATGGGCTCTAAGAGGAAGCGTACAGTCTTTTGCGAGCGGTGCAGTTGGGCAATTAGTTCTGCCATCATTAGTGCCCGTTCTCTAATTAAGAGAGCGCCGCGATTCTTCCTGGCGGGCCAATTAACGGACATCGGACACATGCTTCTAATTGGATCGTGCAGAAAAGGGGATTGCAGGGGTGAAGGGAGGCGAAGGATTACGACCGTTCGTGGAATTAGCTTGATGTCATATCGGCCGGAAGCTTCCACGGGCGGGGAAGGTGCGCCAGCTTATTGCGATTTTTTTTGATTCCCTTTCCACGTCTCAAGTGCGTGTTTGCCAGCTCCGTGAGTGCGAGACACACGTGCGGGGGAGGAACTAATTGGCACCATTTCGTAAATTAGCTGAGGTTTTATTTCTGACCCGCAGACCTTACCCACTGTCACGAGATACGAGTCTCCATCCAAGAAGACCATTCCGATTTAAGTTTCAACATTGGCAACACTGGAGAAAATTTGCAGACATCATATATTATGAGAGATCATCCATTAACTAAATTATGAGTTTAATAATTTCTTAATAAATCACCCATACTGTAATGCACATTTATATTTCGTATTTAAAGTTAGTTTAATTTAAATAGTGGAGACTAAGAAATTAAGAACTAAGACTTAAGAAATTAAAAATTGATCAATAACATAATTTAAATAATTACGACGTCAACATGTAAAGAATTATTTACCAATAGGGTCGGTCAATATAGAACACACTGTTACTTTTAAAAATGAAATCAAAAAATTATACATTATACAAAACAAATTGAGAAATTTTAAGAACGGAACCTAATGGCTTACTGCGCAATATAAAAGTAAAAAACACTACAACATACTTAGATATCAATAAGTGAACAAATGTTATGTATATTTACGTGATTAACAGAAATATAACAAATGCAAACCACTTGTATTCAACACTTTAAACATATTTTTACGTTTAATAAATATAAAGTGTATGTTTAAGGGCAGTTAAGAAAAACGTAAAGTAGCGTAAAACGTCCGAACAGCTAATCCATCTAATTGGTTCTCATATTAAAAGTGTCTAAAAACTAAGTTAGTAAAATTTATTATTTATCACAATTTTTCACCTGTACAGTAAGTCATTGGACTCTATTGTTAAAGATATTTAATTTCTTTTAATTATGTGAAATTTGTAACTATTGTAATAATATTTTTAATTTCTATATGGTACTGGTTGTTCCTTATTCAGCTAGTTTATTTAGCAAATTTAATTAATATTTTATATCCTGATCTCCTAATTTATTTACCTGATGAGGTATTGGACAAAATGTCGTCAAATTTGTTTTAGTAAATTTATGATATTCAGGAATACTTAACGTTTAAATAAATAAGTGGGCTTCAGTCAGAAAAGTATTTATCACAAAAATTATTCTATTTACAATGTTTCATACTTTCCTGTAACCTATTCAGATACGACAATTTTTAATTGAGTAAAATATCACTGTTCTAACCGAAACGGAACAATATTATTAATGGAAGAAAGTATTGCAAAAAACGGCCGAAATTCGGATTTATTTTAATTAATAATTTTCCTACTGCAGACCATTTAGTTAACTATATTATTATTATAAATTTCAGATGTCTGTTCAATATTTGTTACATTTAATTTTCTGACATTTTAAGGCCACAATTTATCATGTGATTCATAAATGACAGACTACTTCCAAATTTAGAACTGAATGTTACGAATTTTTACGTATCAGATGAATGTTTCAAACTCTCCTTTTTTTTAAAAAAAAATGCTTCCGGAATAGAATAATATTGAAAATGGAATTACGAATAAAAATAGATTACACTAAGTGGCTGTCTCTTAGTGACCAAAATATACACTAACTATCGCTTGCATGTTTTATTAAATGCGGTTGTTGTATTGAGTCCTAAGACTCGTCCGATGCAACCTTCCATGCTAACCTATTCTGCATCACATTCTCCCTAAACTGCTTAGCATATTACATCCTTTGCCACGCTCTTCTGTTCTTACCTCTAATGGTAATTTTACAGGACCCTCATTTCTAAAAACGTGGCCTATCCCTTCTTTTGGTCAATGCCCTTCATCTTGCTCACTCTTCCCCTTTTCTGCGTACAACTTCCTGATTAATTACCTTATCCACCCATCCGATTTTCAGCATTCTCCTATAGCACCACATTTCAAAGGCTTCTATTCTTTTCCTGTCTACAACTCCTATCGTCCACGTTTTTCACCTATATAACGCCACAGTCCATACGAACATTTTATAAATTTAGAGTTAAACATTGGAATATCTTTAAAACAAGATCAAGAGAGGAAAGTGAATATTTATAATTTAGAGCTTGTTTGAAAAGTATTTTATTATTTTCCAAGGGTGAAAATAGTCGAATATACTAGCCGAAGTTTAGGATGTTTGTTGCATTCAGGAAAATGTGCTTTTTTTTAGTACACTACCTGTCTTATCTTTCCACTTGTCGCTAAATTCTAGTCTCCGAAATTTTAATCACATTTTTAACAATTCTTCCTACTGCATTTTTAGTTATGCTATAATTGGTTGGTATCTATAAGGTAAAAACGAGTTTTTTATTTCTTAGGAAATTTTTATTCCCACGTCCAGGGTTTGTTTGAAACTTTTAAATTATAATGTTTCTTAGTTTATAAAAATTAATGAAACTTTGCAATCGATTAATATATTTATTTTATTTAGGGTAGTTTCTTCATTTCTATTCATTAATTTTAGCACTTACAGTCTGGACGAATTTTTTTTAATGCGTACGTGTGTAATTTACAGAGTTATAAATGGCTAGAACGTGAGTAATACTCAATTTCCAATAGTTATTATTCAAAAGTGACTCTGTTTTGCAGGCAAGGTGCGACGCAGCTGTTGGAAGTTGGCCTTAATAGCCGCCATTGCGGTGACGACTGTTTAACACGGGGCTACTTCCCTCCCCAGCAGCAAGAAACCAATGTTTCAAGGACTACAACAACCGTGTGTCAGGATTACGAAAGGGAGGGTCAAGTAATTCATGAGAGGCACTTAACCAACTTCCAACTCCCGCTCCTTAATTAAAATCCTGTAAAAACGGGACAATAAAACCGCTGTAATTTTGATGACGAATTACATCTTCACAATAAACGACACGAGCACTCATTGCGACTTTCTTCCTCTTTACAAACGCCACTTGCTAAACTTTTATGGTTCTACTCAAGTACACCGCTTGTCGCTTCCGTTTCCTACATATTTCCTGTGTACACTGAGGGTTTCATCTCACACTACATATTATTATTTAAATACGTTTGAATCACTTTTCATTAGTCATACATTTTTCTGAACCTACCTCTTATTCATTATCCTGAGTCATTTTTCGGACATCGTTGTTTCATTCATTTCTTGAAAAATCATCAAATTGAAAAGTTTGAATATGAAAATAATTAGGAGAAAATTATAATATTGTTAATAACTGATAATTTTTCAGAAATAGCATCAGTGAAACCACCACTTAACTATCTTTTACGAAGCTCAGATTAATCATGCATTGACATTGTCTTAAATAAAATTAAATCATCAAATAAAATTTACACTTGACTATAAAATTCCCCTCTTCTTCTGCTGTTTTTGCATTTGATTTTCCTTAATTGACACCGTCTTTTAATTTTTACATTTTAATTAGAAAAAGGTCATTTAAAGCCAGAGGTTATTTATTGTTTTAATATTTGAACTGTCACTCGCTTGAATATGTGCAAAATTATGTCATGCGTCTAATAAATTTACGATCCACTGGCTGTCAAGTTTTGACTTTTCTATATTTGTCTTCTTTTGTTTAAAATTAAACATTTAAGGCAATGGTCTAAAATATGGTGACGAAACGTTGGTTGGTTCAATTAAATAAAAACATTGTATGCAATTGGACGTAAATTTATTCAATTGAATGAGTGTAAATACAGACGTTAATTTATTTATTGTATATGATATATACATTTTAACTATATTTCTTCTCTTACAATTTATTATGTACAATACAGCACAAATGATCAATCAATAAAATATTTCCATACTTCAGTGTTCCTGCTTTGCTTGAAAGCTTTTGTATCTAGGTTAATAATTCAAAAACAGAAAAAATACTTATCCATGAAGGCATTGAAACGGAATTTAGAAGATTTAAATCGAAAAATTTCAACCCGACTGAGACTTTACCAATTCGGTCGAGATTTTTCCATCAAGATCTTCTAAATTAGAATTTATCATATTTCTGTTTGTCGGTTTAGGCGATAGGCTCATGTCATTTAAGTGAAATTTTCGGTCAAAAATTTTTACAATCATAAATAAATAAAACATATCTCTTGTATTTGGGCAATTACTTGCTTGAAACAAAATGACTTAAGTGGACTGTCTTGTAGAGTATACTTTATTCTTTTACAATCAGTTTGGAATGTTGTCGCATTAATATCCCAGGCATCTCCGGGCGCCATCTAGTTATTGAAAATTCAACCTATTTATATTATATTTTTCAAGAATCTCAGTAATTTTAAATTTAAATAATCTTTTTACGAACAATGAGAGAACTGGTGTTTGATATTTTCGTTTATTGGTGATTTAAATACTGCATAACCAAATTGTTCATGATTAAATAAGATATATCTGAGTAAGATGACTTTATGTTTCAATTTTGGCAAGATTTTAACCTAAATTGGCTTGTTACAATCATATGTTATCAGACAAGGGTGTTTTCCGAGCTTATAAAGGAGTTGGCTTGACACGATGGCTGGTGTTTACAGACCCGACGTAGATGAGGATTGCGCTTTGAAGTAAGACAAAGGCAAACGGTTATTGACTGAGCTCTCGTGAGTGAGACTTCACACCTGACAGGGATGGCGAGGCGGCTTAGCGAAAATTGCGCGTGAGATTCGGGCAAGAGCACTTGAGCGTCGTTCGAGGGCGTCGTTATTTGAGCTCCGTCGAAGGCACGTTCGGGTGTGGATACGCTAACTACATCGTTATGGGAACTCGGCTCCCCTCTACGAGCATCTCCTTATCGACCATGCGATCAATGAGGTACAAATAGCCCGCGACCAAAAGAAAGTCACGAAAAGTGAATTTTTACATATGTTACTGACAACAGGTGAATGTGACAACTTTATGCAAAATAAATTATATATCTCCCCGTAGAGGTTACAGAACGAATATTTCATAGAATCCCACATACGCATAATGAATTACAAGCACAACAGCAGGTTTAAGTAAGTCTCACAAACTAAAACATTTTACTTACTCTAATCGAAATTGCCGTACCTACTTTCAGTTACATAAAACACAAAGAAACGTAGTTAAACGTATTATAAAATACATGCTTCATATAAATCAGAATATTTAATTATAACAAAATGCAATAAAATTATTTTTAAATTACGACTGATTAAATCCTGGGGTTTCGAATAAATGAAAATAATGAATTCGTATTTGTTTCTGATTTCCGCGTAATTAAAATGTGAAATTCTAAAACAGAACTGATCCATATTTCAACTATCACAGAGATAATAAAGGTGATTGTCAATTTTTAAGTCAGCAGATAAACAAATTCAATGATGAGTTATTTGACTTTTTCAGATGTTAAATATTTTTTGTTACGAACATGTTTTATTTACTGAAATTATTAAAAACGTATGTCGTATGCGACTAAATTTCTAGATTCGAGCACTTTAATCAAATAATTTTAGTTGTAGTTTATTTTATTGAGGCATCGTATACATCGATTCAATAAATTAGTAATTCCATCTATCTCATAAATAAAAAAACTTTATTTTCAGCGTTCATTTGTGTGATTTCGATGATAGGGGGAATGAAAAGATATATTTTCTAAAATATGACTATGGATCTTATGGTTTATTCACGTGTTGACAAATAAACTATTGTCGACTTATATATTCTAGTGGGATAACATAAATGAATTACCTGATGACGACGGGTATTCAGATATCATTATATACCTTTAAACAAATGGTGTTCTTGAAAAAGAGACACAAAATAATTTATCGTTATAAACATATATTCAAGAAGTACACGAAGTACACGGCTAATAAGAATTAGCAGTGTTTTGCCAACCAAGTTAGTGTCACTTCATCATCAATAATCGATTAAAGTTAAGTATTCATGTTTGTTATAAAACCCTGCGTATATTTTTTATATAATACGCTGACTGTTTTTCCGGAGTTTGACGTTTTTCAACTCCAATCAAAGCGTTTAATCTGAGTCTTCTTTTTTTCCCCCAGTTACCTCGTTTGAAAAGAGTTTGCAGCGATGGAATATAATAAACTGTGCTCGGACCTTGGTAGGTTTCAATGCGGATAGTATCCTTTACTCAAAGCTGAATACTCTGCGGGGTTTCTCTATAGGAAGCAGAAGTTCAATAAAGGCTGCTGCCCCGTTTCGTATTCATGTGGCTTTGCGCGTCATCAGTTTCAATCTATCGCATCGGAGCTTGAGCCCGGAGCGCTGGGAAAAGAAACCTTCAAGAGAATAAATTGTATCATCTACTCAGAACGAAAATGTTATGTCGGAAACGCGCAGAAATTTGAGCAACATCATCTCCAAGCCTTCATGATAAATGTTCTCCCAAGGAAAAGGCGTAACTTTTATTTTTGCAAATGGTAGAAGCATATTAACTGAAAACAACTGATACAGAATAGAAAAAAACTTCTAAACGTATGTTGAGTTTCGTTATAATTGGATTTATGTTAATGGACAGACACTAAACTGTGACAAAATGCACGCAATCCATTTAATTCCACTCTGAATTTTTTTACAAATAGAAAAAATATTTTATTGAACTAATGTAATGTGAACTATTTCCGGGCTACTTGATAAGAAAATAATTGGATTTAGAATAATTAAATAAACTTATTTCTGATTAATGTGAAATAATATGATAGAACACCAAAAAGCTACTATACCTTGTGAAAGAAACCAAGTCGTATGAGATGAGCTGTAGGAGAATGGAGAAGACAGAGGGGAATACTGTTGTGAAAGGGAAGGGGGTATACAGACAGCAGCAAGGTCTTTTAAACATAGACTGTAACTTTTGGCGATGAAACTCTCCATGTACATCATAATCGTGAACTGTAATACAATATCACCCTCGTGCCATACATCTAGGCATAGGTGTACAGATTTACATATTCTTGAAATCTTTGAATGTTTTGTGAATTAGATTAATGATTACGAATCCAGCAGTTGCAGATGCTCGAAATTGAATCGTCCAAAATTTAATTTTATACTAAACAGAAGATAAAATTATGTGGAAATCAATATTTTTCAAGATCTTTATATTTTTTCATAATGCCAATTTAACTAATATTGAATAAATGGTTGTAAAATTTTAAAATGAAGAGAAAACCTTTTGATATGGAGGAAGAAATAAATTTTTCAACGTTAGTGTTATTAAAACCATTTGGACATTATGAATTCAATGATGCATGTTTATATATTGTTCTCAGTGTTTTAGGGGCTAAATAAAACATTGCTTAAATTTATTAAATTACACAATTATATTAAAAAAATAAAACCACTATACAGTCTTTAATATTTTAATCAAACACTTTAAATACAAGAGCTTTCCGTCATTAGTAAAATCATATTCAGTCACTAACCATTCATTGTGTAATGTTAAAACACAACGAAATATGGAATTTGGCGGTACATAATCAAAGGCAGTCGGCTTCAGAGAAATTGAAGTGAGTTGCAGACAGGGTAATGAATCCTATATAATTTGGCGCAAATCTGGGATTTCTAAAATCTTCGAGACCCCGTGACATCTGGTTGTGACGAGACCTGATATTTTTCACAAACATCGGTGGAGTGGGGTGAATGGCTCCACCCAAAGTCTAAAGGTAATTAATTTTGATTGGAGAGGATCGGGTCCCCCGCCGTAGTATATTAAATAATCGATTGAGGGAAAAATATTTAATGGGCAGTCAAATGGATTTTGGGGCGTTACGAAGAATTAGGAATAGGACTAGAGCAGGATTAGGGACTATTACAATCTATTAAGTGGTCGGGAATTTGATGACCCAGAGCGGAATACCGTTGATGGTGGTAGCGGATAAGTAGCTAATTGTCCAACAAGGATGTCGAGAGAGGACCGATACGAGGTCTGAGAACTAGCGGCGAGTTCCAGAAACACCTAAAGACGGCAATTACTGTGTTTTTAACATTTCTAGCGATTTCCTCGCACTGCCAATTCCGCATCGGTGTTTTGTCTTTAAAACTGCTTCTATCTGAAGGCCCTTAAATACGACCCGAGAAGAGATCTCATTAGTCTAAGTGTTAGTTTACAGAAATTGAAAGTATACATTGTTAATCATAGAAAGGGCCGGCTTCGTAAATTGAATTTAATTAATTTATTGTATATTAATAAATGAAAAGTTAATTCATCTCCATTTCTATATATAATATTTTTTATTTAAAACAATATATACCCACATATTAATTTCTAATGTCTCAGTTAAGTTCCTGGGAATATTATTAGTAGGTGTATGTTCAGAGAACCAGTTATTGATCATTTTTATGATTTATTTTTAATTGTCTTGTGAGCATTTGTAAATGGTTATTGTCGAGTCGGGTTAATACAGTTTTTAAACATGCCTGGATAACTATTTGTTGTTATAATTCGTAAGGACTTTGATGTAGGGTGGATAACATTAAACAAGAGTAGATGGGACACCATGGCAAAACAGCCTAATACTTTGAAACAACAAAAAAGGTGACGACATTTTCAGGGCGTCAAGTCGCAAGAAAACAGTTGCTGATGGTGAGGGACACTTAAGTTGAATCGCAAATGTTAGTTTATGGTAGGGTAGGCCGAGAGACGCTAACAAGTGTCTCGGGAGAGGGAGAGAACTGAGCTAGGTGTTGCTCGGAGGTGATGGCTGTTTAACTTAACTTGCGAGAGGTCCAAGTATATTACTTGGAAGGGTCTTCCCTCTGTTCTGTTATGTATGAGGAGGGAGGGCTTAGAGTCTTAGAAACTGTTACGGGACGACGCACCGACAGAGTTAAGATGCAAAATGCTCTGGCGCCACCTTACGTCGATAAATACATCCCAAGGCCGGATATGAGGACTTCCTCGCGAAACGTAATATGCGAAATACATCCGAATCTCTTCACT
Organism: Eucriotettix oculatus; assembly: GCA_034510155.1. Taxonomy (NCBI): domain Eukaryota; kingdom Metazoa; phylum Arthropoda; class Insecta; order Orthoptera; family Tetrigidae; genus Eucriotettix; species Eucriotettix oculatus. The sequence goes on along the minus strand of CM067378.1, from coordinate 73,846,903 downwards.
CGACACTAAACGATTTTGTGAAGTGACAGAATAATATCTCTCTTCCAAACAGATGCGTGGATATGTAGCCTATAAATTAATATTAACACTGAAACTTTTATTTTCTTCCAGTTATATAAATTGTTACGTCCTCTTTCTTGAGTAACCTTAAGTTACTCCTGAAATAATTAAACTTAATATTTGTTTATCAATGGTTAATACATTCTAACATTTATTATTTTAATTGAGGTCGTTTTCATCGCACTAAATTAGTGCTATTTTACATATGCATTGAAAATTGCGGATTCATTCATACTTAAAAAAAAAGATTTTTCCTTACGCAAGGTATCAACGCTACAGCAGAAATAATTATTTCATAGCGGCCAGTTTAAAAAAAACGTAGATATCCGACGTGAATAACTTATATTACAGTGAAATTATTTTCCAAATTTGGTGACAACGCCGTTTATTCTAAAAGAAACTGTCTGTAAAAACTTGTCGTTATTTTATTTCATTTAATTATTGCATTATCACACGTTAAATGATTTTCAATTTTTGATACACCTTTCACAGTTATTCCGTAAATACATTATTTTACCTTATAAAAATTGTTCATACACAATATATATATATAATAACAAATTCGATTATACTTATACATACTAAAATCTTGCCATGTAAGTTTCTTTGAATTGTTAAACCAAAATTTCTCTCTATTTTCATTGCAGATTCACTTCAATTTTTTAGATTTTGCATGAAATAATTAAAGTACTAAGAAAGAAAAATAATTATAAGAATTTTAAAAATACATTTTTACTCAGTATACGACACTGTATTATTATGATTAAAATTTAACGTTTGTCGTATAAGTTAAACAAATTGATGAGTTTATACCGACTTTATTATATACATTTATTCGTAACGTTTCGGCATGTTTGTATGCCTTCTTCAGGTTTTTTCCTCCCACAACTATGTCAAAATATAACAAAATTACATAAGAAGTCCAATATGGTAGATATCCGAGGCAACAAGTAACAATTCAACCCCTTTTCCACACCTAATTATTGCCAGTCTCGCAATGTTGCCTCGGATCTAGACCATATTGTTGGACTTGTGATGCACTTTTTTATGTTCTGACATTGCTGTGGGAGGGAAAAACCTGATGAAGGCATAAAAACAAGCCGAAACGTTGTTACGAGTAAATTTAAATAATAAATTCTGTACAAGGTCATCAATTTGTTTAATTATGATTAAAAGTTGCATTCTTGAGTCTTTAAGTTTAATTCCTGTACTTTAAAAATTGCTGTTACTGTAATATAAGCTTTACGATGTGTCTTTGACGCTGTTAGGCCCTGGATGTTGCGGTAGCAAAACAAATTTTCTCTTAAGGTTTCAAATCTAACTATGTATATGTAATTGAACATAGTTTTGAAACCTTCCAGAAGAGCGAGTAGATTCCGTAGGCCGTGAAATGTGCATAACGTATGTGGCTTAAGCTGCAAGGTTTAGAGAGCGAGAGGAGACGCGGGGGTGCAGCCCCGTGGGTACAGAGAGGAACTAACCACCTTCGCCGATGTGCCAGGGACTGCAACCTGTCACAACAGGGCAACAGCGCCGGGCTCAAAGCTAAACCCTCTCCAGCCGCGTGATTAGTTTTTGATGTGTTTGTGAAACTTACAGTTTGGAGTATAATGAGAAACAATCTATCTCAAGAGCCTGCTAAAATGCATCAATTTTATACGAATTTATAGATAAGAATTCTGGAATTTTGAGGAAATTATAGAAAATTATAAATAATATATAAATAAATATAACATATAAGGAATTTATTTTTTATACATCCGAAATAAGTAAATAAAAGCATTCGGTTACAAATTGGCACATTTTTATTTTTTGTTATAATTCTATATTTGAAGGCATATCCTATACCTTTTGTAACTTAAGACAATATTTTGTGACATTATCGGATTATATTGGCTTTATTACAAGATGCTTTGGGGAAAAATAAAGAAAGCAACAGAGAAAAAAATTATTTCGTGTTGAGAAGCCGTATTTAAATATTGATGACAACTTAAATTTATAAGCAAACTAATTACCACGTTTTTACAACTTGACGTCCACAAAAAATATACAAATTACCTATACTAATGTTTTTATCGTTTTTATATTTATTTGAAATAAAAATAAACCACACAGCTGGTCAGACACAATTTAATAAACGATAGCATAAGTTTAGTTCCTATTCTTGGAATTTCCTCACCAACACAAGTAAAAAATTACAAATGTAATGCAGATTAATCCTAAAAATACTAATTACATAAATTGATGCAAAAGTTGTGATAAAATTATGAGAATATAATTGGAAATTTATACTTTTAAAATTCATCTATATTAAATTATTAATCATATACTTGTACACCTGAGAAGATTGCAAGAAAAGAATGGAAACTTGTTATTATGTTTATGAAATTGTTAGGGATATGTTGGCCCGTTTTATTATTGATTTATTCATTTATTACGTCATTGTAGTCTTCACATTGGCTGCAGAAAACGTTCCAGAATTTTAATCCTTCTCTGATGACGAGTGTAGGTTGGTTTCAGTGTGTTTTCAAGGATGTGTAAATGGGTTATGTATGCATTCGTGACAAAATCTGAAAGTTACGTACTTCATGAAAATGGTTAACACAATATTTCTATTGAGACTAGGTTATCCAAGTTCTTATATGCAATATATATGAACACGGTGCGTGTTCCTCCCAGCGCCTGTGCGTAGCATAGAAACAAAAAAAGCCGTGTTGTGGCGGTAACAATACTATGCACAGGTGGCGGGTCCCAGAACAAACGCGGGCGCCGTGCATTATGAATGAGGCGGAAGGCTGGGTCGTTACATAGCATGGCATCTGCCTCCCACAGCTGCCTGCTTCCGAGCTTAGCACCTACGTCAAACACAGTTCATGTCATCACACACGAGCAGAAAGTACCTCAAAAACGATTCATTGATTTCCACTTGTTTTTAGGGAAAGAAAAATTGGATTATTTTATAGATACAAATTTTGGAAATCCGTGAATGTTAAAAAATTTGCAGAGTAGAAATTTTCAGGAAAATCCCAGGGGGTCCAATAATAAATTTATCATATTGATATTGTGTTTTATAAAATCACAACGCCGCCTAACTTCACAGATTTTCTATCCCACTCTGCTTAAGTCTGTTCCATAATCTCAAACCATCCTCAGTATGATGTATATTGTAGCACGCGTATTAGTAAAGTAAAAATTTCAATGTTCTCGTTTAGTCGTTTGTGATTTGTGGAAGTTCAGTTTAACGTATTATAGCGAATAATGTTTTGGACAACGACAGATCTTTGAAAAGTCTTTGTGAGACGTTGCATAATTTCGAATGAGGTATGCTCAATTTATTAAATAGAGTCCACTGCCTCATAATATTGCAGTCATGGCAATTCGTGCTAATATTTAAGTACGTTTTTAATATACTGAGAGTTGCTCCAGACTGACGTATGCCACTGTGTGCAATAAAGAAAGCTGAAGAAATAAGTTTGAATACGCCAGCGGTTGTCAAAAACTCCAGAATTTACAATCAATTACAATAAAATTGTATGGAGACTTTTATATTAAATATATTCATCAAGAAAATGAATTTTCATGCTTTTTTTAAAAAAACTATGTATTAAAAGACTGACATTTACCATATTAACGAACTACACTCAATATTTCGAAAACTTCGTCTTCCAATTTTATCGACTTGCAATTATAAAACACAACTTAACGACAGTACGAAGCCAAAGGCTGGAGGGAGAAATAAGTAACAGACGGGGTATAAAACCCAGACATTTTGACGTATATCCGGGATTTCTGAAACGGTGATATTCCGCTAGAACTTTATAAAGTTGTCCATGTCTTGTACTTTCCCAACAATCGGTGGTAGGTGGGGGTGAATGCTTCTCCCAGACTCTCGATACTTCTGATTGGGGAGAAATATGTCTCCACCACCCCGATGTAAAAGTTTTAAAAAAGACGTTAATGGATTTTGGGGACATTGGAGGGGAGAGAGGACGAGAGAGAGAGAGAGAAAGAGAGAAAGAGAGAGAGAGCGAGAAGGGGGGACAATTGACGAATTAGCAGATTAAAAAGAATATCAGATAGAGACAGTGGAGAAAGCGAAGCAGGAAAGTGAGGTTTAGTGCAGGAGTGATAGTCTGTTTTTAATTTCTTGATATAGGCGGCGTTTCAGAAGATTAAATAAGCAAGGTGCTCATTTCCTACCCGGAAGTCAAAAGGAATTTTTATGAGATTCTACCTGTGTGTGTGTGGAGAGAGAGGAGAGAGAGAGAGAGAGGGGGGAGAGAGATAGAGAGAGGCCTGATGAAATGCGACCATCTGACAGGCAACGCAGGAACCGGTGTGGTCAGACCTTGAAATTTCTCTGTCTGTAGCTTTCATTCAATTTCCTCTTACTGCCTCTTCAACGAAGGAATTTTTTTAATAGTCTACTTTCGTTGAATTATTATGACACTGCTCTACATACTAGTTATTAAGGAATTAAATATTTTGAAGTTTGTTTTTTTCGTAAATATTATTAATCCTAAAAATGGTGGCTCAATCAATTAATTTGTGAAATAAGTGTTGCGTAATATTCAATTCTGAAATGTAAAATTAATTATTTCTCCAGGGATTATTTTTTATAAATTTATATGACTGATTTTAATTCTGATGATACTGATTAAACCCTAGCTAATCAGTCCCACAATTTAATAAAACCTAAATTATAATCTAATTTTGAGTGTAACTTTTATTAAATTTTTTAAAGAGCTTTCGGCATAATCCATTGTCACCTACATTTAAAAAATAATTAAAAACATTACAAAAAATAATGTAAATGAAATTCATACTATATAAAAGTAGATAAATGGTTACAACACGTTTTAAATCCTAAATCTACTGTACATACGTTCGGTTGTCAAATTGAAAAGGAATATTTATACTCACTTTAGCCTTCAATCTCTCTGAAATGAAATAAAGCAGGAGAAGATTTAAATGCATAGTCGAGTTCGACTACTAAACATTGCAATACAGGCCAGAGTTATTATTTTTATCACGGTTCTTCCACTTCAAAACAGTACGAATAAGTTGCTAATAAGTAATTGAAAAAGTAAATAATATATGTAATCAGGTCACATTGCATAAAATAAATTTGTAAGAATCTCTTTCTACGTAAGACGTTTCTGCCGAAGCGCAGTGATCACGGTTTACTTAGATACAAGTTTTCACAGCTTTTTGCCTTTTTTAAAAAATATTGTATATATTAAAGTCAATAATTATACGCCTTGGCCATAAGCTAGCATGTTAAATTTCAGTTCAACGTGTGGGTGTAATGGGGGTTGGTAGAAATGGAATCAATCGCACCGTAGAGTGCGAGGAATGTTTCCGCACAATAGAGTCATGTTAATGATAATCCGGCGCAGAATTTATGGTAATTACGGAGGTCGTGGCAGCCGTACAGCCGAGAGTCACTAAGTGGCCGAACAGCGCAATATCGATTTCGCGAAGGTCAGCTGCTCCGCAGTTTCGATAATCCCGCCCGGGAAATACAGTGAATAATTCACCGCCGTAAATCCCACTTGTGAATTATTTTATAGCCCAGGTATTGGAACGCTGTAAATAATCGACGAAGTGTTCTCGAGAAATATCGACACCTTATATCAGGCGGGTCCGCTTCTGCAAAACTGCAGACGAAAACACTCCGTAAGCTGTGATGCTCGATTTCGACGCCGCTTCATGCATACATTAATGTAAATTTTGCCCTTCTTCGTGATGGATGCGTTCGAACAATCTGAAGAAACAAAGTAAAGGAAAACTTAAAAAAGTAATTTATGAAAATACTATTGGTATTACAATGTAGTTGCAATCTCACAAAATTTTACAAATCCTCAAAAATTATTTAAAATTATTTTTTGTTTTTATATTGTTTACATACTCACAGTGATCAATCAATAGTTCTGATAATATATGTATTATTATGCACAAATTTCTTTAGAAAGAACGGAGAAGTGTATGAACTGACTAGAACAAAACGTAATTCAGCTATTAGCTACTGCGCGTATGTACTCAACTGAAATTTTATAATATAAAGAGAGGAAATATAATACACAAAAGGGAAAGAATTAAATTAAAAAACGAGTTCAAAAAGGTGAAATGAGCAGGTGCTAAGACTTGGACCATTCACACAAACACATTTACTTACATGTATATAAGCACGGGACGTATTTCTAATGTAATTTTACTGCCATTACTTTTTTCCCTTACGTCGGAAAAGGATAAAAAATCTTGGAATTATTACGTACCCATTAAACTGGGATATTTCGATTTATAGACCCATAACAATTCAATGTTAACATCGCTGCACGCCAAAGCGCTAAGATTGTTATAGTAAATATTGTACATTAATTTCATTAAAGTCTAGTATAAAGCTAATAAACTAGACTGGAAATAATTTCTAGGTATACTTTCTATATATATGAATAGAAACTGTTATTACTTTTTATCTGACATAAAAAGTCTTATTTATTTAAGAAACGAAATACAAACACAGTTATAATATTTAAAAATAAATTATCTGACATTAAGTATAATAATTGAAATACAGCTGAATTTGTCAGAAAAAAATTTAATTACTATTTTCTTAATATAATTACGACGTTTCGTCCATCTTTTTTCTCGGCTGAATTCGTCGCTGGATGGGGTCCACAGGACATAATTATCTTGTTATATTGTTTTTTTATGTATTTAAAAATTTACCTGCGAAGTTCACAAAGATGGACGAAACGTCGTAATTGTAACTATACCAACTGAATAGTAGTTAAATGTTTTTATGACACATTTGTGTGTTTTCAACTATTATAATCGTGAATAGTGGACGTTTCTAGAACTTACAGTTGAAAACGTCTTATTGCGTTGAATACTACAAAAAATTATCTCTCATTGATCAATCATAAACAATAAAATTCATGGTCCACCTCTAGTTAGAGCCTCAACAAAATTAACTGTGGTTTAAAAAAAATCCTACTGACCAACCAATAACATAATTGAAGATTGACTGTGTGGTTCGACAAATTTAAAAATTCTGACGACTTAAAGACCCCACGATTACGTGTTATTCAATGCCAAAGGTTCTTAATAGATCTTTGCTAATACAATAAAACTAACAGAGCCCCAAAAGACGTGTTTGAGAATACGTCTAACATGTAAAATCTAATTTATTTTCATAATAAACGTGGAGAAACAGATAGAGTCAAAACGAACTACGAGTGTGAGTTGCAGCCGCTTTTAACATTGAATTCAAGGGGTTTATAAAACGAAATATCCCAGTTGTGTGTGTACGTTAGAATTCACATCACAGTTCTATCTCAACGTAAGAAGAACAGATAGTGATATTTCATTACAAACTTGTTCTTATATTACGCTATAGTAATCTTAACTTACACGCACACATATATAGTTATATAATAACATGACAATCAGGCCTTGTTGGTATCTCGATCACGTTGCAGTGTATTTCGGTATGCAGTTCGTGCTGGGTTCTCGTTGTGTAAAGATGTGTTTTAGGTTTGTGTCTCAGTAAACGTGCTATTTGCATAGGCGGGAGCAAGGAGGCAAATAGAGTATAGTATAAAGCCTCGAAAAACACTTGTATTCGCTGCGATTGTTGCAAAGAGACAAACTCTTGTGAACCAAAAAGTCAACTTTATAAGCCACGCCTTGTTGACAACCATTTTCACATGTCGCGAGATATAAGCTCGTTTTTCAAAATGATTTTTGATTAAATTACTTGGTATACTTTCTATATATATATATTGTAAATGATAGGGGATTAATTAAAGAATTTAATAATTGAGTTTAAATATATACATTTATTAATTGTAAACACAATAATTTTTAATATGGGTAGTGCGTAGATATATTAAGTTCAAAATAATTATTTAAAAATGGGATTATATTAAAGATCTCAGGGTATTAATGGTTTGGGTGACCACGTGTAGCAGATCTGTTCGTTGACGAACCTGAGTTGTCTTCATAGGCGTCTCGCTGTAATTTCCGTGTTGTGGAACTTGAAGCGGCCGGTCGACAATAACACGAAGTCTTTCTTCCCTTGTTGCTAAGACCTTTCTTCCCTGCTTCCTGGACTGATCAAAGCATGGTCCACCTCTCCGCTGCCACCTCACAAAATCTGTCTCCACCACTCTCCTTCAATAACCTCTCACCATCACCTTGTATCACTTGCAAAAATCTGTCAAATCTCTTCTCCACCACTCTCCTTCAATATCCTCTACAAAAATCTGTCCAAAATTGTCTCAGCCAGCATCTTTAAAACCTTGTCCCCACTTATCCGACACCTATCACTAAGGTGGCAGGGATGGATATTCTCCAATCATATCCCTTGTTTCATTTGGGGAACACACGCCAACCGGTCACCAAATTCCCAGGCAGATTAAGACATTACGAAACGGCGACGAGGTGTCCGAACTTTATGGTCCAGGTGTCAGCCGCAGTCCCGTTGTTATTATTCCGAGCCGCCAAGACGACGCGCGGAAAAACCCCTTCTTACTGACAAGCGACTTTCTCATTCCGGAATATTCGGTATTTAAGTTCCCGTAAATTATAATAAAAATTTGGCCGCGGGTTCTACTGCGCTACAATAGAAACTGTTAGTACTTTTTATCTGACATAAAAAGTCTTATGTATTTAAGAAACGAAAGACAAACACAGTTATAATATTTAAAAATAAATTATCTGACATTAAGTATAATAATTGAAATTCAGATGAATTTGTCAGAAAAAAAACATTTAATTACTATTTAGTTAATATAATTACGACGTTTCGTCCATTTTTTTTCTCTGTGGGGCAAAATGGTAGTAGCCGATTTGTGTGTATCGTGTGAATATTCCAATTATTAATTTTAGTTCATTTCGTTGAATAGAACATCTTTTCGTTCAAATAATTTTTCCCATATCAGGATTAAAATTGACCAATTTTAACATAGGGGAACTCGGGGCAGAACGGGATATCCGATTTTTTTTTGACTGGAGGTTAGTAAATGGGGGTGGAGCATGGTAACTGGTCAAGGAAGACTTGACTGTGCCTTGAGAATGAACTCTTGACTTCGCGTCTTTCATATGTGAATTTATAATTTTTTCTGCATTTAGACAGAACATAAGCTACAGAACAGCTCGCTTTAAACTCATTAATGGTACATATTCGTAAAGTATATGTACTAAGCAGTATCTACGTTACGTGTTAGGCTTAAATATGCATGTATTCAGGCTCGGTGGAATACCTTACACTAAAACTTGCGAGCGGGGTGGAACGCGATACTACTGTATTGGGAAGAATGTAACGCAAACTTCAAGAAAAAACTGAACAACTGACAGACTCACCGTATGAGAATGAGTAACAGGATGCTGTGCCCAAAAAGAATAGATAAAGAAATAAATGGATCGGGAAAAAGGGAAAAATGCTAGTAAAGACTGAGCAGTTGCAATAAAATTTATTTGCGAAAGAAAAAATTGATAAAGCGATCAAATATAAGAAATAAAACACTAATTATGTTGAGATTTTTTAAATTTAATTTAATTGCACTAATGAAACAAATGCCTGATCCCGTTCCACCCCCAGGGGTGGGGCATAACGGGAAATTTGTGTTTCTTTTCAAAAATTCACCAAAAATCTAAATTCGTTGTTTTAAGTTATATTGATGTTAAATTAACTAAATAATGGACTAAACTAATGTATTATGCCTTTATGAAGAGATTTTTAGTTTTAGATTTTTTTTAAATTGTTAAGCAATACGTTACACTCTGACTTCCCCTATATGATTCATACGTCTGTATCTTACAAGTTAGATAATCCTGATAATTGCTGACTGATGTATACATAGATATTTTAAAAAGTTCTGTTCCCTCAAAAATTGAAATTGAATCAAACAATTCGATTGGAAAATTGCACCATTCCTCGGGAAAAATATCTTACCTCGTAAATCTGAAATGCTATATTTAAGTGTCTAGTCAATTAAATGTAGTTAGCAACCATTTTTTTAATATTATATTTTAATACTGTTTAGAGAATGTGTGATTTCAATTTGTTTTGATTGGTTCCTGCATCTTATCTGTGTATGTATTTTATTTATTGATGTATATATATAGATACTTTTGACACGTCCTATTTCCTCAAAACCGAAAAAAATGAAAATTAAATCAAATCGATTCGATTGGAAAATGACAACGCTCCTCGGAAAACAAAAATATTTTATCCATAACATGTGGAATACTATAATAAGGTGTTTAGTATTAAATATGGCAAGTAATAATTGTTTTTTCTATTCGTCATTATTAAATTTTAATACTGTCTAGGTCATGTGCTATTTGAATTAGTCTTCTTTGGGTCATGCAACAATTATATGTAAATATACATATATGCATTAAAATTAAGCAGTGGTTCATACTTATACTAGCCAAGCGAAATATATTTTCAACGTCAAAGACACGTAATCGATAAACGTAATGGTTTTCATGTTCATTATTTGTAGTGACCGTCGGACAAAACCATGAAAGTTAAATGAATTATTCATTAAAAAATAAAAGTATCGCAATGATAATAAAAAATAATAAAATACATATGGAAAATCGCGACAAACTTTGGAGAAATTTGCTTTCGAGCAGTGGATCCTACGACAATGTGAAGGGTGTTGGGAGCTGATTAAAGATTTGTGTTGCGATAAACAGTACAGCGAAATGTGAGAGTGGTAGGGGAGCTAATGAAGTTAAAGTTAGTGCTGCAGCTAAGTTTACTGAGAGAACTTTGTGAGTGTGAGGGTTGTGCGCTTTTGCCCCTTCGATCAATAGCAAAGCGATGCTCTAACTCAAGGAAATGTCCGCGTTTACATCTTTCCGTCGCACAACACGAAGAAAAGTATATATTTTAAATTGAATATATGAAACACCTTGGGACGACTGTAGATATATTTTAAAAGCACAAGCTGTATTTTTAACAATTCCACGTTTGAAGGTCCAGCAATAGCTATTAAACTTTGGCAATGAGATTTACGTAAATTTATATATGTATATTGATAAATGGTCACCAGAACTGAATTTATGAATCAGTTAAATATATTAATAATTTATAAGCCACTATAGATTTTATAACTTTACCATTTTTTCACACACGATAGAATAAAGGGATAGAGTTCATTTTTAAACTACGATATCTAACTGTAAATTTAATTTCTATGAAGAAAACTGCCTTTTAAGTTACATGAATTGTAATGAATCTATCTTGATAGTTGATTGTTCAAATGCTTTAATAATAATCAGTGTTCGAAAAAATAGTTTTTGTAAATAAACCAGCTCACGTGTTTTATTTTCGTTTTCTCATAAAAACAATTTTCCTTGGAGACAATGTTTTTTTAATTAAATTATGTACATGTTTATTTTTATTACCTTACTGTATACTATTCATATACTATATTGCTTATATATTATTCTTTCATACAATATATTTGTAATACAATTTTACAGATTGTAAATTGCATACATTATACTAATTTGTCTTAATTTAATTTCAGGATTTTTTTACAAATTTATTTGCTTTAAAAAATTTAAAAATGAGGAGAATGTTAAAATACGGAAGTAGGAAGTAAGTAAAAAGGATATAATATCTAGTGTACTGCATTCTTATGTAATACGTAATTGCTATTATGATTTATGTTAAGAGATATATTTCAATGTTCTAAAATATGTTTTATTTACTTAAAGTGTTCATGAATAACTGAAATTTTAATATATATATATATTTAAAATAACTGAAATATCTTAAATTCATTAAATGGATGTGTTATTTAAAATTAAATTGCAACTTAATATAAAAAAAAATTGGGGGGATTTTGGTGTTATTTTTTTACCAACACTCATATTTAGATTAAATACTAAAAACAAATTTTATAGAAGTGTGTTATTAAGCTATTATTGACTGCGATGGAAAAAGATGTTTAGTAAATAGGCATACAAGTTATAAATTCGTACATATTATTTTGCCTCCACCGTTCTTATTTTAAAAGATATGAGCCATAAACCCCCTGAAAAACACAACAATGAACTTTAATAATATTGTAACCTATAACAAAGCCGCCTTTTACGAATCTCTAGCTTGACCACGTATTAATTACTAACAATTTAACTACGTCTGTTACGACAACTGAATCGTTTACTCAGGTATGAGGAAATCAGACCTTCACTGGTTCAACTAAATCAGCGTATTATATTCTTAAGTGGAATACATAAAAAGGTTATGGGTAAATAATATTTTATGACCTATTTCAGACTTCATTTTAATACGATTTAAAAAGAGCAACTTTCTACAGGTTTTTATGCTGAGGATAAAATTTGTTTGAGTAACAATATTGTAATGCCCTTACATAGGTATGGTTTACAGTCGCTAATGATCTTAGAAGTTGATTCGACTATAAACAATTTTTTAACTGAAAAACATACGCCTAATTATCACTATGATAATTGATACAAAAGTTTCTTTTTTTAAAAGAAATTGTTTAAATTTTACGTAAATCAGATGTAAAAATAAACCTTTAATCAGAAAAGAATATAGATATTTTTTATCCACAAGCAATTCTCATGTTTACAATTGTAATACGGGAAAAAAAGAAATAGTTTTTAAAAATTCAGAAAAACATGTTCACTTTATATAGAAACAAGTTCCCGTATTACTATATTGCATAAATTAAACAATTAATGACTTTGTCTTAATATAGATTTAATTCTTCAAAATCTTTAATCGAATTAAGGACTAAATTTGTTAAGTTCCTCTTCTGAATTTAATTTTATTATCCGTTAACTCTATATCGTTCTCTGAGAGTTTATTCAACATATGAAAGGTTTAAATTATACGTTTGTTGTGTATAATAAAACAATGAGCTTGTACATTACTTTATTCTTTACATTTAATTAGTAACAACATTTCGGCATATTTTTACGCCTTCTTCATAACTACTTATCAAAGAGGAGTTTAAGTGTTACGTGTTTCCGTCGGATCCTGATCACTACTTTTGGACTTCAAAAGTGATTCTATTGTTATATTTCGATACTGTTGTGGAAAAAACCTGAAGAAGGAATAAAAATTACTAATTAAATTTAAAGAATAAAGTAATGTACAAGCTCATTCTTTTATTAAAACACAACAAACGTATAATTTAAACCTTTCATATATTGAATGAACTCTCAGAGAACGATATAGAGTTAACGGATAGTAAAATTAAATTCGGAAGAGGAACTTAACAAATTTAGTCCTTAATTCGATTAAAGATTTTGAAGTATTAAATTTATATTAAGACAAAAGTTCTGTAAATAATATTATGATATATAATTATATTCATTGGGTATAATAATTAGAGTTTTGACTCATTTATCTTCATAGAATCATACTGATATTAATACTCTGATCATGGAAGTGCTGAATAGTTCGACCCGGTTAAATAACCCATGATCCGTACGTTCAATATATAGTTCAATCGTCTTTGCGATTGTTTCTAAAATTTACACTTGAGTTAATTCGAAATTAATTCAAACCGTCACCCACTTTCCGCGAAATTCCCCGGTGGCAATTAATTTCGGTGCCGCGAGGTGAAATGAGTCGGCCTGAAGGATCCTCGGTATCGGCGATTAATGATGGCGAGCGAGACGGTGTGCGTACTTGCAGGCAGGCGTGCCGTTAAACCGCGAATGCTCCCCTGCTTAATAATCGCGCTCCTTCTCACCCCATTACCGCCCCAATCAGCGCCGGTACTCGATTAAGGCTCGTTTACAGGAGGTGGAGGCGCAACCAGCCGCAAGCGGGGGCGAAATCGTGATTTCACGTCCTCATCACTTTTCTCCACAACTCATTCCGCTAAACGAAACTTCGTTACCGGGCGAAGAGTACGCGCAGGCACGCGCACGCGAACAAGTGACATTTCTCTACCCTACACTACTCTACCCCATGGCAAGGGAGGAACAACTCTCATATGCCACAAACGTCTAGTTATTCTAACTCAACAAACAAAAAATAATAAAGATAAATTTTTGGCACATCATAAGTTCAATTCTTTAATCATATTTCGTAGCATTTTCCTATTCACTTTCATCAGGAAAATTTCAAGCTCTTTTAAATTACTGCACTTGAGGTAGTGACAATATCATATATATTATGGGTTTTTCTATCCTAACCGGGTCCTAAGTATATTAAAATTAGTATTAATTTGTATATGATTTATTTTGTAGTATTCAGTCCTAAGACTGGTATGATGCAACCCTCAATGCTAATCTATCCTGCACAAGATTTTTTCATTTCTACATAGCTACCACATCCCAAATCCTCCCTAATTTGTTTACCGCATCCATCATTGGTCTCCTTCATCTGTTCTTACCCCAGACACTTCCCTCTTGTGTTTATTTTAGAATATCCCCATGACGTCTCAAAACGTGGCCTATTAATCTATCCCTTCTGTAAATGATGGAGCGAATATTAATTAATGAATTTAATAATTGGGTTTAAATATATACATTTATTAATTGTAAACAATAATTTTAATATGGGTAGTGCGTGTATATATTATGTACAAAAATAATTAATTAAAATGGGATTGTATTAAAGATCTCAGGGTATTAATGGTTTGGGTGACCACGTGTAGCAGATCTGTTCGTTGACGAACCTGAGTTGTTTTCATAGGCGTCTTGCTGTAATTTCCGTGTTGTGGAACTTGAAGCGGCCGGTCGCTCCGTTTTATCCTCTGTCTTCCCTTGTTGTTAAGACCTTTCTTCCCTTGTTTCCTGGACTGATCAAAGCATGGTCTCCGCTGCCACCTCACCAATCTCCTCTCTCCACCACTCTGCTGCCAATCTCCTTTCGCCACCACCTTGTATCACCAGCAATCTCTTTCTCCACCACTCTCCTTCAATATCCTCTCGTTATCACCTTGTATCACCTGCCAAAAATCTCTCCACCACTCTCCTTCAATATCCTCTCGCCATCCCCTGCAAAAATCTGTTTCAAAATTGTCTCAGCCAGCATCTTTAAAACATTGTCCCCACTTATCCGACACCTATCACTAAGGTGGCAGGGATGGATATCCTCCAATCATATCCCTTGTTTCATTTGGGGAACACACGCCACCCGGTCACCAAATTCCCAGGCAGATTAGGACATTCCGAAACCGGCGACGAGGTGTCCGAGCTTTATGGTCCAGGTGTCAGCCGGAGTCCCTTTGTTATTATTCCGAGCCGCCAAGACGGCGCGCGGAAAAACCCCTTCTTCCTGGCAAGCGACTTGCTCATGCCGGAATATTTGTTAAGTTTCCGTAAATAATAATAAAAAATTGGACGCGGGTTCTACTGCGCTACACTTCTCTTGGTCAAAGTCCTCCAAATTTTTCTCTCTTCCTCTCTTGTGTTTAGAACTTCTTGGGTACTTACCCTATCCTCCCATTCTTTTTCAGAATTATCCTATAGCACCACGTTTAGAAAGCTATTCGTTTTCTGTCTGAATCTCCTACCGTCCACGTTTCGTACCCATATAACGCCACACTCCATACGAATATTTTTAATAATAATTTCCTAATATTCTCACTTATATTTCCCTAAGTAAATTCCTCTTTTTTGCGAAAGCCTTCCTTGCCTGAGATATTCTACTTTTTATGTCTACTATACTTCTACCATCCCTAGTTATTATGCTTCCCAAGTAGCAGAATTCCTTAACCTGCTTCAAAATATCCGTTCCCAATCTAACACCCTTTGTTATTTATTCCACTATTTTCCGTACTACACTCCATCACATTGGTTTTCCCTCTATTAACCTTCCTCCAAGATCACGTTCATGTCATTTATTACGTTTCCCAAAAATTTTTCTGACCCCCTAATACTACAATTTAATCTACTAACCATATGATTTTTATTTATTTTCCTTGCAGATTGATTCTCCTTCAATTATCATTTTTAACTTTTTTTCATGGCCTATTCTATATATAGCATAGGCGTTACTCTACATCCTTGTCTTACTACATTCTTGTTTTCTGCTTAATTTTCTTGCCCTTCAATTCTAATTACTGCTGACTGCCATCTGTAGAGGTTATGGATAGTTTTTATTTTTCGATAGTTTAATCCTGTCATCTTAAATACCGTTAATAGTTTGTTGCAGTTAACATTATCAGACGCTTTTTCTAAATCTACAAATGCCATTAACGGCTTGTTTTTCTGATCCTGTCTTCTTAAACTGTATATATAATATATATGTAATAATAAATAATAAGTATTAATATACCCACATAAGCGACTGGAAAAAAGTCATAAAACTTACGCCAACGTGCGTAGTACGAGTACCTCGCACGAGTATTATCCTCGTCACCGTCCTTCCAGAACGGACAATTTCTGTTTCGTTAGGCATATTCGACTCGTTCCGCCGAAAAAATACAATTCGATTAAGGGGCAGTTTTAATATTGTTTCAAATGTATTAATACTATCCTAAATTCAAAATTACTTTAAATATGTCCGGCTCGTTGTAATGAGATACAAAACGTTGATGACGTCGTAATACGTCATAAAGAATCACGTAAACAAAATTTATACACTTTCTGTCAGGGTTCTAGTAGTGGTTTTTCTTTCAATCAACTAATTTAGTAAATCTACTAATGAATATAGTTTACATACCTGGAAACAAAATATTGAAAAATTACAGTTTCCTACGACACAATATCCAAGTTTACGAATCAACAGTTTTTCCCAATTTATGAAACAATAATAATACAATCTTACTACTGAATCGTCTACAATAAAAATAACTCCCTCTGCATTCCTTCCCTTAACTAATAGTTTCCTTCATAATATTTTCCATTCAGGATGCAAAATAATTCTCAACTCCAGCTAACAGGACATATCCAGAGATGAATACCTCTCTCCTCTCTTCCACCCAAAGATGGTAATCCTTCTTTTTCGTATTAGGGAAATAATTGTTTATTTTTTTCCTTATAGCCTTTGTAGATATGTTCCTCGTTCTGGACCTTCCCCAGCAACGGTTACGGCTGAAATCTTCGGCATTCAGATGTCTTTTGATTTTTATATTTATGTTGATGTTTTCTTGCACTCGAAGATGTTCAAACTAAATTCTTAAAATAATTATTTTGAATTAAAAATTAATTCTGACTAATTTGGGCGTATTATAGACTTATTGAAATTTTATTAAACTAAAAATCTGTTTCATGTGGAACTATATCTGTGATCAATAGTTGACTCATTACAACAGTTGTCCGCTGATAAATTTAACTAATAGTTATGTTGATATATGTTTTATATTACGTACGTTCGCAAATTACTATGTCCATTACAATATTTATGATGAATATAGTCATACATGTATATAAACCATTCATATAATTATATATGTGTAAAATTAATATGATTTTATGTGACTCTAATAACCCAATAATTCTACCTAGCGAAACTCATGATATTAATGCAAGTGCTCGGTGGTGGGGATAATGTATGGGAATATGCTGCACACGTGGATAATGTTTTCGTTGTATATTAACATTTTCAATCCTATGAAACAATTAAATTTAATCCGAGTTAATCCTACCTACATCCGAACGCCTGCATAACATTTGCTTAAAAACCCATTAAACGGATCGAAAACACTTTCTGCCCTGCCCTTTGTTTATTGCTGTACTCTGTAGGTCACTTTGAAGTTTGCTTATCGTCGATAACATTTTCGTGAGTGTTTATTCTTTGGTCAAGTCGACTTTAAATTCGAAATTGTGGATGCCCTGCATAAAATCGGTACTTTTAACTTCTACGAATTTAAATATTTCACATTAGAGAAATCGCTCGTAACTCATAATTCATTGAAATATTCTGTCAATGTTTCAAGGCCCTCTCTTAGTTTATACAATACCTCATTTTAATGGAAACAGAAACCTGAAAATAAATATGAACACTAAAAAAACGTAGGAAGTGTAGGGATGTGTTTTCAAAACAAGTCATAATCCAGTTAAAAGAGTTTTGATGTTTTAAAGAGTGATTATTCCAACAGTGCTCTTCTTTCAGGGTACAATTGTAATTACGGTCTATAGATTATGGCTGTTAGTCTAATTCAAATTATAAGTAATGTGAAAAACAATATTACATTGGACCTACCAATGCTGATTATTGTATAGATCCATTCAGTTAAGAGACGTTATAGTGTTGTAACTTTATGTATATCAGCCCTATGAAAAATAAGGAAAACATTCGAATAAAGGAGAAAGCTATTTATACAGAATTAAAAATCATTATAAATAAAATTTAAATATCGGGTATCGTTTCACTCAATAATATATCTTGTGTAAAACATTTAATTTGTCACTGTTAGACTGTAGTGTCTCTATTCATTCAAAATATTAACTTCAGTAAAAATTGTGGTTAGTCGCGAAAGTAAATGCTTAGGACGGAATATATTTGTGCAAGTTGTTCTAAATGAGAAAATATTCCGAGTTTTAATTTGTGTTACTAACCCAGCAGGACTTGCAATCAAAACTATCAATATAATGAGTCACATAGTGATAATATTTGGTGTAACTCTTGGGCTTCCACTCGGGTCATTATCGGCTTAGTCCACGACGTTTCGGTGGCGTTCACTGCCACTTTTATCTAGTAATCACTTGATAACCATGAAAGTCCAAGAATTACATACAAACCTTTGATTTTAGAATATTTTGTATTTGTTCAAAATTAGACTACTTTCTGCTATATTAAATGTTATATAATTCGCGCCTGTAGCTAGCGAATTTAATTTATTGAATTAAATCTTTTCTTATTCAAGCTTAGATTTCATTAATAGTAATTTATCGGGTGCCAGCAAGGCACGGACGATTTCTGGTTCTGCGAAATACATTCTATGGAAGGCAGCATGCTAGACAAAGGAATCGAAAATCATATAATTTAGAGGAAACTATTGGTAAAAAATGGTTACACTTCCGTGTTTTGGTAGGGGAAAACACCCGAACACTGGCGTTGATGAAATAAATTTTTGTGGTCATATCAGCGGAGACATAACAAGAATGATACAGGCAAGAAGAAGTTGCCATTCAGAGAGTTACTGTGCCCAAAAAGCTCTAGAGCCAGCCATCACCACCTGAGAATTGACGCCGCGCGACCCAGGCGTACATTCCAAGCACACAGGAAACTTGTATCGATATACTAGTTAGTGCCTAATATATTCCATGTTTCTTTCATTTTAGTGCCACAGGTTTGTTTAGATCAGCTTGCTGTGGCCCATGAAAGAGAGAAGTTTCATAATTCCTTTTAAATTTATTTTAATGCCTGTCGGAATGCACATGTTTTAAATCATGTGTATAAAAAAAGCCGTAGTGATTAAAGAAAAGATCATTTTTCTTGTACACAAATTACATGCATAATTTATTTATTTTATTTTTTTGAACAAGAGAAGAAATGTTCACTCTGCATCTAATTTGAGAAGACAGAATAAAAAAGGCCTACGTTCATAGCATTTGTAGGCTTAGAAAAAGCATTTGATAATGTAAACTGGAAAAGACAAAAAAGGATTTTGAAGTGGACAGGAATGAAATATCGAGGATAAAGAGTTATCCATACAATCTCCAAATGGCAGTCTTCAGTAATTTAAATTGAAGAGCAAGAAAAGAAAGCAGAAATCAAGAAAGGAATTAGACACCCATGCTGTTTAAAAAATATATATAGAACATGCCACGAAGAAAGTAAAAAGGAATATGGAAAAGTAATCACACTGAAACGAGAAGAAATAAAAACCCTACGGTTTTTCAGATGATATTGTAGCATTAAAAGAGTCGGAATAAGATTCGGAAAACATAATAAATGGCACGAACGTGATCCTGGAGGAAGAGTACAACATGAGGATTAATAGAGAAAGTCAGTTGGGTCAATAGTGTACCTAATTAGGAAGTTGTAATTAGAATAGGGAAAGACATAACTATATGGAGGAAGTTGACCAATGTCACGTTTTGAGACATGAGGGTCTTGTAAAATTAGCATTAGAGGAAAGTGTGTGGGGTAAGAACAGAAGAGGGAGGCCAAGGATGGATCACGCTAAGGGGGTTAGACAGGATGTTGGTTGTGGTAGAAGGGGGAAATAAAGTTCTTGTTCAGGATAGGACAGCAAGGAGCGTTGCGTCCTAAGGACTAAGTACTATACGAAAAACATTCCTTCATGTCTAAGAATAGAAATTGACATTGAAGAAGGTTAACTCGTTTCAATGCTGACCATAGGAAAGTTCCAAATTTCAGGCAATGACTGGTGTCATCCGCAGATTTTAGGTCATTTCTGTTAACCAACAAAGCAGCAATTGAGATGTCTTCCAATTATGTAATTATAAAGTGGCGTATCCTTTGATTTTTCAGAGGTGTAAAGGTATTTTGGGTGTAATTTTCCATTTTGGGCGCCACAGCGGAGCGCGTAAAGAAGCAGCCCGAGTCAGTTGCAAGTGAAGGTTGTCCAGGATTTTGTTTCATTGTATTAAAGTTTTACCCAATATTAAAGGAGTCGTAAGTTGTTCCGCAAGTTTCGCTGCCCTTGATGGCATATATTCCGGAGGGCCATGTTTAATTTGTTTCCACGGACGCCGCTTTCCCTCGGCGGAAAAGCCGTTGTAAAAAGCACCCGGTGCGCGCGGAGTCCTCAATGGGATTTTTCGGCGGCACGTTGTATCATCTGCTGCGGCGGAACCGTGCCTTATCACTTCGTAAATCACGCGTAACTTCGTCGTCCCCAGAGCCATAACTATAAACTTCCTTTGGGAAGAAAACCAGGTTCAACAAAATATTACAAGTACACTCGCATAAAATTATTATTTCTATCATAAACTTTCCTTTGTGTTGCGTCTGCTCTAATATTACGTACCTATTCTAGAAAACAGTTCGTCTTCCGAAATTTATTAAATTAACGACGGACAAAGACCTTCTCTTTATATATATACATATACATATATACTAACAAAATATCACTATATTTAATTATAATGACATACTTTGATTCAATATTGTCATATTGGGGGAAAAAACTGAATTTATCCAGAAATGTGTCAGATCAAGAACTTCTTGTGAAGGACTTTTCAAAAAGTTTAGCTGTACATTCTCTTATGAATGGATAATAAAAATTTTCTTTACAACTAATTTGTATGTTTACAGAAATAAATAAATAATCATTTATTTTATATAGATTATAATAACTATAAATTACACTGTAGGCTCTATAAGTGAGGAACCCTTCTAATCAACCTTCTACAGCTTATAAAACAGTAGAGAAAACTAAACTAAAACTAAAGAAATGAACTAGTGTAATTTTCACGTACCCTCTATTTCTATACTGTTAAGTAATTTACAGATCTAAAACATTTATTCTATGTTAAAAAACAGAAAAATCACGAAAACAAAGTAAGTAATTGAGTGATAATTTTTTTTATATTATAAAAATATTTTTGTTATGAATCAAGAAGGAAACAAATGTTGACCGTGCCGGTGATCGAACACAGGACATCAGCCTAGTTGACGGATGCTTTCTTTAAGCCACTCGAGATGTCTTCAAGCCTATAATGACATTCCTCCTTCCTTCTAACCTAAAGTAGGGGCTGACTTATAATAGAGTGAAAATTTCTACATATATTTTATTGCAAATAACTCTCTCATAAAAACTCGAAACATTTGGGTCAATTCCAAATTTTGAGAATTTTCATACTATTGGCGATGGTTAATAGAAAAAGTTCGAGACATCACTTGTGATACCATCTTCACATATACACAAAATTATAGCTGAAATTTTTTTACAGGGTAAAAACAAGTATTAGAAATTACAGTTTCACCGAGTAGAATCCTAAAACTATATCTAGTGAACCCTCCGCATCCCCCATTAAAAATACCATTCCTATGCTATTAAAGGAGAGTTGCCAGTCCTGGATCACCCTTATATAGCCCGAACGCAACTCTTAGATCTCAAGGGTTTGTGGGTTATTCGCGAGGTTTTGGACCATTTCTATGTTTTAAATATGCACTGAACACTGTAAAAATAATAGATTTATTTATTGCTAAGGTTTCCCGTAAAGGCAGACGAGAGGCGGTGAGCATTCTGCGGTCTCTAAACAAGGTACCATTATAAGATGACGTCAGATCGACTTTCTGATGAAAGACTCGTTTGCCACAATATGCAACGTAAAAAGAATAATTAATTAATAATTACAGCTAATCACAAATTAAATTCTTCAAACTCAGTTACCAGCAATGCTCGGAAAATATTTTAATTTTTTGAAAAATTAACAGAGAAACGAAGAATGGATTCGATTTATCAACGTTCACACTTATTGGCCGAATAAATGCAGATTAAATTAGTGCCAGTTTCATAATTTCAACAAGACTAACTCTTCCCATGCGCCTCGTGTTTTTTGGTGAATTAAAAAAATTGGAATAATATGACAACAAAAATACAACCTAGTTTGTACTCGGAAACAAATTTTTTTCATCAGCTTAATCTTTGACCGAGTTAAACTATCTTCAAAGCCATCGAAGCCGTTTAAGCTTCTCAACAGTAATTTAACATTTAATCTGCATATTACAATACAGCAGCTATTAATCATTAATAACGACTCAAATAGAAAGCAGTTCGCACGCGGGGTGAGATATTTACTTTCTCCACTATGATAAATATCTTGAATTAAAGAAAAATACTGGTTTAAAGCGCCAATCTCATACAAGAAATTTGTCTTCAGAAGTTAGTTCATGTATGTATGTATTTATTAATATTTATTAAATCTATAAATGGGCAGATGCTTAGATACATAGAACAATAACAATAATCAAAAACCTGATCGTAAGGACCATATTTAACCTATAATTGAATGTATAATTATATTAAATATAAATAAATAAGCGTGGAAACATATTATTAGAAGATGACAAAAAAACTGGAAATATATTTCACTGTAGTATATTTTTAGAGATTTCGCAGCACTAGTGCACTACAATACACTAAACTAAGATTAAGTCTAAATTTTCTTTCTGTTAGAGGAAGTTCCCCAAACACTCCTGCAGGCAGATTGTTCCATTCATTAATTGTCCTATTTAGGAATGAGTATTTTCCAACGCCTGTCTTTTGGTGCCTCGCTTATAATTGAAACAAGTGATCACTCCTCCCTTCCGTTCCGAGACGATTCTTTCATTCTATCTCGGATTCCCTGCCAAGGTTTTTGACCTGCAAAGGCTTTGTAGAAAATGTGTAGCCTAGCTCTTTCTATTCTTGTTTGTAGCGTATCCCATCCTAGTCGCTTTACCTTTTCGTTTCCATGCTCAGGTCATATTTGTACGAATTTTGCGGTCCTTCTTTGCACCCTTTCAAAGGATTCTATTTGACCTATCCTGTACGGATCCCAGCATGCTGCACCATATTCCATAACTGAGCGTACTAATGACAAGTATGCCATCTATATAGATTTCGCATTCACCTTCTTGAGTGTTCTCATGACAAAGTTCAAGGTGTTCCACGCTTTCCTTGTAGCATAGTTTACCTGCCCCAGCTTACTGTTAAAATAAATGCCTAGGTATTTACAGTTTGTCTCTCCGATCACTGTTTCCCCATCTATTTTATATATCAAGGCATATTGAACGCGCATTTTAGTAAAACTAATCGCCTTACTTTTACTATTGTTGATTTTGATTTTATTTCGTTTAGACCATGTATTTAGAGTATCTAAGTCAGTTTGGAGAGCAGCTGCGTCTTGTTCCCTATTTATGTCCCTGTAAATTACACAGTCATCTGCAAAAAGTCGGACCTTAGAATTTATATTATTAGGCAAATCATTAATAAATATGAGAAACAATAATGGGACAATAACTGATCCCTGGGGGACTCCCGATGTTACAGATCCGTACAAGAGAAACGTTTGATCCTTCATGAAATTATACGCTGTTGATATCAGGACTGAATGACTCCAAATAAATATTTGGTGTCTATGTTCTACAAGAAAAAGATTAATTAAACGAAATATAATTACATTTATGGAGTAATTTAATTTATCAAATGTAAATTTTTCATTGCTTCCGTTAAGATCTACGATATAATTGCTCACGAAATATTTCTTATTGTCCTCACCTCGGACTAATCAGCACCAAATTAATGTGAGCCCTTCAGATTATAACGTGTTTCGTTAGATACCGCTATAGACAGACGACGCCCGTGTTTAGTTATCTCGTGACTGTCTGTGAAAGCTGTCGACGCGCCGCCCCTCCCGTGTTATTCCACCTGCTCTGCGTAGAAACCCACCCTTCCGTCTGTATCGACTTATTTACGTAAGCCGCAGAAACTGCGGATCTGTGAGGTGACTGAGGAACTCAGCTTCTAATTAGCGTTTGAGTTACCAGCAAAACAATTCCACGCCAATACTGAGCTCCTCGCAATAAAAACACACGTTCCACTGCTACAAGTAATTGATTTCCTCGACGAGTAGGAACATCCCCAGGATTGTTTGTTCGCTCAAGGTCGACTAGTATTGCGATGCTATTTGGATTCGAACTGTAATGAAACTTATTAGTGTTCCAGTTCTCACGTTTCTTGGCAGAGGGAAACATTAAACCCATAATTCCATCTGAATTAACTAAGTTAGTTGAGGAGTCGTTATTTAATTATAAAATAATATTTTTTACCATTAATAATTACTCCTAATAGACATACTTGTAATAGATATATTGTAATTTTTCTGCAAGTCGAATTATACATAAGCCACATAGAATTACGGGAATTAAAAATCTACTTATTTTCTTGGAGTAAGAATGAAATAAAAGTATACTGGAACAAACCGGAACTATTTAATTATAGCAGAATTTGAGACGGTTGTTGTAAAGCAAATAAATTTACGTTAAATTTAGGAAAACAGGGAAGTGGAATTAAAATTTGTTACAAACTGGTAAAATATTTTAATAATTTAATGTGTGAGTAAAAAACGTAGAGTAAAACAGTTATTATCTTAATATACACAAGAAGCTTTTTTCCCCTAAAGCTCATATATCAGGTTAAGAGATAATTTTTAATTACGAAGTAAAATTAAAACACATTCGTAGTCAGCCGCCTATAGAATCGACGGCGAAGCTATGTTTCCGTATTCGATTACAAAATGTGTTGAAATATTTAATCTTTCTTCTTGATTAAATGAAAAATATTTCTCCGACAATTCTTACTCTCGAATTTAAAACATTACACACACACATACACAGACATAAAACTGTATTGTTTAAGTCCATATGTTCGCCTTTTCACTACTTACGTCAGTAATTTCACTGTATGGTGTATATAATGAATTATGTAACTCTCTACCTTCTATTTAGCCATTCATATTTTCAGAATTTAATTAAAATTATATATAATAATTCAAAAGTTAGCTTTAACTTACTTTTTGTAACATGTCATAGCCAATAAGTTCTGCAAATTGCACTTGGAAACCCATATATAATTTTTTTGGCAGTATCTTTCGACCAGTTCAGTTATTTAAAAATAATAGTTTCCGCAATATATTTTGAAGCTATTAAATTCGTTTTTATATGTTGGTTACTCGGTGCATACAGAATTTTTCATTTGTCGAAGTCATTAATTTTAGTATTTAAAATAAAATTCAAGTAAATAAATGCAGGGGGAAATTCAGAAAATGAGTTAGTAATGTATATAAATAAAATACTAACGTTTAGGTTCGTCGGCCTGTTTTAATGGGAAATTTCAAAAGCGATTAATCAAATTTTCATGCTTTATTGGCATTTAGCCCAAAGGCAACGTAGGCTGTTAATAGTTTTAACTAACATTTAGATTTATGGGAGTGTCAAAACCCAATTTAATTACTGACTACGGATAACGACCATTTCTTTGGATTAGTAAAACTTTCGTTAGGAATGATATTTGTACTTCCTCGTTCAGTTAATTGGTTTGTAGTCAACGAAACCAGTTTAAAATATTTTTATGCTCTTGACACAGAACCTTTTGAAGTGAATGCTGTATTTCGAATTGAGCCTTGAAAAGAGGGAAGAGTGGAAATTTAATCGTCACTTTGGGCAGGAAGGAGGCGGTTTACGCCGTGAGCACTTTATTTCGCTAACGGGACGAGCTGCGGCCATATTTCAAACGGCAACACCCCGTCCACCTGGGTGGAATCTCCGCGCTGCATTCAATAGCTTGGGGGCACAGCCACATATATCAGACTCCCTTCCTCGGTTTATCCCTTGCCCAAGCACCCGTGAACCCTAAACGAATTTTCCTTCCCGGGGAGCCAAAATATTAAGATATGTTTCAGCGTTAAGCTGGCGCCCTGTAAACAAAAGACTCTTCATTCGATTACAATAAACATTTTATAAGCAACATACAGAGGGGAATATATCCTTTTTAAGCTACTTTAAAGACCCGCAAGGAATTAAGGGAAAATGGGAAAAGTTATAACCAAGTAAAAAACATGAAAGTAGTAATGCTATGACTTGACTGTGCGCAGTGGTCTCGGTAAGCCAAGGCCCTCAATAAGTTGCACAGCCAAATAGAAGGGAAAAACGTTATCACCCGATTTTCCTTGTATGCAAACTGGGAGGAGAGGAAAGAAATGATCGGTAAATGTTTAGAGACAATCTTATTCGTGTTTTGGTTATAAAGCTAATGTTATTTCTTATTTTATCTCTATGAACACTGAGTACTTTACTACTACAAATGTAATAAATAATAATTGTGAATGGAACAATTAATTAAATTATATAAAAGGACCAAAGAATTTTTAACACTTAAAATAAACACCATGCATGTTGTGAGCTTTTGGGTGAAAACAAAAATTATAATTGTCATTGTATGAGAGAGAAAAATATATCAGAGCAATTGTTTATATCTGCGTTGTTTCATAAGGGATACGACGATCACTCTCCAGTCTCTGGTGGGCCGCAAAAATATCAGGAGACAACCACAAAACTCAAGTTGATCTAGTTCGGTCTGACTTTCGTCATACCTCTAATAATGGTAATTCCGATTTTCAAAAGGCAATTAAAATACTATCTGCATCAAATGTAGACAACAACTTAGCAAATTAGTGTTCAAACTGAATAAAAAAATAGACTTAAATGGTATCGTTAGTCGAAATATGCACCTTTCTTGCTATCATTAATGTACGTAGTCAATAATGTAGCTTCGTTTCTCCCCAAGCCGAGAAATAGTTAAGTACATTATATTAATGACTAAGTCAATCAAATTCGTGTTTTCTGAAAGCTTTCCGTCTTTTAATTCCAATTGATTTCACTGCCACCAGAAATATTTCAATCGTTTCACAAAATATAAAAGTTGTAAAATTTTTTTCGAAAGGGTTCGGAGTAAAAGCTACGTTGCACTCTAAAACAGCATCAATGTGTGTGGTGAATTACATGATAAAGGTGTTAGTTCAAGAAGAAATAAAAAGGCATTTATTCTTAAAATTATAGCCTAATAGTATGACAAATACAATAATAAAATCAGAGCACAGAATGGCGTAGAGACGGCGATTAAACAGAAACAACTTATTTCACAAAATTTGGACCTTTTGTAATTGGTTCTATCAATAAGATTTCAGGACGCAGGAGGAAGGATAATATCCAGGCCTGGCAATGAACGGTCCTATGCTATATATGCATGAAGGAGGAGTTTTAGTGTTTGAAGAGGAGGGAGAACCTAATATTATTTATAATAATGTCCTTAAATGGGAGAGTTGGGGAACAAACTGTCACGAAGTTCAAGGTCCGCTGACGTGTGTTCAACAATGGACTGACTAAGCTGACGTATAATGTTGCATCCTGAGTCTCGCCACTCGGCACAGAATTCTAAATACATTTTGTTTTAATGTAAGAGATAATATATATCACAACGTGTTATTTACCGAAATGGGAAAAAATTATCTATAGTGATTTCGGAATGACTTTCGGCGAATGAGGCACATCATCTCACTTTCAATGCACTCACTGTAGCGCACCTGCGTGGACTACAATGTGACAAGGGTGCATGATTTTAATACGACGGAAGAAGGAAGATTTTCAAGTTCAAATTGGCTCCCACTGTATTTATTTACCCGAAATAACGATTTACCAAATACCAAGATTACATATTTCTTAAGAGACGAAGCTTTTAATGAATCTGAGTCTAGAATACAATATTTCAATCACAAAGAATTACTGAAAAAATATATAACAAAAAAGCTCCAGGAGTAGACCAAATTACTCCAAATGTGCTGAAAGAGCTCCCCAAAAAGGGACTTCTAATGCTAACATATATATTTAACACTTCAAAACTGACCACAAAAACTTAAATTATCTGAAATTATTTTAATACCTTAACCTGGGAAAGATTTAAGGATTGTAACCTCGTATAGACCAACTATCAACGGTGGCAAAATTATTAGAACGGTTACTACTCCACCGTATCACATATCTTCAAGATTTAATCCTAGACCATTTGGCTTTCGACCTAAGCACTCTACTATCCAACAATGTTATCGTATAGCTAACGCTATACAAGAATCCCTTGATGACAAAAAGTACTGTTCAGCAGCATTCCTTGATGTGAGTCAGTCATTTGACAGGGTCTGGCATCATCGTCTGCTATATAAAATCAAACAGTTACTACCGGAGCCTTCCTCTAACCTACTAAAATCATACCTGGAGAATTGCAAATTCAGAACTAGATTAAACGGCGAAACTTCCATCTTTCACCTAATCAAAGCAGGCGTTCCACAAGGAAGTGTCGTAGGACCCACCTAGTATTTAATATATACTTACGATCTTACCTCAACCACTAGTACAATTACAGGGACATTTGCTGACGACACGGTTATTATGGCTACTAATAAAGATCCAGTCAAAGCAAGTTCACGTTTATAAAACCTTCTTAATTTTCTTCAGGAATGGACACATAAATGGAAAGTCCACATTAACGAGACAAAATCCTTACAGGTTACGTTCACTTTACGAAAAGAACCAAGCCCACCAGTAACTATAAAGACAAAACATCTCCCGGTATCAACGCATGTAAAATATCTCGGAATCCTTCTAGACAAAAAATTAAGCTTGAAAATTCATATACAATAGAAAAGAAAACAAAGGGACTTTCGTCTTCGAGAACTATACTGCTTACTCGGTAGGAGATCTAAACTCTCGTTAGAGAACAAAATGACTATATACAAAGCCCTTATTAAGCCTATATGACATTCTGAATCAAGCTTTAGGAATGTGCTAGTTAGTCCAACACTACCATAATACAGAGGGCACAGTAAAAAATCCTCGGAGCCATGGTTGATGCTCCATGTTATCTGAGCAATCAAACTCTACATCCTAGGCATACCTTTCATGCAGGATGCTATACAAGAGAGAGCCAATAAACACCTCAAGAAACTGGAAAACCATACCAACCCTCGTATACAATCACTACTGCAATACAGAACCACAGAAGATTAAAACGATGCTGGCCAATTGACTTCAAAGTTGGGATAACAGGGGTCTGATCACTGGAGAGGATCACATCACACTTCGAAAACATAAAAATTAGCTTTTAGAACCTATTATTCTGATTGCTATTTCAATAAGTATTTTTGGAAAAATTGGCTCCCATTTTGATATGAAGTATAAGATTCACAATTTAACTAACTTTTAAGAGTATCAAACAACGTTCATAGGCAATAATTAATTTTTAATAACGAGAGCTGGAGAATATTTTTATGTATGCTATTGGTTTATAAATTACAAATCCGGTGCATCATATGTGAAGTATAGATAAGTAAAAATCAATACCGGAACCTAATTCCACAATTGAAAGTATTCAAATTAACGTTAAGTTTGTAAAGCGTAAATGCGTCTTCTAAGTTGGCCTTGGGGTAAACGTTTAACGGAACTTCTTCCAAATGACTTGCAGGATTTCGAGTTCAACGTCATCTATCCCAAGGTTTTTTCCACAACATTTACCAATTGGGCACCGGAGCGTGGCCCACGCGCCTTATTTGGGATAGGAAAGCACGCGGTTACCCCTTTTCCAGCGGGTTTCCGCTAATGCACTGGATGTTTGTGCCCCCCTCCCCCAACCCCCTCCCCGTTCCCAACCTCCAACGCACTCTGTAATTGCATCGCACGAGTTTCTCAGACCGGCGACTAACAGTAATCTCCTTTAATTGCTGTTCATTTTAGCGAGTGATTCCCTAATTCACTTTTAGGGATCTTGTAATTTTGCCTGCGAACCACCCCTTGCTCTTCCCTCTTCGCGACGGTCCCTCTGATATCCCAAGTACTCGGCTTTAATGCACAACACTTTTGAAAATTGCCAACACGTCGCTGAACATATTATATTCACTTAATCACTTCAAGAATTTTTCATTAGTTTACTCCTTCTCGCCGTAATAACTAAATGCAAACTCTAGGGAGAAGAGAATATTTTAATATTACATAGCATAGCTTTCCCTGAAACGTTAACATATCAATTATATTGCTTGAAAATTATTGATAATTTAGGGACTGAAGTATGTCATATAACATACAGTTGTATAATTATGTTATTGGTTTCTATAAATATGAGGTTTTTGTGGAAAATACTTATTCTTCCGTATAATATAGTTGTTATTATTAAAGATTTTATTATAAAAAATACAAAAAATTATCAATCCTCTAGCTTGTGAAGCGATTTCAAGAAACATATATACTGTCACAATAAGATACAAGAATATAGAGGTTATTTTATTTGTCTCCATAGTAAATTGTAAATGAAAGATGATTTGGAAAACCGAAGTGAAATTAAGTTAAGGGTCATTAACAAAGAAACATTGAAAACATCACTTTCTGGTGTTTAAATTAAGCATTTATTAGTACACAAATACCCATGGAAACGTTATGTCTTAATAATTATGTGTAGGTGCACGTTGCATAGACATATGAAAATTTTTTCCTTTGCAAAAAGATAAATTTACTAAGGAACAGCATCTGAAATATTTCTGGCAAAGAAAAATATTTAATTCAAGTATACGTGTAGCCAATATCGGAAATTTTTACAACCCATAACTATAACGAAACGTAAATACGTTTGATGAGTGATAGCAAAGCTCCAAACAGAAGTTTGAATTTCTTCTTATTTTGCTATACATATTCGTGAGAAACCCAATAATAATGTTCATATTTTAACATATTATGAGGGATAAATGTGCTTTTCATCCAATTCTTGATGTAATAGATAATCCTGAGCATCACTCTCCATATTATGCTCCCATTACGTTTATTAGGTAGCTTAAACAGCAGGATCAGTTCAGTGTTACGGTTGCTTGGTAATTGTAGCCAGATAATTATTAACAGCGTTATTAATTGTAGCATGATATTAACAATAAAATTATTATACCCTTTAAATGCAATATGTAAAGAGTAGTAAAATTGAATAAGGAAACGCCGTGCAATATTTTTTAATAAAGTGTTTTATAAACTTTTTACATGACGATGTTATGCAGTAAAAAGTTAAAAGAACTGCTTAAGGTCACTATAAAATGGGATGCAGATATACTTCAGAGAAAGTTTTTCCTTTGAATATTCAACCAAAGTGGTTTTAATATTAAATATTGTTGTGATATATTCCCTTATAAATACGAAACTTTTTAAATATTTCGTACGATATAATCAAATGAATGCTCTTAGCCTTTCTAATAAGTTCAAACTGTCGATTAGTATAGGCAACTGGAATTACGAGGTCTGCGGGACTGTATCGCTCCCTATTTTCAGGAATTTTTAATGTTATTTTATTAATTTATGTATTTATTAATTTAGATTTTAGTAACCAGGATCAGAACTCTTTATACGTAACTCGCCCACTTTTTCTTTAATTTCCAGGTCACCCCAGCCGGTATGCGACACATGCAAGGAGACCATAACAATACTACTGCACGTCCTCTTCGACTTGTGACTGTCACCCAGTTTAGAAAATACACCGGTGCAAAGTTTTTATAAGAGGTGGAGCAGAGTCTTTGGTTGGGGGAAGAGAGAGATCGCTGGTTATTGTGTTACGGCCAAAGTTTGTATCTGGTGATTAAAAAAAATATTCTGTATAATTGAATAGTATGTTAAATAAATATTATTTGTTTAAAGTTGATGAATTGAATGTAGAAATATTTAATCACCTTAGGTTGATGAAATGAGAAATATAAAAATATCAACCGTGTGTATAGAATGGATATAATTTGGATGAATATAAATAACGCTCGAAGCCTGCTTAAAAGTTCAAATATTTGAGTAGATCTATTTCTGTAACGATGGAATATCTCACCTGAAGATTGATTAACGAAATTTAACATACATTAAGTTTTTGGATGTTAAGTTGTTGTTTTGCAACGTTAACCTGAGCTGGCGCTCAACAAGTTTTTATTGTTCCTTTAATATTAATATTCAAGTAACAAAAAATGTATGTGGATAAAAATATCTGATAATAAGCCAAATTTATTTCATTAATGGATTTTTAAGGACAGGTACATTGCAGACTCAGCATTAGTAACAATCTCGTCTGATGTCACCACTGACGAACTCGTGATTGAAACATGAAAATACCAGTAGCGTAACGGTAGTAACCCGGATATTATATTATGAGTTATATACGGTGGGATGCAGATTAGTAAATGCTGTAAAAATAAATCATAGTACTCGATAATCGAAAGTTATTTAAATAAAGATGGTTACACTCTAAAAATCGTATTTCTACACGACGCCAGCTGACACCAACAGTCTACTTGACCAATGAGACATTAAAACTGAAATAATTAAAAATATATATGCACTGACTGCAGCGTCATCACGTAGTTAAGTATTAAATGCAAGTGATTAATTTTCTAAGTCATTAAATGAAAAGGGAAACAGAAGGTGGAAAATTTATTAGACCTTCGTATTTCAGCAAAAAGTCTAGATTTATTGTCACTGGTTAATTATAATATAAAGTGAAGCAGTACATCATAATGTCAAATTTTAAAAACGTAGAAGCAGTTCGTAATTTACTGAGAGACTGAGACGTTTTATCTTTCTTCTACTTCAGTAATTTGAGGTATCAACTTAAGCTCGTGAGTATTTAAACATCACAGCATATCAGAGGATCGCTTCGGGAAGAAATATCAAAGCAATTTCTTGGCATTAAACCCTTAGTACCCTGGGATCGCTGAGTAAACTCTTTTGTTCTGCAGGCGAGAGATAATTGCAGGAACCCCTTCCCCGCGTCGGAAGCCCTCTGATTTATTTCGCGACACAAAGAATTCAAAGCTGTATTATTACTCGGTCTCCTGCTTCTGCGCTTGACGTTTGATAAACATCAAGTGGGTAAAAGCTTTGAAATGAGTGTACAGAGACGTTAACAGATAACAACAATCGCACAGCGAAGACCCCAGTTGCTTTCTGAGGAGGAGGAGGAAGAGAAGGAGGACGAATGCTCTGCTCGACAGGACAACTGTACGCGACAGGAACCGCTCACGCATTGAACCACTCACAGGAGATTCATCCCAATAACTCTGAAAAGTTTTAAGATGGAACATTTAGAAATTCCATGAAGTTTGGAAAAATTATAGAGAGGTGAATAACTACGAAGAATAGATACTATTGTAGGGCTGGTATAGGCATGACATGATGCTTAAGTAATTAATGTCAGATTATCTCTTCTAATAGTTGTAAAATAAAGCCTTAATTTTACCTGTCAGTTCGCTAAAGTGAATTTTAGTTTAATTTAATAGAATTTATCTTATGTTTTAGTAAAAATCATTTTATGATTCAGTATACGGTGAACACCAGTCCTTTCGTCCTTTATTTTACTAAGTTGATTAAGAAGATATACAACTAATATATTTATTTAAAACAGAAACACCTTTGCACTGATAATTAAAACTTTTTGCCATCAAATGTCTAATTAAAGCATAAAATGTAAATTTTGGTTACAAAACAGCAAGACGGTATCAATCACGTCTAAGAAACAAATGCAGATTCCAAACCTATAAAAATAAAGTAAAAACGGATTTGATTTGACTACTGTAACATAAATTCTGGGCTTTATCTCTTCAAAAAGAAACTGGAAGCTACGGAAATAGTTTCACTTCTCGATAAACATTTTAACAGCATATATAGCAGCAGCCCCTTAAGAATATTTATGGAGTTTAAAAAGTTACTTCACCTAATAAACTCATAGGAGAAACAAAAAAGAAATAGTAAAGCATCAGTGGTCTTAAAATAGTGTACCAATTCAAGTAATGATTTAGAATTTCAAGGTAATAAATGTTCTAAATCAGTGTAGATCCAATCTGAAATTCTGCACTTCATTTGGACCAAATTCCAAACATTAATAAGTGATTAGGGAATATAAATAAGGAAATTTTATATATTATTAATTAATATAAATCTTATTTATTCGTATTTGTGAATGCAGGAAACGCTAAAGTGTGTGAGTAAAACTCTGCCAAGAACATATTCATCAGTCACATGAAAAAATTAATTTATTACTAATATTCCACTTTGATCATGAATTTAAAATTAGTTTAAGACATGATTTGGACTTTTTATTTTATAATCACATTCTTATTGGTCAGAAATTCAATAAATATAAACATGTGGAAATTGATATCAATTAATTTAAGTGGGAAATAAAATGTATGCGGTCAGACAAAAAATTGAAACTAACGTGGAAAACTGTTTTGTTTTTCAAAACATGCCATAGATTAAAAATTTACAAAATTGGCACAAACATTTTTAGGAATGCCTGATAAATATTTAGAGGTTGTAACATTTGTAGAAAACACTGAAGTTGAATAAAACAATTATTATTAAAGCAAAATACTTTTACAGGTTATATATACATACGTTTGTGAAAATGTTTATTTAAATTTTTGTAAAATACTTCACAGGTTATGTATATATACGTTAGTGAAAACGTTTATTTAACTTTTTGTAAGTTTCTAGTCTATGTTACGTTTCAAAATAATTATTTCATTAGTTGAATAATTACGTAACACGTACCCAAAATATGCAAATAATTGAAAGGCAGATATATTATTTTATATTTTTAAATTCTCTTAATAATTTAAACATTTGGAGTCTTTTATAACTTAAGAGCGACTAAAGCTAATGATATTGTAACAGTAGACTAAACATGTTGCTTTTGATTTTTTATTAAATAAAGTTTTTCAAGTTTCAAATCTAAAAAATACGCTCATAAATACTTACGGATCTAATCTCAAAATTTAGGGGTGAAATGGTAACAAAGTTGCAAATGAAGGTCAGAGTGGGGAAGGGGAGAGCCCTTGCGTGACTAAAGAGTTTATGAACAGGTAATGAATTCCGTCTCGACGAAAGAGCGACGTATCAGCAAGCAGGACAAGTCCGCACGCACAGTTGCTGGAGTTGCGTGCTACGTGGATTCCGATCCTGACGAAAGCTTCGCTAATTACGCCATCCCCGAATGCTGGGAATTCATTTAACTTCAGTTACTTAATTAACAGCAAAACAAAGCTCAAAATTAATTTCATAATTCAATTTTTATTAAAATGACATTTTAAATAAAACAGACAAGAATAAAGTATAAAATTGTGACATTTGCCACGTGTAATTAATTTTTAAAGTTAACTGAATCTATAGCTAAATATCGTTGACCATCTACAGCTAAGAGATTACATTAATAGAAAAGGATCATTGATGTTGTGTAGTTTTTTGCCATTACATTTGATATTCAGCATTTCTGAAATCATTCTAGACTTATACTTGGTATTACCATTTAAAATTTGAACATTGTGCCAAGGACAAGTATGAATAAAATTTTTAATATAATTAAGAATCCAGAGGCTAGTAAAATCCATTTCTTATTATTATTTGTTCTAAACGTAATGGTTTAATGTAAATCATTGTGAAATGAAGGAACCTATATATTTTTATAATTTTTTATTAATCAACTAAAGTTTATAATTTATGCTTCTCTTTTATAATTTAATACCATAAGTCAATGTTACCATGAAGGAAAACTTTCACTTGAAAAATATAGAAACAAATCGTGTTTTAAGGCTTGTGTAACGCAGGAAAGTATCCATTGCCCCTGCTCTGCATTCCTCGTACAACACACAACAGAGAGATGATGCGTGTGGATCTTGGGTAAAATTGTAAACTTACTGTAATTCTCAATGAGAAAATAATTAGTCTCAACGCCTCTCAAGTACCAAAAGGATATCCGTCAGTATTTGGAAGTAATCATACGGAAAGTATTTCACTTGAAATTGAACGAGTGAAATAACTAATTAGGTACTCTAGGATGTGCCATAATGCTCTAAATAAATTATGTTCAAAATGAAAAACAGCTCAGAGAGAGTATTTTTTACTTAAATCGGTAGTTCTTGAGTATTTTAACATTTTTATCCTATGCTTTCTGTTACACGTATTTTTAAACGTTAAAAATAAGAAAATTATATTTTAAAATAGCATGCATGTTTTTTTAATGTGTAAAATCATTATTCACGTCTAGAGAATTATTGCCATCTGCCATAATTGAGATAGTCAATTTAATATTGCACACGAAGTAGTCGAGTATTCAGATATGTTATTATTCAGTCATATAACCCAGTATTTCTATTCTAAAAATCGCAATAGTACAGATATTTTCAGTGTTTTTTCAATTAATTTACTTCGTCATTGTCGCGGAACATTAAAAAGTTCGTTTCACTTATAAAAAGGCATAGTCATTATTAATTTATGATAATTTTTAGCTTCTGTTTATATTAATTTCCTCTTGTTTAGGTTTAAAAACAAAATTTTTCTCCAAGGTAATTTTTTGGGGGGATTTCTTGTTATCAACAGATAATCTGTTTGGTGACAATTTTCTCACACTGTTGTTATATCAATGTACCCAGAGGGTTATGTAATTTAAAAATTTCTGCAGCACGCAAAAATTACGGCGGCTCGTCACCTGTTTTTTTTACGGACGGAGCAAACTGAACGAAAGCAATGTTGTGTAGTAATTAGCTGTAATTTAGTTAAGGACAGCGCTGTCAGTCGCGCTGCGAGCGTAATGGAATCCTCCTTTGCGTCCGACCGTCGAGTTTGCTTTTTTCCTCCTACCGGTGGAATTAATTCATTTCCCTGGTGTGTAGCTGCGGCGGTATTGATTCTGTTGTTTGAGGGTCCCGTGCACTAGCACGTGGGTTGTACGGTAATTGTAACTGACAGAGGCAGAACCGGTGGCAGGGGCGGCACAGGTACGCCCGTAATTGGCGCGTGGTGCAGCGGATGCTGTGACGCCCTCATAAATACCCCAATCACGACGATTGTCGCCGGGACGTCTAGAGGATCCGAGTCAACAGCCACGCGGAACGATATTATCACTAACGATGCCGATACTGACAGCTTGAAAGCGGCGGCGGGAGTCAATGATCATGACACGACAGTTATTAAATAAATTATATGGCGTGAATAATTCTCCTCGTGGAGTTTCATATAGTTCTGAAAGAAATACGATTTGTGGCGATAAGCAGATCTGAAGTATGAAACATTGAGTATGATATCGGATTTATTCCGACTTCTAGCAGCTCAATGCTTTATACCCGAATGAATACAACCGTAAATCATTTTGTTTTAGAGAAAACTTAAAATGTAAAAGAATTCCTATTTTTATTGTATATCTTGTGACGTTTCTTTCTCGATTGTAAGTGCTGGATCCAGCGGTCAAAGAATATTCTAATCTTTTATTAGAATTAGCTAATAAATATAATATCCAAAATGAAGTAGCAATTTTCTCAAAATTCTATGGTGCTATGTTAAGACTTTTTTTTGTATTTCTGTAGACAATAAATTGAATTGGAAAGATCACATTAACATTCTCCTAAGAAAAATAGGCTCTTAGAATTATGTCAAGGCGTAGACACCCAAATATAAGAAAATTAGTTTATTCTGAATAATGTCACTCTTTAATGACACATTGTATAATATTCTGGTGTAATGAATCAGGGAAAGACAAAAGACAAAATTTTAATGCACAGAAAAAAGTTGTCAGAATATTATGCCCGGTTCCACCAGAAACTTGATGCTGGGGTCTCTTCAAGAAAATGGGAATACTTGCTAGTACATTCAATCACTGATGTTATTTGTGGTTCACAAAAAACTCAGATATGCATAGCCTTGATACCAGAAATAAAAATAATTTACACAAGGAATGTACGTCTCTAGCTATAATACAGTAGGATGTTCATTATAATGCTATAATAAATTTAATAAACTTACAGCCTCCATTAAACAGTCAAAAATAAATACAAGTTCAAACATGAACTAACAAACTTTTTACATAGCCTTTCCTTCTATTCTGTTGAAAAATTCATTCAGTTGATTGTATATCACTATAGATCTTATCAAAGACTTGTTAAATTGTGGAAACACTAATTTCTTAGTATACAATATTAGAAATATTTAACAATGTTATGTATCAGGTACAAATTATATATCTTGTCTTCTCTGTAGTGAAGCATATTGTATTGTAGGTTAAACATAATTATGTGAATGTAAATAGAAATGTAGAGTTAATTGTAATTAAGAACTCATACAAATTTTTGAAAAATCTCTAACTTGTTCCACATCCCTGAAGTTTTACTTTTCTATGGAATCATACTAAGACTAATAATGAACTTCAGTACAATGTTATACAGAATAATTTAATTATAAACGTTGCTAAAATTGTTATTGCATTAATATTAATAAATTGAGTAACTGTTTGTAATAAATGCAGGTTTTCGTTAATTTTGTTATTATTTTTCACGTAAACAAATAAAACGATCGTTTTTCAATGTTAGATCCTCTCATTTTAAATTATTCGTGCAGATATCCACGATGTTTAGGCATTTTTCTTGTTCTTAAGCAATTAATTAAATTTTTCTCGGATTCTATTGGTCTTTCTGATTTTTGTTTACGTAAGGTGTTTTTCGTTGCCATGGAGTCAGTGAGTATGATGCAGTTATACGTGGCATTTTATTTGTTATTGTAGAAATATAAATTATTGATCCGGTGAACAGATATCTATCTGTCTTTCTCTCTCTAGATATATACATTTATATATGTATACATACAAGAGTTACAGTGTTCAGTTTATGTGTGTACGTAATATGCAGTTTGTTGATCGACTGAGTGGTCTGTGGTTGTAGTTGAAATCATAGGATCATCCTCGAGCACTAGGTGAACGAGTCTCCCTCAAATTATACATCGATAAGCCTGAAACTACATGTAGTGCGGTTTGCCTACACCTATAATTCCCCCATAAACAGATCCAAATCAACTAAGATATAATCCAAAACACGAAATAGGTATTTATTCAAAAATGCAATAAAGTTGAAACTTAACTTAGGTAGCATGCGCATTGAATTGAGATATGTATTTTATTCTTAAAGTTAAAAATTGCAACCATCTTGCAATGATGACATTTTGAAATGCAGTTTCCCAAACGCCATTAAAATATTCGAATCATTTTACTAATAGTTTATTTATTAATGATATTAACTCAGAACAAATTTATTTCCCGAATTTCTATCAATTCGATGTCCGTAACTTTGCAGTATTCATAATTTGTTAGAACTATTTTTTTGTGATAACGCTATTTTGTATTTCTTTAGTAAAATAAAATATTAACATGCATGTTTAATATGTTATGAGCTTCATAACTACCCAAATATATTACATATACGTAAATAAAAGACGTCTGAGTTTTTTTGAATCAAGTAATCTAATAGCAGATTTGAGGAAGACAAATTATATTTTATCTTTTATTTTATAATTTAAGGTAAGTAATGTGGAATACATTCTGTGCCTGTTACCTTTTGTTTTCAAATATTATGGAAAATATGTATTTTTGACGTCATCTTCCAGCAGTCCATGTTTATAAATATAGAGAAAAGATTATTTTGATAGTTACAAGTTGTATTGAAAAAAAACTACCCTTTTTTCTTTATATCAAGTACATACTTACTTGCAGATTTCTTTTATAGCTTCAATCTAAAATTTCAACAACTTCATTGAAAATATTCGTTCTTAATACGGGTGTTACGTATATTAAACAAAAAATTTAAATGTTGGATATAAGTAAAAGTAAATGAAACATTTTTGAGAAATATTTTTATTGCTCCAATAAATGGAAAGTAATTAGTTAATAAACAGCGTAA
Organism: Eucriotettix oculatus; assembly: GCA_034510155.1. Taxonomy (NCBI): domain Eukaryota; kingdom Metazoa; phylum Arthropoda; class Insecta; order Orthoptera; family Tetrigidae; genus Eucriotettix; species Eucriotettix oculatus. The sequence goes on along the minus strand of CM067378.1, from coordinate 73,806,658 downwards.
GCGTAAAATAAAGATAATAAAAATATTTTCATCTGTTTCGTTTGAATTTCACTAAATATATCGGTTTCCTTTTACTTTTCGTCCTTCTGTAATCTCACATTCAAATGCATCGCTTGCCACGTCCTTATGTTAAATAAACTTAAAACGTGGAGAAATTTTCTGATGCTCTGTTCTTAAAGCTTCGCGCTTTGTTGGGTCTCGTGACTCTTTAACGTTTATCGATTGCTGCGTTCTGAAGCTGGAAAGAGCGTTGTTTAATAAATGTTGTGGCACAAATTGTTCACGCACCGCAGTACACGGCACGGTTCGGTTTGTCAATTCCCGCGGTTGAGAGGTCCATTACTTCTAATTCCATCTGCTATGGTGCGCTGTATTATTAACGCGACTGTCACTTGGTGACGAGGGCCAGAGCCGGAGAATGCAATGCTGCCACTCTTAATTATCAAGTTGATGGAGCGCGCGGCGCGAAGTGCGACTCAAAGATTCCGACAGATCTCGTCCCTCTGGCGAACAAGCGAAAAGTTTCTTTCTCGCGCAGAGAACCAGCCGTTTTCTGCTTTTTAATACTTAATGGACCGACGGACGACATTTGTGGATGCTTCCATAAATCCCGTTCATTAAATACGAAAAGCATTTGGCAGCTTTAATCCCTCAATACTACTTAAACACTTGAGCCGAAAACCAGGTATTACGGGGTTGCCTACTTTATGTCTTTGTGTGCAACAAAAATATATTTCCATCGTAACAACTGAAAAAAAGTAAACGCAAAGTAAATAAAAATAATTCTGCACAAATTAATGAAATTTAATTTATCCATTTAGCCTCGATGAATTCAGATTTTAATATTGATGGGTGTAATTACAAATATTTACCATTTATATTTAAGAATCACAGTGTTAGTCTAAGAGAGAACATGAAATTTATTACTTATTTTAGTATGATAAATCTATTCCATAAGTAACTTACGAGATGTTTATTAAAAGTTTGTGTATATATGAAAACGAGCCAAAGTAGAATAGGCAATTAGAAATAACAGGTATAAAATGTTTTAATTAAATTGAAATTAATATCTGCTGCTCATTTTTGCAAATGCCACCATTTGTAAGGATTTACTCACAATATTTATGAACTTTTGTTGAATTTAAATAGTCATAAATTTATTAATCCTAAATATCGTACATAATAAACAAGCATGAAGTGTTATAGAAAGTGATTGAGTCAAACGTATCATGATGCAGAAACAGAGGAATTTCTTTCAATAAAGCACAGCCAATGAGGCTATGGAATTTAATTTAATTTCTGTAACAGAGATTTAAGTATTATTGGTTTAAATTAGGTAAATAATAATTTAAATATTGATCCCTGGGACTCCTTAATAAAGTAAGGTTTTTCATTTTTAATATTTTATTAATTACAAATAGAAAAAAATTACTTTATAATTTCATATACGTTTCATGTCTTGGATAATCTTTCATTTAATATTTTTAAAATTTTAACTTTATATAGGAGCTAAAGCAGTCGTCTCTCTACGGAGATCCCAGGTGTTTTATCATGTAGTTGACACTTTGTTAAATAAAGAATACTTATCATCTTTCATTGCCTCCGAGACACGCCAAATTTTCCGGATGACTTAAGGTGGTTACGGTTGCTCTCGGCGCTGGTTCCAGGAGATCCCTTGATGATCATCTGACGTCCTCAGTGACTTCATGCTAACTCCTGATATCTTACTTCCTCGTATCAGGACTGCATCGCCGAAAGGTACCACTTTTACAAAAAATAGCTTCTCAAAACCGTAACCGAAAAAAGGTTTTCTTACTAAACATTATATTAAAAAAATATTAAATATTTTCCCTGGGATCAAGACTCGTTTATATAATAAATAAACCTAGATGAGAAATTAAGTTCTAGACATAAAAGTATTCTATTTTGAAAATAATTATACAGGATTTGTAAATTAAAACCATTTTTTTTAAATATTGTCCTATGAAAATAATACACGTCTGAGTGATATACTTTTTATATTCATGCTTCTAACTAACCGTTATACCGAAAACCTCTGATGTTAGCCAACTGCGTCTCAAACCAATCGCATAATTTCAAGATCCCTGGAGGGGTAAGCCAATATCATCGCAGAAATAAGGTAATGTTCAACATTACAGACTGAAATTGGTGTAGAAAAATTACGTTTCCTATGCTGAACTTGTTTTCTAAAAAACAATAAAGAGTAACAAAAAATGGAGATTTCAAGAGAAGACTAAAACATCGTACAATAAATATATTTTCTTTAGTATTGATATGATGTTTTGTATGTGTTAATACATACCATATGAGTTTAATAAGCATAAAAAATAAGATACAGTCACATATATGTTTGTATTAATTTATTCTAGAAGCCTTCGTATATATCGGACTTCGACATCGTAATCTATTCGAAACCTAAACGTCGACGATATTCGAACGTATTTTACTTTTTAACTGTAATAAAGGGTTTTTAAAGTTATATTACTTTAAGTTATCAACATATATATCATATTCTACACACTGTACAGCTTACTTGTGCACTAAATGGAATATGGTTGGTTTACTTAATGGCGATGAAATGCATACATTATATCTTATTTGATACATATATTGTGTGCTCGAAGATAATTTGTTTTTTTTACTAGGTTTAGTATTGATAAGGATTTCAAGTGAAATTCGAAACATCTACACTCTTAAGAATTTTGTTTTATTCAATTTTTGTATATATGTGCTATATGGGTCATTAATAATGTGTACTTTATATATATTATCATTGGAATTTCCCGGAAATGAAATATCATTACGCATCGTCGATTGGCCATTTTCCCTCTGTAATATAACATACGTATTGTATGTCAAAATAATATTAACTTTCGTAAATCAAGCTATTTTCCAAATTGTGTATTTATCTATTATAGAGAGACTTCAATGAAAACATGTATACATGTATACATTGCCATAAATTGTATACAGAACATTGAGCACAAAACGCAAAAGGACGTGTCAAACACCGTAATTATTTGTTGGCGTTGAGTCCAATTAGCAATTTAATTATTATTGTTACAATTTGGTGGTTATTTACGGGAGAAAACGACGACCTCTGTAGGTATGCGGATACACCTAAAATATTCTCTCTCTCTCCTCAAAATTTATACGTATTGCGAGTTAATGAAGAAAGACGTACAGGTTGCAGGTGTAAGAGAGCCAGCATCTTAAGGAACAAAGAGTGCATTCTAGAAGTAAAGTTTTAATTACTGCCAGCAGGAAATGGTAATGAGATTGCTGGAGAGGCTCTCCAACGCACGGCGAAAGGGGATCCCTCCCAAGGAAACGGCTTCAATGAGCTTAGAGAAATGGGAGAAGGAATACGAAATTAAATATTACCTAATCTGCCGGAGATGATAATCGAAAGTGGATCGCGTGCGGGGAAATATTTTCCTTTCCCATCTTTTCCGCTAATTTTCTTAGGTTCGGGCCTGATTCCTAATTAATAGCAAATCTTTTCAATATCAAAAATTTAATTAGTAAAATTGAGGGAAACGCTTTTATTTCGATTTAATTGCTACATGTTTTTAACGGAAAGTGAAATTAAAGTATTCCCTGATGATATTCAAACTGTAATATAACTGCAATTAGACCAATTTTCTTTAATTTGTAGGCAACTCCACTATTAAATAAGTTAATTATTTATATAAGATTATTTCTGTTTAATAATTACATTAGTGAAATATCAAAGTTTTTTCTTTAATACTTGCAATAGTAAAATTTATTTAGATAAAAAAATTGAATAAACATGTAGTTTGTTTAATATTTTAACTCATAAAATATATATTTTACACATACACGAAGAATATAGAAAGTTTTTGTCTATAAATTTTTACTTATTCGGCTTATTAAAATGATGGGTGAAGCTTGAATTAAAGTAAATTACGTAACTTTTTGACAACAATTCCTCAGGATATAGAGGTAAGTATTGATAAAGGTACTATCACTAAACCAGGATGTTTTCTGCTTTAAATAAACTTTCAGTGCATCAAACCGTCAGTTTAATAATTAAAGGACACATACTAGCCATTCGTCCCATGATCAAGCTCTACATTTTCTGCGCCCAAAGGTGTGGCCAAGAACAATATTTATTCATTCAGATGCATATTTGATTCTTGTATGAAACGCTTTCTAAATTTCACAATAAACTCAAGTTTTATATTTTTCACCATCTGGGTAAAAAGTCTAAATCGATAAACATTTTATCATAAAATGCTTATAAATATTTTAATTTGACATTTCAAAATTAAATACCAATTTAAAATTTGTTTATTTGAGTAATACGCATATAATATAGATCAGAACATTCTCCGAAATATAAGTTACTTTATGTAAAATTATGTAGGTATAATATTAATTCTGAAAGATAAACCCTCTATCTAATTCACTTCCTCGGCGCTACTGAGAACGAATACATTTTCTTTTTGTACAAAATAATAATTACTTATACGTTTCACCAGATAAAAGAGTTCAGACTTGTGTATTACTTACAAAATAAAAATAATGAATTTATTTGTAATATTATACTACACAATAAATGAATATACAAGGGTATTTTGATTTTAAATAATATATTATTAAATATAAATGAAAAATTAATTTACATGACATTTATTAATTTACAATATATAATAATGATAAACTCTAAATACTTTATACAATTATTTACATTTATTAAATATCTTACAAACAAGAGATATGAGATGTATACTAGGTTCGTTTTTGCGGGCCATCTCATTGAACAGAAGTTCATACTCAACCTACGTGGAATTTTCAGTTCCAGGAAATCGGACAAAGGCTACACACAGAATGATTATGGTGTTTTTAGCTTAGCCAACCTTGCTCATTTATTTTTCTCCTTTGCCACCTCGGACAGGAGCAAGCATCCCGACGATTATTCAAATGTTGATAACCAATTGAAATCTCCTTTCTCTTTCTTTATAAATTCTTTTTTTAATGAAATCTGCTTAATGTCCACTCTTAATTACTTAATTGCTCGAAAATCAGTTTTCCCCGGTTTAAAAAATTCTTCCCTACTCCATTGTTTGACTTCCTTCGTTGACAGGGGATCCGATTCTCTCCAATAAAAAGCCTATATTTCAAATTTGGAAGGAGCCTTTCACCCCACTCCGTCGATGTTTTGGGGGAAAACACAATGTCTCGCCAGATTTCAGGTTTCCTGGAATCTCAATGAATTCAGAAAACCCAGGCCGACGCCAACTTGTCTAGGTTTTATTACCCCACCTGTTACACTCTTCAACTTCTCTCCACCCACTTGGCTTTGAATTTATACCGTAAAATTCCGTATGAACTTGTGTTTTACCATTACAAAAAGACAAAACCAGAAATTCCTTTTAGACTTCTTTACACAATATCAAAGAAATAATAATTACAGTAACTGTAATGAATTTGTAAAGGGATAAAATTGTTAAAGTCCTACGAATATTTTATTTTTCATACTTAAAATTTAAGGCCTTTATAAATACCGGCAAAAATACTTGAATTTCAGTAAATATTAATTCTCCGATTAAATTCATATGAAAAAATATAAGTTTAATAAACATAAAATTTGTTGCCAAAATCTTTTTTTAAGAATAAATTGAATATAACGAGGTCCATAATCATACTGACAGAACGCTTTTTATAATAATAATAATTTTGAGTTTTGTCCTTAATACTTCAATTCAATATAATTTAGATTAAGCTCTCTACTTTATGTATTTATTTATAGTTAGTGTTTTCAGACTTAAAGCAAAATTCAATGACCCGTTTCTAACCCTCTTTCATTTTGTTCGCTTTTCGTTCGTACTTCGCGGGTCTAAATGCTCTACTTCTATAACTCTACAAGGATCTGCACTCAAAAAGTTTCTAAGACGCAGGCCTTTCATCCCTGGGCCATTGACGTTGGAACGTTTTTTTGTTAAACCGAAGTTTACAAAACAGAATTGGACCCGTGTATTTTTTACTCTTTTATAAAGCACGTATCCTCACTCCTGTGTAAAAGTAACTTTTCAGCTTGGAACTCGGTTCTTCACTCAGAAATGCGTTCCTGAGTATGAATTCAAATATAATTCGGGATATTTACTTCCTAGTTTATCAACACAACATTAAGTGTATATCAATTCAGATATTGCAACCACTAATTACGGATATATATTTTATTCCAGCTTATCTCTAGTGAAGAAAAAAACAACTTAAAACTTTATTAGTATATACCCATAAATACATACTTAATATGAAAATGAAGTAGGTTTATATTCAACCATTAAAAGTAATCAATGAGTAGGAAATAAAACATGCCAGAATTTGGATAATAAATAAGTACTAAGATGAAGGCAGCAACTTTTCCATATTAAAAAAAATTATGGGTGGTAAATAAGATAGTTAAAAAAATTATACATAACGAAAATAAAAAAGTCTGTGAAGAAGAGATGGTCTTATATGAAATGTTAAATTTTAGTGTATTATATTTCATAGATTTTCTCCTTATCATCATAAACACTATAAGTGACATGGAACGAATTTATGGTAAAATATACACTTATCGATTTAGATGGTTGTAACTCATTTCAAAAAACGTTTTCATATTCTTCGCGGAACAGTTTAGAATACTTTAGAAATTAATACTGTTTTTGATCCATTTATACAAATTCGATAAGTGACCTATATTTTTGAAAATAGTTTTCCTTCTTTATCCTTCAATTGACGAGTTTCAACTTCCGTTGAAATTTATTACTTAAAAATTTTAATTAACAAATATGTTCTTTCACGTTGTTACAAAGATACAAAATTTTATAGAGATATATTTAGCTTTATTTTAAACAATTATATATATCGTTGTCTAATTTATATAAACAATTACTTTCTTAGTGTATACATGTATCAGGATGGATAGTTACTTTTTATATACTGGGCCAATAAAATGAATTGTTTGTTTCAGAAATATGTTTAGTAATAATTGTTTGGTTTGTGCAATGAATCTGTGTCAAAAATTCGAATGAAACAGAGCAACGAAATTGAACTAGGGACAAATTCCCTAGAAAATTTAATCAAGTTCCCAAAAAAACTGAATTGTACCCTAAAGTGTAATCTTTAGTTATATATTAATATATAAGTATAAATTGTACAACTGAGTACATAAATGTAAAGTTAAAAGTGAATAAATAATTGTAAATTTAATATTTTATAGGTCACTATGTCTATATTGTTGATGAGACAAAAAAAACACCTACTAAATGTAAATAACAGCCTCCCTTTCAGTGATTTTTATAATTTAAATATTAATCATCAGGTAAAAATTTAGCTGTACATGAAACTTCAGTCCATGACTCCTTCGGCCGAAAAATGTCGAACGGACCCAGGACTCGAACTCAGGACTTCCCAGGCTCACCTACGATTTTAAAAATCACATTCTTCACCGACTTCCTCGAAATTATGTTGTGAAGGACGTGATTAGTAAATTGCAATAAGTAAATAAATGATATATTAAAATCTGTAAATTTTTATTCACTGTAACATTTCAGGTGTAAATTGTTTCTACAATTTTATTGAAAAAGGAGCCCTACTGTTACGTTAGTTAATAATATTTAGAATAATTGTTAATAATACACCGAAATTCGGCTTCTGGAAGCAAATGAATCTGCTCTAGTGCGTGCGAATGAAACTAATGGAAAAGAATAGTTTTCTCAACTACTTGTACACATAATCCGAGTATCAAAGACAATATTAAACCAAAATGCTTGCACCGCATTTAAATTGGGTTGACGAAATCCAGTTTGCGCCTTGCGGTGTCAGAATCATGCGAAATGAGACGCGGCAATATGATGTTAGTAATTCACCTCTTGCAGTCAGTCCCCTTTCGTGTGAGAGCAATACTGTATTCCCTGAGCAAATTTGTGCATGTCAGACATTCATTTATATTCCAGGGCGCTGCTTACACTCTAGCATGTGCATTAGTTTGAGAAACTGCCTGTGCGCAAGTAGCTTCAGCTTCCTTCCCGCTCTGCCGAGTGCAAGATACGAATATCAACTTGTATATAAATTATGTTTACTGCAGTCAAGCTGTACAGCAGAGCACTAGCGATGCATATTTCAATGTTAAATTTATAATAGAAATACTATTTAAAAATCTATAGAATATTTCAAAATATCTTATTTTAATAAAATTATGATAAAAGTGGATTTTAAATTACAGGTTTTTCAATCACACACACACACACATACATATATATATAAATTTTGTTTTTGTGGTATTCAGTCTTAAAACTATTCTGATAGAACTATTTCAAAATATATATAATATTTCAAAATATCGTCTTTTGATAAAATTATGACAAAAGTGGATTTTAAATTTCAGATTTTTCACTTACACACATACGAAGGTTTATATATTCTGATGCAACCCTCCATTCTAACCTATCTTGCAGAAACCTTTTCATTTCCGCATAATTACCACAACATCCCACATAATCTCCAATCTGCTTCGCGTATTCCACCCTCCGCCTCCTTCTCGTCTTACCCCACTCACTCTTCCCCTTAATTCTAATTTTACAAGAGCCTCAAGTCTCAAAACGTCGCCTATTAATATATACCTTATCTTGGTCAACGTCCTCCATATTGTTCGCTTTTCCCCTATTCTGTTTACAGCTTCCTCGTTAGTTACTGTAACCACCCATCTGATTTTCAGCGTTCTCCTACTTCAAGGCTTCTATCCTTTTCCTTTCAGCAACTCTTACCGTCCACGTTTTGCATCCATATAACGCTGTACTTCGTACGAGCATTTTTAACCATGATTTCCTAAAATTCACATTTACATTACCCGTAAGAAATTTTTACGAAAACCTTTCCCTGTTCTATCCTACTCTTTATGTCTACTACACTTCTATCATCCCTAGTTATTATGGTGCTCAAGTAGCAGAATTCCTTAACTTCGTTCAAAAGATCCCTTCCAAATCTAACACCCTTTGTTTCTCTCCTATTTACCATCCTCCACTGCATATTCTTGGTTTTCTCTCTATTAATCATCATACGGCAAACCGTAGGGTTTTTATTTCTTCTTCTTCTTGCAGTAAGATTATTTTTCCATATTCCGTTTTAACTTTCTTCATCGCCTATTATATATATTATATATATTATATTATTATATATATTATATTATATATATAAAAGTTAAACAGCATGGGCGACAGACTGCATCCTTGTCTTCCTGCTTTCTTGAGTTCTGCTTTACTTTCTTGTTCTTCAATTCTAATTACTGCTGACTGCCTTGTGTATGGGTTATGGATATGCCTTCTTCCTTGATATTTTATTCATCTCCTTTTTAAAATCGTTTATATTGTGTTCCAGTTCGCATTTTCAAACTCGTTTTCTAAATCTACGTAGGCCGCTTTTTCTTATTCTTTCTTCCAAAATTAGACGCACAGTTAATATTTCTTCTCTCGTCCTTACATTCTTTCTAAAACCTAAACTGTCGTTTTATCCTCCTATATACTATTTTCGTTAATATTTTGCATGCATGAGATACTAAACTAATTGTCCTGTGCTGTTCGCATTTATCAACCCAAGTCGTCGTTGGTATGAGTATAATTATATATATATGAATAATTACTTAACATATAATTTATACTCTAATATCCTCGTAATGACTTTTTCTCTTCCAAAACCATCTCTGTTTTCCTGTTAATTTGTATCACCGATGACAAAAGTCTTGATGGTTATTTCATCCAGATTTCCCAAATTAATTAATGATACAGGAACCTTTATTCAAGATTAAAATCATATTATTTTTAAGATATTTTAATCATTACAAATTAAATTTAACCGTCAGTAAGTGAAAAAATTATTTCTTTCTTTCTTTTTTACAGATTGGAAAACAAATCACTACGTTAGATTGAATATTTTGGGACTACTTCAGATGATGTAGGTTAAAATTTCAAAAGGTGTTTCAAAATTATGAAACAATCTCAGAATCTAAAACAGACAAATTAAAAATTAATTATTGCACCTTCTGATACTTTTGTATTTTTAATCTGCATCACCTTAAGACGTCACAAATTAAAGGATGATTGATTTTCAAGAATGTCAAAAATAAATGAAAAATGACTTACATTTACTTACATTACATACCTTGATGTCCATATTATGTTTTGAAAACTATTTTAATTTAGAAATAGAGGCAACATTATTAAAGAAAATTATATAGGCGTTGATCCATTTAAAAACTACTCACGCTTTTAAAAAATAATTTGGATTTGTATATTATTTATAGTCATAGTTATTTGCCATTATTTAAATGTATTAATTAGTTAAACGAGTATAATGATATAATTAATTCTAAAAAATACCAAATTTTGTTGTACAACTGATAAAGATCCAAATAGTATCGAAACATCCTGATTTTTTAATTTAAAATTTCACTCTTCTGTGAAATATTAATTCATCCGGACGTATAGAGGATTTTATTTATTTATTCATAAATTGTTATCAAAATGTGTAGAAAAACTGTTCTAAAATCACTTTAAATGAACTAAGTTAACAATTATATTATAAATTATATAATTGTTTCTCAATACTGCTACAGTATATTTACTCTTTCATAATAGTAAAAATTTCTCAAGCAGGTTTTATGAAAGACGAGTATAATATTTATCAAGATCGTCTCAGTTTTCTACTTTCTGACGATATATAATTCTTGATCAACATGAAGGGAATATCTTATCTAAATTATTTAGATTTTTCAAGTGAAATAAAGCTACAGTACCAAATTTCTAAATTAGCGTTTGTGCTTCTCGAAGGAATGATTCCGGAAATACATTTATAGGATTTTTTGAGACCAAATAAGTATGATTGAACTTGTTTGGAAATTAAATTACAGTGCTGGAAATAATATTTCTAAAAATAGGTCACGAGAAATGTATCGTTGAAAGCAGAAAAATTCAAAATAATATATAGAGACGATTATAAATTTTATTTTAAATTTTATAGTTAATATAACACAATAAAAACAGATAAATACATAATTCAACAATTACCTTAATGTATACATTTTTGAATTACAATAGCTTTTTGGTCTCAATAATAATACAGTTTTTAATGATTACTGGATTACGTTGTTGGAAGTGAAACCACCTACTGATACATACAATCTTCCTGGTTAACAATTATCTTGGTCCCAATTTCAGATGATTCTTCTAAATCCAGAAGATTCATGATTATTTTACACGAAAGTATCATCTGCTACCTTTTCACAAAAGTAAAACTGCTAGAAAAAAATTTATTTAATTAAAAATTATAGATGTACTATGTTCACTACAGGTTTGAGTCTATAAGTAACCTATGCACTTATTCATTTATTCATGGAATGTAACAGTCCATACATTTTAATATTTTTAACCTTTCCATAGAATTATCAGCAATCACATCGCTCCTTATTAATTTTAAAGTACTCGCTGACCCTGTTAGCCCACCGTTTCCAATCTTTTGTGATATGTCACAACTGCATATTCTGGAATAAGATAAGTTACACCCAGTGTATACATCGAAAAATCTCCTTAGCTGTTTTCGAACAAGGTTATACCTTTGATGGCAAGATTCGATCCGCAGCCTGTGTCCCATAGAGCTCAGACCAGCTCCTTTTGTGTTTGATCTATCCTCACCACCTGGAATTAATTAATTCCCAGAGTTTCTCGTAAGTCAGGAGCACGTTGCACTGACGGCTTAGCAATAAATTGGCTCTGCATCACTAGGATACTTACTACTTGGCGTAACTTCCGTAAGTCTTAAGTGCCGACAGGTAGTAATAACGCCAAGTTCGGACTTTCGTGTTAAGTAATAACTTTTACTTAAATTTCAGATTTATTTCGCAGACTATCGTTAATATATATCTCCTGTTTTTCAGTTTTAACCAGTATTATTTATAAAATTCTTTATTTTACTTTGAGGTGGAAAAGTCTCTTTCCAACGAAAAAAAATTAAAAAATCTACTTATTCTTAAACTTCATAATTTTACAATTGTAGCAATATGTAACAGCTCAATATTTAATTTACTTTTTAACCAAGATTGAAATATTGACTCCGAAAAATTCGTTTTATAATATAGAATAGAAATAAACATTTCCGCCGTCAACTTCAAGTACGTCACATTTACTGCTTTATTATCATAATAAACAATTTTCCCATATACTTTTAGGTCATTATCTTTCCTGTGAGATGTTTTTATTTTATCATAAAGTGTAAGTCCAGGAATTAAAGCTCATCTTATAAAGTCACTAAAAACCATTATAATCTAATATAACTTTAATTGTCTGACTCGATTGGATTACGTACTTATTTTCGTCTAGGGATTATCTTTGAAAAGTATTCTATATTTTTGTTATATTCCACTGTCATTGTGTATACATAATTTAAAATGTAGCACTAAGTAATTTCGGACAGTCCGACTCATCATCCGGTTATTTATTTTCGGAATCAATTGTTAGTAGATAATTGTGATGGATAGAACATAGTAATAATTTCAACTTGAATTATAATCTAATCTAACAAAAATACATGCCTATTTTTATTCCAGTTCTAAGATTTCACCTTTCAAGTATTACAATTAATAAAAAATTTGTTGCATCACACAAAATCATTCTTATCGAAGTTAGCAGTAATTGGTTTCACAGATTCCTAATACGTTTTGTTTTTTAACTTATTTATACATCTGGTATTTTTTTAGAATAGTACAATTTTTTATCAAGAAAATACTTTTCTAAAATTCACTAATATTTTACTTTATTATACGTCTATATTTAATGATAAGATATATTTAACGACAATTAAGATATATTTTTTGTAATACAAAGACTTGAGTGATCACAATTCCCGTTTAAATTAAAATAATTATTAATTTTTTTCATTATATTTAATTTCATTTAATTATACAGAATATCATTACACACTGAGTGGCCAAATTATTTTGATGACCTCCTCAATACAATGGTATGTTACTCTTAATACTAACTGAATTCTTCTGTAAACACTAGTAACTGCTAAATTTCTCAAACACTTAGCCGACGCTTCGGGCGCCTAGGATCATCCTGCGTTCAAATTCAGTTAAATAACGTCTTTTGAAAATATTTTTGCAAGAAAACACAGTACAATTGATGATTCACTTCTCTCGCATTCCTATTTTATAGTTATCTTCCCCTCTAGCGGCAACATTGTGAGGCTGTCAGTTGGTCATAATAGTTTGGCCATTCAGTGGATATAACTTCCTTAATATATTACGTAACTGTAGCTGACATTTTACACAAATTTTGAATCGGAATAGAAGTAAGTACTCCATAACAATTTTGTAATTTACGTTCACAACAATTAAATAGTTTGTGAACGCAGGCGCTGAAGGGAACTAGTGCGTCGGAAATACCGTTAAGATGATATTATGCCTAACTAATGCATTGAATTTTCATAATAACACGTTTTATATTATCCTGTACGTTATATAGGTTTTAGGAGTGTCTTCGAATTTCGATGTCACATGAACGGAGCGAATTAATTGTTAAACAAAGTTATGTAATTTTATGGTTGTTGTGGCAGGCGCGTGTTGGTGTCGTGCTGAGTCGCCCTGCTGAGTGACTGACGCTTAGCTACTGGCTTTTCAACTCCAAAGTGCGTGACTGACACCTGACTAACAGACGTGCTGCGGAACGCTGTTTCATTTCATAACTCTATTACAAGCATTACTTCGGGTTACGTATAATGAACTAATTAATGAAATATAGTTTCATGTATTAGTATTGTTTTAATGTGGTATATTTCCGAAAACAAACCAGATAGTTCAAATGATTCCACTGATAACGTGATGTATGCCAGTTATACCGCAACATCGATAAAGCAGCCAGTGAAGTATTCACTTTGACAACATTTTCCACGTTTTTTTTAAAAAATTAATGTATTCTAAATAATTTGTACCCATATAATGTATACAAATTTTTACAGTAGTTATATAATTTTAAAAATAACAATAAGAGTTTTAAAAAGTATAGATTATATATACTTTTTCCAGATTTTAATAGATGATTTCTTGTGTTATTTTACATTATTCCCAGTTTTGTCCTACATTTACGTAGTTACAGTTTTTAAGTCACATTCATCCTCATTATTGTACTCCTCAAATCTTCAATAAGTTCTTTCAATTCTGAACCTCCGTTTTTTTTTCAAAATATGCATATAGCTCAATAAATTGCCAAAGTTATTGTACTTTTAGAAATATGAGTTTAGTTTGGACACATTTTATCGACGACCCTCATTTATCGATGATCAGCGGTTAGGTTTGTAGGGTTGCGCGTGTTTCTTCTCCCAACAGCTTCCATTCTATTAAACATCTCACGTCTTCAGAATCCCACTCCGTTTCGATGCATAAACCATCGTTGAGATTCCAAAACAGTCTAATTACATTCTTTGGTAAAACTGTGGAGAAGAAAAAAGTATCCAATTGCGCTACCCTTCATGTGAGCACTAACAGTTTTGGGAAATTACGGGATGTGTTAGGAGACGAATGGGTCAATAAATCAGAGGAAAAGTTTATTTTGGATAAATAGGCGCCCCTAGCCCCATATTCTCCAAATACACCACGCTGAAGCTTGTTCTGGAGCCTCGCCTGTCTAGAACTATTTTACTCATTGAGTTAGACGATGCTTGAGTCTCTGCGGTCTCTGAGCCGCCGACGGTTCATCTGACCGAGTCACGTGGTAATATATTTGGCGTAATTCTGGCAATTAATAACTAATGGGAAGATATATAATCTCAGTTATAAATTAGTCTACTTCTAAATGATATTCTGCGGACTTAGAAATATGTCTGACATGATAGACCTAATCCGAGTGACAACATACGCTGAATGGTCTTTGGAACGTGATAGGCTTAACAAAAAGTTTTATCAAGACTCGAAGTTGAACGTGATTTGAGCACACTGGCTGACATACCCTAACAGGTAAGGACGACGTGCGTTAGCATCTCCCAGACAGTGTATGGGAAATTTTTTATGAGAGATTTGGGCGCATCCCCGAGGGCATCCTTCAGGATCTCGCAGTTAATTCCAGGCAGCGCGGCGCTTGTAACGAGCTCCTACTAAGCGGCTACTTGTTGACTGAGAGCGCCAGCGCCCTCACATATTCAGGGTCCCGCACTCCCCACTGCTCTCAGACCTCCGCACTATGCTATTATTATTAAATGTGCACGTTAATTAAAATTTCGCACCGGTCGTTCCCTTGTTTCGCCGACCTCCCTCCTGTCAAGGGGAAGCAGAGGATATGAATACGGCAACAACTTCAACTCTAGCATATTCACAGCATAAACGAGTTAGCTTGAAAAATCTATACTTTTAAAATTAAATCCCGGTTTTCAGCCTTGAAATACTAGTAAGTACTGTGCGTTCATGCAAAAAAAATGAAATGACAGGGATAAAATAATGTGGTAAGAGAAATACTAATTGATGTATTTTATTGAATTATTCATTACTTATCTATATAGAAATCAATTTAATATTTAAACTAGCCCACGGTTTACATAAGGGTAAGAGATATTAGATAGGAACATGAACTGCGGGTTAGCAGAAACTGAGATATTTCAGGAGTTAAGTTATGAAGTGGATATAATCAGCTTTCTGATAGGTAAAACAACCTTATAATTGTAACTTAATGATTTGAAACTTTTAAAGTATTTGTCATTGTGATAGGCCAGATAGATTCTTTAGATATAAGGCAATGAATAACTGGAAGATAGTAATAGGAAATAAAAGGTGAATACTGTGGCTTAAATCTCTGGAGAAGCAGTATACAAAAGAAATTAATTAGTATTAATAATTGATCAATAAGTATAATGAATTTATGAGAATTAAGAGCAGTGACTGCAGAATTAATTGATCGGTGTTAGAAGTTTTGCTTAAGCTTTTAAGGCGAGTATCTTTCACAAATACGCATCAGCGGCTAATCAGGGAAGCCTAAGCAGAAATGACACTTTCAATTTATAGGCAGTGACTGGAACATCTTTTAATAACCTTATCCCAAATCAAGATTACTTTATCTTTAAACATTCCCGGCTCGTTATGATGACGTCATGATGCGACAAAAATAGTCACGTAAACAAAAATCCTATTCTTTCTCTCAGGTTTAACTTAGTGAATCTATAAATGAATAAAGTTTAGAAACCTATTATTTATCACGATTTACCACAATACCCAAGTTTACGAATCAAGTTTTACCAATTTATGAAACAATTATCTTACTACTCAAGGGTAACCCTTATTCTTTCTGTGTATCTCTCCTTAACAAATAGTTTACTTCATAATATTTTCCATTCAGCATGGAGAAAGATTGTTATCTCCACCTAACAGGGCACTTCCAGATACGTCTCACCTCTCTGTCGTACTAGACAAAGAGATGTACACTTCATTTTTATTTGTAGTCATTCACTTGAGACTCGCCTCATATCACTAGATTGCACATATTATGAATCTATAATATTATAGATTTTGCGTTCTTTATAAGTTGATCGACGTATGCCAGTGTTTGTGGACGGTTGACGATATGTGTTAAATAATAATAAACCTATACTTCAAAATATAATTTAATTATAAAACTTACATAAAATAGTAAACATCATATTTTCTTTTCACGTGTACGTTGAATGCATATTACGAAGTGAAATTGAATACAGAACTGGGCGACGTTGTAGTGACTGTCGGCCACCAACATAGACCGTCTCTTGTGAATTTGTAATCTGAAAACAAATATCTGTGTCACAATCACCATTGGGATCCTTATAAATAATATACATAAACATTCTTAAATATAATTGGCCAACAATAAATGCTTAAAATATTGTTGTTGTGATTTTTAGTCCTACTACTGGTCTCATACACCCTCCATGCTAATCTATCTTGCGCACCTCACATCCTACTTAATCTACTCAGCTCATTCCAACCTTAGCCTCTCTCTCTTGTTCTTACTCCACAAACTTCCCTCAAATGATAATTTTACAAGACTCTCATGTCTCAAAACGGGACGTATTAAACTATCCCTTCTCTTGATCAACGTCCTCTATATTGTTCACTGTTTCCCTATTCTGATTTTTAGTATTTTCCTATAGTACCACATTTCAAAGGCTTCTATTCTTTTCCTTTCTGCAACTCCTACCGTCCACGTTTCGTACCCTTATAACGTCACACTCCATATAAACATTTTAGCAGTTATTTCCTAATATTCACTTTTATATTACTCGTAAGTAAATTCCTCTTTTTTTGCGAAAACCTTCCTACCCTTTATGCCTACTATACTTCTACCATCCTTAGTTATTATGCTATCCAAGTAGTAATTTAACTTCTTTCAAAATATCCCTTCCCTCTCTTATTCCACTGTTTCCATACTACACTTGGTTTTTCTTCTATTAATCCTCATATTGAACTCTTTCTCCAGGACTATCTCCATGTCATTTATTATAGTTTCAAAGTCTTATTCTGACTCAATACTAAATATTATCGGATATCCGTAGGGTTTTTATTTCTTATTCTTTCTTTTTCTTATTCCGTTTTAATTTTCTTCATTACCAGTTCAGTATGTTAGTTGGGGACAGACTGCACCCTTGTATTATGCCTTTCTTGATTTCTTCTTTCTTTTCTTGATCTTCAACTCTAGCTACTGTTGACCGCCTTCTGTAGAGCTTATGGATAAGCTTTCTTTATCGACTATATTTAAGATGTAATAAAGAATGGATATTGAGTCCAAAGTATCATTAATTAATAACGACTGCAAATATCACATTAAACCAGCGTAACACATCACGGCCGTATAATAATTTTTATGTCTGTAAATTCATAAATTTTCATATTAATGATGTCTTCCGCATCTTTTCAGGAAAGCCGTGTTGATGTCAAGGAAGTAGAATCTTACTTAGTACAATTCAAATTGAATTATTTGATTTTCAGTTTTCATGAATATATATTTAATAATTACTTTTACTATTCCTCGATAATACAGATAAGCAACCAATTTAATCTTAAATCATTATTAATAACATATGATAAACCTAGTATTTTCCGTATAAGTATTAGTTGAGTAGAAACTCTTATTGAATTTATTATGTCATTCTTGAATAATTCTTATTTTCTGCATTTTTCTATTGATTATGAGAAGATTTTCACATGCATAATTTATAATTTTATTATATAGGTTATATTAGGTTTTCTAAAATCATTAAATGTCATTAGTTGGAAAATATGAAATGTAAGTAAAAGTATGATTTATGTAAACATGATTAAAAACAAATTAATTCAATTAATTGAAATTATTTGGAAAGATATATTTTGCAATTACGACTTACCTATTCCCAAACATTTTGAGTAACATGTGACAAAGCAGTCGTTAGGAAATGTCTTCTCATTGCCGCTGTTGTTAATGGCACAAACTGGCTTTAGTCCGTTGGAAAAACAATTAAAACAACCGCAAAATGGCCGTAGTAAGTGATTGCCACTTACTGAAATCACCGCAACTGAAACATAGGAGAATTTGTACCTTCATGTATCTAGAATTTTTTTTATATATTGCTTACAAGATTCTTAAAGAACTACGTGTTTAACCATGAGCGTTTTCAGTACCACACTTTATACAAAATAATATTAAATGTACATATGTCGCTATATGAAATTCATAAAAAAAACAAATATCCTAACATCATTTTGTAACTTTAAATTAAATTAAATTATGACAAGGAGAATAAATATTGAGAAAATTTACAATCTTAATATTATATGTTTAATAAGAATTATCAACAAATATATAAAATAAAACTCATCTCTCTACTCTTTTGAAAATGAATCATAAATTTCGAAAATGACTTTTCTTTTAAAATTGAACTAGAAAGCGAAAGGGAATGGTGGGCTTAAATACCTTTGTGTGGCTAATTGATTTTGTTGACGGTCTAGAAGGATTTATGATACTTTACCAAACACCGAAACATTTGGTATCCTTGAAGAGGTAACTTCAGGAATTTTGCTGCTACTGCTGGGCTTTGAAGTCTGCAGCTTAAAGACTCCCTTGTTTTTTCCGTTCAACCAACAGCCTCTCTCCAGCTCCACGATAAATTAGCAACAGCTACCAGCCGTCAATCTCAACGAACACTCCGCAACTCACTCCTTAATATTAAACGAACTACGAAAACTATAATTTCCCCTTCCCAATTCAATTTTAGCCAATAAGAACCATGCTTACATTTTCTAATATGATGTTTCACACGTCTTCATAATGACACGCACCAGAGGTAACTGAACCTTCTTTGAGAAAGTCTGAACGTGATAAAAGATTGAATCCTCACATTATTACCACCCGACACATATTTATTTGACTTGTCCGGCAGCCTCGTAATCCTTTAAAGGACCATTCCTTTCAATAGATGTTTTGACGACAGACTACCTGAAGTGCAATAAACCCACAACTTTCGCCCCTCACGAAATTTAGTTAAAATTGATTTAATTAAAAATAAAATAACAAGTAACCTTTTTAATAATTTATAATTTACACTCCAACTCTTATGCAGTCTCTATGTACTAAGTTATCAGGTCCTTGGATCGAATCACGTTACTCATCAGAATGATCTGATTCCGTGATTGTTTCCTGTTTATTCAAATGTTTTTACTAACACAGTGCACTTAATAACTGTACTGTGTGAAATATGTTGAAAGGCTCAATCAAAAGATCCCTATGTTGTTACAAATGCATTCAACCTAATTATTATTTTATTATGTTATGTTATATTAAATAAAAATATATTCATTCATATATATATATATGATTTTGTAAAATGGGCAACGTTTTAAACGAGCTTTAATATGTAATGTTTTATGGCATTATAAATAAAATTTAATGAAATGACAACCAATGACAGTCAATTAAATGTTATATTTGCCTAAGACCGAAATATGTCGCAATTTATAAAATATTAATAATGAAAAACTAATTTCTTTGGCAACCATTGCCTGTAATTTCATCAAACTTAATATTTTTATGATCTCACGTTTATAATTTGCTCTGTATTGTTTAATCTTTAATTGTTGCGTAGCTTAAAAAATACAAATTTTAATAAACAAAATATTCACGGTATAAAGACATGGAATGTAAATTTTTCAAAACGAATTTCAGATAAACGATTTTACTGAAGAAAACAAGTCACCATACTAAATGGCCTGCATATAATAAAAATAGAAATTAAAGTTGTAGTCATATACCATGTCCTGACATTATAAAACAATCGCGGTCATTACGTTAAAAGTTTTTATGTAAATAAAAAAAACAATCGAAGAATTTGTATACAAAAACTATTTTTTCAATGATAACGAACAGAAAAATTCAGTTTAAAGTAACAACGTCCCGGTAATCACTTGTGACTTCCTCAGGTCACACTTAAGTGAAAAGTTATGAATGTCTATCTGAACTTGTAAATTGTCTATGAAAAATAGGAAATGATCGTTAAGACGTACCAAGCAGTAGTACGACGGGGATCGCCCTCATGGCTGCTGCAAAGGAGCAAGAGCTCTGTACGTCCGCAGGCAACACCTTCCATATATACAGCAAGAACTGTTTAAATTGAGGTCGCATCTTCACGTGCACAAGAGTGTGCGTAGTGATCTGCCATTCCATCACAAAGAAATTACTCGTAAGTAGCGTGAGGTGTTCGGAGAAAAACAGGCCGCACGTAACAACATTCCTTGAAGATGTCATATTGGAACACTGCCACCTCTTATTTCGACACACTGCCTTGAATTGGGCAGATAATTTATCTGCCACTGAAGGTATGTTTACGCCGGAGAATATTTTCCATTTATATAAATTATTAAATCTGTAATTAAAATATTTAATGAATGTTTCGAAAACTTCTGCAGGTAAATTGTTCCAATCCCTTACAGTCCGATTTAAAAATGAAAATTTCCCAACGTCAGTTTTAAAGCTACACTGCCCAATTTTACAATGATGATCCCCTCTACTGAAATATTTTACTTCTAAAAACTTTGATGCAATATCTTCCCAGGATTGTTGGCCTGCGTACGCTTTAAAAAGAGCCCCGAGACGTAAATTTTGTCGTCGTTTTTCTAACATATCCCACCCTAATTGACGAACCTTCTCGTTTCCGTGACCAGGACACCGCCTCTGTACCCTTTCCAGTGCCTCGACCTGATATTTTCGGAACGGATCCCAACAAATACAGCCGTATTCTAGTACTGGACGCACCAGAGATTTGTATGCAAGTTCCCATGATTCACAGTTTGCTTTTTTTAAAATTCGCCTGACGAAATGAAGTGCCTTCCATGCTTTCCTAGTCTATTTCCTATGGTCTATTTGATATTCCCAACCCGTATTTCTGCTCAAGTATATACTTTCTTGTACTATTTTATTACCGCTGAGCTTATACTTAAGTACTATTTCTACGCGACGCCTACAAAAGCTTATTGCCTTGCTCTTGATACAATTGATTTGCATTTTATTAACAAGAGCCCAGTATATTATTGTGTCTAAATATTTTTGTAGAAGTTCTTCATCGATCACAGTTTTTATTTTTCGATATATTACGCAGTCGTCAGTAAAAAGACGCACCTGAGAATTAATGCCTGATGCAAATCATTTACGTAGACTATAAATAATAAGGGACCAATTAATGAACCCTGCGGCACACCCGATTTAGCTTTCGCAACTGAGGAAAGTTCGTTCCCTACTTTAACCATTTGCTGTCGGTCTCGTAAAAATTCTCTAATCCATAAAACTACTCGTCTATCAATCCCAATTTTGGACATTTTTTGTAACAATATGTCATGAGGTACAAGATCGAAAGCTTTTGCAAAATCTATGATGACCGCATCCACTCTTCCTCCTTTGTCAACCTCAGTGGCAATGTCCTGGTACAAGGAAACGACTTGGCTATCATATGAGTAACCTTCTCGGAATCCATGTTGCCCCTTGAAAAACCAGCCGTTATTATCAAGCTCCTTACGGATGTATTCTATAATAAGGTGCTCCATCAGCTTACAAACCACCAACGTAAGACTTATCGGTCTATAATTATTCACGTCACTTTTACTACCCCCTTTGTGAATTGGGACAACTATAGCCTTCCTCCAGTCACACAGTATACTGTAATTGTTTATTGAAATATGAAATAACCTCATTAGGTATGGAATAATTGCCTCCCCTGATATTTTTATTATTTCTGCGGGAATACCGTCTATGCCACGTGATTTTCTATTATCCGTTTCCTTAAGCTTTTGACTAATATTTGGAATAAATTTCCCTCATTCTGTTCAATATCTACGTTACAATGACCCTTATTTGTGTTAAAAATTGAACTGAATGAAATGAATATATTAATAGAATATCTTCCATGCAAGGATTTCCTGCAAATATATTTACGTATTAATTTGAGTAATCAACTCAAAATTTGTATAATTTCGAAATTATGGAATAGAACAAAATATTAAACTATATTCTTTAGACCGATTAGGATCTGTTCCAAAATTTTACATAAATAAAACAAATTTAAGTCTCAATAGACTTATATGTTTTAATTGATAGTGATTGTTTCACTTTTTGGGTATAACCTTTAGAATAATAATGGATACATAAGTGTTAGTTTTTATATTATTTAAATAAATTTAAACGCCTAGCACAATTTTGTACATATTTCTTTAAGTCCCTGAGAGGAACTCTATTGAGGTGAGAAACGCTCGACATAAACGTTTTACAAAATGTAAAATTTAGATAGTTAATTTGCGGTTGTGTCAGTACACAAAGATGTGTGACGTCACCGAGGATTGTGTATGTGTGTGTGAGAGAGAGCGAGAGAGAGGATGAAATTTAATCCACCATATTTAATTGAGTTCAAAATGGTGACTTCTTGTTTATATTCTGCTAGGCCTCACTCAACAGACTACTTCTGAAATACGACATAAATTATGATAAAAAATAATACTAAAGATTTTTTCAAAATACTTTAGTTGATAGAGATTAATAATCTGATACAATTCACCAAAATGTATTACTGAGAGCCAAACTAATTCAACTGTGTTTACAGTTTAGTGTATAATATTTGGATGCTAATCAACTGATTTAGATTTAGAATTTGGTAACAGACTTACTCAGTTTTTAAAACAAACTTTTAAATTGATTTAAACAGAATGAAACACAAATTAAGTTTTGATTGAAAATAAATTATAAGATTTAAATTCAATGCATTAAATAATAGATATCGAGTAAAGTTGGAATGATAATTTTTCCGACGTGTCTTCAGTTACAGAAATATAAAAATTTTTGTAGTACACCCGATGAAGTCTCAAAAAGGAGACGAAACATCGCTTTTGAATAAATAGTGATAAATCTATATAATTACAATATAGCATTCTGACTTTAAAATTTACAATAAATAAAAAGACGGCAAAAAAGCCAGCATGTAAATATATCACTAT
Source organism: Eucriotettix oculatus (assembly GCA_034510155.1). Classification (NCBI taxonomy): domain Eukaryota; kingdom Metazoa; phylum Arthropoda; class Insecta; order Orthoptera; family Tetrigidae; genus Eucriotettix; species Eucriotettix oculatus. The sequence goes on along the minus strand of CM067378.1, from coordinate 73,783,110 downwards.
TTATTCACAAAAGCGACGTTCCATCTCTATTTTTAAGACTTCCTAGGGCTTACAACAAACATAATATTAGAATAAATTAAATATGGGTTCTATGTTACAATTTATATATAAAAAACATGGTTAATAACTTACAAATTTAGCAATACATCTTCTTTACTCCTTGACTCCTTAAGCTGAAAAGATTATTGAATTGACAGGTTTTTAAACATGTTTTTTATATATAAATTAAAAAATTGTAACAGAACCCATATTTAATTTATTATAATATTATGTTCATAGTCAGCCTGAGAAAGACTCAAAACGGATATGAAACAACGCTTTTGTAAATAAATAGTGACATACTGATTGATGTATTGGCCGTCTTTTTATTTCTTATAAATGATTCCTTTTATAGACATTTTAAGGCAGGTAACATTTTGTACATATGCATCGAGTAATCCAACCTGTTTCGTTATATATACATTGGGATTTTAATATCAAGTTACGCCAGACTAAACAATGAAATCAGAGAATAAATTTAAATCACTTCGAACCAAACCAATTTAGTTTATAATCACCAATGGTTTATTAATATAGAAAGAAAAACCTCTGTGAGAGATCTTCACGAGCGTGAATCCATTTTTTCGGTACTAAAGACCTCATACCCATATTAAAAAGTATGGTTATTATTATAACTCGATAAAACTTCTGTCGTTAGCCGCCAACTTTACTAACGAATTACTTTCTGAATTCCTCTCGAGTCAACAGCTTCTTAACGGATTTTGCACCAGAACGCATCTACCAATAATTCAGCGAGTTCCCCTACTTTGTAGATTACTTACGGTTCGAATGTATTTATCAGAAATCGTTTTTATCACCCAAGAATTCGGATTCCCATTAGTACTTGTTACTACATTTTCAAGCAATTTCTCGTTTTTAGTCAGCGTTAAAGTTGAGATTAATTGTAGTACATAATTTGAGGTGGTGCTACCATTTCTACACTTCTATAAGGAGACCTTACTTACAGTATCAGTGATATTATTGTGGCTTAACAAATCATGTAAAATATTTGTATGTATCTTCGAAAGTAATTATTTCTCTATTCAACCTTCACAGCATATTTTATAAACATTTTCAAAATGTAAAAATTGAAGGAAAGTGTAAACAAATCATAAGACGACATGATCATGCATATTTTTAATTCTATTTTTACTTTTCTTTCTGCATGTATTTTAAATACACTTTTCTTCAGCATATACAACGTAGAAAGGAGAAGGTAGTATGTATTGAAACACCTGTTTTTTTACCCAAATAGACAATAAAATATATTTTCATTATATTTATATATTTTAACAAACCAATAAAAGTATTAATTCTAAATATAGATATAAGTCGAGTACAGCTCACTTTTAACTGGCTACAATGGTGTTAGGCTATATTTTTGCAGCGAAGAGCTAATTATGGCGTAACGAATCGTCATTATCGCGGAGGCCTTTGCCTGTGTGATTTGACGCATTCTTTAAGATGTCTGCAATTTAGGTCGTTCAACCCGGCAGCGACGTAGAAATGATGACAGAATGTATATATGTCAGATGCCCCCAATAATTCAGAGCAATGATATGTGGCACACGTTTAAAAAAGTCTCGCACTCCAGCTTTTCAGCGGAGTCGATTACGTACAAAAAGGAGATTACGTCGGTTTCCCGGTTAGAGTTCTCATCTAGCCGTCTTACTTTCCTACTTCCTTACAGTGTATATTAGTGACTGGTAAATATTTTGACCTTCTAATTCTTACCTGATAAGACTTACACTATCAAAACTGTCCTAATCGTTTCTTGCATCTTTACAATCATTCGAGATAAGCCTTGTATCTCAATTACTTTTCACGTTCCAAACATGATTCGATAGCAAAGTCAAGGCCAGACTCTGCTCAGCGAAATCCTGGCAAAGTTCCTACATTTCTTGTTTGTGCCTCCCTGGGTGAACACGTGACTATAGAGAGATTGGGAATTAGAACAAGTTTTATTTTAAATTAATCATACTAATTAAAATAAAGAACAGCTTTAAGTAAAGATTACAAAGTAAATCTTTACGTAACTTTTGGTCTGTTGTCCTGAAATATAGGACCTCACAACCGCGTAGTAGGACCTGATACTTTGAGTTACACTATCGTCTCCGCTGTTTACGTTATCATAGATGAAGCCAGCGGAAGGTCACCTATTACAGATGCGAGTCAGAAGCGCGTCAACAGCAGCCGGAATCAGGATGATTCTCAAACTTCCGTCACCCTGGAAAATCGTCTCCAAATCCCGCTTTTTTATTTCTCTCAGAAATTTGATTATAATATTGAGCACTATTATGAACGAACTGTAAGGACGTCTATGAGTTTTATTCCTTTAAGAAGAATTTTTTATGCGACCCCCACGTATCGATGGCCAGCGGATCAGTATTTTGGAAATTTGCTGCACTGTCCTTCCTGACAGATAATTGAGATCTGACTTGAATTCCATCGCAGCATTTTCACGACCATCATCCTTGCAATAACGACTTACAAAAATTTGGTCCAAGTAAAAGAGTTGTTTCATATAGTGCGTGATAATTGGTGGCCGCAGTCAAACAACAATTCCAGGATCTTTGCGTTACCTCCCTACTCCATTCAACTAAATATAAAATATTGAAAAAGTAAATTTATGTGAATAATTACATAAATTGCCGAACTACTGTGGTCTAGTGGCTAGTGTTGCTGCTTCACAAGTCCCGGGTTCGAATCCTGGAATGGGCTATGATGTTTGTGCCGTCATAATCTCATAATCGCGAAGACCGGGATTGAGACTGCTGGAAAACCGATACGCTGATCACGCACCACTCCAAACTCGGAAGATCTCATGCAATATGACAAGAGACAAGATGATAGGACCCAGTCCCAGGATGGGCTGAGCCCAAGAAGAAGAAGAATTCCTTTAAAAACATTTTTTCTTTATTGTTATGTAATTAAACATTTTTAAATTATTATAATTGGAGTCTCTTTTTATGGTTTTAAAATTATTAAATAATGTCTTAATGGTGTCTGTCAAAGTATGGCTTACATCATGAAAGTACTCTTTGGTCGCTCCAGAAGTATGGTCTTTACAGAGTACTTCACCCAAACTTTAATTAAACTACAAACAAATAGTTTTCATTAAAGTAAAGGGGGAATTTGTTACGTGTGTCTTTGTCTCTCCAGTTTCTTACGCAGTATATTTAGAAGTACGAATGTTTTAATAAATATATATTTTATTATCTTACTCTTGCCCATCGGTGTGTATTGAAACTATAAACGAACCTGTTGCTCACAGTTTCCTCTCAGACTGACATTGGAGCTGGTGTTTTAAGTACGTAAACTTCGTAGCTATCTCTGAGATTAGTTTTTTCTCTCTATTTTTGTTACTGTGTAGAGACTTTCCACCTCCAGAGACTAGCGCTGCTCCATTACGTCTAATGGCAGTATCAAATTGCGTCATGGAATATTAACGCCACTCAGCGTACGGATGCAGCAGCTCTCGCCTTCCACAAAGACGCCCCCGCAAAATTACCGCATAGACACGGCATAACCCCTTTACTATCTGCATTCCTCCACTAGGATCCCTTTAAGAAAATAAATTCCGTACACAGCAATCAATAAAAATAAAGGGACTAAAATTAATTCGAAGAAAATTAAACTTTTATTTTTGTTAAATTTATTTTTATTTAACAAATTACAGTTTTTTAATTAAGCTGCAATGAACTTTACTATAATATTTTTGAGTGGAAACAAAAACGTATGTTTAGAAGTTTATGGTCATAAGCATTCATATTAAATCAGTATATTTTACTGTGATAAGAATAAGAAGTTGTAAGGATGTTTGTTTCAAAAACTTATAAACTAAGCAACGTTTCCATTGGCGCATTTATTCAATTTTAACCAAATAATTCATATCCGGACTTAATTATAGACGAAAAAAATGAAACGCGCACCCGACAATTTACAGTTGAATTAATGTGATATGAAATATTAATTAAATATATCCATTACTTACATAAAGTAAGTTCAGAAGATACATTCTTTGTAATTTAAGATTAGATCATATGATTTGAAAGAAAATCGATCTTTTTAGTAAACCAAAACTAGCTCGGCGACTGGATCAATTTTTGGACTGTAACATTTGTAAGAAATAAAATTAATAATTATCAGAAAACAAACTATAAATATTTCAGAGGAACATTTAAAGAATAAAATGTATAACCAGGATTAATGAGGCTATAGCTTCCATTACTCCGCACTTGTGGGCAGTTTGAGAGTAATTGTGATTTTAGGTTTTATTTGTGCTGTATAACTAAATGTTCATATACTGAACATTTGTAAGAAACATTAGGATCCTTTACATGATTTGTTGTTAATATTCTAAATTATACTACTATAATATACCATTAAAATGGGACTTTCTTTCATATTTTTCTATTTCCCGTCCATGTCCTCCCTTGGATTCAGTCTTCATCGAGGTAGTAAGCTGATTCATGAATCAGGAACATCTTGCTCAGATTGTCGGAAGCGAAGTGCTGACGTTTTGCGATGATTTCTTACTAAAACACATTTCCGCAATGTCGAGTCTCGTGGTTGGTTATCTACTAGGCATCTAGAATATAACTCTTTAGGGAACCATATGAATTTCTCTGAAGCTGTCTTACAAACAGACCTTATGTTTACGATGATAAACTTCAGTCCGTCTATTAAAAATTGTTACGCCAAGACTATCCTCATAATTTTTGGCCCCGGTTTGATCACAAGAGTTTGAATAAGCCTTATGGAACCTTTTCGTATCTACTTAAGTAGCACGTTATTGGTGCAATGTTGGTGTCTGGGTGTAACTTCTTAGACGCTTCTGTGAATGCCTTTCTTTGGACGAATCTTTTCTTTAAAAATTCTCAATGTTGGTCTCCATCCAGGTTAGTGTCCTTTGTGACTCGCTAATTCTCTGTGCAATGTGCTTAGCACGTATTACTTCCCGAGGACGCAACAAGCTGACGTTATGGTGGGAGTTGGAAAAAATTAATATTAGTAAAAAATTGAAATTGTAATAAAAAAGAAAAAAATTAAAAATGTAACTCTTTTTGGTTAAAAACAAATTAAATGAAAAATAATACATTAATTTACAAAAAAGATTTATTCCCTTAAATTTCGACCGGCTACTTACTAAGTTCAAAGCAGAGCAATAGTTTTAAATAGGGATCTATTGGAGAAAATATTAAACTTTGCATCGAATTTTTCAATTAACACTCAAAATAACCAAGGCCGAAAAACGTGAATTTGTACATCATCGCTATGTTGTGAATCAGTTGGCTCTGGATATCGGTGCATGTCGTGGTCGTCAGCTGCGGTCGCCGGAAACAGCTACTAGTTGTCACGTACGTCCACAACCACCTATGTGGATGAAGAGAATCCTCTACATAATTGCTGAATACTCAGCAAGGCTGCAAACTCGATACTCTGAATGTAGCAAAAATCTCCAAACAAAATCCCAAAATAATAATAATAAGTAATGAACGTAGACTTTCCCGGTGAATAATTCTGATGAAATCTTTACGGTTAACCAACCGGGTCAGGTATTTAAAAGAACACAACGTTTCTGCGGCCATCTTCTGCCGCCATCTTCAGGCTATTAGCTATTTGCTATATGGCCGCAGAAACGTTGTGTTCTTTTAAATACCTGACCCGGTTGGTTAACCGTGAAGATTTCATCCAAATATAATAAGTGCTCGAAAATCTTCTCAGGTCCATCTTTTATTAATTTTGATCCGCCTTCAAAAGTCTGGCGAGGTTGAAAAGTGGAATAAACTCTTTTTGTTTGTTCGTGGTGACCTTATCTGTCAAGCTCTTGTTTTCGGAGGTGAAGATACGATGGCCAGTCTTGCGAAAGTATCCCGCAATCTTTGGGCGTGAAAAGGGTGGATAGCGGGATCTATTATTTTCATTTCCTCCAACCATTTGACTCGAACTCTTTCCACGTCCTATCTCTTCCTGCTTATTGTCGTAAGGGATGTGCACGTGCAGATGCTATTGATTTACAAGTGTCACATTTTTAGGTCCCAAGGTTTCCTTGTATGTCTTCCTTTCAAAATACTTCAGAAAATAGTAATGGTACAGGATTCCCATTTCTTATCTGGCTATACGAATCCATCTCAATTGGATGTTTAAATTAACCAATCATGTTCACTATTTCTCAGCCGTTGGCTTGGTATATATATACCGTACTATATATATAAAATTAAAATGTCAATAAACTGTTAAAATGGGGGTAATTATCTTTCTTATATATGTGGGTGAAAACGCACGCCACAGCGTCAGGTCTTTACCTAGTTACTTCACGTTGCTTTGTCTTCCCACCAATACCTGCTATTAATCCTTTCATATCAATAAATACGCACGTTGCACCATATATTTCCTTTATGAAATTAAGAATGAATGAATTAACTTCGAAAATATGCACTGTAATTATTTTTATAGTAAAAATAAATATTATACTTTTTAATAATGAGATAATCGTAAAAATGTCTATAATTGATATATGAAAATGAGAAATACTAAAAATGTTTCAGTTGTTGGTTATAATAGTAGATTACAGTTTCTGACTAACCTCTTTTGTTTTTATTGCAGTTCCTTGTAAAGGGCCATCAAGACCTACGTTAAGTAAATACGCTAGAATGCACTGATACAAATTTGAATGGTCTAAGCGAGCTCACAATGAGCACGGCAGCTCTACTCCAAATTTATGCTTTCAATTGGGGAAATGTCCGTCATTACAAAGAGCACCTGGACAGAAAGGGCTTTACATGACACACATCGCCGGCATCATTACTCGCATGGTGACATAAAGGGGAGCCGCCTCGTGTTTGAAAGCCGGCACAAACTTTAAGCCCGCTACGGGAACTAATTATCCTGCAGTCCGGCCAGTTGTATCCCGTGTCCCGTGGGACAGGTCACCCCCTCCCCCAGCACACCTCATCCCCCACCCCCGCGCCTGTATCTCTGTGCACACCATTGTTGTGAAGCTTCGAGCCACCTGGCTTTTCTGTCACTTTTAATTACAGCTGTATTAGGTGGCAAAGAATAACATGTGCAAATATTCCGCACCCGTTCCTGCTATTCCGAAACTACTACGGCTGTTTTCCTTGGAGCTGCCTACGTAAATAATCAATAATAGAGTTTCGGTTTCTAAAGGAAACTCTGACCCCATATCTCAAATACCAAAAAGAAAACATAAATATTCAGGGTATTTTGCGTAGAATCAAAATGGTGGAATAAATACGCCACAAAAATAATTTTATTTACAGTAAAGAACACCAATAAAGCTATTTATTATATATTAATAGTCATATTAATCCGACGCCTTTAAAATATAATTGAATTAGGCAACGAATAGAAATATATTTTGATAAAATATTAAATTAGTTATGAAAATTAAACATACAAGAAATGCGTTATATCAACTTCTTTGTCACTCTTTTAAATTTAAATATTAAACATTACAACGTTTCGTCTATAATTTGAGACTTCTTGAGGTAAAAATTTAGCTGTACATGAAACCGCACCCCATGACACCTACGGCCGAAGTGGGGCTCCATGACAAAATTATAAAACAATTGGATAATAATTTATAAATAATTGTCACTGTGGTCGGAAATGACCAGGCAGTCGGTACGGCCTTTATAAATAATTTTTTTTAAATAAGTAACTGACATCGAAAAATACTCGTCGGAAATATCGGCCGGTTTTGGATATTTAAAAATTTCCGCCCCCTCCAGCCGTATCTTACCCCAACAAAGGTGATGTCTGAGTCGCAAAGAACATGTGTGCAAAATTTTGTTGAATATGCTCCACGCGTTTAGAATTGTATGCGGAACATACAAACAAACACGCGTATTAAATTTGCGCTTTGTTTACACACAAACTATGAATTTAATTTATAGTGACAAGGTGTATTTAGCGAGATATAACTTGGAAATCTAATGAACGTTTTATTTTAGTACCAATATTTTTTAGGTACTGAAAAAATGTACAAAAATGTTAATCACTTGAATGCGGCGCATACTCTGCAATGGGAACCTCAGACAATTATATTTTGCTTAATATTATGTATAGTTACAATTCATATATCGGTGATTGTATATATTTACCTATAAATAAGGAATTACGAAATACATATTTCTGATGTTAAACCCTGATTTATAAACTCTCTCTAGTTTAGTATAATTTTTGTGTTATGTTCGTAGATTTGAGAGTCGAAACAAAAAATATTATATTAAATATAAAGTACAATATATTAATAAATATTATTTTTAGTAGTGATTGCCACTGTATCTGTAAAGAGAGCAAGTTTATAGTTAATAAAGTGCAATGCTTTGTTCGCGTTGGCTTTTTGCTTCGAGCTGACACAAATACGGCAAGCAATTCAAACACATTGTATGCACATATCACAGTGTATGCCAAATAACACGATAAAATTTCATAAGTGGTCCATTAAAAAACGCATGCAGCTGTACAATGGAGCGCTCGTGCAGACTCCCAGCGACAAAGCGCACAAACAGAATAATTAGCAATACGCCTGCTGCATTGCGCTCATCAACAAGCTGCCATTCATCACGCACGGCAAATGTACACAATTCCGAGGCGAAAGGAAAGATATGGCTCCAAACGTGCCAGATAGAAGTAGGGGAACTATGGGATGAACGGGATAGCGGGAGAGAACGGGATACCCTATTATTTTTGAGTGGGTAGTGCTGAAGTTTAATAAATAGCGGTGGAACATAGTCACTGGTCAAGGAAGAAGCTATGGCGGCTGACTTGACTGCACCTTGTTAATGAACTCTTGTTTTGGCGTCTTACATCTGTGAATTTATAACTTTTTCAGCATGTCAACACAAGATAAGCTACAAACCCTCTCGCTTTTAACACTTTGATGGTTTATATTCGTAAAGTAGATGTATTTAACTGCATATAAGTTACATATTATGTTTAAAGCTGCTTGTATTTAGGCTCGGTGAAAAACCTGAAACTATAACTTGCGTGCGGGGCGGAACGGGATACTACTGTTTAAGGCAAAATATAACGTGTTCTTGAAGAATAAAAGGAAAAACGGTCAGACCCACGTAATAAGAATGAGTTACAGGATGCTGTGCCTAAAAAAGAATAGACAAAGAAAGAAATGGTTCGGGAAAATTGGAAAAGTGCTAGCAAAGACGGCGCAGTTTCAATATAAATCTTGGCGAAAAGAAAAAATTATAAAGCGATCATCTGTATGGAACGGTATACTACTTACTGTATAAGACAAAATGTAACTTGTTCCTGAAGAATAAAAGGAAAAACGGTCAGACGCACGCAATAAGAATGCGTTACAGGATGCTGTGCCAAAAAAGAATAGATCTAGATTTATTGTTGTTTCCATTAATCCTCGATTGAGGAAATAGGATACGTCATACATTAAAAATTAAAAATGAACAAAATAAAGTACATAATTAAAGACAAATATTCTTAAAATAAATTAATAAAAGAAAATGTATATAGACAAAAGTCAATATAAACACAACACGAACACACGATGTCACACACACACTGGGAAACACAAACAGGCACACACTGAGGAACACGCAATAGAGTTTTAACTACTTGGAGTTCTGCGACCAGGAAACTGTCCTTCCCTCTGTCGTAGCTCCAGATAATACATGAAACAAACAAACAAAAGAGCAGAAAAAACTGAATAGAAATTTTAAAGATATGTGATGTGCTATTTTATAAGGCAGCTCATTCAACACTTTTTGCAGGAACCTTGATTTAAATACTAGAAGGACGATTAAGAAAATCCTGTACCGAGTAAAACGCGCCACTTAAAAGAATAGTTTTACTCTGCTTAACGAAGCTTTTGTAGGTACTACTTTTAACCTCTGGCGGAAGGCTGTTGTATAAAATTATCCCGCTATTGTGAATACTTTTCTAGTGTAGAAGAAGGCGATGCATGTCCGACCTTAGAGCTGAACGATTTCCAGTCGCATATTCATGAAACTCGCCATTTGTTTGAAACAAATTCGTGTTTCGCTTTACAAACTTTAATATTTCATAAATATATACGCTTGGTAAAGTGAGTATTTGCAAACTTTTGAAGAAAGGTTTGCAACTTGATATAGAATTCGTGCTAGAAAGTATTCTAATTGCACGCTTTTGCAACTTAAATATTTCATTACTCCTGGAGCAGTTTCCCCAATTAGAGATGCCATAGCTCATAATTGAATGAAAATACTCGAAATAAACCATTTTGAAGTACTTTTTTGTCAACGTGTTGCATTAGTGTTCTCAGAGAATAACAAGATGAACTTAGTTTTCGGCAAGCAGATTTATATGGTCATTCCACTTTAATTTATCGTCAATCCGAAGGCCGAGGAAAGGTGCATTAGCTGAGAAGTTGTCTACGGGTCTATTACTAGCATCAGCACTAAACTGAACTAACCAAATATTTAGACCATTCAGAGCGTTGTCTACTTTCTTAATCAGATTATCGAAATTTTTATGTGCAATAATTATATTTGTATCATCCGCGTAGAGAATCGAATTTAGAGGATTTACGTATCCTGGAAGATCGTTTATGTACAGAATAAAAAGTAAAGGCCCAAGAATTGATCCTTGAGGAACTCCACATGTAATAAATTCCCAATCGGATAAGTGAAGTTGGCCGTCATTGGTTTAAATTACTACTTGTTGTTTGCGATTTTAAGATACGATCTTAGTAAAAGTGACATATTTCCCCGAATTCCATAATAGAAAGAAAGAAATGGTTCGGGAAAATGGGAAAAGTGCTAGCAAAGATGGCGCAGTTTCAATATAAATTTTTGGCGAAAAGGAAAATATATAAAGCGATCACAGGTACGAAAAATTAATATAAGAAAGAAAAAAACTATGTAAAGATTTGTCTTAATTTAAATTTAATTTTATCGTACAAATTGTGTATCCCATTCTGCCCGTGGAGGCAAAAATCTAAATTCGTTGTTTAAAGTCATATTAATATTAGATTAACTAAATTATATAACAAAATGATGTTTCATACATTTATGAAGTGATTTTTCTCTTTTTCCAAAATTATACAAAAATTGTTAAGACAATAATTGTCACGTTCCGCCCCGACTTCTCATACATTTTTTTTCTTGACACTTGTACTAAAAGTCAATATTGTATTAAAATTATGTACTGCTTATTATTAATGACACGTGGCATTATTTTCAGCATTATTACAGAATCATATTATATAAGATTATATTAACCGTCTTCACATGTAAGTTCAATAATCTTTTCGACTGTCAAGGAGTAAATATGATGTATTGCTAAATTTTAAGCCTGAGAAAGTCACAAAATGGAGATGAAACGTCACTTTTGTGAATAAATAGTGATATATTTAATGCTGATTTTTTGGCCGTCTTTTTATTTATTGTAAATTATTAAACTGTTTCCTCCGTGTGTATGATTATAAATATTTATGAACCCATCCTTTGCGAAATTTGAATTGTTTCCAGATGAAAGAGCAACTCCCCAGGCGTCGAAAATATTAATTATTTGGAACTTGCTATGGTAAGTTTCAGTTAATAGCACAGGAAAGGTCTGAAGGGGCGACGCGGAAGGGAGAACAAGGCAGCCGAGGTTTAAGAATCCTAAAAAATATTCGTTAGAGTGAGGTAAATATCAATACAGAATGAGGTTTTACGTCTATATAAATAAAACGTGTCTAGTAGATTTCAAAGATTTTTCAAGTTTGAATGTGTCTATATATCTAAAAGCCTTTGTGAAGTTGTCCGTATATATAGGTGTCCAAATTACTGGTCAGAATGTGACCAAATTTGGCACACGTGTTCTTCAGGGCCCGAAGTTGTCCATGATCCTTAAATATTCTGAAGTTATACGTGTGAAAATCATTTTAAGTCAAATTTTTGTGTCCCATAGGCGCATTGAGATCTTCTAAAGTGAATGTTGGTTGCATATATTCATGATCTATAATACTATATATATTTTTGAAAATTATGAACATTTCGTGCCGTAATTAAACCTATAGTTAACAGAGAAGTAACTACCTGAGAAATAATAAACATCCTTGAATCGTCGATATACGTAAATTAGTTTTATTTTTCGCGTCAGGTAAATTTTAATTTTGTAATTGCTTATTTGCAAAAGGAAATAAAATATTACAAATTTGTTGGTGACAATAATCACAGGCAAAATGATTACATTAAATAAGTGTAAAGAACAACAATACTGTATACATGTGAAGAAAAGTGAAAATGTCAACTAGTCCCTTATATTTCATTTTTTGGATGTGTTTTGTCTCTAGTAAAGTCCGGACTCAACTTGAAGAAACGTTTTGCTTTACCGATACCTATCAGTAAGTATATTTATTTCCAATGTGGATCAACCCCCTCCTTTGAGCTACAAAACAACGTAAAACTCAATTTTGGAACCCCTCCAACTTTAGACCACTGTACTTCTAAAACTGAGGATTTTACAAAAATTCTGAGGACACAATCGATTGGAAATTCTCCACTCTACAGTCTTGGTCATATGATCTTTTCTTCTCAGACCAATTGGGTGTGGAAAACTACCATTTTGACGATTGTTCGTCATTTATGCAACCTAGGATTGAAAATAGGTTGGATATGCAGACAGAAATAGATTTAGGCTGTTGTAAAACACATAAACCGAGTATTTATAGTTAAAAGTGATCCGTCTGGAGCAAAACTACGAATGTAGTGTACCCTCAAGTACCGTAATAAATATGTTTATTTATTATTTGCGTGAATCCGAGAAACGCCGAGAAACGTGTATTTTCTTAAATTACACCCTAGGTTATCTTGTGTCTATAGTTTAGATACTAAACAATCAATGTAATTAATTATCATTAAGAAATGTCGTTGCTCACAACTAGTAATTAATTTCTTCAAGAATTTTTTTACTAATTATTTGTTTTAAGACTGATAGTTAAATTAATAATGATGATAAGTAAACCTTAAACATAAAATAGATTATGAAAATGTAAAAATTATATATAAAGAAAAAAATACAATCAAAAGAAAGATTTTGGAATCCATCTACATTTTCAAAAACAATAATGGTATGAATTACAGGAAAGAAAGCGAAGAAATATTAAAACATTATTCCAAAGTGTTAGAATAAAAAGAATTTTATATAAGTTTGGACGTAGACTTATCGAATCTCGTTCTACAAGATTCGATAAGTCGATTAAAAATTACGATTACGATTACTTCCGACAGTCTAGTTGGACGTGGCTAAATTTTAAAAGACTCATTGAAAGTTTTTCAATGTAAATTTTCGACCTTTCATGGAAGTATGTTGCCGGTTGTGCTCGGTGAGCACACGAGCAAGAACTTCTAGAACTCGAAAGACCAAAAAAATGCTCTGTGTAAACCAGCATAGCCTGGAATCGCATACTTTTCCGTGAAGAAATTTAGAAATTTAGCTTTAAATTATAGGAAGGCATGTACAATATAAATCAACTAAACAATGTTTCATATTTATGTATTTTATATTTTAAAAAATTGTTATGTTTCAAATTTTGTATTTTATAGATGATTATGGCAATTGCCGAAAGCTCCGAATAAAATTTGGAAATTAAAAAATGAAATAGTTTTTTATTGCGTGACTGATAAAAAACAAGGGGAAAGTTATCAGCATTACTAGTAATTAATTGAAATTTCGTAAAGCCAACTATCTATATATTGATATAAGCGACGTTGCTTGTTTGTTGTGAATGTCTCCGCAAATTCCCTTCATATGCTTCCGAGTTGATATGCTTGATGGGGAGCCAGAGATTCTATTATATTCGTTGTCCGCGGCGGTCTATGCTAATGCCAAGGGGCGCGTGTTGACACGTTGACAGCTGCGACGCGCAAAATGAAGAGTCCTCCCTCTCCCTTGGCTGAACAATCTCGTCCTGCAAGAGCTGCCGAAGCTATTAAAACTGATGAGCGAAATCTCTCTGCGACAAACAAGACAAGATGATAGAAGGGGCGTCTGTTCTCCGGCGTTCCCATTCACGGCGACAAAAGAAAAATCAATTCATTGTACCGAGCTGTGTGAGGAAATGAATTATGTTCCTCGAGCTTCATTCAATAACTTCAAATTCCGTCTGGGGCGTCGAGGGAAAAGTATAATAAGAGATTCGTTACATTATAACGTATTGTGTGCCATCGAAATAGTAGGGCCGATAGTAATGAATTGGAAGAACCTGAATTCGCCTTTCAGTCCATTCAAACCTTTCGCAAAGTAACCCTTGTTAAACAAACTTCTAGTCTACGGTACTGCATTTACAAATACCTGAGCGTATACAGCGATTGGGATACTATTCACAAGAAAGCACTTCAAACGCCATGTATCAGGTTGGAATCTCCGGTCCGGACTGCAGCTCACATGTCCGGAAGTAAATTAGTCTTGTATGGTTTTACATTTTATCACAAATCGCAAATAAAATAATCAACAAAGCAATAATTTAATACTTTTCATATTTTTCAATCAAAAACTTTCGATAAAATTGTCAGTATTAAAAATTAAATTGTGATATAAAGAAACAAATAAATTTCAGAAAATTGTAAAGTCTAGAAGAAGTGTAGAGTGCTAATATGAATTGATAAATTTAATTTAACTTCAATTATCACCAAACTTCGTGACATCTATGCTCATAAATAAAACTCTCCTTTATTTCCGTAGAATACATAAACACCGCTTACCGTTTAAACATTGAGCGGTTTGGTACAAAACAAAAGAATTAAAAAATTAATTCGATTGATTTCAGTAGAATATAATAGAGTTTATAACCTTTGTACTGAACAACTTTATTTATATTTTAAATCTAGATACTTATAAGTTATGCACCAATTGTCATTATTATCATTATTAAATAAAACTGAAGTGTCTGTCTGTCCGTATGCTTGTCTCGAGTAAGCTCCGAAACGGTTGAACCGATTTCAATGAAAATTTAATGGTTTAAAAACACGAAATTTAACTTTGATATTCGTGAATATTTAATTTCGATAGTAATATTAATATAATATAAATATTAATTCTACGTGCGACGTTGTCACATATTATTATCCACGCAGCAGTAAGGGTTTGTTACGATTCACTATTGACTATTGAACGGCACCCATTTGAAAGTAATTGCAGTTTAACAGTAATATTAATTTATAATTAGAACCAATATTTGTAGTTATTTTAAGTTCTGTAAGTCATATTCAGTTAATCTAGGAAATTTCGTATCCTCAAGGATTACTCGATTGAACGAGGATACAAGAAACAATTACGATTAATTCAAAATTTGTAACTTTTTTCTGCAAATATATCCAAATATATGTTATATTTTAGTTTTGTATACCATATACTTATTTCGAGAAGACTTTGAGTATAAACACTCGGTAACTATTACTTTTAAAAATTAAAAACATTCATTTGATTTTAGTGATTGCTCAAAATCAATGTTTTAATTAATTATTATACGTATTGATTTCATGAACCTAAAAATATAAAGTGTTTCTCTTAAATCTTGCAAAAAACTAACCGTGAAAAATAATGATAATAATGACAATTAATGCATAACTTGTATCGAAATTTAAAATATAAACAAATTTGTTCAGTACAAAGGTTATAAACTCTATATATTCTACTGAAATAAATCGAATTAATTTTATAATCCTTTTGTTTTGTAGCAACCCGTTTAATGTTTAAACGGTAAGCGGTGTTTATGTATTCGACGGAAATAAAGGAGAATAATAATCTATGTTATTAGAACGTTTATTATTTTTATTACTCAAAAGTAATAAAATTATATATATTGTAATATTAAATAATAATTTATTTAAAACCTTTCCTTGTTAGAAAACTAATAATATCTTATTTACCATTTAATGAAAATTTAAATTATTGAATAATATCTTTTATTACTGAAAGGTATTTATAAATTAAATTATTTGGATTTTAAAATAAATTATTTATATTACAACAATGTGCATATTACAATATAAATATAATTTTCTTGAACCTAAAACATTTTATGTTTGACTTACTCTTTCTGAAAACAGAAAATAATAACAAAATATTAATATTTCGTTTGACATAAATTAATATATTATTACAAAATGTGAAGGCAACTTTTGCTTTAACAGGCAATGAGATCATTTCTAACTGATACTTGTAAACAACCAACGGTGAATAAATTTTTGTATCAACATATTTAATATAGTACACTTCGTATTTTCTAATTATCAGTATGCCATCTTATTAAGTCTCGTATTATTATGTTAATCTAGTCATTTAATTAAGTATTAATTGAATTCACATATTCTGACTTATTGGTTAATATATTATTGTGTTAAAAAATTGATGTGATTATTTTAACAACAATCTTGCGTTTAATATTAGTTAAGGCATATTGGGATATATCACTGACGATCTGGTTTGTCATTAGTTAAAGTAGAATGTAAACAACAAAGAAATTTACGATGTTAGGGATTCTTCTTAAAGGTTCCAGCCATCCAGTGTCTGGGTAAATAATTAGCCCGTTCGATGGTCCAGGATAATTTTTTTTGGAAGGATTGAGCCGTTTCCAATTTCTTGAAGAAGAGTATTTCGCATTGTGTGGTTCTTTGGATGTGTATTTATAAAGGGCGTTTCAATAGAGCTCAGGCCAAATCCAGCCGAGCAAAAGACGCTCCCAAAGCCGTTTTGCGCCCGACCTTTCGATTACAGGGACAACCAGGGCTACACAAGGGGTTTTGTTTTATTGGCTATTGATTTTGTCCTTCACTGCAGACGTGGAGCCTCGCTCCCTACACTCGTATTCTCCGATAATGAAGTGGGAACGGAGAGAAGTTATGAAAAAGATAAAAAAAAAGAATTTTATTTGGGCGGAGGATATATTTTGGAACCACAATCACTGTCTACTTACTAAAAATATTGCTATAGTGTAATATATCTTTCAAGATTTATGAACCGGGGAATAGCTTTTGTCATATATCCACTGCAAAGAGAACGACATTCTTTGATAACATCCAGACTAATACATTAAAACCGGATTTGTTAACAATTACATAAGAAAAATTTAAAATTATCTGCTTTTATTGACAAACGTAATATAAATATTAAAGGGCAAATAACTAATAATAGGATTATAAAAACACTAATCACAAATTATTAATTGACAAACACGACGTTTTACTTGACGTAAGTACCTCATTAAGAATTATTTAACATACACCCCAACCAATAGTATAAATAATTTATATTTGTAATATTGAAATAATATTCATATTAATTTAAACACGAATAACAAAGTCAGTAATTAATAATATATAATAAGGAATTACAAATATTTCTTGAAAAAACATTGTTTCTTCCTTACATCACAACTTTTTCGTGTATCATCTCTGGACTGCATGCTAATGAGTACCCAATATAACTATGGAAATAGCAAGGTTCAGCATAATATCATATTTATTATTTTTCAGAAACAATTCCGCAGACTATAAATTCTAGACCTGGAATAATCTGAATCTTAATAAATAATACTTTTAATGTTTGTTCACTTTTTATAAGAAATAATGAAGAATTGTAATTAAAAATTATTTTCCTAACGATCGATTTATATAAACTATTCTTTGAATATATTTATTGAATTGTAGCGTTAAAACTATAATTTCAAATAAATTTTATATTTAAGGCAATTACTAATACGGTTATATATTATAACAGACACTAAATTTACATCAGTCCAATAACATTTAGCCTACATAAATTACGCTAGAAGCTCACACATTATTACGTTATTAATTTAAATTAATGATCAATTGAGTTCAAAAACAGACTTAAATTAATAAGACAAAAGAAAATTAATTTAATAGATCTGCATGGTTCGACCCTAATCTTGATCCTCTTCTAGTTTAACCAAAGTTAAAAAGACAAATTTATTACATTACAAAGCTATAAAAGTACAGGCAAAGAAGTAAAGAAAAAAAGAAGATTAAAAAAGTATTTTTTGCTTGTGTTACCGACGTTCAAGTAATTGTATATCTAAGTGATCGATAGCCGGGAAAATTTGTAGACTTTTATCGATATTCAGATCTATCAAATTCGGGTATGGAAATTTCAACCCGAAGAGAAAATGAAATTTAGTTTATAATTTCCAATTACACATCTGGACACCAAGAAATTATTTTTAAAACGTTTCTACATCAGTTGGCAAAAGTTTTTTTTGTTGTGTTGTGGTACTCAGCCGTTAGACAGATATGATGCAACCCTCCATGCTAACCTATCTTGCGCAAGCAATTTCATCTCCTATGGACCCGTACAATTTTCGGCTTCGTCGTATATTCACCATCTTTCCTCATAATAAATCATTCTGCATTTTTATTCCTATATTAACTCCGCGTATTTTTATTATAATTCAGATCACAGCTCAACTTACAACGCATGTTTTACAAGCCATCGTTTCTGAATTAAGTCCTTATAACCTGGTGATTATTTCTTTGAATATAACCGTACTGCGAACTAAATTTTAACATAAATTTTTGTCATAAAATAGCCAGTAATATTTAAAACTGTCTGTCCATCTTCAAGCGGTTCTTTGCAATTAAGTATTGACGATAAATTAAAGTGGAATGACCATATAGATCTGCTTGCCGGAAAACTAAGTTCAACTTGTTATTCTCTGAGAACACTAATGCAACACGTTGACAAAAAGTACGTCAAAATGGTTTATTTCGCGTATTTTCATTCAATTATGAGCTATAGCATCTCTAATTGGGGAAACTGCTCCAGGAGTAATGAAATATTTAAGTTGCAAAAGCGTGCAATTAGAATACTTTCTAGCACGAATGCTAGATCGAGTTGCAAACCTTTCTTTAAAAGTTTTCAAAAACTTATTTTACCAAGCGTATATATTTATGAAATATTAAAGTTTGTAAAGCGAAACACTAATTTCTTTCAAACAAATGGCGAGTTTTATAAATACGCGACCAGAAATCGTTCAGCTCTAAGGTCGGACAAGCATCGCCTTGCTCCACACCAGAAAAGTATTCACAATACCGGGATAATTTTATACAACAGCCTTCCGCCAGATGTTAAAAATAGTACCTACAAAAGCTTTGTGAAGCAGAGTAAAACTATTCTTTTAAATGGCGCGTTTTACTCGGTACAGGATTTTCTTAATCGTCCTTCTAGTATTTAAATCAAGGTTCCTGCAAAAAGTGTTGAATGAGCTGCCTTATAAAATAGCACATCACATATCTTTAAAATTTCTATTCAGTTTTTTCTGCTCTTTTGTTTGTTTGTTTCATGTATTATCTGGAGCTACGACAGAGGGAAGGACAGTTTCCTGGTCGCAGAACTCCAAGTAGTTAAAACTCCATTGCGTGTTCCTCAGTGTGTGCTTGTTTGTGTTTCCCAGTGTGTGTGTGACATCGTGTGTCCGTGTTGTATTTATATTGACGTTTGTCTATATATATTTTCTTTTATTAATTTATTTTAAGATTATTTGTCTTTAATTATGTACTTTATTTTGTTCATTTTTAATTTTTAATGTATGACGTATCCTATTTCCTCAATCGAGGATTAATGGAAACAACAATGAATCTAAATCTATTCAAAATAAAGAGTAAGTCATAACGCATATAAAATTTATGAACATTAGTTAAATTCACAACATGACGTCCTGTTGCTTAATTTGAAACCTCAACGGATGAATTTCACAGAATCTGGAAATTTAAGATGAAAATTTTGGCGTGCATGTCACACGAACGTAGAGGTCGAAAATGTTAATGAATTTATATATGTTCCGAGTTATAGGCTGCTTTACTATTTATTAATTGTGAAGTCAGACAGTGTAACTAATGATGTACTCCATAGGATTTACATGGCCGACTGTGTGTGAAATATCCAGCCCTTGCAGTATTTCTGTAACAGCAGTGAAGGATTAAACGTAGATTTATTTTTCAGTGAAGGATTAAACACAGATTTATTTTTCATAACGAAAACATAAAGGCTGAGTGGTTATTACGTTTGACCTTTAAGTTCTTACACACTGACTCAATTGATCGGCTTACTTACAGTGGGTGAACAAATGAATATAATCGTTCTCTTACTCTGCGCTGGAAACTGTCGGATAGGAATATGTTATCAGCAGGTTTATCGTGAAACTAAAAAATTCGGATTAATGGCATGCATTTTAGACTACAATTACAGTTTATGAGACTTGTACATTTTCCTAAATGGCATTGAATGTAAAAAAATATCACGCTTGTCGTCTTCCTCAAGATTCAGGTCATAGTTATGGAAGAATTGGCACAGATATATAGCAAAAAAGTTATAAACAAGATTTGGGTAAAATTTCGTCGTTGTTAAGATTAAAAGTAATTTCTTTGGAGATTATTAGAGATAAAATTTTGCCTACGGTTAGCATAACAAAGATATGATTATAATTTATAACTTAAATTATACGGAAAGTGTTTAAACTAAATAAACAAGATGTTCCAAAATGATTAATTTATTCATAATTAATCAAATAACAAATACGATAACTCCAGGGCTTTTGGTGGTCCCAAAAAAGAATTTTGTCTTAGAAATACATAGATCTGACAGTAAAATACCTATAGCAGACTTATAAAAAGAGAACGTGTTATCAATATGTTGTCAGAGAAGAGTTAGATGTGAAGTTCTCCATATTGAATATTATTATATAAATTTAACGAGGTTCATCCTGCGGAATTCCACAGGGTTTAGAAGGATTTCCTATTACATAAATGAGTAATTTATTAATAATTAGACAGTGATGACTTGATGGGTGAATATGGCCAGAGACTTTTAAAAGGTTTTGCTACTACAGCATTTATAGTCGTTGTTAAAGCGCCGTGCAGTTTTTTTCTGTTCCCCAAAACTTTTTCTACAGTAGAATATAACGTGCATGTAAGAAATTCTACTCTACATATCCAAGGCGAAAGCGGTCACTTGGCATATTCAGTATAGGCTATGCAATTATAAAGAAGAGACTATCTGGACACAACAACCCCATAATCACGTCAATCCTAGAAGCCCCATTCAGTCAACCAGAAAAGAGAAGAGGCTCCAAAATTTCATTATTAAACTTAAATAAATAAACTTGTAACGGTCTAACACATCTGCTCGGATTTTTGGCGGTGTGGAGTGAAAAGAAAGGAGACAGCATTTGAGCCAGGGGCAATAAAATCCAGACATTACGGCGCGCTTGGGGAGTTCCCCAAGATTTGGTGGCATCCGGTGTTTTTTCCCAAATGTCTGGAAGGTAAGGGATAACTGTGATTCCTAGAGAAAAGTAACAATAAAATTTATTGGTCAATATCCATCCCTGCCACATAGGTGATATGAACCACAGTAGGGAGTAAATTTTAAAAAGGCGTGCAGAGAGATTTTTTAAAGAATTTTGGAGAACGGTGAGACGGAAGAGATTTGGTGAGGTTTTTTCGAGAGAGATTGCTGAACAGACGATTTTCATTTTGGCAAGGGAGATTTCGAGCAGGGGATCGGCATTATCGGACAGGTAGTCCAAGGAGAGGAAGATCAACGGAAATTCTTCCTGAACCAGGAAGAATAGCGGCGGCGGCTGTGACCTGGATCGAGTACGACCCAAATAGGAGGAAGGCGAATGGAAGGTCCATTATGACTACACGGTAATTACCACTGTGATTTTTTTCTGATTTCCTCCACTGCCAGGACCGAGTAGATTTTGTATGATAACATTCTGATCTATGAGAAGGCCCATAATATACGACCCTGAGTTTAGAGAATTGCTAGTTTTAAGGAATTTATTTGTATAATTTTTATGTGCTGTTAATTAAGAAAGAATTTCCGGCTTAAAGTTTGAAGATAGCAATATTGTAATATTGATGTAAATTTGATTTGGATCAATTAAATTGTTTTCCTTTTTTATTATAAAAGTTCATTATTAATATATGAATATCCCACTTAAAATAATTAATATCCCCCTATTCATTTCAAACTCACAGAAAATAACTGGCCTCGGGCAGTGAATAGATTGTACTGTAATACCCTATTCAAAATTATTTTAAATTTAAACATGTCCGGCTTGTTGTTAAGGTAAACAAAACCATGATGACGTAATTGCGGTGTCGATTAAATTTTGTGAATTCTCCGTCTCTCAGGGTTAATGCGTAGTTTCTCATGTAACCAAATATTCTATTATACGACAAAATGAATAAGGGTTACATAAATTTTCACAAAATATATTAAACAACTTTAAATTGTCCAAAAACGTCGAAATATTTAGGAATCAAATGTTTCTACTCGAGGTGTAGTGACATTTATCCAGTACTGATTGTTATATACTTCAAAATTATTTTCCATGAAGATATTATATCTATCAATCGTCTCTCTCGTTATATTATCAGTTCAGAAAACTTCGCTTTTATAATCTCCACTAGATGTCTACAGATAACACGCCTCGCCGCCAAAGGCTAAGCTATTTATTTTTTTCTTTGTAGTCATACTACAGTACAGAGTCTCTCCTTCCATGTAAATGAATCTGTGTTTACTGTTTTCTGTATCATCCAAACGGTAGAATATTTGGGTAAAACGTCATATATATTTTATAAAAAATAGGTTAAGTACCGTATTGTTGACTCAAAGGTGACCAACGTTCAATAAACAGAGTGAAAGCATCAGTATCGTTATTTTCATCACGTCTTCATGGTAAGACAAATTAGTGTTTTAATCAAATGAATTATGAAGACAGGTTATTGAAAGTTTTGAAGAGTCACCTTGTATGCGGGAATGATGGTCATTGTGCGTGGACAGAAAGACAACAGTTCATTTATTTTCACATTTACAAGGTGTCCGCCCACTATTATCCTTGAAGGCGTGGGAGGGTGCAGCAACTTATGGCCGCTATTAATTACGTTTATAGTGGGCCGATGACACTACCTGAGAGGATAAAACCATTATCAGACACATTCATAATATAGCACGCCGTAATAGTGAATAATTAGCGACAGCGCAGTGTAAGTTTAATGGAGGGAGCTAATTAAGCATGCGAGTGATGCGCCGGGGAGTCGGCGGACGTAACGAGACGCTGCTTGTGCTTCGGCCAGCGCCGTTATTAGCGCCCTCTCTCTGTGCCAATTGACTCTCTATCGCGCCATATGCTGTTAGCACTAATGTTATTCCCTCGCCTTCACTATTATTGCGTTGCCCTTCCGATGGGTCTATGTCCGGGGTCCATTACCTCTACCTATTATACTCGTGCGTGGTGGATTCTATTCAATGACGTAGAATTACTGAAAATCGGCCTGTTTGGACTCACGTCTACTCAGAAAATAACTTGTGTCTGCGTAATTAAGGAAATTATATAATAGAAAAGGATATACTTAATTGGACAAATAAAATAACGATTGTCTCCTCTGAGAAGCACAGCATCTCAGATTCTTATACGTACTATTATATTACGCTTCGTTGCCAGATTCGACATCAATATACGCACTCCACAATCACTCATGTTATTTGTTATTAATAACAGTAACCTCTTCACACTAAACTCAGATATACATGACTTTGATACCAGAAGTAAAAACAATTGACACAAGGAAGGGAAGTCTCTAACCATAATAGAAAAGGGTGTACATTACAATGCTATTAGCATATTTAATAAACTTCCCACCTCCATTAAACAATTAAAAATAAATCCAAACAAGTTCAAATATGAACTAACTAAGTTCTTACTAAGCCACTCCTTCTACTCTGTTGAAGAATTTATGAAGCTGAATGTATCATAGGGTAGATATTTATAATTATGTAAGAACATTATATAAAAAAAAATAGAACACTAATTTTTTAGTATAGGATGTAAAAATATTTATCAATTTTATATATAAGGTACAAATTGTATGTCTCCTGTATAGAACTTAAGAAAATCTTATTATAAGTTAAAAGTAATCAATAGTTACAGTATATTCTAATATTAATAAAGCAACCTATGTAAAATCTCTGACTCGTTCCACACCCTTGAAGCTTGTGCTTCTCTATAGCATTTATGGAATATGATTTTATACTTATACTACTTACATGTGGTTCAGGAATTCGAAAGAAAATACTTCACCCAGACCACAGTAATTTCGAAATTCCATCATTTGATTTCCTTTTCCAAAATGTCATGTCAATTTGTCGTATTTAATAAAATTATTTTCGTTTGAAGTAAATTGTGGGAATGTGGAACATCTTGGTGAATCACAGATTTATAGTCCGTGAAGGTTTTGGGACACAATCAGTATAGTGAAGAATCGTCACTTAACGATAAACGGACAGAAATCACAGCTCAAGAGGCCGAAAACCAATCTTCTGCTTACGTCAAACGAAGTTAATCAATAATAAGACGTCCTTGTTTTGGTCGACAAACTATATGCCTTGAAAGTTCGTTAACACAATATTATATTTCTAAAGTAACTTCATCGCATAAACACATACACTCTCCGTTTTCCATAAATTAAGATCTTGGTTGTCTGTCGCAACTGTTGACCCGCTTTACTTACGGGAAAAAGAAAAGTCATGGCAGGCAGTAATCATTGAAATTTGTTGGTATCAATGAAGTGTTTTGTGTAATAACAATCACAATATACGAACATGGGTGTGTGCTGTGTTAGTTACCATATAATAACAAATATTTGTTGTATGTATTTATATTTATTGTTAGTCTTCAGTTGGGCGCAAGCCCGGTGGCAGAAACAAAACGAAAAATTCTTAAATATTAAACTCCTAATCTAAAAAAAATAATCACAGTCCTTTAAAATTTCTATAGCCCTGAAAGAAAAAAGAGAAACACTACAAGAATTATATTATCTTAACACTTCACTTGAATTTTTTAATTGGAATATATATTTATACTATTCAAAATACCCACTTCACACGTTTTTTGAGCTTTTTCCTGAATTTATTTTCTGAAGAGGATTTACTCCAAACACTCCCACAGGTAAATTATGTACAAGTGTTTTACATTCTTTTAAATGATATACTCTTTTCAATTTGGTTTGCAACGATTTAAATAAAACTTTAATTACATAATCATTTTTATCCTATTCCCTGTCTCAATAACTATTTTATGTGACTGCACATAACCAGCGAGACAGTGAAGGAGTTGTAGGAAATTACATCATTTATAATGTTTAAATCACGGCATAATAAAAATTGAAAATTCTTTTATTACAAATTTTGAGGCCTCAACTTTAGGGAAATACATTACGTACAGCATAGAAAATTAAAATACGCGACTGAATTTAAACAAGCCTTAGTACCCATATTCTTAAAAACCTGTTAAAAACACTATGAGGGTGAAATACCCCTGACAGATGGGTGGAAGGAATTTTAGTTAACCAAGCTTTAAGGTTATGATAAATTATTCTGTGTGATAAGCTCTTTAGACTCACTTCACTGCTTTTTAAATATGATTTACTATGATAACTAAAAATACAGCTATATTTAATTGCACACAATACTTATTTAATGTTTTGTTAGGCGTTACTCAGGTTTTGCATACAGAAACTTGGGATTTTAATTTATTCGAGTTTCCTTCAACATTTTTAAATCAGAGATAATGATTAATGTATCCTTGACGCCTGTACCGTATTACAGTATCGCAGCTTGCAGTAGTTTGAACCTCTCTTAAGGGTATAGAATTTCATGACATTTGCAACGTATGCGAATAAACCTGACAATATGTTACATCGTAAATATTTAAAAAATCTCGGATGTGTTTCAACATCCCGTTATTTCTTGTTTCAGGATGAAGAAAACTTGTTACACATTTCCTCTTAAGCCGTAGTATTCTCAGATTTTTAATATGTCGTGAAAAATGCGTGATCTATAAGGTCAAATGCCTTCGAAAGGTCGGCGAATATTCCTGCTCCTTTTGGTCTTCCATCGAGAGCGTTTTTATTAAATTCATACGTTGAAGTATTTGTAGATTTACGTTTAAGAAAGCACTGTTTAATAAAAGTAATTTTATGGTACATAAGCATGAAATATATCAATTTAATTTATTTATCCTATATTAATGAAATAGTCTCACAAAATTTATATATATTTAAAAAATACTATTTTAATAAAATATTTTAAATCAAAATTTGAAATGTAAGCAACGTTAATATTTCATAAAATGGTGTAGCAAATGAATCAGTTTAAAGAATTAATTAAATTTGTTTGTATTTTTAGTGCTGAATTATGGTTTGTAAATGAGTCTGGCAAAATCATTCTACAATATTTTATTAAAAAATTAGTTACACAATTTCAATTTTCTTGATGAAGCTATTTGTTAAATGTCTTAATTGTAAAGCATATATATCTGATTCCCTAGTGATACGTATTTTTATAGCTCTTGAGAATGTTTTACATCCTGATATATTTAATTAATATGCCACGTTTTAAGGCACGAGGTTCTTGTAAAATTAGCATTAGAGGGAAGTGTGTGGGGTAAGAACAGATGAGGGAGGCCAAGGATAGAATACGCTAAGCAGATTAGGGAGGATGTGGGTTATGCTAGTTATGAGGAAATGAAAAGGTTTGCGCAAGATAGGTTAGCATGGAGGGTTGCATCAGACTAGTCTTAGGACTGAATACAACAACAACATATTTAATTTCATATCTTACTATTTGGAAATATCTCACCAGAATTGTTTTAAATATATAAAATTTTTATTAGCTTTTATGACTTTATATATTTTAAGACCACCAGAAAACAGCAAACATTTATAATTTGAAAATATATAATTAATAAAAATATTTGTTTTCTAATATTTTAGAGAATATAGGAAAATGAGCAATGGGGAACCTTTCTTGAAATGTGATATTACCTTACCCATATATTGAATAAAAATTGGGGGAGCACGTTAGCGCTTCCAAAATATATCTTCATTTTTTTAAATATACTTTCTTGTTTTAATTATTTTTAAGTTTACAGTTTAACGTAATTACATTGACAATTTCATCATCTTAAGTAGAAAAACAATTGAAATCCAATTTTAACAATTTTATTATTCTATTTCTCACTGAAAAGTGAAATTAATTACAACAGGAGAAAGTATACCAACTGAAACTAGACACGTAAGGCAGTGTAATTGAATTAAAGTAAGAGGATGGAAAAATATTAACCACACAGCGAACCGAACCCCTTAGTACGTGGCTTATAAAATAGTTCAGATAGCAAAAGCAGAATGCACCAAGTAAATGTCCTGTGTTTGGTTCCGGGTCCTGCCAAGATTGTTACCTGAGAAGAACCTGTTTTTCCGTGTTTGAGAATTTTTCTTTCGAATTATATCATATTGGTTTGATGAAATATGACAATAGGTTAAAAACGGAATTTTCTAATGGATAGTCAGTAATTCGGCATCTCGGTGAGATGTCACTCTTCGGAATCAAAAATAAAAGGAAAATTAGTGGTCCCGCGCAATCTCGTCGGCTTAGGGACTCCGTGATTGATCGCTTAAGTGAGCAGCGGCGATAGTGCAAAGTGGAAAATTGATGTTTATTTTCCCCTCGCGGTGGCGAGAACGCTGTGCGTACGATCAATACGCTTCGTTTGGGATGAATGATGTGGCGATTTGCTGATTCCCGCTCTACTGAATCTAGACGCCGAGGAGTAAATTTACGGCAGAAGCTGATAAATTGGATAATGAGTTTATCAGTGCACGTGTAAATTTGACTCTTGGTTTACACACCAATGGTGGATGATAATGATTCAACGTTGAGCAGCGCTCTGCTAATTTATCCCCCAATTTTAGGTATACATCACTTTGCTCGCATATGTCGACAACAGTTTTGCTGCCGGTAAATTACCGAAATTACGATTCGTTACAATTGTTCCCAAGATATTATTAAATTAAACCGCAAAGAGTGACAAATTATCAACAGTCAGTAGAATTATGTATGACAGCAATTTATCCTACCACGAGATAACGTATTAAATTAACGGTAACTGACCAGCTGAAACTGAAAGCTCGATCACAACACTGGAACATTGATTACAATGGAGAAACAATATAGATGCGATGTACCAGAGAGTAACAACTTTTATTCTATATCAACTCGATAAGTTTATTGAGTCGCTGCACTGATAAATGTTATGGTTCTGTATGGGCTTATTATGTATCCAGTCTTTGTCAGAACATCGCAGTTTATTGATGTTATTGAAATTTAAAAAACGTAACTTCTCTTTTAATATGATTCCTATATATATATTGTGAGATGAAATCGGAACCCAGCGCGTGAAGTAGGCGAGCTGGTGCAGACTATAGGCACGGTGGCAGTCCTTTGACATAATGCATTAATTGTCGTATACCGCCAGAAGTCGGGAAGAATCAGTCAGCTCATGGCGAGAGACGGCTGCAGGAAGTTTTCGGTTCTCGGACAAAGTGCCGCTAAAACGGCAATGAGACACCGAACCGTAGTGTTACATAATTTTGAGTTCCCGGCGACCCACGATGGGAGGAAGTTGTAAGAAAAGTAGAGTAATCTAAAAAATTCCTTTTATCACGGTAATGAGTAATAGAAGTTGTATTGGTTGGTGACCATGCCCTGAGTAATGCGTCTAATCTCATTGCTCGAAAATAACTCAATAGGTTTAAAAAAATTATTTTGATGATTTTTTTTAAACGTAACCGGCGCTTATGTATTATTGAAATGATAGACGAGTCTAAACACGTGGACGAGAAAGCTGAGCAGTCAAATGTTTCGTCGCCGCACGTCGTATGTATGTTACAATATGTGTAAGACGTGACAATTTCAGCCATATTCAAGGCTTTGAGAGGGGAAGACATAATTGCGAGGTGACTAATCCCGGAGACATTGAAAATACATTAACTAAATGTCCACCACTGTATAAAAGGAATTTTTTTAACATATTTGTTAGACACTGCCACCGGGATTTCACAAAGCAGTTGTAAATAAAGTAATAAATTCTGTCTAAATACAGTATTTTTAAATTCAACTAGTTCAAGAAATCCCAACATAATGTAACGCGGTTAATTGTTTAGTTGCTGTTAGTCAATAAGGTATACTTTAGTAAAGTATTATATACTTTAGTTGGGAGACTATAGCTTGCTCAGAACGTGAATGCACTTAATTGGATATTTAAAGGAAGCGTCAGTGACTTATTCTTTAACAAGAGGCGTGAGAAAATTATCACCAAAATTTGAGCAATTTGCGTTTGTCTAAAGGAGCGAAGTCAGAGTCGGTAGAATAAAATAGTCGTGAAGCAGCAGTTGAAAAAAATTGGCAGAATATACTCAGTTCGGAGGAGTGCGTGGAGTAGAGTGGTGGTAGAAGATAGTTGATATTTGAGAGCCAATGAAAATAGTTTGAACGGGACAGAAGAGTGATGGTACGGAGAGATAAACTGTACCGTAGTTTATGATCTAATTTCCTTGCTGATTTTGACGATCAATAGTCCGCTCTACCAAAACCGACCAAAACTACTTGCTACAGCTACATCACGATATCCATGAAATTGTTTTAATTTCCAGGAAAAACTAGAAAAATCACCGTCAACTTTCTTGATATTTAATTGAAAAATCTACTAAAATTTTCCTAGAGGTCGGTAATTTGAAACTCTCAACTATTCTTTATTATCGGCATGGCGCAATCAAGCGTTCAGTAATCACCGAGGTTGTTTGTTTTTATCAAAGATCACGGAAATTTTGATCTTCCCATTTCCTTTTCTTAACCCAAGACGATTGTTTGTGTGGAAAGGAAAGAGAAAATACTAAATAAATAAAAACGGCCAAATATAAACAGCAAACAAATTTAATTAGCATTTAATTATTATGCATACAAAGTTTAATCCATCTTTGTGGACTTCTTCATGTAAAGTATTAAATGGTTTAACTAATTATGTTGGTGTCGGGAACTACCTACATAAACCATTTTCGGCCGTAACCGTCGCTGGAAGAAGTCCGCGATATAAATTACAATGTAATTAGTTTAGCAATTAAAATTTTACCCGAAGAAGTCCACAAATATGTATGAAACGTTCTTCTTTATAATAAATTAATGTTAATTAAATATGTTCAGTATATCTTTGGCCGTATTTTTATTCAATTATTTTACATAAAGGTGTTTGAGAAAAATAATACTCGAGGAACCAGTACTGAAAAAGTATTTATTCGTACATAATAATATTCTGAGGGTTGGTTTTTTTAGTAGACGTCAACATAAGAGAAATAATGAATAAAATATTTTTATTTATCTGTGATATTTATTTGGGCATGAACATTCAATAAATAAGATATAGTCTAAAGGCGAAATACATGTGACATTTTGGAATATATAATGACCGTTTCACTTGTATATGAAGTAGGAAGTCGCTCTGTGGCAATGTCATTAGCATCGAAACAGTACAGGGCCAACGGACAGCCAAATCAGACTGGGCATGTTTAACCATCCACCCCACACCTTTCCTGGAGGGACGTGCGAATATTACGAATTAGCAAGAATGTGCCGTGTGGCGAACCCATTTGCAGTACTGTTTGTATTTTCCAGAACCAGGACCCCACACAAGATTCAAATGGTCTTCATTTCCTTTCTTAACACACCAAAATTACGCTGGTTACATTTTTAGAATCAATGATGTAAATTTAACGAGTTTTTCCAGTGCATTTTAAAAAATGTTTTGGTAATTTTCTAAACATAATTTTGTTATACCGGCTTTAATTAATAATCATAACACAACGTGGTAAAAACATTTTACATCCATAAAAAATTCTGGCATTAACTAAGTATCATAAGTTTTGAAAACAATGGAACTTTGTTGCTAATTAATTTGGATTTATACTGTCGTAAATCAAATAATTATGTAGCCGCGATTGATTTAAAGGATTTCTTTTATCAGGAGAACTGTTTAGATTGAATTATTATTATGGACCTAATTATTAAAACACGAAGGAACGTAGGTTTTCCCGGTGTAACTGCTGGATAAAGTTTTATCGGGGTTCCAAACGGGTAGCGTCGTTCATTCACCACTACGTTTCGATGGCTTGCACCACCATCTTCTTCAGGTGAAGAACGACGCTAGCCGGTTGGAATCCCGAGAAAACTTTATCCACGAATGAGTGTATTTATAGATAAATATACTGTTACGTGCCTTGGCAATGCTCCGTCGCCGATTACTGGTTTATTAAATTGGTTGGGCGCCAGGTAATTTTGAAATTAATATTATCAAAATTTCTTTAAATAAAATAACTTTATTTCGGGCAATAAATGAAAACAACCCACAGGGTGTGGTTAGCGATATAATGTAACCACTTCTGTCCGCCGCGCCTTGCCATGGACTGACTCGTATAAAACACAAATCCGTGCGCTGCCTCACTTACCACTATTCCAGTAGCGTATTCGAAACCAAACACCTTCTACTGCAGTCGCGACTTCTCACGAATCCACTACACCCTTACACCATTACGGTTCGTTGTCGATTATATTTTTGTGCGCTGCACTGTTTCCGCTTTCTTTACACGGAGTGTCTCAAAACATTCGCCAACAATGAAGTCTGGTGCGGTTTGAATCGTAACTTCTTCTTACAATACATATCACAATAGTTTTTGAATATCAGTTTATATTCTCAACAGTTATTTAAATAAAAATTGATGTTCAAGTATAGATGAATAAATGATATATGTAGTGTATAATTGACGTAGATTTTCATATATTTAATATATTTCGACTTGTTGAGGCATGCAAACGAAAATCCTTCAAAAGTATTTTACATCTGAATGATTTGGACATGGAATTATTAAATAAATTAGAGTAATCAGTTTTTATGTTTAAAACTCTACAGCTGATTATAGCAAACACAAATTAATTTTGCGTTGTCTGTCAAGTCATTTCTAAATAAATCAAGCAGCAATTTTTGTGTACTTTCTTTAACAAATATTTTGAGTTAATTGAGATACTAACTCCATGGACTGCAACAAAAGTTACTATCGTATTGCTGCAACAAAATAATATTTTATATACATTTCAATGTTTTGCTGAAATTACATTTGGTGCTTTTTAAATCGTTAAACAATCAACCTATATAGGTTTTGGTTGTATATGACGTAATATATACAGAACTAAATGACGAATTAGGATATTAATGATTTTATGGGATTCAGTAATTGAACATTAAAATTTGTAAAAATCATTTAAAATAAATTCAAAGGTCCACATACATTAAGTAAAAATTAATACTTTAATATTGATACTTGTGTTTCTATATTGAAAACTCTGCTTCATAAGGTATGATGGGCTAATTGAACCTCATATATTTTTAAATTTTATTCATAGAGTACACGTACAATAAACCCGTATCACTTTTCTCCTCCATGCTCAATTCATGTATGCCAACGTTTCCGAAGTGTCTGGTTTCCCGTAGAAAATTATTTTGGGACAGTGCAACCGCTCGCGTACCACCTGGCACATCTCGTCATCGTAAGGAAATTTCATCGCAGAAGGTGCTTATTTTAGGGTTCCAAGAATATAAAAATCACTTGTAGTATGATCCAGCGGGTAGGGAGGATGAAACTCATTTTGCGATTGTCGGAACCATCTCACGAGCCGTATGGGGCCGTGCATTGTCATGACGACGGCATCAACTATTGCTGTGATATCGGGAGTCATGACACGATGTACCTGGGCCGGGCTACAGTTATCACACCATTTGCGAACTCTAACACCATTCATACACTTGCTACTGTGACAAACAGACATCCCCGTAATTCTGTGATAAATTTTTGTAGGTTTCACACCGTCACTTCTTGTGCACGTTGCTAGTAGAGTAGCCATCTTTATACCGTTCCTTCGCCGGTTTCTGCACATTTGCACGTAAGGAACATCCTACACATGATCAATAGTGTCCACTTTATACTTATAAGTTTTTTATTTGACTCGTCCTCGTAATAAATCTAATTATTTCAATTACATTGATTGACTAACTCCATAATTATGCGGCGCTGTGTTCAAAGTATCTAATTTCACCATTTGTCCCTTAATATGACCATCAAAATATTTAAATTTTTCAAACCAACTGACTTGCTATGGTGTAGCGTTCAGCTTTAATACCTCACACCACAAATATCCTGGCCCGGGTTCGAATGCGGGCAAGGGTATTGATGTCTGTGCTCGTGAAAAGCCAAAACAAGTCAAACTGCAACAGCAACAATAATAATAATGAATTCTCGCGGAGAAGACGTTAATAAACATAAAAGAGAACACCATTGCTCTTAATCCATAGAATACTTAATTCTTATTGTTAACAAAAAAATTAAAGTAAAACCGTTAACCTTTGATATCAATATATCACTCCAGAAACCAGTGACTGTTAGTCTCTTCTTGCAATGGAATGTAAATTGCCCCTTTATACATTTACGTTTCTCTTTCAACCTCCTGAATAAAAATAACTATAATGTGGAAAACTTCAACTATCTCAAACAATTTTCCCTTGTGTAATTTTATTCATTTCTCTTTAAATCATTTAAACTATTTCTATTTCATGCATTAATATCTCCTCAATTCGTGCAACCAATTCTTCCAATTCTGTGTGTGCAATACAGCCGCATTGTTTAAGATTTACAACGACACCTGTATATGCTTATTTTGAGGTATAATTAAAATTCAAATACATTTTAAGAAACCAGTAACATTTGACCCGTGGAATAACCTCAGTTCAACATTTTTGGTATGATTTTTGTTCATTGGTCAATTATGAGCTGACTTTAATAATGGCTCCATTGCTATAAATCTTCTTGGTATCGCTTAAGATTTTGCCTATGGAAATTATTATAGATATAAACTTTTTTCCATTAGGTTTTCTTAGAAGCATAGTAAACACATTTCAGATTATTTCCCGCTACTCTTTCACACGGTTGTAACAAGGTTTGACCTAACGAGTGTCAGCCGCGCCAAGTTAATGGTGTTTCCGGTTTGTTTGAGGTTATTACAGGCCTGCTGGGTGCGGAAGATGAGCAAGTAATATTGAACGCTCCACGTGCCGCGACGCCCATCAACAGGTCGCCGTCTGACAGCGCCACGACGTCTCCTTTGTGAAGCGACGCCGCGGTTAATAGCTTCGTGCTAAGAAATGCCTCCGACAACTCTTCTATTCCTCAGTATAAGTCGAGGTAAACGCTGCGGCAATTTGTCTCTCAGTAAAATCGGAGGATGGACTCCAAACGCTTCTACGGAAACAAAGTAACAACGATAAATGTTCCATAATATCTTAATTACTTAAAACGACTTCAAATAAGTGAAAATAATTATTATAACAGTATTTATATATATATATATCAGTCCACAGCCGCCTCGGTAGGCCTAGGCCCTCAAGAGAGCTGTTGAGCCATTGGAAGAAGGAGAATATATATATATATATATATATATATATATTATTTTAATGATATTAACGACTTTACAGATTGAATTGGGCATACTTTATGAATTAATATAAATAATACATGAAATGTAAGACCAAGACTTCCACCAGAACAATGCCGGCCCAGAAATTTGGACCAAACATGTGATATCCCAAATTTAACTGACTAATCACATCTCCTAAATCACTAAACTAAATATCTTAAAATCCTACACACTAATAAAAGGCTTTGGGAAATTCAACGCGGAGATCGGATTAAAAATAACACATTCAATGTTATTTCGACTGGTGACGTCAGTCACCTTGACATTTAATCTAATTTATTGTTTCAAGTGTAACTTAAACAACCTTCTCGAATGCATAGTGAACATAAACTGAAAAATACTACTTGTATTAAGAAAGAAGGAGTGTGCAACTATTACATAACCACAGAGCCCATTCATTCCTCTGAGCTACCTTTTAACTTTAAGAGATTGAAATCATTAGTCAGACATTCTTGATTATGATTAACTCACAGGAACTATTAAAGTTTGCAAAGTAGATTTTAGATTTCTTTGTTTCTGCAGTAGACAACAAGGCTTGATTGATTCATCCTGACGAAAACTAGCTATGCCCGCGAAATGGCTCATTTTATTTTGCCATAAAAATGAAAGTACGGTATTATTTATTCTATGATCGCTTCACGGCTAACCTTATAACTCGCAGATGGTTTTGAACAGATCCCGCTTTCACACGTTTACAACAATAGATGGAGTGAGAATGCTGACCCCCCTCCAACCCCTCTCTCTCATTCTCATACTACCAAAATTACGCTTATAATAATACAGTAAGTGGAATGAATGGTATAGGAACGCCTAATAGGACTTTTAACTCGCAGATGGATTTTACGCCGCCTTTCACGTGGCAATTCAATGCATTTATAAATATTTATATATTCTGAACTCTGCAAGATATCGAAATGAAACAAACACGAAAATTTGAGTTAAAATTTCTGTTTCAATTCC
Source organism: Eucriotettix oculatus (assembly GCA_034510155.1). Taxonomy (NCBI): domain Eukaryota; kingdom Metazoa; phylum Arthropoda; class Insecta; order Orthoptera; family Tetrigidae; genus Eucriotettix; species Eucriotettix oculatus. Next base: position 73,747,647 of record CM067378.1, on the reverse strand, counting down.
TTGAAATTTCATTGAAATCCGTTGAGCCGTTTCATAGCGTAGAAAGATCAGGAGATTAAAACGCACGCATGCAAAATACTTTCCCGTAGAATTTATATTATATTAATATCATTATCGAAATGAAATATGCACGAATATTTAAGTTAAATTAACCTAAAATTTTAATTGAAATCCGTTGAGTTGTTTCGGAGCCTATTCGAAACAAACATACGGACAGACAGTCAAACAGACAGACACTTCAATTTTATTTATTGGTATAAATTAACAATTTAAGTTTATTTTTATTTTTAATGTGTCTCCCAAAGAAGTGCAAAAAAGAAGGGATTAAACGTATTTTTTTAGTATGAAAAAATGAATTCGCAAATAATTTATCTTCCTCTCGGAGTTGAAGCTAAAAATATTGGCCATGGTCTAGTTAATAAAACGTAAATCAGTTATTGAGAATTAAATGCATTATATTCATAAACAACTTGGTCCAAAGTTTCTACCTGAGACTCACGAATAATTCTCATAGTTTTATTGGCAATAAGAGCTAGAGTGGATTCCATTCTTCTGAATATAGCAGTCCATAAAGTAGCACATTCTTCAATTTTTTAGTTGTTTTTTGCATTCTAAATAAGATCTAATCTCTTCTACATCAGCATTTAACAATCACTTTGTTACATAAGCTCTATTAGCCATACAAACAGTAATAACGACTTCTGTCTCGAATGGGATTTATTTCAATTTACTATAGTTCCATTGTTTACCCGAATGATTGTCTCACTCCAGAATTTTAATGGTTTATTGCCAATAAAATTTCTAAGCATAAAATGTATCTTTTTATAACTAAAATATATAATTTAATGAGCACACATTAACTTAAACATTCTCTGTTCCTATTGCTAGATTGAATTTAGTGAGCAATAAATATTTATAACCAAACTGCTGTAAGTTCACAGAATGAAACAACAATTTATCGATTACCGAGTAAATGTGACATTTTTTATCGTGAGATATAGTAACATCCACTGCTAGAGGTTATAGATGTTTATTTAAAACTACGTGTTTCGAGGTCCAGGACAATTTATACATTCGTGGAATATTCCAGTAACAACACATGTTTTTTTTATAATTGTTACTGTAAGTCGCAGTAACAGCTAGGTCTTGAGAACATTCTTGAAACATAAAATAGTAAATGTAAATCAAATAAACAAATAAGAAATGGCTGCCTTGAGTGGGACTCGAACCCGAATCCCCATTTCTGCAGTCCACATCTCAACAAAACACGTCTGAATAATATTAATAGACAAATTGCACGCCAATTAATTACACAAGAGCTATGAGATTTTCATTATTTAAACAAGAGTGCATAACGGTGTCGTAAATCGATTATACTCTTAGTATTTATTTCCGCCTAGTTATTAGGATCCACTCTAATAATTCAATGATATCCGCCTGAATAACGCTCCGCCATTACTTACAGCTTCCAACACGGATAAGAAGCATAAACCATTATCGGGATTTGCTAATGGAGCTCGTGTGGAACCAATAATAGGATGAACAAAAAAATATTTCCGTGCTTAATACATTTATGAGGCTCGGTGGCAATATTCGCCTGGCTAACTTAGAAATTTATACCTGTCTAGTCCTGTAGCTCTCCGAGCAAAAGTTCCGATATTTAATTCCCCTCTCCCCCTCCGGTAATGCAGTTTTCTGTGCTCTAAAAACCACGAAATTATAAACCTGCTCTCAGGTTTTCGCTAATGAGATAAAGACGAAATCTATGGAAAATAAAGTTCACAAATAAAATCGAGAACACAAACTTTCACGCTGAATGATATATTTGATTACGAAATAAGTCGAATAAAGTTTTAGAAATCCATCGGCAAATGTTGATCACCTAACGACCGTTATGAAAAAAAATCTGTTTATTGTAATATTATAATAATAAATAGCCGGTCAAAAAATTGTAGAGAATTTAATTTTTTTCCTAAGACACTATCCGATTTCAAAAATACACTGAGAATTGCCGAAAATACATTAATTTATCTGTCTGTATTCGACCGGACCGACCGCTGACCATTTATTGTGAAATTATTTCCATGCGTAATCATCTGCACTCAACGGTTTCACAAAATTGTTCTGATCTGCCCTGCCTCGTGGCTCATATAGTTTTTCTGAGAAACCCCCAGAGAGATTCAGGAGATTTATGATCCAGTATCCAATGAAATGAAAAAAACAGATAATTAACTCCTGCGTATTTCTGAAAAACATGAGAAGGTAGCAAGAATAAAGCAGAAGTTGATGAGAACTTATTGCTCGGTGATAAATTTTAATCAAAATATTTTCAGACTTTTCTAAAATTAGTTAGTTGTAGCATTGAATAAATTGCTCACGTTGCGGTTTTTTATTGGTGCTTTCTAATCCAGTAGTGTTGCTTTTTATGGTGCACTGCCTGCGATCTTATAGGTCTACCAGTTTATGATTTGTTAGTTTGTAAATCATCACTCTTGACATGAAATTTTACAAACTGAATACTTAATGATGTTCCTAGAAATGCTAGCGTGAATATTCATTTAAATTTATAGCGATGTGTTTAATATCTTTATACATAATATTTCCGTGTGCGTGGGTTCGTAATTCTTCTCCTACTAAACAGCTTGACAGATTTTGATAATTCTATTTTGTATTTATGGGGGCCATTGAAATGTCAAGACCAGAATTTCTTTTGAATTTTAGGACCTAATTTACTTTTTTGGTTTTCTCACATGAAAAAAAAGATATAAACCCAAATTTTCAGCCTGACCGTATGAATAATCTGTGGCACTTGACCAACGAATCAATACATGCGCAAGTTCATTGCGTCGTAGCTTGACATTGTTTTGACATTTCGATTTCCGATTGCTGAGGTATATTCCGTATATTGCAATTTAGTGCATACCGAGTAAGTTATTTATCGATTAATTTGACATTAAACACATGAGGTGTATTTGATATAATATTTTGGGCAAATTTTAAAGGTGTATTGTTTGAAATACAATTACACACTTGTTCGTTCGGCGACATTCCATCTAATCTCCCGAATAGAACATTTTATTTTCAGCATTCGTTGATAAGGGGTACGAAAAGGTAGATTTTGAAAAATGTGAACATCTACCTGATCGTTTAATCACGTGTTTACTAAGACATTTCTGTAGAATTAACTGCAGTGAGATAGTACAAATGAATTGTCGGGCAACGCAAGGCACACAGCTAGTTCTGCTGTAAAATCATTCTATACGATAGCGTTTTGTTTATATCGAAGATATAATTCACACTGACAAAGTAGGTAACAAAATTAATTCCTTGATTCGTTCAAAATAAAGTTAATTCAGTTTGTTTATGTTCAAGTTGCGCATTTGTTTGTGTTAAAGATGAATAATCCGTAACACTGACGTCGTACGCGCTTATTTATTTTAATAGTCTGTTGTAGTGGATACGCCTTCATTTTTATTCCCTTAGCCCAACTACAGCGCCTGGCCGAAGGGATTAGTGAGGACTTTGCACTGTAATGGGCAATAGAAATAGCAATAATATACCCTCCAATCCGCTTGAGCGTCGTTAAATCCTGAAGGATGATGGGGCTCTTATGACGCATTATAGTTGTGCAAGATTTATGTCTTTCCGATCTTTATTCCTCTCCATTAATAAGGTTTACAGCCTCACGATGGCCGCTTAGTCACTCTTAATATGTTTGCAGTAGTCGTTGTTTGCCGCGAATATTTCATGCATAAAATTAATGACAGGAGCCCAAAGGATCAGCGGCATAATCCGTTCATTTGACCTTTGATCCGAGCAAACGCGGAGGCACAAGGATCGCGGATCGTTGATGTAATTCCGCAGGCCAGGTCACGAAATATTTAATACACCACCAATCAACATTGTTAAAGTAGGGTGGGTTTGGGGAGGAGGAGGAGGAGGAGTGGGGGTGCGTTCAATATTCATGGATGCGTTAGCGATTGATTGTGTTTAATAGAGTTCCCACCCCTGGCAATATGTCATATTTTATGTACACGCAGCTTACATTTCCGTTTTATTGCAGATTCGTGGTTGTTATTATTTATGAAATGCAAGGTTCCGGTGTAAAACATTTAATTTCCTCTTGTGGTGTTGTGAAACGTGTATCAATTTTTCCATTATACAGAATTTTAGTAACATCCCTTATTTACTGTGTCCTCAATACAAATTATAATACATTTAAAAACAAATAAACAAGCTGATTGATGCTTCAAACTGAGTTAACTATCTACAGAAAATATATGCTAGAGATATAAGACTTAGAAATTTATTTAAAGAAATTATTTCTTGTAACTAGCCAAGTTAGTGTATTTATTAAATATCGCTGCCTTCGTCCAGTGAAGGTAAATTCCTAAGTGCTGAAGTTGCGAATTCTTTTCCTTATATCCTTTTTTCCCCTACGCAGTCCAACTTCAGCAATTTTCATAAAAGAAAACGAGTATAAGTCTAAAACAGAGGTGAACGAATAAAACGTATTTTTAACTTAATTAAAAACATTATTAAATTTTTATCTGTAGTAATTCTAACGTAATAACAATTTATCTTTATTATCATATGTTTTCTTTTGTTTCCTCCTTTTGAATATGTATGGGCAGGGACGTCAACACCTCCCGGTATAAATAATAAACAAAAATATTATGTGGTTCGTAAATTTTAATAATTATCATGCCAACGATTTGGACTAAATTAAGCAGAAATATCCTTAAAAATCACCGTAGTATGTAATTAATTTTCATGACCAATTAGACTTTATTAAACGTGTATATATTTCTTCTTCCTTGTTTTAAACACGACCTCATATAAGAACGTGTTCACGTTATTAGGTATTCCGTCGCAATAGTCCGAACAGTGAATCCTGCCAATTTAAGTTTATTACTTCAGCAAGTAATATGTTTTAAATATATATTGATTAATATGTCACAACATATTTATTACCAAATATTAAATCCATGGAAGCTAGAGTCAGAATATTAAATTATACACCAAATTCTCCTGTATCGTATTAGAATTTTCGGAGAACAAGCTAATTGAAAATATTAGCACTTTATACAATCAAATTACTTAAAAATTTAACATAATTGCAGAAATATTTATAAATTAACAATCAATAAAATCCTTATCAACTTGATTTCCTTACGTTAGATCCCAAACGTTTTTTTTCAATTTCTGTTAAATTTGTTGCAAATGTAGCAAATGCAGATATTTGGCATTAACCTATTTTGGACATTTGGCCATGATATTGATTTATTTTATTAAAATACCTAGGATAAAGTCAGTCATTCAACACTTGCTTGTTGTCAGATGACGGATAATTTATTTCTACTCCTCAGCTGACGAAAAAATAGAAATTTCCAATGAGTCGGAATTTTATATTTATCGAAAACATATCGATGTTCCAAAACAAATAATATTACAGTATTTTCTGCGTTGTTAATCGCTACAATATACAGAAGTAATTTCTTGTAAGAGGCAAACAATTTAGGAAGTATTCGGTATTTCTCACACTTGTACCGAGATACTAATACGCTAGGAACTAAAGTAAACAGTATTTTAATATCTTAAGGAAAATATATATTCCTGGTCTCAAAATCCATCTTTTATCCTTATTACTAAAAATCCCCCGTTAAATACAAATTTACCGCACATATTAAATTAATTTTTTCTATCACGACAAATTAACTCCGTTCATCTTATTTATATCAGGTTAATTTAGTGTTTTAATTATAAACGAAGTCAATTTATAGTGTATTTACTGGTCTGTTATTGGAACGAAAATTTTTCATCTCTTTTGTAAATTGACTCTTCAGCATTCACCGGGAGAAGTAATCATTCCCTTTATCTCACGTTTATCGTTATTTAATTGTCCTTCATTCAATTTCCTTTCATAAGTTTTTCTACAAATCGACAACAGGGCCTTTGCGATATCAGGTACGTTCTCCACCTTGTTACTATCCACCTTTTCTCAGCGGCCCCAGCGCATTTTAATTACAGCCCAAGCACTGTGGACAGCTTAGTGGGTTTGCAAGAAGATTAAACTTCAATTTCGTCTAATACCAAGTGGAATGTGGTGAGGGGAAAATGTACGGTGCCTTTGTGGAAAGCTCGTATCTTTTCATCACCTGTATTGGTAGTCAGATGTGTTCTAGATCACGTTTTTCAAATTAAAGAACTTAAGCACCATTCCTCCCCCCTCTAACTAACTAGGCCTACACATATAAAAGTATAGACCTTCTATAAAGATATAAATTCCAATGAAGAGGAATTTACACGGATAGGGTGATATATTGTATGGGATTAACTAAATTTTAATTGTAAGTAGCAAGAGCGGTTTATGACTGAAATAAATCAAAATCAGAGTTTACGATAGACTGTGCATACTTTAGGACACATACATGTGTAACAAATTATCGATTACGAAGCTACAACATAGGTCATTTGCCTTGGTGGATGGACGCATTTATTTAAAAAATTGCAATATAGGTGCACAAACCTGGCAGAGTCTCAGGAATGCTGAAGATCAAATCAGCATACCGGCAGTCCTATGTTCTAGGGTAGAACGTATTTTTAAAGGCCACCCGCACGACGTTCAGGGAGAAGACGATCACAGCTTGGCCGCAGGCTCTAGTTCGCTTCCCTGTTAGGTTTTTCCATAAAAGCCTTCCTTTCCGACTTCTTACAGTGTGTAATATTGATTGAAATTATACACATATCTGTGTCTTAACTGGCAAAACTCCAACCTCCAATTCTTACCTGATCAGACTCAGGCGCACCTACCCTTATACAAACCTTCGAGATAATCCTCACATATCATTTCGGTTTAAGATTAAATGCCAGGTTTTGCACCATCGAGAAGTTAAAGGATCTCTACTTTTCTTCTTTTACACGTGAAACACGCTTTATGAGGGAGTCTTGTAATGGGTTTTCATGTAGCTTACCGTCTGTTGCCCTGAAATATAGCATCTAACTTCCTCATTCGGGGAATATCGGTCTCTGGTGTTGTAACTTATTTTGCGTCGTAAACGTTCTTGCGGACGGTCTCCGGGAAAAATCACCTTCAACAGTTTTTAGCCAAAAGCACGTCTCCAGGATTATTCTCGAACCTAAGTCGCCAGGTAAAAGCGTCTCCATTCTCTTTAATTTCTCATAGGAATTTGACTTAAACATTCGTGAAATGTACTATTTTAAAGCTGAAGTGTTTTAGGTTAACACAGTTTTCGTAGCGACCCTCACATGTCGATATCCAGCGTTTAAGTGCACTTAGAGATTTATTTACCCGGAGATTTTCCGAAACTATCTATCAATTTTTTATCATATTTTAGCCCAGACACCAATAAAAATGTCTTGCTTTACTAACGTCAATACAACAGTATTGTTAAGATTATAATAGATATTTCATTGAGGTATTATTATCTTAGGTTCATCTCGTCGGTCGGTGCCAATAATTGTATTATTACTTGTCCGTAAATCGAAAAGAAAAATGTTATTATTTAAGGAAGTCGCATATGTGCTTAATGAATTCAATTTTCGTAAGGAGGACAATAAAGAAACATCATGTGACTGACGATGACGTCAGTATATTTTAAATCAGTTTTATTCACCGTATAGAGAACATTGAAAATATATTTAACTGGCGCATATGTTATTATATTAAAACGATTGTCGGCTAGGGAGGAAGAACAACACATGTTCAATTAAAAAATATATTGGGTATAGATTACTATAGTTTCCGACTGACTTCCCTGGTAATATAGAGTAATTTAAATAAAAGTATTTCTTTGGCCGTCATATTTTGTTATTATTATTAAAAAGCGAATTTAATGTAACGTATTATTATAATTGTTTACATACGTGCCGTAGAGGATATTGATTAAATAAAATTTATTTCTATTTTCCTTCTACTACATATATTTCTGATTTTTAAAATGGAGCAATGTGATGTAGATTTTAAATACGTTTTTCTTGTTTTCAGTACTTCTATACAGTTAGTTATTTTGTTGGGAGGGTTTTCTTCTCGCCGTGGCTTCCAATCCACGGTGGATTCTCCTCTTTGTCGGAGATGCAATTCTGCTAATGCGGTTCCGCTGTTGCCTGCATGGCCCATTGGTGCGCGGAGATCTGGGATTTTCTCAAGCCCACGCCCATGTAGTAGATTTACGTTAAGTAGCAGAACTCAACCTCATGCAACGAGTTACGTTTCCGTGATGCGTGATCCTCTTGTAGTCGTTCGTTGAAGCACACGGGATGTGAATTTCGCGTGTCGCGTACGTCGCGATCGCGTTTACGGGTTCTTCCGACATTCGTTTCGAGCAAAACCACCATCACTGCTTCACATCTCGACAACACTAATGCGTAGAGATAATAGTTTTTTTACAATAAATAAATTAGCAATAATTCAGAAACAACTTAATAAAGCAATTGAGGGAGAAATAATTTCACGTTTTTTCATTTAGTGCTTCATCAAGTAATTAAACACAAAGTATTATAAAACATAAAGAAAGTATATTGAGACACGATTTAACATAATTTATTGTACTAAATTGTAAAGAAACTTATTAAACTTGCATTTTTTTAATTTCAAGAATTATATTTAATCTATGACAAAATTTATAGTATAAAAATAATTTTCTAGTAAAATTTCACTGCCTGTTGTAACGAAAATGAGATATAGCCATAAAATGTGTTTAAGATTTAAACAAACAAAATCATTGGTACTTATTGAAATTAAATGATAATGTGGAAGTAAAAATGTATCATATTTATTCTAGTTATAAAATTCCTTACTATGCTATTAAAGGGATTTAAGGATCACCTGATACGCTCCTTCTCCCTTTACCAAAAAATTAAGATGTTAATCTTAATTATATGATGGAATATACAGCATTTCATCCAACAATTTCAATAAATGCCTAATGTCATTTAACACTTATATCTTCTGGAAAATTTATTCAATCATTATAAAGTTACGATAATTGTAATTTTTAAAATGTTTCTTGTATGGAAACAAAATTGTGATTATCTACTTGTGCAAGAATCATAAAATTAGTTTCTGCCAATACCTTACTAAACAGTTCACTCAATTCCTAAAAGATGATTCCTTTACCGAACCTCATTCACAGCCTGTAAATTTAGATATTTTAATTATTATTATAATTAATCTGATGTTTATAAAATAAGCAAATAAACGTCAAGCTGACAATAAGGAATAATTTTTTTATATTAATCAACACATTATATACAAAGTTTCGTTCACAATTTTGAGGCTTCTTCAGGTAAAGGCATACGCAAACGAATTTCGTCTGATATTAAATTTTCATCCATACCAGATTTAACTTAAGAATAAATTTCATTGCGTGTGTCTTTACCCGAGAATATCCCAAAATTGTGGACGAAACATTGTATATAATGTATGTTATAATATAAATGTTTTACTTATTGGCTATTTGGTGTTTATTTGTTTATATACATGTCTAAAGGCTTAAAATATTACATTTTTATAATTCTAATTTTCCAAAATTTTTATATATTTTATACTATCCGACTTATGCAGGGTTCGTCATTTTGTTAAGACATTAAAATATCTCAGAAACTAGGCATCGTATCAAAAAATGCAACGGACTAAATTTGTTAGTCTCAAAGAAGGTGATCCAAAGATTACATACACGGCTACCGTCATCCACAAGGATGGGAGAGATAAAATACATCAATGAGAATGTTTCTCGATTTTTAACAGAGTCAGAATAAACAATAATTCCAAACATAGACTGTCAATCCGTAAATTTCTGTCTTTCATTAATTTAAAACCGTAATTAAATCTCTTGTAAAATATAGTCTATCCATGACATTTAGTATATGTAGAATTGTAATAAATTTAAATATCAAGTAGCCACCCTCTAAGTTCACATAATGTGTTCTTTAGTGGTTGAAGTAAGTTTCATTATTAAAATTTACATTTTAAATTCCTATGCGAATTTCCTTTAGATTTCAAATATACAAAACATTACGATGGATGGATTATATGGTATGGTCGAGCTGTTTTCTTCCAAAAACTCTTATAATTTCCTTCGTGTGGACACATTGAATTGTTAACAAATGATACTAACAAAGGCAGTAATTATTCAGACGGAATGTTTTTTCACCCTCAGAAAGTCTTGTAAATCTAGTGCAAAGCTGATAAAGGGTAATGGAAAAGTGAAATGCACGTCCGGCCGTATGCGAGGTTTGCACGTGAGCCGAGTCTCCGCACAATGGTAAATGGTCTTTCGCATGATTCCGCGGCATACGTCAAGCCAGAAAGATGCCAACAAACAATTTGATTGTCTCCGTCGCAACTGATAACCAGAACTGTTCCATCACGCGAAAACAGCATTTCGATAACGCTGATCCACGACTGCTATTTTTTTTTGTTTTGAAGTTGGCAACACGGTCCGACGAGTGTCATGGCAAGTACAAAAAAGGGTGGATACGCGACACGAATGTCCAAGCTGCTAAACTGATCGCACAACTTGTCCTTACTCGCTGGGGAGGAAATGGAGTGGATTCATACTCGGGGCGAGATCCAATTACTAACGGTTTGTCCGGATCTTCCAGCAAGGAATGGACAGGCTAGTAAGTGCTGTTTTCAAAGCCGTCGGCGATCTTCCTCACACGTTCCTCTTAGAGAGGATAAAACACTCTGCGTTTGATAGCCAAGTTTCAGATTGGATTATTGCAATGCTTAAGGGGCGTAAGCTCAGATTTCGGCTAACTGAACTTTCTCCGTCAGTTTAAATTACATCGGGAGTTCGTCAGCGAAGTGTGATCAACCCACTTAGCGTTCGTAAGCAATGTCACTGACGTAAAATATTTTAGGGGCAGATTTTATTTCCGTCACACAGATAAAGGACAGTTACGTTGATATCCTTCATCTAATAAAAATCACGAATTTCCTGCAACGAATAAGATAAAAATTAATTCGACAAAAAGTGCATTAACACTAATATCGTACTTACACTAATACTACAAACGGCCACATATCTTCAGATATTTTATTATTCCGCGACACTAATGCTAAGCGCTGTGTTTAAGTGAAGATGAACCACCAGGGTACATATTTCTTATTGAAAGTTATTTCGCACAACTACTGCAATATTCAAAGCTCCGCGGTTTTATACTTGCGCCTCTCTCTTTTTGGGTCGCTTTCTAATCGGAGTTAAAAACATTTTGCCATTCCAATTCGACGTTTCCGAAATACAGGGTGTACGAATCGGACCACACGACTTAGTTATCCACAGTATTTCCATATATATTATATATATAACGTTCGTCCAGAAACGAGTAATTGAGGTAACTACTTGGGAAATTCCTTTGGTATAGTGATTTTCTACACAGCATATTTCCATAAATTAATATATATATATATATATATAATTACCTATCTGCCACCGGGATTACGCTTCGTAGAGTATGATATAAACACAAATATTATTGTCTATTATTGGTGAAATGATATATGTATAAACATAATTAAATTTTTCTATGTACATATCACTTTTAATCTAAACAGACCGTTGTCTTTTGAAATATTTATACCCTGGAAGGAAAGGAAAAGCACTAAAAGAAATATATTAAGTTAACAGTTCATTTCTGCAAAAAACTAACCGTGAAAAATAATGATAATAATGACAATTAGTGCATAACTTATAAGTATCGAAATTTAAAATATAAACGAATTTGTTCAGTACAAATGTTATAAACTCTATATATTCTACTGAAATCAATCGAATTAATTTTTAATTCTTGTTTTGTACCAAACCGCTCAATGTTTAAACGGTAAGCGGTGTTTATGTATTCTACGGAAATAAATGAGTTTAAATTATACATTTAAATTGGGCTATGCATTATTATTAACTTTTATTGTTGAGGAAAACCACTTTACCTCTCACGTTCTTTTAGATATTTATTTCCCTGAAGAGGATCTCCCCCAAACATTTCCATTGGTAAATTGTTACAGTCGATTAAGGAATGAAAATTTGACGTTTCCCACATTTTACCTTTAATTGATGATCCAAACTACCGACATAAGGGTTTTTCCATTTTGGAGATAATTCCAATCTATGTTTTTTGCCTCATAAAAGCTTTGAATATCAAAAGCAGCCTTTCTTTCTCCCTCCTTTTTGACAATAGCTCTCATCTTAGTTGTTCTTACTTTTCGTTCCTACGACCTGGCCCGAATCACATGAAATTAATAAACACTTTTCTACGACAAACTAACAGCCTCATAAAAGCTTTGAATATCAAAAGCAGCCTTTCTTTCTCCCTCCTTTTTGACAATAGCTCTCATCTTAGTTGTTCTTACTTTTCGTTCCTACGACCTGGCCCGAATCACATGAAATTAATAAACACTTTTCTACGACAAACTAACAGTTTTAAAACGACTGAGATTTACCAACTTCGGTACTAACGCTTATTTTTTTATAAATAGAATCGTATTCATAATATACCTGTTTTTAAGACCTTGGCTTGATTTGAAACCGTTTTATCCCTTTTTTTAAAAATTGGTAGTTTCGCAAGTTCAAAGCGATTTCTTTTGATGGTAAAAATATGGACGGATTTGACAATATCTCTTGTATATGAACGTTAGGTTTGTCATTGGCTAATTGTGAATGACGCTTGTAGTATGATTACAACAAAAAATCTTTTAAGAGTTCGTGAAGGAAAGATCATCTTTGAGAGGAAGGAGGGAGGTATCATCTCTGGATATGTCTGTTAGCCGGAGATGAGAATTTTTTGAGTGCAGAATGGAAAATATTATGTAGGAAACTATTGGTTAAGGAGAGGTGTGCAGAGAGAGTTATTTTGATTGGAGACGAATGAGTAGTAGGATTGTATTATTGTTTCATAAATTGGCAAAAATTATTGATTCGTAAACTTGTGTATTGTGGCGTGGAAACCAGTAATTTTGTTCAATATATTGTTTCAAGGCATTTAAACTTTATTCCATAGTAGAATTACAAAAGTATTTGATTTCAAGGAAAACCATGATTTTGAACCCTGAGAGAGTAGAAGTTTTGTTTGTGACGCAATATGAAGTCATCAACGGTTTGTTTCTCATAACAACGAGCTGGACATTTTTAAAGTTATAGCAATTTTGAATTTGGGATAGGATTATTATAAGCTAAATTTTATTAATATATGCGTAAGTTTCAATAATTGTCTAAGCTGATATATGAACAGTAGGGTTGTCATTAGTTTATTGTGAAGGACGTTACAGATTATTAACACTATTTTTTGTTGTATTTAGAGGATAAAGCATCGTTTAGCTGAATTTTATTGAACTCATTCCGGTATTTTGGTCGGTTTGTACAAATATTTCCAAGAATGAAATGAAGTTTTTTTGACACATTCTCTGTTTTTTCTTAGAATCTTTGGGTTTTTATCTTCAAACAATAATTTAGTCGCACCCCTCGTTGATCCGAACAAAAAATATCATTAAATAAAAAATTAGTCTAAAAAAGTGGTGGTTATGCAATTTTGTGTGGTGCTTGAAGTTTTGCGTTTGACAGGAAACATAATTCTGCAGAATACTAACACAAATGAAAGATGTTGAAATAATATTTTTAAAATAAATATATTTAATAATTTTTTGGAACGTAAGCCATATTTAGGATTACGAAGGTGTGTGCATCACATAGCGGTCAACGGTGATCAATCTTAGCGACGGAACCTGAATTACACCGAAACCTCACAACTCTAATCAGAAATATTTTTGAGCCAACCATAATGAGAGGTTTGCTCTCTGAGGTCGCTGCTCACAATCTCAAATTGCAAAAGAGATATTTTGGCGTGTAACATTTGCAATATGTGATTTGTTCCACAAAAAAAATGTGAAGCCTCGGTCTTCAACGGGAGCTAAATTTAACCATCGCTACTATAGATGAGACTGACAATTTATAATTAAATATTTTTTGCTTTGTGATGATACATGTTTAGCAGATATTATTAAATTCTTTGGAAATCTATAGCGTACGAACCATGCGTCCTTTTATATGCATGTAACGAACACTCCAAAAATGATTTTATGTGAAGCGAAGGATTTTTTTTCAATTGAAGCCAGCTACATTTACATACGCAAAGCACAATAACGCACCATTTCATATCTTCATAAAATTATTCATTTAATGAATATCCCTAAGTCTGAAATAATTACTTCAATAATGCTGACGCCATTTACCCTTCATTTGATTGATGACAGAGGAAAATGTCTGTTATCATTACGTAGTTAGGTGAAAATGTACAGGAAAATGAATGAATTGGAAGCAGAAATTAAATCAAAGCGTTAGGAAACACTTTTTAAGTGCAAAAAAATAATGGGTAACAGCTTTTTATCCACAACCGAACACCCAATGCAAACCATATTATCATTGCATAAATATTATTCAAGTGATACGAAATTGAAAATAAAAATTTAGTCAATACTCTACTACGTCTTACTCACAAAAAAGTTTTGTTGTTGTTCTGTGCAAATTTCATTAATCTCAAAACTTTTCCGCCTTTCCACATTAAGTTTTAATATAGTTATTTTGTCTGCTAACTAGATATTGCGTGTCCCGTTGAGAATAATTACAGTCATTGCAGGAACGACATTGTTTCGGCGTGAGTTCATTGTAATTAGAGCGGGTTCCATTTAAATTTGACAACATAATGCTGTATTTAAATGTATGAATTTTCTTTATGGTTATTATGTTGTTAGGTGAGTTTGCATTACGTTCAGTTAGAGGATTTTATGTATTTTGTAATCAGTCGGACGTTGATGAGTTATTATTTTAATATTTAGGATATTCAATTGAGGGTAAAATTTATATATTTGCACATTAATCCAGTTAACGAACTTAAAATTGAATTTTAATTTAATTATTTTTAAAGTTTATAAAACGCATACTATATGTTAAAAATTAATTTTATATTTTAATATCTGTAATACTACTTTACTCGCCGCTACTTTAACCGCATAATTTATAGAATGTGTTACGTTTGAGAAAATATGAGAAAAGATTGGCAGAGTTCTTGCGTTGTTCTGAAACCAATCGCATTGCAGGCCAATTTCTTAATTTTGTATTGCTCCAACCTAAAACCTCTTCACCCAATAGGACTTACTAATCAAATTTTAAAAATATTATAAATTTTATCGAAATGATGTATTTTTGAATTTTTAGATTTATTGGGATTTTTTATACATTTATAGCAAAATAACCGTCGGAAAACTTACCATTTATATATTTTTACATAAATTTTTTTGACCAAATTTAAAAGATTTATTAATTAATTAATTACATATATTAAATATATAAATGGTAAGTGTTCTAATGCTTTTAAATATTTAAAAAATGTAAATAATTGTTTAATCTAATGTTATATATATAGTTTTTCAAATACTTGAACTGCTAAGGTTGTTATATTGGTCAAACAAACCAAGCGCAAGAATCAAAGAAAATTAACAACCAATAGATAAACAAACTGTGCTAACTAAACATGTATATTTAAAAAAAACACTTGACTGATTCTAATGTTAAAATTTTAGATTGTTATTGTAGACTGATGAGCCAAACGCTCCACATAAAATTAAATCTTAATTCTTTAAATATAAATACATATATCTAATGTCTAAGTTATTGTGATTGACTTGTACATTCTGCAATCTTTGAAATGTAAATATTCTGTTACTACATTGCGATCAGTTCAGCCCCGGACGTTGCAAGAGCAAGAGTAATTTTTTATAAGTGTAAGTACAATACCCCGTGTATATTTTTTAATTTGTATTTAACTACGTATATTTAATTATATATATTTTTTTTGAAGAAAAACTGAGGAGATCTCTAAAGGAGGGACAAAACGTATTCAAATTACGTTACTTCAATCTAACATTTCTCCACTCTTTGTGTTTTATTTTTATATAAAATTAATATACATATTTATTAAAAGTATAGAGACTGAAAATTCTCTAATAATTTTAAATATATAAACACTTTTGTAATTGTTTGCCATGAAATGAATAGAATGCAAATGCTGTAAATAATTTAAACATTTCAAAATGTTGTCAAATAATTATTAGAATAAAGTCTATATTGTAAATGTTTGAATGATTGTTTGGTAGAGTTCTATGGCAAATTTCCGAAGGCTCCTAAATATTCAAAATTAATTTTGGAGAAATTTATGAAAATGTAATCTTTTAATAAGTTCCGTGGAATTTAAAATATTATAAATTCACTTGTGGTTATTTCATCTAATTTTTTCAGAATATCGTTTCTTTATTTTCGGTAACTGTTGTTTATTAGGATAATTATATAGAATATAATCACACCACAACAGCACCATATATAGTATAGTAAGAATGTAAATTAATGTCATTATGATATCGAGGTTGCGAATTTTGTTTTTAGTATATCACACGCACATTTAAGAGAAAGCTTCTAGCTTTAAAAATCGAATTTATATAGTATTCTTATTTGAAGGAGACAGGTAGAGTTGAGAAATAGATGAGGGAATTGGATGCATATTGTATGAAGAAAAATTGTCAAACAAAATATGGAGTCGTTGTTAGAAAACACAGTTATAGATGTTACAGTAGAGGGTTTTATAGACTGGTCAAACAATACACAAAGGATAATTAGAGAAGGAGCGCCTAACCGGTATTATTATTGACGGCACTGTAAATATACAACTCAAATAAGATGGTATGACAGGGATTTAAGAATCTTCAGTAGCAGATAATACCGATAATTTACAGCCTCGTAATACGACAGTAACTCACTGACTGAAGTCATTCGAAAATATTGTTACGGCCCGTAATAAGGACACGATAGTAAAAAAATTATGTAAGTTCGCAGCATAAAATTTAAAATTGTTTCGTGTACGAACAAAGTCAGGTTCTTTATAGCTGGAAATAAAACTAACATCATTAATGGCCCTGCTTCTTTCGCAAGAAAACTCTACAGTTTAGCAGTCGTCCTTTCTTTTGAGGCAAACATAAAAAGCGCTCTCATATCGGCGAGCTTCTCGAGGAAATCTTCGTTTTACTGCACAGTTCCCCCCCAGCGAGTTGTATTCTGCTCATCTCACATTACGTTAGCTCGTGGTTGATGGAACATAAAATAAAAGCTTAAAATGCAATTATATGACAGCTGCGCGGGGGCGGGAAGGCGCCTCCCAGACAGCCAGAGGGAAGATGCACAATTACACTCTCATCCCGTCATCCCGGAGGAGGACAGCATGCCGCGAATACCTCCACGAGTTTTAAGTCAAGCTTACACATAATGAGAACTTGGAATCCAATTACACTGTTTCATCTGACGAAAAGATTCAGCTGAGAACAAGCATTCTGAAGCGATCCAGCGCGTTTGTCTGCGGTGGAATTCTTACCTGGTTCGCGCTGCCTTCAGGGGGCAATCAAAAGTCTTCAACGAAATAATTCTGATTGGCATACATAATTACTTCGTCTTGAGTGATAGGAAAAATTAATATAAAGGCCTTTTACCAGTATTTCACAAGTTAGAATTTATGCCTAATACGCATTTTTTTCTAGTTTTATTTAAATCGTATCAACAGCTAAGGTCATTAGCGACTAATTTACCTTTTTGAGATTTTAATTTACTTGATTTGGGAACACAAAGACACACACAAACACTCAATCCCTTGTCAGGAATGGAACCCAGGACCTCTGTGGTACGAGGCGGTGACGCTAGCCACTAGGCCACAGAGATTCAAGGGTGTAGTGAAGTTTTCTTAGCGGTCAATTTCTCTTACTTTTGTCAACCGCCAAATGTCCTCGATGCAAGTATTACAGGATCACTAATGACGTTTCGGTCTTTTAATTAAAATCCATATTTCAAAAAGTCATATAATATATTTCCTTTCTTTTTGATGATATCTTCCCGAGTAGTCCTCGCCCGGAGATCCGATTGAGGGACTATTTTACCTTCTGAATGTTTTACCCGAGAGGCTGCCATCATATTGTTATGCATTTAGCGTTGCATGTCAGCAAGAAATTAAAGACACGACCGTAGTTTCCCCTTTCTTTCAGCCGTGCATCAGTGAAACAACCGTTAAAGCTGTTCCAGTCATGCTTGTATTTGTCCAACACTGAGCCATTCCTGGATCATTATCCTCCTGCCTCAAGTCGGTAATAGTGAGACCTGTTGCCCCTCACCATCATAGTTTGGTTTTCCACTAGCGTCCCTACACAATTGTTCTTTCATATATATGTGGTATATATCTGACAGGCGAAAGTATTACAGACTGGTCAAACAATACACAAAAGATAGTGTAGCGGATCCGTCGTTCCTCCGTATTCGAGGATTTCTAAATTCCTTTAGGCCGCCAGGTATTTTTCATAAAAATACCAAACATTGATTTTAATAGTTTTAATTTCAATCAGAGCATGAAAAAAAATTATATCTGCAGGGCGTGGTCATTCTCTCGTCGTCCCGCCGACACAACCTGCTTCTCCAATCACCCCATGACGACTCAACGTCTCGCCAGACCACTTTGTTGGCCCAGGTTGCGTCAGTTCCTCAACAATTGCAACTGCATTGTTAAGTGTAACTTTTCATGTTACAATAGTTATTAAAGAACGAAGGTTTACCCTATGTATCTGCTGCTTCAATAGTTCTTGGGCTTCCAACTGAGTAACCACGACGTTTCGATGGCAGTGACCGCCATCAAAACGTCGTGGCCAGTGCCTACTTTCACCCGGTTGGAAGCCCAAGAACTATTGAAGCACAAAAGATAACTTGAGAAGGATTTATATTAGCATAAAATTTCACTTTCTTTTTCCTTATCGATCTGTCCTAACGTCTTGACGTAAAAATTCCCCGTTCTCTTTAAGAGTTCTATCGAAATTAATTTATTATACCCCACTAATTAAAGGTATGGCACTGTTACGCAAATGCAGGGTGATCAAATAAGGAATGCCTTATAGCAACATTTGTCTGTGACTGAGATATGAATCATTAAAAATTTCGTCTACCACCAAATTATTTAATAGGATGAACATCATCAGTCTAATTTCTATAATATATTACGTGTATTTTTAAAAACAAAATATTTCAAGAAATTAATAATAATGAAACTTCTTTTATTCATAATATTACAAGCAAAGGTAATTAAATTATTCTGACTTACTATTATACTATTTTTCGGCACCGCAAAGTGGAATTTTTGTTATATTTTAATTAAAGAACTGAGGAGGTTCCGAAAGTTGGGGGACGGAAAGTTTTTATTCAAATAACATATTCAGTTTTGGGTATCTTTGTGTTTTATTTATTCATAATATTACTTATAAAATACAAATTACTATTGGAAAATTGTCTCATATTACTCTTATGTCCAAAATACCTATTTAGGACTTATGGCTGTTTTTGGCACAATTTTTTTAACCCTTTTGCAAATTACTGTTTGAAACATGAATGTACCGGCAAGTAATACGCCGTTTACAATTTATTCAGGACGCCTTGCAATGTTTTACTTTGCGGCAACTTCTTCGTGAAACCAAACTTAAAAAATTAAAGAATGCGTACAGATAAGAAAATGTAGTAATAACGGTTCATAAATTAATTAAAATGTTATAAGAAAAATATTTAATTTTATCATCTTAATAATATTTACTTTTTCAGATTCTTTAAAACTTATAACAATTGTGTCAATTATTTCTGTACAGCAATATTGTTTATATGATTCTTTTTAAGCCGGTGCCAAATGGTACAACAACCCATCGTCATATAACAGTACCAACAACAATTTTATTTTTAGGTAGTTTTTTTATTATTTCTATTTGCACTCGTATCTTATACAAACTGCCACAGTGCCTGGGCTATGCTGTATCCAAATATTCTTTTGCTTCCCCAATTTTCTCTGAAACTTAAACGTATTGCAGTTTTTATCTCCTCTTGCTTTCCAGTTCTCCGACTTCATTTCAAAATAATCCTGCACTCAACTCACACATCTTCGGAACGCCCCGCCGTAGCATTGAAAATTATTAGGTTTTCCTTTGAGACGAAATATTTCCCGACTAGTGTTATCTAACGTTTGATGTGTTACTTCTTTCATCTCCACCGAGTTATGTTTTTCACTAAGCAACATAATCTTGCACTGCTTCCGTTTCATCGAAAGAAAAAACTGTGCTTATTGGAAAGGACGGTATTGTGTTTGCTAATACATACATTTTATGAACATTATTCTCTGCACACCCTTCATAGCTGAGTTTTAGAAATCATAACAATAATTAATATTCATATGATTTCCAATTTGTTTGAAAATAACTCGTTGCAATTTTTAATTCCGTTTGACTCGTCAGATTCGTGGTAAATTAGTGGTATGCAATCAGTTGGCGCCATTGTGACTTTGAACGTGTCAAGACTGTGCTGTCGGTTATGAGAAAATTATGTAAAAAGCCAGAGCGCACTTAGTAGGCCACGAAAAGAGAAATGTTGATGTGAAACAGTTATCGCCACTTCGCATGTTACAGCGTCGTTTGTAAAGTGCGAGGAAGGAACTTAGTTGGTATACATGAAGGCCCTCAGTGGCAGATTCTAAGTCCTCGGGTGTTACAAAATTGCGGAATTTTCCTATTTATTTAAATATATCCTCACTATATCAAAAATGTAATATGTATACATTTTTAAATTCTATGTATAGACGACAATATTGAAATTTAGTTGCTATTAGGTCAAAAAATATATATTATGGCTGAGCCAATGTTAATTATCAGTGAAATCTAAAGAACAATGTCACAATATATTTTAAGTTTTATCTTGGTGATAATAGTAAACCTTTGAATTCATTCACAGAATTTCCCTATATTTTAATGGAAAATGAGTACTATTGTATAAATGATGACATTGTAATAGTCTATATATTATTGAATGAAATAACATTTATAATAATAAATTTACTTAAAAGTTACTACAATGGGCAGTTTTATTTCTAAATGAAAATCTTTCTCTCTTCCATGCTGATATGGCAGAGTCTATACAAATTTCAGTGAATATTGGGGTTTCAAAAACTTATTAGCTGATGAATTAGCAGATGAATTTCTTCTGAGATCTCCAGGCAATACCTCATGCTCCTACTTAGGACCCCAGACACAATTCAGATGATGATGTCACTGATATTATAGGGCCAAGGCTCTCTTCAGAATGACAATTGGGATTAAGTTTCTAATATTATTATATGTTCTATTTAAGGTTTTGGGGTGGTCAGTTATAATGTGGTTGTAAATTTAAGAGTTTTAAGTCTTTGTTAACTGGCAGACACCATGTTGCGTATGGGATTTTCTTTGAATTTTAGAACACCACCATTCCCTTTGTCAGGAGATAAGGAAAAGCATTCTGAGTGACTGCCAGGAGTCAACCATTGGATCCAAATATTCATCTGCCAGCTTATAGCTCAGGTAAGCCACTGCTTTACTTTCTCTCTTTCCTGTCCTTACCCACTACTTGAAATGAATCTTGGGTATAGGGAAGACTTTGCTGTCAAAATTGATGTACATCTTAGCGAAGGATACCTACTCCATAGAAGACATCAGATTGCAGACACTCCACCAAGCAACAAGGCCTACAAGAATGCACAACAAATACTCGTAGAAAAAACCAATGCCATATGGTATGACTTCTATGCAAGCAATACCACACTGACATAAGATTGGAATCATTCTAACTAAAAACTATGAAACATAGCAACATGATACCCTATTCATGGTTTCCAATGCAAGTTCTGCCAAAACCAAGACTGTGTGTGAAATGTGCAATAGACACTGTGAAAGATAGCACTACAAGAAATTGATAACAAATCCAGCTCTAGAATTGTAATAGTTTTTATCCCACATACCAAAATATTTTTAAAAATATATTTATATTAGACAAATGTCATGTCTTCTTTGTAGTCATCCTTGTTTTGGAATCTCATAACTCATTACTTATGGAAACAAGCCCACATTTCACAATTGTCAGTCATTAATACTGCTTTATTACATTCTCAAAAGTAATTAATGTATAGAGATGACACATTTGTTTGTGGTGCCATACATTTGCACACATTGTGTTTCTTATCTCAAAAACAAATAATTGCAAATAATTTAGTAACTCAAAAATTGACTGATTCAAATCTATTGTGTAGTGCCTAAGTGGACCTGGGTAGCTTTCACTCAACAGTGACACCATTAGAATTATTCACCATGCCCATGGACTTCATTTCATTATGAAAAGAAAATTTTTGCTTCAATCAGCCATCATTCTTTAAATGGTTTGTGTTATGCTTTGATAGAATTGTTAAAAATTAATCATAGTTATTGAATATATTTATATTCCCTTAGTATTCACTTGTTGTTTGTGCACCAAGTGAGAAGGAAGTTTTTTATCTCACTCATTCTATTCTAATGATTAGTTACCCAAATATATTATTATAAAATACCCAACATCTAACCAATGAAGTTAACCTTCAGCCCTTTCCTTAAACAAGTTATAAAATTTTAGTTTCCACAAAACATTTATTGTCTTAATATAGTCAGATAAGATTTAATTTGTATCTCTTTTATTTTCCTTCATATCACCACCAATTTGGCAGTTTATCCATATGATTGTATAATGTCATTTATACCTTCATAATCATCTCAAATGGAGTATTAAATGAATGATTTCAGTGGTTTTGTAAATTTGGAGGGATGTGGTAATTAAAGTATTGTAAATTAATGAAATCATTTTGTTAGTTGTGAAATTTTGTGAGTTGTGAAACATTTGTGATTAAAATTACTTGCACAATAATTCAGACAGATAGATTTGAGATCAACCAACAAAAAAGAAAAACATGGTTAAAGTACAGTCTTATGGATAATTGAATACTCACAGCATTATTAATTACTGAATAAAAGACAAGATTTGTTAAATTTATGAAGTTCTCACTAGAAAAACACTTTTACAAATTATCGTGTAATACTCTATTCAATTTCTTTGATGTTGTATATATGTATGGAAGCAAAACTATTTTAACTTTACATTTTGTTAAATGATTCTATGTTCTTCTTTCTGATATTCATGTATCTATGCCATTAATGCCAATATGTTTTCATTGTTTTTAATGTTTCACTTTAAATATTGTGGTCTTCTTAAAATACCTACAAATAATCTGCACTCTCTGAATCAGATAGTAGTTTATTTTAGAAACTAGAAAACTATGCTATATAGTAGAATTAATGACTTGCAACATGCCTCATGTACAGCTGTAGACATCTTCAAAAAATGAAACACATGAAGATGCAGTGAAAAAGCAATGGCTGACAATAAAGAACAAGAGAAGCTGTAATATATGAATGCTAGTTTATATGGGGAAAGTATGATCACAAAGACAGCAAATGGCAATCAATCTGTGCAATTCCATAAGAACTTCAAATATGACAGGATTTATTTTAAATATACTTACATATTGGTTTATTATGTATTTGTTCACAATAATTAATTTAATCCTAAAAAACACATTGTTTCATTTTTATTTATCCCATTATAGTTTGTCAGTTTTAATTCTTGGTGCTTTGGGCCTCTTTGGGCCAAGCATTTGTCCAGAAGCACTTGGAGGTGTGAGGGAGCACAAACAAAAACTAGTTACTGAATCACTTAAGCCAAACACTACACATTTTGGCCAAATGGAAGAAACTCAATAGCAACATAATAATATGACTCAGAATGGTTCAAAAGCTCCTGGAATAAAAGCTGATAAATTTCAATGGAATAAATTAAAATACAACAAAAGAGAGTTAATAAGGATTAGTTGAATAATTTATAAAAATATTTCAGGTGTTTTGGTGAATTGTTGATTCACTTAAATATTAATTAAATTAGAACCAGGATAGATTGGAAGCATTTGCTGTTGATATACCTATTTATGTTACCACATGCCTTACTCCTTCCCAATCAAACATATCTACACTCCCCCTACAAAATAAATTATATTTTATACTTGGCTAATTTCATCCTGCCTTCTTCTAATTTCTACATTATTATACACTACCATGTAAAATTTACCTGAGCATTATATTAAAATACCCTGTGCAGTAAACTTCAACTATACAGACGAGCTATATTTTCCAATTATTACTTCATTTATTACACATTTCATATTTTCAGTCAACTACTTTTTCTGTATTTACTACATGATAATCCAATGCATAGCTCTGTCTGAGAGAGTTATTCACTTATGATTAGAAGTTAAAAAATATATTTAAGAAATTATTAAAAACATTATTTAAAAATTTTATTGTAGTTGTAAAATCAGCAAGAAAGAGAAATTTCAGCAACATAGTTTGAAATGTTGGAAGTTATTACTTATGTTAGTCAAACATTTTAATTGTTTAAGATTTGTTATGTGCTCAAATAAATATGTGTTACAAATAAGTTTTTTTCAAATAATTCAGCAAAAAACTAAGGAATAAATTTGAATAAATAATATACATTCTCTGCACTTTAATAGTAGTCTAATATTAGTATGTGCTATCTTGGAAACAATATGTGAGGTTTGTTTCAGCAACAGATAAATTCTAATATAACAATTCTTATTCATTACAACTTTTCATGGTAATGATTGAAATACTGGATATGATTTTGGAGCATCCTAGTTTTGAAGAAGTAAATCCCTTTGAAAGAAAGATGAAGAAACACAACATTATTTTTATTATTATTTAGGAAGTTACAAAAAGAAACAAAACAGTACAATATGAGCACCATTATCTGAAGAAAATGTGCACTCAAATATTTATATCTTTCATTCATATATTAATAATATACAAATAACAAAAATGTAAATGAAACAATTGATGATCTAACTATTCAATTGCATCACTGATTAGATTAGAAATATTAATAATATAAATGAGAAAATTTAAGCATATGATGGAATTTCTTTACAAGTAATCAGACATGTACAGACTAAGTTATGTCAATTATGTGGTGGTACAGAATAATGCTCAAAGCCACATGGGTCAATAAAATCACAAATTTGGATGTATTAAACAGACTTAGTGAGAAGAGAATGGTATGGAGGTCACTAATTAAATTAAGGAAAATACTATTAGGCTTCAATTTGAGGCACAAAGGACTCATTAAATAAGTATTATAGGGATTTATTGGGGTATGAATAGAAGACAAATAACAACTCTAGAATATGTTAGGCAAATCAGGCTGGATTTGGACTGTAATAGTTATGTTGAGGTAAAAAAGATTAGTGCAGGATAGTATAGCATGGACTGACTATGACAATTATTGAATCATAAAAAAATGATATTTACAAGAAGTTTGAAATATGCAAATATAATTCAATCCTTTGTGAAATGAAATGCAAAAACAAAATAAATTATCAAGTAAATGTTCATTATTTAACATGATGTTTTTTTAAAATATTAGAGCAGATCTTTAAATTTTCGGAGGCACCGCCCCTTTCATCAGAAAGTTAGGAAGGCATTTCCAGTGATTGGCGAGCCGAACCTCACAAGATGCCTACCATCTATGAATCTCAGGAAAGTCACCTAATTTCTATCTCTATATTTTTTTAACATGACAATGTCATTTTCCGATGTATATATATATATATATATATATATATATATATATATAACATATAATATAAATTATATATTGGATAAGTGACGAAGTCACGCATTTGATAATTGGATAGAAAGAAAGATAGAAATATTTGGGAGAAAGGCAGGAAATTCACTCTTTGAATCATATGTACGGCATGGAATCATGCACAAGGAAATACATATGTTAAGCATAGAAGGGAATGGAAGAAGGAAGAAAGACTGAAAAAATTCGATGTGGCCAGGACTCAAACCTGGGTACACGAAACAGGTAAGAGAGAGAGAGAAAACTGGTGACTCACTTGAAGTGTACAGGTGGCAGGAGCCATGTCGAGTGTCAAATTCTTGAATTTTTGGAGCCACTGGCCCGATTCTCATAATATTAGGAAAACATTGTAAGTGAGGGCCAGCAATCGACTATATATTGGAGCTCTTCATGGTTACAATTTGACCTTATACTGATTGTAATTTTATGTAAATAACTAATTAATTAATTATGCTACATCTCATAGTACAAATATGTTAGTTTTGTTTAATGGTTTACTAATGAATTGTGGCAAACCATAATAAATACACAACCAGGGGACAAGAGATCAATATTTACATAATAACCCCATAAACAATTCCAATTATGTTAAATTATAGTTATATAATATTAATATCAAATTTCTAATTCAAACTGTTTGTTGTTGTTGTTGTGGTATTCAGTCCCAAGACTGGTCTAACCTATCTTGCAAAAGCCTCTTCATTTCCTCATAACTAGTACAACTCACATCCTCCCTAATCTGCTTAGCATATTCTATCCTTGGCCTCGGTATTCTGTTCTTACCCCATGCACTTCCCTCTAATGCTAATTTTACAAGACCCTCATGCCTTAAAACATGGCCTATTAATCTATCCCTTCCCTTGGACAATGTCCCCCCTATTCTGTTTAGAACTTCCTTGTTAGTTACTCTATCCACCTATCTGATTTTCAGCATTCTCATATAGCACCACATTTTAAAGGCTTCTATTCTTTTCTTTTCTGGAGCTCCCATAGTCCATGTTTCGTACCCATATAACACCAGCCTCCATATGAACATTTTTAGCAACGACTTCCTAATATTCACACTCATATTACCCGTAAGTAAATTCTAATTCATAATATCATATGGTAATTTGGAAAAAAATTGTGTTTGTAAATATTCAGATAAGCCTCTTTTTAATAATAGAAATCTCATTACAGCAACTGTTATCTTAAAAACTACTTAATTATAAATAATTTTATATTAGTGCTTTCACTTTAACAATTATCCTAAAGCAAATAATCACATTGTCCCTGTTGTGAAACGCATTCAATATTTACATTTCACACTAGTGCACACTACCTAATCTCTTGTAAAAATATCATTAGTCACTCCTTTTTCATATATTTATAAAGCATAATGTAATGTATTAACCTCCCATTTCACATATTTAATCTAATATAATTGAAAAACAAATATTAATTCAATGTACAATGGAAAACTACATTTAATGATTTGAAGTAAAATAGTATTATATTATAATAAGGGTCTGTAAAAGGTCATCAATTGTTTAATTATTATATTATTACTTGAGCTTCAAATACACATTTTGTGTTATTTAAATAATAGGACAGTATTAGAGGTATTAAAGGCTTCCTATTAAGTCCAAACACTACAATTACACTACGAATAATTCAAAATTTACCTTTCATAGGATTACACTTTGTACATTATTCAGTTGAATTATTATAGACCACATACAATATCTAAGTTTTAGTAAATAAAATATTAATTTAATTAAGTTGATTAAAATAATATAAATGCATTACATTTGCAAGTAAGGAAGTAACACTATTAAAATCATTAACTCAATTGATAAGGACAGGAAAAAGAGAATGAAAGTTGGGCGCTATCCTCGGAACACATTAGTTTCTCTCCTGATGAAGAGGGTAATTGCCCCTGAATATTGGAATATTTACAACCCACAATGTAACATTGTATGTTTTACTGATAAATCTTTTAGAAACATAGCAATTGTTTGATTGATATAAATTTGTTAGTGTATTTCATTTAGTAGATCTGTAAAACAAATAGGGATTTGTAACTTCCATCAAAATAATTTATAAATATTAAAGTTAAACATTTCTGTTTAGCTCAGAATTTTGAATGCTGTGCACACTTTATATGCATAGAAATCCAAGTTTCCAGTCCTTGTTTTCAGTTCACTACCGGGTAGCTTAGGCACTTCAGTACCACAATTAGAGTTATAATAACAATAAACATTTACAAAAAAAATTAATGTTATAGCCTTAGGGGACTTAAATGTACACTCCTTATATGATAGCTACAGATAATATAAATAGTATTACTTGTAATTTAAAATGATTGGTAATGCTTCAAAGTCATTATTAATACTCATTAAGTTCTGCTATAGATAATATGTCTTGAACAGTTCATGACACCATAAAGCAATGAAAATATTTGATGACTAATCAGATAATGATGCTCACATCTTAACAGGAAGTATTATTATTATTACTAAACTTCTATCACATCATAAAGTATTAAAATAACATTATCACTCAATGAAAATGTTTTATACATTTCCCAGAATAATCTACATTTGGAAAACTTAAATGGATGTAACAATCACTTTCATTAGTGAAGAATTGGCAGGCAATTACACTAAATTATATAATTTTGAAGGCTATTAAGGCATTTCAATGAAGAATCCATTATGAGATAAGGCCTGCTTTACCTCTCTGTAAAGGAGAACACTTTACTGGATATGATGAAATCTTTTCTCAAGAGTAACTAATTTAACTAATGGGGTAAATGGAATTATTTAAATTAAATTATAAAAGACATTTATTGATACATTAATTTATTTACAATTTAATTTAATACATACAAATCAATTGCTAAAATGGTAATTTCAAATATTTTCATTATTTAGGGCAGCTGATTTTAATCAGGACAAAATAATATGAACATAATACCCTGAATAGTTTAAACATTACTAAAAGAGGAATAATTAAAAATGAATAAAAAGGTATTACCTGTAGGCACATTGTGTGACAGGATTCAGCTATATGCATCACATTAACACACAGTTTTGTTAACTGATCACTTTGGTAAAACATAGATTGGTGGGCTGGCTGGAGATATTTCCTTCTCCACTGCTTCTTTCATGATGGATATTAAACACACTTCTTCTTCTAGACTTCCTTCCTTTATCTGACAGAGATGTCTTCTCATTTTGGTTTCCCACTTCTCCGAACTTTATCTTAGTACCCTCTACTCATACACCTCTTTCCCTTATACTTTTTTCTTCTTCAGATTCTAAACAAGAATTGTTATATAATCATCTTCATTCTCCTCTCTCCTAGTCCTTCCTCCTCCTCTGAGTGATTGATTAGAACTGCACATTTCATACCTTAACAAATCAACACCCCCACTAACCATACACATGTACCATCTGTCCAATGTTAATTTGTTTTTGTAATCACTCAATATTTCCAAGCATGTTTGGTAGCTGGGTAAAATATGCATCTGTTATTAGACAATATGGTGGATGCTGACCAAGAGAAGGGATAGATTAATAGGTCTTGTAAAATTAACATTAGAGGAAAGTATGTGGACTAAGAACAGAAGATGGAGGCTAAGGATGGAATATGCTAAGTAGTTTAGGGAGGGTGTGGGATGTTAAGCAGAAATGAAAAGGATTGTGCAACATAGGTTAGCATGGAGGGTTGCATCAGACCAATCTTAGGACTGAATACCACAACAATAACAACAGTAGACAGTTTAAGCAAGTTAACACAGATGATAACTGTAAAACAATATCGCTATTTTCTGTGTTTTCAAAAATCTTTGAATGAGTAATTTACTGTAGGGTCTTCAAACATTTCAGTAAATATAATTTATTATCTTAATTTTTAATTTTTTAAGTGTTAAAGCTATAGTTAATTTAATTAAAATAGTACAGTTGATGAAATTAGGTACAATATAACAGTAACACAAATACATGTATTAGGGTAAACTATTGCAGTTTCGCTTACTAGTTCTGATGTTTCTGATTTATGTCTTTTTACATATCGATTTCATTCTGTGGGCATTTTCTTTTCAGCTGAAGTTGGACGCACAGATGTTTCTTGCTATATAATAAGTTAATTTTGTTGGTTTCACATTGCTGATTAGAGTTTGCTATAATTAAGTTTGATTGTATGTTCTACAGTACTCGCATGTAAGACAGGGTAGATAACTGTGTTTCATACATACCATGGTAATCAGTAATAATCCAGAGAGTTCTGTTTTGTATGTGTTTAATATGGTAAACTTATCCCCATATATCACATACATACTCCCATAATGGTGAAATCAATATCTTAATTTGATTTACAAGATTATTAAATGGAAACACCTGTACTTTACACACCCTTTTAGATAAAAATTTTAGGGGAAATAAATAATAAGTGTTTCCCACTAGGAATAATTTGTGATCACTCTATATCATTTGACAGAGTAGTTCACAATACATAATATATATAAACATTAAATTTTATGGAATTACAAAAAAAGAGGGTGAAGATGAATAAAATCACTCCTTCCACCTACAGACCTACAGGAGCTAGGGATTTATTACTACACATTGTTTTCCTAGATTGTAAGTCAGATCTGTACCAACTTAGGTTGAAATTTCAGAATGAATTGTCAATTTTTTTTCTTAAAAATCCTCCCTATGCATTTTATTTATGATTTCTGTATCATTACTTTTTTTCTTGTTCATGTGGCAAGTAAGATCATAAAAGTAGCCAGAAACATGTCATTGAACAAGATAACATGTAATTCTGCCAATAAAAGCAAAACAAATGTTCAAATGAAAATATATCTGTCTCATTTTGCAAAGCACAGCAATGAAAGAGTTATCAATGGTTTGTTATAAAAAAGCTCAATAATTATTGCTTTTATTTCTGAAAAACACAAATACAATCAGTTGAACAATTTCATTGCAGTTATACATATAAACCAGTTAGAGAGGCAATGAAATTACCAACTCAAACTTCATGCTGAAATGTAAGTAAGCATAATTATAATTTGTCTTCTCCTTTTAAATCTACTTGAGGAAGGTATACAAGTTGGAATTAACTACACATATCTCAATATAAATAAATGGAAGAATCCTGACAAAATTGATATTAACTGTCCGATATGAACATAAGTTGAATACATGTACATACTAACACACACATACATACAACCACATATCACTGCATACACACACATTTCATCGTACACACATATCAAGGTTTAAAAACTTTCATAATCCAATGTTACACACCTGCCTTTGCTGTTAAGGATGGCCTGTTTGGGTGGGAGCTGAAGGTGATGGTTACTATCTATAGGATATTGAGTGCAGGGCTTTGTCTGGACTGCAAGACATGTTAAAAAGAAAGTTTCCAGAGATGAAGTTCAGTTTCTGAAGAAGCATGGGGTAGGGCTTTGAGGGGTACTATTGAGAAGCATTGGTTGAAATTGTTGGTTTTGTGGCTCTGAGAATGGGCACCCTTTGGAAAGTGTGTTTTGGATAGTTTAACTGTGCTACAGAGGTTGACAATCTGTTTGGCGAGGGGTCTCTTTGTCTGGCCAATGTAGAAGGCTGGGCAGAGTTTACAGTTTATTTTGTAGATAGAATGGGAGGAGAGTCAGATTATATCATAATAAATAAAACTATTCACACAAGAATCAACTGATGATAATAGTAGCAAAGTGTATTTATATTTCTTCGAGTTTTCAAAAGTGCAATGGCATTCTGGCGATAAATATAGTCTATGCAGCACACTCCACATTTTTAATAATGTACATGTTGTTACAGGAGGTATTAAAAGTTTTATTATGGTACTAGATCCAAATATTTCATAGAGTATAGAGTTCAAGAGAGTTAAAGAATTGATGAAAGAATATTATTATGTCAACATTTGTCTCAGTGATTCACAAAACTGAAATCAAATAAAGTCAGATTGGGATATTACAGGCATTCACAATAAATTCATGTGAGAAAAATTTTAATTGAAGAAAAATCAAACATTCAAGCCAACTCAATAACAATAATGAACAATGGTAGTGTAGTAGTAATATAAAATTCAAATAAAGTTTTAAAAAATTCCAATTAACCTCTAGTTATAACAAGTTAATTAAATGATCATATTAAAGCCACAGTCATTTAAAGTAAGTACCCTGTAAGCAAAGTTAGCTAAATAAAATACTGTAATTTTGATTCTTCCATAGTTATTGACTCATCCCTCTTCCTGGAAGCCCATATTCTCTTTATGTTCATTTTAACAATTCCAATATTCAGTGAGTAGTGTGGCAATTATTTTGATGTTGTAATAAGAGGACATAGAAAAGAGGACACTTGCATGAGGTAAGTAGGACTATTGTGCCTACCTCAATGTAAAGTGCTGATACAGTTGTTATCTAACACTACAAATACTCTTTCCGTGGCCTTCTTAAATCTGGGCTAAGAGCTCAGAAAGTCAGTTCATGAAAAGTCAAGTCTGACTCCCTACAGTCAATAGTCATCACTGTTCTGAAGATTGGACTTAGCTCCAATCCGAATATAAATCCACAAAAAAATTTTATTGTATTTCCAATCCTATCATCAATCCTTGACAACTTATTTCTGGAGATGAATCTTGATTCACTCTCCTACTTTCTTATAATGAATTCCATCCCCACAAGCTACCAATTCTCTACATAGTGACTATATAAAGATGATTATCACTACAATGGTAAGCAAAGTCATTATTTCATGGTAGCTGTGGAAGGAACTCTACTATGATGGTGAAGACTTCATTATAAGTGATTCAAACATTATAATTTTTTTTCAACATTCACTATTTATTAATAAACTGCTTAAATTTATGAGTTGATTCTTCTGGAATAAGAGTAATTTTATTCTTCCTAAAATGGTTGTTGGGTTCTTGTCTATATTTCAAGTTGCTTCAAGTACTTCATGTGATGGGCCTTTCTGGAAACTGCTTACTATCATTAATGGTTCTTGTGATAAATAATAATCATCTATTAACAATCAAACCACATGACTGTAATTTAACCCATAGGGTGGATAAATAATTACAGGGTTTATTATAATTTCTGTACAATTTATGGCTCATTCCACTATGTTGAATCTGTCGTTAATGAACAGAACATTACTAGAATATGGCTTAATACCAAGATTTATTTCTTATAACCAGATTTACATCTGTCTATGAACTCTCTTGAGTATTATTACCAAAACATTGTAATGCATCTATTACTACACGATTTGATAATTTATTTTGGCTTCAACTGCAACTTTAGGCAGAATATATAATTAGTTTTGGGGCAGAGCTATGACGTATGGAATTTCCAACCCAAATATTAAGACACTCTTTGTTCCAACTTGCAGTCAACCGACGCCATTCTGTTGGCGCAGGATAGATAGGAAAGTTGAAGTCACAAACGCGATCAAATGATACATAGCTGGAAATTTTGCTAACAACAATGGAAAATTGCTATCGGGAAAAAGTAGAAGGAGACATAAAAATAGATACGTGGCATGAAACGGCCGAAGTTTTAAAAAGGCGTTCAGCGCACTAGAGAAGTGGGATGAGATAGGGAAGGAGAGGGGGGGGGGGTGAAAGGATTAGAGAGTTTTTAGACATATTGTTGGAGTTTAAGTGAGAAAATAACGTATGTACTTTCGATCCCAATAACTTAGACATGAGGTACTCTGCTATAAGGCCCGTAAGTATCTTGTAACATGTTTTTCAGAGGATCATATTGTGTTCTCATACTTCAGCACGTAAAATAAAATAGTCATAAATTAAAGGAATTAATTTATTAAAATATCACAATTTCGATGATATTATTCCAATATGGCATCAATTTTTATTCAGATATGTCATGACGGAAATGTGAAACACTATTTCTGGCCGAGGGTGGATTAGAATAATACCTGTCGTTATAAGCACAGTTTCCTTTTCGTGCTGTTCGTTCTGTTTAATTGAAGACGCTGGGCGTCTATTAACGGAGAAAGCCCGCAGAAACGATTTCTTTGAACGCAAGGCGCCGGGTCTGCTCTGGACAGCGACTACTGCCAAATAAAGCTATGAGAGTGCGGGTCTGCATGTGACATTATCACTGCCGAAGAGCTGCTCGAGAGGCGCCAGTTTACCCGCACTCTGCCCAGAAAACCACGATCTTGCGAACAACGTCTTCCACGACTTCCCGAATCGCCTTCAAAAATCTAATACTTTACAACTCCGTAACCACTTACAAAGTTCATATTATTATTATTATACTTCCAGTAACAATCTTTTGTAATCAAATTTCAGATCCGAGCTACCACAAGTCCCAGATATCATCCCTGAAGTTCTCAACAAACCATATTTTGGTTTTAAAATTAACTGGTACCTACTTTCATCTGTCAAGTATGACAACAGGACAGTACTTGAATTTGTTCTGTGAACACTTCTGTAAATCACTTGGAATCGGAAATAGACTGACTCTGGAAGAGAGAACGAAAAATTATCTAATTTAAACGTGAAAAATATTTTCAAAATTATTTTTCCTCTCAAGTATTCTAAATTACTATCGATCTCAATAATGTAACTGAAAATTTGCCTCCTGGCTTCAGATTTCTCTTCTATAGTTCACTATTCCCTTTTCTTCTTCAGGTCGTCGATTTATTGAGCCCACCTCGTTCTGGGGGATTCTCAACATTTTTTCCACATTTTTCCTTCAATACTAGTATAGTTAGTTTATACAACCGATCTCGAGGAAGGTCATTTAATTAATATTTAACAATGTTTATGCAAAGCTAAGCTAAACGGCTTGGTGAAATGAAGGAGTCCTTCACCTGGTTCGTGAGGTGTATCGTTCTTGTAGCTCTTGTGATTTTGAATTACATGACGAAAGCAGCAAGGATTTCCAGAAAAGTTCCGTTGTATTTATTTTATCAGTAATTTCTTGTCTGTAATTTAGCTACTTGTTACTGTAATTTTGATTGAATGATATTATACTGTAAAAAATAATTTTTGTTGGCTGTATTGTAACATGGATCCAGTTAATTTAGAATTTATCTGTGATAAGTTAACAAAAATTAAATTTATTTAGAATATTAGTATATAATTTTCCCATATAACTACTTAAGTTACGAGCATTCATAATTTCATTTCTACTTTTATAAATATGAATAGCTTTCTGTATTTTGCGCTTATAAATATATTCTCAATTAACCATAATTTTAATACTCTCCGAGTTTATCCGATGGTCAATAATCGTCATGAACGAAAGAAACCGTTAAAGATAGAAGGTTTTCCCGGTGTATATTCTGAATAAACAATTCTTGGGTTTCCACCCGGATTAAATGGAGTTTAAGCCGAGTGGAAACCCAAGAATTGTTTATTCGAAAGAAACCGTGTTAGTTTCATAACGGGGTTTAAAACTACTAATGTCGTTGTACATATCGCTTAATGAATCACATTAAAAACTGTTTTATGAGAATTAAAGATAGTTGTAATGTAATGGGGCGAGTTTATTATTTATAAAAATTTTTGGTCAGCTGAAAATGAAGGACGCAGCAACTGTCCGAGTGAAAAAAAGAATGTATTACCTTGCTGAAACACTAAGAAAGTGGAAAACAGTAACAGTAGAGAATATTAAAAGAATCAGACCATCATAATGCATATAACGATAAGCATTTGAGACTAGGTTTATATGGGCAATGTATTATAAATATGGGCTTGTAAATGAAGTGCCCTCAGATTAATGAATTGGTCGCAATTAGAAGCTTTCTCTAATTGATTATTTAAAAGTATCAAATTGAGTCACTTTAGCAAGCTAACCAAACTCAGTTAATTATTTAAATTTTATTTAGTAAACAAATTGATATTAGTCCTTAATCAGAGCAAATTATTGGATGCTAATGGAGTTCATTTGAACCCCATTTGTTTAAGTTGCATGTATGTGGATGAGAGGATTAATATTTACTGCGGCTGCAAATGAAAATTAAACACATCTAGTATGCAAAAGCTTACTTTCCATCGCAATTTATTCCCAAAAAAATTTATCGTTCACGTGCAGCAGTGTGATCCGTAATTGAGAATTTCCGTTAGCGTTTGGGAACACATTTACTGTCACTTTCAGTTCGTTTGACAAAATATAATATTATGAACTGATCCATTATTGATGTATTTTAATCTATAACAAATTTAAAAAGTAAATCTAATTTTGAAAATTTCATCAACGTATCACAATGTATTTAGAAAATTTATGCATATGAACATGTAATGAAATATTTTGAAAATGTACCGTTTGAAGTGAAGAGCTCGTCACAAAAGCTGAGCACTCCTTCCTGAATGCAACACGCAGAACACCTTTGGTTTGGATTGTCGGCTATAATTTGCTATGAAAGAAAAGCCACTCCAAGGTTTCCACGAATAGTACACTAAATACTGATTCGTTTTTCGTATGAACGTAAATCACAGAATCGACAAGAACTGATACGAAGTAATTGTGCTGGGTCCTTTTTGGAATGTAGCAGTAGAAGGCGGCACGCCGGCATCTTTTCCCGGTCGATATTTCTTGGGAAAGAGCTAGAATTTCTTACCACGGCTTTCCATAAATATAACAAACATACATACGTTTAAACAGTATATTGTAATAAATAATTTAAGTCTGCATTTGAGAAAACAGATTACACACTGTCCAAGCAATTGGCTAGTTAAAGAAACCAACAGCTCTGCTTCATCTTACAACGGCAAGCGAAAACGGGACGCTCACAGACTCCACTCTCGTTGGTCTCAGAAGCTGGATCACACATGCAGCGGCGAACGGCAACACTAGTAGTCGAGAGTCAAATATCTGGGACTCGCCCCTTGGAGTGCGCTTGACAGGGAGGCAGAGCGACGGCCTTTAAATGAAAACAAGAAAATTCGAGTGAGTAGCTCGAGATTATATATACCGCAGATTATTCGGAATGTGGAATGATGGGGGTCGTACCAACCAAATTGGTACAGAACTATTTAGAATTTTAGCACAAGACTTGAAAACGAATTCATTAAATTAATTGAACGTCTCTCTTTCCTTCGTCGTATCCAGAAAAATATTTGGATTTACTTACGATCAAAGAAGTTTGTTAAAATAAACAATATTTTCATAGCATACATGGTAACAGCCAAAATTTTTTAATTCTTAATTTATTCATAGGAACTGAGAAAAACGTTGTAGATTCTATATTTAACCAGTATTTGCATGTGAGCAGAGAATTATTTATACAGATCTGATGTCGATTATAGAATCACTGGAAGAACGTTTTACATACAAAAATGAAATGTAAAACTCAACTGTTTCGCAGGTTTATAATGAGAGTCCAAATTTGCATGACAAAATCACCAGTGAAATAATAAAGATGGAACATTGGAAAACATTGGATGATGTAAGACCTAATTCTTTAAAAAATATATTGTAAGTAAAACTGTAATATTATTAATTATCTTTTAATACACTATGATATATATGTTCATGCATTTTTTAATAATACACCTGTGAACAGATCATCTAATCATTACGACTGTATATCGGTTACTAATCACAAATATTTGGATAATGTACCGTTTGTAATCAATTGTTTATTCAAACTCCTCCTCACAAAAATTCAGCAGCCCTCTCCGATGCAACACGCAAAACATCTTTGATTAGTAGTGTTAATTCAACCCTGATTGGCCACTCAAATATTTCTGTGAGTAATGCACAAAATTTGGGGTTTATAATGAGTATCACCATTCACATGGGTGCTTCTGTTTATCACCCGTATCCATGATAACTTCTTCCACTGTGTTAACACTAACATTCAAGTGATTTTTTTATTTCGAATCGCAAGCGTATTGTGGAAAGGTTGTTACGAGAAGACCGTGTTCCCGCTATTTTATTTAAATTCATGCCCCATATTGTGAAACTTTTTACCTTGAAATGTTCCACGGATAATTCCACTTCTGCCGAAGCTCGAGGTTCCTTTAAAATACAACTTACGTACCTCGGTCGCAGCAGCTGCTTCCTCCGTTATTGGATGCTCAAACTATGCACGTGCTTCACGACTTAGTAACGACACCAACTGCCTTTAATTAAATAGAGGTAATATCCTCGCTAGCAACTTTGAAGTTAAGCAAGCATTTTACGAGAATTTTAGCAAGAAATTATGGTCACGATTTGAATAATTTTGTAAATTTTGCCAAGATCGTCATGGATGCTTTCGGATTACTTATTGAAGTTGGGATCTGCGTTACAATGTAAAATAATACAAGTTCGTGCCCGATGCATAAATTTGTACGTGAATGAGTTACATGTCGATATCTATTTACACGAAACACGGAACGTTTACTCCGAAGAGGACTATATTCTCCCCCCTCCCCCCTTTCTCTCTCTGTCTGTGTATGTTTGTACCCTTTTCTAAATTAAAACAATAATAATTTATGATAAAAGTCAATGACTTTTTTATGTTTCATCCCACATGTCACTATTGTGATAAACTGCAATATGCAAGGTTTAAATTTTATATTAAGCAGAGTACTTTATAACGGAATGACTTTTAAATTAATTAAAATATAAAAAAAATTGTTCACAAATACTAATATAATATTTACTATTCCACTACTGCTATGTGGTTATTTAACTGTCATAATTAAACTTCTATTAAATCAAATTTGATGAAAATAGTATTATGAGAAATAAAAATGTAATACAATTTATATGGAATTATATTGTATTAATTGCATATTCTTGAAGCCCAACGTATCCATGGACCCAGTGTAATGGCCTAATATCAATACTAATTGGTTTTACGTCTTTTTCTTCCCAGAAGAAACCTAAAAGATTTGAAAAGTTTAACGTAATTTTAGCGTAATGTTTTCGTATCATGTGATGGTCTTTTTATGAATTATTTCACACGAGAAAACGATAAAAGTTATTCAATTTTCATTATGACTGTTATTTATTATATTAAGATTAAATCAGTGGTTTAACAGCCAACCATTTATTACAAAAAAATCACAAGCTTCTCTAAATTCATGTATTAATTTTGATTCCGATCGAAGTTTACAAAAGTTTCTCATAGTCTACGTAGTAAAACTTATTATAAATAAAATTGGAAAAAGTCTGCGTTATATTATTAATCAAATTAATATAACGTGGCTATTTATTAAAATTTATCTTACAACATGAACGAACTATGCTTTTTAATTTAGTTGACTTCTTCTGTGGCTTTACAGCCGGGTTTCGGCCTTGACCAAATCAACGATGTTCTGCCAGATTTTCCGATCTGCTTTTTTTCGCCATTCCATGGCTCCTGCATCCTGTAAATCCTTTTCTATTTCGTCCAGACATCTCCGTGGGGGTCGTCCTATTTTTCTATTGCCCATAAGGGTTCAATGTCACCTTTTTGCTAGGATCATTTTCCTCCTTCCAATATACGTGTCACTCTTCTTGCTTTAATTTTGCTGACATCACTCTCATTAAACAGTTAATATATCTCATGGTTTAACCTTATTCGCCAGTAGCCATTATAATTGACAAAGCTGTTAAGTTTTCTCACCACAAATTTTTAACATATTATTTTTATTCCCTTGCTTCATTTGTAATCATATTAGAAGTAGATTTCACTCATTGATATATTAATATAATGCATCCACAAACAAAAATAGTAAAACGATCTATGTCCTACTCCGTTTTCCATATTTAGAATACGTATAATTATATTTACCAATTATGGCGATAGAATAATATTTAAAACGCATAATAATTTAAAATTTGACAAAATATTTGAAGATGTTATACACAATTTGAATAAAGATAATGTTATACATAGAATTGAGTGTTTTGACTGTGTAGTTTGCTGTATGGGTCAAACGAAGCGTATACTACGAACGAGTGTTAAAGAATATTTTTCAAACTATAACAACCGCAGATTAAAAAAACTGTTTTATCAAAATATGTATAAATAAATAATTACAGGATTAATTATTTGCATTGATAAGCGAAATGTTGCCTGTTAGTTCCAATATAAATTCAATAAATGTGATAAATTTATTTGTTTGGAGTCCAATATTTCCTTATCCGTTACATTCATTCTTTACTTTTTAGATAGAACTGATGAGATCCGGGACCAAGAGGACGAAACATTTATAAATATTAATAAATTCTGCGTTTCTGTCATGATATTTTAATTTAATTTAATGAAACTTATACATCAAATTCATGTATAACTTAAGCATTAATTTAATCTACTTATTTTACAACTATTTGAATATTTTCTTATATATTCAGTAATGCCCAATAAATATTGTTAATCCTTCCCTTTAAATTTTCCAGTTGTTTGTTATTAGAAAATTTATAAATCTGAGGAAATTTATTAAAAAGTATTATTAATTTGCTATTGATATGCATGTATGTATTTATTAAATCTAGAAATGGGCAGATGCCCGGTGGCAGATACATAGAACTTTAACATAAGGACCATATTTAACTTATGATTGGATGTATAATTATATTCAATACAAATAAATAAGTGTGGAATCATATTATTAGAAGATGAATTTTTAAAAAGGAATAAGATTGTTTTTGGCTGGAAAAACAAAAAACCACTGGAAATATATTTCACTGTAGTATATTTTAAGAGATTTCGCAGAACTGATCACTTCACTACACTAAACTTAGATTAAGTCTAAATTTTCTTTCTATCAGAGAAAGTTCCACAAACACTCCTGCAGGCAGATTGTTCCAGTCATTAATTGTCCTGTTTTTTGCTGGCTTTCTTGTAATTTAAACAAGTGATCACTCCTCCCGTTCCGAGTCGATTCTTTCATTCTGTCTCGGATTCCCTGCCAAGGTTGTATGATGTAAACATATTTATTAACCTCTGTGAAATGTCTGGATTTTTACTATTGGTTTGGAATTAAACTTATACACATTTTCCTTCTTTTCTAAAGAAAATAGAAAAAAAAATCTAGCTAAAGTCTAAAAGCCAGTGATGTCATAAGTTATCACAGTACGAACTGATAATTGTTCCATTATGTGACAACGATTCTCATTACGTTTCTAAATGGTATTTGAGGTGAATATTATCGCAGGTATTCTATGAATTCCACCAACTTGTAATAGTGACAAAAATGAAAAATTATTAAAAGGGCTCCAGGACTTTATTTCGTAAAAAGACGGTGTAATTTATGGTTTCAGGGAGCACAGAAACTATAAATAAAGTCATCTGAATGTAACAGGCCTATGATATTAATATACGGCGAATAGCGATTTAAACTAATATTTTGTTCACTTATAATACATAAAAATTTCATTACAACGGAAGCGTCCCTATAGTTCTTTTTAAATGGAATCCGGTTTGACCTTGAACCCTTCCTCATTCATACAACGTTGTGACGTGTTATTTTCCACGCAGGGTTTCTTGTCTTTCATTTCTGACTTTCCGTTTATGGCGACCGCTGCCTATTTCCTTGCTCTCGTTTGCTGAAAGCCAGAACGGCACTTATTTGAAAATCATTACAATTTCAGAATACGAACTAACACTTGAATGTCGAATTCTTAGGCTTCCAATATAATAAATTGGTGAGAAGACAGCAAACATTAATTAATCTGTTAATTATGAAAGTGATATTCCTCTCCCCACTATTTGCTGAAATTATCCACTTGGTCTATATATTTCAAAGTTTTCAATTCAAGATAATTTTATTTGCAGTCTTTGCATTTTTAAATATTTACTGACCTCCAATTGAATTTAATATAATGCTTTTATTTATACTCAATTAATTATTAAAGACGCAAAACAAGCTAACGCTGATGACGATATTTCTATTTATAAACGAATTTTATTACAAAAAAAAAGTTGAGTACATCCATTGAAACAAGAGCTACAATGAGCTGCGGAGTGCATTGATCTTTCTGTTTGCAGCTACACACTCTGCATAGTTTATGAATTGCGCGCAGAAAGGGAAGAGTTGAACTACCCTTTCCTGCAGCGTTATAATAATGTTTAGTCCTCGTTTTCCAAAAGAATTTATGCTTTCGCCGCTCGATGATAAGCTCGGATATCATTTCACTTTTCCTAAGGTATTGTAATAATTTTACTGTTTCAGTGTATATGAGATGAGCGGATTATCTATGAACGGCAAAGGAACAAGGAATCTGACCCATAAATAGTGTTTCTCCCTGTAGTTTAACAACATTTAACGTTAAATGTGTAAATAATTCAAAATTTAAGTAGACTAGTTGTGATTAATTGGGCAATTGTGTATGTTATGTTCTTTGTAAAGTACAGTCGATGGAAGTGTAAGATATCGTGAATAAATATTTTTTTATCGGCCATTTTTACTTTGACATATTGTTTTGATAGAAGAAATATCGTGGCTGTTCAGGATAGTTTACGAAATATACGAATACCAGAATATTTTAGAAATAACATAATCATCCTTACATCGGAGAAGACTGAGGCTGATAGATGCGATTAGTATCTCAATAACGAAAATAGTATATAGGAGGATGGAACGTCAAATAGTATCCGAATTAGAAGATCAGTTTGGTTTTAGGAAGAATGTAGGGACATAAGAAATATAGACTCTACGCCTAATTTTAGAAGACAAGATTAAGAAAATGAGGCCTACGTTCATGGCATATGTAGATTTAAGTAAAGCCTTCGGTAATGTAAACTGAAACAAGCTGCTGAGTATTTTAAAGATGACAGGAATAAAATATGGATGGCAGTGAGCAGTAAATGGAATAGAAGAGCAAGAAAAGAAAGCAGAAATTAAGAGAGTAGTAAGACAAGGACACATTTGTGACTGAAGAAGAAACAACAGATTAGACAGACGCCACCAAAATAATATGGCCGCCACAAGCTGCCAACACTGACCCGCCGGACTGAACTTTTGTTATATTATTTCATTAGACATTTCTTTCGGAAGTAATTTGGCCAAACACTGTTTAGTCTGCAATTAAACTGTACGGTTTTACAAAATAATAAAAACTCCTCTGCAAATTTACTTTTATGGTCAGTAACTGGTTTCTATATATCGGATATTCATTGCATTATCGTGACGTATCGAGGGAATTGACCGTAGTACTTTCGTCTGAAACCTTTGTTACATACTCAAGGATGATCGTCTTGTAAAACCGTACAGATTAATCCCGAAAGTGCATACAGATTACAGAATTGAAATAGATAATAGTTTTCGTGACCGATGAATCTTCAGTAATATATATCGGCTTTTGGGCTATTGTGCTACGTTATTTTCGACCAGAACCTAGGTAACCTTGTACGCCAAGCTAAACCTATATTAGCAAATAACTCTAATCAGTCCTGGACTACCCTTGTTAATACTAGCGAGACGTCGACAAACCCACCAGCAGCTGAGGAGACTACAGAGGCGTTAAAGTGGTCGATTGCTGTGTTTATGTCAGTAAGTGATTTTAGTGGGATGTTAAGGAATGTTAGTTTGTTAATAAGGGAGGTGGAGAGTTGCCAATTGGTAGCGAATTTAGTAGGAAGGAGTAAAGCTAAGGCAGGGTGAGAGGAGAGGTTTAACTAAGCTCGGTAGGACAAAGGAGTTAGGGAAATAATGGGATGTTTTATTGCAGATGTAGTAATCTAGACCGTTAAGGGATTTAGCCTTGTCGGGCTAATATGTGGGTTCTCAAAGGAAAATAATATCTATATATTCGTTTACGATAGAGTTGTATAGATTATTGCCTCTGGAGCCGAAGTGGCGATGCTTAGCACTGAAGTCGCCTCCGATTATTGTTAAAACACAATTATAATCAAGGTCCTTAAAGTTAAGAAAAAAAATCCTGACCTACGTTCATTAAGTTAAAAATAACCAGTGAATTTAAAATGCTTCGGTTCATGTGCAAAATAATAATTGCATGATTCTGAATCAAATATTAATATTTTACGGTTCTTCGAAGAATTTTAAACTCTGCCACCGTACAAGGAATATCTAAAGAGTGACGTCAAATGTAAATGGCGAAGGAATCTCGCGCAATATTAAACTTTGAATGAGATGCTTTGAATGGCTTCCACAAAAGTTACACGGCTGTAAACAACCTTAATTCCTCGTGCGCCGATGTTCCGAAGCGTGAGGCGTAATTTCCACGCCTAACGAACGTCGGCTGCCTTAATGAGATAATGACGGCGCTTACTAAGCAAGAGTGTTCCTTCGCATTAACTCTCTCCGCTGCTTTGCGGAAAGCCTCACACAATAGTACGCCACGTCAATTACTTTAAGCTGTGCCACGTCTTAAAACAACGACTTTCATAAACATTTATGGCGCAGGTAGCGCAAAATCAGCTGAAATTAGTAAATTGTATCCTTATTTTTTTATTCATTATATTATTACCTTAAGCTAATCGTTTCAATTACGTCAAAAATAACGATTGATAGAATCTGTCATTAGTGGCAATTCACAATGGCGAATTATGAAAATGTAAGATGGTTGCTGTATTATCATTGAGATTAAAATCACACAAGAGCATTTCAATAATTAAGTGATTTAATGAACAACCATTCTGAAATCTATTTTACAAAATGCGGTTAATCATGGGAGTCCTCCAACTAAAACATTTGTCGAATAAGAAAAGAGTAAATACAAAGACATTCAAAGTATTTTACGGTTGTAGATAAAATAAATTGACATAGGCTCAAAGATTCCTATTATGTGTGCTTCAGGAAGGGACACTGATATATAATTTAAAAATTATTTAACTGCGCCTCTCTATATTTTTTCTAGATTAACCCTTACTTGTTACATATTATATT
Source organism: Eucriotettix oculatus (assembly GCA_034510155.1). Classification (NCBI taxonomy): domain Eukaryota; kingdom Metazoa; phylum Arthropoda; class Insecta; order Orthoptera; family Tetrigidae; genus Eucriotettix; species Eucriotettix oculatus. The sequence continues at coordinate 73,703,149 of CM067378.1, read as the reverse complement.
ACAAATCACCAAACTTTTGCCCGAAATGGGGTATGTAACAATTTTTTTGAAGCAATAACACCCTAAGTAATTCCGATTTCTGGAATACAATTCCATATTGAAGAATAGTTGACATTATAATAGCTACATGCAGAACTAACAACGTCATTGTTAAAAAATTTCTTACTAACCCCAAGGTAATACAGGTACATGTAGCTTAGAATTAGAACTCTTTCTGAGTTTCCTCTAGAATACAAGTCTTGACTTGATAATGTGCAAATTTTATTGCCTATTTTGCGATCTGAGGATTTCAAATTTACGTAAATTATGCCATAATGAGTTTATCCCGTTCAAACGTCCAACTTGACTTTGTATTCAAATATTCCGTTTAGAATAAGAATTGCGGAGATACTTATTAACAGCCAGGAGTGTGATCAGTCACAACGCCAAGCACCGTTGCCGAAAACGTGTACCTTGGGAGCGTTCAAGCTACAAAATGTCTTCGTTGGTGGACCTTAGTGATCATTTTACAGTTCGTCTTCCACGAATAGTAATTTTATTCAAATACGGTAAATAAATTAAATTTTAGCTCAGTATATAATTTAATAAACAATTGAATACACTTTTTTGATTGGTTCTTTGTCGTGCAGTGACGTAACACGCATAAATAGGCTCACGGGAAATGGTGTTGCGAATTTGAATTTTGACTTACGCAAGTGGATAACAGACTTGATAGTTGATTCAAATCCGTTCTACCTTTTTTTAAGTATATCCAGTTCAACTCGTTAGAGTTGTATAGGGATGTTCGATAAGGGCGGGTCGATGTTGAAATGGAATAAAAACAGATGTGTGTGAGGTCTTAAAGAAATTTTATTTTTATTTGAAACACCCATACATGCCCTTTTAAAATAAAATAAGAATTTTGTTAATACCGCACACACATCTTGTTTAGTTACATTTCAACATCGACCCGCTCATATTGAAAATCCATATGCATAGAAGAGTTAACATCCGACTCATTACCCAATGGCAAATCAATTGAAAACTGTTCAGTAATTTTTGAGCTTATCTGGTTCAAATGCTAAAGAGTCGTTGCGATTTATTTATGAAGATAACACACACTGAAGTTTACATTTACGTCTTTCACCACTGCGATTAACGTAGTGATGTAACGAAGCAAATGGAATTGTTTGAGAATCTCAGAGAGAAGCAGATAGTGAAGAGAATATCAGAACTGGGAAATTGGATGGGTAGAGATTTCAGAGCTATGTACTTCCAGGATGAAGTTTCTTATTTGCATGGAATCGGAAGTTCGCAGATTGCGTTCCGCGTTGTCGCGACCACCTGAGACCTGAAGCATTATTCTTCAGCGACTCCGTGAACTTCGGATATTCGAAAGAGAAACTAAACAAGATGGATGGATTTGTTTTCGAAAGTAAGTCTAGTCTTTAAAATATATTCTGCTATCGCTATCAATCACCGCTGGGCGATGGAGGAAACAGGCAAGATGGGGAAGTGTAAATGTGATTCTGTCGTTCTTCTGCCAGGAATACGAAGCAGATAAGTGGCTTTCTTCAGGCGAAACAAATTAAGCGCCCACTCCGTGGAATTGAAAATAATTCTTTCCCAGAGGCGAAAAAATAATTACTCCGTTAAAGCACTTTTTACTATTAGGTAACTCTCGTTGTTCCTTATTAAAGTTAATAAATTTCACTTAATGGCGAATGTTTGGTACCAGAAAACACTCTTGTTTAAATGTTACTGTCGAGACTCAGAACGCTATTGCGCTATAGGCTCTACATCAAAACGTGCATTGCGGGTTTGATGCTTGCAGGTAAACTACCAGGAAGCTTCTTTATTATTGAATAATGAGATAATCGAATAAGCTTAATCGGAACTCTCAAAATGATTTAATAATGAAGTATTTCAATTAAATGGGCTAAAAATTACTTTTTATAAACATACACTCAGTAAATAAAGTGTAATAATTGACACATAGGCTACCAATCTGAAAGGAGTTTGATAAACTTCTGAATAAACGGTATACGTATCAGCACAAATACCACTATAAAAACAATGCGCTTGTTACGAAACTCAACAAAGAAGTAGGAAATAAACGGAGAATATTAAATAATAAATAAATACATATCACAATAATAAGACAATTTATTAAATTGGTTCATAAATTTCAAGAGTTATTAATTTATGTCTAATATTACAAAATTAAGTATGCAATTTGAATAAAATCAGGCATTTTATTTATTAAATGATTTATTTTTATCTCCATACTTGATTTGGCTGCAGCAGTCATCGTCCGCTTTGTTACGTTTGAAAAATACAGCAAAGGGAGATAAATCAAGCAACTAAATTCCTGTATACAATAGACCTATGCAGAATGCAGCTGTTTCATATTTTTACGTTTGTGATATTTTCCGTAACTGGATAAGCAGAAGTTAATACGTGACTATTAAAAAACTAAGAGAAGAAGAGAATAATGAATTCATACGTAACTGGAAGTGGATTGGCAATTGAATCATATAGAAGCTAAACGTAGCCAAATTAAACGAGTAAATAGAGAGAAAATGGAGACACAAACAAGTTTCAGTTTTCAAACAAAAAAGACTTAAATAACAGAGTAAAATGACTTCATATTAAATTTAAAAGTGTCTTCGCTGACTCATAGTATCAATTTTGCGTAAGTGGCTATTGAATCTCAAACGGTTCACCTTGAGGCATTTCTTATTTTCATTGAATGTCAATAGGATTATATTTCGTTAATAAAGGAATTAAATGTTTCTAAATTGGTGAATCTTACGATTGCGCCTACGATATAACTAATTTTCCAATGAGTGATAACAAAATGGATACTCACTAGACAACAAAAACGGCGTAAGAACAATTAACGTCTGTATAAAACATTAATGAAATAAAAATTAACGACCCGTCTAACAGACAAGTACACTGAAAATTTTGAACTTAAAATTAGAAATAAATAGATGTTTCGACCAGCACTTGTGGTTCTTGTCAATGCTTGAGGCAAACTGAAATAAAATTAGCCAAGATACAAATATAATTTCTAACTTTAAGTTTAAATAAATAAAAAGACGACCAAAAGTCAGCAATTATTTTATAACTATTTGATTAATACAAATACGATCTTTCGTCTACCTTTTGAGACTTGATAATTCATAAAATTTAGCAATTCATGATTATTAAATTTACGTGTTTTGTGGTTTTCAGTCCGAAGACTGGCCTGATGCAACCTACCATGCTAACCTATATTGCGCAAGCCTTTTCATTGTCACATAACTACAACATCCCACATCCTCCCAAATCTGCTTACAGTATTTCATCCTCGGCCTCCTTCTTCTGTATGGTTGTTAGGTTCGGATATTTATGTAGCGCGTGTATCACTAGTTTATATGTAAAGGGATGAAATTATTGTTCATAGATTAAACAATCATTTCGATTGACGGAGTCATTGACTTGCTAAATGTTACGCCTGAGACTTTCAAAAGGCAGACGAAACGTCGTATTTGTATTTATTAAATAGTAATAAAATTAAATGCTGAATTATTATTCAATTAACAGAGATAGTACAAAAACAAAGAGTAACCCCCTAGAAAATACGATTTAATAACCGAAAAACATTGAATTAATTAAGAAGTATTTTGATTTATATTAAAATAAAATATATTTCAGTCTGTCTGAGGTATTGAAAACGTCCGTAAGTGTTGATCAGATTAGATTAGATTTATTGTTGTTTCCATTAATCCTCGATTGAGGAAGTAGGATACGTCATACATTAAAAATGAACAAAATAAAGTGCATAATTAAAATCAAATAATCTTAAAATAAATTAATAAAAGAAAATGTATATAGACAAAAGTCAATATAAACACAACATGGACACACGATGTCACACACACACTGGGAAACACAAACAAGCACACACTGAGAAACACGCAATGGAGTTTTAACTACTTGGACCAGGAAACTGTCCTTCCGTCGTAGCTCCAGGCAATACATGAAACAGACAAACAAACAAAAGAGCTGAAAAAACTGAATAGAAATTTTAAAGATATGTGATGTGCTATTTTACAAGGCAGCTCATTCAACACTTTGATTTAAATACTAGAAGGGCGATTAAGAAAATCCTGTACCGAGTAAAACGCGCCATTTAAAAGAATAGTTTTACTCTGCTTCACGAAGGTTTTGTAGGTACTATTTTTAACGTCTGGCGGAAGGCTATTGTATAAAATTATCCCGGTATTGTGAATACTTTTCTGGTGTAGAGCAAGGCGATGCTTGTCCGACCTTAGAGCTGAACGATTTCTAGTCGCGTATTCATGAAACTCGCCATTTGTTTGAAACAAATTAGTGTTTCGCTTTACAAACTTTAATATTTCATAAATATATACGCTTGGTAAAGTTAGTATTTGCAAACTTTTGAAGAAAGGTTTGCAACTCGATCTAGAATTCGTGCTAGAAAGTATTCTAATTGTACGCTTTTGCAACTTAAATATTTCATTACTCCTGGAGCAGTTTCCCCAATTAGAGATGCCATAGCTCATAATTGAATGAAAATACGCGAAATAAACCATTTTGACGTACTTTTTGTCAACGTGTTGCATTAGTGTTCTCAGAGAACAACAAGCTGAACTTAGTTTTCCGGCAAGCAGATCTATATGGTCATTCCACTTTAATTTATCGTCAATCTGAAGGCCGAGGAAAGGTGCATTAGCTGAGAAGTTGTCTACGGGTCTATTACTAGCATCAGCACTAAACTGAACTAACTTAGTCTTATCTAGGTTGAGGGATAATTTATTCACGTTAAACCAAATGCTTAGACCATTCAGAGCGTTGTCTACTTTCTAAATCAGATTATCGAAGTTTTTATCCGCGTAGAGAATCGATTTTAGAGGATTTACGTATCCTGGAAGATCGTTTATGTACAGAATAAAAAGTAAAGGCCCAAGAATTGATCCTTGAGGAACTCCACATGTAATAAATTCCCAATCGTATAAGTGGTAGTTGGCCGTCTTTGGTTTCAATTACTACTTGTTGTAATTGATTTCTAAATTCTCGTTCAAAATTTCTAGTGTAACAGAAAACGATATCAACGCAAAGACGCGGTAGACATATCGTGTTGCTGGAAAACCTTCCGCAATTTTAAGCCGATAACCCGGACCAACGGTTTGTAGTTCAAAATAAAAGCAAGAACACAAATAATTACGAACAAATGCGTCATACTAGTGTCTTTGTTCAGTAAAATTTTTGATTTTGAAATTAAATAGATCTGAATTAATGTCTCTGAAGAATAGTTCATAATAATTTGGTGTATTTCTTAAAGTGTATCGATGACCTGTATAATAATTTTGCGTGCTCTGTACTTTGAATATAACACACACATACAGATATATCTATATATATATATATATATATATATATATATCTTTGTTTGGATAACGAAAGAGCAATTCAAAGAGTTTCTCTCCTAAGGTTGTTAGGTTCGGAGATTTATGTAGCGTGTGTATCACTAGTTTATCTTTAAGGGACGAAATATAGCTCACGTTTTACGGCGGCAGAGAGTGTTAGCGTTGCTGCAGAGAGAGATACGTGCGTTGTTGATTTGTAAAAGGTTGTAGGCAGGAAGTGGCCATTTCATATTTAAAACATCTACTCCGTCACACGAGGAAAACAAATTTCTTACGAAAGCGCCCTCAGATTTGTCATGATAAAATTTGCGGGTAGTGTACGTATTCAACACAATTAATGTTGTCATAATTTATAGTGCTGCAAAAGTTTGGTGAATAAAGTAATATTTTGAAATCATACCTTGTTTTTATCATTTCTTCTCCACCTAACAACCACTATAAACTGTCTGAAAACTTTTACTTCTGTACTTGCTCTCCAGCTATATATAGGAATTGACGACTCCCTTCCACAATGATAAACATTGTAAAATTAAAAAGTACATTTCAATCATCTGAAGATAATAAACCATTTCTTGAAAAACCTTGGTGTGAGAGATTTCAGGCGTGGAGGCTGAGGAAATTTTAAGAAAATGTAAAATTGTCTGAGGAATTCCACGAAGAGTCTAATACGAAGGGATTGAGAATGTAGTTACTACAGAGAAAGAAGAAAAAAATATTGTGCGACGAAATTCTCAAAAGCAGAGTACAGTGTTTTCTTTTTCATGAAAATGAAGTGGTCCTGTTAAGATAAAGTTCACGTAGAAAATAAAATTTATTCTGGACGATGAGATAACAATAGATTATCTTTATAAACTCTCTACTGCAAATTTATTCATATTATGCCACTAACTTTTGCCATTTTATCTCCCACTGTTACTGTTACTGGTCCTATTTAAATATCCATGTTGTTTTCATTCTTTTAAAATTGCAACACCAAATTGTGTAATTATTTTGTATTTTAATTTTTTTACTTTTACATCAAAGAGATTTAAAACATGTTTGAAGTAATTATTCATTATAATATGTTAGGTAAACCGTATTTTCAGATTAATAAGATTAAAAGATTAACTTCATTGCATCTGAACTCTCTCTCTCTCTCTCTCTCTCTCTCTCTCTCTCTCTCTCTCTCTCTCTCTCTCTGTGTGTGTGTGTGTGTGTACTCGTATCGTCGTTATTTAATTAAAAATTGATTCCTTCGTTCCAAAGATGCGAAAATATTCCGTATATTCTCAGAGAGTTTCAGATACTTTCTGGTGTCTCGAGATTGTCAAAAGTACTTTCTATACAATAAGAGGGACAAAATACTGTTGTAACTTAACGGAATAAAAATTAATTCCACCACATTGTCAGTAAGAGAGTACGAAGAGCTGGCCGATGATTGATGATTGGAATTTACAATCTGTAATGGACACGTCCTGTCTCTGACTGTGTTTATTGTTTGAATCTTTTGGTGTTTTTCTGTGAAAAAAATACTTGGCGCCCTATGTTGTAATTCATCAATATTTCAAGAAACGAAATATTGTGAGCTGAGCAGTCGTCTTCTTTACTATATATATATATATATATTCTAATATGGTTATGTGAATTTATTTTCTATACAATGTATACATAAATTTATTGATCTAATCTAATATTGTCAAGTGTAAAAGGAAGAGAAATATCATTCCCCATAATACTATGACAGAGCTAACATAACCAAAGTGATCATTTTGATCGAGCGTTATTGAATCGACGTTGACGCATGTAATAATTTTAAATGCTTCATATATGCGCGATCACGCGATAGTATTCGTTTCCAGCTGAACCGCTACGAGCTACTTACTGGTTTATGAGAATGAAATAAGTTAGTATTAAATCACTTTCTTTAGAAATAGTTTCATGGTACTTTAATTGCAATCATAACGAGTTATTGAGTTGAATTCGGATATTTGCAAGTATTAAAGGAGATTCAAATTTGGTATTCCTCACCTCACCCCCGATGCTGGTTTTCGTTACTAAACGATGACTAAGCGTACTATAAAACAAGAGAAATAAAATATGATGGGTTGAATTGTGAACTTATGCAACAGGTAGTCCGTCGATTTTCACTGACCGTTATGAGTGTTAGAAACACACACAGGATTTGCCTTGATTCATTTGCGATCTTTTTCACTTATTTGTCCATACACGAACTTAATGTAATACCAAAAACATTTAGGTCAAGGAATTAAGAAGACTCGTACACATTATCGCTGGGAACAGTGACACAATACAGACATTTACATGAATAGAAAGAAAACAGTAGCTTCATAAGCAACAATGTCTAGGTTCTCTTTCGGTAATATCCAATTACTATCATTTGACGTTATCAATTATAATTCTCTTCAAATAATCTAATCCCCGCATTAACTTTCCCGCAATAAAGGCATATGCTTAAAAAATTGAACCGTAACTGTTGAACTGATAACCACACAAACCACCTACATTAAAAATGGCTACTCAAAGGTAGTTACCACAAATTTAGTTAATATTATGCATCAAAATAAATAGTAATGAATGCTTCTACGTTTGTACCGTATGAATTCTTATATCATTCACCCGATTACGATGAAATTTTGGTGAGTAGTAATGCATGCCCTAGAGAAGTTTTCTGTCATCCTTTCGAATATTTTGGCACTCTTTTCTTCATTTCAGGCCGAAATAAATTTCCAAAAAAATTTTAACAGATGTTGCCGAGAAGGTTATCAATTTAGTTCAAGCATTTTACCATAGGTGGCTACGAAGACGTTTAAAAGATTCTTTGTGCTATATGCACTTATTAAAATGTACTGGGATTATTTTCGACTTCCATATGTTATCTGGAACATTGATTACTCTGTTAAGGTTCTGGATATACTATGAACTGTCTTAAAGTAGAATGAATGGTTTTTATCTGGATAATGTACTACGTGCATGTAGTCTTATGGTACCGGGAGAATTTTTAAGACCTTTAAAGTACCGGGAATATATTTTTATTTTCTTAATGCACCGGGAATTTTTCAGACCATTGATGCCAGTTAAATAAAAAACTTAGTCTGTAAATATTTAATTTTTCAGGATAATGTAAATAAATGCCCTAGAAACACCAGGTGCTTTCATACTTGAGAATAAGACTATCAGTGTGAAATAACTACTCGTTTCAAAATACTATGCGCAGTCGCCCTCTCATCTGAGGCTGTAGTAGGTCAGAACATTTTGTAACACGAACTTTTGTTACGACAACTTAGTCTAAAAACTATTCTGAAAATATTTGTCTTTCCGTGGTCTGTATATCTCATGTGTAAGAATATAACTAATTTTTCAAGCAGGATAGCAAGTTTTGCTCCTTCCTGAGAATAATACTATTCCACCTCTACATTAGTTAGATAGTGCCTTTTTGTAACCTACTATAAATCTATGCCGCACTATAAATATTCAAGATACAACTTCCTGTTTCTTCTTAGTTGGTCCTGATGATCAATAACGTCTTTGCAAGGAATGCCAACAGGTCACTTCTTTGAGAGTTTAGAAGACTCTTCATAGACACCTAATCTGAAGCTAATGTCTCCAAGTGTTGCTCATCCAAGCACTTCAGACTTCATATTTATGTATATAAACATTGCGAAGCGATGAGGTAAATTGAGAATTGTAGAACAAATCCCTGAACCGGTAGGCAACACTGTTACACAATGGAAGAACGTTGTTGGCGTAAAGCGATTTGGAGAACTTAAAATACTCGTGTATTTTCTAATAAGGAGCTTTCCCGGTTGAGAGGGACGCAAAAGAAGAATTCTAAGAAAATGGAGAAGCAAGTCCCTGAGGCAAAAGAAGACGGAAGTATAAATAGTGGGGTTAAAAAGACACAAACGCAGTTATTGGAAATCCAACATACAAAAGCTGGGTGAGGTACTTGAACGGTATTTCCTCTCCTGATGGAACTACTAACTGAAAACCAAAAGAAGTGACTAAGACGCATATAAACTATGATATTTATTTCATAATTGTTGTTGGTTCACCATAATTGTGGACATGTTTCTTAACCTTTTTACAATTAACGTAATAATTAGTTGTGATATTTTATCAGCTATTTATTCTAAAGCCTAGCCAATTTGGATATAATCATTTTATAGTATAGTAAAGATATAACTGATTAAAACAGTTCACAATTGATCACAGGAGGATTAAAAATAATTATTTCAAACTGATAACCAAAACAGGGAGCTTAATCTGACTAATGTTCAATATATTACGAAAACCTACTCAAAAGTAAGAAATTTAATAAAACATCAAATTGCTGCTATAGTCGGTTTCCAACTTTAAAATCTTTTCCAGGTTTTTGATAACATAAATAGTTAAATATAAAAACATAGTTGATTTCCAAAGAAACAAATAACTCTATTCTTATTCTAATTTTAAAATTAGACGCAAAGTCAATACTGCTTCTCTGGTTCCTAAAACCGAACTGATCTTCTCCTAACTCGCATTCTATTTGTCTTCCATGCCCCTATATACTATTTTAGTTAATCTTTTGCATGTTCAGATCTAATAGCGCCCTATCAAACTCCGACCTTAAAATTTTGTCCCCCGACTCTTCATCATCCATCTCCTCTTCTTCTATTACTGACTGATCTAGATTTTCACTGTATACAGCTCTTCTTCCATCTTTATGCCTTTTTCTCTTTATCCAGAATAGGTTTCCCATCCGCCCTCCTGGTGTTCTTGCTGATATTTTTCCTCTCTCTCTCTCTCTCTCTCTCTCTCTCTCTCTCTCTCTCTCTCTCTCTCTCTCTTTTGTTTATTTGGTTTTTCTATAAGCTGCGTATATTTTTCCTTTGACCGTTTTACATTTCTCTTGGAGCTAAGCCTCTTTGACTGCTTTGCACTTCCTATCTAATTCATCCTTCAACCGACTGTACTGCTCATTACCATTTTTATCTATCGAGTTTTTATATTTACGCCCTTCATCAATCATTTTTATTATGTCTTGTGTTATCCATGCCTTCCTATTAACCTGAGCTTTTATTCCTATTTTTCGTCGGCTGCTTTACTCATTTCTTCCTTCAAGAGTGCGCATTTCTCTTCTATATTGTTTCTTTCTCTATTAATCTACTCTTGGTATCTTCTTTGAAACTCTCAAGCACCTCCTGTTGTTTCAGTTTTTCAAATTGCCATCTCTTTGTTTTAATTCGTTTTTGACTCTATTCATTTTCAACCTGTATTTCATAATCAATATATTATGTTGCTATACTTATGAGTTATCTGACGTGGAATTGATGTGGAGGCGTCATCAGTTACGTTTGCCACGTTAGCCTGGAGGTTTTCGCTCAACATATAATCGTTCAGAAACTCATTAGGCAAAGCACTCATAATTAATTACCATATATATGGTTGAGGAAATAACGGATAATAACTTTAATTTAATTACAGAAGTAATTTTGGCGATAGATATAGTGTCTTTTCAGTTGGTACATATTAATAATATTAGTAATCAGGATCTGACATCATCAAGGACGTATGAAGGGTAAACCTTCCTCGAAGCGCTAATTGAATAGGGGCCAATTAATTAGTGATAATGAAACAGTAAATAATCGAACTATAATCTGCCTGATATATATTCTGCAGCGAGAGAATATTCATATGGTTACTCCGATTTAGTAAAGTTATTTGTTAATAGTAAAGAGGATTGGTAAATATATTGAAAGATAAATAGAAATAAACCGAGGCTTTATATTTCTATAATCAAATGAATGCTTTCTAAACTTGAAGGTGAAACGTTTTATTTGATAATTTAATATTATAACAACTTTCTGACATTTATTGTTATTTATGCTATGAATATACAATTCAGCCTTTTAAATAATGAATAAGTATATAATGGTCTTTAGCAGGGTCACATCCTTCAATAAGTTCTGTGGTGAAGTCAAAGCAAGTACCACGTTAAATACTATTGAAGAGTATAATGACGATTTAAATGCAAATATTTTGTCAACCACAGCAACTATCATGTGGTAATTTATATTTTAATTGCCGACGGTCTACGAAATTTTTTAAAATAAGTATTGATGTTATAAATCATAGAATTTTATAATACGCTTCTTCATTTTCCAAATGCCGTAACATTAGAGGTTTTAATTGTCACTGCGGCCTCTTACTCTTTCCAGTCGAGAATTTCATTAATCAGCAGTAACAGTTGCCGTTTGAATCGCAGCCAATCAATCAACCTCGTTTGGGTTGGGAACCAACGCAACAAATACTTGACTTTGCCCTAGTCAAACACATCACAAATCACGAAGCGTGAAGCAGTAGCGCCGCGAAGAGGAGCCAATTTCATATCCACGCAGATGAATTGCGGAGTGTTTGCTCGCCGAGACGTTGCTAGTGGCCGCCCAGAGACAGGGAACTTCATTACTAATGCAGCCAGCCAACAGCCTCGCACGCATTGCTGCGGTAATTTTTTTCCTTCCCGCAGGGGCAAACACACAGGCTACATTAATCACACTAATAACCACCGCCCCTTCGCGTGTAAACATCATAACACACCGAACTGCACGGTCTCTTCGTGCAAACCTTACACTCCATGCCTAGTTCCTAGGAGAGCCACTTCACTAGTTAACAACTTTATTACTGAGAAAACAACCGGGACCACTCTGTGTAACCTACTTCCTTTCTATAGAGTCCTTAGCCATTCCTAGACACCGAACTTATAAATTACCCTCAGGCTCGGGATTACTTCAAGAACTTTTCCATTCACTTGTTTAAAGGGGAAAATATGTATGTATCATAAAAACACGATGCATAAGTGTGAATAATATCCTAACCTACATCCTGTGGTCGACAACGAGTCCCGGGTACGAATGTGCGTCTGTTTCCATACTGAGAAGCCCCTACTGAGAATCAAAAGTTGAAATGAAACAAGTTGCTAATAACGAAGCCAGTTCATGAGACTTAAATAAAATAATTAATAAGTAAAAGCAAAACCTATTAAATAAGGAAACATACAGCCGATATTTATAAATATAATAGCTAGTAACTCGGCGTACATTATTTAACTATTGGTCAACACATGACTTAACCGGGATCGAAAACGTCACCTCAAATATACACCCAGTATCTCGAGGGAGTCCAAAATACTCCCGGTACAATAGCAGAACTAAAAATATTTTCAGTACTAACAGGATAATATTTTTTCCCCACTTAAGGGATGAATTTTTACTTAAATAGCATATTAAAGGTCATAATGTAAAACAGCGACTCCTTTTACACCGGTTTCAACACCAAAGTCGATAATTTCCTTGTTATTTTCACCCCTCATATGCTGCAAGGGGTTGAAATTATTTACATATATCGTCGGGGAAAAAAACTATAACAGTAATTGACCTCAAGAAGAGATCAAGACACACTAAGTTTTGCTGTTGCGAAAGAAACGGTATTTGAATACGAATGAATGTCAATCTATAATTAATGTATGAACACTTCCACCCAGTCCAGTGGCTGACAAAGAAAAGGGAGAGAAAAAACTGTAAAATATTTTCAAAAGTTGAAAATTTTACTTACTGTCTTCCTACTTTGAACGGCAGAGATGGACTAGGAATGCTACCCCTCCACCCTCTCTCTCATGCTGCAAAAATTACGCTTATAACAACACAGTAAATTGGATGAATGGTACAGGAACGCCTAATAGGACTTTTAACTTGCAGTTGGTTTTCAAGCGGCCATTTGCGCGGTAATTCAATGTATTAAAAATATTTCCATTAATATCATATGAAATTGACAATATATCGAAACGAAACATACGCGAAAAGTTTAGTTGAAATTCCTGTTTCAATCCCTGAAATTTTCATTGAAATCCGTTAAGCCGTCTCGGATCAAGTGTATAGGCAACCTGCATTAACTTTTCCGACTTAAATTCACGTATATCAAGCAATCTTATTGTATATTTTTTTCATATTATGAGATATTTAAAACTATTCGTACGATTTAAATACTTGTCCTGACAATAACAAAAGCAACAAAAAAATAATTATCTATTTTGATGCAGTAGTTGTGAAGTTATGCGCGTGCATACATTTCGACAGTTAATTTATATATATATATATATATATAGTTCTACAATAAAAAGTATTTTATCTAAAAAAATTTAATTTAGGGCAATACTCGGGTTCAAGTAAAAATAAATCAATAATGTAATTAAAGATAAGGTTGTGAAAATAGCGAAGATTCATTAAAACGGTAGCTTTTTTTAGATAAGTGTCATTTTGACCTATTTCCGGTAATATGACGAGAAACTAACATATGACCAAATTTGTAGAGAATCCAATTTTCTATCCTCTCTGTATCCTCAGAATTTTTTTTAAATCCTCTCTTTTCGAACTACAGGGGCCTGAAGTTAGAGGAGTTCCAAAAACTGAGTCGTTTATTGTGATATAGCTCTGGAGAGTGGTCGGGGTAAGTCACACCGGAAATAAAGATATCTAATATCAAGTTTGGGTGAGACGACAGAATAAGGCCTTAATCGTTTCTTCAATTTGAGTACGGACTTCGGTAGAGGCGGAAAACCACAAAAAAACACATTGAAAAAGTAAAAAAAAACTGGAATTGCTGACATCTTCAATTTTTTTCATACCCATACAGTATTTTTGTTATTAAAGTTTATTGAATTTAATACTTTTACCAGTAGTGAATGTTACTATCAATTGAATAATATTTTATTGGCTCTTAGAAATTAGCAATTACTGAATACTAAAATTAACCTGTCTCGAAAAATAATACTAATTTGCGACGATCAAGAGAAGTTTATTATTTCTCAGAGAGTTAGCATTCTCCCAACGATAGGTTAATTACGACGCGACATGTTTATGAATTAAAAATTATATAGTATTATAGATCAGGAAACCCGCATTCAGGAAATCTCGTTGCGCGTATGGAAGACAAAAACTATTACGTAAAACGTTTTTCACTTTTTTCAACTTTACAACTTCAGTATATTTAAAAATTTAAAGACAATGGGAAGCTACGGGTCAAATTCGAACCATCAGTTTGGACTCCTATAGCTGTGACATACTGACGCAATGACAAAGGTATTTAAATACATAGATTATACATCAACTTCCTTTATACATGAACTTACTTTTACACTAAACTTTTCATTTACCAATTTCAATTAGGAGATTAAGTTATCTCCATTATAATTGTCTCCACGATTCAATTTATATTTACAATAAACTTCTTAATAAAACCAGGAACACAACTATAATCTGATTATTCCAAAACTGTCTGAAAAATGTCCTCTATAGTTTTATACAGACAGTTAAAATTCGGTCAATCCATCTTGAGCCTCAAATTACTACTCCTCCAATCACAATCCTCCTTCGGGCCCAAATCTCTTCCCAGCCTACTTCTCCTAATATATACTATCATTTGGTTTCACCACACTTCTCAGCTTTGATTGCAGTACGCGATTTATATTTTTCAGATTTGTATAGGGAGTATGAGTTTTAGCAAAAGAGTCTCTCAAATGAACACGACTGTAGCAATCAGTTCCGAACGTCTGGCTCCTATTTAACACCTGAAGATTCCGTCAGGCTGTCTTCAATTTTGGACATACGATTCGTCATCGCTGTGTTCCTCTGAGTTCCACAATCCGCCTAGTTGCAGATTAAACGAGGAAAGAATATTGCTATCGCGGAGTGATACGTGTGTCACAGAACATACTTCGCTCCGAATGACCTCTTAGGACGAACGTTTTTTGAACCGTCAACAATGTCAATGAGTTCTTTTTCTACCTTATTATTATTTTCACTGTGTACCTTTTCCCCCATTTTTCTATTTGAGCTTTTTCTCCTCTGCTCTATTTTTGTCTTCAATTTTACATCTCTCCATTCTATTTATTCTTCATCTAAACTTTTGCGAATAAGCAAATATTCAGAATTTATTCTGGAATAGCAGTATTTCCCAGAATATGTTATCACTAATTTTTTACTTTCAACAACTATATTGGATCATTATTAAAGAAAACGTAACACATCTGAGCTAATAGGTTGACTTTGATACTTTATGAATAGATTACAGTGGTACGTAAAAAAGACGTATTTAGGTATTGATCTATTTTAACTATTTTTCAAGACGAACTTATTTTAATCTTCAATTAATATAAATTTTATCATGGTCTATTAAGAATTTGATAATAATTTAAAGGATTCCCTTGTCTTTTAAATCAGTCTGTTACTTTACAAATTCATTTTTAAATAATATTTATTCATTTGTTTAAGTTTTCCAACAGGAACTTTCAGGAAAAAATTTTACATGTTCATGTTATAAAAGATGCAATATATTTTATTCGTTTACATAAACCTCATGTTACGCTGATATAATAGTAACTTCGTACGACGAATAGTAAAATTATAAATCCTAGTATTTCAAATCTATTTCATGTAAAGGTAGAGTGTTAATTATATTCAAGACATTTTTATTTCATACAGAGGTGAATACAAGTGCTCTGTCAAATGTTTCAAAATTTGTAATTGGAAGGTTACAATAAATATGAATGATAATAAAACAGTAACAGAGGAAATTTATAAATTTCGATAACTGATGAGATGTCTCAAGCAAACTTGTTATCAAGTGGCTTTAAATATAGATGCGTCTGTGTACGCGTGTAAAATAAATTAAATGTTTTATTTATAGGATACGTATTTAAGTAATGCCGTCATTAATGGTTTACATTTATGGTTTACTACTTATCTAATTTGTTTATTGGCTAGGAATCAGAATTATACTGAAAGACAATGTAATACAAGGAAAATGATCTTACTTAAATTGACCGTGATGCCTCCATCAATGAATCATTTGATATGGAATCAACAAGGTCTCGGTATATATGAATCTACGACATGAGAATTTTTTTATATACAATATGCAATGGCGAATAAATAAAATACATTTACCAGACAAAATATAAAAGCATTTGCTTAATTGAAATTTTAATGTACCTTTAAAATGAGTATTAACGTCAGAAATCGACGCTCACGACACTCAGTAATCACTCGTCTCAATTAAATTACATTGCAACTGTAATATTATTACGAAATTTACACAGTAATGTATATTACAAACCGCGTCCAAAATAATTACTACAAAGAAAATAAACATAACTTTGATTTATGTTTACAACTAATCTTACAAACTCTTCATATCTATGAAAATATGAACTCTGTTTCCTCATAAAATATTTGTTTCGATTTTTATAACTTGCAGTACAATTAGTAAATAATGTCTTCATGTATGTAACATCAAACTGAAATGTTTTCGGAAAACTATCGAGTCACAAAAGTATAGGAATTTTTTGCGCTATCTGCAGATGAGCGTCGTCGTCACCAATAATAGAAGCCAGAAGTTCGACGCTCGCGACTCCGAGGAATAGTTGGCGGGAACCACTGGAACACAAACAATCGACTTAAATAAGCTTAAAGTTTGATGTTGGGGGGAGCAATATATGTATCAGAAAGAGCAGCAAGAAAAATTAAAACACTTTATAATTACTATTTTATCAGATTTGTAATAATAAAACAAATAAATATGACGGTCAATAAGTCAGAAGACGCTTCTTATCAAGCATCCACTTCAATAGATTCATTGACATTGAAATAAAAACAGACAACGTTTCTTTCATAAATTGGGGCTATATCAGGAAACCAAAATAATTATTGAAAAAGATGATACCGTAATAATTAATTGTTGAGATGAAAATTTCTTCAACTTTGTTGATTTGTAGTATTAAGTGCCAATATCTTCAATTAGTCCAAAAATATTTGAAATAAAAATAATTTATTAAAATGCGTGGCCTCGTTTCCATGCCGGACGAACCGACGTGTCAGATCGAGCTGACTCGAAATATACTGTTTATAAAATCGTATCGAATGCTAAACGTAAATACGAGGAGAAATATCTATTTCAAAAGTCTAGTAATCTTCAATATTTATTTAACAATTAATACGTTAGAGAGTATCTCAAACTACCGGATAATTTAATACATAAATTAGTAAATTCATGATATAATAAAATATTTTCGAAACTTAAGTGAAAAAATATTTAATATGTAAAGAATAACGTCAAACTTTTAGAGGAGTTAAAAAGGACCTATATTTCCAATGTTGAAATAATGATTTTTTATAGATACAGCACTGAAATTGTATATTTCTACCTCGTGGTATGCGAATGAAACAAATGAATTATTATAATTTAAATAAATAAAATTTTATCTACATCTGTTTTCTATGTACATTTTAGAAGCTTTTCCTTTCATAACTGGCAATTAAAATTAATTATTCTGCTTTCACACATATACCAACCATAAGGTCAAAATAACCAGCGTTGTGTCTATAAAAATTTCCGAGAAAAGTGTACCTAAACATCACTATTTAACAATGAAAAAATAGAGCCTTCCGACTGCTCTTAAAGGGGCTAAAATTAATGCATTATCACAGAGCTTAATTAAAGCACGGAAGGAATGCACAATATTTAATTTGTCATTATTATTGTATCGGCATGCTTAAAAATCTATTTCTCACAGGATTAGAAGTTATACAAGGATGTGATGTCGCGTTATAGAAGAAAGCCTTGGTATTTAATTTTCATTTCAAATCCTTTATTATTCGGTTCGTGTAAAAATGTTTCTTTATTATCTCGAGAAACATATACTAGTAAAACATCAAATAAACAATACTCGCTTAATACGCGAAAATTTTAGCACTATTTAATACGAGGGTGGTTCAATAAGTAATGCCTCCTACTATTTTCTTCTTAAATAAGTTAGTTATGATGATGTTTCAAATATAGAGCTATTTGTCAAACTATTTTCTCCAATCCACGGCAGTAACAACTTCCCAAGTTAACAGGTGGCAGCACTGCACCCTCTTGCAAATTGACTGACATTGACCTAGGTTATTAAACGGCACTCTGTTATTTAATTCTTAAATGCGTAAGTTTAAACGCCTATTCGGATTTATGAAAGGCTAGAAAGGTGTAAATCTTCGCTGTAAGGGTAAACACTGTTGGCTGAAGCGGCAGGCTTGTTACTGCAGTGACTCCACGAAGGACTCTATTGAAACTGAAAAAATTATCATTAGTTTTGTGGGATTAAGGAGTGTAAATTTCATTTAATAGTCTTAACAAATAAAAGAGAAAAAATAGGAGACATTACTCATTAAACCTTCCTCGTAGATTTAGAAGGAAGTTTTATTTTTTGGCTCTTTTCACACTTATATTTCAAGATAACCAAAAATAGATCTTTAAAGTCATTAAATAATAATTTTTTTGGCCCACAGTGCCATAGTTATTGAATAGAATTTTTTTTAAATAAGAGGTGGGTTTTAAAACATAATATATGCATTGAAAAATGGAGGGTCTTCGTAAAACATTTTCAAGTGGCTACTCGCCCCAATTTCGCTGAAGAAAAGGTGGTGGCTTATATTTACTACATTTATACATCCCATAAAAATATTTAAGACGTGATTTTCTGCGTCTTTATCTAAGGATAGGGGTCTTCCGATCTTTTATAATTGTCTTATTTTTTGTGATAGTTTGCTTACAACGAAAGTTTCTTACATTCATTCTTGTGTTTTATGTCTATAATTGAAATTAAGTCCTCCTTTATCGAAGTGTAATATTAATGGCGTTAATATGAGTGTGCATATAACTGTGGCAAGGCTTTTTGAATTTTCACCGGGTCGTGGAGTCGTCTATCTATGTAATGAGAAGTGGAGACAAAGGCTCACCCGGCAGCTGCAGGTCTCTGGGGGTCGCGGGCGTGCCTCTGCTCTCCATGGCACGAGCCCTCTGCTGCTGCAGACGCAGGTCCCCCTGGACACTCTCCTCGTTGCTGCGCCAGTACACCGTAGCTACGCTCGCCAGGCATTTCAGCTTCAGGTCACCGTGACGGAAGTGGTGCGGTCTGGCCTCGAACTCCAGGCCCAGCACGGAGGTGAGCAGGCCGTCGTTCTCCGGACTCAGGATAGTCTCCGGACCCCGAACCAGAGAGGGGTCAACCTAGGCAAGAGAAGCAGAATTTAATTTTCTATTGAATTATTATTCAGAAAGCCAAGTTAACAATATCTTTGTTCGTGTTAACGACCCTCATACTCATGCTTTTTAACTGAAACGCCTTATTTATCAAAGCGAACAATACTTATCTCCCATTCGAAACGTTTTCCCTCTTTATCCATGTTCTTCTTTTCATCCCTATCAATACTTCATCCTAATCATCTCCATTATTATCTCGTAATTCAGTTAGTGATTTCATGAATTAATTCATTATATAGACAGAATAAAACAACATAGGTCTGGAAGTGCATAATTACTGAGCTACCCGAACTTTTATAAATGTCAGTGAATGACGGCGTGTCTCATATTTGAATTAAAATGAGAGACTGATGACAGGTAATAAAACTGTCGTTGACCTGAATACCACAAATTATTACTGGTTATTTACTTACTCCCCATACTCACATGTGTAATGTGGCAATTACTTTTATGCTGTAATACGAGGATACGGAAAAGAGGAGACTTGCGTCAGTTAAGTAGAACTATTGTGCCAGACGCAGTTGTTACCTAAGACCGCAGTACTCTTTTCAGTGACATTCTTATATGTAGTCTAAGAGTCGATATAAGACGACGGTAATGAGCCCAGAAAGGCAGTCCATGAATTGCACTCAGCCTTTAGACATCAAGACCTACGGCTGATCTATTCACAGACTCAATCTTTGCCCTTCATTTATTGTTATCGTAAGACTGAACAATAATAACAAACCTTCTTTTCTACTACATTGGAAGTCGTCTGTCTCCCTGCAGCCAACACTCCTCGCTGTTCTGAAGATTGGACTTAGCTCCAATCCGAATCCAATCCACGTAGAATTCTATTCTATTTCCTATCCTATCGTCAATCCTGGACGAATCTTGCATCGCTCTCCTACTTTCTTATAATGAACGCCGTCCCCACAAGCTATCAAATCTCTACATAGTGACTACACAAAGACGATCATCACGACAACGACAACAAAAATCATCATTTAGTGGTAACTATGGGCAAAACTCTATTACGACGGCGAAGATATCATTATAAATGGTGGAAACCTGTCAGACAGTACGCACTACACCAGGCTTTTTTGATCCTGTTTCAAACTCAGTGATAAGAGAGGAACAGCTACCTGTATTCAATCAAGATGGTCTCACTTTGAACATTTCTCCTAAAATATGAACAAAGCGCTCCAACATGTCAGTTACACTTCATAAAAACCATTCATATGCGGATAAGTAGCTTCGACATGCCGGGTAATTATTTGCAGGTGCTAATAAATATTCAAATCAGTATCAATTTTATTTACGATAACACTTGTAACCAGATTCCCGATAAAAACGTATTTCTAAAATTCATAAAAGTTCGGATAGCTCCGAAATTCCGAACCCACGTTGCACTGCACTTTCTTTCCTGAAACTTAGCCGTCGAGTTTTATTACACGCAGTATATACCTTTACGGAGAAAGTTGAAGGGAGTATTGCGGTCAGGGAGGAACAGTCATTGGAGAAAAGCTACTACCGTATTTAAAAAATTAATGTGTTCTTCCAATTTTTATAGAAATAATTACAAACTGTGTTCTTTTTTTTTCATAAATTAACTACCAGTCTAAATTCTTTTTAATTGATTATTTATGGTTATTTTAAAAGTCCGAACGCTTTATATTAGATATAGAAGTAGACTATCACGTTTACATTTAACGTGTAAGAATGTGGTCACATATAAAATGTTTGTATCTTATATGTACCCTTAAAATAATGTGATTATTAAAGGTAGAACTTGAACCAATTTTTAGTAAAATTTTGAAGTTGACTTTTTCATTTAAGGTAGCTATGAATAACAGTGACTTCAAACGTTTTGACTATTTCTGATCATACCAGAGATAGAATCATGTTAGAGTTTATCCTATGAAAATGGTGAAGTATGATTCTTGTATTTACTTAGAGTAAGTTACTACTTCAAGTTGAGAAAAAAATGCAAGTAATATAATACAGTAAAAATAAAACTGATCCCACGAAACTGGGTAATTAGTTATAGGTCACTAAAATTTTCATGACGTACGAAGAGTGGAGTAGAAGAAGAACGAAAGTGGAAGAGAGTATTGTCGTCGGGGAGGAACAGCCATAGGAGAGAACCTACAACCAATTTTCAAATTATTTACAGGCAGTTCCAATGCCTCTTTACCGCACCCGTATGTCATTTCTTAACGTTTACGAATGAGAATCTCGATCTATAATACATCCTGAATTTAAAAAAGAAATTGTATTTTTGTGTCAGCGTTTTCAAAATGGTTTGTACACTATCAGGCTGCCATAGAAAGGAATCGTGTTAAAGAGAATTTGCAACTCCTACTTGATAATTCTCTCCAGCTGTACTTATGTGTGTGCACTAAATTTTCTTAACGTTCTCATTCAAATTGAGTAGATTTTGCTAGGACACCATAATCATCTTCTTGATCAAGCTAAAATTTTCTTCAGGAGGTAACCAAAAATTCAAGTCCACAATTTATAGTTGAATTTTAGAACTTACATGGAACATTAAATCTTCCGATTTGCATTATTTAAAATTAAAGGATCAGGATGAAAAAATATGTACCAGACCGGGAATGCTCTGGGTCTCCTGTTGGGTTTCGTAGCAAGCGGAACTCAAGGTAGGTTAAATATTTTCTCCTACTCTCTGCATTTTGGTCGCGTTCATTGCGGCCTCCATCCCCCACTCACATTACCGTTCAGATCATTAAAAGCCCGCACCCATATGCAATTCCGTTCCTATGCTAGTAAAGGGGAGTTTCCTGTTTCAGGATCACACTCATGTAGCGTATCCAGGATGGCGCTGCTTGTAAACGATTCAAGAACTGTGGAGGGGTGACGGAGGAATGCGCTGTGCAGGATTCCCAGCCAAAAAAGGAGAGTACTTAGGTTTCTTAAAAATTATCCTGTAGCGGATCCACCAAAAGTTGCAAATTTTTTTCCTAAGATAATACATCGATATACAAAATGGTATTACCAACAAAAGTGGTATTGAGGAAGAAGAAAGTAATTATGTAAGCCGAAATAGGAGTATATGAGGAAAGTTTTTATACATTGGAGTGTTAAACCTACGAGTGTGATCATTTATATTCAAGAAATTAAATGTATTTTTCTTTTTTTGCACTTGATCTCCATGCTAAGCATTAGTATGGCATCAACTTAAGAATTCATATGCCTCATGCAGATGAAAATTATTACTAACGTCCAGTCTCCGTTCTCAATTTAGAAATGGATTGGCACACAAGAAAGTTCGATCATGCGAGAAGTTAAATATATGTGGTTGAGATTGAGCGAGGGATATGGGGGAAGATAAATAAAATCTTCATTCATAAATCGACTTATCTGTACATACTACAATAGCAAGTGGGTACATGAATATATTAATAAGGGTAAATTAAATTAAGAAGTTGAAAGAACCGATTTTAAATTGAAGTAATTTTTTACACCAAAATTTTCCACGTATCCAAATCCCTCGCATAATATATGTGTGTATTCTAGTAATGGAATGGGGAATACATTTCCTACATCTTGTCTGCTATTTTTCGAAGCGTACATTTTATAACGAGATAGAATCCCTTCAATACATAAATTTTCACTGACTAATACTATTTTTATATGACTGTGTGACTGGGACGTACTCTTTTTACTATAACAAAAAAATGTATTTTCTGTTCAACGAGATTAATTTTATTTCAAGCCGACACGTACCTCTAATTGTGTGCTCATATACTAAGGTACAGCACTGACAAACCGTCAGCCTTATTTATGCTTTCCTTACTTTGATTTTAGTTTGCTAGGTAGAGTTAAATACAGTTATGTGCGTATCGAGTGTAAATTAAGAATTATAATTTGTGATACTTGGCTGCAAAATCTGGGACGAATCACTGCAATTACGGACTCCTCTTCTTTCGATTTCTTATTTATTTTAGTTTTCATTTAATGTACTCTGATTATTTTAACCTTTGTTTACCAATCAAATTAAACATTTGTACTAACTGTTCTAAATAAATGAACGAACGTCGGGTTTGACGCCATAATCATCTACTGGCTCGAAGGAGTGATAACCTAACACTGAGAAGCAGAATATATAGTTGCAATTATTAGGTATCATCAAAAATTTTAATCCCTATTTACATTAATTAAAATTTAGACGAAATTATTTAATTTTACAACGAGAACATTAATATTACATTAAACTTCAAGAGCATCAGAATTGCTTCCAGTCAGTACTCAGCACTGAAACTTCAAAGTAAATATTTACTTTAATCTACACTGAATATATCCATTCGCTTGTATTTATTTATTGAAATATTTGCTATTTATACTAGAATTTTCCGTTCAGTACATGAAAAAGGCTCAATACAAGAAATGTAAAGATGTTATGGTGCATCCAAACTCATCCACATCCTCTGAATTTCGGTCGGGTTCATCCCCCACTCATATTACCGTTCAGATCATTAAAATTTCGCACCCCTATGCTAATAGAGGGTAGTTTTCTGTTTCAGGATCATCCTCTGTAGCGTGTTATCCAAAAAAGAAAGTTGACCTCCTACACAACTTTTAAAGATGTCTTTGGGTGCTTTTTCTCTCAGGTATTTCTCGCCAGATTTCTTTCGGAAATGGGGGGATGCCTCGTACTCTCACGGGCTTTTTCAAGGTTCTCACATGACGAGGTTCCTTTATCTATTTTGGGATGTGTATGTCCTGCGGTCGAAGGGCACACGGTAAGAGCGGTTCACTGATGTAATTTTGTCAGTCGGTCTGCTGCCTCCTAGAACTGGTGGCGACCCCAATGTAAAATCATCTCTCGTCATTCAGAAGGGCGTGAGAATCGTACCAAACAGCCCTTTTTTTCTCATGCAGGTTTTCTACAGCTTTCCCTGCATAATTTTTTTAAACTATTGCCTGGGGACCCTAATCAACCCTTGGGTACCTGTCTCTACCTTCCACATTCTCCCTTTCAATTCCTTTCCATTGCTATTAAAGGAAAGTAGCCTGTTTCAGGATCACCCTCATGTAGCGTGTTACCCCCTACCTTCAAAAAATACTATTCAGTACAAAATGTACTGAATAGTCAGTAAATCAAGAAAATGTTGTCAATGAACAGCAAATTCTTTACTGAAACAATAACTATCACAAATATATTAACAAGAGTATAATAAAGGCAATGGATGTTCTCTAACATTATGATCAATGATGCAATGAAATAATAATTACCTTTATACTCAGTTATGGCTATAACTGTTGATTAGACAAAGGTTTCCTCAGAAATACAAAATGATTGGATGCTATCCGCAGCCTTCAAAAGGAACTATTTTACCTCTCAATTGTATTTTATCTCTAAATTGCTCCACTTTTCTCAATATTCTACTTTATGTGAGCAACGTTCATTTACTGGGAGGCAATGGATAGTTGGATAGTTTCTTGTGCATGGAAGTTGTAGATGTTCTACAGAGATAAACCACTCGCTTTTCCGGTATGATTTTGTTCTCACAGCATATTGTTCGAAAAAGATGGAAAAGTATCCACAGCATACTTCTACTTAAGACAAAATTATACTCTTAATTTAATTGAAAATTACAAAAAAATATAGTATTAAAAATTATAAGATTGATATTAGGTAAATATGAATATAACAATAATACTGTAGTCTTCATTAAGACGTCCGCTGACTGTTAATTAGCGCGAGGAGTGTGGCCTAGGGAGCAGTATAACATCCCTTTATTATGTGGAAAACAAGCCTCCCTCCACACATTCACGTCGGGATATTTCTCATTTAAAAACGAGTATAACAATTTATTTCTGAGAATTATTATAAGAAAGTGAACTCAGCAAATATATGCAGAATAACACTATAAGTGAACTGAAAAAATATTGACGAATGATAACAGATTTAACCTGTTGCTGTTGGTGGGGAAAATCGAATAAGCTCTTGCTGTTAGTGTTTTGTGTTATCAGCAACGAGTCCGTGATATGAAAGCTCATCGACACGCCTATAGTAATTATTCAAATGCGTTCGAAGAATCCCCGAATTACTGGCATCAAGAGAATTACGTGACTCAGGCAGTAATGCGTCATTAAATTTACAATACACGACACTAACGAACTCTGGAAATACACGAAAAGAATCTCCATACCTGATTCACAGTTACAGTTACAGGAAAGCAAGGAAAATACTATCATAAAATAATGTCACACTGTGTAATACTGTGACAATCAGGTTCTATGGAACATAATTAAATTTATTATAGTGTTAAATTTTATTAAATGGGTGGAAATACATATTTCTTAATTCAAAAAATAATTTTATAACGCAGTCATGGACGAAAAATATTTATTTTTGAAATTATAATTTTTAATTAAGATAAATGTATTTTTTAATATTAGGACAAATTTGATTATGTACCTTGCACTTAATGAAGTCCCAAATTTGTTGACAAAGTGCTGTAAAGTATTTAATGCATTAACTAACATAATGGTTTCCTTCGAGTTATTTTCTGCTTTTATGCTAATTCATTGATTTGATAAATACCAGATCAATTAGAATATTTAATTTTTGTTGTGGTATTCAGTCCTAAGACTGGTCTGATGCAACCCTCCGTGCAAACTTATAGTGCGCAAGCATTTTCATATCCGCATATCTAGCACACATCCCACATCCTCCCTAACCTTCTTAGCGCATTCCATCCTTCGTCTCCCTCTTCTGTTCTTACCCCACTTCCCTCTAATGCTAATTTTACAAGACGCTCGTGTCTTAAAACTTTTTTTTTATTAATCATTCCCTTCTCTTGGTCAACGTCCTTCATATTTTAGCTCTTCCCCTATTCTGTTTAAAACTTCCTTGTTAGTGATTCTTTCCACCCATCTGATTTTCAGTATTCTCCTATAGCACCACATTTCAAAGGCTTCTATTCTTTTCCTTTCTGCAACCACTGCGTCCACGTTTCTCATCCATATAACGCCACACTGCATACCAACATTTTTAGCAATTCTTTCCTAATTTTCACACTTATTTCTTTTCTGTGCAAAGGCCTTCCTTCCTGTGCTATCCTACATTAGTTATTATGCTTCCCAAGTAGTAGAATTCTTTGATCTCCTTCAAAATATCCCTTTCGAACTATCGCCCTTCGTTGTTCTACTTTTTCCCATAATACACTCCATTATCTTCGTTTTATCTCTATTAATCCTCATACTGAACTCTTTCTCCAGGACTCCGTTCATGCCATTTATTATGGTTTCTAAGTCTTTTTATGACTGACCTAATAATAAACAAACATTTAACTAGCAAGTTGTAATAATTACTAATTAATGTTACCAACTTAAATTAAGAATCATCTTCGGTGGTCATTATTTAATACTATGTTTATATTTGATTGCATCATTGATTTCTTTTATAGTTGGAGAATCCTCTGCATCGTCAGAAACAATAGTGTTAGTTTCAGAACTTTTGATTGTGGGTCTATCCAGAGGTCGATCAGTAATCTGAACATAATTTCCATTTACAAGTCCATAAAAATGTTCCCTTTATGTCTAATTTTGATTCTTTCCTGTTAAAATATTCCCTTGCGTATCTCTGCAAAAATCGGGCCGAGGTTTAAAACTTTTTCTATAATTGTTTATAGACTTGTAAAATTTTCTAATTTAATTTACTTTTCTAAATTGTTCTATTTCATTAACCTCTCACTTTCAAATTGTCTTTTCCTTTTTCTATGTATGTGTTTTTCTTCCCGCCCCCAATTAAATTTCATCAAATAATTGTAATTAATTTTTGCCGTTATCCATAAAGCATAACTGCCAATAGCGATGCATGTCCAGTCTATCTACAATCTCTACTATCACTTTTAGTCTCCAGTTTCCAATAAAAATTTGCGACGGAAGAAATCTCTAACGCCAAAATTTACAGCTAACTGTAACATTTCCAACTTACCTGTTCACCATTGATGAACCACACGAGATGGGCTGCAGGCTTCGACCTTCCAGAGCTGCAGTTAAGACTGACTTTATCCCCTATTTGGTAACGCGGTCTTCCTCCTGATATTCGTGGACCTTGATCTGGAAGAGCTGTGAAATATAAAGTTTCGGAGTTGATATTTTAATACTCATTGATTGTAAAAGAAATTCATAATTTCCATTTAAAAGTGTCTGCGCTTATAAATAACTATTTTTACTTAAGGCATACAAATAAAAGGATTACAATAGATTTACTGACGTTTATTCATTGCATGAGCCGAAAATTCATCAAATTGATGACAATTTATTTTGAAACTGATATACGCTATTAAGAAATATATAAAACTATGATTCAATATTGTAAATTTGCGTGAATGTCAGTAGTAAATATCAGATTACAAATTGGATTATAACTGAAATATCTGACTGCTTGAATGTTATGTTCCTTTTCTAAATTAATCACTGGAATATTGTCATTCATTTATCTCTAAGAAGTTAATTACTGTCTCTTAAGTACTCGTGGGTTTGACCAGAGTGTATTGAAATCAATTATTAACTGGTACACGTGAAAGCAAAAAAGCAACATCGATTTCCTCTACAACAGCAAGTGAGCATATATTAAATGTTAATTATTTGATTAATGACGTCTAAGAGTTTGTGGCGGAATATTGACTGTAGCTTGTCGTCTTCTTACTTTCATTTAAATTAGGAATATAGAATAAGGCGTAGTGAATTTTCGTTAATGTTTCGATAAAAACTGTCTGTATTTCCAAGTCGAACCTCCTACCTAAATGCATTGAACTATAACTGAGAATTATCGATACCGTTAGTTAATTTTGAGAATTAAAATGAAGTTTAGACTTTGCGTGCTGAGCGAGAGTTCATCCATTTACGTTAGTGTTTAAACATCAAACATGGTTTGGTGAATTACGCCGGGATCTTGCGAATTCGTAGCCCACAAAAGAGTACGAGTCCGAAGCGGTCAACGACCTTTGATCAAGGTTGATGACCAGTAATCCAGGTGTCTAGCTGATATTTAAAATAGTGTATGAACAACTGACATGATAAGGAATGCGAAGTAGGCACTACAGAGTTTTGGAACAGACTTAGATTAATTTAAAGTTATAGGCGGTGACTCGCCCAAGCCAGATTAAAATTGATTAATAGTTAATTGTGTAATTAGTTGACTCATTATGGTATTTCATTGCTTTAATTTCAAGTTATTTTTAAGTTATATAAGTAAATACTTAGATTTATGTGTATATGACACACGTTCAAACCACATTGAAAACTAATCTATTCCTAAAATATCGTATTTGCTGATTAAACACGAAACTGAAAACAATCATTGTAGAAATTTAATCTTCCGCGTTCACCAAAATTAGCTACATTGTTTACGAATTAGATTGCGATCTCAGATATCAATATGGAAAACAAACTGTGCTGACATTTATTTTATTTGTTTGTGGATGTAAATCTAGATAATTCGTATCGCAGACTCCATCAATCTCACGTAAACACAAGGCATGACAACAGTCACTCCATATTTGCGTTTATCTCTCCACCTGGTTAACCAAACAATCTACGAGGGAATAGATTCACAGATAAACGTATGACGCAGACTGAATACACATCGTAACTCATATTTTGAGACGGAGTATTCGATTTCCTTTGTATTATATTATATTATATAAAATGATGACATTTTATTTTTTACTATTTCATTAATGTTATGGAAAATAAATTCTCGAATTACCTTTAAAAGATTTTGAAGTATATATTGTAATATTCCCATGCTAAAATTAAGACTTTCATAGATTAAAAATATAGTAATCAATTTTCGCATGTTTAGTATATCCTGCTTACACGTCCTTACTAATAAATGTTTAAATATAAACAATTTTAAAAAATATATAAACAAGTTTTCAGGTAATGAAGGCAGTATAAAATGAAACTTTATTTTAAAACACAGTAACACTTATTTGCTATATGAAATTTTTATGATAATGTCTAAACTACCAGTTATTACGGTCTACATTATTTGGGAAGAACATAATCGTGAATTTCACTGAACCTTAACCGCGTTGATTAAGGAAACTATATATATATATCAAGAGTAGATTTTATAGTAAATTTGAAAATATTTTAACAAAATTAGGAAGTAAGAATCTAAAATAATTAGGCCCACTCTCTTGTTACATAATTTTAGCACTCTAAGAACTAGTTTTATTTAACAATTTATCTGACTAAATGAATTACTCCTGGCATTGTCACCAAATGCTGTGATGACGGCAATTAGTTCGAGTTCCCTGTTATTCTTCCAACTTCCTCCCACTGTGGCTAATCGGGAACTTAATAATTCTTCAGGATTGCAATGTTATTCCGCACTTCTTGCGGCACACGACAACAGGTTCCTTGTCAACGCGCTACAGGCGCAACGTGTCTGGTTCAGCTTACCTTAAACTCTGAGACCCAATTTTATGTTAAACTATATTTATTCACATAAAAAAATTGAGACCTTGATAATATTTCCCAATATAAAATTCTTACATTTTGAAGACAGCTAACAAAGGATCTAAATCCATATCTCAATACATAATTTTATATGCTGATATATTATCAAGGTCATGATAATATATATTGTAACGAAACTTATTTCCTTCGTCGTAGTAAATATGGTTCATTTGACCTCTCTGTTGCCACGTGGAAGGCTGGGATAAACGAAACCACAAACAGGAAACAAAAATTAACAAAGATTCATTAAGAAAAAAGAGATGGAATGAAAACATTTATAAGTTCAACGAAACAAATAAACTCAAAAACTTTTTATTCTGCCAGGCAGGGCTGCGATTGGCTGTCCACCACAAATGACCAAGACCAGGACACCCACTCTCTTGAAGTTTAGGATAAGAAGAACTTTTAACGTGCTCCTCCTCTTGCCTCACCTCGATCCTCGCCATCACTTCTACTTCACGGAGTAGCTCAACACTGACCTCTACAATACAAATATTAAGACGGCCCACGAAGGCCAGAGATTCGTAGGACGGGAACATCACGGCGGATAAATGAGGCCTAGGACGACGCGTAACGAATGTGCTCTGTTATATATATATATTATTTAACGGAGACAATTTCTGTTTAAGTTGAAGGCTTAAAATAAATAATATATATAATATTTTTAGATGAAAAATATTTTTCAAGCAATACATATATAATTAGTTACAATATCTGATTGCTTGTAAATTAATAAATAGTAATACATCTTATAAGTAAGAAATATTAATGTATATAAACTTTATTAACAGTAGTTTCTATTCGACGTTTCGTTATTAAATTTAGAACCTCACCTGGTGAGATTTAATCTCTAAAATTTCAACAAAAATTATTTATAATGTATAATACAATTGCCTCATACAATGAAAAAAAACTTACGGAATCAAGAAATTGAAAGGATGAATAATTATATGTTCACGTTTTACAAACTAAGAGATGAACAATATCTCATTAGAGTATTGTTAGTATTCATAATAACAATGGGAAAATTAATATTAGTGAAATAGAAAGATTAACGACTTATAGAAATACGTTATAAAACAGTATAAATGATTAAAAATAATATTAGGCATTTTCTTGCAGGGTCAACCACCATGTCTGAGATGGCCGTACTGTGTTAATGTAATAGTGTTGCGTAATAGCGTAGTTCCAGACATCGTTGAAATACAGTTTATTTGTTAATCCATGCGACTTAATTCAAAGCTGAATTTATGCACCCTTGTTTGGTAAACAACTGGGTTTTAATCATAAAATAAAGTTAATTATTCGGTATGTGTGCATAGTTCATACACATTTTGTACCTCGTTAAGAGAACAAACGTTTCCATATTTAGACAGGAATATTTTAATCGGTTCAGTTTTGCGAAAATGCTATGAAATGTAATTTATTTATGAAAGACATCTATTAAATTTAAATTGAAAAAGAGAAAAGTTTGTTGAGAGAAAATTTATTTCCGTTTCAAAATTATTGAAAACAATTCTTTGGCTTTAGCTCGTCTTAACGTTTTAAAGTTACATAAATATTACTTTTCCAGTAATAATAACAGTGACATAAGACTATCAGGCCTATTTTAATTCTTGAGTCAAAGCTGAAATTCCAATAAATTGCATTGAAGTATCTCCAATTTAGAGCTTTTGACATTCCGTTATCCCACTATCATCTATTGACAGAAAATCATAAACAAATTTTTAATATTACCATTATGTGGATAGTTATTTTATGAAACGATAAATAATTGTGGAAACTTCAAAAAGATAAAAATAATTTAAAATTAGGTCCACCTTTAATCAAATAAATCACACGCAAATAATTAAATTTATATTGGACCAACTCCATGCAATATTCCACCTAAATTACTGAAATTAACTAGAGATCACTATGAAAAGAAAAACAATAAATTTATGAATCAGTTTTTATGTTTAAGTTCTTATTTTACTTTTAATTTAATCACGAAGCTATTTATTTTCAGTTGCCATAATCTATTATCGTCTCTCATTAATCAAAAGCAATGAACTTACCAATGACCGTCATGTCTCCATGCTCGGAAACTGTCTGGAACGAAGGAGCTTCTCCAGATACTTCGCAGCGATAACGACCCGAGCTGTTCAAAGTCAGATTTAGAAGGATGATCTCGCTAGGATTAGAGCGGTTAGTCTGCAACAGTTGCAATAAAATAACTTTCATCTACAAACTACAGAAATCACTGCGTCTCTAGACATACACAGGCTGTGTAGCGTTCTCAAGTTACATTTCAACGTCAAGCTTTAAAGAACCTAGTTATAAAATTTGCATTTATGTTACTCGGCGTCATCCTAATGGCCTACAATCTAACTTGAAAGTGGTGTTAATAATTGCTGACTTTATTTTTCCTCACCAAATTATTATTTACTAGATATGCCCACGACTTCGTTCGTAAAAAAGCTCTATTCATTTTGCCCTAAGAACGAAACAACAGGTACCGATTTTTGATAAAGTTGAATTCATCGAATATATAAAAAGTACGGTATCATTAATTTATGATAGCTTCAGGACAAACCTTATTACTCCGAGTTGGTTTTGAACGGGTCCCGCTTTCACACGTTTCGGAGCCAATTCGATACAAACTTTCAGACAGACAGAAACTTCAATTATATATTAACTTTATTTACTTTTAAAAATGAGCAATTATTAAATTTTAAAATTTATCTAACAAGACAAATAAAACAAATTTACGTATACATCGTATCGACGATCCAAAGAAGTTTGTTATTGCTCAGGGAGTTAGCTCTCTGCCAACGATAGGTTAGTTACAGAGCGAATCCTATTGAAACAATAGATGGAGTGAGCATGCTTGCCCTTCCTCTCTCTCTTATAGGAACGCCTTATAGGGCTTATAACTCGCAGTTGGTTTCTAGCCGTCTTTCGAGCGGCAATTCAATGTATTTTTAAATATGTTCATTAATACATTTACTCTGAAATATGTCTAAATACAACAAAAGTTTAAGTTAAAATTCCTGTTTTAATCCCTGAAATTTTCATTTAAATTCAGATCATTAGTATGGGCAACCCTTACTAACAATTTTGAAGATTAAAATTCTCGAATGCAAGAAAGAATTAATATTTTATTATATTAATATCTTCTGCACTATATAAATTAAATATGCATGAATGTTTAAGTTAAATCTGTTTTCTCACTCTAATTTTCATTGACTTAAGTTTGTTACTGATAATTTTATAACTGCTATATCATCAACAATAATAAATCCGTCTTCACGAATTATGCCATCAGTACCAGTTTCAAGCATATTTCAACTGACTGGCCAGACCTTTGTACATCAGTCACTGAGATTTGGTCGTTTATAACTGTTCTACTCGCTTATAAAAATTTCCGCGGTACATAAAACTTTCAGCATTACTATAAAATCATTCCAGAAAAGATTTTAGACACATTTTAAACTTCATAAAGTGAAAGTCGGATCACTCAACGTTGTTCAACTAATGTGCAAACTTCAAGCGAACAACCCGTCGTTAAATGTTCCTGTTATACTTAAATTAGTGCATGTCCCTCGTATATACTGACTGACATATTTGGTAATTAATTATAATGTCAGAGCGCCCTATTTATTGCGTGATTTCTTCAATAAGTAAATGACACTACGTGGCAACAAACCCTTTAATAATTATATATGATTGTTATTCATTTCAATATGAGCATAGATTTATGATAATGACTGTACGACAGCTCTTTAGTTATTGTTTTAGTAAAGATATGTGAAAAATAAAACAGCCTTCAAATGTAATTTAATGACAGACGTTCTCTTAAAAGTTTGTAATAAATTACTGAATTTCTTTTTAAATAAAGCAGTAAACGTCAAATGATCATACCGTCAATGAGGCTGAGTAATTTGGATGCTGATGCAGGTGTTTACTTTGCGACAGGGAGCAAGTAGCGGGCCTCAACTTACTAGGACACCTGTCTTTTACGTGGCACTAATTTCATAATGCATAAGCAAGGTAACACCCGTAAGCCGCTAATGAAAACGTCGGGGCCGAGTTATCGCATGCAGCGCTGCA
Organism: Eucriotettix oculatus; assembly: GCA_034510155.1. NCBI lineage: Eukaryota > Metazoa > Arthropoda > Insecta > Orthoptera > Tetrigidae > Eucriotettix > Eucriotettix oculatus. The sequence goes on along the minus strand of CM067378.1, from coordinate 73,669,043 downwards.
CAGCACAGCACAGAACAGGCTCTTCCCCGCCGTGATGGTTGGAATGCATTAACGTATCAGCCACGGCCGCGACTCCCACGCCTTTCCTCACGTACGAATAACCCAATTAATGTAAACACAAACAAATTAAGTTACAAAATCACCTCCCTTAAATTTAATAGATGTTCGCTATATTGGGTTTAAATTAAATAAAGCTTTCTCTCACAGGACAATATGTCTGTCAATTCATAATATTAATTGTGAAGCTTTAATGCCCGACCTACCTGATGCAGGTTTTCTAGGGTCTTCCCTGCATCTCTTTAGGCGAAACACCGGGTAGGATCCTTAAACCATAGCCCGGGGGCCCTAGTTAACCCTTGGCTACCTCTACTTTCCGCATCCCCCCTTTTCAATTCCCTTCCTATGCTATTAATGGGGAGTGGTCTGTTTCAGGATCACCCTCTTGTAGCCTGTTAACCCAATAAAATCTGGATTTTTTGATGAAATTCTTGTTTTTGGGAGTTAATTCTTCATCCAGTCACTGATGGAAAGTAGCTGGGAAGACGAAAATACACTCTTCCCCCTTTCCCATCTCCCTCTCTCACTCCCACCCCCCTCTCTCTAACACAGTAGTATATACACGCAAAACTCACCGGGACAGCAACGGAAAAATATCGAAAAACTAGAACGGAGCAAAAAATAATGGCTATAAGAATGTATAATAAAAATAAAACAAAAAAGACTATATATTTATTAATCAAATAAGAGAAGGATTTCTAGCAAACACTCAAAGGCGGAAGGAGAAATCATCACAGATGATAAGAAAGGCCTTAAAAGATGGAAGGAGGACTTTCACGCTATGTATGCATATACAGAAGATGAGGTACATGAAAAGTATACAATTGAAGCAACGAAATTATAAGAAGTTAAAGATAAAATAGAACACCCAATACTTGAAGAAATAAAAAAATCGGCATGAAAATTAAACTATACTACGGCAACGGGCCCAGATGGACTGAAAATAAAGAATATATTGATAGAGTATGGAGGTTAATGGAACGAGTATTGAATGAAGAAATTTACCCCAATAAGTGGAAAAAGGATTGTCGTGACTATAAGAAAGGAGATCGCCTCCAATGTGAAAATTATCGGGACAATACTCTGTAAAATGATATATTTAATATATTTTTCAAATTTTCTATCTAAAAGATTAAAATTTTATATGGAAAAGGTGTTTGTAAATTACCAATATGCGTTGAGACCTGAAAAGTCCACTTCAAATAACCTACACACAATAACGCAAACTTTAAAAATTTGGGATTGACACTTTACTATAGATTTGTGGACTTCAAAGGCTGCTTCTGATCTCATATATAGGGAAAATGATTGAAGGCTAAGGGAAAATTTAATATTCCCAGAACATAATATATTTGACTGGCTCACGGTAAAAATATAAAAAGCAGAGAAACGAGATTGAACATGAGATCAAACCATTTGATTACAGGGAACGGCCTGAGGCAAGAAAACTGCTTTTCACAAAGCTCTAGAAGCAATTAGGAATGTTTAACTTGATATCAAACGAATCGTACTATATAAATAAGAATAAATAAATAATAGGTTATAGGAAGACGCGAAAAAACAATAATAAACGTTTATGCAAGCACAAATAGGATAGTGAGTTAATTAACTACAGTAAAACATCTAACAGAAAAATTTTCTGTAAATAATGACAGCTTCGAAAAATTAATTCAGATCATACTCTCAGTCTATCACATTTCGTAAAATGTTCGGTAAACATTCTATAATTTAAGACACAAAGCAAACATTCACGGGTAATATTAATACATTGTTGGAGAATGATTAAATTCAGACAGTGATACAATAAAAGAAGAGGTTTTTATACTAAATACGATCAAAACATTGGTTCATCACAACAAGTCTCAGTATATACAATGTCAAACAGAACGAAGTGAACAGAATTAAAAGGGGTGTCAATACGAAAAATTTTCCCTGTTTGAATTTTTTTCGCAGACGCTTAGTTAATGCGCAATTTGAGAGGAGAAAACCAAAAAAATTGAATTAAAAATTCGCTCCTCCCGCCTCACCACTGCCATTAGGAAAATACATTAATGTACTTTATAAATTAAAAAACACGTATTCAGAGCTACGTCACCGAAGTACGGCTGAAGCGCAAGTAATTCGTGGTACGGAACGACAGTCAGGCAATCATTGATCCATTGTTGTGAACTTTGTGTACAAATTAATGATGGCCGTTTTACTTTTATTTATAAGTAAATTTCTTCCTTCTCTTTTCTCAAACTACGCAGTAACGAAACCTTTCTGAAAAAAAATGCCAATACGATTAAATGTTATTATTGACCCTTCTTTATGTCCCTTTAATTTTGGAACTTAAGTGTGCTACAACCGCTATATATTTCCTTTACTAATAATAAAATGTGTAAACTTAGCTTTAAGATAAATTTTTAATATAACATAAAAAATAATAAAAATAGTGGGACGTTTCAAATTTTCTTAGGTGAATGATTAGTCAATAAAAGTCTAGTATTTTAATTTATTTTTTATTGTTCCTTATATCAAAATTGTCCTGCAAAGTAAGATGCTATTACCTGTCATTTATCTCATAAATTTACTTATTATTATGCATCGAAAATATTTATAATTTACAAGACTTCGGTTACTGCAAACGAAAAGATTAAACACATCGTTTTGGTTTTTAAAATTTCCTTCGTTTTTTGTTAAAACCAGGCCCGAAGAATTCCCCTGGGCACCTTACATATTCGTCAAGTGTAATAAATGCAAAAGTTGAGCTGTTCTGACGGTGAAAGATGGATCTGATAAAATTGAGAGACGCAGCCGACTACATGGCGCAGAAAAGATTGATCTGATCAAATTTAAAGTTTACTTACGTCAATCGCCACTCCGGCCAGAGCAAAGAGTTGTGCCTTGGGAGAATCCCTAGGGACGTAGCGGTAGAACTCCCGGCCGTCCTTGTACCACTTCACTGAGTAAAGCGACTCGCCTTCCAGGTCGAAGTTGCACTCCATCCGAACGCTTTGCTGGAGCACCGAGTGCGACGGGATATGAACTTCCAGCAGGCGCAGACATCTCACTCCAACTAAAAACCAATCCACACTCCACATAATATGCAACCGAAATTATATGTGCAACACAATTATTTATTTAAGGGACACGGGGACTGAAATTTCGGCCAAAATCTGAAGAGAAAAACTCGATTTTCTAATTTTTTCATATTAATATGCCTATAAATTCAGAAACCTGAAAAACGAAGCTGTCAAACAAAAGACGGGAGGTGAAGCATATGGTGAAGGCCAATTTTAATTAATATGTTTGATTCTAATTTAATACATTATTACCGTTTGTCAGAAAAATGTTTTTCTTTGCTTCAAGATTTCTGGTACCAAACCTTCAATGCGTCACAGATATCATTCTTTTTGTACAAAATCTACATGCTAATGCCTTCAAATGCAAGTATTAGTTTTCTAATAGTTGAAGTAGTTCAGGTGAAACAAAATTTAAAAATGAAAAAAAGTGCCAATATTTAAGTAACCGTATGAAGCTCTTAGTAAAAAAATTATTTTCTCCCCACCGTTTCCTTCAATTTGAAAAATAATACTGACATTTAGTAGCAATGGTCAGTCCTACATATTAATGTAAAAAAGCTAAAATATATTCAATTACGTAACGCAAGGAACATTTTAAAAACAAAATTTTGAACACTGCTTCACATGTGCGTTGTTAACACACAATTAAAATTTCAGTTTAGTAGCAATTTATTTACAGAAATTTCAAAATTCAGTCCCCGTGTCCCTTAATACACTCCTTATCTTTCATTTCACATAAATATATTTTCTACTTACATATATTACAGTATACTTGACTTGTTCAATTTCGCCAGGTGAGACCATCTTATACACGAAGTTACTCCAAATTAATTTTTATATGTACTATTCTACTTAATTATCGAAAAATGGCATTATTATCCTATGCAGTTTAGAAAAATATTTTCCTCTTCCCTGTCAGTAACGTTTTGTCTATGCCAAGGAATCCAAGCGACGTAGAATCTGTTAACCTTGATTTACGTTTCCTTTATATCGTCTTTGGGTTTGGCCTTTAAAAGAATAAAATGACAGACCAACAAATTAAGGAAAAGTTTCTGTAACAATCTGCATCAAAACAACTTTAGGAGACGAGAAAAAATTATAAACTATGAAAATTTCATCAACAACTCAAGTAGAAAATTCTCTATTTGTAATCATTCTTTAAAAAATCAAATATTTTTAAACGATACACAAAGAAACAATAATTAACAGCTCTCATATATATTTAAAATATTTCCACTTATAATTATTGCATGAAATTATACCATTTATCACGAATATATTAGAGTTAAGTATTCCATTAGTTTTTTACCCTATCAAGAAACAGACTATAACAGATAGAACGTGTTATCATAATTAAAACAGTTGTATTCATAGGGTTCAAATACTATTTTAAATTAAAAATAGGTCATATTGTATATATAGATGTAATTAATAAGGATAGGAAAGAGACAGAAAACTTGGGGCTTACCTGAAGTTACAGATGGCAGGCACCATATAGTGTTTAAAATTTTGAAGGCACCACCCCCTTCATCAGAAGATTTGGAAAACATTACGAGTGAGAGTCAGCCAGTTGACCAACTGTTCTCCTAATCTTCTGATGATGGGGACGATGCCTGCGAAAGTTCAAGAATTCTACATTATACATGCTGCCTGTCATCTGTACACTTCAGTTTTCTCTTTCCTGTCCCAATAATTTATTTTAAGTAACCGGACAATGCCATTACATATATATACATCTGCCTGGGTTCAAAGAATAATTCTGTAACATTTTATTTCTATATAGGTCAATTCAGTTGATAAAAATTATTTATACCAATATAGTTTTTGCAAGAATATTTTCCGGAAGACTCATTGCTAACGTGGAAAATTATAAGAAACAAGAATGACCATATTAAAATTTACAATCATAATATTTTTATTTTCAAATCACTTTCAGCCCGAGTGCCAGACAGAAATTACTACGTGTGTAATACTCAATTAAAAAACTTACATACCGTTGTTTACTATTTCACAGAGCGTATAGTAAGAACTGTTCCGCTTTCTCCTGCAACAGTTCAATAAAGAACGTCCACTAGGGTTTCACAGAGAGTCACGCAACCAGTCATTCCATCATAGAGGTTCCGAATGCTGACAGCGAAGTACCGTCATCCATTCTGACCTACAATTATATCATTTCCTGTGTCTGAGTTTCTTTGAAAGCGGAAAACAATGTCTCATCATAATGACAACGTCCCGAGTAGATCAAAGGGATCAGGTCATTACGGAGTAACTCTGAGATGAACATAGAGTCTGAACGTTGAAGATATGTCATTGGCTTGATCTTTATTTCTTATTCAGCTTAACTGAAAGTTTTTCAAGAAACTGGTAATTAAATACCGACAATTTTGACTTGGGTTTCATCTTTCACAATTGGAGCGATAAATAACTCGTTTGACAATGTATATTTATACACAAGTACAGCAACGGTGGGCAACCCCCGGCCCGCGGGTCACATCCGGCCCTCGTACAAGATTTATCATAAGTCAGAGATGTAACAGTAATATTTGTTGTAAGACTATTATTTTATTATATGTATTACAAATGTATAACCTTCTCTTCTTTAAATAAATACTACTATTAATTTTTTTGCTCTTACACTTTTTATCTATAGCGTTCGGCGTCATTCTAACATCAATTGTGATTCGAATCCTGGCATGAGCTTGGATGTTTGTGTCGTCATGGTCGCGAAGACCGGGATTAAGACTGTTAGAGGATCGATACGCTGACCACGTGTCACTCCAAATTTGGAATGTGTCATGCAAGAGGACAGTCCGCAGCCACTCATTGGGCTGTAGAGACATGGAGGAGGAGGAATAATATACAAGATAATTGATACACTTAAAAGTGAAAAATTTATTTAGTTAAATGTAACATAGTAATGATAGTCTGTTAAATTAATAATAAGAAATACGATCCTATATGCAGGCAAAAAAGAGAAAGGAATTTAAAAATCCCGAATATTTGGACGCAGATTAACGTCTTTGTCTAACGTTGATTACACAGGAACACCTTTGTAATTCCTTCACATTCCAACGATTGTCTACTTCTAATGTCGTTTATTTTCATTATTAATATAGCATTGAATCAATGGAAATTATGAGCAAATTATTTATTTTTACGTATGTCATTAAAGTTGTTTTTATTTTTCACATGCGTTAATGGATAAATATCTCCTAATAAAATAGGATAGAAAATTTTCGTTATGAACTGGGGAAGAGATTGTCTGCTTTTGTGGTTTATTTCCGTATATAAAATAGGATGTCCATAAAACATTCCTAGTTTTAATTATATATTACAACGGTTTAATTTAGACTATTTACAACTACTGTAATCATATCTCAAATTCAAGGTAAGCTAACTTAATTTTCTTACTATGCACCGTAAGTAATAGAGCACCAATAAACCTTATATCAATTTCTTCCCCTTTTTCGTTAGTAAGTCTTTAATTTTATTTTAATTTTGCATGTTATTCAAATCCTATTTAAACACTTACTCATATAATATATATATATATATATATATATATCTTATTGAAGGAGGAACCAGGTACCAGGATTTCACTTCTAATCAAATACCTGAAGAACAGAAATTTTGTAAAATATTGTATAGATGAAATTTATCTATTATATTTAATTTGTCCTTTTGTATATATGTGTCTGTTATATCTATAAATCCTTAACTTCGTTTGCTTTCAATCGGAAGACAGTCAAATTTTTACGATTGTTTTTTAGTAATATCAATATTTAAGACTAAATGAGAGAATATAATTTTATACTGTCGATGGAACCGAGTAACAACGAACAGTATGAAATATTAAAAGCTTCACGCAATAAAAATTAGATGTAGGTATTTTTTTAGGAAAGGAGTGGAAAGACACGGGCTCTATCATATCAATTATTAAGTTATAACATACAACATTTTTCAATCTACAATTTTCCCTAGCTTTAACATAACTATGAAAAATGATTTTAATTTCCGTATTAATATCCAGATGGTAGCTGTGATAAATTGACCAATGAAATATAGAGTCGTTATTTGGCGTCTTTGTGAGGGTCTCGGTTAACGCCCGTATTGTTTGTCCTATATAACACATATGGCAGTGTTATTTTCTTAAAAGAGAAATTACCCTTTGCTATGTTCAAAGAACGGAGGAGAATTTCAAGGTTTTATAATAATAATAATTTTGGAAATACACCAAGCATACTTTTAAATTGAGCGTTACGACGGTTTTTAGTTTTAAGTTCAATTTTTGTTTAAACGTCGTTTAAACCCCTGAAGAGTTACGTCGTTGAAAAGTTCAACATTACTTCCAAAGTTCCTTCTCACTTTAATGAAAATATCGATATACACCCTTTGTTTCTTTGTAATCATTGACGAACTTCGCACTGATAGAGGGGATGAATTTACTTAAACGCAGGAGGATTCCCTAGAATATTGAATCTGTTGGCCGATAATTTCGGCATTAATAATTCGTCCGAGGCAAACAAGGCGAGCAGTCTCAGCGTCGCTGATCGATTTGTTTTCGGCCCGTACGTTTATACCTTGTCTGGAAAAACCATCTTTCCCGCGAACGGGACGCAAACATAAAGGAGATGGAATATCTCCACCACACGCCCTGCCAGCTTTTACCAATGTAAACATCTTGGAAAGCAAACATGCACCTGTCCGCGCGACGCGCCTCAATCTCAGCGTCGCATTATCATAAACAACATGATGTTGTCAGACATGAGAATATGTTGCTGAGCATTATTCATTGGTAAACGTTAAAAGTGCTTAAGTGATTGATTGTACCTCGAACTAATCAATTGCAATGTTAATTCATCTGAAATTTCCTTGAAAATGACAAAGGGTAATTTCTTTCTTCAAACAACAACACTGCCATTTTTGTTATATAGGACAAACAATACAAACATTTCAATCTGTCCTTGAACAAAATAATTCGTATGTAAAACAACTTTATAGCAAGGATCAGCTCTACACTTCTCCTCCAAATAGGTATTTGTCGTAAAAGGAAAGCAGTAATTATTTGCCTTCTTCAAAGAAATATGATGAAAGTCAAATCTCACATCGGCTCATCGTGCACATTTACACGAAAATCCATAAATTGTACACTCAACTTACAATTGTACCACTCATTATTCCTTCACAATACACCTCAAACAATTTGCTGGTGGATGTTTGCTAACGTAAAATTCCTTGCATTCAAGAAGCGAATCACTGATGTGACTTCCCAGTCTTCATTTCGAAGCGCTATAACAAAAAGAAAACCCAAAGTGACGATGCTTTCGCAGGTGCGTCCGGTTTCATAAGGTTGGAGGATTTCATCGAGAATGCTCAAAATGGCAACGGCATAATATTAAAACGGCACTTACTTTAAAACCAGCCCTCTAAAATGGCGGACTTGAGTCAATCGATTCATATAACCGAAATCTCACCTGCAGTATGTCTGCTTGTAAATTTGTTGACCTGAAATTGTGACGCATTAGTTTGACTATAGATATTATGCTGGATTTATTTTTCTCAAAGGTCATTAATATCTTCTAAATCTAAACTTAATGAAAGCATTGTACAGTAAAAATAAGGAGCTATAAGCAGGTATAAGAGACGAAAGATGGCGATCTATATACTGATTGTACTTTCCCTACACCTACATAAGGTAGGTAATATTATTAGTTAGGTCTGATGGAAAGGCACTCTCGACTAATGAGAATATACGTACTCATAACACCAGGACAAAAACTCATTATTTTTGAAACCACATTCAAACAAAATATAGCATTAAGGTTAATTTGAGTATAATTATGCAACGTTGAATTCAAAAAATATATATTTATACAAAAAACTGTACGTAACCAAGTAGTGTCTAGCATAATTGAATTAAATGACTATAAGCACTATTTTAAAAAATAATTCCTAAAACGACTTGAATTGTGGTAAACAATGGCTTGCACGAATAAATGGTATTAAAAAATAAAACATCCAGCAGTAAGAATTATATTGATTAACACAATTTTCTAATCAGAAGTTCAAATATATTTTAATATTTATCAAGATGAATTTATTTAATATTCACGTACACGTAATGAATACGAGTTAAATATTATGTTAATTATATCAACGTAGGTTAAAAAAAGTTATATTTTATTACCTTTGTAAGAAAGGAATATCATTTGAAATTCAAATGAAAAACCAATATTTATCTAAAAAATTTATTCTGTAGCTACAATAAAGATAAAATAACTTCATACTAATTAACTATAACAAATAATGCTATCCAAAGTTGGACGTTTCATTCACAACTTTTTTGTACCCTGAACGACGCCATTACCTGAGTAGTGTAATTACATTACTGGAAAGTACCATTTCTCTCCTAGCTTAGCTTGGCAACATTTTATTCCTCATCTGTAATTATTTTTAGCACAGGAGGATAAAATAACTTATTCTTTGTTCTCTTAACGTGCTGTCTAAGTCTGTTTCCCATATATATAAAACGACAGTCTTAAAGTTACATAGAGAGGAAATGCTAATTACTACTTATTTCAAAACTTTTATTATGTATAGTGTTCTGTTTCTAAAATAGTAATTAACTTAACGTCCAGTGCCACTATTAGTAGTTTATAAAATATATCTATAAATATAATTTCAACCAGACTAATTATTTTTATTACCTCATATTTCACGAGAAACATATTTTTTAAAATTTGCTGATCAGAATCAATATTAGGATAATATTTGTCATGTCCCAATCGGCACCTAATGGGGAGAGAATACCATTTTAAACACAACTGAATGACCGAGATGTCATTATTATGACCGATGTTTGAACCCTGTGTGCCAACAGTAAAAATTAATTTTTATTGAAGATAATCTGACTTTAATTGTAAGAACAACTTCATATCAATTTTATTTATTTAGTTTTGTTCAACTATGTATATCTATTTCCATAAATCTTTTTTAGAAAGAACTGAGTTGGTCCCTAAATTGGAGACAAAACGATTTATAATTAAATTTAGCCTTTACTGACTTCGCCACACTTTGATTTTTATTTATAATATTAAGTCAGATAATATAATTACGTTATTTATGATTCTGAATCGGCGCTAAGCTCTAAATGATACACCACTTTTTAAATGGCATATGTGAAACTTTTTAATGCCATGCATTGCTTTTAGTGTGATAAAATTAAAAATACGTAATAAAGTAAGTTCACGTCGGAGTAGTGAGTATTAGCGAGAGAAATATTTGCTGTTTTTTGTTCATTTCAAAGTCTTTATGACCTCCAAGGGTAACATAAAACTGACGAAATTTCCATGAAGTCTCAACTTCCAGCACTTAAAAATATTACCAGTAACTTTTTTTCCGTAGTGAAAAATGCGTTGACCCAAACTAATAATAAAAGCTATTATATACATTTCGTTCAATAAAATTTGATAATGATCAGCATATCGGATAATATATGTAATTAAATTAAGAGCCAATTCACGGTAATGGTACACCGTTGGTTAAAAATTAAATTATTAAAATTTCCTGATTATAATTAAATTTGTAAAATAAATAATATTACTTACAACTTTGATATTTGAGAACCCCAGGACAGTTAAAAATATATGTAATTTTAAAAAGACCAATATTGTATCGATGACAGTTAAACTTGGTGAAATAATGAGGCATTAAAATAAATATGGATACACAAAATTAAATAATTAGGCAATCCATTATGTGGGAATTAAAAAGAATAAGAATGCATAACAATAAATCCTGATAAATAGTTATATATACCAAACATCATCTTCTAAATTTAAAAATAAAATTTACCCGTTATAGCATAATTAAAATAATCTATACTATTAAATATACAGTTTGTATCAAAAAATATTTTCAATTACTTAAATAAAAATCTGAAAGACTAAAATAGGTATCACTGTGAATTTAGTGTGTTAACTTTTGTTGGAATAAATATTATTTCAGACTGTTTACGTTTAATTAAATTTAGTTCAAAATACTATCCTAGTTAAATTCATAACTTACTTATAATTTTTGTATAGTAACAAAATTTTGATTCAAAGTTCTGATATTTTTGGTTTTATTTTAATCTAGTTTGTAGAGCACGTTTTGCTTGTCTCACATAAATTTTTCCGTGATTAAGTTTACCAAAAGATAGACGATAATTTATGTTATGACTATTATTCAGAAAGCGATTTTTTGCTTTATAATTTTAGGAGTTTTTTAAACATCTACTGAATTAGGCGTTCATTATACAACGGAAAATTATAGAAAACTACGAAAATAAATCATTGGACATAAAAAGCAAACAGAAATAAGTATAAACGCAAAATAAACATATGGCACATAATAATAAATATTCAAATATAATAATATGAAAGGCAGACAATTCGTAAATAAAAAATACTAAGAGGTAGGTGAAACATGAATAAGATAAACAAGGAAAGAAGAATTTTACGTGGAACGTCAAGATTTATCATTTGCACTCGTTTAATCATATTTTTGGTTACAGGACCAATCAGCCTTGTCAGAGTAGTGATAAGTTGTCAGGTGACACCACAGGTGTTTTGATCTTTATTATAATATATATATATATATAATAGTTTGGAAGTTATTTAGTAATATATATATATATATCGTTTAAATAAATGATTGGTGATTAGCTGTAAATATTTCGAACTGAAGAAGGAAACGCGATTATTTTTGTCTTGTTTTATTTGAAACGCTTTCCTTAATTTCCACGAATTCTATTACAGCAGAGCCATTCCTTATTGGCCAAGTGGACTTCAAGGGCAATTAAAATCTTGGCACGCTCTTTTCTGATGTATAAGAATTTTCCTTGTCGAAAATATACCAATTAAAAATTTAAAAGTTGAACTTCTTTCATTATTTATTTGTAACAGGGTCCTTTGCGTAATTATTATTAGGGACGATAAATGAGTTATGAGTTTATTCGTAAATATCAGTATTATTCTTTCTCCTGTATAATTCATCGTCTTAATGATATTCGAAATGTTAAACAGAAAGTCTCAATCAAGCATGTTAAAGTAAAACATAACTTCAACTCGGTAGGGGAATATACTACATTTATATTTGAGTTGAGAGAAAATTTTGAAAAATATCAGTGGACTAATTTTATAAATGGAAAATTAATTAAGAAATCATGGCAACAATATATACTCAATTTATTGCAAATTCAATTACGAAACTACAGCCCTTTCAGATTAGCGACTACCGTAACGCAGTTAAATGCTTTAGGCACAAAAATTTATCAATATTTCAATTTATATGGTTGTTTAATGAAGTAATTCACTTGATAAGCCTAGGGGAAATTTAGTTCATTAATCGGAACGTCCTACTCGATAACTATAAACAAATAAAATTTGCATAGGTAATCAAAATAGTAATGATACTTAATTACAAATTTTCTCTGAACGTAAATGTTTCTATCATACGTCTGTCAGAATAACAATTTTATTATTTAATTTAATAAACGTAATAGTAATTGGAATTTTTGAAAACTTAATCATTTTTGTCCTACATTTATTTTAACTTCTCTCGTAACGTTTCTCTAGATAATAATCGGTTTTTTATATCTTTTCCATGCGGATCTGTATAATTCCATTACTTTAAATTGATTTTCGATTTCTTCTAACGATTAAGTTTACTTGAGTAACGTGTAACAAAATAATTGATGGGTAAAAGTTTCAAAAGTTCTATTTGAATCTTCTGTAAGACTATATAATTCAATGATATTCGTAAATCTTATATTCATTTCACTGTTTTTAACAGTCGACTATACTACTTGAAACTGGTTTCCAGTGTTTGTAATACAATACTTGACGTAGTAGGAATTGTTTAGAGTATGTCACCGGACACGAGGCCGCGTTTAGTTCCACCTTACAATTCGCTGTGTAACGAAATCAGCTGAATTTTTTTTTGCGTCCGCATGGGATCAGACTTCCAAACAATAAAGAGTATAAGTTTCTGAAAAAACTAGCAAAGACTATAACAGGCTGATACTATAAATCCCTTTTTATGCGTCTGCGTGAAACATTATACCTTCTCGTGTGGTAAGCCAACGCAAACTATTGAAATGAAACTCGACATTTCAAGCTACGAACCATATAATGCACACCAAAGAGCCTTTGAATAAAAGCAGTACAGAAATACAATACGTTTCGTTACTATGCCTGTAATCGTAATTAAATAATTATTTATTGCAAATATCATGTAACTTATTATCAATTATTTGCAACCATTTTATTTATGATCAGTCTAACAATTTTGATTCACTATATGAAGTAGAACAATCCAAAAAAACTTGCAACCTTCGTCTGTTTGAAAATGATGACGGGAAACAATGATCAATTACGTTGAACTTCCTCGACTGATATTCACATAATAAAATTAAAAATGATAACAATAATTTAATTTTAAGTGTGATTATTTATCAAAGACTAATTTTTACTTTATTTTACATTACAATCAGAAAGCTGAAACTCGTTTTTCTCCTTATACAAACTAAAGTTTTTCGAAACGAATTTCACTCTTTGAATGTGCATATTTAAAAGGACCAATCTCGAATACAATTTTTAATTAATTGCACAATTAAAAAAATATTGCATATACATAAAATGTACGCTGTATGATACAGATACGTGTTGGGTTTGGAAATCAGTACTGTACAGAAAGTAAGTAAAAATTGATTTGGATTCACTTTCACGTCACTTACAATGCACGAGTATCAGATAAAATTTTGATCTCCTTAATGCTACTTGCATATTTTTCAGTTTATATATTCTATGACTTATTACTTTTTCATTCTAATATCTCTCATGAAGTATGAAATACTTTGTAAGACCTACTTTAGATGACAAATAGAAACAATAAATCACAGGTTCTATCACAAAAGCATGGTGTTTGTTCTGTAGAATGAATAATCTAATTCCAAAGAAAAGAATCAGGGTCAGTCTGTTTCCCAACGCGAAATCATTAATTTTATAAACATTACTCGCATTTCAGCAAAAAGATTAATGTGAAAATTGTATGTAAATAGAGTAAGCGGGAGTCTAGAATCGATTAGTGATTCATATAGATGACTATAATAATACAATAAATAAATATAATGACCTAAACATTTGATTCATACAACCAGAACAGTTATCACTACGTGACGTCCCCAAATTGAGACTTCTACTGGTGTCCAATAAATTAAACCTAGTTTTAATTGTTATATTTATATTGATTACGTTGCCAATTAATAAACCTTTTATGAATTTTTCGCCCACACTAGTTTACAAAAATTTTAATAGTGACGGGTTCCGCGAAATTCAATGAGTTTATTCAAATAATTAAATATCCCAAATATGACCATGATTGCGCGTTAATTGATCGAGCAACGCTAAATTTGTGCAAATGTTGTTGCTTTTATCAGTAGTAGTGATAAAATTAGTTATAGCTTTTGATAATCATAAGAGCAAAAATTTTCGCAAAATAAACTATAGCGTAGATATGGTCAAAGAAGCAAAGTATTAGTTCAAATGTGAATAATAATAGTAATTGTTGATATTTTGAGTTGAGGCTATATGTTGGATCTCCTCTCTAATAACATAGGAAGGGATGGAATTGTGTGATGCGGAAGGTATACCAAGGTAATCAAGGTGTAACTTGGACCCCACGGGCTGTAGTATTGTATTGTATTTATTATTACTGCAGGTGGGCATTTTTCTGGTGGTAGTTTGCTGATAAAATTAAAGCACAAAGATAAATTGTTGATAAAATAAAATAAAACAGATATATTACAGAAAAAAACTCAAAAATACAATTTAAAAATATTTCACGTCCTTTTAAAAGCGCTTAACTTTTCAGTGTTCCTAAATTCTTTTTGAAAACATTTTTATTCTTAGGGAAGGTCTCTAGCACCGTTGCAGACAAAGCATTCCAGTCCCTTATCACCCCGATTACGAAAGAATATTTGCCCACCTCCATTCTTTGGTCCTTTCCTTTATTTTGTAATTATGATAGTTTTACAGAAAAAATTAGCCACTCCCTTATTTATGACCAGGCCGGTTCGTCTGTGTAAGCTCTGTAGTGCCCCAAGTCTAGCTCAGTGGTTACATTTAGTTTTTCCCCCACACAAAATCCCAGCCCGTTTCTAAATTTTATCCAGGGCATTGATGTGCTCCGCTCTGTAGGGATCCCAAATTACTTCCGTTGAGGATTCTGCCCTAAATGTGATGCAGGGAAACCTAGGAAACACCAGCATCAGTCAGATCTTACTCTTGATACTTGTCCCACGCCCTGTCGGTAACGAAAATGTTAGGGAGACTCTACTTCCCCGATGCAAGCGTCGACAAGTTCAATAAGGTCAGCAAACAACAACCGTAGTTAATTTTTGTTTTATTTACACGAAATCCTTTTCTCTTTTTGACTTTTTTATTTCTTAACTTAAGAAAGGTAAACATACTTTTTTTCAGATTTGTAATTCAGTTAAATGATTTTGTAACGTTTTCATTGGCTGAATAATTTATCTGTATTTGATTACATTTGCTGAACTGATAATGTCTTTGGCTACGGTTACATTCCATGAGTAGTGTAATCTTAAATATTCACTCAACTCGTGTAATACATTTTTTGAATATGTCCTTTAAATGATTAACTGACAACGTCAAATGATTGGTCTCCGTCAACTTGGTTCACTGGTGTAGGTTTAGTGTCGCCAAGTGTCTCAGCGATCGCGCGGGTCAAAGTGCGATATTTGTCAGGTCCAGACCCCAGGGAAATAACGCGAACCGCCGGTTCGTGACCCGACTAGTTGCGTGAACGCGTGAGCTTTCCCGTCCCGACAAATTGCTGCTTTCATGCTAACATTCAGCAATCACCGCTTCCTGGAGAGCCTCCGAGCTAACGGAGATTAGGCACGACGACGTGTCTGGTTCAGGAAACGCCGGCACAACTCACCATTATCCTTAACAACAGACAGGAAAATAAATGTAACACTCGGGACAGCGGAAAACAGGAAAATAATATTCGAATCAGGTGGCAATATGTTTAATTACTATAAACACTAACATCGAGAAAATTACGGATATTTATTACAACTACCGTTAGATTAACTGTAGATTAATGGCAACAAAATAATTAATGCATAAAAGATGAAATTATTTTCATTAAAACTTTACAATTTATTCATACCGTGTTTATAAATCCAAATTACTTGTAAATATTCAATAGTGTTAATTAACTCATCAAATTAAAAATAAAAGCCTTCTAGTGCTTCATTGGAATTTATATATTGATCTGAACAGATTAGGTAAACTGGTTTGATTGCAGAATTGATTTAAAGTCTTGTTATTACGTCATGAATCTTGTTTACACCATTTTACTTTCTTTTACGAAAAAGAATTTGCCTTTAATGCAATTGACTTCATTGTCCTGGTGCGGCACTTTATTTAATTTTTTTCATTCAGCGAATTTTTTAATAAAACCTTAGTAAAAATATTTATAGTGTAAAATAAGGGCAGACAGTATTATTGGTGTGAATCTGGAATATTACTATCATTATGACGTCATTTCAATTACTGATACGGCAATCCAAGTTTTTCTTTTTGTTGTTGAAGCGCAAGAGACGAGATTTTACCCTGCAGCTAGGAACACTATTATTGATTGGGAATTTTTTGTCACCCAACTGTGTGAAAGAAACAGTTTTGATTGTACGTTGACAAACTATCTAAGATGACGATGGGCGACTGTCTAGAGTTAATTTGTGTTTGTAGCGTAAAATAAGTTGGTCGTGATCCTGGTTACGATCAGTCGGCGGATATCACGAGTTTGCACTTGTTGGAAAATGGCAAATTCAAACAAAACTTAACCTGAACAGTGTATTTAGTAATATAAGTGCATTCGAGAGATTATGTTCAAATATCTTAATTCTAAAATTATCAATCACACCGACGGATACTGGCTCGTCATGACGCATTGACTACAGTCTCCGCAGAATTCACCCACGTTCAAAGGTGGCACATTCCAGGAAACGCCTTCAAAGGCACAACCACATTAGTATTCTCTGTAAAATATCGTATTTATCCAGAATTCACATCACACACAGGTACACGACTAATCAACTCAAAATGCCCACGTACTGAACATAGAATATCGCAAAGTAGTATTATCCTAAATTGACTACTGGAGGAATTCATCTTGTGACCAACAATATCGTTTACTACTAATTTACTTTAACCTGATTATATATATATATATACTTATTACACCCGTACTTCGTCAGAAATTAACGTAAATGTTATATTGTAACACTTCGCCTGTTACGTTACCTATTTGTACAGAATGCCCCCCTACCCCCTCCCCAAATAAAGGAAATTCATGTTACGAATTATGTTTAAATATTCAGGGAACCCGAATAATCGCAGTAAACGAATGCGAGTGTTGACTATAAATAAAATATGTCCGGTGTGCCTAACAAGAAGCAAGCTCTGATCAAAAGACTTCCACGTAATTAAGTTAAGTGAAGTCGTTGCCTTAGCTGCGAGGAGCGTATAAGTCAACTACAAAAGTTAGAAAAGTCTCTCCTGCACACAATTTGTAAATTACAGGTACAAGTGAGATTTCAGTTTGGTTAATTTAAGGTCTGAGCGGATTATTCGTGACGTCAAAGACTTGATGGAAACCATGTAGAAAGCAAGACTGTTTCAATATAAGTGCACGTATTTTAATTATTATTAGTATTTACGATTATAAAAACACAAAACTTAACTCACTACAAATATATATGAACCAATATATGCTTTGCTATTATTTGTACAGTCAGCGCCATATATTTTGCTTATAAATGGTCGATAAGATGACAAAAATATAAATACCTATTACCCTCTATGGCGGTAAATAATAATAATTTTTATATAAAGATCTTAATTTGTCATCCTTTATTAGTCGTTTCCTCTGTAATATTCAAGTTGCCCTTTCAAAATCACCGAGAAAAAATCTGTACAATCATGAAAGTGCTTGATGAGAAGAATAACACTTAAAAAAACACAAATATATTGTAACTAATACGCCTAAAATTTGGGGTTGAATTATTATATTTTAATTATCCTATAGTACAAAATCAATATGACACTTAAACCTTTTCCGATGAGTGTACACTGATGCAAACTTTCTCTTGCGCTTTTTTAAAATTGAATTAATGCCTACAAAATGATTTACAAGCCGATTCACAGCATTAAATATTTCGTTATTCGCAGTTGACTGAGGTAACAAGATTAGTGCTTCTTCACGCGTTGGTAATAAGGTAAGCCACGACATTTTTAATTACTTTTAAATATATTTAATGTGATCTGTAACGCCACGTCTCTTGTAATTTCTAGTTATTTGATTTCTTCTAGTAAAATCGTCTCCTATGCAGGATACATAATATATACATATATTGTTATAGACACAATACAATCAAAATTCTAGCAACAATATTCTTTTCTACGCTTAAATTTTTGTATAAAGTAAAATATTTTAGTAATGACATTACGCCTCCAAATTCAGCATTAAAAAGGCTTTACTAAAAAGATTCGAATGATTCTAATTAAAACATACATTACATTAACCTAACAAATAAGTATGACGTTTCTAAACATTATGGAATATTATGCTTCGCATCATCTAGTAACGAGTATTTCCATTTCTTCTAAACTTCTCGAAATTTCAAAATTATATAACTATGAAGTTGTCACCGCCTGTGGTGTAGTGGTTACGGTCTCTGCCTCGCATCACAGAGATCCCGGGTTCGAGTCCTGGTGGAGGTATCGATGTCTGTATTCGTCACGGTCCAGGGGAATTGCGGTTAAGACTGAAGAAGAATCTATGCACCGATCACGTATCAATCCAAATTCGGAATACGTAAAAGAAAATTTGAGTCCGCCGTCGCCTCGATAGGCAGAAGTAGTCAAGTGTTACAGAGCCAATAATAATAATAATAATATTAAATAACTCTAAAGTTCAAATATTACACTGTATGCATATTTTTAAATATTAATTAAGCCTGAACATTTAGAAATTGATTTACTTTACAAAACAGTAAACATTCCTAACGTTAAAAATTATAAACACACACACACACACATAAAGTTACGATGAACAATGCAGGCCAGCTTGCGAGCTGCAATTGTTGAGGAACTGACGCAACCCGGGCCAACAATGTAGTCTGAGAGTCGTCATGGGATGATTGGAGAAGTAGGTTGTGTCGGCGGGACGATGAGAGAATGACCACGCCCTGCAGATATAATTTTTTCTCATACTCTGATTGGAATTACATATATATATATATATATATATTCTGTGTATAATTTTTATATATTTGGTTTCGTTAATTAAAAAATTATTTTCAACTAACTTCGTGAAATTAATTCTAATTAACTATTTTTTAATATCGGTCAAGCATTTTAGAGTAAACATTACGTCATTAGGTGTATAATCGTTTGATACGGAATGATTTTAAGTATCTGCATGCACGAGAAAGTGAACAAAATATAAAATTATATTCTCAAATGTTTCATTATATTGTTTGAGATTTCAGCAGAGTATTTTCATTAATATACAAAGTTACATTTTAATTTTGTACATCAAAAATAAAAAATATTTATCACATTTCTCGGTAAATATTTATGATAATTTATAGTGCGTTAATAAACCCCACCGGAATTAAAATTCTAAAAGGAATACCACGCACTAATCCTAGCATTCCATTAGGTATAGGGCATAACCATTAGTTAACCATTACGACAATGAACTATTGTCAATTTCCTGCCAAATACACGAACGAACAAGCTTGCTTAACCGAGATTCGCGCCATCCATTCTCAACATTTCGATGGGTTGCCAGGAATAGAACATGACGTCTCGTGTAGTCGGTCACGTACAAGTATTATGGCCACTGGAGGGAAATGAATTGATTACAATACACTTTTGTTATCCTTGTTGAAGACAAGATCAACGTAACATGAAGATGCTGTTACGAATCTAAGTATTGTAATAACCCGCATTGTTCTCAAATTATTTACCAAATGAGTCTGTAAAAACTTATAAGTTTTCGGTCTACAGTTAGCCACATTCAACTATATCTAATGCTCTGTTATTAAAAGATTCTCTTACTTACGTTCGTATTAGGTACTACGTGCTTCGTTCTATTTATAAAATAAATCGTGTTGGTAAAACATGATCTTGTTTATGTCAAAAAAATTCTAATTAGTGAATTACATGTACAGGGATAGAAATATATACATATTTATGGGAAGTTCAGATTAATATTAAAATTCAATTTTTACTGTTGTTAGAAAGTTATGTTAACCTTAAATGATACGAATTCTGTTGACAATTATACTATTTGAACAGATGTCATTGGAATAACATGGTCTTGGTGTGAAGTGAGTTAAAACGCAATAATCATCTTATATCAGGTTAAAATAAGTTATTCAACTTGTCATGTAAAACCTTACAGAATCTTTGGGCCTTGTACGGCTCACTTTTATCTGCAAACGTTGAATAGAAAAAAAGGTTAATGTTTCATACTGTGTTGGGTTTTGACTGAAGGACCTCCCAGGCAAATTTTCCTCTGCCCTCCCCTTGACACGTGAAATTTCGGTTCAGTTTCGTGTTGGGGTTGGTCTCAGGCGGAGCTACGGGCTGTAGACCAACTTATCTAGTTAAATATATATTTCTTAAATATTGGCCTTGTTCACTTGGGACTTACCGCCACATTTCCACGTTCCGTAATTATTATGTCCGTGCCGTATAGAGGACGGATCAATAAATAAAACGGAATACTTGGTTTTATTACATAAACTATGTTATTTTTTGTCCCCTTTAATGTAAAAAATATTCCTCCTTCTATCTCTCGTAAATAGATATAGTAAATTTGAAAATTTCAAGCAGGTGAGACCAGACCTGGACAACCTCAACTCAAATCTTTTCATTGAACACTTATTTGAGCTTCCTGCACTCAAGACACTACTATATTTATAACAATAATAGTACTGTAAGTGAATTACATGATTAATGCCACTATCCTCATAATTTGTAGAATGATATGTTATCAATGCGAAATGAGAAATTTTATTATTATTATTATGTAGAAGGCGGCAAGTAAACAATTGATAATACTGTAAAATTTACCCAAACAGAAATCGGAGAAGTCAAGGGAGAATTGAATAACGGGAATAGTGTTGAAGTTTAGTAAATAGGGGTGGAGAATGGTCACTGGTCAAAGAAAAAAATCCGGCAGCCGACTTGACAAAGTTATAACTATGCCTTGCGAATGAACCCTTATTTTGGAGTATTACATGAGTGAATTTTTTTTAATGTTTCGATAGAAGATAAGCTTCAGAACCGTTAGATTTTAACTCTAATGTAATACATTCGTTACGTATTATCCGCATATAAGGTTTAAATCTGCTTGTAAAAATGCTCGGTGAAAAACCTTAAACTAAATATTGCATGCGGGACGGAACGAGATATTACTGTATAAAGCAAAAATATAACGTGTTCCTCAAGATAAACGGAAAAACTTATCAACTCACCTGATAATAATGAGTTACAAGATGCTGTGCTGAAAAATAATAGATAAATAAATAAATGGATCGGGAGAAGGGGAAAAGTGCTAGCAGTTGCAATAAAATCTCTTTGCAAAAGGAAGAATTGATAAAGCGATCGACTCTACGCAATAGAATGTAATAAAGAAAGAAATGGATGTTAAGATTTTCCTTAATTTAAATTTGATGTTATTGTATAAATTGTAATTACAAGACATCCTGTCCCGTTCTACCTTGGAAGGTGAGGCACTTTTTTTCAAAAATACACAAAAAATTAAAATTCTTTGTTTTAAGCTAAATTGATATTATATTAACTAAATAATAAAATAAAATACTATTTTATACCTTTATATAAAGATTTTTATTTTTCCAAAATTTTACACAATTTGCTAAACAATAATTGTTCTGTTCCACCGCGACGACCCCTACGTTTTTTTTTTACAATTAACAAGTCAACTTGAAAACTTCGTCCGTATTTCAATTACACATATTTTCAAAGAACCGGGAAGAAGAGCGTTCATGAATATGTTTTATGGAAGGCAGGGAAAGAATTGTACGGACCGCAAAGGTATGATATAATTTTATGCAGAGCACAAAGACGAGCTGTGTGGTTGCATACTATTCTCTTATTAAAGAGCATTCTCTCAACAGGTGGCTCCAGAAATTACATGAATACATGTGACCGAGTACAAAACGAGAGAAATATTTGGAATTAGTTACCCTGAAATTTTACCTAGCAGAAAAGATTATAATATCTTAATTACAAAGTGAAGTAAAGTTTACTGCACTTTTTTATAATATACTATTATAGAGAAATTTAATTTTAAAAATCTAATGACAATGATTTATGCATACAGATTACAACTAATAGTGTCTCTTTTAAATGAAATATTCATGACCATGCATAATTGGCATCATGGGTCTGTAAAGAAACCCAGAGTCATTAACATTCCTCAATTAATACTTGGCAATAGCCGTTTAGTATCAATAAATTAAATGCATGCATTATTACGTAATGAAACTATTTCAGCAACATAACAATGTATTTCAAATTACACATCAATATAAAATAATAGCGAGTTTTTATTATAATTTTAAATGTTTGATTGATCATTACAATTACGTCAAAAATTCGTATTTTAATATAAATAATCTAAATGTTTTTGACCAACGTGTAAAAATATTATTCTTCTCCATTCATTCTGTAATTGATCATTCAAGTAACTCTAAGTTGGATTCCAATTTCTCAGCTGAAGTAATTGTTGTAGCTGTTTCGTATTCGAATTACATAAGCTGACAATTCTTTTTGAAGCTCTAAAATTCATAAGGCGTAACTTGTGGACTCTTTGATCATTTAAAAATGTTATGGTTCCATAATCATTCTTAATATAACTCGGAAAAACTGATTCAATCTGAAAAACTTAGTGTCATTTCTAACTTTAAACTCCTAAAATTCACGAAGTTTATCATGAATTATAATCTGAATAATAGTCAGTCAATAATTCGAGGATGTCTGAAATTTTTTATTTCAATTATTTTAATTTAATTTGTTAGCGTTAATGGGGTTACTTTATAAAAGGGAAAACAGTCGCTTCGGTTTGTTGAATTCAGGCGTCCAATCTATTTAATTATAAAGGATGTATTTGTGTTTGTATTTATATTTGTTTGCATTTACAGATATATACATATTTAGACACGAGGACAAACTACAACAAAACTTTGTTCACATATTCTTAAAACCTGGAGCAGAAATATAGGAAGATGTGGTTGAGAAACCTCTAGCAGAAAACTGGAAGAAGTAATAGTTTTAAAAATATATATTTGTGACGTCACTGAGAATTGAAACAAACAAAATAAATAAAATCCGTCATATTTAATTGCGCGGAATATGGATACTTTTTATTTGATTTCTGCTACGTTCATATTTGTTCAATTATATCGTGCAAACAAAAAGGCACACATGACTACTAAAAAAATTACACATTTCAAATACGTACGTTTGTATATTTCCATTTTATTTTCAACCACCTTTTAACCTGAAATATTTCGCGGAATGACGGTAGCTCTAAACCTCGAAATATCTTGAAATATGAACTTTATAAATATAATAGGGTGATATAATACTATAGGCAATATGTTTTAACCGTTATAAATTAATAGATTTGTTTACAATTAAAAAGAATGCCGAAGTAATTTCAAGTGAGAATTCTTGAGACTCGTAGGTTTGGTGTGCTTTAGAATTTTGAATGTTTATAAGTGAACCAATAAAACACAACTTCAAGTGAGTATTTCAAGAATATTTGACGTTTTTGGATTTCTTGTATTTGATAATAGTTAAACACGAAAAAAATATAATTTAACAGTTTTGACTAAAAAAAATTTTAAAGGATAATTTCAAAGTTTTATCGGCATTGCACATATTTAACATTTTATATACCTGCAGGATTTAAAATTTTGCGTTAAGCAAAAGGTTTTTAAAACTCTGACGCGACACTAAATTTTGTATTCTTCATAAACAATTTCCGATTGTAGTGGGATTGATTAGGGTAATTAAATGAAATGAAAATATTTTACTTCCTTAAGTTACAAGTTACAGGGCGCATTCCTCATCGCCTGTATTCTTGACTTCTGCATTGCAGTGAAGGATGTTTAGACTCTGGCTTATTTTAACTCTCTCCATGCAACTGCATTTTATACTATACTATTTCATTACAAAATGTTTCTTGACTGTATTAAATACTGTGAGTAATAATGAAATAAACATTTCGTCGGGATGGGTTAAATGACAAGGTTAATCGTTCAAAAAATGACGCCACTCGACGTTGGTTAAATTACTTGTTGAATAAAATGTTACTGTCGATTTAAATACTGTGTCGCAATAATACAAAAATGTACCCGTGAATCTAGCTAATTTGGTTTACATAAAAATCTTGACATCTCAATAAAGTTTTCACTTTGACCATACATTATCTCACTTGTAATTAATAATTTAGTTCGTTATATATTTACGTTCATATGATAACTTTTAAGAACCTTGATAATAGACTATAAATATTAAGAAAAATTAGTTTTATAGTTGTTACACTTCGACGTGCCCATAGGTCTTCGTAAAACACAGATTTTAGACAAATATAAAAGTTACAATTAAGAAAAACTGTTATAATTCGTGTTATCTCATATCCAAAAAATCTCATCAAATCACTAAGGTTAAGAATTTTAGGATTAACTTCTTATAGGATTCTCCCTATTTTCCTCATTATTTCTAAAAGTCTCATCCACTTCCTAGTCATTAGTTACATATTAGATATAATTACTTTGTATCCTCCATCATATTTTTTAAAGGATATTTGATATATTATGAATCAATTTCAATGAAAAATGGCTATGAAACTATTAATATTAGATTTTGCTTCCATAATATAATTCCCTTGATTTAAATAAGAGACTTAGCCATTACACAGAAAGTAATCCGAGAATAACGATTAGTCCTGGAACAACATCGCAACTGTTTCCAGTCACAAAACGGATGATTTATCATCGGAGTAGAAATATTCAACGTAAAATTTGTAAATATTGTATTTACGCAGATTTATTGCGGCAGACACGTCACCTGCGATCAATTTTCTTATTGATTCTAATTTACTCAAAAAAATGGGCCACAAAAGACTGGTATGAAACGCTGCCCACTCAGCTGGAACGCTGCCGATAACTTAATGGCAGGAACTCTATCATTCTTGTCAAATAAAAGATCCCGCAAAAATCGTCACGGTCTAATGCCTTTAAAAATTGCTACAGGAACCCACAATTTGCTATTACGAGGAGGACCTCTCCATTATCTTGCGAGAAAGAAAAGCTGATATTGGTTTTGCTATTACCTCTTCCACGTGGCGAAATTTTAGAAATACGTTATCGGAAAACGAACCCTCTTTTGATGTGACTTTTATACCTTTGTTTGATTTTTTCATTTAAAACTTTAAGCGCGGACTTTGACCTGTATTGTTTCAGTTTTATTCTAAATCGCAGAAGCATAGAAAATCGCCATGCAATGCAATATACATCGACTGTTTTAAAAACACAATATTCGTATACTTTATAGACCCTGAAGTTTGTCGAATCAGGATAATCATACGACTCCAAAAAATTAAAAGAATATTCGGAATAATATTTGACCATAATTAATTTGAAAAGGCATTGTTTGGTGTTGGCAATGGTTGGACAAATAAAGGCATTCACAATCAAGGTTAAAAAAGAGAAGTTCTCACACACTAGATGTAATCTGCAAAACGTGGGTGGTAGGAGTTGCAGAAAGGAAACGAAAAGAATCCGTGGAAATGTAGTGTTATACGATAATGCTGAAAATCAGATGGGTGGATAGAATCACTAACGAGGAAGTTTTAAGCAGAAGAGCGAACAATATGGAGGATTTTGACTAAGAGAAGGGATAGCTTAATAGGCCACGTTTTAAGATATGGGGGTCTTGTAAAATTAGCATTAGTGGGAAGTGTGTGGGGTAAGAAGAGAAGAGGAATGCAAAGGATGGAATAACTAAGCAGATTAGGGAGAATGGGGGCTGTGGTAGTTATGGGAAAATGAAAAGGCAGAGTAGGTGAGCATGGAGGGTTGTATCAGACCGGTCTTAGGACTGAATATCACAAAAACAACAACAGACGTAATCCTTATTTACACAAAAGCAATCTATGACTGGAAGCAGGTTTATTCAATAAATAAACATTTCAAAAAGGACTTTCGTTTACGTCGCAAGGGTTGGTGTATCTGTCAGAAAGCACTATTAATATTAGCTTTCTAAGACAGGAACATTGTTTCAGAGTATGTATTGTATCATGTAATTTTGTCTATTTATATAATAAACATTGTATATTTGTTTTGTAAAAGTAAATTAAAGTTCTTTAATAATGAAAGTCTCACATACCTCTTCTTGTCTGTAACTAATTCGGTCTGAAAGAAATAGCCGATTAAGCTGGTTATCCTAAATTTGTCAGAACACAGTTAACCGATGGATTTTCAGAAAGTAATTGTACTAGATTTTTACATTGTGTATTTGTAAAACAATTACACGATACTTTTTATACACTTGTTGAGTATCCTTCAATTCATGTTTTGAGCCGTGACACAAGACTTTTTTTTCTTTATGCCCTCAGCGAAGAGCTCTACTGCCGGCTCCTTCCAGCACTACAGAGTTTCTTTCTGCTCGTCGGTTCAAAATTTAATTCTACCAATGTGTCTCGGAGATGAAAATATCAAAAGTCAGGGGAATACGGGTGATGGTTCAAACCGACAAAATAACTCCAAGAGCGCCATGGTTGCTAAGGCTGTGTGAGGACGTGCGTTGTCGTGCAACAAGCACACTCCTCTTGTCTTCATTCATCTTTTCTGTTTCAATTCTCCTTTTGAGCTCTTTCAGGGTTTCGCGATATCGCTGTCCGTTGATTGTCTCCCCCTGAGTTATACATTTGACCGAAATGGTGTCTTTTCGGTCCCAAAACACTTCGTCCACGTTTCTTGTTTTGCGAAATTGTGTCATTGAATTTTCTGGCAAAATGGGAAATTAGTTCGACAGAACTGTGACGGCTGTCGTTTTGATTCGCGGAAAAAAATCGGCAGGTGTTTTTCCTTCCAAGACTAGGAGGTAGATCACAGCACGTGGCTCGTATTTGTCCGGATTCCTACCTACTTGTTTCACGCAGCTGGGCACTATAATATGAGTTAACGTACTACCGTCTTCTACCGATTCTCCCTCTGTCAGGAAATTCCCCCGTAACACTGAGTGTTGCCAACCCTAAAATATAATAGCACATTACAAGATTCCTCTGATACGAATATTTCACACTACATTGGTCTACAACAAATGCATAGGAACATTTCGCAAAAAAATGTTCAACAATTAACATTAATTCTTCTTGGGAAAACAGCGTGTTTAGAAAGCTGTGTATTCAGCAATACTACAGACGTCACGTGACCAGTACACCTTCAATCTGCCCTACATTTTTGCCGTTTATACCATATGTGCTATCTTGTGGTAGTCGATTGAAATAATTCATAAAATTACTATTTACATACATATTTATGTCAATGTGCATGAATTTTCTATCTATCTGTATTATTCCAGTTAAATAATATCCTTCTCAGCAAAATTAATTGTATAATGAAAACCGTTCAGGGTTGTACCAGCATTAAATTCAATAGGAGCTCCATTAATTGTTATGTAACGCTAATTATATATAATTTGGTGTGCATTTCATAAATGTTTAGTATAATTATGTCATGATGATCAGAGACGTTTCAATCTCCGAAATATAGCTATCTTCAGATGACAGTTATTCTAGGTTTGACGTTGTCGGAGTATGAATTTATACAGATGAGCGGAAAGTATTTATGTAACTAGACGAGAGTTCTCATGGCCATCGCTTCAATAACACCACGTATTTTCTTCATCGATAATTCATCGGTTGCTGACGTATTTGAGCAGTATTGCAATATCGAAGTTCATAAATAAACACATGTTTCGCATGAGTTATTGGTTCTAGAGTTCTCTCAGTCATGCTTTACCATTCTAATCCAACAATCACGTCTTCTAGACGAGTCGATTTTTGATAATGTCGAGATAATATGGCTAAGAAATTAATGCGTTACCGTCGGTCTAAAACAAATCTTGGATAACACATTAACAGTTGATTACTACATCTTTGTACATATCAGTTTTAACTCACTCAATAAATAATATATTTTTGTTCGCATCAGCGGACGATGAAGTTGATCATAAAAAAGTAACCTTTCGGGTCCTACAGATTTTAAGATAATACGACTAACTTATCAAGGCACAGTGAAACATAGATTTAGAATCTCAGCTTTATCGCCTTTTACATCATTTTTGTACTTAATCTTGCATGTTTAATATCTATGTAACAAGAAATGTCCCGAAGTTCAAAATTAAAGACGCCTGGAGCCTTTTTAAACGAGTCTGAAAGACTGAAAGTTTTCTCGCATTCCTATTAACGAAACTTTTCTTCCAAAGTTTATGAATCACTTAGAGGGAGACCAAACAAATGATTGTACTTTTTAAATAATACAGAATTTTGTAATTATTTAAATACAAATTCTCTTCAGTATTACATCAAAGAAACGTCTTTTTAATATAGCAGCTATGTAATAGCGAACACTGGATGAATTTTCAATAAAATTGAGGTCGATATTTACATAATCAGAGGTTTTGTGTAATTTAGTAATAACATGTTAACCAGGAAAAATTTATAATGAAAGTTTACCTTTCTGCAAATTAGCTGCAATTTTATTAGAAATAAATATGTTTTAAAATACGAATACCTGTAATTATCTCCTTAATGGCACGTCGGCCACTTCATTTCTGAGTATCAGTTCTAAAAATTTCAGACCTGAGCAAAATGATCATTAAACTATGACTTGAGACTGATGCATAATGATCTAGACTGATCACGATATCTTTTCTTTGCTTTAACACTTAAGCATTGTCTAATTTGATAACTGGATCTCCTAATGAGTAAATAAAGCCCTCGCATTCATAATGAGGCGCAGATTTACAGCTATATACTTGGGAATCCTGAAGGATCACTGGTGATACGTAGCATCTGCCTGAAGAGTGTCAGGTTAAATAACTCCACTAATAACCAAGAAGCCAATGCTTTGGGTCTCATCATTAACCTATGTCACTTAGCTTTTACAATTTCTAAGAACAACAGCAAATAATGTTTTGGAAGAAAATGTCATATTTTGGCAAGAACTGGTGTACGATTGCGTCCCTGTAGTTTCTCTGTTTAACAAACATGGATAGATTTTTACAGAGAAAAATTTCTCGCTAGGCTATCACAAAGCTTATTAATACTTGGGTCCAAAGCTAAGTATAATTACTTTAAAGACATGCAAATCATATTGACGATTCATTCACGTATGTGTACCTAATTGAAGTTGGCGTACAAAAGCATTACTCGTGTAATTATACGGATCGTAAAATTATGTAAAACAAGAAATTATTATAATCTTCCTTCATTTACTCTCAAAGTAATAGCCTACTAATTTTTTGGGAATAATTTACAAATTTTAAGTAGCTTGCACGAAACAATTTACCAATTAAGAGTAGGAGGACTTTTTAATTTCATTTTGCATTACGAGGGTTGACTCCGCTGTTACACTGATAGCTTGAAGATTATATTTATGTTACACAGGGATGATGAAACTGAAAGTGCCAAATGCTTCTTATCAACTTTATGAAATTTGATATTTTTCATTTTTAATACACTACCGCCAACTTCAATTATAACATAGAGAAATGAAAACCCTACAAATAGGATATTGAAATTTAAATTCTGTTCGTATTTTAACATTAATTTGGAGTAACGTGGCCAATAGTAAAATAGATGGTAAATCTGGAAAATATCTATTTTGTTACGAGCACTCAGTGTCATTATACCCCAAGCCCCTACTACTTAGCAACCACATTACAAAATAGTAAAGCACAGACCTTGCGAGGCGAGCAACACGAGCAGAGTCCTCCACGGGAGCATGTCTGCGGTTAGGCGCAGGTGGCCGAGAGCATGGTGGCCCGCGACTGCGTCCACGAGCGTCGCGACGCCCAACCGATGCGCGCGCACCGCGTGCCAGGGGAAACAGCTAATGCGTTTCGCAGAAAACCAAAGCGCTAATGTGTTGCAATGTCTTCCCCGCCTTCTCCGAAAGTAGAGTGCCAGTCAACAACCCGAAACGATGTGCACATAAAGGGTAATCTAAACACGCTCCATGGAGTGACACTTCAAGGGTAGTTTCGCCAACGTCGCTTTCGAATTCCAACACAACAACTTGTCTTAGCGCTCGTGTGTCCCATATAACCCACTTACCCAATATAAATCTCATTAAATTCCATATACCCCAACTTAGACCACGAGACGTGTAACAATCTGGCTGTCACAGTCAAAATGAAAGGTGACTGGTTCAGCATTTCACCAGCGTGAATCACAAATGTAAGAAATATTAAAAATATTCACCACAAATTTTGTAAGACTGCACTAAATTAAATATATAACAAATTTACCATAAGTTCAACTGTTTATAAAAATAATATCCTTCTTTAAGGTAAAAGAATATAAATTTTAAAATAACTCAAATATTTAAATCGCACAGTTTTGATTCATCCTGCAAATCAATCACTTATTTATCCTTAACCACAGTATCAATAATTTAGAAATACATCAACTACATTATATACATATAATTTTCTGTAAAGAAATTCAATGTTTTTTACATTGAAAATCACAGAGATAGCATTGAAAACTGGCCTTAAGGATCGTATTTCTAATTTGAAATCACATAGTGGCAAACTTCAATAATGTCAAATATTAAATTCCTAACGTTACATTCATTAATGTTATCAAACTGATACAAATAATCTCAGAAATATATCTGATTATTCGATTGCCATGATTTATAATTCGGTAGATAAGGCTGTCAAGTTGTCACATCACAAACACCACAGTGAAAATATAAATAAAGTTACTAATATTCTGTTACTAAATTCATACCCAAAAAATTTCATCAACAAACATGTCAAAATGAGATTGAATAAAATCCGGTATTCCGACAATAATTTATCTGTTAAAAAGATTAATAACAGAAAAATGAATTCAGTATTTTACCTTATATAGGTAAGATATAGTATAAGCTAATTGACTTGTTTCATAATTACTCTGTAGATGTTGTTTTTAAATCAATAAATAATTTAAATTTCGTTCAAAATATTAAAGACAAAATTAACTTTGTGGAAAGACATAATGTTATCTACAAATTAACTGTTTAGATTTGAATGCATTGTATATCGGACAAACTAAAAGATTTTTAAAAACTCGTATTAAAATAATTAAAACAACATCAAATTAGACATTTAAGAGTACACAGTTGTGTCCAAACACATACCTATTAATAATCACAATTTTGATTGGCAAAATGTGGAAATTTTAGACGAAGAAAATATTTACTTCTCGAGAATTATGAGTGAAATGTTGTATATCAGGTGCAACTCACATGCGATCTATGTTAAAAATGACACGAATAATTTAACAAAATTTACGATACTCTTTTGTTGTAGTAGTTTAAATTTTTAATATACTTCTCCATTGTTAAAATTTAACTGCCGAAAGCACTCATTGTTACTACACCATTTCGGCCATAGCCATCGCTGGAAATGGTCCATGCGCGACACTAAATTCTTCACATGTGATTCACGTAACTCTTCACATGTACATTCAATAATCTTTTTGGCTGAGGGAGTCTAGGAGTAAATAAGATGAATTGCTAAATTTGTAAGTTTTTCGCCATGTTTTTAAATATAAATTTAAAAAGTGTAACATACAAACCATATTTAGTTTCTTGTAATATTATGTTTGTTGTACGCCCGAGGAAGTTTCAAAAAGGATACGAAACGTCGCTTTTGAATAAATAATGATAAATTTATTGTAAATCCACAATATTAATAGTACAGATAAAACCAAAGTGAAAACAAAATACAAAAGTATGGTAAAGAATAATTATATTCGAAATTATGATAATGTCTCGGAATGCTACATAGAAGGTTAAAGTTATCTGATTTTGACTGGTGACTTTTCTGAATATGGATGCCGATATTTTTCTATAGGAGGTGGTCAATGAAATAAAATGCAAAAGTACTTCACCATTGGCAGGGTAAGTTCTTAAACCTATTCTGCACTACACCAATCAGAAATTTTTTCTCTCTCCCTCTTCTACTTCTTTTAAGACCCTCTATTCACGCGCCTTAAACACTGGTCTTTTATCTTCAATATCCTTTACAGACATCTTCAACTTCACTTCAAGTCAGGTAATAGAACACTCGATAAATACCGTCTCCGAGATTCAAATGCTCACTTAATCATTAAAGCTGCAATTTCGAAGCACTGAAGCTGATGATTTAAAGCAATATTTTTTTCGAACGGATAACAAATTCATTCTGAGTCTTCTCGCAGAAAAAATTCTGTGTGTATCGTTTTGTAGCGATTCTGCTTTGATCCGACGAGACAGTTCTGATATAATATAATGTTGCTCTGGAAAATACTAACAATAATATTACATATTAAATTAATATACCTTAAAATTTATTTAAATATGAAATGAATATAACTAAACTTAATTAAACTGATTTGTAATATAATATTGATTGTCAAAAAGGTGACACAGAAAAAGTGGATAACTTTTTATAATTAAGTGAGCTTGTATGGTAAGGAAAGCTAATTCCTTAATTACAATCGCCATTGAAAGAATATCGGATTGTTACGTGAAACAAGGTAAGATTTAAAGTTGAAGAATATGAAGAAATTAAGTATTAAATTCAGTTAAATTATTTAATTTTAATTTGTAGCCCTAAAGGACCTAAACGGTTTGTTTTTTAGAATACTTACAATTAAGCCATTCATCCAAAATAATTCTCTAGGTTGATTCGTATTAACGTAATATCAATTTTAGTAATAAATATTGTATTGAAAGTTCAGTGGAATAATATTATGAGGCATTCCGCTATTAAATAATATGTAATGAAGCAATGTAAAGATTTCTTCCAATCTTTTGATATTTAACTGTCAAAGATTAAGGATTTACTTTTAAGTTTTCTAACTAAATGTAAATTTCAGTTATATCCTGGAAAGGAATTTTACCATTCATTACATATTTATGATCAATTTGAGTGAACTATGAGAATAGGCTTCTTAGAATCGAGAAAGTGTGCGAAAAGTATTTATGATTTCATAACAGAAAGAGATGTTTTCTATCATAACAATTCGTTGGATTAGCTAACAGTATCAAACGTGTGTTGCGTGTAGCATTCATGAAGGAATATTTAGTTTTGTGAAAAACCGTGTACAAGGTTCAGGCTCTTGAGCTTAAATTAGGTTGGTAAGAAAAGTAGAGAAATTTTTCCTAATGGGAATAAAAAAATATATTTGTTGATTTGAAATAAAATATTTTCAGTCAAACTGCAGGTATTTTTTCAAAATTCTGCAAGGATAGGGACCCTTTCTTATCTCAGTAATCACAAACCTGTGCATTTCCTAACTTGTGTCAGAAAATAGCATTTTGGGGAAACCTGCAGTTTAAAAATCGATGGCCTTTATACATTCATAGTTTGGGGCGTTTCCTCATGAAATCGTTATTCTCTGTGTTTTTAGCATTTTTATATCTTATGCAG
Source organism: Eucriotettix oculatus (assembly GCA_034510155.1). NCBI lineage: Eukaryota > Metazoa > Arthropoda > Insecta > Orthoptera > Tetrigidae > Eucriotettix > Eucriotettix oculatus. The sequence continues at coordinate 73,635,052 of CM067378.1, read as the reverse complement.
ATTCTGGAACCCTGTGGAAGCTGCTATTAATATTTGCATCGACTTATACCTCCTCCTAAATGTCATCGAATGTGCTCGATGCTCCTTGGTCTCGTGACTTCCGAGTGTGTACAACATTCCCCTCTTGTTTGTATAGACATTCTTAAAACACGTGAAACATCATCTCCCAGAGGCAACTCCCACTGCAGCAATACAATACTAACTGAGTGTGGCAGAAAAGAGTCAATGGGATTAGCCCACGGGGAAATCAGTCCTAACAGCAGCAATTGCCTAATGCGTTCACGAGAGTTCCACATCGTCCACTTTGCCTGTGACACCATGCACCTACCTTTTCCAAGAAGTTGAGTCGTTCTTCAGGAAAGTCTTAGGTCAGTTACGTAGGACCACAGCAAACATCATTTTCCAGTCTTATCAAGCAATGTCTAACGGGGGATTAGTTTCTTTATCATGACGAAATGTAGATCTTTTTAATAACGAAGGAGAATTTTAAGCACTGACAATCAACACCGATTTATTTAAACTCTGGTAAATACTTTATTTTCTATGCAGCTATATACGCAACGAATTATATAACTCTATGAAGTAGCGCAAGAACGTTACATAAGCAGATACTAGAATTTAAAATATTTAAACATCATTTCTAATAATGCCATATTTTAACTGTAATAAAGGAAATATTTTTCAATTATTAACAATAAAACATTATAACTATGTTTTATTATATATAACTTTATGTTAAGTATTTATTTAAACTATATAATAAGTATTTATTTAACTATAATTAATCTGTTAATGGTCTTTAAAATATTATTAAAAATATACGATAAAATAATGTTATTTAAAAAAACGTTAAGTATAGTGAACTGTAAACATTTTTAATATATTTTTATTACAATTAAGATAGTTTCAACAATTCTGTAAGTCTTCCTTTAAAATTTCTTTGCAATACCTCTAATGCTTACGTTTAATAAGTACTTTACAGTTATCTCAAAATACACAATGCTATAGAACGAGAATTGTGCTTAGTTTTACGTAATACGAATTTATATATTTTTATTGCACAAAACAATAATAAAATTTATTCTAAATAGTCTTTACAGTGTAGAATCTAATTTTACCGCTAAGACGTATTTTCTGAATATAAACTCTGTTTACACGAGTTTGGGCGTACCTGTGATATTTTTACCTAATACTATGTGATTTTCTATAAATTGAAGAAAAAATTGTTGCCCTGTTTTCTAAACGACTTGCGTTACCTTTTTCTCAAATCTGTTTAAACTTTTCTAATGCTTATTTTCTCTAACTTCTAGCTTTAGCTTAAAAACTTCACTTTATCTCGTCAATATAATTTTCATATCCAATATCTAAGCGAGTTATCTACACACTAATCATGTTTAATATTCACTTCCCTGTATTATAAGCAGTAAATATTCCCTTCTTTAATATTTTCTTCACACTGACTCACAGTGTTAATTCTGCCTCTACTATTCTTTTTCAATTATGTGCAACTTCATTCTTCTGTTACTATTTCTTTCCTTTTTTCTAAACCACAATGTTATATTTCCTTCCAACACATCAGATGCATGGTGTTTCAAAGCGTTTTCAACTCTGAGGTAATTTAAATTGTTTACAATACTCTTAAACATCTCACGAGTTCAATATTCTATGCCAAAATAAATCATTGGTTGCTTTTCCATACCAAATTTTAATTTATTTTGATGTAAATTGAATTTTTCACCTATTACCACATAAAATTTAAAATTATTCAAAATAATGTTATTTAATAATGTGGACCGACGCTTTCTCGTAAGATAGATAAACAATACTGATCATTTACAAAAAACTTTCTTACATTGGGAAATTGAGAGGTGAGGACGAACACTTTTCCCAAGAGTAGTATGCTTAAAACAAATTGTAGCCACGCATACTTCAGCGAACATTTGTTGTTTTATAACAAAAAAGAAAAATATGTGCATAATGTGTAATTTAGAATCCAATGTACTTTCACTACTTTTTAGCCCACGTTTTTCCACCAGGCCTGGACGGAGCCCAGACGTTACCTGGCAAACACATTTTTCACCTCGCACGTGTACAACCGCAGAGTTTAATGGCCTGGTAATGGAAACACATCGCTCTGGAAGCTTTCCAAACGTGGACACCCAATTTCGAGTGAGGTGTCGGCCGTGTTTGTCCGGTCACCGAGCTAGGCTCATTAGAGCACAAATCTGACAAATCAGAAGAGAGGCAGAGAGAGAGAGAAAGGGAAAGGCAGGGCTCAACAATAGCACAGAGTAATTAATGCGCCACAACTTACGGAAGACGCTTCGAGATCTCTATCTCTTCTTCGGAAGAAGGCAAAAAAAAGTTGCAACGACTTGATAACGAAACTGTATCCGGTAAGATTATGAATAATGGCTAAGAAGGAAAGAAATTATCTACAAAGAAAGCATTTATAAATTTGAATATTATCGTCCTATTGTTTCTCATTATCTTCAAAAACTTTTCTTAATACTCATTATGAATAAATGACCTATCTTGTAACCCCAAGTATTACATTCAATTTTCCGAGATAAAAAAGACTTGAATTAGTCTTGACTATAAACGTGTCATATTATTAACATAAAAAACTAAATTACCACCAAATACGAGTATACGCTCGTAGTCTTGAAGAGAACAGTCGTGGACATATGTAGGGTCATTTTCGTCCTAAACGATCGTCCGTATATGTTCAGGTGCATAATATTGCTATTTTGTAATCTAATGTTTATTAACTTCAGGTTAGGAACAATCTACAGATCCAGTTCGAGGCGGTTGGTATTCTGGGGACTGCCTAAGGGGGTAAAATTTAAGAGCGGCAAAATCTCCTGAGCTAATGTTCCTAAAAATATTGAAAACAGCTTGTCAGATGGTGATTCCTTCTAACAAAATAGTCATACTTTATTCACTTCCTCTAATTAACTACTTCCCTTAAAATTGAGCCAAATTTCGTTATTGCCCCGTAACTATTGCAACTGGCGAGAGATATCTTCCTAAGTTAAAAATAATAAATAATTACTTAAAAACCTCGATGGCTTCTCAAAATATTATTAATGGGTTAGCCATGTTAACCTACCGAACATCAATCTATACCAATAAATAAAATTGAAATGCCTGTGTGTATGTTTGTCTTGAATAGGTTCAGAAACGGCTCAACGGATTTCAATGAAAATTTGAGGGTTTAAAAACTTAAATGTCCGTGCACATTTCATTTTGATAATGATACATATAAATTCAACGGGAAGGTTTCTTCGTTTACGAGCGTAGAATTCTCCAAAATGAGTGCGGGTTACATAGACTCTTGAAATTTTGGCTCCGAAATGGCTCGACGGATTTCAATGAAAATTTCAGGGATTAAAACATTATTTTAACTTATATTTTCGTGTATGTTTCATTTCTAAATCTTACAGAGTTCAGAAGTTATTAATTTGAATTGCCGCACGAAAGGTGGCATGAAAGCCAACTGCGATATATAAGTCCTATTAGGCGCTTCTTCACCATTCATCCAACTTACTGTGTTATTATAAACGTAATTTTGGCAGCATAAGACAGAGACGGAGGGCGAATATACTAACTCAATCTATTGTTGCAATAGGATTCGCGCTGTAAGTAAGCTATTGCTGGCAGAGAGCTAACTTCCTTAGAAATAATAAACTTCTTTGGATCGTCGATACTATGTAGACGTCCATTAGTTTTATTTGTCGAGTCAAGTGAATTTTAATATTTAGTAATTGATCATTTTTATTGGTCCCGAAACGTACGGAACCTGTCGAAAACCAACTGCGAGTTATAAGGTTTGCCCTGAAGCGATCATAAATAAATGATACCGTATTTTTATGTAATAAAAGAATTAAACTTTATAAAAATTCTGTGCCTGATATTTCGTTTTAGGGAAAGATAAAAAAAATTCGGCGCGAACGAAGTCTCGAGAATTTCTAGTTTTGTAATAAATTAAATCTGATGGAAGTTATCAGCGATTTTGATCAAATAAATTTCGAAAGGAATTGTTTTAATTAGATTTATACTTCATATACTTTTAACCTAGTTTTCTTTACAGCTTTAATTGTATAATTTAATCATCACTCAAAACTGTCGTTAAATTATTAAAATAAAGCAAAATTTTCATTTTCAATAAAACAATTTACCTTTTATTTGTTTAGAATAGTATTATTTATTTCCTAACTTAATTATGTCTTTTTTATAGTAAACACTATTCTCTTATTATTCTATAGATTAAATTTAAACTTCGCCTTTTAAATCTTGGGGGTGCGTTGTCCGGGTTTGTTTATGGCGCGGTGGCAAAAGCAACAGGACATTTTCTCTAATATTGTCTACATAAGAATTCAACTGTGAAACTATGAGAGACGAATGAGTAATTTACGATAATCTCTTGTTAGTTTTGAGATGTGTATGCTCCGTGATCACTTGTTTGTCATGCGGCCGCAAGGGTTAGCCAGTGTTCCCATAGGCCAGCCTCAATTTTAGTGAGGCATGTTGTGTCCCCTCAGCCAATGTCATTGCAATTATGGCAAGAGGTTCAAAATCCTGACCTACCCGATTCAGATTTCTCTAGTATTAATCCTGAATTAAATTTAGGTGAATTTCTAGGTAGGATCCATAATTAGCAGCCGGGAAGACTACAGCAACCCTTCCTTACTTTTCTGCCTTTTGAAAGTCACGCCTTTCTATCCTATTAAAGGGGAAAAGGAAACGTTAGGCTTTCAAAATCAGAAACAATTGATAACATTGAACCTTCAATTCTAATATAAAGCAGTTGGACATTCTTTATAATTAAAATTATTTTAATGATTCATTTTTGTGTTCAAACTTTTATCATGACTACCGAAATGAAGGAATATGATAAAATAAAATTTATAAATAGTTGTAAAATTTTTCTCATTTTGAGTACATTTTCGAGATGGTGACGACTGTGGGTATCAAGAGAAGCAACATACGAACGGAGCCTTTAGCTAATATCTTTTTACAGACACGAATAAAGTTGCCTCCCTTGAATACTGTAAAGGAAATTAAATCTGTCTTGCATCAAGACATTAACTGAAAATATTAAAAAGATGATCAATATTCAGGTTGCTCAAAACATTTCCCTTTCAAACTTTCAGAACTTGCAGAGGGGGCGGACAACTCCTAAAAGTTTGTAAGGAGGAATTTCGAGAACCCTGTATACACGCTTTTCTTTCTACATTAAATACCCAACGCTCTTAGTTTGTTCTGTTATTTCATTAGAAATATTAGGCCAAAATTTTAGGATCATAAAATTCACTTAAAATATTTAGCTACTTTAAGAGTATAATATTAAACATTTTAAAATATTAATTTCTTAATGAACATCTCTGATTTATAATTTGACCCCTAAACGTCTATAAAATTATTATAAACCGAATAGCATAATTTTTATATTTAATAAAAAAATACAAATATGTAAATGCAACTAAAACATAGTCTCACCTTGTTCTTAATTTAAATAATTCTTGATATAATATATAGACATCGAAAAAGTATATTAAAGATTACGACTTAATTATGTTGAAAGGACGGAAAACGTAAAATTAGGGATTTTATCAAATATATTTTAGAAATCTGATTTTTTTCAATTATTTAATTATCTGCCATGATAAAATTATAATATTTCCGTAAACAATCTCTTTCTTTACCTCTATTTACAATAAAACTGAATTTACTGATATATAAATAAGTACATTTCAGATTGCAGTTGTACGTTTAATTTGATAAAATGTTACATAACTTTTCTGCAGCATCAGGTTTCGTATATTTAAGGACATCTGCGGGGGGCTGAAAACACTTATAAGTCTATTGCATAAGTACACTTTGAAGATTACTGTGTAAACGTCTGTTAATGGTCGTTCGTCACGATTTAAAATAACCTCAGCAGAAACACGCCCTGTTGATTACTTATCCTGGCAGAAAATTATAGATCGAAGTTCATCAAATATTTCAACGTATCATATGAAGTCACTCCCGTTTGAATTTGCATTGATAGAAATTGACAAAAAAAGAGATACTGCAACCACGAACAACAAAAAATTATAGGGTAATAAATATTTACAACGTCATTCATGAGCTACATTTTGTAGTAAACCGTATTATAGCTCAATAAAGCAATCAAAATATTTAAACACGCTTTCATACGTAATTGCCATAAATCGCTGGTGTAATTCAAACAAGTTAAACCAAATTAATTAATTAAAACTTCATGGTTGAGTTAATGCAAGTTTACTTACTTGCCTGTTGTCGTTTTAGTGAACTAGTTTCCTAATAAATGGACTTTAATTTTTAATAATTATTTCCCTGATATACACTTAGTATAAATATTGTTAAATTTGTTTTTCTGATAAATTTAAATCCAATATAAAATTTTAACAGATTCGTAAGCTTTCATTTGACCATAACACCTTGTAAGAATGTGAATTTAGTTTCAAGGAATTTTCATTTCATTATCTGTTAATACATAAAAACGCTGCAAACTTTTTAGAGTAATTTTTCTGATTTATTCTGCAACATTTCATTGCACTATTTCACATCAAATCCCACGAGACCTGCCGATCGCCTAGTACACACGTTTTAGTTTCCATTTGACCTTATTAACCGTATCTATTTTTCTTCGACTGCTATTTTTGTTTGCATATCGCAAATTTTGTCAGTATTGTACTTATACATGAATTTCACGATATATATATATATCATCAAATATTCACGATTCTCCAAATGAGAAAATCGACTGTATTTATTGTACTGAATGCATTTGTATTTAAATGAGTTTATATACTTCATGGTCGTTAAGATATTTTTACATATACAGATAAGCTGATTCCCAATAATAAATATTCATGGCACAATGTTTTATTCTTCGTTCATACCTAACTTACATATTTTTAAGGATATTGATAGTAACATACACATATTATGATGGTTATTATATTTAATGAACGTCTAATACGTAAAATCAATTTATCACTTTAATTGTTAAATAGAAATGTATTTCATGATATTAAAAATAACTATAAAATAAACTTAATGGAGATTTGGCAAATAATTGGACACAGAGAAAATATTTTTAAAACAACATATCTTATTTCATCGAGAGATACTTCACTTGGTCGCCCATAATGTTTATTAAAAACTTTGCAGAGGAAATAGTAAAGTTTTCTTTTCATGCAAGAACTTGCCTCTAGTTACGGAACCCCTCAGGACGGATGTAACTTCTTGCGTGTCCCTAAACACAAGTCCTTGCACAGCGACTTGATAGGCATTTTCCATTTTCAAGCTCTCGTTGTAATAATTGAGTAGCAAAAAATGTCTATCAAATGTAAAAGCAGCTTATGGAAAAGCATTATTTCACTTCATTTAGAATAATACTGCAATGCGCTCTTATTCCCTTACCTCCGGAAGAGTATATTGCATGCAAACGTCAATGAAATAGGTCCTTCGATATGTTAATGCTGATCAGACGTGGAATAAAAATTAATAGCGTTATTTATTTGCACTACTTTAACAAGGAATTTAATTTAAATTGAAGAACCATAAAAAAAGCTCATAGTCAGAGAAGGTCGTGCAATGCTGCAGATATCTGAAGCGCAGGAGTATGGTGCTCTATAGTCTTCACAAACTTGTAATATAGAATATGTATTTTTTTACTATACATAAATTTTTATTTATATTCGAATCTATTAAACATTTTAAAAACATGTTAAAAATAATTGCGTAGAGGAAAGTGTTTAAATACCTTTGTTGGTCATAATAGTACTCCAGTAACTCTAAAGCGACGAGTTTAATTCTTGACATTTATTGCAGGGAAGTGGGGTTATTTTTTGTTGCGGGTTTTTATTTTTTCCAGATTTTCGTGAGATTGCGTGTCGGGAATGGAGTGCAGTGGCAGCTGCAAGCTTAATGAAGCCGGCTGGGCAGTCAAAACAGCCGCAGGGCGCGCGTCACAGCGCGTAATCGCATTACCTCTGTGGTCTAGGCACTAACGATAACGAACAGTCCGTCTTCGCAAAGCTGCTCATATACGACCCCCCCCCCTCCCTGAAAAAGAAAAATACAAATATGTAAACTATAACCGATACTGTCGGTTCACTCAAATATTTCGCATAATTATCGAGTTGAGAATTAAACTGACCGTGATGCGCTAAATTCATTACTGATTGCATATGTAAATGTCCCGTGGTAAAGTCACTTTTATGGTACAACTAGGAACTTACAGTTTATATAATTCCACATGAAATCAGTGGCGGGATGCGGTGATAAACTCCATAAATTATTCTTAGCATTTAAAAATCATAAAATAAAACTATACTATTGTCTGTGCAAAATTCACAATCCATTAGTGTTGTATTTTATTTTAGTTTAACGCATTAAAATCTCCGAAACCAATCGTCTATGCTTCTGTCTGTGTCCCTTTTTTTTTCTTTTTGCAGTACAAATGTAGATAATTTCCCTCTTCCTAGAAAATTATAAACATAACTAAATTTTTTTAAAACTTCATGAAGAAGAATTTTGGTCGCAAAAGCAACTTAATGAAGGCGTAAATAGTTTGGAGATTGTAGAAAATCACTTGTAAAAGACAATAAAAGATTAAATATTAAGTACATATTACATTAAACCACATGTGCTAAACAGTAAGGTTTTAGATGTTAATGTAGAGCAAGTGTATATTTCCGGATTGCCAGATTCTTTTTACAACAAGCTTTTCAGACTTTAAAATATGCAATAAATAAAAAAGACGGCCAAAAGTTAGCATTTATTATGTATCACTATTTATTCACAAATTCTTCACATGTAAATTCAATCATCTTTTCGGCTTAGGGAGTCAAGGAATAAATAGGATGTATTGCTAAATTTGTATGTTTTTATATATAAATTAAGAAATTGGAACATAGAACTTATATTTAATTTATTGTAATATTATGTTTGTGCCGACGTCCTGTGGTGTAGTGGCTAGCGTTGCTGCCTCACTACACAGGGGTCCCGGGTTCCTGGCATGGGCTTGGATGTTTGTGTTGTCATGGTCGAGAAGACCGGGATTAAGACTGTTGGAGGATCGATACGCTGACCACGTGTCACTCCAATTTCGGAATGTGTCATGCAAGATGACAGTCCGCAGTCGACTCGGTAGGCCCAGGCCCTCAATGGGCTGTAGAGCTAAGGAGAAAGAAAGAAAGAAAAAAATTATGTTTGTAGTAAGCCTGAAGAAGTCTCAAAATGAAACGTCGCTTTTGAGAATAAATGGTGATACATTCAATGCTGACTTTTGGCCGTCTTTTTCATTTATTGTAGATTCTTTTTAGTATCCGGCTGACCACATAGAAAGTTACGTTGTTTGTTCCATTTGCGCTGGGGGAGGGGGGAATAAAATCTGACCTGAGAGAGTTGGGCTTTTAGTACTATATGTGCGAAATCTGCGATGACAAAAAGTGCGAAGTTTTTCATAGACCTGTAAGGACATTTTGCCGCATAAATTGTGTGGTAATGGAAAGGAGCACACAGTTTTCATCAACACACAAAGAGCGAACATACAGCAAGTCGTAAATAAATTAAACGATCCCTGGTATCGCTCATAGCGTTCTGGGATCAATACGAAATTTTTGAGCTTGTTTTGTCTATGAGGTCATAATTCCCAACATATATTTAACGTAATGCTAAGTTCAGTAATTACAATTACCGTGAAAGTATTTATACAAAATGGACACACAACGTTTCTTCCCGACTTTTGGTCATATATACTTATATATACATATTTTAATGTGAAAATTAAAAACCTAATTTAAAAAATAAGTAAAATATAAAAATTTATTCTTAGTAATAAATAAATTAAAATACAGCCAAGTATACGTAATATAAGGCTGTCATTTATTTTACTTTATATTGATAATTACACTCCATATTTTAACAAAAAATATATGCATTCCAAAATAATAATGAATTTATAATTATCATTCTTAAAATAAATGTGTTTGGATACAACTGTGTACTTTTGAATATCAAATTTAATGTTTTTATTTGTATTCTACTGTATAGTGAACATTACACTTCATATTTTAACAAATTTTTATGTATTCAAAATTAATATTGATTGTATAAATCCACAAAATTGAATCAAACGGTGTATTTATATTAATTAAATGCTAATTAAATTTACTTTCTGACTTACTTAACAGTATTATGATTTATTTATGATTTAACTTAGAAAAATGTTGTTTGAATTTTTTCATAATGTAATTGAAGTTATGTTAGGATTATTGCTATTGTAATGAATGATATAAATTAAATAAAAAGTTTCCAATTTAATCATATTTCACGTGATAAAGCAATTTTAATTAATTTTAGAAGGAGGATGTTCAAAGTCTGGGCGAAAAATATTTCTTAATGCCAATACATAATGATGACCCTTTAATAAAACTGAACTAAATTCAGTGGAATAATAAAAAGACGTCAATTAGTCAGGAATATTTTTATTGATATTTATTAAATCAACTACCGTCTGATATTAAAATGAAATAAATTTCGACCAGTTTTTTATTTTTAACTAAACAACGTTTCGGCGCATATTGATTGTGAAGAGAAAAACCTGAAGAAGGTGTGAATATGTGGTGAAAAGTTGTTTAGTTAAAAATAAAAAACTTTTAAAAACGGTTGAAAATTATATGGTTTTATTTTTAACTATACAAATTTTCACCCAACTTTGTGATCTTCTTCAGGCAACTATACAACAAAAATTATAAAATCAAAATTAATTTTTAATTCATAATAATTTGTTAAAATACGAAGATTAATTTCCAGCATAAAGTTAAATAAACAACACCAAATTAGATATTCAAAAGTACACAGTAATATCAAAATACTTAAGAACGTAATAATTTAGATTGGCAAAATGTGCGTATTTTAGATGAAGAAAATAATATCTTTTCAAGAATGATTTGTTAAATTTTATAGATCAGGTGCAACGCTCATGCACTAAATGTAAAAAATTATCCGAGTGTTTTACGCAATGTATACGATTATCTTTTGTTATAACAGTTGATTCTTTTTAAATTATTACCCCATTTTTTTCATTTAACGGCGTAAATCACCTATTTTTGATTATTTTAATTAAAACTTTCAGTCGCATCAACCCGTACATTAACATTAACATCGTACATTATAATCATTTCTTAAAAAAATGTGAAAATTGCAAGAGCACAACCAACTCTTACTTCTTATTAAATAATTAAATTTAAAATTGAATTTAAAGAAAAAATCACTCTTTGTTATCACATCATTTGGGATGTAAACGTCGTGTGAGATTGTCCGCGACACCAATTTTTATCCATATATCATCCATTTATAATGCAAGTCTGCAAGTTAACCTTCATATTTTAATAAATTTTTATGTATTCTAAATTAATTTTGATTTCATAAATTTTTTGTGCATAGTTACCCTAAGAAGTCCACAAAGCAGCTTCATTAAATATTAATAAAATTAGTGTTGACTTATTGGCCGTCTTTTCATTTATTGTAAACCTCAAATCAGATAATTATGTTTAAATTCAGTGGAATTAAAGTGGTAACCCTAGTATAAATTTTTAACAGTAAAAAAATTATGTTTTAAAGGTAACTTGGTAATTCAGTTAAAAACAAAGAGTGATACTTTTATTGAGTAACTCAATTAAAGATTTCGCTAGTACGATCGTAATAATGAGGTTATAAAAAGCGAATACTTTTAATATAAAATGTACAGTAGTTTAGAAATGTTCTGCTGCTTCTTTGAGACGTGTGTTTGAACATGTACGGTCATTGAACTATTACGGGATTAAAACTCGAACTCGTTGAACAGAAATGAAACTAAATGACGACTGAGCAAATTTGAAACAATAACACTTTTCCAACTTTTTATTAGTAAAACGTTATTATAGCCGATTTTAGAGTCGGCTTAAATTTACATAAATAGGTTACTGATTAATTACTGAATATTAATAAAACTTAGTTCTTCATTTAATTGAATGAATATAATAGCCATCGAACGATGTGTAAGCACATGTCATTTAAAAACAAGTTTCTTTACAATTACACCCTAGGAACCTACATATATAATATCGGCAACCCGCGACACCGTAAAATGTAATTTTTGATTAAGTGGTTCCCATTTGAAAACCTAAAACGAAGCTTTGTGTAAGACACTAGTAGCACCATTGCAATGCCCAATTAACTTAAAAAATAATTTCTGTCCTATTAAAATCTCAGACTGCTCCGTGATATAAACCTTTCAATTTTTAATAATTATCATAGTAGTCACTTTAGATTATTTAAAGTAGTATCTTCAGTATTTTTTTTACTGTTCATGTCGTAAATAACAGTCTATTTATCTTCTGGTAATTTTTTTGAGTCAAGTAATCAACATCGTGAAAAGAAAATTCACTATCATTAATACGAAGTATATACTTTGGAATACTTTCATTGAATGATTAACTACTCTCGATATAAAAAAAACACTACTTAGAAACCGGCAAAGCGAAGTAATTGCCTAAGACTGTTTAATCCTATTTCCAATTATCGTGGCTCGGCTCCTTCAATTAGTTCGTCGTAGTTCAGAACTCCGACAGTGTGAGGCGCCACGTATTGTTCTGTATTCTAGTACAGATCAAATAGTTTGGCAATTTTGCCACCGTAGCGCTAGCTGACGATAATATTTTTGTAAAAAAATTGTTAAAGAGAACGTTTAATTTACGTAAGATTGTAACAATTTTAAACTCACATTGGTAGAGACAAAGCAGTTGCAGAAAAACATTTTACAGTAATAAGAAAATGGGGTAATTATTATTGGAGTTGTTTATAAAGTAAAATCTCATTAACAAAAAATTTAATTAGCAGATTTATCTTGGACAAACATTGAATGGTTAATGATTGGCTGTTCGCCGCGTAGTGAGTCTTTCACTATATGATTTTCAACACTTACCGTAATACTCTAAGCATCAGAATTGTTGAAATTTTAATTTATGATTTTTTAAGGGTGACAGGATACATGAGGTTTATCCAGAAACTAATAACTTCCCTTTAATAGCATAGGAAGAGGATATGAAAGGGGGGACGCAGCCAATGGTGAATTCAAGCCTCCGGGGTATATTTTGAGGATACTCCCCGGTAGTCACCTGAAAGAAATGCCGGAAAAATTCTAAACAATCTGAATAAAGTGGATCGTGCTAATGGGTTTTTGTCTGACGCACTTCGAATAACCTGTCAGTTACTTTACATTTTACCGGACGTCCTACATAACCCAAGACGAATTTTATCAGAGTTTCCAGTTTTATTCAATTGTTTAACTATTAATTTTCTCACCTTGCACTGTAGCTGTGTATTCTAATTACCTTCATATCCAGATACTGTGCAGCTTTAAACCAACTCTGAGACAAAGTACTTATCGTTTTGGAATCACTTCCAACTTTTTAATATTTTCTCGTAGCACTTTCCAAAGTATGAACACGAGTTCTATATGAACCAACTTCTCAAACAGAATCTTATTTTATTACCTCCAACCAAGCAAACAAATTTATATTTATCGTGTAAAATATATTAATATTGGACTTCATTTCAACCAGTTTTTCAGAAACTAGCTTCCCTCTCCTCTTCTCTCCTGTGTTTTCTATCTTTAGTACTTATCGTGAACTACTGCACTATTTTAGACTCCTCATTTTGTGTGTTCATTTACAATTCTTTTCTTTGAGTGTCTGAAGTTCCTTTATATATCGGTAACCTTCTCTCATTAAAAGTGATTAGAAAATTTCATATTATTTTCCCACTTTTCACAAACATCCTCAATAACTCATGGTTATCTCCGTTCATAAATAATTCTACAATTTTCTTATCAGTAGGGAAAAGCTAAGCTCATATTTGCAAAATAACTAATTTTTGATATATTAATTGGCTTTAATATGTTCAAAATTTGAGCTTGATTCACATATTCAATTCGTGTATGAAAGTTATTTATTATGTTCACCAATCATGGATATTATTATATATATTATATTATTTTAGTAAATTACTGGAATAACATATTTTTATGCTTCAAACAATTACTAAGAACTAGTTGAGTACGTAGTGTTTCCGTGATATCTATTTACATTAGTTCTGAAAATGAATTAGTTGCACGAGTATTTGAATTGACCAAAGTCCCACATCAGTCTATAATGATTGCGGTTATGCTTCAAATTAATCAGGATGACTGACGGTAAAGCTGGCTGAGAGTTCTCTTGGTGAATAAATAAATACATATCCTTAAGAGAAACTAAAATAATCCTTTACACTGTGTGGTTGTATTCAGTCCCTAGACTGGTCTGATGCAACGTTCCTTGATAACTTATTCTGCACAAGCCTTGCCACATCCTCCGTAACCTTCTAGGCGTATTCCATCCGTTGCCTCTCTCTTCTGTTATTATCTCACTCACTTCCCTCAATGCTAATTTTACAAGACTCTCATATCTCAAAACGTGGCCTATTAATCTATCCCTTCTCTTGGTCAAAGTCATCCATATTGTTCCTAGTTACTTACTCTGTCAACCAACCTGATTTTCAGCATTTTTATAGCATCACATTTCAAAAGCTTTTATTATTTTCCTTTCCGCAACTCCTACCGTCCACGTTTCTCACACATACAACGCCACTCTCCATTACTAACATTTTTAGTAATGATTCCTTTACACTAGCAAAGTGAAAATGATGCTTGTACTTTTAAAATCTCAACTGATTTACTTCTCCCATCTACCAATGACTGCGTCGTTCCTTTCATACACACCAACGTATTGGGTTTTGATTTACATTTTCTCTTACTTTCTAATTTCTTTTCGTCTTCTGATCGGTTATGCCTTTGGCTTTAATTTTGATGATATCCAATGAGTTGACGCCACATCCTTTCAATTATTATATTAGTGATTATAAAATCTGATTTATGAAATATTATATAATCCCAGTTGGCATTTATTTAATTTTAATACAATACTGCTTTGACCTTTCTCCATTCATAGTCACGAGTTTTAGACTTCACTTTTTCATAACTTTGTCCGATATACATAATTAAAGCGACATTTCCTCCTTTTAATTCTTAAGAAGCATGCTGATCAACAATAAATTCTGGATTCAAATTCGTTAAATCTAAATGTATGAGAAATCAAATCTGTATTTTGCTTTCAACACATTACAGTGTTGCAGTGTTATATGAGTGCGAAACGTGGACGGTGGGAGTTACAGAAAGGAAAAGAATAGAAACCTTTGAAATGTGATGCTATAGAACAATTCTGAAAATTAGATGGATGGATAGAATCCCTAACGAATAAGTTCTAAGGAGAATAGGGTCAGAGCGAACAATATGGATTAAATTGATCAAGAGAAGGGATAGATTAATAGGCCACGTTTTAAGATGGTGTGAAATTAGCATTAGAGGGAAGTGTGTGGGGTAAGAACATAAGAGGGAGGCCAAAGGTGTAATAAACTAAACAGATTAGGGAGGATGTGGTATGTGGTAATTATGCATTAATAAAAGGCTTGCGCAGTATAAGTCAATATGGAGGGTTGCAACAGACCAGTCTTAGGACTGAATACCACAACAAGCGCTCATTACCGTTAATTATCCTTTAGATCTCCTTGTGATTACAAATGCAATTTGTAAATTGAACATTTATTATTTTACCCTTAAATTTTAATAAACATATTGTCCGATTACTTAATTCAGGTAAACTACTTGTAATTGTAAGACGCAACTAAATACGGAATTTTTCGAAGAAAATCAAAGCCTCAGATAAATTGAAGGAGGTTACCCAGCGGATAGTAAAACCGAGTCAGTTTGGGGCCGACCTGATTTTTTAAGTCTTTGAGACTCAGCGATATCTGGCTGTAAACAGACATGGTGTTTTCCCCAAAACATCTGGAAAGTGGGGCGAATGGCTCCTCCCAAAGACGAAAGGTAAATACTTTTAATTGGAGAGGATTGGGTCGCCGCCACCGAAAGAAATAAAAAGATAGAGTAGGAAAACCTTGTTAAAAACGGAGGAAAATTAATTTTCGGGCATTAAGCAGTTAACATTAAAGAGTAATAAGTTTGAAAGTAAGAAATTGGATATTGCAATTGATTGTTAGCAATTGAATAATGGTTTTTTTGGGTTAACAGGCTACATGAGGGTGATCCTGAAATGGTAATGGTGATTAATATATATATATATATATATCATATATATCGAGAGAGAGACGTCTTGGTGAGTCAGGATGGAATTCTGTGACGGAAAATGAGAATAAAATTTTGGGGCCATCTATGGGCAAAGAACCGGGTTCCAGGCTAAACTGAAAAACAGTAAATTCTCTTGAGCGAAGGCTTTCCCGGTGAATTTGAATAAAATACAAATTAAGGTAGACTACCTGATGACGATGGCGGATCTTGCCGTCGAATCGTATTTGAAGTAAATACTCTGTTAGTAACATTAGTAACTTATGTGTGTAAATATTAATTGATAGGAAATTTAATGTTTGTAAGTAGGACATGAAGTATTTAAGGGTAATCATAGAAAAGAGCAGCTTTATAAAATAAAACTGAACCAACTATTATTGTTCGATTTTTATAGTAACATAAATTGTAACAATTACAATTACGATAGAAACAAGTCTCTGTAAAAAAATATTTAACAGTATAACAGCCAACTTCTTGTGGTATGAAAAGTAACACGGAAGCAAAAATATATTAAAAAATTCTTACTTGGTGATCATGTCATTAATTCCGATTATGGAGAAAAACGTTAAATTACTTCCTATTGTTAAATTCCTTCCTATGGACACAAATCACAGTTAATTAATTTTCTTGAATCACCTTAGTTCAACTAAGGACAAAAACACTACTACGAAATAAGGAAGACATCACAAGAGAAAAAATAATTCGGTCCATAATAGATTATTAAATCGTTATCTCTAATTATGATTTTTAATTGTTTCTTATAATTTAAGAAAGTATTTATTTTTACTTAAATGTGTGTCTTGCGTGTAGCCCAAATCATACATCGAATTACATTAGGAACCTGTAAAATAATAAATTTCATTAAAATAAAAACTAAAACCTCATTCTTACATATTCCGTTCACGGGAAACAAATAACAGTCAGTTTGGTTTTTTGAATTAGTTTATTAAAACACTTTTTGCATATTACAGTTTTTACTGCATATATGAAGCAATGCACACAAAACTTATTTTTTCAGTCGACATGCAAACTTGTATAGAAATTTACATCAAAATTCCATTGTCTTCAAAAAAACAATTGACACCACATGTCTTTTTTTTCACACGTAGACTTTAAAATGTTACTTCTAACACTTAAATGTAATATAAACTAAATATAACCACAACAGAGTTTCAAATTAACATCACAATGCACCAGGAAACATATGAAACGATATGACAAACATTAATAATATCACGATGTCGCATGACAAACAGGTATAGGTCTTTCAATTGGCACCATTACTTTTCAACACAAAGCGTTTTGTCATTATACACATTTACAAAAACATCGATATTTGCAAAGCTTTTACGCGGTACACAATAAAAGTTATTAACACACTCCTGATGTGTCTTTCGGCGATTGTAAATGTAAATAGGCTTTGAAGATTTACGGACTACATCTATGGGTTCAGCTAGTGTTTGTTTCAGTATCTCGTTTTGATTGCAATAAATTGTTTTTATTAAATATATTCCACGAAATTAATTGGTTGAGGTTATACTAAACATGCATCCAGAAATGAAAATTACAATAATAATAATAAACATTGAAAAATGTGAATATTACAATAAAAAATTCACTAGTCATAATTCAGCAAAAATAATCAATTAAAATAAAAATAAATATTCCTTAATTTCGGATTTCATCAGGTGTATATTGTTAAAATAAAGAGAAGAGTATTAATTTTAAAAAATATCTTCACTGAAGTATTGGAGTGGCATCCCTGCCTGTTGTAACTGATTTATTATTCAATTGCATAGGTTATAAAATAACCAAGGCAGTATCGAACGAAATAACTCGAGAAAGGAATGATTCGCCCGGGAGAATAATAATGAGTGGCACAGAAGAATAAAATACTAAAAGACAGATTAGACAGGTACGTAAATGGTAAATTGTAGATTCATTATAAAGCAAATAAAACACACATGATTATGCTACAATAATGGTGTTAAACGAAGTGATTTAACTAATGAAAATTATTTTTAAAAATTAAAATATTCTCTGACACTGATTATAAGTTCTAACAACTATTAGACATTAAAATTATTATATGAACTACAAAAACATTCCGTCCCAAAATTATGACTTCTTCAAGAAATGACAATGAATAATTAGGCATTGGATAAATATTTTTATCTTGATTTTCCACCATGTAAAAGGTTAGTTATAAATTATAAATTCCAGCGTTATGTTTTACATTTTAAAGCATTAAACGAAATATGACATAAAAATGTGAATATTAATAAACCCCACGTTAATTTAATACCAATTTTGAAATTAATTATATATTTATGCCTTGATAAAATACGATATAATCATTTTATAATACTAAAAAATTGACTGCAGAGCAAATAAGGTAGGAGAAAGTAATTTTTTGACAAAAAAGCCTAATTTATATTTACAGTAGACAAATATCACGTTCCCGAAAGACATTGCTCGAGTGTGTTTAACAAAGAACAAATTTAACGCAAGCAATCCATTATTAGTTAACGGCCTTTTTTATCCATTCAAAATGTACCAAATTCTAGGTTGACTTTCTAATTAAGAAATTACATTATACACATGTTGTTTAACAATGTTAACTCTGAACATATATTTTTTATTTTGCTGTCATAAATACAACACTGATATATCGATAGTAGGTTGTTATGTATGTCTCTCTCTTTAACGTTATATATATATTTTTCAGTTAACCTCTGCGCGAAATTTAATTATGAAGTAGTAATAAATATTCCAAATATTACAAAAATAACCTGTCTGTTGTCGACAAGCAAACTTCATTGTAGATATGTATTAGTTTAGGAAGACATAAGAGCTTCGTATATATTTGAAATGAATCAAACATACAGATACGCTCAACAGTTTTAAGTCTATCATAGGTTATAAAAATAAAAAAGTCAATATAAATGATAAAACATGGCACACATAGAATATATGCATCTGCATTGCACACACAACTAAATATTAAACAACTACCTTGTTTCTATGTGCACGTCAAACAGTACATCAAAGTATTCTGGAAAGGATTCACTTATCTATACCTAATTCTTTAACAAGAACATGAAGTTCTATAACAGCAGTGCTTTCATGAAACGATTAAAGCTAAAATGGATGATTCCATAAATAGTTGTCTCATGCGCTCCAATGTTTTGGAACATCGAGAGAAATCACATACATTGATCAGATTGACTCTTCATGTTACTAAAGTAAAAACATTTCTTTCCTTAGTACAAATAAATAGGATACTAATTGACATTATTTGATGGACAGTAACTCCAAGCACGTTTATATACAGAAAATAAAGGATAAGTTTCTATTATCTGAAGTTGAAAAATGAAAACTTTGCATTTTCTTAAATTAAATACATTAATTGAATATTAAAACATTTCTCATATATAAAAAGGTCCAATGATATGAGACAAATAAATAAACATCATTTAGCTACTAAATACAATATTAAAAGTGATTGTTCTCTATTTTTTAAATATAATATAGTTCTTAAGTGTCGTATTTTTTACTTTTAAAATTAAGTTGGCCTTTTTCAGACCATGTCCCCAGCACAGTATTGTTACAGTACAGTAGCTTTATACTAGTATTAGTATATGACATATCTTTGAGAAAATAGCTTCCTTTTTGTTTTTCATAGAGTTGAAAGGAATATTTTATGTATTGAGATGTTGAGGTGCAGCATTAGTTTAGTGTAGGATAAGTAAATTGACTATCTAAGCTCGTTTAGGAATTTTCATCGAGTAAAGAAAACTTTCAGATTGTTTTTCATATATTATACCATGAGAAAGTATTTCTCCAGATTAATAATTTGCTATTTAGTGATGGTATGAAATTGTGATTGCCGTGTCGTCTTACCCTCGCATCCATTCTTAGATACTTTTAGATTATTGACTTTAATTTTTTGTACCAATTTAACCTGCCCTCATACTGCATTTTATAAAATGACTATCTTATCTACATTTCGCTTGCATGATAAAAAAAATTATAATAAGCCCATTTCAAAGATCTACTATATTTACATGTGTCGAGTAAACTCATCTTCACAATCTTCTTGGAAAATACAAACCTCTCCCTCTTCTGCTTAAAAATATTGACATTTACGATTTTTATACTCCTATATTTCTCCATTTTGTCATCGCTGAGTTCTTCCAATCATGTAGAAACAAAGGAGCATGACCAGGTGGGAAACTCCAACGTTGGCGCAGCCGGCTTTTGGCAAGGGCTCCACTTCAACTGCAAATGAAAACAGTGGAAACTATGAGACCATAAAAGTGGTTTTAGAAACTTAATTAAGCTAAAAACAAAGCAAATGATACAATAAACTGGTTAGTTTACGTCTTATCACTTAATTGAAAGAGAAAAACTATTTGAGATAACTCCAACACACTAAATTACTTTAAATTTAACAAATAAAATTATATAATTAGGGAAAATACATTATAAAATTTAGTCAACAGGTATGTTTCAATTGATTCGGTGAAATTGAAGAGGCAGTTCAGTTTTGGTAAAACACTTGAGGATTTCCAATATTCTGATGGAGAAGAAATTGTCATCATGGCTGATTTGAGTCCAGAATTGACAGCGGGGCTAATATGTATGGCATGGTAATATTACAATACAATATATACAATGACAAGAAGAACTGTTTATTTAAATAATTGATGGTAATAAGCCATTCAAACTAAGCGTTGCAAGTTTCCGAAAAGATCACTAAATGGGATCAAGAAAAAGTCGGCTTAATTTTATAGAAATTTTAAAAGAACTCATAAAATAAATAATTATAAATTACACTTCATCACAAACCTTTATTATTATCATCATAAATAACTCCCGCCCCTTATTCCGGAAAATGCCGGTGTTAAATTCAATATAAATAAAACTAATAATTTCTCTCCCGCGAAATTAATCACAGAAAATCATAAGTAAATTACTCGTGTAGTAGCATTCTCACATTTTAATGGCGCATATATATATATAAGCTCGTGTTGATTTTGTTGTTGAAATATGATTAAAAATCACGAAACAATATATTATCAAACAATTAGCTTGGAAGGAATAGGAAAATGCTCGCAATTGTTGTTAAGTCATGAAGGAAGACTATTAAAGATGGAAAAATATCAATATGACCTGAAATCGAAGTCGGAACTTTTGCTTTCCAGGCAGAAATATTACCATCTGATCTACCTGAACTATCCAGGTGTGAAATTCCTCCACCCTATATAGGGTTGCTAGTTCACACTCTTCAAGAAATCAGAGAGGAATGAATATTATTTAAATTGATCATGATTTTAATTCAAGAGCAGAAGGAATAGAAGGATTCATCCTACTATAGCTCATCCATGAAGAGCATTAATGTAAATAACAAACTGGAACTCTCAATAGCCATTAATTTATTTAGTTAAAACTACTGAAAGCAAAATATTAAAAAAAATAATTATGAACAAAGTTCTAATCTTCTTTGGTCCTCTAATATGTTCCATTTTTGTGATAATTTTAAGGGGAATGTAACCAAAGAGATGAACAATAATTTGAGGACTGGGCAAGGATATAGAAAAGTGACCAATTATTGGTTTATATTGAACGATTAAAAAGGAAAAATCTGGAACAGCGAAGGAAAAGCATTTAAACATTTACAGTGTTGGAAATGAAAAAAATATCCACACTATAGAAACCAGAATTCGTGTTAAATTTGTGGGGGTCCACCTTGTAACGTGTACTCCTGGAGATCGACTACGTCCAGAGTTGCCCCCGTGAGCAAAGCGGGTACAGAGGCCCTGCAGGTGATGGTGAGGAATCCTGAATGGTTGTCCGTGAGAGGAAGGCTCAGCTTGGACGTGGCCCTGGCCAGGTGGTCACGTGCTCCTGACAGCCTATGTTGGTGCGCCTGGTGACGTCCACCATGTTCCTGACAAAACAAAAACAGTGGTCTTGAAATTTAATAGAACTGTTAGAAATTGAAAATACTATTTATTTGGAAATTCGATCGTCTGATTTGTTGGATGAAGTTGTCATAATTTGAGAGGGACTGGACTAACATTTTAGACCAAGCTATGTAGAATTTAGCAATTTTACACGTGTCTATCAAGCTCTATTACATAAACCTCATAAAACTGTTTTCCCTTTGAAACAAATTTAATTTTCCCAATTTCCGTGATACTCTGCGGTGTACATATGTTTTGTACAATAAAGCGCAACATACTAAATATTTTATTGAATTAAGTAGACCAACACCTGTTACGCCCACAATTCTTATCGAAATAAGTTCAAAATTAAGAGTATTTCACTCAATAACAGAATCTTGGTCGTACTATAATAGGATACCAATAGGTTTTAAATCAGTCACAGTTTATAATTTATTCTTAAAATGCGTTTTCTGCATAATACGCCATATTCTTAAAAAGTGGTTATGCAGGTCTTTTCATATGGTTTGACCTCTCATAGTCTTCAATAAATATATTATGTTTATATTATGCCGTAAGGTCTTTTCAACGGAAAACATTGTAACGATATTAATAGACAAAATACAATAAGTGGCCAAAGGTCAGAAATAGAATAATTTTAATTCAAAACAAAAGACTTTTTATCCCAACTTTCCCTCATGTTGGCCCTGTATGTTGCGTTAAAGACAACATTTCAAGCCCTAATTGTCAGTAATTGTATCATACAATGTTTAATTATGTGTTTGTATATAGGTACTTATATTAAGTTTTTGTATAAACAATTAAAGAGATCTTATAACGTCTGTTGTTTTGAATTAAAATCCTTTTATTTCTAACTTTTTGCCATTTATTGTATTTTATTTATAAAATTAAGTCCCATTAAGGTCAATATTTTATTTATGTTATTAATGTGTAATATTTATTATTTCAAAAAACTGAGAGTGATTTAAAACCTATGAACATCAAGTTACAAATAATCTGAGTCCTAACATTCTTATAATTATTTAATTCTTAGAATAAGTCTTATTAACGTCAATTCTTTGCGATGTCCTTTAACTTGTAGAATAAATCTCAACATACTTAATATTTGATTGACGAATGTAGAGCATAAACCCGACAATTGAAATTTGTTGGCTTTCCAATACTTTTATACAAATTCGTCTTCCAAGCCAACTTCTTTGTTCGTCTTTATTGGATATTTAACACCTATTCGTGTTTAATGCACAGCAATTCTAGTTTTCTGTATCATCTAATTGACAATTACATAAATTGACTCATTTTATCAGTTTCCAATAATATGTATTGTATGTCTATATCGATATTTATTCAAATTCTAGAACACTTTCCAAAGGCATTTCATTTACCGCAATTTCACTCGGGTAATATTATACAAAAACTGTTTCCGATGAAAAACAAGATCATATTTATTGTATAACTTTGAAATCATCTTTTTAATTTTCATGTGTTAAACAACTTTCTAATCCCAATTAATTTTAGAAAATATGGGGGGTGGCGAAATTTATAAATGTTAAATGCTCAATTTCATGCCTTAAAATTTTTAAATTTCTTATCAAATAAAACAATTAAAATATTCAGTTAATTAAATAATTTATAATATAACTTATAAAAAATTAAAAGTTATGACATAAGATTTATGTATTATTATTTAATATTTAAATTTTATCAATATCGAATTTGTTTGTAATGACCTATTTTACTATTAAAAATACAGTTAATAACGTAAACATTATAATATTCAAATAAATCGTTTGAAGTGCTTTTAATTCAAACATTTGAGCATTTAAGTAAATACGTATTAATTATAATAAGCTTTGCGTATCGTCATCAAAACGTACTCAATGTGTACATAAACCCAGTTATTTTATAATTAGTGTTATAAATTTTGTCTCAGTGGAATATTTAAGAAAATATTAGACTAATAAATTTTAAGACATTTATACTCATTTTCAATTACTTTCAGAGTTCGCTCGTTATTAGCTGAAATTGAACATTAATAATGTTTAATTTAGGTTTCGTATAGAAAACAGAGATGAAGGTGACAAAAATGTAAAATGAAGAAACAAACTTTAGCGGAAGTCAAATTCGTCCTTTTATTTTCTCCTGACCCTCCGTATTAACCATCGAAGTATTCATATGTTTGAAAATATTTCCGTTACCTTTCAATCTTCATTTTCCATGAGTTCATTACTTTTATTTTATCGGAGAATAGACATTCAGCGTGATTAATTTATAACGTTACCGCATCATTAATGGTGCAAAATGTTATTATTAATTTGGGAGGCGTTACATCCTTACCAGTTGCCCATTCACCAGCCATGAGAGATGTGGCGCAGGGTGAGCGGGGCTCGAACTACAGTTGGCCAGGAGAGTGTCCCCAGGATGGTACAGGGCTTTGCTGGTGAACACCACGGGGGCGCGCTCTTGAGTTTCTGTTAGCACAAAATTTATTATAACAACCCTTCCTCTCTACGTCCATCACTTTCCTTCCTTCATTACAATTTTACGCTTATGAACAAAAAATAAATTATGAGACTATTGAGCCAGGAACTAAACTAATGAAATATTCTTAGAGTGTTACACATATAATTTGTTTGAACGGTTCTAAGTTTAAATGAACCTTCTAATTGATCCCCTTTTTGTTTATTCTATACTGACGTCTACGTACTTAAGATTGACGGTTGAATAGTTTAACTTCAACTGAATGGCGGAATATCATTAGAACAGTACTTCTAAATTAAAAAAGACTATTCACCCTTTCTAATAATAACTCGATAAGTCTCGACTTAAAAGACGTCAAACAAAAATATACTCGGAACTTGTTCATAGAAGTATTCGCCAGAAATTGATTCTAGTCCATATATTTATCAAATACGATAATAATTTCCTGTAAATTAAATCAAAGAATCTAAGAAAATTAACTATGAACTGATAAGGAATTTGAAAAATTATAAAATTAAGTGAAACTTCAAACTGCATTCATTCCCCTAGATACAGAAAATATCTTTCAAGAATTAGTCAGAATGAGACTATAACTAAATTCTTATATTAAAAACGGTTGAGAATGGTTACTTTATTTTTTATTAAATTAATTTTTTCTCTTATTTGACCCAATTTAACAATGAAAAGATTTTAAAATATATGTTGAGAATGACATTTTACTCGTTCAATTTTTCGAAAAATTATTCTTTACAGTAATGTTAGTTTCTGCGGTTAATCTTTATTTTTTAAATATTTTAAATTTGAAGGAAATATTTAAATGTGTTTTAAAATATAAACTATTATACAAACAAACTAAACGTTTCTTGTTTTCATTGGATTATTTATTATATTTTGATGGTTAAAATAAATCTGTTAATATATTTTATTGCATGCATCTAAATAAATATGTAAATAACGTCTCTTAGTATCATTTACAATTTTTCTCGAATAAACCACCCCTTCAAAGCTCATTAGTAACTATTTTACTCGTTAAGGTCGTCTATTTAATCCTACTTATAGAAAGAGTTATGTTCCCCTTGAAAACTTTTATCTGATTGTGATTGCTAACAGAAGTTACTTTCGAGCTCGTATGTGACGCGATACAAAAGGCCCAAAGAGAATCGTATGTTTTGACCGTTATCTTTGAGTTAATTGCTTTGGCGCTAACAGATCGTCCCTGAAGCTGTTTTCCCACTTAAACTAACTGGAACCATAAAACTGAACGTTTTACTTTCTACTTAGATGAAATACGTTAACTTTTGGGGTGATTGGGACGGAGTAAACGTATACCATTCCTCCCTGTAATTTAATTTGATCCCTGTGATGATTACACCAATTTTTTTCATCACATTTTGCAAGAGAGAACCTTTGTTCCACAGGAAGCATATCGTCTAGAAATATTGTTGGTTACTGTTTGTTTGCTGCGCGCTGTGACGTCGTACTTACGAATAACTGTTATTTCCCTGTCGTCGGAACGTCGAGTGAAGATTGGGGTCTGCGTGGACACCTCACACGAATACGACCCGGACGCCTCGAAGTGGAAGTCCTTCAATAATAACTGCCGCTCATCACTGTGATTACGCTGCAAAAATAATTGTTTAAATTACCTATGTTCTAGAGAAAAGAAAACAGGATTATACAACAAAGATACAGTTTGCTTTGTAGTAATTAAAAACAACTTTCCTTTTAAATAACTACGAATGACACGAGATGGAAGTTTTACAACTAGATATATACGAAATCTACGTAAATGGAGAAGGAAGTAGTACAAATTTGAAACGAAAAAAAATCTCTGATATAGAGGAAGTCGGGGGAGAAAGGGACACTTATAGTTTCAGAAATTTTGCAAAATTATGAAAAAAGAAAAAATCATTTCATAAAAGTATAAAACATTACTTTATTCCATTATTTTCTTAATATATTATCAATATAACTTAAAACAACGAATTTATATTTTTGATGAATTTTTTAAAAAAAACTGACAAATTTACCGTTATGCCCCATATGCCACGATTTTTCTGAGTCTACCCGTAGTCGACGATGATGGCAATCACGGAAAAGTGTTTAAGATATTCTATAAAATATCTTTAAAATTCCACACAGCTCTTAACACTTCATTTCATTAAAGTAGAAATCAGCCGGAATTTCAATCAAATATACATTTTATGAATATTATGAAATAGAAGAATAATTTTATTGGCTGCTGATTTTAATAAAAATACTAGCTGTACATACGAGAAATACAATTAATTTATTCCATTAAGAAATTCTGAGTAAATGTTAAAATAAACTGTTAATATTCATCCAAATTTTTATCACGTGATGAGCAAGAAACATAAAAATGAATCTAATTTAGTGGTGTAAATATGAATCGTCTTCATTAAAATAATAATAAGTAGCCGGATTACACACAAAGATCAGTGGGAAAATAATTCCAACACAACAGGTTTTTGAGCTCGTTACCTAGTTTATGCGGTGTGTCCTTCTTTCGAGCCTTGGGGTTTTCAGTCACCTGACGAATGCAACAATGACTGCAGAAACGTTGTGTAGTATTCATTCCATCCCTTTTTTTGTCCTTAATATATCTACTATGCTTTGCAGTTGTTATAAATATAGCTACTAACTCCAAAGTTTCAAATAAAACAATACGGTTTTAATTCATATTTACACCATTAATTTATTGATGATTACTTAAACTTACCGTTTTTGACACTGATGTATGTTGGCTTGTTCATTCAATAAATACTTCTGTACTGTCTAGACGTTAAGTCACTCCTACACACACTATAATATACATTAATTTACTCGAATACGTAACTTCTTTATAAATAGAAAATATTTTATAGATAGTTTTCATACACTTATCGGATCAATAATTTACTCTTTGTCCATTGCTGATATCGCTCGTCCTGCTACTCACTACGAAATCAAATTTTAAGAGAATAGTACGATGGGAATTTATTATAAAGAAGACAGTAAACGGGCTAGAATAAATTAAAATACAGATCTTGGATACGGAAATAAAAAAGAGAAGGTTAATTCAACAATGATTCATTAAGGGTAGGAAAATTCATAGAGCTGACACGAGGGTCTAAACACGCAGGTTGAGGTAGAACTTCTTAATTAACCCTACAGAAATTACAGTGCCGTGATTTAGAAAATTCTTTTAATGTATATAAAATATGCGAAGTGGAATATCTTCTTCATTTAATATTCTGCTACAAATCTGGAAACCAAACATACGCCATGAATTGGAACATAACTAGGAAGGGAAACTTAAAAACACAACCAATGTTTAGTAGGCAATCATTATTTAACACTTTAACCGCAACACGGCTGTTTAAAACACTAGTTTTGTTCCGTTTGTATTTCGTAAGCACTGAGTATGATTGTATCTCATTTCCCTTTAGACAGATTGGTTTAATTTTATGACGTTTCCTTAGGGACCTCTAATGCCATGTGAATTAAGATGAGAAAACAATTAGTAGTTCAGAATATTTTCAAAGTTATTAACCCAGGTTTAAAAGAGCTCTACTTTACGAAGGATAAAAAGCTTTATAAAGAGAATTTTCGAAGATCCTAAAGGCATTATATGCGTTTAGTCGTCTGGTACAAAGGAAGGGATCGAGCAGTTGTTAATCTTGTTAAGAGAAAGCGACTTTCAAACCAACCGGTAAATTGCATATAGCTCACAGTTTCCTCAAATAATGTGTATAATATGGAAGTCTGGGCAATTAACGCTTTAAAGATAACATTAAGAATTGAAAACTGATAATGTTAAATTTAAGTGTAAATTACAATAAGCAAGAAATTTTCTTTAAACCATCAATAGAAATGAACTGAAGATTATTTTTAAAACTTTCTCAGTCAAAACTATGCCCTGGCGACTCAAAACAAAGATTATATTTAAAATATTCAGATAAAGTAATATAATATTGGTCAAATCTGTAATTAAATTAATTATAAATTCTCTTTGTCAATTTTTTTATTTAAAAGATGAAATAAACTACGTTTCGTCTCTCATTTGAGGTTTATAAAAAATTTTCTGTTCATGGACCTCATTTCATGACTCCTTTGACCCAAATGCAGGAAAGTACCGCAAGTCCAAGTCCCATGAACAGATAAATTTTTATACCTGAAAAAGTTTCAAATGAGAGACCAAAGATAGTATATTGAGTTTTAAATTATGAAACTGACAAAATTGATAAATCAGAATACAAATAATCGTCATTCACGTAAAAAACTTCTGTGTAAATTACGCATATTATAAGATGAGTGGATCATAACGTTAAATTGGTGTTATGAATTCGAAATGAGGCATTAAGTGCTGAGCTGTATTCTGCTATTTTCTGCAAACAACAGCACTTAGTCAAGTCTAATGCAGACAAAAACATAAATAATCTAATAACTAATAATCAATAAAAATTAAAAAAATAATTGTAAAAATTACGACTCTTCGTCTCCGGCAAGATTCGGATCTCCTCTGGGAAAAATTAGTAGTAGACGTTGTAACTAAATATTAAAATAATTATAGAGTTAGTGTTGAAAAGTAGTCTAAATATTTACATAAAATTTGAAAATTATTATTTGTATAATTATGAATGTTGGTTCAGTTTCATTCCTGTTTCAATTTAATATTTTCTGTACGTTCGATAGTATGACAATAATAATTAAATTTATTTAATATTTAGTTCCTGTAGTACCTGAAGACATCTGATTCTTCGGACGAAACGACGCTGATTATAGAATAAAGGTTTATGACATTGTAATTTAAA
Source organism: Eucriotettix oculatus (assembly GCA_034510155.1). Lineage (NCBI taxonomy): Eukaryota > Metazoa > Arthropoda > Insecta > Orthoptera > Tetrigidae > Eucriotettix > Eucriotettix oculatus. The sequence goes on along the minus strand of CM067378.1, from coordinate 73,605,530 downwards.
TAAACTTCATTATATTTTTTCCGACTTATCTAAGGAATAATTATTATATTACATTTCTAAAATGTCATTTTTAATATAAACTTTAAAAATTAGATGGTATATTAATTTCAGGTACACTAAGGCATTCGTAAAAACGTGATAAAGTAAACCCACGATTATACATAATTATTGGGAAGCAATTTACAAATGATGTAAGGGAGGAATTTAATAAAATAGGAATGACATCCATGTAAATGCATCCTGAGACCCTACCGTTAGATGAATCGGTTTCAATAAATAACTGATCATCGTTATATACGCTTTTTAGTCGAATTATTAAAGTGAAAACAAAATTTTAAAAATTAATTCTTGATTAATTTTATATTTCATGAATTCTTAATTGCTTTGAAAATAATTATGTGATATTTTTTCTCATTTCGTACGATGGCTTGAATGTCTCGCTTGAACTGTTCGTTTTCTTATCCCGAAGAACAGGGTAGCCTGCGTCATAATGTGATTTTAATGACGAAAATTCGGCATATATGAATCTCTTTTGTTATATAATTGCTGTTATCGCGTCTCCATCTAAAATTAAATATTCATACTAACTTTAGAATATGGTAAGCGTTTTCGCGGAATTTATTTTTAATTTCTAACATAACTAATAATTAAATCAGTTTAAATTGTTGTTTTATTGGCTTGTCACGGAATGGAATGCTGATTTATATCCGGACGGACTGAGCCGTAAGCGTTGGACTCGGTAACCTAAGCTCCGGGTTTTATTGATGTCATTGATTTCTTGTTCAGCCGACTAGTGGGTCAGTCCCTGACCTGTGAAGTACTTTTAAATTTTCATTTCACTCCGGCGGATCTAGCGGCGCCAAATGCGTTACAGACTCACACCGATAAACTGTTTCGCCTTTAATGGAAGAAACGCGCTTAAATTCGCAAACTTTAAATGCTGCAATGTAAAATAACTTTTAAGTAAAAGAAAAATACGCCTCTACAAAAGCAAACGATGCTGTAGAACTATGTCTATTTCTATATATTTCCTTGAAAACCGTTTTAAATTTTCGCGGAATAATTGAAGATTTGGAAATTGTTTTGTTTTAGGAAATAAATGCATTAAATTTCAACGGTTTGAAAACGAGTAGTTCTTTTTAAATAAGCTGACGTACTGTAAAACTCATATTGTATTTTATTACTTATGAAATTTAAAAAACAATTGCAGAGATACGTAGAAACAGACACTTGCCATAGACATTCCAAAATGTTACAATCTTAACTGAAGTCTAACAATCGTCTTAATCTAGGTAAGGGCTGGCGATACAATAATAGTTTAAAAATCTCAGATTGACACAAAACAGATGTGATCTTTCAGAAGAAATACTATAAAGTTCCAACCATTTGTAATCTCTGATTAGAGGCGTTTGTTGAATAATTGACAGCATATACAGCAGATATGATACGCTTAGGTATAGAAAGAAAGACCCAGACATCTATAAATAAGGAGATATATTTGGCATTAAACGAATCGGGTGCAGCAGCCGTATGAACGATCAGATCGTTCAGATAACCCATATGTTCAAGGGTCAAATCGTAGAAACTAGTGAAGCAATTTTTTATTGATTGATGATCTCATGAAAATCGTGTCAACAACATTTTACTCTAATTTGGGATCTCGTGATTGAGACAAAATCCTGTGAGGTGATTTGTATTGATACATAAAAAATAAATTAGTAATAATTTTTACCAAAAGAAGTAGGGAGGTAAGAAGACAAAAACTTGCCATTCAATTACTTTGGAGGATTATAATACACACACAAAATAATTTCTAAGGCTAGCAAATAAACATTCAGGAGGATCGCAATCGTCAGAAAGTATTTAACTCAACGATTATTGAAACAAAAAATGTCATTGTTTTTACTCAAAGCGTTTTTATACGGTACTTTTAATAACTGCACATCTTTTTCAATTTTGAAACCGATTTCAAACGTAATAACTTTCAATATCACCACTGGAAACAATGTGTAAATCAATAATATGTTTGTCTATTGACTGTATTACATCAATGTAATTTGGAGAGTAGGAATCCACTGGAAAAGTGAATGAAGGAAATATTTTGTCCATGGAAGCCACCCAATCATCAAAGCAATTAAGAGTATAATGAAAAGAGATAGTACTGTAGAAACTATGACTTTCCCATTAACTCTGAGGGTTGCTCATGAGTACCAGTTCTCAACTTTACTGAAGCACCCATAAACGAAGACAAGTCATATCAGAATGCTATGATAAGTAGCTTTAGGTCTCATGCAAATGCCGAAGGAATAATAAAACCTTTGGAATTAAGGTCGAATAAGGTATGTTTACGTTGACAATTTTACATGGAAAACTTATATGTTACAATAAAGTGACGTAACCGGTGTGCATTCACTTGTAATAAACACTGGAATATCTGCACCGTTAGCGTGCTGAAATGCCCACTGCAAAGAATTGTCATATATATGTAAATTAATATTTCAAAGAAAAATTAAGCTGAGGTCACTTTTTATTATATGTGGATTTCTTCAATATTTTGTTTGAATTTTTTGTAATTACACAAATTAACGCCAGGTCTTCACAAAATTACACTAATACGCGATCATAAGTAAAATAATCAAAAACAATTATATAGTTGGTTTTTTTAAAAAAAAATAAGCATTATAATTAACATCTGATCATTTTTATTTGAATCCTGACGCATTCACATGTCATAAATGGACGTTTAAAAATATTATGAAACAAATTTTCTATAAGTGAGTCGATTGGGTATATAGAACACTAATGTATTAATATTGGAAAAAATATTTTTTGATTGATTGATCAATTTAGAAACACTAATAAACGACTTTTAGAAGAAACGCTTTACAGGTTTTTCTGTTCTAGTTAGAAAGTGTATCTACTCGGCCTTTATTTTCTCTATTAGAGAAAAATTAGGAATCACCTTTAATTCTGTTGTCACCCGTTAAAAGTGCGAGGAGCCGACTGCAAAATAAATTGACATTTTGTACCAATAATAAATTCTTCCTGTCATAGCACGACTACTAGTACCATTAAAAAACCAACACTAACTTAACCACGCATGGGCGACAGACTGAATCCATGTCTTAATTGTTTCTTGATTTCTTCTCTCTTTTAATGATCTTCATTTCTAATTACAGCTGACAGCCTTCTGTAGAGGTTATGTATAAGCCTTCTTTCACGATGTTTTATTCCTGCGTTTTTCAAAATCCTTAATAGTGTATTCCAGTTCACATTATCAAACGCTTTGAATAAATCTATAAATGCCATGAACGTGGGCTGATTTTTTCTTATCCTGCCTCTTAAAATGCAAATACCAGTACTAAAACAAAAAGTAAATTCAATATATTCCTAACATAAATAGCTGAAATTCAACCCTTATTTCCTTACTCTAAAATCCAGAATCCTACTTGTGCAAAAATAAAATTACAAAAAAGTGAAGAAAAATCAGATAGAGGAAAGACGATATAAGATAAGTAAGACAATATAAAAATAAATATGATTATAGAGTACTGAAAAAAAAGTAAATTCCCTTTTATCTAGGAGTCTTCATGATCATCCGTCATGAAATTACTACTATGTGGTAATTCTCCTCTAGGAGCTCTTAAGGATAGTTATACAATAATATTGCTCTCACGCAATTTTTTTTTAAAAAGAATCACTAAATGAGATATAGAAGCAATGGCTGTGCTGATTGCGTAGAAAATATTAGTACCGTTTGTCTCGCAGAATTACTCTCTCCAATTTTAGGATTTTAGGATGAATTAAATTCAGAAAATAGAATTACAATATTCGGACAGGTAGAAAAGATACGAAAAGTAGAGGATTAGAAAGGCGCCAGCCTGTAACGAATATCCGTGCCCGCTAACTACGTGCAGGGATTAAAGACGTTTGTCTACCAGGAAAGGTGACCCATGTATTTTTCGCTAGACCTACCCCTTCCGCAGTAAGTGCGAATCCCGCGGTAGGTGAAAATTAATTAAATACGGTGAAGACAAGACACGTGGAGTATGTTTTTCATGGGGAAGGGTATATGAGGGATTGGCTCGGTAGGTGACTTGGAGATGTAAAAGTCAACGTGGTTTTGAAGTTTTGAAGGAACTGGAGGTGAGAAGAGGAGAAAGCTGAGTTTCTCGGAAGTTGAACCTAAAACGAAGTAGCCCTAGAAGAAATGCAGTTAGTGAATTTTTAAAGCTGTAAGCAAGAGGACTTTAAGAGAGAAAAATGCAGTCAGTATACGTTTGAATTGGGAAGTAGAAAGAGGAGAGAAGTGCAAGTGTTAGTCGAAATTTGTAAGGAATTAGTACTTAAGAAGAGAAAATAGCCTGTTAACCCAAAAAAGTTTCTATAATGTTTCAAAAGCAAATACAAATCTTCACAGCAAATTATAATATCCCAGCCAAACCTCTTTTCTGAGATGTGAACATCTTCGCCGAGACGGAAACTGCTTTTCCTCGTCGCTCGACGGTTCAAAAATCTCCTGCTTTCCAACAGCCAAAATCACACCCTGTTTTGAGTCAGGGATCGCCAAAGTTTTCTGCCTACTGCCTCCCGTAAGTCTCATCCCTGATACCCAGACGAACAGGTTCTGAGGCGAGTGAAGATCGAAAAATAGATTCACCTTAAAATTCGAGACCTCTGCTACCATTTTTGCCAAACTAATTAATCCTGATAAATCTCAAACATACAAATACACTGAGATTATTAGTTACTAATTCAACATTTAATTTTCCGTAAATCCCATATTGTTGTTAATAAATATAGTGCAGGACCCTAGTAGAAGTTTATGTGTATAATTAAATTAAAAATTACAAAACGCCAATTAAATTTTGTTAACTTTGAAATAATTAAATTCCTGTTTCATACCTGCTTTGTGATAGGTTTATATATGAAGTATGTAATCATAATAATGTTATAAATTTAGACTTTGACAAGTTAAGAAATACTCTTAAATCATTAAATAAAAATAGTTGTGTTAATATTAAGGAATTTGTCTATTTATTCATAGCTTCTGCTAACATATTAATATCATGCCCTCTCGAAATTCATTAACCCAATTTATCGCAAAGCCACCAAATGTTATATTCGTATGTGTAATTTCTCTGTAACTTCGAATATCAATGATACGGAATGTACCAAACAAAAAATACCACAAGGGGTTGAGGAGACCCATCGTTACTACTCGAGCGGAGGGGAAGACAGGCAGACCAAAAGAAATGGACGGAGAGGTCTGAATGGTAATCCTCTTGAAAATTTCAGCCCTGTTGCTTGAGGGAATTTAGTCGGAAAAAGAATCCCTTAAGGTAAGTGTAACAGGTGCGCGGAGCCAACAATCGATTCTCCAGGTCTGTACCATACTCTAATGTCTCAATTTGCAAGCACTTGAGCCCGTGCCACGCTTTGGACAGTTAAATGTCGTGCAATTGCAGAGGTTCACGTTCAGCGCTCACCCGCATTTACGACCAATTCCGGCTTTTACGATTACAGAAGAAGCACGACCGTCTGTGGCTCGTCTGGCGACCGCGAAGATAATCGGCTTGCCTTTACGAACTTTGCACCGGGAGTTTAATCTACTGCATTCCTTTACAACTTACAATGTTTTATCATAAATTTCCTTCGAGTATCACATGCGTTACGTACGCGTAGATGATGCTTGTTATCTGAACGCACAGGTTGAAATGACTCAAGTTATTCCTGACTGGACAAAGCAGATATCAACAATTTCGTTTGACTTTCCAGTTACCAGTTTAGATAAATAGATTATGATATTGTACATAAATATAGCTCTTACAATTTTGACACAAAGTGTAGTTTAATATTTTCAAGATGTATTTTAGTTAAGTACACCGAGCACTCTTGTAATCCCAAATGCGGATTACGCGTCTTTCAAGCTGCATGATAAAATACATGAAAATTCAACAAAATGTTTCGAAGGGTGTGGTGTTATCTAAAATGTAATGGAGTATAGCGCGCTATATTTTTCTCTGAAGATATTATGGAACGATGTCTGTAAATCACTGACATTGCCGCAGTAAATCTCTGTAATCTCTGGTGCACGGAGGATGTAAGATTCAGTAACCTCCTGGTTGCCAATTTCTTATTTTCTAAATTCAACTGTATAGCTGTAACAACTCTTCTATGAATAGTAATATTCAGGAATTAAAATTTGCAACGACTTTTTCCTAGTACGCTACATCTTTTAAAAATTCCTCCACTTGTAAGTACAATATCAATAATTGAAATTCTTCTTGAGCTACCTTCCCACACAGTTTAGGCACGATCAGTTGTCATTTTTTTCTAAATATCTAATAAAGTATCTCGTTACATTTTTCGTTTCCTGCAAAATAATTCAATAATCAGGATATAGTATATAATATGAAATAGCATATTTGATGGAAAATATTTTGTCATAGTATATTGGCAACGTAAAGAACTTGGCAAATATTACTAAGTAGTAATAATGTCTTCATCAAACACGAGTTACACTGACCTGCAATCTAAGTCAATTTATATATATATATTAACCTAAAGACGTTAATTATAATATAATAATTTTTCGTTGGTTTCAATTGACATCTGGTGATCTTGAACAAAAAATGATACGTTGTTTGCAACTTTAATATAATTGTATTCAGCCGTAATATCGCTGAACCGTCTCCTCAGTAACGATAAATTACTTCCAGGCCTCCATAAATAGCACAATTTGAAAAAAAAATCAGGTTCCAAATTTATTCAATTTCTAAGATCAGATGATTCCAGTTCAATTATCTTATATAAAAAGTAGCAATAAATATTAAATAAATAATATTGTTACTGTAACGATATGAGTCTTGTAAAACTACCATTAGAGAGAAGATTGTGGGGTAAAAATAGAAGAGGATGGAATACGCTAAGCAAGTTAGGGAGGATGTATGATGTGGTAGCCATGTAGAAATCTTCGCAGGATAGGTTAGCATGGACGGTCGAGTCAACACTCTAAGGACTTATTACTACTACAACCTTAAAATTAATTTGTAACTGATTTGGCTGCTTTATTCATCTAATATTATAATGATATATTTGTCAGTAAAATATAAAACTTGATTAAAGATATATATTTGTTTGTTTATGGATTTTTATTAAAACTACAACTTAATACGTGCCCTTAAAATATTTGTTAAGGAGGTCGAAGTAGAAGAAAGGGTTGTAAAACCTCTTCGTGATTGTAAGGATTGAAACTATTCGAATATGCAGGTTTTATTTTTGTAATGGACGATTATTTCAAATTTCGGAAGGCTCCAAACTTGATGCACAATATTTATGGAAAATTATTAAAAAGTATAATTTTTCTTTTAATAAATTGGCGACAGATGGAAACCATTTGGATTCTGATATAAACTTAAATAATAGGAATTTTAGATATATCAAATACAGTGAACGTTTTCTTTTCCTAAATATTCAATATTGTTGCTGATCATTCATTATCAATAATCGATTAAACAATGAGTTTTAGACACGAAATTATCGCTCTGTATTTAGAGTTACAGATTGTTGAGCGATATTTCCGCGTATTGTATAAATATTAATGTAACTGTGGCGGAGCAGCTTTTCAAGTTTCCGCAGAGTGAAGCTCTACAGTCACGTCCTTTGGTCTAGCCGCCAGGTGCAGTGCAGAAGGGGCTTCTCTTTAAAGTGCAGGTCAAGGTTTTTAGTGTCCATCGATTCGAGGTGAGCCGAAAGCCTGGCGTGTGTTCGGAGCTTCTCTAAAAATATCACCCCCAAATTGCGGAACTGGCCCTGTGCAAATCCTCCGCCAGTTCCCTGATGGAACGGCGCTCCATTAAACGGGCTCTTCCTTCGTATCTCCGGCAATTTCGCATTTACAGGCCGACGCAAACACGAAATACTTGACTGATGTTTGGAGTGTGAATAAACGCCTTTTGCTTTAATGAGGCGCGTTAGAAAACCCTCGCAAATTAATGTTCGTCTGATAATATTTAAAGTTTAGATACCTATCGCCAATTATCGTAAAACCCTGTCGTAAAACTAGTGAGGTGATGCGTCAACGGTATAATATTCAAAAAATTAACTTCACCTTCTACATATATATTTATACAAGTGTGTAAATTAATCGGGTCGTTGTCTGTAAAGTTCAATCAACACTGAAATAATTCCTTAGTCAAACGTTTCATTATATTTAATCACACACAAATTAATTTTAATAAATTCTATAATATGGCAAACGATTTTATATTCATTTCTAAAATTTATTTTTATCATAGCATAATTATCTCTCTATATGAAAATATATATTCCAGCTATTATTAATTTTTAGTTTTATTTCACGTGTAAAGCGCGCGATTTAAGAAAATTCTCTACAAAATTTAAAATTTCATAGCATTACAGGAAGTAAATTATATTCTTCACTAGTAAAATTGTCATGATATAATTTTATAATGCGTGAATAACAAATTTGTTGTTGCACACCTGCAGAAGTTCCAAATAAAGAAAAGAAAGTTGTGTTGATTTTTTGTTAAATTTTTTACTGGCGTTTTGGCCGATTTACTTATTGATTGATTGTAATAACGTCAGACAAATATAACTTCTTCGTACCACGGAGACTCCTGGTTCGATTACTTGCAAGGGCTTGGGGGTTTTTGTACGCGTTTTCGTCTTTACAAATCCAGTAGCACTTAAAATGAATATAGGATCCCCTAAAATGGTGAAGTAATCGCTATGGCCTTAGCTGTTGATGTGACTTAAATAAATAACTATTATTATTCCTATAGTTTGTTACTAGATAATCTATGATTATCGACAACACAAATGTGTTATTAAACCTCCAAGGAAGAAGGAAAAGATTTAAAAATATAATAAAACACTACCGTCGTGACAAACAATAAAGAACCGTCTAACCATAGACAATTATTGGTATCAGATGTAATAACGATTAAGAGTACGTCAAACGTAAGAAGTTTATTTATGATAGTAACTAAGTACAGAAAAAACATTTCGTCGCGTTGAGATTCTGTAAACAAAGATCAAGGTGCTTTACTATTAAAAATAAGACGTATTTTCAACACCATTTGTTAGTGAAATTTCTCAAATTTTCGGATTGTTCCAACAATTTACGAGAGGAAAAAATTACCTCCAAAGCTTGATTTACTAACTTGAGTGAAAACTGTTTGCGTTAATTGCTCGTTCATATCTAAATGTAATAAATTTCATCGCTTCATAATTGGCTCAGGATATATTCTGAACCAGGAACGTGTTGCGAAGGATTCCGTGAGCTGTCGGCATGAATCCAATCTAAGGAAAAGCACGAGTCCTATTCAGACTAGAGACGCCCTGCACAAAGTCAAATTTTATTCGCAACACTAGGTCAGAATGAGGGATGGTTATCAATTCTAGAATTAATTTAATATGCCTTATTTATATAAAATTGTGAGTAATGTTTTAAATTACGTCAATTTCAAGTAAAAGCGTTGTGCGAAAAAAAAACTATCCCATTCGATAGGAAAGAATTAGAAGATTATTTTTATAGAAAGACAAACCCCGACGTAAAGAGGGGATTTGAGATTACGGTAGGTAGTGAGAAGAGCGGAAGCGGAAGGTTTACACAGTGGTGACATCCTCGCCTTTGGGTGAGTGTGTAGAGTACTAGAAACCAGTGGAGCATTCGGTCGAGCAGTATGCACAAAGAGGAGAGAGAATATAATCGTGGTGAGCAGAGTAATAACTGTGATAATGCCAAGTTCCGCCAAGGGAACGGACCTTTTCCTGATCCCCCTTAAGCAGACCGCTTGCGGTGATGGAACATCACAACTACATCCGTTTGACACGTACCACTTCATTACGACACAAAACGCCACTAATACAGCCAGAAAGCCGTAACGGAGATTGTATTTACCTGCGCATCGTGGGACCCTAGTAACATCAACATAAAGCTCCAAAACTTCATACTGTCGTCTCTGCTGTATGGCCCAAAATATCCTCAAAAAGAAAACGGCTACACAATCGTATGATTTTAACTTTTATATTTTTGTAAGTAACATAATAAATTTGTTTGTTAAATTTTTTTGTTATCTTTGTAAACTACAATTCTTTTCCGATCCCCAGCATCATTTTATTGATAAATGTTGGCATAGGCACAACTACGAATGCATAATTAAATAATTTCGTTGTTAGTAAATGCGCGTCTTAGGTGTGGTTAAACAGTAATTACAAATGTTAACATTTAAAATAGAAATTAATTTCATTAAAGGGTATAGAATGCGAGTTAGGAGATCAGTATGGTTTTCGGAATAATGTAGGGACAAGAACACCAATATTGACTTTGCATCTAATTTTAGGAGACAGATTCATGTATTTGTAGATTTAGAAAAAAGCGTTCGATAATATGACCTGGAACACGATGTTTAAGAATTTTGAAGAGCAAAGGAATAAACTATCGAGAAAAAAAATGCTTACACATAACCTCTACAGAAGGCAGTCAGCAGTAATTAGAATTGAAGGGAAAGAAATGAAAGAAAAAAATCAAGAGAAAAGCAAAAGAAGGATGCAGTCTATCGTCCATGCTGTTTAGCTATATATAGAAAAGGCGGTGAACAAAGTTAAAACGGAATATGAAAAATGAATTATACTGCAAGGAGAAGAAATAAAATCCCTACGATTTGCACAGCTATATTGTAGTATTAGGGGAGTCAGATAAAGACTTGGAAACCATAATAAATGGCATGAACGTGGTCATGAAGATAAAGCTCAATATGAGGATTAATAGAGGGAAAACCAAGGTAATAGAGTGTAGTATGGGAAACAAAGGGTGTTAGATTGGGAAGAGATATTTTGCAGGAAATTAAAGAATTCTGCTACTTGGGAAGCGTAATAACTAAGGACGGTAGAAATATAGTAGACATAAAGAACAGGATAGCACAGGCAAGGAAGGCTTTCGCGAAAAAAGAAGAATTCACTTACGGGCATTATAAGTGTGAATATTAGGAAATCATTGCTAAAAATGTTTCGTGGCGTTATATGTATGCGAAACGTGGACAGTAGGATAGGCGGAAAGGAAAAGAATAGAAGTTCTTTGAAATGTGGTACTATAGAAGAATGCTGAATATCAGATGGGTGGATAGAATCACTAACGAGGAAGTTATAAACAGAGTAGGGGAAGAGCGAATAATATGGAGAACGTTGTCCAGTGTGTGGGGTAAGTACAGAAAAGGGATGCCAAGGTTGGAATGCGCTAAGAAGACTAGGAAGGATGTGCTAGTTATGCGGAAATGAAAAGACTTGCGCCTGATATGTTAGCATGGAGGGTTGCAAAAGACCAGTCTTAGAACTGAATACCTTAACAACAACAAACGCGCTTTTCAAAATTTAAATTACGTGATTCGCATCATTCAAACAGGGAGCTGATAAATGTGTTTTCAAGAGTCGTAAGTACTTGAGCAGTGGCCCTCGGGATGGTTAAATAATAATTACAAATGTTAACAGTTAAAATAGAATTTACTTTCAAATGGTATCTACAATTTACTATATTTTCCACAAGGCTCATCATTCATTGCTTCTTTCTATTTCACACTCGTACATTCTAACTAAAATTTATATTATTCTAAGAAAAACTTGTTATATAAAGTTCCTAATTCTTATCAAAATGTTTTTAGTACCTCACATCCTTAATGAGTACTGACGGCCACAGGTATTAAAATTATAAGTCTTAAAGACAAGTCTAAACTAGTCACACGGTATATATAACTTATGGAATGGTACGGCTTAAATTTCAGCTCCGAAAGTCGCGACGCATCGTCTCGTTGTAACAACTGGCCACAAGCTCTAGCCCCTAGCACATCGGCGAAGGCGACTAATTCGTCTCTGGTCCCTCACGGCTAAGAGACGCGCCGCTTTCTCTCGTTTTCCAATATTTAACTCATCTAAACACCGCAGAAGTTTTCAGCACTTCGTCACATAATAAAATGGTTTTTAAAATACATGAAATATCAACGTCCCATACTTCCGTTTGACCACGATTGATAATTAGTACCGTTTCTCTTATTAAGTTGACCTTCTACGGCCGTGCCGAAACGACACCAAAAAAAGCCGAATCTTTCTTTAACCAGTCCAACTCCCTCTCAAAATTTAACGTTATAGTCACAATGGTCGGCGTGCTAAAAGTTTATATAAAATATGTAGAAATGACAAAAGACTTAAGGTCGTTGTTACGTATTAAAAACTTACTTTTGAAAAAATTTACAGCTGCGTGTGACCCTTCGAATTATATCATTTTCAATATGCAAGCCTATATATTTTGTGCATAACGCTAATTATTTTAAATTCTAGATCATACAAATTATTTTTCAATGGAATCTGTGTTCTCGTTTTCGAAATAAGCGCTGATTATAATTTTTTATAATATTCAAATATTTTGTTGTATCAGGCTAAGCACGATTATCGTGGTTGCACGATAGATTACACATAACGGTTACTAACCAAATTTATCTGATTGGGCACGGACTTCTCGTGACATTTATCAGAGGCAGTCGTCCCTATAGGTGACAAAAAAATTAATGCGTTTAAATAACTCACGTCAATCGATGCTCCGTGAACGTGATGCTCGCGGAATGGAGGAGAGCGGCCTCTTACGAACTGGAAAAGTTTTCTTCCTGCTCGAAACCACTCCACCTTGTGGATCTGGTCGCTGGAGACGCTGTAGTCGCACCGGAGTAGCGCGGAATGACCCCGGAGGACGTATCTGGGTGCCACCAACTCCACCGTGAACGTCGCATCTGAAAACATTACCAAAAACGTCAAATTATTTAAACGAATACAAACCATGGAAACGAACAATGACGTTACATCACCGGAGAGCAATAAGTTGTTTGGGACTCTTATCTGAGTTATTGAAAAGTGAAAATGAGAGGCACACTTGGATTCTGGGAGCCCGCTTTTCCAACCATTTGGATTGATCCACTGGTGTAACGGGCAATAGTTTTTAAGTTTTTACTTTAAGTTGCATGCAACTTGATTAAGTAGCTGGACTGGTGATTACTATTTCCTTGATTTAAACACCGAGAACTGCTCATCAATGAATCGAAAACTAGACGGCTAGAATATTTAAGACGGATTCATATTTCTGGCGGAATTTTCTGTATTTTCTTTTTTAATTCTCTAAGAACTATAAAGTTAGTGATTCAGTATACAGGTCAAATACAGCCAAGAGTACTTCCAATGTACACCTTGAATGCATTAGGGCGTCACTATTTCCCAACTATTAAATAAAGTAAAAAATAGTTCAAGGAAATAAAAGAGAATAATCACTTTCTTTGATGTTCTTGGCACTCGTGTTTCAAACGAAACGTTATACCTAATTCCGACGGCTAATTTCATAAAGATGACTTCTTCAATTCGTCACCTTTCGAAACGGACTGCCAATTTTTATCACAATTTTTAGATTACTTCGAGAAATCAAAGCAACACATAATAAAAACTGATAAAATATATTCAATAATATGTCTTATTATGTTTTACTTCTCTTTTCTCAATATTTCACTAGCTTCTGATATGTATGGGAAGTCGGGGCGGAACGGGACAGAACGGGATACCTCATTTATTTTTACTGGATAGTTCTGGAGGTTAGTAAATAGGAGTATAAAAATTGTTACTGGTTAAGAAAGAAGTCCTGTCAGCCGACTTAACCAAGTTTTGAATCCACCTTATGAATGAACTCTTGTTTTTCATCTGTGAATTTATAACTTTTGCAGCATTGCGAAGGAAGGTAATTCTCAAAATCCCTCTATTTTAACTCATTAATGGTATATATTCGTAAATTAGGTGTAATGTGTCGCTCAAGAAAAAGGAAAATCTGGCAGACTCAACTCATTATGATGAGTTACAGGATTTTGTAACCAAAAACAATAGATTAAGAAGGAAAAGGAACATGAAATGTTAGCAAATACTGCAGTTTCAAAAATATCGTTTTTCAAATGGAAAAATTGATAAAGCGATCGACCGTACCCTAAATAAATACAAGGAATAAAACACAGAAGGTGTTAAGGTTATTCTTAAATTAAATTAAATTTTATTTCACTAATTGCAAATACAAAACATCCTATCTTTTTAAAAATTTATTAAAAATCAAAATTCGTTATTTTACGTTATTTTAATATTAAATTATGTAAAGAATAAAATAAACTAATGTTTTAAAGTGTTATGAAGCGATTTCTCTTTTACCATAAGTTTACAAAAATTGTTGAACATTGAGTGTCCGGTTCCGTCCCGACTTCCTCTATAACTCTCGCAATCACTATTTGTGCACAATAATAAATATTTGATCTGAAGCTGGGAAATGCTAGGGGAAAACAATAAAGCGATTGGTAGATCGCGTGGAAGACACTTCATAGCCATTGCCGAAGATTCTGTTGCCTCTCCACGTACGCAACAACTTCCCTTCACTGCTCTCCTAGCAATTGCTATACAAACTTGAATTTCCTGCGCCATCGAGTTTCCAATACTTGCAATATCATTGTAAGGTAGAGGCTAGATCAGATAAAGATAAATGCAATTCCACAAGCATTACAGTATATAGTAATGCGAAATATTCTGGTACGTTTCATTACTAATCTAAAATATAAAGTTTACTGAAAGTAATTAAATATTATATTAAAAAGATTGTATAGTATGTCTGACAGATTAAGAAATTCAAAGCGCTACTCAACAATATGCAGACTGTCCCAATAATCATTGCAATTTTTTAAAAAGAAAAATTAAATATTAAATCTGAGTAATCAAGGAATAAATTAATTAATTTATCATAAAATATTAGTTTCCATGGGTCCCAAATTAAACAGAGCAAAGAAGATAAAAATTTCTTATTACGAATAATTGTGAAGGACATAAATTTTCACAATGACTCACAATGGTATAATATGAAACATAGAACCATTAAATTTACTTATCTTACAAAATTTTATTACAAAAAAAAACATTTAATACGAAAACTTTAAAGAATCTTAATTTTATATTAAATTTTTATATTATACAGTTATGGGGTTATTTTTTTAAAATTGCAATATTGAAACAATTTAAAAAGAGTATTCTTCGAGTAAAATTTGAAATTTTTTAAATAAACCTCAGAATTAATTAAATCTTTCAGGTTAAAACTAAGGTAATTGTATATAAAAATCATTCATGAACGCATAAAAATTTGAAACTATAATTAATTCTTAATTCATAACGATTTTGAAAAATATATATAAATATTATAATTTACAAAACTAGCTGAAATTAATTAGATTCTTAAAAACAAGTCTAGTTTATAAAAAGTGGTTTTATGGAATAATGTTCTCTATAATACATAAATTGACGTCCGTTTTTTTTCAGAATAATTAAAGTGAATAAATTAACAACCGAAAACAGACCATAAATAAATTTCCCCTAGAATTACATTCAAAATTCGGCAAATATTTAATTGAGAATATATTCTACCCGCATAACAGATTTCATATGTTCATGTAATAATTTTGATGTAAGATACCTTGTATGAAAGTCATAGTTCACTGAGAATATGAAGTGCATTAAACTGAAACTAACTTTTAAAAGATCTTTTTCAAATTTAAAATACGATATTCATTTTAATTCACAATGTTGTTGTTGTTGCGTTTTTGAGTCCTAAGACTGGCTTGATACAACCACCCATACTGAATATCTCGCACATGCCTTTTCATTTCCTTTATAACTAGCACATCCAAAATCCTCACTCCTCTGCTTAGAGTATTCCATCCTTGGCCTCCATCTTCTATTCTTACCCCAAACACTTCCCTCTAATGCTAATTTTACGAGACCTTCGTGTCTTGAAACGTAGCCTATTAATCTATCCCTTCTATAAAATAAAAAATCTGTAAAAATTCGCATTACGAATTCATAACTGAATTTAATATGTTGTAAAAAACAAACTTTTCATTCATGAAAGCTTCTCGGGGTTCTAACGGGGTAAGGTGGTCTATATCTTGGGACGTTTCGGCAGCTATACATGCTACTATCTTCAAGCAAAGCCTTCGTTCTATAAACTTTTCGATTGTTCCTAGTTTGAAATCACTAGCTAATTTTTGAAAGTCCCAATTGTTTTCAAAATGTTTCATATAAAATATTGATAATTTTCAATTAATATAAATTTAACCACAGCTTCCTCAGTCAAATATATAGCCGTTACTAAAAATATGTTCGTGATATCTATACAGTAAAATATTGTAAAAAAGTTTTTGTATTTTAATATATTTTGTGTATAAGATTACTTTTTCATAATCAATATTAATATAAGCCTACTTAATATAGTTTCATCTGCGGAAACGAAACATGTTTCGTATAGCAAAATAAAATAATATTTCCAACATTTGCATTCCATGAAAAATAGTGTGAAACTTTTATTTTATTACATACATTATACTTAACTACTTTTAATACTATTGAAAATATTTACATTTACAAATGTCTTATAATAATATAAATATGTACTGTTTTCGTTGGCATTACGCTCAGATATTACATATTTGAGTCCCTAAAATAATAAGGTACAACCTTATTTCCGTAGAAATATTCCCCTATATCAAGAAATCTCCTTAGCGTCGGGTATTTCATAAACCTGGCAGCAAACATACAACGCGTGTTTAAGACTCGGAGCTTACCTTAATAGGCCGTCTGTGTAACAGGATATAAAACTCTGGTGAGAGTGTCGCACCGAAGAAAGGAACTTTCTTATTTAAATATTCTATCTAAATGTTTCCTCCCGTATTACAGACCTATATATAAATAAAAGACTGATGGACTTACGTTAACCTTAAATCCAATGATTAAATAATTTGCGTTATTAGTAAGTAATTATTTAATTAAATAAATCATTACCACGTTTCGTCCCTAATTTTCTACTTCATCATATTGACAATAACTAGAAATTAGACCTTAATGGTTAATAAATACTGTAGTAATCTAAAAAAAATTTAAATATCTTGTTCTCTGAAAATTCGTTTTTATCTCGTTTAAAAACTCTGAATAAATAAGACCTAAATAATTGAAACTTATGCTTTAATAATTTTATTCAATAAACCAGGCAAGAAAATTGTAAATTTTAAATCATTTCCGTAATAATTTTTTTTTACCTTTCATATTCCCAATAAACAAATCGGTCAGTATGTCAGAAAGAAATTTTAAATATTTAACACACTAAAAATTTCATTTAAGACGTTTATTCCAGATTTTTAGACTATCTCAGGGACAGTGAAACGTAATAAATTTCCAAGTGAAGTTAACTGCAAACAAAAAAATGTTTTGTCAACCAAATATAAATTTAAATAGTTAATATTTAGTTAAAGTATAAATTGTCCTCTTTTCAATTGAATTATTAAAAATAAAAATACATAATTATTAAGCATTATAAATCCAAACTGACAGCATTTGAGTTCTTATCCATATGTATTTAAACAATGGAAATCTGAAAAGAATTTTTTTTATCCCTTATACCTATGTGAGTTATAAACTGAAAACTAATAAAGTATTATTTATATTTTAATAAATTGATTCAAAAACGAACAACATATTTTAACGAAATATTTGCTAATTAAATTAATAATTGTTTGTAGTTAACTTCAGTTTCAATTTCGATAATCTTCTGTTTAACTGAAGAAGACCTAAAAGTTGGACTAAACGTCAGAAATAAACTTTGTAATGTGTTAAAATGTAGCTCTTTTCTGACATAGTTGTTGTTCTGGTAATTAGTCCTAACACTGGTCTAATGCAACCCTTCACGCTAACCTATTCTGATTTTTGATGACATCCCCCAAGTAGTCCCCGCCCGGGGATACGAATGGGGGGACTGACTATTTTACCTCCGGAATATTTTACCCGACAGGCTGTCATCACATTTTTATGCATTTAGCGCTTCATGTACGTGGGATATTAAAGACAGCTGTAGTTTTCTTTTATTTCAGCCGTGCATCAGTGACGCAACCATTAAACGGTTGATTTGATTATTTGTTTATTTGTTAATGACATACAATTGCATTCTAATATATTAGAGAAGAAGAATCTCCGGTAAAGGATAAGAACTCAAAATATTCTGAGCTTGGGTTTGTAATGCTTAATAGTTATGTATTTGATATTTTATCCGAATATTCAAGATCTTCGAAGAAATTTTATAATACTTTATTAACCAATCGTTGAGGTCTCATCTACTTTTTCCATTTAACGTAATTAAGTTCCAAATCAGTGCCAAAACGTAATAATAGTTGTATTAATTTGTCACTCAATAAACCTCTTCTTACTGTTTGAGCATCGTGTGAATTTATAATATTATTATGGTCAGATAATTATTAATATTAAATCTGATTTATTATTAAAATGAGAAAATATTCTAGCAAATAGGCACTGAAATATAAAGTTTCCCAAACAGTAATTTATAATTTATTAAAAATCTATTTAAAATCGTTTTACGTTTCTCAGTCAGTCATATTTTACAATATAAAAATATAAATACATATGGGTTTCAATTTATTCCACGTGAAAATGTGGCTGATACTATAATGAATAATTAAAGCCTCAATCCTTACATTTTGAACAATATAGCACCACACATTTAACTAACGACCCGCTATGCTAATTTTTTGTATCAAGATATAAAATGTTGTCCTTCATAAGAAATCGTAAGTTTACTTCAAAAAAGGAAAGTACACCTCAGAGTCCCGAAATCCATTCCAGCTCTGGAAAGTGACAATGTGTAGTAATATTTCCCTAACTCAGTTCGCCGAAGGACTTTACCGACTTGAAAACAGCTGTGAAACGTATCGTTGTTGCAGAAGAGAGCTTTGCGTCGAGCTCTTTACTGAGAAGTGCACAGAAACTCACAAAACAACATCTAGAAGAGCGTAGCCGAAGCTCGTAACTTCCAAAGTGCAAACTTTATGTAGCCAAGTTCCTCGCATCTCGACTCCACTGAGAACAATCTCGAGAACTGATTGGCAGGGCGTGGAAGGAAGTGCCAACAACTACTCGTAGAGTAATGAGCAGGAGTGGATGACTTGTCAACGTGCCACTGACGTGTGAATTTTTATGACATAATCTCGAGACATTTCTTATGTACTTCTCCAGCTATTACAAATAATCTAAATAAGGCAGCAAAATAGTAATTGAGTCAAGCATTTATCATAAAACTTACATTTAATATAATTTATAAATATATATAATTTTTGTTTTCTTATTTCTCATCCATTAGTCTTTCTTTCCATTTTAATTAACACTATATCACTTATTTTATAACACAGCATTCAAATCGTTGAAAAAATAAACAAGCTGAGTTATTCCCTGTAATTACGTTTGAGAAATTAATTGTAGACTCCAGGATAGAAATATTCCCGATTCATGTTCTGCTGAAACTTTTGCATTTAAATATCTTCTAGACCTTCTA
This sequence comes from Eucriotettix oculatus, assembly GCA_034510155.1. Classification (NCBI taxonomy): domain Eukaryota; kingdom Metazoa; phylum Arthropoda; class Insecta; order Orthoptera; family Tetrigidae; genus Eucriotettix; species Eucriotettix oculatus. The sequence continues at coordinate 73,586,062 of CM067378.1, read as the reverse complement.
TTTTAGATTTAATTTCAGACCATCATCAATTTTTTATTACTAAAATTAATAATTATCTTGTTAAGTTTAAATATAAGAATATTATATTTTTTCGTCCGATTTTTTGTAATAATTTATATATATATATATTTATTAATTTATATATATATATAATAAATTATATATATACCCTCCCTTTCGTAGTCGTAATTTAGTTCGGACATCTAAATGTGCCACGTGGCAGGTAGGAATAAGCGAAAACCAAAACAAAATATACAAATATTTATTCACCCGAACAAAATAAAGAAAATAATATTTTAAAAGCGCATAGAAACGAGTACAAATCTGGTACACAATTTAGGCTCGCGCCGTTTTCCCGTCCGAGGGTAGACCTGGACCCAGGACTGCATTCGGCCGTCCAGCCCGACGTCCAAATCCAGAAGGAAGGTCCTCCTCGTGGTCTCCGTTCTCATACCACACGCTCTCTACCCTCCACCTTTCCTTCTACGTCCTTCAAGAACTTCTGACTTAATAGTCAGATTCTATATTACCGAAGAGGACACGACCACCAACTGAGTAATAGTTCTTTAGTTGAAGTCAATCAAATTTACCATTAGATAACTATTTTATAAACATAAAAAATTGCACTGATGATATCACAATAAATTGCAGTTAAAAAGTAATAAACTTAATACTTAAAATATAATATGATTAACCGCGTCACTTGTTATATGATTACATAAAGTCAAAATTTTATCGATCAGAATTGCAAGTAAATTTATAAATCTATCAAGATCAAATATATGAAATTACCACAGTTCAAATATCAAAATATTAATAAAACATTGGATGCTAAAGCAGGTGAAGCATCCAAGAATTATAAATAAAGTAGTTACAAATAAAATCCAAAGAATGGCCAAAAGTCAGAAAAGGACCAATTCAATTAGGAAACGTTTCGTCTCCCAGTTTTTGGGATTTCCTCAGTTTATCAAATAAAATAAAATACAGTTAAATTATTGGCTATTCATTTAATTTTATTTACAAATAAATCTTGTTTCTTATACCCTTAACGTGTCGAGAAACAATAATATTACCCAGAAAAGATTATAAATAAGAACAAATCATTAATATTTATCCCTTTTTATTTCTTGTGGAAGTCTCTTTCCGTTCCACTGCTCCAAGCGACATCTTAAAAAATGGACAGATTATTGTTCAAATAAATGCTCGGCGTCAACTTTCTATTAAAACAACTTTGTCAAAGTAGTCGGTTCGATATCTACATTATTAATAGAAACTTGAATGGATATATTAGTCTTAAAACATCAATTTAAAGGATCACATTTTCGTTGCCCACAGAAAACAATGATAAATCGTGAGGCTTATATTAATTCATGCAATTATTCTGATGTAATTAAAGTACAAGAAATTCTATACCGTCAAAGTTTGTAGCACTGGTAGCTTAGATAATGGTGAATGTTGTTCATTACTGCAGTGTCCTTCTCAACGACAAGCATATTCCACTTTAAGCTTCATAATTTAATCCCAGGTGCACTGTAAGAGCTCTCGAGCTTCAGCCATTAATTATCAAGGAAGTTATTACTTGTAATTAAACTTCAATAAATTATGTTACGGATAGATAACACCACAAATTTCATAACCATTTTCATCAAATAATGAAGATATTCAAATACATTCAAAGAATGATAATGAGTAATGTGTGTGTAAAGTTAGATATAAAAATTTACATACAATAATTAAAATTAGCAAAAAATTATCTGAATATATATATTTTAATAAATACAATTGAGTGTTTGCGTGTATGTATGCTCAGCACAGAAAACGCTAGGAGGAAATTAAAACAATTTTTTCACACGTGTTCCATCAGACCCGGAAACAGCAACTGTGGTGGTGTGAGGATAAGGCAACAATCACCCTTATTGGCGTGGTGGAAGGATGTGGCTACATGCATGAACCCTCAATTTTTGCGTCAAATAATTTTTTCTCAGGGTCAATGAGATTGATTGTGCTTTTACGAATTTCTTTTTGTTAGTTTTTCATTGCCACTTTGCATTGCAATCGAATACTCATAGAGTTAAGATCGAGTGCGTGATATACAAATAACGTTATAAAAACCGAGAATGGCGTCTATTCCGGGGTTATGGATGTAGCTGAGTTTATTTCTGGCATAAAGAATCCGAGATAATTTGTTCAGCCCCCAGGTATTGAGTAGGGGAGGAAGGGTTAAAGCCTGTGAAATAATGATAGTAGAAAATTAGCCAAGTTTGATGTCAAGTCGAAGATTGCACGGAGTATAATTCTGACATTCAGCATGACGGTTGAGGTGTAGTTCAGCCTCTTAGAATAATGATGAAAAGAGGTGAAACAAATTTCGCTGTAACACTGCACACTTGTTATTTTCATTCCTGGAGAAACTCTACGAACAAAACTCCCCTAGCAGTTTTGGGGCGGGAGCCTCGGGTATTTTTCTCTGTCTTTGTACACCGATACTATTTTTGACACTATTAAGATAGTGGGAGTAAATTTGTTTCCATTAAGGTTCCGGGGGTACTTTTGATTCGCTCATTACACCTACTTTACTATATTATGGTATTGAGAGTAATAGAAAGTTAAACGTACCGGTTTTCTAGACTTCATTTTCAGTCATCATGCCGGTTATGAAAAATTCATCATTTCGTCTGCCTAGGGGGTGTGATACGAATTGTGACGCCCTTAATTCAGATTTAATCTGGTAATGACCAAGAGATTATTGTTGAATTAAGTAATGTACCGTAATAGCTATTTAATTAATAAAATGTTCAAAATAAATTATCATTTCGGTATTCAAGAACAGAAAAAAAGCTTTCAATCGGATCTCGTGGACGTATAACCAGGGTTCGATCGTTCCGGTAGTTTCTTTTTTTATTCTCATAATTTAATTACATTATTGTATATTTAATATTGTCCTACCTACATTTTTATAACGATTTTAATATATCAATAACTATATGTAACTAAAAGTTTCCTTAATAAAAACCTATTAATGGCTGATTAACCAGGTTTTTATTAAATAAATTGAATTATATAAAAGCCTGTCTTATTATAAATTAAACATTAAATTGTAGTCTTTTTATGATTAACGCTTGTTAGCGAATGCTATTTCCGACCAACGAAGACTGAAACGTTTTCTGAATGTAAATTGAGCGTGGCTCCGTTAATAATTCGTCTGAGGAAAGTCCTGCACGATGTCTCACGCGACATCTAAATATAACTAATGTCTTGCCACAGTTCGGTATATTGAGCTATCATTGAAACGCAGCAAGTGTAATTTACAGCAGTAATAGTGACAGGTTCGTGCATAATCTCTAAGGTATTTCCGCAATAATAAATCTCTGGACTTCCGAGCCTAAGAAACAAATATTGAAAGAAAGTTATAAAGAGCATCATCCTCCTACGTAACATTACCCACGCAAAAGAAAATAAAATAACCAATAAAATAATTTATATAATAAGAATAATCAGATCTTCTCTGTATGATTTAATCAATTTCAAATACTCAAAAATTAAGAGCAAATTTATCATACTTGAATTGTTGAAAATCAGTCATCGTTTTTGCTCCTGTAGTATGTATTTATTAGCGTTCCTATAATTTTGTTATATATGATTCGTTGAATAAACTACCGCTTTTTGCAAAATGTCTCTTCCTTTAGTAACTTTCTGAATAGACATGACCAGAGTGATGCCAAATACAGCCCGTAGTTGTCCTCGGCAGTTGGCCAAAGTAGGTAAACCTCAGCGAAGTGGCATTCGAAGTTTAACCGCAGTAACTTTCCAGTACAGTAGGAAGCATCGCCCAGTTTCTCTCCCACATAACGAGACTTAAGTCAATTTTAGCAATAGAGAAATAGAAAATTGTTTAATATGCAGACAGAATAACTAAATTCTTGACGACGGAACATTCGTTTTAATTTTCTCGCGGTACAACAGATTTATTAGCTGAGAAATATAATTATTACATTTGCCAGATTGTAAAATAAACGTACTATATGTCAAAGGAAATCACTAGTCAGTAAAAGTGGTATTTTAATTTAATTTTTTATCAGGAGAAACATAAATACATATAATTTTAAAGTAATCGTCGCAAATTATAATCGTCACGAAACGTTGTTCATCCTAACTTTCAAAACATAACCCGTAGCGACGAGTAACAGCCATATAAACTAATATAAATATTAATTAATATAAAAGCATTAAATTTTCCTACTGAACTGAGACATTTGAATAAAATCACAATACTGTGACAAGAATCTCAATTCAGGGTAGGTCCATACTAATTTCTCTCCCACGGTTTATATTCTGAATTATAACATTTTTAAAACACAAGCATCATAATATTATTGTTGTTTCTATTTTCAGATCAATTTATACAGAAACATTATTTCAATTATAAAACATTAAAAAAAATTTTACTATTCGCTTAATAGACCTAATTCAATTACACTCATTAAACTGCCAGAAAAAAACGTGTTTTACGACAATACCTTTGTGCCACGGGCGACGTCAATAGTTCCCAAAAATTAACTCAATGTCAATTTAAACAATTCAATTCTGAAACGTAATTATTTCAAGGCAATGTATACGAGATAAATGTGATTCCAATTCGATGGACTTTGTACGATTTATATTCCATAACTGATATGGAGGAAACAAAACAATTCAATCGCTTTACATGTGATTGAACGCCATTTGCTCGAGCACCACTTTAATTTTGTGTACACTACAGAATATTTAATTGAAAAAAATAACCTTTTTGAATGAGCGAAGAGATTATTACATTTTACTCCAACTTTCCTATTTATTGAAGGTAATATTTTTTCTGTATACTGGTGCTCCAATTTTTTTCAGTCGCGAAATTGAAGGGTGATGTTTATCTTCTCTCCTTCAACTTTTTAAGTACACAGTAAATTATACAACTTAATTTTTCTTCCTTATATTCAGAAGTAAACCTGTCTTTAATATACTGTAAATGTCTGTAGAATCTCTAGGTAAAAGCTATTTACCTATTTTAGTTCTTTAGTTAGTAGGGAACAAATAATTGTCTTCTTTTTGCAACTACTCTATTTACAGCTCTTAAAAATTACCTTACTGGATGAATGTTTTTCTCACAATACTGACAATATGACAAATAAATCATAATGATGTAATATACGAGTATATCTTGCATTGTAATATTATTTCGGATCAAACGTTTATAAAATATTTTTGAACTGGCCCGAAGAAGCGTAACTTAATTTATGGTTACTTTTAGAAAACGTGATGACGTCACTTGTTATTCATGAATGAGCGTTATATAGATAAAGTTGTCACATTTACAGGATAAATATTTTTATTACATAAAAACTAAGAAAATAATATGTAAATTTTTTAAAGTAAATTTATGGATTTAACAGAATATAATCGTTATTCCATATGCTAAGCAAATCTTAAAAGAAGTGTTTACAACATAGCATTTCGCAATGTTTTATGCTCATAATTATTAACTTGAGAATCGTTTACAATAATATATCAGGGCATGTAGAGTATTTAATCTGTTTATATTGATTAAAATGTTTTTTTCGGTATAAAATCAATTGAATTATAATTTTTATTTTCCCTCCAAAATATTACAATACGTAAATTCTTAAAATACGAGTTCTTTCTATTTATTAAAATTCCATGTTCATAAATTAATACAATTATTTGTCCGGTCCGGTCGACATTTTTCCATTCTTGTCTTGTTTCTAAATTAGCTGTAAGCATTCCACTTCCTTACAATTATTTTCTAAAAGCTCATTTCAGGGTAGAAGTAATGGGTGAATAGAATATCTTGAAACAACTTATTTAATGTTATAAGAACGTGTGTTAAAAATACTCCACCCCTTTTTGTGTAATTAACAAAGACATAACACTAATAGAATAATTTAAATTTATTATACGAATCCATAACAGAGTCTAAAGAATTGTAATTTTTTTAAAGTCTTATAAACGAGTACGTGAATTGACCGGACAGTTTAAGTACATCTAAATGCTTCAATAATTGTTTGCATGTAGTCTAGAATTTACTATATATTTACCTGTGGACTTAAGAGAAACCGTAATTTCCCAAAGAATTAAGGAATAAAAGTGCACCATATGTATATATTATCATTTTAATTAGTATTTTGATATTCTCTTTTCAATTAAGTTGTCTTACGTAATGATAGACCAAGGCATTTTGCTCTGTCTTTTTCATTAATCAATATAAATTACTAAAAAAATATTGTACATATAAGTGTATATCCAGGTTTCATATTTGCGATCTTCCGAATAGTAATTGTAATTTTCTACGCGTATTATATAATTTTATTTCCTCACTATATTATTTACGTACTTATTTGATGTGTCCTTTTTCTTTAATGGTGATCTGACGTAATGAACAAATCGAATAAAACCCTTTAATTTACCGTATTAATTATTATTATTTTCGATATATTTTTACTATTTCCCGATATGTATTGTGTTTGTGATTGAAATAACACACTAACTGTATTTAGTTCAAGATGTTAGCTATTAATTTAATAATAGTTCATTTCCGTCTTTCTTGCATTACATTTGTATATCTGCAGTGAGTATAAAATGGCAGCCGGCAAACATTACCGCTTCGAACGCCTCGAGATGCAGAGGAAATGTCAGTAACTTCGCCTCATTTATACCAATGTTAAGAGACCCACGAGTGGGAGAGAGTCGCCTGATAACTTAAATGGGCCATTTAAGGCAGCCTCTAACCGGGCAGGAAATGTAGTTTTACAAGTATAATAAAAGAAATAGAGAAATGGCTCGAAAAGTCTGCCTGAGACCCTGATGGTGCAAATCGACAACTGCATTAATGGTTAATTTTAACCACAGGCATTCTCTTTTAGTGTTATGACTCTCGTTCCAACGCAGCTGAAGATAACGTTGATTCTACCAAATGAAATAATAATGTGTAGTGCATATCACCGAATGTCCCAATCATTGGAAGTTTTGTAAAAAAATTGTCAACATTTACTCATAGGGTCATGTGATATCTTTATCAGGAAGCCTGAGAAACGTTAAGTAATTTTCATTCGAACAATACTGAATAATCTGGGTAAATAAAGTGAATATGTTAATTAAAATATCTAAGTCCCCTATGAAAACAATTATAATGAAATTAATTAAATCACAAAAATAATAAGATTCTTCATGAGACTGTGAATTGAATAACTTAAATAAAAATCAACCTTTATTAAACCGTCCTCAATTGTTACTTGCGAAACATAGCAAACAGACAATATTTCATTTTAAAATTGTGACTGTTTGCTATGTTAAGCAAATAAAAAATTGAGGTCTATTTAATGAAAGTTGATTTTTATTTAAATTATCAAAATTAATTAACTACCAGTTTTTACAGTATTTATCTAGAATAAACAAATTTTGAAAGAAAAAGATATCAAATCTGTCAAAATCCAGATTGACAGCCTACAAGAGTAGAATCACCTTCCTAGGTATTAAATTTTGGAAGAACAAAGGTAAAAATTCAACTTTGACTGCCTACACGGGCAGCTTGAACTTCTTCAGATGTTAAATTTGAAACGAAAAAGATGCCAGATCTGTCATTATGGACTACCATAATGGACAGCTTCAACCGAAAGGTTGGATTGCTACACATTTGGCAACTTAAACCTTTAAAAATTTAACAACTGAAGAATTCCTAAATGTAGTGTCGAAACGCCGTTTATTCCAGATAAGAACAGTGTCTGTAATACCTGGTGGTTAATCAAAACAATTTTAAATTGTTCCTTGCTCATCCTTCAATTCAATTTCATAACCGTCGTGGCTGATTTCGTTTTAAATAGTTTTATTCTATTCTTAATCTAAACTTCTACAAACAAACCAGACTTTCATGCAGTTTTGGCATTTAATAACAAAAACTTTTGTTGTTCCTACAATGCTTCACATTTTCATGTAAGTTACTGCGTTTCACGTTCTACTTTCATTTATTATTTCTTAGGTTCCCGGAGGCTTTATTTTTCATAGACGTACGAAATACGAATAAATCAATTTCTTAAATATACGTAAACGTAAAAAACATATTTTCAAATTTTTGTATTAAGTCCTGTTGCTAAAAATTTAACAGGAAGCCCAACAAAAATTTTAGAAAAATATTAAATATAAGGAAAACAACACAATATATTGTCAAACTGGGGCTAAAAACTTGATAAAAAAGCTTGCAAATTTGTATCAACATTTTGACTCTAAGCTACAATATGTAAAAGAAATATCAAATAATATTAAAAAATAAAAACAGTTTATAAAAAATTAATAATTTGAGTAATATAATGTAAATTTGAAGCTAAACTCAAGTGCCATACGATTATTTGCTCACTTCATGAGTAATTGATAATGAATTTAACATTATTAATTTGTAAGCAACTGTAATTCTAAAAATTTTAGTATATTATATACCAAATAAAGGTTTCCAATGGCATTTAAAAGAAAGGGTTTAACAAAATAAACATAATTTAATTTAACGGTAAATTTTACGAATGTTAATTGTTACCAAAATAATTTTCTTTGTAAAACTGTAATAATATTCCCAAATATTATACTGAGCTTAATATATGCTACCTGGATTACTTGATATTTCTAAAACTATATACGTAATAAATTTTTATAGCAAAGTGTTCTTATTAATACTATGTTTAAATTTGTTAATTTTTAAATCAACATTTCGATTGTAGATAGGAATAAAAATATTTCGTAAGTTTTAAATTCTATTTAATCAGGCAAAAACACTGAGTCAGCCATTAACCCTGCTCTTCTCATTGACGTGAGTGGTTGTGTCCTTGATTAGGATCACTCGAGTCCATGTAATTCGTGATTAATACGTTTCTATCCTAATATCAGCGACCAGTCTAAAAGTTCATAGTACACTCGCTTCACATAATAACACTAATAAATCCTTTTTAATAACTTATGTTTCGAATGGAATACAATGGGAACAACTACTCTTTGGGGTAGCTTTTACTAAGGTACATGACGACCTCCTGTGGTGTAGTGGCTAGCGTTGCATCCTCACAACCCAGACGTCCCGGGTTCGAATCCTGGCATGGGCTTGGATGTTTGTGTCGTCATGGTCGCGAAGACCGGGATTAAGACTGTTGGAGGATCGATACGCTGACCACGCGTCACTCCAAACTCGAAATGTGTCATGCAAGATGACAGTCCGCAGTCGACTAGGTAGGCCCAGACCCTCAATGGGCTGTAGAGCCAAAGAGAAAAAAAATTATATAATGAGTTGTCTTTGTAATTGAATAATTAAATGCACTTTTTTTGAAGTTTCTAGATTGAAAGTTATTCATATAACAAAAATTCTACAGTATAAAACAAAAATAGTGTGTGTCACAAAAAAGCATGGAATCGTAATAATATGAAAAATAATCAAACCAAATAATTGTAATATTTATAATACCAACCGAAATCACTCTTCGGCCGTAACCGACGCTGACGCAGGCAACAAAGCAAAATTTTTCATTTTTTTGGCACCTACAGTGTTCAATTTTATGTGTATCCATTCAAAATATAGATGTGTATTGTATACATTTTAATAATTTAATTTAAAACTGAACAGTTTCTATTGCCAATTTATATATATAAATATTTGTAATTTTAGGCTATTGTAAATTTGAGAAGGTATTTGATTATGTTTGTACCTGAAGAAGTCCCGCCATTGTGTACGAAACGTGATATGAATAAATAATTGTAAATTAATCGTTAATTTATTTCTATTGAATGACTTATTGAATTATTGTAAATTTAAAGTTTATTAAACTAAATAATTTCTTCATTAACGACTAATTGGTTCGCCATATTGAACACATCGCCTAATATTTGAAATATTTGTTACTTTTTTATTTCAGGAAAACAAAATAAAACACCTATAATACTTCAAATTAGTTTCACGATTGTCTGATAATTATTTCCAGGGTCACGTTTTCATGCTCTCTGTAATTCTTTACATTTACATTTAGTTTTCGTACTTAAATCTCAAACTATCAACGATTCTTCGATTATATTTCAAGAAATTGAAGTATTATACGCGTTCAGAAACATGTCAGTTCCAAAACACGTTTCTCGTACCTGGAAATTATCCTGACGTAACAGTCATTAAGGAGGGATAGTCATGAAATATTCAACAATTCGAATGGCGTTCAATACGCGTGGAGAAATAATAGCCCGAGTGAAGCAGAAATACATGATGAATCACTCTATTTGGCTGAAAGATTTATGTAGCCCATATTTCATGCACTTGAAATTTATAAAGTTATGTTGCATATATATACTGGTACACATCTGGATCTCAATCTATCCATCGTGTGTCCTTCAACGCCCGCTCACTTCATATGAAATACGAGTAAGTGTTAATTCAGGCTGTAATAATCCTGTCCCTGTACTTGAACTTTAAATATAACTGGCTCATTGTTATGAGAAAGAAAGTGCTGATGACGCAATCACGTCGGCGATGAATTCTTTGTTTCTCAGCTCCAATACGTGGTTTTACTTACAACCAGATAACTACAATGTTACCAAATGAATAATGTTTACATGAATTTTCACAAATATATTGAACAAGTTTGAATGGGCCTACACAATAAAACGTTTTTACCCTTAGTGAAGTGATTGTTATTTAATATTCACTGTTATAGCGTCAACATTTCAAACTGCCGTTTAAGGCTTGCCTTTTTGGATTCAAAATCAGAAAAAAATTCATTAAAAAACCTGCCACCTGGCCTCCACAGTTCTATTACATTGACAAAGATGTTTATTTTTTTCTTTGCAGCCATACTAAGAAGTGAATCTGTAGGCACTTCAAAATCACTAGTGAATATGAATAATGTTTCCTCAAACATCACGCTACTAATGCCTGCTTGAAGAAAACAATCGTGATAATATTTTCATCTGAATTATTGAAGTGATTAAACAATAAAACTGTCAAATTTCACAGACCGTAAAGATTATAATAGAATTACAATATAGTTGCTAATTTTTCAGTAACTTTCAGTCAAGAAAAATAAATAGCGAGAATTTTTTCGTCTTTTTTAGAAAATAAGAGAAACCAAGAGACGTTTGGTGGTGATTGTGGATAGGACGATTTCCACTGAAGCGATTTTGTTTGTGTTTTGAGTAGACCATATTTGCAAAAAGTCAGTAGTTAATGATTAAAGTATTCAGTAATAATAATTATACATTAATAATTTCTAAATAATATATACATATTTATTTTAGGATGTCTACAAGATATAACTCTTCGTCTAAAGACCACTCAGCTAACTTAACGATATTTCGTGGCGAGTATAAATCATTAACGTATATTTTTCCTTTTAATTGGATGGAAGTAGCTTAGTTATGACTTGGGAAGTATAGTGACTAGTAGGCTGGTTCGCTGATGCCCCACGAGAGCTCACGCCCGCTCTAATTGCTTTAAGGGCTTTGTAGACTACGGATGCTCATTCCAACTCCATCTTAAAAAGTTTTACGAGCGAAACTTTCTTCATCGTTGCTTGATAATGGTTGCAATCTGATCTTCATCCGTCTGAAATCTCAACTCTGCCTAATTTCAAGTCCGTTTCACACCCTTGAAACTTAGTTTCTGGAAGTCAAATGAACTTTAATTATCTCTCCCTATTTGAGTTTGCATCGTAGGAAATTGCAATTACAGAAAATCATAAAGTTGCTCGTACTGAGTTTGGATTTCGTGCTGGCTCCTGGTTGACTACACTGGCTACACCTAGCCGTTATTACATAAATCACGTAAATAAAGAAATTAATAGTTGACGCTATTGTTGTTAAACCTATTTATGACTACTGCAAGATTCGATATTAGCCGTAGATCTGCAGTAAAAAGTTTATCGACTGGACATGCACACACGCAATTCATCCCTCGACCTGTGGACAGATGTGAATTTATGGGTCGCGTCAACAAAAGATAAAAGCCAGCAGCTTGACATTTAAATGAAGGAAAGAACGTGCATTCTGAATGGGGAAATTAATGACCCAGAGAGTCGATGACTTACCAAACGCATTCGTTGTTTCCGCAAACGAGCGCTTTTTTCCATCAACTCAGTCACCAATACTAAATACTTTCCGGCTGAGTGGATTCGCGGCCAAAGGTTCTAGAGCGACTTCGAAGTGTAATAACTATAAAAATTTTGCCTTATACTTCTGTTATTTTATTCAGAAATGATAATTATTTTCAAAGTTGGAGAAATTTAGCGGTAATGAAACATATACTTCCTTTACATCAGCGTGTTTGTATTTAATACTATCCCCTCGCTATATTTTTCTATAAAAGACAATTAATGTAAAAATATTACAACCTAGCGACAGGCAGAGAGCAGTTAAACAAGTATATATTATCCGGAATTCTTTGCTTGAGCGTCAGTTGAATGAATATCGGTCATCACGTGTTATCAATCCAATGAAATGTGTATTATTCCATTTAAAAGAAGTACCAAAACTACTCTAAATCAAAAGCAAATGAAATTATCCATGGCAAATAACTGACAAGTGTTTAATATCGATATTTATCTGACTATAATAACACAATAAATGAATATAATTTAAAACAGTCAGGAAAGGTATTTTAATTGTAAACATAATGAATACAATTAGAAAAATGTATCACTTCGCGTGTAGTACACCCATCCCTAACACCAACCGTTTCATCGCGTTAGCGTTTCTAAGGATAATAACTACATATCGGTGTATTTCATTGTTAGATATACTGTTTTATAATATTAAATGTAGCGTATATTAGCATTGTATTTAATTTATATTTGATTTGTGCAGTTTTTGGTTGGTGCTTGCTCGGCGAGTGACTTGCCTTCATAGTACCTAGGCTGTGATTGGTATCCTGATTGATCTGCTACCATTCAGGAATTTACCTTTACCTAGATGATCGAAAAATTATAATTTAGTTTAACTCATATCAATGTTGTTTTTACAATAAAACGTAGTAGTATAATCTTTTTCTTTTTCTCCATAGTCAGTCATCAATAGCACGTAAATAATACTTTTTAAATAGCTGTTTTTTTTCAAATCTCAGAAAGAAAGCAATCGGTTAGTAGTGAGCATTCGTTATGCAACAATAGCAAAATTTATTCATATAATAGATTTCATTCTAGTCGATTCATTTATATCGTCCATAATTAAATAGAACAGAAATTAAATTATATCAATCAAGATTCCTAGTTTTACTCAATAAATTCTAAACTTGACTGAAAATGCCGTAAAAAAGATTTTAAATAGTTCATTGACGAAATACATATGACTATTTCATATTTAAACTGAGTTCGAATTTTAAATGTAATAAGAATTAACAGTTTTTGTACTGTGGCGATTTTGAAAAGTTTTTTTAAGAATTGATGTAAATTCCGATGTAAATAAATTAATTTTATTTCTGCTAATAACCCTTGAGTTGATGCTAAACATAAAAATACTGTGCTGTAAACTAATTTTTTGAAGTTCACATAGGTATGTACGGCCTACATACGAAAAAAATTTATCGATAATTGTAGCCAATAAATAACGTCTCAAATACGTAATTGGGTTACATCATTTTCTTCACATAAGTTTCTCAATTAAAAATGACAAAAGTTAATTACTTTTCAGATATTGAAATGAAATATTTCAGTTTTATTGCAATAACATCTCTGTTGATATTTTAATGGTAAAACCAAATAAAGAAGGAGGTAATTACCAAGGGAGCATTGTGATGTCATGAAGTTTGTCGAACATGGTGTATGGCACACTGGAACGCAATAACATGGATGCCATACGCTGTAAAAACCCTCGACAACGGGTGCTAGCCACACTGATTGTTTCTACCTCCCCTGGAATGTTTTCCTACACGGGGGAGCGATAGTACCGATTTCCAGAAATTACAATATTTTTCCCGATGTCTAATTTTCCGGAGAGAAAAGAAATTCAAAATAAAGTAATGCCAGCTTTGAGACGCCAAAAATGTCCCCTCTGTTCTTTAATTACTTCTATATTTAAAATTCGTATGCCTAATGATGATTACAATTTTTATCTCATTAAAGAAATTAAATACGTGTATCTCTTACTTTTACTGGGATCGAAAAAGATTGCCTTCCATTTAGATATTTTAAATGAATTTTAAACTGAATCAAAATATTTATAGGGTTAGAAAACGATTGACAGTGTTTGATATTGTTGTTTTTGGGCTTCGTATTTGTCGAATATATATTTTAAGTAAACTTTTCAATGATTTAGTATTTGTTTCCCATTATTATTTTCTTATTATAATATATATATATATTATATAATAATATTAAAGCCATTCATTCAAGAAATTGTAGGAGTGTCAGAAAGGATTGCAGCTCTAAACTTTACTGCAAAAACCAGCAAATAACAATCATGCCCCAACAGAACTTGTACTGACAAAGAAATAGAAAACTTCTATGAACAACTAGATGACACCTTAGACAGATTTAAATCACCAATAAACCTAATAACTGGTGATTTTAATAGTAAAGTATCCCCCCTAGTAACATAGACGAAAGCCCAGTCGGGCCACACAGCTTCGAAACAAGAAATAGAAGAGGGGAACGATTAGTTCAATTCGGTCAAGAACACAAAATGAAAATAACCAACACCTTCTATGGGAAAAATCAGAACCACCATATCTGAGTTACAACAAAATAAAAAACTCAATTTTGGAACCCTTCCAACTTGAGGCCCCTGTAGTTCAAAAAGTTCTGAGAACACAAAGCCGATTGTAAATTCGATTCTCTATAATTTTGGTCCGATGACCTTTACTTCTTAAGACCACCGGAAAGGGGTCTAAATGACACTCCTCTGTAAAACAAACTACAGTTTAGACGAATTTTCGCCCTATAAACAACCTAGGGTTGAAAATCGGTTGTTATTTACAACAGAAATACATTTAGGGTCTTGTAAAAAATATTGAATGATTGTTTACACGCCCCTCTAGCTAAAAGTGATCCCTCTGGAGTATAATTATGAATGTGGTGTACCCTCAAGTATTGTAATAATTTCATCTTTAAATACATTCCTGCTTTATTTTTTACGTGAATCCGAGCAACGCTAGGCACTTTTGCTGGTAGACTTCTATAAACCAGTTCCCTTAAAGTTTAATTCTACTAGCCGATAACCATTTTTCACTGCCTACTTCTGTCGACACGACTTAGAAATAAACTAAGCCTCACATTGCTACTTCCTCTCCAGTGGTTTGTAGTAGGTCACAGAATACAATATTACTGTATTCAGTGTCTCATACCCAGAGGTTCTACAACGCTTGTTACGGTTATCAAATAAGAAAAGTTATTCAGGAACGAATACACAACGATTTTTTAGTTCACAAAATTATTTATAATATAATATATAGATGACGTTAAACTATACCGAAAACATAATACGCCAGGCTGAAACTACAATTGCGGTCTGAGTAAATTCCGGTCCCAAAGTGAAATATATCCAAGTCAATTATTCGGGGGAAAAAATGAAGCAATGGAAAGTTTGTTAAATTTTAATGACGGTAAACCATTAGAATCCTTTGTTACAATTTGTAATCTTTTAGAGAAAACAATTGTTTATCGTTAATGATGCAAAATCGATTTAGCTGGGGAACTAACTTATCAGCCCAGCCATTGTTTGAATTTCGGAGGTCTTTGTCAATCTGTCTCAATTAATTGCCAATGTAGGTATCCCAATTAAGCCAATTCCAACATTTTGCCTGTTAAAACGCAATGGCATACCAAATTAAGGCAGAATTGAACAAATTAAAACTTTGGTGTACAGAAAAAAATAAATCAATTTAGAGCGCCGATTAGTGGCGGGAATATCACGCAATTTCTGGGGCAAATCATTTACCTTTATTCGACCAGTGTTTCTCCACCATTTTAATAATACATTACATAAAATATATTTATATATGCTTTTATAGATGAAATCCAGAGTCTCTACTTAATCATTTACTGCTCTAGTTTTACACAGTGATAAAACTCAATTTTATGCAGCATCAAACAAAAAAAAATTGGGAGTCAATTATGTAGCATTATCTTACAAAATTTAGGATAGCTTAATCTCAAAATTTGTAATAATACATGTGAATAATATATTTCATTGAAGATTGCACATTAATAAGGTGCGTAACAATTAAGCACAATGCTGTAAAGAGAATGTCATTGTACAGTTATCTTAACATGATGAAATTAGTTTACTAGAATGAGCTTTTGATACGTTTGAAAAAGTAAAATTTCAATAATGTAACGCTTTTGCTGATGGTTCAGTCACTTGTTGACAGCTAAATTACTGTCTAATTAAATAGTGTTGCGGGCTATTATAAATTAATTCCCAGGAAACTCCGGGCACTGAGCTATTATAAATGGAAGAATGATAATTTTATAAAAACAGTTAGCTTATGGGTAAGATGTCAGAAGATTCGATTTTTGCAGTATTGGACTTAAATATTTTTTGATAAAATATACTGGTTAAAAATGAGTAATTATCAGGGAGACTTCGATTTTATTGCATCAAAAATATATTCTTATATAATAACATCACATTCTACTTTTGTAAGTAATCATTGCATGAGATCTACATAATTGGACGTACAATTAAATAAACAGAATTGAGCCGTGCTTCGATTCCAACTCCTCTGAAAATTAAAAATATATATTTCAACTATTTTACGTATATTACTGTAATATCATTAATTGATTAATTTCTTTTAGTTTTATAAATTCGAATTTAGATAATAAAAAGGGAAGGTTGTTCTACGGAAATTTGGATGAAGTGAATCGCGGATAAATACAACACCTATTGTGAAAATATAATCTTAACTATGTGGGTTTCAGTAGAGAGTGTCGAGTTTGGTGCGAAAATCAATCACTATTATGTCATCATTTCAACTCGGAAAGAATAGGGCAGGCGGGACAAGCACAGCCTTTTAGCTGAGCGCGTCACATCGTCGGGATGCAAGGGTGACACTGCTTTAACCTCAAAGTACGTAACGAGCTTCAAAACCGCCGGGGGTCTCATTCAGTTTGCGAGAAATCCGACTCTGGTCGTAAATTGTTTCGTGGAGCGGCATTAAGTGCTTAATCGCCGCCACAATATATTAGCGTCGTGTATAAAATGCGGTTTCTTTGAAAGACATTACAGTTATTTTCTTTGTCTCAGACAATACTCTTTAATAATTTATATTTTGATGGCTGAGTGGCCCGTTACCGGTGAATATTATTAAATTACTTGATACATTTCACGTAACAATGCTTAAATTTAGAAATCATTAATGAAACTTGAACCAAATTTCACTAATATTCTAGAAGAAATTTTCTGATAAATTCATACCAGCAAACCATCTCGGTTAAGTTTGTGGTGCAGGGTGTGGGAGGGTGTACTATTAAAATTAATAATTGTTGTGGTATTCACTCGTAAGACTGGTCTGATGCAACCCTCAATGCTAACCTATCTTGAGCAACCTTTTCATTTCCTCATAACTAGCACATCCCACATCCTCCCTAATCTGCATAGCGTTTTCCATAGTTGGCCTCCCTCGTCTGTTCTTCCCTCTAATACTAATTTTACAAGACCCTCGTGTCTTAAAACGTGGCCTATTAATTTATCCCTTCTCTGGGTCAACGTCCTCCATATTGTTCGCTTTTCCCCTATTCTGCTAAGAACATCCTCGTTTGGGATCTATCCACCCATCTGATTTTCAGCATTCGCCTATAACACCACATTTCAAAGGCTTCTATTCTTTTCCTTTCCGCAACTCCTATCGTCCACGTTTTGCACCCATATAACGCCACGCTCCATACGGTCTCCTAATATTCACATTTATATTACCCGTAAGTGAATTCCTCTTTTTCGTGAAAGCCTTCCTTGTCTTTTGCTATCCTACTCTTTATGTCTACTACACTTCTAAAATCCCTATTTATTATGCTTCCCAAGTACCATAATTCCTTAACTTGCTTCAAAATAACTCTTCCCAATCTAACACCATTTGTTTCCAATACTACACTCCTTACCTTGGTTTTTCCTCTTTTAATCCTCATATTGAACTCTTTCTCCTTCACCAGGTTCATGCCATTTATTATGGTTCCCAAGTCTTCTTCTGACTCCCCTAATACTATAATATCGTTGGAAAAACGTAAGGTTTTTATATATTCTCCTTGCAGTATGATTCCTTTTTCATATTCCGTTTTAACTTTCTTCATCGAACGGTTTATATATAAGTTAAACAGCATGGGCGACAGACTGCATCCTTGTCTTACTCATTTCTTTATTTCTACTTTCTTTTATTGATCTTCAATTCTAATTACAGCTGATTGTCTTCTGTAGAGGTTATGTATAAGCCTTCTTTCTAGATATGTTATTCCTGTCCTCTTCAAAAACCTTAATATTATGTTCTAGTTAACATTATTAAATGATTTTTCTAAATCTACAAATGCCCTGAAACTATTGTTAATTAATAACTTAAATTTTAAAGATAGTAAAAAATTAATTCATTTAAATTACTCTTAAATAATTGTTACTAAAATCAAATAAAATTAATTAGTTCGTAAAAAAATGGGCTGGCTACGTCCAACTCAATGGTTGGCAATAATTATTCTCTAGGCATTTAGTGAGGATAAAACAAAAGTTGGCTTTCAAGTTTTTATAACACTTAAAATATCCAGGGCCGAGAAATGTGAATCTTTGTACATCACCGCTCAGCTTGCAGATCAGAATGTTCGGCATGATGTTGTAGCTCCTGGATCCTCGGGCAGTCGTCAGTCATTCTGGTCTGGAACGCCCGCAGTCGACCATTTATAAGAGAAGGGAACACTCCAAATCATTGCCGAATCATCACCAAGCATAGCTCTATTTTCAAGACTAAAAGTCTACTAGCAATGCTTCAGATTCAACATGATAACTACGAACTGAATATACGTTCGGAAAAGTATGAATGTCCAAAATTGTTTGACTGTCTTCTTCTTCTCTCTCAGCAGTTCCTTATTTTATAAACTTTGCTTCTCCTTCGTCTGTCTGGAGGCGGTTGAAGGTTCGTCCTAGCCAGCAAATTGGGAGTAATGCTTTTTGCATTTTTGTTCTCACCTAATCATTTAAAGCTTTTACGCGTCGATGCAGGTCAACTCCCCTTGTTGCGACCCTTACAGACAATTGTGTCATGGAATCTCCAGGCGTGAAAAAGGGTGGCTAGCAGAACCTATTGTTTTCATTTCCTCCGAATGTCAAGTGCTAAGACTCCGGTGATTTAACCAGGATCCTTTCCAGAGCTTGCCCTTTCCTGTTTATTGACACAAGGGATACCTTTTTGAGAATTCGCGGAGTGAGAACTCTTTATTTACACTTTTTATTTACTGGTGTCAAACGCAGGCACATTAATTAGGCCTCCCAAGGCTGCCCTGTAAATGTTCTCCTCAAACTATTTGAGCCAATGGTAGGAATGGTACAAGATTTCAGTTTCTCGTTTGGATACATGTTTCATCTTAATTGGATGTTAAAAATGACCGAACGCGTTCATTTTTACTATGCCGTTGGCTTAGTAAGCAACCTAGCCCGCTACATAATATTAATACGATACATACATATATACACATAAAATGAAATTATATATAATAAACATTATAATCGGAATAATTGTCTGTGTTTTACAGTTATCAGTCAAAATCGATGAAAGTGCGAGCATAGGCAATATAGACAATATACCTTATTTAGCTGTAAGCGTACGTAAAAACATGCAACCTCTATTCTCCGTAAATGGTTGGAAAACAATGGAGGCTTGGCGGAACGCGTATGCTGTGTCATCATTAGCCTGTTACGGGCTCTATCAGCAGTACAAAAGGTGTTTATACAGACCTAGCAGTTGGTACTTTCAGAAGAGGTCTTTTGAAATCAAAGCGAGGGTCATGTCACTCGCACCATTATTCTCACTTTAATCTCATTAGAACACAACATTATCTGGCTGCTGTTTCCGTGTATGGTTGTTTGATCTCTTCATGTAAATCAATTCTTATTCACTAATTGTTCATTAATAAAATTTTATTAATGGCTAATAAACAGAGTTATATTATTAATATATACATATTTGTTAAGAGCCCTACGTTTCTTACCCTCTTCAGGCTGCGGTTCAATCGAAAGTTTTATTTTATACTCATGAACGTTTCCCAGTCATTAATAAAACATATTTAAATAGAAAAACGTGTGTTATTAAATTATTAAGTTTACATTATTATAAATAAATAAAATATAATTGTCTTTTGTTGTGGTATGCAGTCCTAAGACCGGTTTATGCAACCCGCTACGCTAACCTATCCTGCGCAAGCCTTTACATTTCTGCATAGCTACTACATCTTCCCTAATCTGCTTAGCGTATTCCTTCCTTCGCATCCTTCTTCTGTTCTTACCCCACACACGTCTCTCTAATGCTAATTTTACAAGACCATCGTGTATCAAAACGTGGCCTTCTCTCGGTTAAAGTCCTCCAAATTCTTCTCTCTTCCCTTATTCTGCCTAGAACTTCCTATCCACCCATCTGATTCTCGTATAGCACCACACTTCGAAAGATTATATTCTTTTCCTGTCTGAAACTCCTATCGTCCACGTTTCGCGCCCATATAACGCCTCACCTTATATGAAAATTTGTCTATTTAATCCACATATTTTATTGAATAATTATCGTATTAAAAATCAATTGTATTCTTAATGATTTTCAACGATACCAGTTTACGCGTTAAACTAAATAACACAAGGAAATTAAAGAAATTATTTTCTCATTTATATGATAACTCATAGTAAATCAGTACGATATTTTACTGAATGTTATTGATTTGCTTTCTTATATATATATATATATATATATATGTATATATATGTATATATATATAAGCCTGTAATAAATAGACTGGTATTATTTTGGAAATATTTTACGATAACGTTTCTATATGTTTTTTTTTTGCTCATATTCACTTTATGATCCCTACCTAGACTGGTTGGGTCCTAGGTGATTAAATTTGTGGGTAAAAGGCAAGATATGTAGTTTTATACCTCAATTTCCTTATCGTCCATTTTGCAGACCAAATGATTCTGCTCTAATTCATGTTATTTCTGGACTGAAATTTCGTTTTTGCATAAAACCACCGCAGAGATAGTATAATTATTCCCATTCAGTTCACATACAAAAAAACACGTTTATACGAATAAACGGATTTTATTTAACTACTAAAATTGAATTGGAAATGTGTTCCGATAAACATTTACTCGTCCCTGTAATTTATTATTATAAATTTAAACGACCATTTCATCAGTTACTGTTAAGTAGGCCAATATATTTCGCTCTAACCCCATTTCTGTACAACCGTTTATTTATCTTCGCGCGTACTAGTTTCATTTTACATACATATTAAAGTTTAGATTTTTTTTACTTTTATTTTTTAGTTCTAGTATAAATTCATATACTTTATGTACTTGTATTCAAATTCTCAAACATTTTGTTCAATAAATCTCCGTTATGATTTGTGAATGTTTATATATCATTGAGATTAATTACTGAGTTTCAGAAAAACATTTTAACATCATGTGAAGTAAAAAATTAATAATCACATTTCTTATTACTCGAATTTTTATTTAAATAGAATGTAGCCACCATAACTATAGAAAAAAAGTCCTCTTAAATGTCCGCGTAGACAACGATGTGTCAAGAAGAAGTGTCATGATTTTTTTAGCGTCTGGAAGAGTTAGGATAAGAATATTATGGGTAAAAATTGGCGAATTTCAGATCATGATGACAAGTGAAGATGGGAAGATTGTTATCACGCCGATTCGTAACGGGAAGAGTGTTTGTTAGGGTGAACAAATAAGGAAGTTTTGACTTTAAATACAAAAAAATCTATCTCTCTACAGAGATAATATTTTCTTTAATAGTATAAATTATATGGTGCATATTGTTTTATCTAATAACCAAACTGAAACAGGCTACTGAGCGGAGATCCCCAGTTCGGCCTCCATGATTCAGTATTTCAATTTCTACTATGTTATCTTTGAGCTTCATACTGTTTTCTGAAGATTGGTATTATTCTATGGTTACTGACTTCCATAAACGCCTTTAACGCGCACATGCAAAATATTGTGGTTATGACGTGATCATTGTACTTCTAATGAACATGAAAAAATAAATTGTTATGTTTCCTTATGATTATCTCTCACACTCGTAAAATCATTTAAAAACCACTCTTAAATTATCCCTACTTTGCCTAGATCGAATAATGGTGGAAAAATCAGCGACGTAATATTTACCTCGGATCTTCTTCAAATATGCGCTCACTCCCACAAAGTAATTTTGTTTTCAGAACACTAACAAAAATATATAATAAAATTCTTCGTATACTTTTAAACAAAATAGTTTCAGTCACGAATTATTTTATTTTACTAACCGTAATTCAACGAGTCTCACCTTCCAACTAAAACATGAATAAAATTAAATTATCATTATATTGACTGGGATATCTCATTATGGTACGTTGTTATGTTCGTAATTTTGACAATCGATTTTATGAAAATCTTTTATCAGTTGCATTGTAACCTTTCCCACAGTACGAAATGGATTCGTAAGAAACTGTTGAATTTATCTCAGTAATTTTAAGGGTCCTATTCATTACATTAATTGACAAATATATTCAGTGGATAAAATTCTACATCCAACTTAAATCCCTGTAAGATGTTTCTCAGAAAAGGTTCTCCTGAAAGGGAAATTGGATATAGAGGCAGTCTTTCATCTCAGTCCGGGCTTTTAAGAGTTTCTCTGCAGAAACTTCAGAGGGACATGCAGGGTAAAGCAACAGGTGAAATAAACATCCATTAGACAATGCAGCTTTCAAACGTACATTTCAAAGAGCATGGCAGACATGCCTTCCTAAGTTGTTTTGCTTCCATTCCGCAATTCAGCGAGGCAAATATTTGTGTATCACGCGCTCGGCTTAAGCTGCTCTGGCAACCGGTGGCCAAAAATCGATGGCTTCGGCTGGCGGAAGGTGGAAGGCTGAACCTGCTGAAAAACATTGCCCCTAGCTGCAGCTCGTTTACTGCTTTCAATCTCCCTGAGTGTAGCTGCGAGGAGCGACCTTCAATCATTTCATTTTTGTACAGAAATAGTTCACGCCACACGGATAAAACGGAGAGTTGTGCACTTCTCAGTACCCCTTATACGTCTTCCGTATATGCCCAAACAGTATTTGTTTTGAACTTCTCTGCGATGAGAGATTAGCAGCGAAATTCTACAGCTACCCTCGAAAATGCCATTGACACACAGTTTGAGATTTGTCTTTTATCGACGGCTGGCGCACATCCAGCTCGGGGAAGAATTAAACTTTCGATTGCCACTTTGGGGCAGAAACAAGAAACTTCGTAACCCGGATCATCTTAATTAAGAGTTCCACTCAGCAGTTACACTTTCACTAGAAAATTTCGCACACTATCTTCTTCTAAAACATACAGATTTGTGTTCACAAATTTAAAGCTACTATCTGTAAAAAAAAACACTGCGAGAATGAGACACAACCCCAACACCCAAAGGGGTGGGATTTTAATGGGGTGCCTTGTTTAAAAATACGGAACCCTCAGATATTTGTCTCTAATAACTAATTTCGGTATCGTTGAAATAATTACCGTTGTGGGAAACAATAGATTAACAAAGTGTGTCAGAATGGGAAGGGATATTTTGAAGGAAGTTAAGGAATTCTGCTACTTAGGAAGCATAATAACTAGGGATGCTACAAGTGTAGTAGACATAAAGAGTAGGATGGCACAGGCAAGGAAGGCTTTCGCGAAAAAGAGGAATTTACTTACGGGTAATATAGGTGTGAATATTAGGAAATCGTTGCTAAAAGTGTTATTATGGAGTGTGGCGTTATATGGGCGCGAAACGTGGACGATAGGAGTTGCACTAATGAGGAACTACTAAATAGAAAAGGGGAAGAGCGGACAATATGCTGGACGTTCACTAAGAGAAGGGATAGGTTAATAGACCACATTTTAAGACATGAGGATCTTGTAAAACCAGCATTAAAGGGAATTGTGTGGGGTAAGAACAGAAGAGGGAGCCCAAGGATGTATACGATAAGCCGATTAGGGCGGATGTGGTATTTATGCTTGAAATAAAAAGGCTTTCGCAAGATAAGTTAGCATGGAGGGTTGCATCAGACCAGTCTTAGAACTTAATACCACAATAACACACTCTAAAAGTAGATAAATTTTATTTAAACTTCTAATTGCAATGTATGGTGGAGGTAAAAGGAGTTTTATAGAAATAAATACGAAAAAACCAATTCTTGATGAGTTAAATTCTGGTATTGAGTTTTTGGCTCCTTGGGTCCGGAATATTCAAGTAATGGTGACGACCAACAGATTATTTTCCCTGCCGACCTAAGTAGGATAGAGCACATCATCTCATCCAGATTCCGTTCGGTAAATCCATTCTTACTCCTGCATACTTATTTAAGAGGGAAGTTCGACCTCTTTGCATTAGATGTGAGGGCATACTAACTATAAGGCGAATGCTGTACACCTGTTACCATGATTCGGATAATGCACCCCTAGGTGTTCAACAGATCAGAGAGGTAGAACTCGCACACTCGGAAGGAGCCATTAAATTCCTGCTCACGTTACTGGCACATAAAAAGATATTAGAAAAGATATGAATGCTACATATAGACACAATCTCAAATAGCACGTCCAAATTTAAAATTAAAACTAACATACTAAGACGGAATATCCTGAAAATTAAACCTCATATATCAGTAGGACCAGATGGTATTTCTGGAGAAGTAATTAGGTTAGGGGGAGAAGCCATGGTTACGTACCTGAAACGACTATTTGAAATTTAGATCAACAATACAAATGTTCCAACCGATTTGGAAATCGCGACAGTAGTGCCAATATACAAATCGGGATCGAGGGCGTTAAGTTCACGTGCGTACCACCATTTAAAAACGTGGGAAAAATTGAACTTTAGGACTTTAGGACAATTGTTTCATATAATCCTCTGAAGTGAAAGTGAAAAGTCCATGATTTTTCTGAGATCAGTACAAGGTAGTTATTAAGAGATAAATATTAGTTACAAATATTCCTTCATTTACAGTAGAGAATACCAATTTTTCCCTTTTTAATTCGAATTTTCTTTGATGCCTCCAAATGCGAAATATTTCCGCTAATATTGCATGAAATTCCAGTCCCTTACTTAATGCGTTACATTAAACGGCAATGTTGAATTTCCAATTTATCAAAGATAAATCTGAAATGTTTTGCATGTACGTTAATGAAGGGTGTCATTTGCCCGACGCTCTTGAAACTGAAGCCGTTATTAAATGCATTTATCCTGTGGAATGCATATTTTAGCATGGATAATTGAAATTCTACGTGGACAGAATAAATTGACTAGAATGTGATGGCCCTAATTCAATTTACAAAACCAGAGTCTCAAAATATCAGATTTTCATGGAACCTGCTATTTAATAAAATATGATATCTCACGAAAGTCTCTCTAGAAAGAATATTTTTAAATTGACAGGTTCAAATATTTTATACACACATTTTAATATACATGACTATTTTTTGCGCTGAAGGAATATTTTAATAATGCAAAACAGAACATTAGCGTGCTGTAAAATACATTGCTGAATTTTAACGTCAATATTTTTTATTTAATATTAGACCAGTAAAGAAAGGGACTGACTATCAATGGGTCACAACTGATTGATTGGAATACTGGAATTCTTCTTCTTTGGCCCTACAGCATATTTGCGATCATGACGACACAAATATATATATATATATGTATGTATGTACGTATGTACGTATGTATGTATGGAGTATTTGAATCAATCAATCGAGATATACGATTCTCCATATTCTTTCGTTGATTTCTGGTCTCTCCATATTAAAGTTCGCATTTCATTTATAGTTGTTCAAACGTCTTTATGTTGCCTAATAAACCCTTTTCATAGTTTTCATTACGTTTTAATTCCTTAATATCGGTATTCTGTAGTAATTACATACCTTAATAGTGTAGAGATCTTCATAAAGACATTCGGACTAATTACAAGATAATCAATGAATTCCTGTTAAAATTTTATACCTTTTGGCAATCAATTGTTTAAAAATGCATGTATGGTTGATTGGCGACAAAGGCACGATTTATTGCTTTTATGCTCTTTCGTCAATATTCTCAACTTAATTAACTCAGCTTACTGGACAAAGACGAAAATACTACAAATGAATAAACCAGTCACATTTGACAGTTATTTACTTAAATGAAAGTTTAAAATATTAGTATAAATAAAACTATAACGACTTTATCCTATTTAATTATTAAATTATTTCAACTGCGAATAAATTTTTGACAGTTTTGCGTTACTCAAAATTTTGTAATTTAATATTAAGACTATATTCTGCAAAAACTTTTTTATTTCTATTATTATTTTCTTCTCCAGTTACAGCCAGCAGTGTTAACTTCATGAAATATCATAGGGTGGTAAAAGTAATAGATAATATTTATAATCTCTATAGCGTAATAATTTTTTTGTCAGTTTCAATGAATGACGAAATAATTTCAAGTGAAAATTCTTGAAAATTTAAATTTATGTATTTTTTAAAATATTTTTATTTAATAACAGTTAAATACTAATAAATCTAATTATTATAATTTTATATATCATACATTGTGTAAATAGTGAAGAAATAATTTCATGTGATAATTACAAATAGTTATTTTTACGCATACACATAATTTACTTACGAATAATTACTATTTACTTGAAGCACTAGACCTTCTGTGGGTTTTAAATTTAAATTTAGCTTACGCAACGCCTTTTAAACAAATTTGCACGGCTCGACGTTGTTTCGTGTTCATCAGAAACGGATAATGCAAATAAGTACCCGGGCAACGCCAAGCACCCAGTCAGTCGTAGAATAAAATGAACTAAAAACGTTTGAGCAAAATTGAGTATAAATATTTTAAAAAATAATTTTCAAAAACATTCAAAATATTATGTCAAGGAATAGTACTTAAAAGATAATGTAATTTATTCATTCCTCGTTGAATCAATAGACGTTTCCCGTCTGCGTGAGCGCCGTAAATCTAAAAATTAACCTGAATAAAATTAATTCTATTAATTTTATTTTTAAATATCTAACTTAAGATCGTCAAATTTACTATCAAGAAATTACTTTATATGCTTGGCTGAGAAACGAAGATTCTCATTTATTCGAGAGAGGAATTTTTTGAGAATTAATATTTCATATTTTATTTTATAATAATGAGAAGGCTTGGAAAAGAGAATAAATGGTATGAACGTTGTTCTGAAGAAAGAGTACAGCATTAGGATTAATATAGGAAAAAACAAGATAATGGAGTGTAGTATGGGAAACAGTGGAATAAGAAACGGTTTTATATTGGGAAGGGATATTTTGAAGGAAGTTAAATAATTCTGCTGCTTAGACAGGGGATTCTAGAAGTATAGTAGACATAAAGAGTAGCCTAGCACAGACAAGAAAGGCTTTCGTAAAATAGAGGAGTGTACTTACTGCCAACAAAAGTATAAATATTAAGAAGTCATTATTAAAAATGTACGTATGGGGAGTAATGTTACATGGGTGCGTGGACGGTAGGAGTTACAGAAACGAAAAGAATAAAAGATTTTGAAATGTGGGGCTACAGAAGAATGCTGAAAATAATATGGGTGGATACGGTAACTAATCAGGAAGTTCTAAACAGAATAGGGGTAGGGAAAACAATTTAGAGGACTGGCCAAGAGAAAGGAAAGATTAATAGGCCACGTTTTGAGACATGAGGGTATTGTAATAGCAACATTACAGGGAAGTGTCTGGGGTAAGAACAGAAAGGGAGGCCAATGATGGAATATGCTAAACAGATTATGGAGGATGTGGGATATAGTAGTTTTGTAGCAATAAATGGGCTTGCACACATTAGGTTGCATTAGACCCGTCTAACTACAACAAATAATTCGTATATTAAAAATTAATATTTCTTAAGCCTGTTGAATTAATAGTTCTGTTCGGAATTAAATAACTTGTAATTAACACTTTTTTGTACTCGACATTTCGTTCATCAAGATTTAACCTCATCTGGTGTGATTTAAACTGGAGTCAAGAAATTAATATAATGGGAAAGAGAAAGCTGACTTTAGTAGAAACTCCAACAGTCCATGCTTGTTTATTGAACTTATTTATTGAATTATTTAGGTTGCTGTTCCCATCGTATCGAGCCTTGAGGATCACGAGTTACTTATAGCTACCGCACTATCTGGAATGGTGACTCACTGAAGATTTGTGATACAACAATAATATATATGCCCTCGCCGGGATTCTAACCCGAGACCTCAGTGTTGCAAGGCAGCTGCGCTAACGACTACACTGCGATCTACTAAATCATGTGGTTCTTCCTTCGAAGGTGAAGCTCGTTCTCTTTCTCTAAACTTTTAGTTGTAATGTATGTTTTAATTCACAGGTGTCTCATTATTCTTCGGATTTTAACAGTAATCATTGCTGTACTACAAACGCAAAAATTAAATAGCAGAAAAGTATATTCACTGGTCGTAGCAATTGAAACTGGGTCAATTTTGCATTTGTCCTTGCACAATAGAACGCAAAGCCGAGCCGCGCAGCTCCATGAATAACCGACGAGCGATTGACATTTCTCATTTCCTATGCCCTCTCGACTACTCTATGGAATGTGTATGTGTTTTACAACATTCAAAGCTAACATGTACTATTTCTACAACAGTATCTGTGACCGTGCTCTTCTTCTACTTGACGTCGCAAATGTAAGAAATTTCGTCGGTAACAATTAAACGACTGCGCGCAGGTTTATGAAATTTAAATCATCACATCGTTCTGAATTGCAAGGAACTATTTTAACTAAATTTACGTGTATTATCACGGTACGTTTTACAGTAAACTTTAAATATTAAGTTTTACTCGGCGACCTATGTTCCGACAAGCGACGTCACGTATTCAAATCTTATAAGCCAGACGCTAAACAAAATTGTATAAAATATTATTACACGCGAAAAAATTAATTTTTAAATAGAAATTAGCTTCGTCATTCCGACTTCAAAAACTTATTCGACTTTTCAAGTGAAGTGTTCTATCCATCTATTTCAATGATCGAAATTTAATTAAAATATGTTTAAATACCTTTTAACTTAATACAACACACCGTCAAGTTCACGGCTGGCAAGAACATTCTGCAAACTGCGCGTTAGGACGGTGATAATCATTCAATTGAAGCCATTTCCAAGCCCACCGTTGCAATACGTTGTACGTTAAGTGGATTAAGCCTTTAAGATACGCCTTAGAAACAGTTCGGCGGCTACACAAGTTCTGACAAACAGTTCGTGGCTAAAATGCAGGAATATTCCAACTAAGAGTACCTCAATTTGCAATATAAATTAAATATTTAGAACTTTTCTTGTTTACTAAATTCTTCATATTAATCAATTATGCAAGAGAATTAGCAGAAACGCTTGTGTAATGAAACGACTATAGTCAATTCTCACACACGGACACTTAATTAACATATACTATAGTGATTTGTAATCCCAAATTACTTACGGAATATGGGGTGTTTCGTATAATTATATGCTTTTAATTTATCGAATAAAAAGGGAATTAGACTTATATTTGATAGGAAAAGACTGATTTATGTTAACCGATATTTTTCGTAAACAAACAACTATGTACTCTATAAAATTTTTAAATTATTATGACAAAAACGTCAGAAAAAATTCCCAGGCTATTTTATATAATATTAGAGGATTTATAAAGTACTTTAGAGTACGAAAAAAACAATAAAAGTTGAAAATTGGAGGAAGTTATTTAATATTTAATAAGCTGTCACTGAACGTAAAACGTATTTGAAGAGAATTTCTAATGATTATTTAGTGAATAAAGTTATATATAAGGTAAAATGAGGTAAGAATTATGTATATAATGCAGACCGCTTGAAAACTAATGATCCGATTTAAAAAATAATAATATTTAGCTTTTAGCCCGCTGTAATTAAACAAAGTACAGCTCAAACGAGGTAACTCTGAAGTTTAAGATGAAACCTGTACGTTTCTTAATTATAGACTTCCTAGACGATGGATCAGCTATATTGGACAAAATCACTCAGTCTTACACATCTGGACTTCAAGATTATCGGACTTCACTCCTCCACTTCCAGAAGCAATTTCCGAAACTATGAAATCGAATAGTAATGGTAATTTAATAAATGCTCACTAGAATATTGGACGAATTTCAAAACAGCATATACATAAGTTGTGAATCTCATTTGAACTGTTATATAAGAACTTTATATATTTTATTTTATATTAAATTAACAGTAATTGTATATATTCTTTATTTTTCAAATTTATTCTTGGCAAATCGGATGTTTCTTTTTTAAAATCTGTGTAAATTTGTCTTATTTTAATGTATATTTTATGCAAGTTTATTTTAATTCCTGTATTTTTATAGACATGACACTTTGTCGTGCTTCATAAGTGTAATTATACATAAATAAGGTTATCCATCTTATAAACACAAAATTAAGCAAATGTCAAATCAGAATTACGAGAACCAACTCGTAAAAGGAATCAAGTTATTTTATCCAACTTGGGAGCATTCGTGACTCAGAAGATTAATTATGGAACTTTACTTGTGTCTTACGGTGTCACTAAACGAAAATAACCAACTTCTAAAGCGAAGATACACGATATTTTCATTGGTGTCATTAAATTATAATTATAAAAGTAAAATCATAAAATCACTAGATATGGCTTAAACGATTCAGGTAAATGAATCTGGAGGAGTACAGAGATTGCAAATGTTGTTGTTGAAGTTACGACAAATATTTATAACACACACTTCAGAAATCATAAAGTTTCTTTAATAATGAAACCAATATTTCATTCCTATTCAAAGTAGTTGGAATTTCAGGCTAATTACAAAAAATAATGATTTGAAAACGGTAAAGAAAAATGGCTGATTCTATGAATGGTGTCATTGTTAAACGTCAAAATGGATTGAATTTGAGTTAATTAAAGGAAAGAAGTTTAAAATTATCTCAATTTTCTAGGTTATGCTTGTAGGGTAATACACCTTATTTTAATATAGTTTTAAAAATTCTGGCTTATAATCACACCAACCAACGTGGTCATTAGGGACTTGCTCTTTTAGATACTTAATTTTCGTTTTCCCCGTCGGGTAAACTCGGTAAGTGTACTTGAAAACACACACAAACACCCAGACCCTTGCCAGAAATCGAACGCGGGACATCTGGAATGTGAGTCTGTGAAGTTAACTACTAGACCACAGATGCGGTTTCCTTTTTTTATTTATTAGAATTATTATTATTATGAATTTTATTAGGAAACAGTTTAGCCTAAGTTGGGAGGTGAAATAAAATTTTGACTAGCTTTGCACACTACCATCGTAAAAGTCTTACTTATTCCTGGCATATCGTAATGTTTATCGATAAATTTTTTTATTAGAATTCACTTATGAGTTTTTCTCTTTACAATAAAAAATAATACCTTCTATTCCGTACAGTTCACTATTAATAGAAAATTTTGAAAAATACAAAAACTTAAGAAAAGGAACAGTAACAATTGACCGGAAATAAGCCAAAAAAAAAGAAGTTTACTTTAAGATATTCTTTAACCTCCAAGGACCAGTGTTGCAGCGTAATATGGCGTACAGTGTAACACGTGGTACAGTGTAACAGTTTGAAGTTGGTTAAGTTTCAATAGTCTTATTTTAACAAAAAAAAAGATAAACACTTCATGTAGGTCTACGAAATACCTTATCCAAATTCTTGGAAACTTTTTAAATATTTACGTCGTTAACGGATGATGATTTTAATTATTAAGCTTTTATGGCTCATAATTAATTCTACTAGTATGGAACTGATCGCTGGAGAATTGAATTCTTTTTCTGTTTCGTTAGAAGTTTTTTCCACGTCATCAGATTAAACGTGGCTCCAATATTAATTTCCTTTATAAACTCTGAAATCTGACTCTTAAAAATATAAATTTAAGATCTCGCCCTCACAGCTAGAACTGCTCTTTGGCACTTCAGACACCCAATTTGGAAATTAGTCACGGTCGTGGCGACGATTTCATGTTGACTTGCAGCTGCGTGAAACTGCTTGCCTGCTTCTTAAGTGCTCTAAAATATAGTATTATATTATGATAAGATCGCGTGAGACGTGCGATCTGAATATAGAACTTGCATGTTGGTTTCAGCTAACCTGACGCCTGTCTCTCAAAAAGTTAGTTTATCACACTCTAATAACAGTATTCACAACCTTGCATCCTAAAAAAATAAAGAAATGACTCGAAAAAGGCTAACCAAGCTCTACTATCCAGATTGGCGTATAATCGTCAGAGACTCAACTCGATAATAAAATTTGCATAATTGTTAGACCTCAATTACAGCTTATTTAAGATGTTAAAATTTATTAGTTTAATCATCCACTTCTAACATACTTAGAAACTGTCTGAATACATTTAATGGAAAAAAATACATGTCGGGGAACACTGGGTTACAGTGTAACATGGCGCACGTGGTACAGTGTAACACTTTGAAGATGAAGTACAATACCTTCTCTGGAGTTGAGTATGATGCATCATTACCATCTTTTCTTTGTTTATCTTCGGAGGTTGGAGTTTTTACGGCAGAAAATCTTAGTGTTTCACGGCGAGTTAATTAAAATTTTACTTCTACAATTAATTTTACATTTTTCTTAGACTGTTTACATTATGTATTCATAAATATTACAGCAGCTGTTACAATACATTTCAGTATTATTATGATCTGTTTCAAAATGCATATAAATTATTTAGTCCACATGGCATTCATATTATTTCATGACGGTGCTACTGCGTCAATAAATACCCCAATGCAGGAGTAGGCTTATTTTATAAGAAAAACAAATGGTGACTACAATTAAACACCTATGAGCACGTTAAGATTTCCAAGATATTATTTTTAATACTTCACTGAATATTTTCCAAAAGACGCCTTTACCTCTCCGTCATACGCACGCTCCATTTGTGGATCTACTGCCAACTCCATTCAAATAAAATCCAAATCAAGCAAAACAGAATCCTTAGAATTATTTCTAACTCCCCCTGGTACCTTCGAAACTCAGTAATTACTCTCATCTCCACCACAATAAAAACATGCATATCTTCCTTCATCAAAAGCTCCATCAATCACTCCAATGACACCATAGCCCTCTTCCATAGCTATTCTCCTCCTCTCAATTGCAGACTCAAAATAAAACTACCAATAGACTACATCCATCCACTCTCTCACTCATACAATAATTTCTCAGTTAGCTAGAATCTCATTCTCCGTTCTTCAAACAACTATTCCTTTACTTCTCTTCATCTGATTCCTACCCTAAACTCTATTAATATTCACCGTAAACACTAAGTCAATCAAATATTATCAACTACAATAACATAATTATGTTCACAGCTCTGTCGATTCTCTCGCTTTTAAATTGATTGTCAATAGACTTTACAATTTCTTCAAGCAATCATGTCAATTATTTATTCAGTGAATAAATATCTACATAACATGTAATAAAACTGTACTATCTTAGGATAAAAGTTTTCGCAGTAAAAAAATTGACTATTTGAAAGGAATGGTAACTGTAGGTTTGCGTGCAAGCGTAGAAACACGTCCCTATTATTTTACATCAATTATCAAATTCAAACGTGGAACATTCAAATTACCAATAATAAATCCAGCTTTTGCGTGTGTTCGCAAAGTCGAATACGAACAGTAGCAGTTCCCTTACCTCATGTAATTTCTATGCTTAATCAAAATATCGTTAAGTAGCTAAAAGACGACGACGTAAAATAATATGATTATAATAGATTTCACTCATATTTATTTTATAGAAGGAATTGGGCTTTTACGTTTACGCCCTTTGATAGTGTCTTGTGAGTTGGTAATGATTTTCTTTCACTGGCGTAATGTTCAATGACACGCCCACATATTATGGAACAGGAATTGTAAGACACTGTTTCATGATCCATACAAAAATTATTTTCGGTGAATCGGAAAAAAAAGGTTACGATCGTCTTGAACCTCAAAATAAGCTTTCATATCAAAACTTCGGAAATGTGTTGAATATTAATTGAATCCCTATTTCGTCAAACTCTAAAACATAACAGAGAAACGCGATCTGAAAACACAATCTATTATCAGATTTCAGATATAAGAACTTTCAATTCTACATTTAATTAATCTAATTATTTTTTCACACTTATTCTCCGAATTATTTAGTGACGATGTGAGGAATTCAAAAGAATGATAATTTAAAAATGATGCTGTAATGAATTGTTGAGTAATTTAATATATCGTGTTTTTTTTCCGCAACACAATCCACCCCCGCCCCAATCTAGCTACTTAAAAACGGTCAAACATGAGTGAAACCTTCTTCTGTTTGATAATAAATGTTTCAAATTTTAATGTATGAAGTATGAGTAATTTTCTAAGCTGACGCGTTTGTTTGTTTTTTATTCTTTTATTATTTTTATAGTTTAGTGTCGCGTCAACCCTAGGGTAATTGACAAAAGTTACAAAATTAGAGAATGTAGGCTTTCCCGGTGGATGGACTGAATAAAAAGTTCTCGGGATTTCACTCGCGGTATAGTTTCCTGAAGACGAGGACAGAGTTAGCTGTCAAAACGGCGAATTTTACAAATGATATAACCCGGGTGAAATCCCGAGAACTTTTTATTCAGTTACAAAATTATATCGAGACAACATAGAAATACCATTGTTTTACATTAAAGTTCATCCAAAAGTATGACGACAAAAAATATGTGAACAATAACATGAGGCAAAATATATATATATACAATTATTTTACATTTTTACAAATTTCATCCAACAGTAATTTTTTCTCCAAAAATAATAAAAGACTCTTAAACGCTTCTGTTGACTCGTATAATTTTTTTTGGAAAGTCTGTACAGTCTCCCTCCTCTCATTACGCGGTTGTTTTATGTTGACATAGTTTATAACTTTTAAAAAAATCCAATTGTCGTAAATATATGATGACGTTGTAAATGCTCAAACATATCTCTACTGATTGCAAATCTATGTATTATTAGTAGATTCAGTAATTTTAAAATTATTATACGGGGTCAGGAGGACAGAAAGTGTATGATTTATACATTTTCCCCGCAGATTACGAATTACTCTTCCCATTTGAGAGATCTTACATATACGGAGTCTGGTCTGCAGTTTAAAAGTTTAAAATGTTAATATTTTTGCGGAGGCTTTCACAATTTCTTTCAAAACTAGCTTGGTGCCAGCCGGGGTTTCCTTTGTAATAGACTGGTAAATATCGCCGGAATAGTCAGGAAACTTTAATGATTTCGTGTTAATGGCACCAATCTCTTTCTCCTCCGCCATCCCAGTCCCCTTCCCGACACATGTGGGACTGAAGTACAGATTAATTTGCCGTGACTTCCATTAATTAGACACTTGTATCAGTTATTACATCTTATTGATTTGCACACTCGCCACTTCACCTCTCACTAAAGGAAGAATTTAGAACGTCGTTTACACCCTAAAAGCTAAATTTCAAGGTAAGCAGCCAGTTGAATGGCAGAATCAGACTCAGCGACTCAAATGACACTGGTTTCATCGACACCAAACTCGATATTTTTCTTGTTTATTTCAAGGGAGAACAGTCAACCCCCACTCCCTCCCCAATGAATTTTCCCTTTCCATGCTGAAACGTGTTAATATTTTACACAAATAGTTTCGTGGGAAACACTGTCATAGTAGCTGACCCCGAAAAGCGCTTATTTGACAGAAATGTCGGGCGCTTTTGCATGTTTAAAAATTTCCTCTTCCTCCACCCTCGCCCCTAGGGGTGGACGCCATGTCTTACACCAACAGTGCTAATTTCTAGATCATAAAGACTCCGTGTACAAAATTTCGTCTAAATTGCTCCACGAGTTTAGATTTGTATGCAGACCATACATATGTACAAAAATTAGGTTTCTTAGACGTAAACAATTAATTTAATTTATGAGAATAAGGAATTTGAATCATCTGTCTTGTCTGTTTAGCGGGGAATTACTTGTAAATTTAATGAACGTTATATTTAAGAAGCAATATATTAAATATATATACTTAAAAGATCTATAAAAATGTTTTGTCTCTCGACTGCCGCGGACATGCTCCGCCTTATATAT
Organism: Eucriotettix oculatus; assembly: GCA_034510155.1. Classification (NCBI taxonomy): domain Eukaryota; kingdom Metazoa; phylum Arthropoda; class Insecta; order Orthoptera; family Tetrigidae; genus Eucriotettix; species Eucriotettix oculatus. The sequence goes on along the minus strand of CM067378.1, from coordinate 73,549,711 downwards.
ATATACGTCGCTTTGGGCCGCTCACAGTCAATTTTATTTCTTAAAATACAGATTTTCAACAGTTGTTCAGATATGACCATGTTTTTGAGGCTATTTGTGTATACCAACCGTAAGTGATCTATTATCCTATTCGATAAGTACTAATGATAATGTTGAAGAAAGTGTTACTAAGCCGTCGACTATATAGTTATTTGTAATCTAACTTTACAATTTTTTGAAAATTCGTTTTGACTTGAAACTTGACTAATTTCATCTTCCTACGTTGGTGGTGGAAGTATAAATACAAAATTCATCGAAATATGTACAGCCAGGTTTTATTTTATCACGTTCAAAGCAACCGACAAACAGACATGTTAGCGTATTATTTCCATAGACAAATGGAAAATCGATTCAAGTCCAACAAATTAATCAGTTTTACTCGGAGTTGCGAAACGGCTTCGCAGCGTGCCAGACAGGTGTAATACACGTGTACTCCTGTATTCATTTGATCAAATAGTTCTTGGCAGGGGTTGGTAATAGCCAGAGACCGGCGACCCATTACCGTGTTCTGCTTTCCAGTATTGATTCCGGATGAATAAAACATAGGCACCTTGGCTCGCTCAACATAAACTTCACAGAATCCAGCGATGCCAATTACGCTATCCACTTCCTAAAATTGCCTGCAAACATTACAGCTACCAGGTGAATTTTCTTCAACCTCATACTATCAACAGTTCAAGAAGATATCTGATGGCCCTAACAGGGGAAGAGCACGGTAAGTGCAAGATCAATCATTGTCAAGTACGTAGAGCGAAGAAAACGGTCTATTACAAAGACATTAGGGGAACGTCAGATACAAACAGAGATAATTATTAATTACGGAGAAGGCAATTTATATTATACTCATTTGAAATTTTGGCAGTCCATTCTTGCTAAGCTGTGATGTCTTTGGATTACAACGAACCAAATGTTCTGTATTATTTAATTCAACTAAAAATGGATTGAAAAATACCATAAATAAAAAATTTAAATTTATTACCCACTTGAGCTCCAATTTCATGCAACGATTTTGATACTCAATCAATGAAAACAAATTTTGTCATCGTTGAATATTTTATTTTGTACCTCAAATATTTTTCTCCTGACTACATAAATATTAAATATAACAGGTTTACAATGAAATCGTCGTTTCGTTTACCGTCACGCTGTTCCGTTCCTGTTACATCAGCACCAAATCTTCCTGCGACCGGTGATCTTCAACAATCTACTTACAGTCTACAAGAACTACATAAACATATGTATAATTTAATTTATTCAATTACTGATAATCATGGATGTTGATATTGCGTTCATTATTTCGGATCATCCCCGCAGTTATGAATCTGCGGTCGTCAGAGTCCTTAAATGAACAGATTCATCAGCTCGTCTTTTCCGACTTTTACGTTGTTCAAACTGAAACGTATTTTGCTTCAAAAAAAGAAACTTCTAAATAGCTAAACATACTGGATTTTCGTAGTCTATCTCGAATATTTTTCGGAACTGTAAATAAATAAGTCTATGACCTTTTACAGACTTTATTTTTTAAATTCAATTAATAACAACGTTTCAGCATATTTGCATCCTCTCTTCACGTTTTCTTCCAAATCAGTATCAATCTAGCTATAACTACTTGTGAAAGGAGTTTAAATGTTACGTGGTGCCTCGGATCTCGTTTACTATTTTTTAACATCAAATATGATTCTAATTCTTTGTTTTGATACTGATCTGGAAGAAAACCTGAAGAAGACATGAAAATATGCCGAAATTTTGTTATTAGTTAAATTTTAAAAAATAATTCAAGTCTGTAAAATGTCATAAATTGTTTAATAATATAAAACAGACGTTAAGTTTAAAATTTTTAAGTAAATATGAAATTAACTACTGATTAAACAAAATTAAATTTAAAATAAACTGTTCTGGTTCAAACAATAATATCACAGTTATTCAAACTAATTTATAGTTAGGTCTTTTATTTTTCAGTAGTTTTCGCCTACTTTAGCCATATTCATATGGATATAAAGAATTGTGACTGTGAATTCGTTTGAATTGCTGTGCTACTAAATAAAATTAAAACACTTTGATTTTGGGTACAAACTGGAATTATTGATAATATTTTTCAAAAACAAACTAGTTATGTTCTGACCTTCCTCTAAGTCTTTGTCAAACACAAAGTAAATCAAGGTCAAATAATTTTCTTTTACTCTTTAATATTTAACTCAGTAAATACTAAATTAATTTATTCTCTTACTTGAATACAAAATATAATATCTGATGTCTGGAACTGGAAATTATTTTTTGTGAGGATAAACATAAATAAAAAATAACCTAACCCGACATTTTTATCTGTCAAGATGAAACACTTACTAGTATTTCCAAATGGATTAAGAAATATCGAAACAGATACTAACACAAAACAGAATGCTGATAAAATATGAAGATAATAAATTCTTTTGAAATAAATACTAGCCGATGAACATTTTTTAGCGAATTTACGAAATGCGTAATTAAAAGAAAATATTTTCTCTTCATTTTTATTACATCGTACTTCACACTATTATTTAAACTTTCGTTTTACTTTTTTGACATTAGTGACAAAGAATAGAAAATTTTAGAAGAGTCGTAGCCTGAAAGCGCTACATTTTAAGAAGCAATTGATTACAAGGCCAAACGAACAACAGCGGAGCACAAGAAAATATTTTTCATTTTGCATGGGATACTAATTACCTTTAGAAATTTTATTATTCTATGAGTCGTCAGCATTGTTTTGTTCGTGAATACAATTTACGAGCTGCCAGAGGGAACCTGAAGGATAACATTTTAAAATTTGTATCGAAAGTAAATTTTATATCGAAACGTAAAAAACTGTTACAAATAACTTACTTTTTTTGATTAACCGTGTGAGATGGCGACACAAAGATTTTTAAATTCACTGTACTAATAGATTTAAACTAACAAAAAAATTATACGAATAGTTAACCACACATTCTCACCACCCGTCTTCCGACGGAACAGAAACATTATTTAATACCAAGTAAAACCTGAAGAAGACCGCAAGAGCGGCAGAAACGTAGTGTCGGTTAACTATTATTATAATTTTGACTTTTTATAAGAGATCGATGTATTCATTTTAAACATTGTTGTTTGTTTCTTTGTTTTTCTAATTTTATACTATTGTTAAATTCACAATTATATTTTCAAATTATTATTTTCTTAATGCTTTTGTTCCAAGGTCATTATAAGAGGGCGAGAACTTTCACTGGGTAAATTATGAAAATCATTCCCAAATTATTGATACACAACGTTTCGAATTGTCGTCAGGAGTATTGCGGTTGCAAATACTTCCTCATAGAATTTACTATCTTTATTCTATTCTTAATTGTATGCATTATTATAAATAAGTATGTTCACAATCTTGAAAGAGCTGTATGACATCTTTTTTCAGAGATTTCTGAATCCATTTAGAAAATTTAAGTTTCACAGCTAGAAAAATAAAATTATTTATCAGTTTTAAAAATCAGTCATTACACTCCCTACCCGTGATCTGAAACATAGGCTTACAATTTTGTAACAAGTTTTTGAAGAAAATTAATAAATAATTTCAATTGATTGAAATCTACGACCACAATGCGTCTGACGACGAAGGCAGAGCACGTCATCGAAACGTTGTTTATCAATAAATATTTAACCGAGTTAGTAATATCAACCCGGGAAAATTTGTCAAGACATAATTATAATTAATGTCTTAAATCGGAAAAAAAATTTTAAGCTGACAAACGAAAATAAAAATTTATTTTATAAGATCATCACAATAACGTAAAATAATATACATGCACAATAGAAGAATCGGTTAAAAATAAGTTATAGTTCCTTCGAATTTTTAAATTTTGAAGTTTGCTGAATAGCACCAACGCGATAGATATGTAAGGTATGGTGTTAGTACAGACCGGTGGTGAGGTAGACTGCGCAGAGGAGCAGAAGTCCCAGCCAGAGTCGAGAGCGCATCGTGCTCGTGTCCGGTAGCCTCACTGCTTCACTGTGTCAGTGCCCGTGCTCGTGCCCGTGCCCTTGTCCTATGCCGAGCGAGCAACTTCCGCGCCTCCGTCGGTGGCGCATGCGTCGCCAGGCTCCTCCTGCCTGCTGCCTCTACAACCCCAATATTTTGCTAGGCCCAGGTGCTCAATCCCGCCGGGCCTCACCTCCTCTGCTACTCTTCCTCCACGTCTTTCACACTTTCCCAAAAATCCAATATAAACCATTTTCGACCAGATTTAACACCGACTATGACGTTCATGAATCATTACTAGCTATGAAGTTTGTTGAAAATTCTACATCATTCCTGTTGATGACCATATAGCATAAAAATTTATTTTATAAACTACTAATACTACGGTTATGTTAAGAGAACATTAAAATTAAATGATAAATTACAGTAACGTCTCCACTTCCAAAACCAGTACCATCAGTTTTATCTCAAGGCAGTGTGACCGGCCTTCAGCTTTGCCAAATACATTCCCACATTTCTTTACATGTCCAATGCAGAGACCTGGTGATTCTCCAATTCGACGACACTTCTACAGCATCACACAACAAACAACAGGTTAACATACACGATATCAAAATATCAAGCCATAAATGGAGAATGAAAGTCAATACTGAAAAATCAATGTTACGAGGATGGTTCAAAAGAAATTTTTCCTATATTTTTATCCTTAATTAAGTTTGGAATTTGGGGCGATTTATGAAACATTCTTCTCAAATTCACTGCCGTAACGACCCCCTAAGGCAACATGTGGCAGCCCTCTTCCTGACATTGACGTACGTGTTAGACAGCGTTATGAACTTTAATTATTAAATGCGGAAGTTGAGACGCCCATTCGCATTCCTGAAAGGCTGAAAAATATGTATGATGATGTCAGCACTTTTCGGCGATGGACTCGTCACTCTAACGACGCTGAAGGGCAAACAGCGTTGCCTGATGAAAAGCAAAGCGGTAAGCCGGTTGCTGCAGTGACTCCATGCAACATTCAGACAGTCGATGAGTTCACTCGAGATGATCGCCGGGTAACAAATAATGAATTGTGTCTGAAGGAAGCTCAACGTGGGGCTCACTTTCAAGGTGACGAGGCCGTGATAACGTCCAAATGTTAAGGGAACCAAGAACACGCAGAAAGTCACATCAGATGGATGCGTATAGGTGACCCAAACCTGAGTTATGAAACTCAGACAGGAGTACCCTGGTATTTCATAAAATATACAAAAACAAATAGCAGACTAATGGATTAATCCTTGTCTAATCATATCAGCTCCTTCATCGCATCAAACGCGGAAACTCCTCCATTGGTCAAGTCACAAAATAGAACGCCGAAGCGGTGGAGACCATAGGATTCAATTAGTTATTTAACAAACTAAAATATAGTAAACAAGAAAAACTAGTTTCAAGCAGTTCATGGGTTGTACAGGGTAACATTCTTTGTATCAATTTAAGCGAAGTTTACTATAATCTTTGTCATCATGACTGTACAATTCTAACATGAGAAGATGAAAATTTACAAATTTGGCATTTATAATTCTACAAATAAACACCAAAACAACTGGTTAATTACCAAAGTACCATATTGCTGAACACAATTAAACAGATACATTGCGACGCCTCGTCCACATTTTGCGACTGCCTTATGTAAAAAGTAGACATAAATTTCTTTAGGTTTTTAATAACTTGTAACTGTATTAAAAAATTTTAATGGAAATAATTTCGTTAAAAATAAATTTTACAAATTTCCTGTTTAGAAATCATTTAGTTAAAATATATAAATAATACCTATTGTAATTACACAAAAATGTTGTTAATAAAAGCAAACTGCGTCCGTTGACTGTTACTACCGAAATGTGTTTAAAGAATACAGAACAACATTTGTAATGTTTCATTCGCTATTTTTTAGCCCAGTCAACTATTGAATTGCTTTCTACTTATAATCTTCTAGTACCCAAATTTGGGTACAGCAATTATCGCGGTGTCACGTGCAAATGGAGCCGCCACCTCAGTCCCTTCCAATTTTGGGATATCGCTAGTATATACTATGTATAGAATAGGACCCAGCACAATGTATTCGGGTACTTCTGCTCTCATCTTTTTAAATCGAATAGATTTACGACAAAAGACAAACAAAGTTCTTATTTAGTTTAACCGATGTTTCGTCAGCTTATTTCGGAGTTCCTCGAGCGATGTTAAATTTTGAATTAATATTTATTCATCTAGTTTAATTATGAATATTCTTTATGTTTTGTAAGACGTTAATTTTGCTTTGGGAGTATTTTATTTAGTTTATGTATATAACTTTGTCGAAAGTTCGTGAAGCTCAGCAGACTTGCCTTTTTTCCAGTGCTCATTTCAAAATATTCCGTTATTCTATGCACTTATCTATTGTTATATGCTTATGTCTGAATCCAATTAGAAATCGGCTATTAGGTTATTGTTTTTTAATCTTGGTCGCAGTAGTTTTTCAAACAGTTTTGATATTATTGGCAATAGAGAAATCTGTCTAAAGGATTTGACATCACTGAGCATCACAGCACTCTTCAGTTCGCAAGGCATGGTTTATGTAATAAATTTTTATATGATCAAATTTTATTTTTCGTTAAAATTTATTTTACGGGCTTTTATGGTCATTAATGAGAGGTTATTTTCAATTTCAATTTGTTCGTAATGTTGTGGAAGCAAATAATAGACATTTGACAAATTTAATAATTATAGTAGTACTGAAAAAATGTCAATATAAAGCTTTATACCAAAGGATCTCTACGTAGTCATAAAAACAGACGCAAGGGTTGGGAAACCTTCAGCTCGTATAGCCATACTGAACCCGAGAGTAGGTTAACTGTGCAAGTGTGAAATCGTTCTGAGAAACTGGCTGCTGACAGGCAAAATAAGTGGAATATATTTCGTTAGTACCATCACTAATGAAATATGGAGCAGAAGTCGAATTGGACAAATCAGATATAATCCTTAGAATGGGTGCAGACAATGGACGCTAAATTCGCCCAGATAAGATCTGGGCTTGGGTGCGAAACAATAACGCTGCTAGAGTGCTATACGCTACAGACAAGAAGGGAAGGAAGCAGGCTACGTGTTTTCCGTAAAGCCGTTGCAGATAGAAACCCATAGCAAGGAATTCAGGAAATAATGAAATATCCAACTTGATACGAAAAACTGATCATATCTACAAGATAGAGGCCAAGAAACGAAAATCAGACGTTGGTAAATACTCCTTCGTAAATATGATAATTAAATTATTGGAAAAGTTCACCTTAGAAGCTTTTGGAACAAATACTCCAACGGAAAAATATTAGTATAAATCTGAACTCTCATTTAGATTCATGGGATAACAATCCGGTAAACCGAAGTAAGCGTTACCACAGTCTTTATATAATTTTTTTTCATGTTTAATCCAAAGAGCTATCCATAACCTTTACAGAAGGTAGTCAGCAGTAATTAGAATTGAAAGACAAGAAAAGAAAGCTGAAACAAAGAAAGGAGTAAGATGACACCCATGGTGATTAATTTATATAGGCCTATACATCCGATGAAGAAAGTTAAAAATGAATATGGAAAAGGAATCAACACGAAAGAGGAAGAAATAAAAACTAAAGTTTGCTGATAATATTGAGGTATTAAGGAAGTCAGAAGAAGGCTTGGAAGACATAATAAATGGCATGGACGTGATCCTGGAGAAAGAGTACAACATGAGGTATAATAGAGGGAAGACCAATGTGATGGAGTGTAGTATGGGAAACAGTGTAATAACAAAGGATGTTAGATTGGGAAGGGGTATTTTGAAGGAAGTAAAGGAATTCTGGTACTTGGGAAGCGTGACGGTAGAATTTTAGTAGACGTAAGAAGTAGGGTTGCACAGGCGAGGAAAGCTTTCGCAAAAAATAGGGATTTACTTACAGGTAATATCAGTATGAATATAAGTAAATCATTGCTAACAATTTTCGTATTGAGTCTGGCGTTACATGCGTGCGAAACGAGGGTTGTAGGAGTTTCAGAAAAGAGGAGAATAGAAGCTTTTGAAACGTGATGTTATAGAAGACTGCCTAAAATCAGATGGGTGGATAGGATAACTAACCAGGAAGTTCTTAGCAGAATAAGAGAAGAGAGAACAATATGGAGGACTTTGACCAAGAGAAGTGATGGATTAAAAAACTACGTTTTAAGACATGAGACATTAAAGGGAAATGTGTGGTGTAAGAACAGAAGAGGGAGGCCAAGGGTGGAATTTCCTAAGTAGCTTAGGGATGATGCGTAACCCATACTTATTAACATCGTTATTTATAACTAAGATGAAAACAGATCAGCGTTTTACCGTAAAGAGATTAAAAATCCCTGATATGAAATTGGAACGTTGAACTTTCGTTATCGGGTGGCAGTTTGATATTGCTTATGACTCTACCAAATAGTTTCATTTAAATTGCTCCGAATATTTTCATTGTGAAAATATTGTTTAGGCAGGATTTAGATCAACTAATGAATGAAGAGTAAACAAATCACTAGAATATTTGCAATTTACTCTCAAAATAATGTTATTTATTAAATCCACTAACTTTTCTTTTTCACAATAATTCGACCAATTAGATTCAATACTAAGTTCCTATTTAATTAAACCTACGCTTCGTCACCATATTTGGGACTTCCTCAAGGAATTTATTCAAATTTTAAATTTTGGTGAGCAAATACAAGATGAAATGTATAAAAAATCTAGGGGGAAGAAATGTCGGTTTATTTAATAAAAAAAATTCTTGTAACGCGGTTTTTATTTTTTAAATTTATAAATATATTAAAGAATTTAGAGTATAGATTAGTGGGCGCCAATAAATCTTAACTCTGACATTTGAAACAGTTTTATTATTAAAATATGTAAAAGATTCCAGAAATTACAATATTTAGAAATAAATTAATTTAAACCAAACAAATTAAATAGCAAAAGGCTTAATTAAATTTAATCTACTTTACTCAGGGCTGTATGAAGTTTTAAAGCTAGATATTACTGCATTTTATTCCTCCCTTTGCATTCATCCTCCCCAAGTTTCCTGATTGACCGGCAATCAAAGGAAAGGCAGCTTCCATGTCGGGATGTGAAGCAGACTGGCCTCTGATGTGGTTCAGGAAACGTGTCCCCACTTTCGTTTCCTCGTGACAGTTGGAGCCAGGTCACATCTCCTCTCTGACTCCTTGAAACCAGTCAATTCGACTTTCAGTTTTCAAGCTCTGATTTGTTACCTCCGGCTCTCCTTTCCGGATGTCTTTTCGAGGTCTTCCCTCCTCGAACTCACCTCTCCTACAAATCTCATTAGTCTCCCAACTATTTATATATTTCCCCCAAGCCATATTTTGACCTGGGTATTTTCGCCGAGTCGCAAAATCCTTAAAAACAAAGCACTGAGACTCCTCAGACGCCTGTCAGGCTTCACGTTTAAGGCTGTGTTTGTTTACCGGGTTCATCCCAGATAGGAAAATACTTAATATTGTAAATTAATTTAGATAAATAAAATAAAATATGTAACGAAAATTTATACGTGTGACTGTCTATAGTTTGGTCGTAAACTTATTCGATTAAAAAATTTTAATCGTATAAATGTGCTCAGGGGCATATGAAATTTTAAAATTTCCAGTCGTACAGACTTTGCTGTATTATATCAATCGACTATATTTTTTCTTCCTTCACCTACATCACTTGATCTGAATTCTCCCTCTAGCCCCATTAGTGTCATATACAGATTATTACAAATTATAAAACCAATCATTTTCTGCGAATTTATTTATAAAAGGGCTACAACTTCATTTATATGTTTAAAGTTTTAATATGTAATAAAGAACACAGTATTAGGGAAAATTAGAAATCTTTGCTATAATGAACATAATTTGATAATTATAGGACTGTTCCTTTCCATATATTAAAAAGGTAAAGTAGTTATTAAAGTGATACAAAAGTTTTAGAATATAAATCACAAAATATAGCTAATGGACACATAAATTTCATTCTAATTTTTCTCTTTAATCTCAGTTTGAAAATTAAAAAGTTATTCTACAATTACTCATTTTTACAGATAATCAGAAATAAAATAGGAGGTTGTGGAGCCACAATTTCAGAGAGAATAGCGTCAAAGTTGTAAAAACGTAGCAGCAGGCGTTGCTACTGAAATGTAAAACGTAAAGTGGTTAGTTACACGGGTAGAACTGTTTAATTAAACTTGTCTGTGCATCTGCAAGGGCACAATGGCCGGGAGAGCGTTTCTTTCAGCTGGCAGGCTGAGCCGCGGGGGTCCTCGGGGAGCCCTTAGAGCAAGTCTTTAGCCAGCTTCATGGGCGGAGTTATTAAATCTGGGTCCGAATTTGCGGAGTTGGGACTCAACAGGTCGCGGCAGTCGGAGGCTGAGGCGACGCGACGCGGCGCACGGGTCAATACTCGGCGGCGCTGCGTACTACGCCGTACTACCAACACCTCCGTCAATTAAAATACTAACACGGACCCCGATAGACGCCGTCTGTTTTAGATGAACGATTTCAATTTTTTCGATTTTTCAATTAATATTATACGTGACAACTTTGATGAAACCAACCCCCTAAATGTTTTAATCACCTATCAGCTGTTCAGATATATTGTTTGCGCTTTGTTCTAAAAATAACATTTTACGTACTTGAATATTAAAATAAAGTCGAACTTAAATATTACAGTCACAATGATACGGAATTTGCCTAAAGTATGTAAAGTAGTCTGTTGTTGCTACACACCCTTAATAACGATTCCATTTCTCAAACAGGGGAAAAATAGTTTGCTTGATAGGTCCTGTACTCTCTATATTACTAAAAAATTTGTGGAATTGAATTAAATATAGAAATAACAACGGGTTAGCTCTAAGTATACTTCATATACAAAATTTATCAGGTTAATTAATGTGAGGCAACAGTGGGTAGCAGAGATATTGATTATTATAACGAACCTGATTTTATTCAACTTTTGGCTATTTGGACTCTCGTGCAAGTACAAAGCGATTCCATCCTTCCCGAATTTCTCATGGGCTCAGGTAGAACAGCAGGCTGTGGCGGCTCTTATTCATTAAGGGTATTATTCAGCAGGCGGAAAAGCTGGAGATTTCGTACCGTCGGGCGTCGAGGAAAAAACAGCCTTCCGTCTCGGCAAGTCGTTCATGTCTCTGCAGAGTTTTGGATTTGTATTGTAATTTTGTTATTCAGCTTGTATTTGCTTGCAACTGATTATTAAAAGTTTTTTCAAATCTCTTCTTAAATACTTCTTCTCAACATGCGAGCAACGTTGCTCCTTCTCTCCTCTCCACTTGCTCTTCGTTTCAACTTAAAACACACACTGCCTATTTCTCCACCTTGTCACCTCGTAGCCATTTCTCGTTCTCCCTCCACGTAACGTGCCTCCGCCAAACGTAATTAATTTTTCACCAATTTAGGGATCCGCACTTACGAAGGAAGAAAACTTCCATGGGTCAACGTCCCGTGGTAGACAAATATCTAAATCCCCTGCACATGGCTACCAAGCACGTTTCTTCGTGACAGTCTGGAGCCTTTCTAATCCTTTATTGTTCGCATATTCATTACCTATCTCCGAATATTATTATTTAATTTTCTGAATTTAATTTGTCTTAAAATATTAATTAAATTGGGGAGGAACCTACTGCGCTACAATTGGTTTCTATTAAATCAGTTTGTATTAAATGTCCATTTATATTTCATACACACAATGTTTCACCTCATGAAGATGACTGGGCAAAAACCGTATTGTTAAATAGCATTATTTTATAATTATGTTATATTACCTTAATAAATGAGCGAAAAAATTATTAATTATTCATTACACAACATTGGGCAAAGTATGGTGACGGGAAAATATGAAAGAATAAGAGGTTCTAATAGTTACAAATAAACCTATTTGCATTGTAAAATAATAGAAGCGTCCGGCAATGAAAGTTCAAGAAAATAAAAATAGATATTTACGATGCCTCAGACGTGAACTATATTGGGTCGTATTGAAAAGCAAATGACCTCTTATGCGAAACATATAATTTTTAAATTCTGTTCTTATTTCTAGAGGAAGGTCGAAGATCACGGTATCCATATTTAGAATCTGTATTGGGTCTATAATGATTTTATTATTCACTAAATATTTCATAAACGTAAACTTTAATCTCCATATAGAAAGGGATTTTGAGTTTTCTATGATTAGCAGCGTCACAACAACAGATTTATTGACGTATTCACCACCTTACTTTCCAAATTTATTACGCACGTAAAGATGTTTGATTACAAAAACTCGTGACATATTTAACTTACGTGTTGTCTCTGTATCCTTTTGAATGTGACCGAAACTGAGAAGTCTCGTTTCTCATACCTCCAAGTATCCCCAAGTTAGAGACAATCAAACTTAAACATAATAAGAGCTATGTACTTTTCCTTATAAATTTAGTGAACTTACGGAAAGATTCTGTACTTATGCGCGTAAACTGTGTGAAAATTGGAATCCGCCGATTCCAGATGGTGAGGGTCTGTCGAGTCACATCGCCCGGAGTAATCGGCTTTCTTGAGTTGGACAGGTCTCTCACGTGGAAGTGAAACTGGTACCTTTCCTGTTCCCGGGACTGTCGTCTCCTGAGATACTAGACTAACGAGAGACGTCGCATCCCAATTCCTCACCTGAAGTCGGAGGTCCTAGCCCACGGGAATTTGTGGTGACAAATTCAGACACGCGTGGGTCTTCTCGTTGCCAGAAAATTCTCCTCATACAACTCTCACACATCGGAGCCATTTTTAAAACAAAATTTAACTTATAAGTATGGATCATGTATTCAAATGAAAATAAAATCCTGATATTCAACTGACAAGTATATAAAATTCAAAAAACAATGCCTAACGACATTTGACCTATCTCTGTTGATTTAAATATTTTTTGACAAATAATGACAATATTTTTATTATAACTTGAATATTACGAAAACGGTTTCTAAATTCTTATATACATTTTGGAGACATTCAATTTCAATTCCTGATTAGATTGCAATGACTTACGACAAGAAGACTACACACGCGTGTTAATTAATTAGTAAGAATAAACTAAACTGTCTCGTGTTTTTTAACAATTCGTACAGACGATCTGTAATTAAATGAGGTTCTATACGCCCTTCGCCAGCAATAGTATTGATTTCATCCAATCAGTGACTGATTTTATTAAAATTCACCAAAAAATTTGTAATGGTTCCTTACACCTAGCAGAATATTTTCCCCTATATTATATAGAAAAGATGACGCCAATAATTTCTCATTTATAATTTTAAATTATACTACTGTACGTATGTTAAACTAGTAATTTATAGATCCTCAATTTTGAACTCAAATTTTTCACGAAATAGTCTGTACCATACTTTTTTTATTTAGGCTTAACGTTGCATAAACCCTAGGATTATTAGCGACTTTCAATTACATTTTTTTCGTCGTAAGTTAGAACTTTTTTAACCATGGCATTTACAATGGTACAATAGTTGCTCGTTTTTGTGCTGTTTACATTTATAAAATGTTAATTATAAATCTATACATTTTTAACATTTTAATTTTTCATTGAAAATTCCTACTGCACAAATGAATTTTATAACGTTTAAATGGTGTCTTTATTTGTTGCTACTTCCTTTGCGTTTAACAGACTCAGAAAATTATCCCTGTATGTTTTGAAACATTTACACTCAATTATTACGCATGTAATAGTAAAGTCGACATTACACTTAACTTCAAACTGGCTTTTCTGCTCTTGTATATACTATACTTTAATTTGCGTCAATTTTGCCTTTCACAATATTAATGAACGATTTCTGGCACAATAATATTTATTGTCGGTATATGTCTCTTCAACATAATTTACATCATGTGCATCACTAATTGTCCCATCTCCAAACTCTATATTCCCCACCTCCTCGTTCGACGCCACCCGCGTTAGAAGCTAAGTTACCTACTGCAATATTTTTACTAAACATTCTCAACAAGAAATATTATATTAATTACTATTATTAGGTGAGGAACGTTCCCTACGGAGGACTTTTTCCTCTTTCAAGAGAAATTACACAGCTGTCCAAACAAGGCAGCGGGAGGTTTTCAATAAATCTGATTATTGTACAAACAACATCCATGCCCCTGCCAGGATTAGAACACGGAACCTCTGCGTTGTGAGGTAGCTACGCTAGCCAGTAGACCACAGGAGTTCGGAAAAATATATTTACTATCATTTATTATGATGAAATATATACCATATTTGCCACTAAAATTTTGTAAAAAAAATTACGTGTTTTCCTACTGTTTAAAATGAACGAACTTTATTCCGTTCAATTCATATCATTTATCTGTCAGTTGATTTCAATTCTAATATTATACCTCCTGACTACTTTTAGAAAACATAATATGACAAGACAGGCCCACGTTCGTGGCATTCGCAGATTTATAAAACGCCTTTGATAATGTGACCTGGAACGCACTACTAAGGATTTTGAAGAAAAATAGGAATAAAATATCGAGAAAGAACAGTTATCCATGACCTCTACACAAGACAGTCAGTATTCATTAGAATTAAAGGGCAAGAAAAGAAAGCATTGACTTATAAGTCAAGAAAGCAGCGAGACAATGATGCTGTCTGTCCCCATTCTATTTAACTTATATATATATATATATATATATAATAAATGAACGTGGTACAGCATGAGAATGACTAGAAGAAAAAACAAGGTAATTGAGTGTAGTATAGGAAACAGTCTAATAAGAAATGGTTTTAGATTGGGAAGGGATATTTTCAAGGAAATTAAGGAATTATACTATTTAGGCTGCATAATAACTACGGATGGTAGAAGTACAATAGACATAAAGAGTAGGCTATTACAAGCAAGAAAGGGCTTTACAAAAATGTAAAAAAGAGGAAATTACTGGCGTCTAATATAAGTATGAATATTAGGAAATCATGATTAAAAATGGTCGTTTGGAGTGTGGCGTTATATGGGTGCGAAATGTGGACGGTAGGAGTCGAGAAAAGAATAGAAGCCTTTGAAATATGATGGTATAGGAGAATGCTAAAATTGTTATGGGCGGATACAATCACTAACGAGGAAGTTCTAAACAGAATAGGAGAAGAGCGAACAATATGGAGGACTATGACCAAGAGAAAGGGTAGATTAATAGGTCACATTTTGAGGCATGAGGGATTTGTAAAATTATAATTAGAGGGAAGAGTGTGTGGGCAACAACAGAAGAGGGAGATCAAGGCTGGGAGCCGCTAAGCAGATTAGGAATTATGTGGGATGTAGTAGTTATGTAGAAATGAAATGGCTTGCGCAGAATAGGATATCATAGACCAGTCTAAGGACAGACAACTACAACAACAAGTTATTCGAAGTCAATTAAAATTAGTTTTGCGTTTTCTAACTCGTTGAGTAAATGAAGTTGAGGAAAGGCAACGTTGGTGATAAATTTATAACCATAAAATGAGAAAATATTTCATTATCACTTTAAACGTCCCTAAAAAGAAGTAGACAAATAATTATACACGTAATAAAAATGTCTTTATAAACTGAGTGACTAGTGAATGGCAATATCATTTTATGCGAATTTAAGTATTTCAGATTCTTTTAAAAGAAAAATATTTCTGAAATAAGATGGGCTGAAATATAACAAATTGCCTACACTTTTATTGATAGAAGACCAGAAGTGTTTAACGTGTTGTATACTCGATCAGTAATTGAATAATGAAATGTTTATTTCCGATGGAGTAAAATGCTTGTAAAGTCCATGGATGCTCAATTGAAAAATATAGCTATTACTCTTTTTTCCCTTAAACCCTGCTCCACACTAGCAGTCTAAATGTTACTTTATTTTGATTTCCCACGAGCTATATATGCAAAAGTAATGGGGGAAAGCGGCACAAACGATGTACAGAAGGACAATTTGGAAACAGTTGCCACCCTCTGAAGCAGAAGAGGAGGAGAAGAGGAGACAAGAGAGGCGTAATGTTTGCTGCCGGAAATAATGAGGAAAGCTTCGCTAATTCGAGGGTTTCAAGCTATTGTGAGCTGTTAGGGTGAGCTTTCCTGAAGGTGACAATTTGTAACGTAGGCTGTGGTTTTCTAAATGAGAGCAAAGTACTTCAGAATTAATTCAATGCTGCAATAAATATTTAAATTATAAAAGAAACCCTTGTTTAGGTTAAACTAAATTAATTTTGTATCGATAATGGCGTAGTTACTTTATGGTATTTGTTGCCAATGTATTTCATGAAAATAATTACTTATTTTATAACACTTGAAAGTATACGGCCAAAAAAATAAACTAAACTAATTGGAGAGATACATAGAAATCAATATTATTATAAAATAATGAAAAGAAATATAATTTATAGAAGCTCAATTATACAAAATGCTTAATTTACCCGTGAAAGTTATTAAAACACTCATTACAAATGTCTGATTATCAACGTAAAAACCTATGGCATATTTTAAAAATATAATTTTGTGTTTAATTTAACATTTTCATAATTCAGTTGACTTGTAGGGTTAAACGTGATAGGATCGGATTTTCAACGTTTGCAGGTTTTCTAGGGTTTCCCCTGCATCTCTTTAGGTGAAACACCGGGTAGGATCCTTAAACCACAGCCCGGAGGCCCTAGTCAACCGTTGGCTACCTTGCTCCACCTTCCGCATCCCCTCCTTTCAATTCCTTTCCTATGTTATTAAAGAGGAGTTGTCTGTTTCAGGATCACCCTCATGTAGCTTGTTAACCAAAAAAAATGTGCATATTGAAGTTCCAAAGTTTTTCACTTATTGCCGAATCAATATTAATTTGCCTTGTTAAATTGATTAAAATGTATAAAGACAACTTATATCATTTTCAGTTTTATTGGCCTAAATTGAGAACACGTCCAATTTACATTTCGTAACATTCCCCACATACTAAACTCTACTCCAACTTAACATAACAAACACAAACCATACAAACATTATCATAACTAAAAACAATTGGGTAATGACAATATATATTAATTTTCATAATTTATTAATACATTAATATAATTCGCAAAGTGCATTCCTACATTTCCAATTTCACTTTTTTTGTTGACAATTTTCCTTAGATTATCATATATATGTAATCCTTTTAAAAATATTACTTTATACGTTTTATTAAAATTTATTGAACAAAAAAATGAAGACTGAAAGGAAAAACGTGCTCAAACCTTAGTTCGCATTTTAATAAAATAATTACTGCGCAATAAATTACATGTTTGTCTTTATTAATGTTTTACTAATTTATTTTAGTAAAATATCATCTACTTATAAAAAATTTGACGTAAACTAGAGGATAAAGTATTAGGAATAATTGCAAAAACAATGATTGTATAATTTATAATCAATAATATTGAATTCAGTGGAATTTTCACCTGGCTTTGTAGCAGATACAGGACGAGGTTCTGGCAATTTTGTATTGGAATACAGCATATATGTATTAAGCCCAAAATTCAATCATTCAAATATCTTTCGAGTTGGAAAATTCTCGGAAGCGGGCGCAATGTACAATGGCTTTTTGGGACTGGCTTCAAGTAACAGTCTGCGTCGTCTTCGGGTTGCAGGAAGTTGAAAATGTACAGCCCCAGCAATGTAAATTTTCCTTTTATACGACACTGTAAACAAAACATACTCCGAATTCACTCATAAATAATTTTTTACTAACGATACTACTTATCTAAATTTTGAAAGTTTCAACTTCTTTTATTTTTTTACAGAAATGCAACAGTTGTAGATTTTCAGAACGGAGAAGATAATGTTGTGTTACTTAGCGAAGTCGACACCTCCTGCCTAATGATTGTTCTGAATCAAGTTGCGAAGGTAACATTGACTGATCGACTCTGAATGTATCCCAGATTTTGCCGAGCAATTCAAGCCACGTACAACTGTACTGACGTACGTACACACGGCCATTGACTACACACACAGTCTGAGTGGTGAGGGGGGAGGGGGGAGGGGCCGGAGGCAAACCCTCTTCCCAAACACAAGGGCGCAGCCTGTCTGTTTAGAGAACTCGTTAAAATTATCAAATACTCGTCGTATGTATGAACATAATAAGAATGCTTTTCTTAACCTATGTATTTAAAATAACTTGAATAAATATTAATTTTGAAATAAAGTTTATGAATGTGGCCCGGTGTCATCACATAATTAAACGGGTATCCAGTCAAAAATACTCCTGCAAAGCTAAAAATATTTTCATTACTCTTACTTATCCCGTCCCATCCCCCTGTTAGGGGATGATCTGCAATTAAAATCGCATGTTCTATGTCAAACTCAACCTCAATCACTCGTGTCGCACTATTTCTATAGCAAATCTGAATATTTTCCTTTTATTTCCATGTGACCTCCTCTCCACCCAAACTCCTATGAATACGCCCCTCCGACGCTGAAAGGCAACAAATTAAGCGATAACATTATAAAATATATATTAGAAGGAAATAACTGCTACTTACATATTTTTAAAATTTTTTGCCCCTCCACCCCTGCCCAAAACAGTGAGGATGATTGTTTTACCTCTACCATCTCCTCTTAGGGAATGAACTATAATTTCAATTGTATTTTTAATATCAGAATTAAACGAACTGGCTCACATTACACCGCTTTAAAATCAAATCTCAATTTTTTCTGGTTATTTTTATGTGATTCCCCTCCTCCTCCTCCTCGTCCTCCTCCACCCACAAGAATATTCCTCTTCAATTATGTATGGGGTTGAAATTAAACATAACAGTATCAGAGGGGACACTATCAAATTAATTGAACCAGAAATGTATTTATATTATGAAAATTTTACACAGCCTTCGCCCTTGCTCCTAGGTTTCGTAACCGAATATTATTCCGTCAGTTCTGATTTCTGGGTTGCAAAAACGGGTGTACGAAATTAGTCCACTCGTTTTGATTTTTAAGCGGGATATACCTACAAACACACACACATAAATTGAGAAAATTTAATTATAGTGATTTATTCATACCGAAAGATAAAACTAAAGTATCTGTCTGTCTGTATGTTTGTCTCGAATAAGCTCCGAAAAGGTTTCAATGAAAATTTGAGGTTTTAAGAACAGGAGATTTTGCTTATATATTCATGCATATTTCATATCGATGTATTGCAGAAGATATTCATATATAAATAACTAATTCAACTGGAAGGTTTCTTGGCATACGCAAATCGAAGTCTCCAAAATAGTGAACGCGGGTTGCTTATACACTTGATCCGTGCTCCGAAACTACAAAACGGATTTCAATAAAAATTTCAGGGAAAGAAATTTAAAGTTTCGTTTATTTTTTATTTCAATATATTGCCTATTTCAGAAGATATTAATGTTAATATTTATAAATCCATATAATTGTCGTGAGAAAGGCGGCGTGTAAACCAACTGCGAGTTGGCGTTCCTATACTATTCATCCCACTTACTGTGTTATTATAAGCGTAATTTTGGCAGCATGAGCGAGAAGGGGATGGCGACCATTCTCACTCCATCTATTGTTGCAGTAGTATTTGCGCCGTAACTAACCTTCTGCTGGCAGAGAGCTAACTCCCTGAGAAAAAAGAAAACTTCTTTGGATCGTCGATACGAAAATATGTAAATTGGTTTTATTTGTCGCGTCAGGTAAATTTTAATATTTAGTAATTGCTCATTTTTAAAAGCAAATAAAATAAATATAATGTATCCCAATATACAGAATTGAAGTTTCTGCCTGTCTGAAAGTTTGTATCGAATTGGCTCCGAAGCTTGTGGCCTGTTCAAAACCAACTGCGAGTTGTAAGGTTTGCTCTGAAGCGATCATAAATAAACGGTACCATACTTTTTATATATTCAATTAATTCAACTTTATAAAAATTCGACACCTGTTGTTTCGATTTTAGGGCAAAATAAAAAGAGTTATTACCGCGTGAACGAAGTCGCGGGCATAGGTAGTTTTTAATAAAAAAATTTACCAAAATTTTGTATTCCAATTTTCAGGCGTGTGTGAGCGATCTACATTGATGAAGTTCTTTTAACACTGGATTATGTGAACTAAAGCTTTATCAGCTAATTTAATGTTTACAGTTTATCTCACACTCTGTGTAATGTGACTAAGTCACTGTCTTTAAGTGCTCTGTTTCTAATTACACATGAATATTTGTTAGTTAAATCATATTCAATAGAAGTTGAAATAAAACAGTAAGTTTTCCAGATCGGCTTATCTTAAAACTTTACGAATCATCTTTTATACAGGAGAACTATAACAGAAAAATTCAATCTTATAAAACGTTTAACTCTGAAACAAGATTTTTTATCAAATAGTCGAAACACGCCGTTATTTCATGTTTTAGTTCATATAATTCGTATATGTGGACTTAAAAGACTTAAAATATTTCTCTTTAAGCACGGAGTTTCATCAAAGAAAGCCACAAATTGGTTTCGTTATATTACAATTCTCCCCCAGTCTTTCTCCGCGCGCTCCGACACATGCCACTTCCACGGCGCAGGAAATATTACATCCCGGAGACCAAATATCTGACGAAACGAGATTAGTTTCCCGCGTACTTCATTATTCATGAGTCTTTTCTTTCTACGGTGGCGTCAGCGGCTGCTGTATTGGTTGTTATGGATAACCAACGGTGATGGTCTCTAGCAGCAAGCAGATTCTCCATAGCACCGTCCGTCGTACGTACTTCTTTAGTCTTGGTCTAATAGAATCATTTTTCATAGATCCTCAAGAGAAAGGGTTTGGTAGTTACATAAAATGTTTACTTAAACATCAATTCAAGTAGTGAAACGTAACAAAGTCATTATCAAAGTAATTCAATTAATTCGGCAATGAGCTTGTAGTCGACCCAACATTAAATGAATAAATTTTTTAATTGATTTTTTATTTTACTATTTTTAAAACAAATTTATTATTTTCGCAGCAGTAAATGATTAAAATTAAATTTACACTAATACATGGTTCGTGATTTTGAATTCATAATCTGGCAAATAATGATATAAAATAAATTACATTTAAAATATATTAATAACATTAATAATCTCTATTTTCATTACTGTATTCAGTACGCATGATTTACTTTAGCATTGAATCAAGAATATTAAAAGAAAAATAATCAAACAAAAATATATACTCCTATAATCTTAAAATTTTCAAGTAATGTTTTTATTTATAGTTGTAAATAAATTTTTGTAATTATTTGAGGTGTACAAAATTATTAATATGAAAGTTCTACAAAAGGAGCTTTGTTTTATTTTAAAAAACATTAAATTTTAATCAATGAATCGAAACTAAGTAAAGAATTTATTTTCATGTAACTTACGCAAGACAATATAAATAAATTGTAAAATTCACAATATATTTATATATACACAAATATTTTTGTATTGAAAAGTTTATGCTCCATAAAAACTTTATTGACAGGATACTTTTTTATTTTCTTTTGGTTAATAGGCTACATGAGGATGATCCTGAAACAGGCAACGCCCCTTTAATAGCAAGGACTGGTTTGTTACTTCTATGGCTGCAATTCCAATCCGCCTCCAAGCACAAGACTAATCTTCCCTGCAGCGATGGCGACCAGATGATTGGGTTTGATATTTACGTGGTCTACAAGCAATGAAACAGGTATCCTGATCTTTTAGTAAACTTCTCCTAATACCTTTAATGAATTCCTAGATTTAACCTGACATTTTCTTATTATATACATCGTCAAGCTATAAAGACTCTGATTTTTCTTTCAATTAGTTGATCTACCCCAAATACTTCCACACACTAAATATATTGTACAAATAACGAAAAACTGGATAAAACTATTATAATGACACTTAAAACGTTTCCAGTAATTTATTAAAATATTCAAAGAATAGTTGATCTGAAGTTTTATTTTCAACGCCTCATTTACCACGAGTTATGAACGACTTTGACCAAGAGAAGGAATAAATTAATAGGCCACGTTTTGAGACATGAGGGTTTTGTGAAATTAGCATTAGGCAGAAGTGTGTGGGGTAAAAACAGAAGAGGGAAGCCAAGTCTTATATACGATAAGCACATTAGGGAAGATGAGGGATGTGCTAGTTATGTATAAATGAAAAGGCCTGCACAGAATAGACTAGCATAAATGGGCATCAGACTACTCCAAAGACTGAATACAACAACAAAATGAGAAAGGAATATTTATCTATTGAATAATATCAATTTTTATGAATTTCACTATATTTTACTCTATAATTTCTATAAATCTCTCCTCCCTTTCAATATTTCGGCAGCACTTTGTCCTACAGAGACAAGTCGTTTTGACGTGGAACTCTGTTGTGATATTTTTAATGTTGGTTTGTTCGATTTTTAACGTTGACTAATTGACAGGAAAATATTGTGCCAGCATTTGACATATTTTCTTTATTTTGACATGTGATAGAATACTGCTAACGTTATTAACAATTGAGCTGAATGTTTCTCTTCCCAGCAACGGTTGCCGAAATTTTTACTCACTAAAACTATTATAGAATGACTGTATTTATTTCCTTAATTAAATCTTACACTTGGTGGATATATTTCCCCCTGCTTCTGGAAAGACATACAAATTAATTATCTGTCTCCATTTAGGAAATAATGTTCATCGTATTCAGGAATATTTTCTCGTTGCTTAAGGACAATCATTCTACTCTTTAATTGGCTTGAGCAATAATGAAATTTTTTTATTCGGTTCCGATATATTTAGAAGTGCCCAGAATTATTCTTCTATTTCATTGAGCGAAGTAATGAATGAAATGAATGCTCGTTATTCGAAACTAGAAGCGTGATTGAAAACCAGAATGTAATTTTTGTAGAGTGCGTTTGTTGAACTCAGAATTGCGGGAAGCGAAAATACGTTTACAATGTTTTATTTCACTTTGTCTTTATTACAATATGCGTTATGATGAAAGCTGAATAAGGATATTAACTTAAAATTTAGAGAGGCCTAAATATTCTTCAGTTTTTTTGTTATACTTCTATTTATTTTTAATTTTATTTCCACCATCACCATTAGTTATTATCATCGTATATTAGACCCTTTTATCCAGAAATATGAATTGTAGTTCATGCTAAAATAAATTAAATTTTACTTCTTTGTAACAAAAAACCTGAAATAAACTTTCCTGACATCGTTGATAGAATCTCCGTGGGTCGGCAATGTAACCTTAGCGGAATTTTATCGAAAATGAACGCTGAAACGTTTTAAATATTTTAACATTCTAGTTTTAATGGCCAAGTTGACGAGGTCACCGCGTAGCAGTAGCTGTCACTGAAGGTGACAACCAGTAGTTTAATTTTTTTTTTGAAAACTGATCGTCGTGAAATTCACACATAGTGCTATTTTAGTACGAAAATATAAATACATTATGAAGTCATCAATAATCTGATCCTAGACTACATACACTTAGAATAATATTTTGGTATTTGTTGCAAATATTTTCGGCATTCACATTCCACAATATATAATTCAAGCTCCTTCAGTAACAACGCTCATTGAAAATAAATAAGCATTTATCATCTATTAATCATTTGGCTCTTCACAAAAGTGGATTTCTTAACTTTGTAAGCTTTTTATTTTCAATATATTCATTAAATAAAAAGAAGTTAAGATGTGGTTATCATTGGATCAGTAATTGGACACTTCTCGGTCCTTACCGGTAAAAATGGAAAAAAATATTAGTTTGCGTCGTTCCCACTGTCTCAACAAGTATAAATATTCTTCACATTTCACAAGAAGCACTTATCGTAACAAAAGAAAATATTTCAGCACAGTTGAGAAGCCAAAGAATGTAATGAAGAATTATTGAGATATATCTTGTACTGAAATAAATTTCAAAGCCCCCACATTGAGCGCCATAAATGGAAAAAATTAATAAATACTGTATATCAACATTGACATCAGCTGATTACTTCTCGCCATTACCTGGGTACAAGGCTACCAGAACATATGCTTATTGAAAACAGCTGACTGAGGAATGCTAGTTTTTAACGTTGAAAGTTTACAGCAATTTAAGTTTACCTTTGAAAATACACGCAGTATTTTATATCGTTGCAGTCGTCTTTAACATAACTAAATTTTAATTTAAGTTTATAATAATATCTTCCATCATTTATTGATTTTAATTTTGTGAGCAAGAAACAATCATCAGGGTTGGTGCGTTGGTTTTTCGCGTTTTTTAGCCATTAGTGGAGATAACGATAGGTTTTAACTATATACACAAGTTTCACTTTATCTTCCTCCTACAACAGAGAAAACAAAGATGTCTGCTACTGCTATAAGGAGTCTACGTCCTTACAGCTAAAATAATAATAAAGTAATTATATGTGATTAATTAATTACACTTCATTGACATTACTTGTTTGTTACGATCTATTTGGCAGGGCATTTTATAAATAAACTAAATGAAACAAAGTTCTAACATTAAATAATGTTTAAACCTTAAAGAAGGTTTAATTAGTAGTTGTCAAACATTTGTGTTTTACATGGTAAACTGCATCCATGAACCTAAAGTGTTACAAAATAGTGAAAAGTTGTTCTTTCTGAAGTCAAAATCTTTGGCCAATACACACATCATCCTCGTCGGGCGAGACGTGCAGGTTTTCTGTTAGTTTTCCCAACAGCACAGACTAATCTACGAGCGTCCGTGCGTGTCTTGAATGCCAAGATGCCGAATAAACAGTTTGCTTTACCGCAGCTCCAATTTAGACCCCGACACTACATCTCACTAAGGGAAGAAACGATGTATTTAGATTGCCTCTAAAATTTTTAACTATTTAAAAAAATATAAAAAAAATACCTGTCTTATCCGTTACATTTAATTGGTGCTGAAAACACCATTACTCATAAATCAAACGACGACGTTCATAGATGAAAAACAAAACTGAGTAAGATGTAGTTACACAATGAATTAAATATGAAAAGCTATTAATAAAAGATAGAAAATATGCCATGCAACATTAGTCATTAGACTAGCCATTTGTCTACCTCGAAAATTTTGTTAAGAGAAACAACATCTGTAATATTTTACTTTACATTAACAATACGTCCAGCTATTAGATATTAGAATATAAAATTTAATTGATTTAAATTTATTGTTTTGCGATATTAATGTACAACGTAATAATAACAGAAAATAATTTAAAATTAAAATTTATTACAGCTCAGGGACAGAATCGAAACTACGAAATTTAATTTATGGGGGTGGCTTAGACCTTGACCTTGGGAAGACTTACGCCTGTTGCTAAGACTGTTGGCCTGGGTTTCTGGAACTTCTGTTTAGGAGAAATCCCGTCGGAAAACATTACACGGCGTCCACAGCTCGTCCGTATCCTCGATTGCAGGCCAATGGGAAATATCTTCCAATTGCCCAGTTAATACTTTTTACAACGTACGTCACTCTGCTGAGACTGCCCAAACTCCAAAACCACACTCCTTTCTCGTCGGATTTCGAATGACTCTGCAATTCTCTTCTGCAGTATTTACATTTGCTGGCTACTGGGGTTTTTTCACAGCTGATTTTCCAACGCTATCCCTTCCTCAGTTCCTCTCAGGAATGCGTGACTGACAACCGGCAGCAGGTCATAAATATACAAGTTCCCGAATAATATCACGCAGCTTTTCCGCTGATCCAGTCACTCGCAGAAATCTGTAAATTCCTTCATCATACATTACACATCAATGAATACCCTGAAAGGCACAAATATATAATTTCGTATGTGTCTATTACGCAAAATCAATTTTTATTCCACCTATTGTTTCCAAATATCTTTACATATAAAATTCAGATGTGCGTGTGTTCACATTCGTCACATAAAAACCTTGACCGATTTTGAATACTTTAAAAAAAATGTATTTATAGGGTTACCTGAATATTTCATAGCATTAGAGGTCGACATCCGGATTTTTTTCTCTTTTTTTCCGATCATAAATTTTTATATATTTCTTCTAACATAAAAAGTCCTTTGATCCCAAATTGTCAGTCTGACTAATTGAAAAACTTCGGCACGCGCAAGTTCATTGCGTCGTAACTTGGTATTGTTTTGACATTTCGATTTCAGATTGCTGAGTTCTAATATATTCTGCGTATCGTAATTGCGTGCATTCTGAGCACTAATTTGACATTTACCAAATGAAGTGTGCAAATGTCAAATGTTTGATTTACGATTTATACATACGTCCATTCGGCAGCATTCCACCTAATATAAATAAAACATTTTATTTTCAACGTTCAAATGTGCGATTTTGATGATAGGGTGTGTGAAAATGTAGTTTTTCAAAAATATAACGATCTCGCTGATGATTTAATCACGTGTTGCCAAAGACATTACTGTCTAATTATATACTGCACCGTGTTAATATAAATGATTGGCCGGGCAATGCCTGACGCCCAGATATTTACTGAATAATTTTATGATTTAGCGTAACGATCGCCATTTTAATTCAGTTGCGAATTGCGTATTACGAATCTTTACTTTTTCCGATGAAAGATTATTTTCTTCGTTTAATCACTAGCACATTAATGAAACTAAAATAAAATAATTTTTTGGGCATCGCTCCGCAAAGTGCTCAAATATTTATGTATACGGAACTTCATTTCAACTATGTGGAACAAACAAATTAATTATAAAATTTTGTGAAATTTGAACCGAATTAACATTTCATGTGGAAAAATTCTGAAAAACTTCTGATCACATCTAAATAAATATTCCCATTACATATTTTCCAATAATTAAACCGATACAAAGCGTAATTAATTATTTCAGAAGTGGAATTTACGTTTTAGAATTTAACATTAATTGATAAGAAAATAAGCAGAACAATTATAATAAAACTTTTATAATATAGCATTAATATATTTTTACTAAAATTTAACAAATCAGGGTTTGTGGACTTATTTTTAATAGCATTTGTTTGAAAAAGTAAGTTAATTACAACCTTAAATATTTCTTCCGACGTTTCCTGTAAAATGGTTTTTATTCAATTTCTCTGGGCATTTAAGATATTCAGAATTATCATCTTTTTCACAATCACGAAAATTCTCCTTTTACTAAAACAGTACTGTGGAGTTAATCTCTCGTACAAATACTTTTTAAACCAAAAAAAACTTCTCCGATATAACTATTTACTGTCTTAAGAGTCCACTTACGGAGGCTTTTTGTAATCAAAACTAATAACTTTCATACCAATCTTTTTATTTTTGTACTTCATTTTCCTAGTGTCTAATAGTTACTACTTCCTCCTATTACTAAGTGTCTTTGCTTCTAATTGCGTACACTTTTTTCCCTCTAATTATCCCTAGATACGCTGTTCAGGACGGATTAGCGAACAGATTCAGTCTCTTAAATTTTATATAGTACAGTCTTTACTTCTTCTTCCAATGGCTCAACAGCCCTCTTGAGGGCCTAGGCCTACCGAGGCGGCTGCGGACTGTCATCTGGCGTGACACATTCAATTTTTACTAGAATAGTTTAATAATTTGAACATCCATAAAAGGTTTAGTTTTAGGGCTATTTCTGTAAAATATGTAAACCCACTTTCTTTGCCTAAATATGCGTATTTCGAAATCCCATTTTATACTATTTTATTCCTGAAATTTCGACTCCTGTGACTAATCGAACCCAATTAATTATCCATTCCAACTAGAAACGTATATCTACATTTTGAACACATTAGCCATTATTAAGGAATGTGTCCCACAGAATATCTTTTTGGTCACGTTTCTAAAACCCTTCACCCCCTCCCCCCACGCATATTATAAATCTGAATAATACTCGCAACCTCGCCTAAGCTACATCAGTCATAAATGTGAAGTGCGCTGTAGCCATGCAACGCCAAATATATCATCTCAGCTCGTTTTACGGCTCTGCTCACAAACATTAAGAAGAATTATTATGTGTTTGTTTTGCTCTCATATAGCGTTTCACGTACAAAAAGCGGAACATTCAAGACTTAATTGTATCCGCACTTGTGATAAATTCAAATGTTTGTATCGTCAGATGATCTATTGGATCATGACGAAAAAATAATTTCTTTCAAATAATTGGAAATAACACAATTTTACTGACTAAAAATTATAATTAGTAATTTAATAATATTCTGTCATCCACATAATATTGTTTATACAAATTTAAACGCGTCAACAGATTGCAACAAAAATTGGTGCATATCCTTTTTTTTAAATTAAAGTTTAACGTCGGGTCGACGGACAATTCTCTAATACAATATTACATAGTAAACCTCAAACAACTTCGAACATTTAAACTGATACATTGATTTAAATCAAGTTGAAAATGTTAATGTCCTTAATGATTTAGGTTGCCATCTAATGAGAAGAATTCTACGTTGAGTGATAAATTTATTGCAGCTCAAAAGAATGTGTTCCATAGTCTTTTGTACGTGTCACATCTAGGACATTCCTCCCTAGAAAATAAATAATCACGTGTGAGCTTAATATGTAAGGTTCTAATACGTGAGGGTTTTAAGTAATAAGGATGGGCTAGACAAATTTTTGCATACAAGGATGGAACTGAAGTTTTCTTTTCTTCTGTTATTCATACATTCTGTTTCCTTCTTGTTTTCTGGCAGGGTAGAGACCACTAAAAATGTAGACGTAATTATAGTACGACATTTAAGTTCGCCAAAGCCTGCGACATTACGCAATTAGGACAGACAATACAGGGAAATGCGCCATATTTAATTCGTTGCAATATGGTGTCTATGTTTGGTTACATAAGTGTGGTCAATTAAATTTTGTAAAATACGTGTACATATAATGCGAAAGATTTTCCTCAATATGTTAATTCGTACATTTCAGTGGGAATCCATAAATTTTTACTACATCAGTATAAAAATGCAAAGCTTATAATAAGTTTTCGAGGCTGTTTTCTCTACGTAAGTGGTTTCACTGTAGCTATAACTGTCAAAAAAAATATTTGTTTGCTCATTTACAGATAAAGGGAAAATGGAAGTTTGAAAGAAACAATACGAAAAATCTTTATTACATATGTTAATTTGCATATTACAGGCCAATATTATTACAACATAGTTTTTACACACCAAAATAAAATTGCCATGGTCTTGGAAACCAACTTTTGAGGTTAGAAATTACGTTTTAAATTCGTAGGTTTATATGTTGGTAGTGATTAAATACCATTCAATCAAATACATTTGCATTGTTTTGTACGAAACATGCTAATTCAAAAAAGTTTGGCGTTCATTTCATAATGATAATTATTTTTTAAGTTATATTTATTAAATGATTTGGATTTCTAATTTGCTAACAACCTTTAAATAATATTTGTTTCTCACATTATATAATTTAGAGGTTTGTTAAACTCAAGTTACTATATAAGAAGGAAAATAACCCCAAGTACATTCTCAAAAATAAAAATCTTCTAGAAGCTTTCGACTTTAAAAAGTGATATTCATCTTTCTAATAGGTTTTTGGTAGTACATGTTGGCGAAGAGGAAAATATCCATTTACGTATGTTGGGTGAAATGTTTTTTTTAACAAAGACCTATTCGGAAGATGAATATGACCGTTTAAAGTGAAAAACTCCTGAAATATTTGTAATGATTAAACTTTGAGACTGTAATTGGGTATCTTTCTCTTCGTATTTAATTATTTGAACAGTTAGCCATTCGAAGCAGTACCAGTACTAATAAATGAAATTGTCTACGGTTTATAATAAATTATCGCATTGTGATTTAAATATTCAGGACTTTTAAATAATGAAACATGTTTCTCGGATTTTATCCAACTTTTGAGATTAGGATAACAGAATCAGTTGCAGGTGTCAAATTAAATGCACTAATAGAAAAATATATTAATTTTTCTAATAAAATGTAAATATTTGGAAACCTCCGTGTTTAAGTACCCACAAGAGTTTAAATTATATTGTATATGTTATTCGCCCCGTTACGATACCAGAAATTTTCATTACACAGTTATTGTACAGAAAGTATTTTGTACTACCATAAGGTGTATCGATTATTTTTACTATTTTAAGGTAATATAAATATAGGCTATACTTGGGTTACGCCTGGTGTCCAGCAAGTAACAGAATATAACAGATAATAAGAAAATAATAATTTACTTTGAAATTCAATTATCAGATATGTAGCTAGTTGTTACTTTTCCGTTTCTTACTTCTTGTATTGATTACTTATTGCCTATTTGATATATACATTTTTCTGATTTATCACCGTATCACTTAAGTTAATTGTTAATCCGAGTATTTAATATATTGGAGCGCCTATAAGAGATAAGGTCGCTTGTGTTCAACAAGTGCAGACAGACGAAGGAAGAGGCCTCGTCTGCGGTGCGCCAGACTACCTGTTGATGACGGCGACGCCGCGGTGGCTCCATGGCGCCAGGTTAAATATTGACCAAGACCTGGGGCGCCATGTCAGGGCCGCCAGGTGTATTACGCTGCTATCGATCTCTCGACCCCTGATACAATAGAGAACAGGCATCGTGATTACACGCTCAACGAGCTGGAGAGTTCTTCCGACGACGCTGGCGTGAGCTTCATACGCGCGTCTTTTGAAGTTCGACGCCCCGTTGTTAAAATCTACAAGCTGAACGTTCGGAACCTGCATTCAACAGACGGAACTTACGCACGTTGTAATTATAATATACATGAAACATCGTGACTGAAGCTGACGGCAAAGAACAAAAATCTCAACTTATCTTTGCAAAACAATTTCAGCATCGGGACACAAATTTCTTGTAATCCATTTCTTCTACAATTTAGGTTTATACAATGAATGAACTTATTTAGAAACCTTATACCCTCCAGCTAATTCTATTCAAAAGCATACCATTAATAGTCATACATTTAGTAACTAATTTTGAAATTCCGGAACCAAATTCTCCATTTATTTAATTTTACGCTATTTATGATACACGTGTTTTAGATAAGTGTTTAATTAGTAAACCCCAGATTCACTAGAATATTATTTCACCCTCGTAACGTCAAAATTTGGCCTATGTTATTGTGCTATTCAATCTTAAGACGGTCTGACGCAACCTATCCTGGGGAAGCCTTTCATCTCCGCGTAACTACAACATCCCACATCCTCCTTAATTTGCTTAACGTATTCCATCCCATGCCTCCCTCTTCTGTTTTTACCCCACACAGTTCCTTCTAATGCTAATTTTACAATACCCCATGTCTTACAACGATGCCCTATTAATCTATCCCTTCTCTTGGCCAACGTCCTCCATATTGTTCGCTCATCCCCAATTCTGTTTAGAACTTCCTGGTCAGTTATTCTATCCACCCATCTGATTTTCAGCGTTCTCCTACAGCACCACATTTCAAAGGCTTCTTTTCCTTTCCGTAACTCCTAACGTCCACGTTTCGCACCCATATAACTCCACACTCCATACGAACATATTATTTATCAATACATAATTCCATCTCGTGGCTAAAACTACTAAAACCGTAAACAGCCTAAGAGCATTAATACTTACACTTTCACATTTCATTAATAATATCAGCATATACAGACTGTTCCAACATTCCCAACCTCACTTCTCTTATTCGATGCTTTTACAAGACAATTATATGTATACACTGCTTCAATAAGACTTTTTTTAAATATTACTTTTATGCCTGGTATTGTAATAATTATATCCCAAATTCAAAATTACTTTAACTTTAAACATGTCCGGCTCGTTATGAGAAACAGACGAGATGAAATCATATTAAATAGGGTTCAAAATCGATGTTTTTCTTGAAATCAAATAATTTAGTAACTATTCAAACCTACATACCTTGAAACAATATATAGAACGAAGTTACACTTTTCCACGCCACAATACACCATTTTTGCTTATTTATGAAGAAATAATAATACAATTAAATAATTATTCTACCAATAAAATGAATGACTAAACGACGTAATATTTAATATTATAAAATACTGGCAAAGAGGCTAATTAAATCATTTAATAATGATAAAATCTTACTACTCATTCGTTTCAAATCAAAATAATTCTCTCCGCATATCTCTCCTAAACGAATAGTTTCCTTCATAATATTTTCCATTCAGAATGCAAAAAAATTGATCTCCAGCTTACAGGAAATATACATAGATTA
The DNA here is from genome assembly GCA_034510155.1 of Eucriotettix oculatus. Lineage (NCBI taxonomy): Eukaryota > Metazoa > Arthropoda > Insecta > Orthoptera > Tetrigidae > Eucriotettix > Eucriotettix oculatus. Next base: position 73,517,491 of record CM067378.1, on the reverse strand, counting down.
TGCCTCTCTCCTTCCCCACAAAGATGATCTTTTTTTTCATACCATGCAAAGTTGTTACTTAAAATGTGACGTTACGTTGCTTCGTAAGTTTACTAATTAAATCTTATAAAAAATAATAAGTTACTTACTTCTGAATCGCCATCTCCACATAAATTTCAAGGGCAAGGTGGATAAATATCGTTATTGATCTTCATTTTATATCCTTCTACAGGTGACCGAATCAGCTTATACTATCAGTGATGACGTCATTCGATTCGGAACCAAATAACTACGTTATCAGTAGCTTCGCTGTCAGTCAATTGCATTATCCAAATGTGCACTTTTCTGATGCTGGAAACATTTTCTAAAAATGAATTGCACCCACTTGTTTGTAGCGTCGCATGAGGAACATACTTCGGTTTAAATTCACTTTGGTGAGGATACAGACTGATAAAGGTATTATTTCTCTTTATCTATGAAACACTATTTCTACATTTGCCGTGAAGTTAGTATTAGTATCAAATCCGAGAATGAACTTTGTAATTCAAAAATCCTTTTAACATTGGATATGGAAGAGCAATTTGTAATGCAGTGAAACAATCGGGGTTTAATTTTTCAATATAAAAAGTGATTCATTACTTAATATGGAACGTGTTTCAAATTAAAATAGTAACACAACTATATAACTATATTAAATATAGATCTGAAACCAACGTAGATCGATAGAAGCAGAATTTTTTAATTGTGTCGAAGTTTATGTTTTATGAAGATCTAAGAGCTAGACCTGTAAATGTAATGAAAAAATAACTAAGACTGTGTTTTGGATACGATATTTATTTATTTTCCAGTTTATTTTTCGACAGCATACTGAATTATTCAAACGTAGATTTTTCAGAATGAGAAAAATCTCATTTAAAATGATATGAAACTTTTGGTTTGGGCCAGATTTCATTATTTTTTATCCTTTTTATCGTCATGAGTCATATACACAAAATGTTTTGGGAACTTTTATTAATGAACTATCTCTACTTTCCACTATTGAGACTGTATTTCTACATTGACTGAGGTTGTCAAAAAAATAATAATAATCGCCATGCTGCAGATTTCAGTCAGGATTATTTTGAAGTTTAGGAGTTTATACCTAATGAGCAATTAGTTTGATTATCATATTTTGCTATCCTCATTTTTAATGTAATTTCTGGAAGTAATTACAGAATTTTGTTGTAATTTTTAATGTTTAATGTATTTTAGTTATTTTGACGTGGAAGGCAAACCCAAAAAATTCCAGCTCCAAAATTTCCTAATAACTTAATATTTCAATAATAGGAACCATTTTTACCAGAAAAGGAGATAATTCAATTATGACAATAATGCTAAAAAATTATTTTTAAAATTGTTTTATTGAAAATCAATTAGCTGACAGTAATTAACATACAAAAGAAAACTAGTACAGTGTATTTTCAGAGATATTTTAAATATACATTAAAACAATAAAATAATTTTAGTTAAATAATCCATATACAAAGTCTTACTTAAAACAATTTCAATCGAAGTTTATTTCACGAAAATCTTAAATATTTCTTTCAGGTCAAATTTATTATGTAATTTATGCCAACATGACCCATTACGATGATAAAGAGTGGACTTGGTTTTTAAATAGTCATTTATGAAATTTAATTTAGGAAAGGTTCTTTCGTCGGTAGCAACAGTTGCGGTTTAACGTTAGCAAAATTATTAAATAAATGGTCAAATTTGTCCCAAAGATATTTAGCTAACGTCAATTCGATATTCTTTCTTTTTTAAAAGTGAAGAAACAAATTTTCATCGTCGGCCAGTTCTAAAGCGTCCAGATCGAATGAAAGTCCCGCAAAACATTTTTTCAGTCTAGCTGAGGTACTTTGTTTCACCTAAATTATGCCGCCGTAGGCAGTCACCTACCATGCCAACCGCCTAGGGTCGGCCCTGTTCCCATTAACTTTTAGTATTTTAACTGATTCTCATTTTAACACTCGATTGTTGTTCACTCTTTCAGCGTTTATCACACCGTTAAATTTTCATCCTCCCTTTTTCGTCTTAGTTCACATTGCTTCTTCCTATAAACAGACAATCGAAGACTCGAATAATAGTTTTCCGGAATAAAAACTCACCAATAATTTTAAATTTGAAAAGCGATATTGAGCGTAGTGAGACGTTATTCTAAATCAGTCCAGTCAATTTATATCACAGGCAGGATTTTCTTGAGATGTATGAGGAGGAGTCTGAAGATAAACAGAGCAGCCAACAGGCTTTGGCGAGGAATGATTAATGGTCAGCATTACAAGTCCGCGTCAGGGATCCTCCCCTGGCGAGCGGCCAATATCGAACCAGCCACAGGTGTTTGCCGCCGCGAGACCAGCTTGTCACAAACTGGAGCGCCCAGGGGACGTCTGCCCGATTTATGTCCAGATCCGCGCCCGTAATTCATACATCGCGTCACTGCAATTGCGACTCTCCCGAAATATTTACAACTTGTTAATAAACACTAGGAAAAATATGCCCCATAACGTTTACGCAATGCGTGGCAGTTCGGGCGACAAGAATCTACTCTTTTAAAATCAAACAAGGGAAGCAACGCACATATCCTGGAAAATGCTCGGTTCTGAAAAGCAGGATTTTAAATTGGAACAATTTGCATGGAATATTTAAGACAGAACTGTATTTTAGACAGATTAGATAATTTGTAATAAAAAAGTAGATGAGACTTAAAAAGTATAATGGACATTTTAGGATGACCTAATTACGTTATAACGATGATTTGTGTACTGGCAAATGCTTCACATGCGTACTAATATATAATAATACAAAGGATACCCAAGTGGAGTGAAGGGAAATGTCTTCAAGAACGAAAAATTATTACTTGTTAAAATATCCCTGGTGTAAGATTTCTAGTTTTTAATTTTCAGCTGACTAGAAACTTAATTTTTTATAAGTGTTATTTTAACTTTAACTATATGGATGCCCGGAAGTCCCTACGTACTTATTTGTATAAGCCCTATAAAATATTTAATTCAACACTAGTCCCTTCGTCATCGTGAGATTTAACCGCAATAGAGCACATCTGCTTTCGAAAACTTACATTTGTACGTACAGTTTTCCCAATGGAATGTTTGTTTCCTCAACACCAGTATTATATCTCACATGACCTTAAACGAGTCAATAACTCCCCTAACATTTTCAGTGAGTAATCTGTCTTAAAATAGTCCAAAATATATTGGTGTATAAAGAGGATGAAAACACCTCTGACACGATAATGAAACTAAACAGTTTCTCGGTACACTAAGGAAGACTAGAATACAAACGATCAAAAATACTCTCTGTACCTTAAGGATTAAAATACTTTCCCCAGTACCTTAATGGTGTCACAAAAACTCCCCCCGATAACTATACTATTATTTATTGAATCCTCTTAATCAGAAACATCCAATCGAAAGCGTTTATGAAGAACATGGAATTTAGCACCCCGTCAATTTATTTAAAAAGAGTAAACCGCGAACGAAGCTTAAAATATGAATGATGGTTCACTGTATAAAACAAATGTAGATAAAAACTAAATCCTTCAACTCTTCAACAAAAAATATTAGTTATATGTAATGTCATTAACTATTGAATACTTCCATTTGAAATTATTTCATCAGACTTTACAATTGAAAATAGATCCATTAAATTATAATGATTAAAAATCTTTCAGAAAGATGTACAGAATCGGTCTTTATGTCTATCGATAGGCATACAGTTTGATTAGAGAACCGGCGAGAACTTTAATATGACTCCAATCAGGCGAGTGCAGAATATAACCAGATAACGATTTTAGTACGACGGCATAAATATGTAAATAATTTCCCGTATCATCCTATTTATTAATCTATTCATAAAACACCTCAAAAATATTTTGACTGTTAAAAATGAAATAATATTTTTATTTCAGTCTGTTTTTTAGTTTTTTTATTACATAATTGACACGACTAATATGTATAGAAATTTTTTTACATTAACAGCCAACTGTCTATAAACCTTCAACAACCGTAACATGTATAGTTCCACTTTCTGGTACATGTGAATTTAAAAAAGAATTGATTAAGCATCCTATCCATTATACACAAGTATTTCATATTTATTAACAACTAATCATTATAATTATTAACACGATAAATAAGACGTACATTTATAAAGTATATAAGGATATAAAATTGTCAAAATATTTCATCTTGAAAAGAAAGAGAAAAAGGATGCGTCTTACCTGAAATTAGGGCTCGGTTTCGGCATTGAGAATGAGTTGAAGTTTGACAAATTTTCGGAGGCATCATCAGCTTCCATCTTTAGTAGAAAAGGAGACACGATCCTAGAATCGGTCAGTGATGGAAACACTATCTAAACTCTTCAGAAGAAAATCAGATGTTTCATAAGAAATACAAATTTCTGAAATTAAAATACTTTATTTGATAATATAAAAGCATAATGAAAGATACTGTTAGAAGATTACTAATTATAATCAAAAAACATCGGAACATCTCAGAAAATAATCTGTTTAACTTTTTATAACGGATATATAGCTAATCATTCCACACAACTAAACAGTTTCTTAATTTTTTTTACTTTTACTTTAAGGTTCTGCGATAACTTTCTCCTTAGTAATCTAAATACAAGTTGTTAAGAGGATACTGGAGAAAGAGTTATAGAGAAGCTGCCTGAAGTTGTGTGTATCGAAAAAGTAATCCAATTCCACTTTATTACGACGGAGACAATCTTATTGAGTTTATTCCTCTAAAAACGCAATATATTACATTGAATCCGATCTTCCGAAATCGGATTTGGATTATATAATAAATTCGCTTGTCTTCTCCAAGGAAGTAACAGTATATTATAGAAAGTATATTACAGAATATGACGGGATATTTTCCGTTTGCTTATATTATAATCGTTTATTAAAAATAATGTATAGGCAAATATTTACACAGTTTAATTAATTGCGAATATATTTATGTAGGCGACCGCGTACTAAGAGGTGATCCTGGTTTCGATTCCCGTTTCTGTCGAGATTTTCTATAAAATATTATAAATAAATTAAACTAAATTTCTCTTCCTATTATAGGAAACAAACAAAATTGTAACAGTATGAAATAAAATTAACTTATTGATTGTGGCACTCTTTTATTATTAACTGCTTCTCTCTGACTGAATGTTTTAACTACTTCTGCTCCCTTCATGGAAATTTTTGACTTATGGTAACTTTGTATCCACTACAAAAATTTTTTCTTCTCATATTACTGAGTATCGAACCCCATCAGCATGATAGTCAAATTTAATTTCCCCAAATAATGTTGCAAACAAGAGTTCACTTAAGATTTTAAATTAATTAATAGCCCTTGTGTTTAAAGATAATAGGATCATTTACAGAAATAGGACAAAAAAGCTTGACGTGACACTTTGTCGAATCACGTTTTAAAAAATAACTATTAAATCACTATTCTATAAGGTTAAAGTTGATTAAATTTTCACATCATCGTATTTCATATTGAGGTTAAGTAGTGTGAATCCTACAACATTTCCGTCATCGATACTGGGATTTGTTTTTCTTCAAAGAAAGAATTTATTTTGGCTCTCACTTAAATTACAAAGTTCTGGATCACTTTTCCCTGGCTAAAGAGACTCCTTTCGGCCACGTAACGGAGTTACTGGGGAATGTAGAGGAAGCGCCTCTCGTATAGACGCCAGCCACCCTATCCTGTGAGAAAGAGCCCGGTAACGTAATATCGAGTGTAGCGGGCGCATCTATCTTCCTGGGAGATCTTTGACCCCGGAAGCAACTCGACTCCACACCCGGCCATGATTTATCTATAAACAGTGCGTAATGGAATGCAGCTCAACACTAACAAATAATTTTACAAGCATATATTTTATGCCACTCAAACTTTGCATTATTTCCTAAATTTGACCATCCATGTCATACCATTTAGTTATCACTGCATAACAAATGGACTTTTTGTCCTGTTGGGTTCCAAAAATTTCAAGATATAGCACGTTCAGTACTTCAAAGTCGAATTAAACACATTTACTTTATAGTTCACTTTATTGTTCATACCTAAAACGCACTGCAAATGTAAAAGTAAAATCACTAGTGTCGATAATTATATACACCTGGCTTAATTTAAATAAATAAATGTAACAGGCAAATTAGTCATAAATAAATTTAAATAAAAAGTTACATCATATTTTAAAACACACACTTTTAACTTATTACATTGTTTGATAATTTAACATTTTATTAGACCGATTTAAATCAAAAATATCGACAATTATTTAGATAGAAACACATTCTTCGTGTTAAGTAACGCGTGTAATCCTGCCTTAGCATGTATTATTGCGCACGAACAAGCGGGTACGTCACAGACTCGCGTTGAATCACGTCAGTCACTAGATGTCACAAAAAGAAAGGAGACGGAACATACATATATTCTATTTTGATGGTCCTGTTTAGGAATGAAAAATTAACGACATCTGTTTTATTTTATTTTATACATTTTTCCTTGAACTGATGATCCCATCTGCCAATGTAATTTGGCTTTTGCAGTTTGGACCTAATTCCAAACGTTGATTTTTACCTCCTTTGTGACAATAACTCCTGTCCTCGTTTCACAACGATTTTATTCCTATGACCTACTTACACGAAATTAACAACCCTTTTCAAATAATTCTATTCGAATCTAGGAGTCTTCAAATTCGGAAAATCACTTCCCCAGACGATGAATACAGAGAAAGTCGTCGAATCCTCACTCTATGTTAATGCCTCTCAGTTAGCAACCGTAGAATTATTTATACCTATAATTTGCCTACTATCGTGAAGAGTTATACTAATAATTTAAAACTAATTTACTATCCCATGTTCTTATAACATATTATTATTTAAAGTAAAAAAGTTAATTGTGAATTTAAAACATTAGCAATCCATTCAACAGCTATGGGTGCATAACAGTCATTTAATTTTTTTGTTACTATTTTAAATTTCATGAAATAAAATATCGTCTTATAATTTTATTATAAATATCACGCTCGTAACATATTTTCTATTTGAATTTTTTATGAATATCAATTTATATTTGCACCCGAAGAGGTTCTAAAGAAAGGTTCAATAAGTAGTGCAAATATGTTCAAACTTATTGTTCTATTAAATTTATTTATGACTCATTTTACTGTTGTATTCATCTATAACTAGCGTTATTACTGGCTACAAAAAGTATTAAATGTAAAACCGTAAAATATCCTGTGTTGTTTGTTTCTAATTTCGGTTACATGTGCGGATCTCTGGGGAAATAAAATGTTAAACTTATCTCTCCTCAGCTATTTGTTGACAAACAACGACTCTTGTTCCAGAATCCTCTAGTGGACGCAACTCCGAGTGTTACATGTCACTTTCCCATCTACTTTTTATGGACCTTTACTATGGCTTTGTATTTCAACTGAATTGGCCATTCCTAACTACTTAACCATCATAGTTCTTGTGGTCTTAATGCTCGAAATAGAAGAAAATGGAAGTGACAGAAATTGTGTGCTTCTCATGTAAATAATAAACGAGTGCAATTTCAGTTATCAATACACATCACCGTTATCTCTCTGGGAATTAAAAAAATGTATTTATTTAGTATCCTATTAGAACATACAGTAAATTGGATATGCGAATTAAATTATTTAATACATGAAAGAAATATATTGTAAATATAAGTACGCTGTTTTTTCTCTTGAACTTTTCCTCTTCAGTCTGCGATGTACTGCTGGTTCATTCACGTGATGGTCAACCAACACGTTAGGATTCACGCTATACAGTAAATACATCAATAATTCGAGAACAGGTTTCTTTTTATCTCTTAGTCACACCGAGACATAATTTGAAGAATTGATGAAAACTTTTGACGTTGATTATATTGAAATTATTTTTGTACTGTGACCTTCCTCATTGCTTTTCAAACGACTAACAAATGAAGAGGTCAGGTTATGATGCAATAGCTTAAAATATTTTACATTAATTTTAGTTTTTATGTAAAGATAAAGGATTATTATATATAGTTTCTATTTCAATAAATTTATCTTTCTAGAATCTAGATAGTGTTTAAAATTCTTCAGTAGTAGTGATTTGAGCTGTACAAAATCTGTTTAAATAATGTGTTTTTAAATTTTTAGCTCTATTCTACTTCGTATGACCAAAATTTCCATTCAGATAATCTTTTCATATTGATAGAGTAAATATAATTATTTTAAGGATTATTTATCAATTATTTACAGGGCCAGAGAAGGTACTTAAAAATTGATGTGACTTACAATGTATGAATAACATTTCCTGTAGCTTACCCGTGGCTCTCAATAGTTGGTAAATATTTATTGAACAGAAAAAATTGTTAACTGATGACTTGTTTCATAAAAAGTCCTAAAGGACTGTGAGTGTTTGCTTATAAAGTATATTGAAAACATAAATTCGTGAATGTTATTTATAATTTCCTCTGTAAGAAGTAAACTGCATAATGAAATTATTACATACCTGGTGTAATGGACAAATCATTTACTTATCCATAAATTTAAACAGAAACGAAGCATTTTTTATCAGTTTGTTATCCTGATCATTTGTTCAGAACAATGTTTTCTGCCGGAGTGACCACCCATGCAGAATATCAGTGTGTGAAATCTGCTTTGATCCACGGAAGGCATTCAAAATACACATTGCAGACTCTGGTCACCTAGAATGCGCCACCAGTATGCCGAAACCACGCGGCCATTGTAATTAACAACAGTTCTGGGTTTGCATCTGAACTGAACTTGCACGTTACAAATAGCCGTTACGGATGAGCAAACGGTGAATATTCACGCATAGCAGCACTGTAACACAGTCAATTAATTCTGAGTGTCTGGGATAACGGAACCAGATTTACACCCTGTAAAACCCTGGTGGCAGAACATGCAACTAATGAAAAGTACCACAAAATAAAATACTCTCCGATTAATAATTATTATATAAAAAACTGTTTATTACTGACGCGAAGGAAACAATCATGAAAGCTATTACGAAGAATCTGAGCCATTAAAAACTCTGTACACAAAGTGTTGAATAAACTATAGTAAAATAAAAATATTCATTGATAATACATACTTTACCTCTTGAAAGATATAATTAAACTGTCAAATAATACCAAACCATAGCTGCAGAGTCGTGTAATTAGGGATAATAATTACTGTTGTAATTTATTATTAAAAATAGTATTATTCCTTGTATTTTAGATCTTCTTCACTAAATCCAAGCGAGGAGGATGATTAATAATTATTTAAACAATTACGAAATGAAATAAGGCCGAAACGGGTCAACGGATTTCAATGAAAATTTGAGGATTTAAAAACAGGAAATTTAACTTTAATATTCGTGCATATTTCATTTAGATAATGATATTAATATAATATTAATAACAATTCTACGGGTAGGTTTCTTGGCAAACGTGCGTTTGAATCTCCAAAAAGTGAATTATACTATTAAGTAGAAACAAATTTTTTGAACAAGATGATCAACTGAAAGTCAGTATTCAAATATCTGTTTATATTTTTATTTTCAGGAAATGACAGTACCTTTTTTTGCAATTTCTAGTTAGAGCCTACTGGTTTCTAAAATTATACAGCTGTCGATTCCCTTCCGGTGTTATTTATTTATTACAATATATAATCGAATGATTTAATGCTGTGTTTCCATTTACTAATTCAGTATTTTAGTCGGGATTCTTGAGAAACGATTGACAGAAAGTTCAATGGACAGGTTTTAACAATTCGTCCGTTGTGAGTATAGGGAATATTGCAATTAAGGTGCTAAATAATGCTATACTACACCTGATATGTATACATTGTTTGTTAATGCCTTCAGAATACTTTTACAAAGTTAAGTAGCATTTACTAAGTCGCATACGGAAACGTTTTATTTACTGGGCGAAAATTATTTCTAGATGTCTTTCTGCACTGAGCACAGATATTAATATTCATGGACACGCACCAACCCAGGCTGCTTGTAAAGTTTTGGCAATTAAGGCTGAACTTCTGAGCGGAGTGCTTTAATATTCAGCTGCACGAATCTTTTGATATCTTGGCTTCATTGATTTTTCGATTTATTTATGCGTTATTCAAAGTGTTATCGGATTATCAAACATACTTATAAATTTGCTTTCTGTTGAACTATTATGTTTCTGTTACTACTGAGACGCGTAAAATACGACTGTGTCACAATTTTATATTCGGTGAAATAAAAATAAATTAAATAAAGGTTCCAATTAAAATTTTGAATATGGAAACCTACAGGCTCAAAATTATATTAATCTTTTGATGTGTTATATAGGTAATAAGTTCTCCACTTTAAATACTAAAATCAATTCACACATCATTCGAAGAAGCTCTACTTAAATCTAACTAATGCTGTATAACAATATTTTTTGAGTGAGGGAAAATCACATGGTGACAGCTTCTACTCAATAGCATTTGAAAAAGTATGGTGGGGGGGAAGAGGAAGAGGGCGCAAAGAATGCTCTTATAAAATAGATATTTCTTTATAGCTGCAGCTTGCTTGGCGACGAAAACTCACGAAATTACTCAGGTTCCAGAAATGTTAATCTCAATATTTAATTTATTGAAAACAACGGCTATCACAGGACCCGGGGATTGTCCATACAATGCAACCTCACGTTTCCTTTGGAGCAAAACATACTGAAAAACAGTCGATTAATCGATAACAGAAGTCATTGAAAGTTTTAGAATTCTGGAATAATGGGAAAAAACAACTATTAAAGTAAAGATGTAATGAAAGATAAACAGGAACTTTTTAGTTTGTTTTAACTTCGCATTAACAATTATAGTCATTGGGGACTTCCATACGATCACCTTGCCGCTCAAAGACATTTATGACGATTAGCTAACAGACTTGGAGAATCGATTCGCTGACCACGTGTCACTCTGAATTCGGAATGTGTCCTCAGTCGCCTCGGTATGCCCAGGCCCTCAAAATGCTGTAGAGCTAAAGAAGAAGAAGCTAACAAACTATAGTTGTATCTTTGCATCTTTCATAGTAGCTTGTTATAAGCCAGGAACGTAAACAGAAATTTTATTGCTCTTTCCGAGTGGGCGTGTTCCCCCTCTCTGATCTGAAAAGCAGCTTGTGGTGCATTATCCGAGGTAGAGTGACAGGTATGCAGTATGTGTTTATAGTATGCCCCCACATCTACTACAAATAAGTCGAGCCAACCTCTTAAATAAGTACGCATGAATAAGCATGGTGTTGCCCGAACGTATTCTAGATAAGATGACCTGCTCCCTTCTAGTTAGGCCAGCAGAGAAAATAATCAAACAATACTGTAAGGTGGAAAGAATAAGAATACGTTAAGCTTTGCTTCCATCCCATCAGAAATATTAGATCTTTGAACAGCAACAATACACAGATTTGAAAATAAATACGTTTCTGTGAACTGTCGAGGTAACGTCAATTTCCATCATTCAGTTTACATAAATGTGAAGAAATATATGAAAAATGGATAAACAAACAATCTTAATTCAAATTGGTTGAGCTCCTTCCAACGTTGTAGAGAAACCGGATTTAACATTTCTTACATATTGATAATTCTCCAGTCTCACCTGTTAGTCAAACATTGTGAAGAAATCGCTTTTACTGTTACAATTAAATTTTTGGCTCTTCCCCGGAAATCTTTCAACAACAAAAATTCCATCGTTGGCCAAAATATATTTGCTCATGATCTGTGATATGATATATTTCAGCGCAGGCATTCCATTTTGGTAACTTTGAATCATACGCCATTGTAATATAATTGTCTGTTTTCATCTCCATGAATATGTGATGATGTTAATCGTCTACGGATCGTGCACGATTATGGGCTACGATCTTGAGGCCGAGTTGTACGCAGGCAGCACCGAGACAGTCCTGCAAGATATCGATTGTGGCCAGGGAAGCGGCCTTCCCCCCGCCCTCCTTCGGACCCACGGTCTGGATCAAAGTCTTCAAATTCAAACTACTCTCCAGAATACGCAAAGCTTCCATAACACTGCGTAAACATTTACTCAACGGGACGGTTCCGTTTTTATTGAGGGTTCCAGGAAAGCAACTGGACTTCGATTCCTGGACATACAGGACACATTCCTGCCATGTTGACTTTGTCGGGCGTGACTTACGGAACACGTCCAGAAAGAAAATATATCAGCATGAGATTATATAAAACTTGACGTTTCACACTTCCGTTTCTGAAGTAAATATTCAAAATTAGGATGCTGGGAAACAATACTCCTGAAGCATTTAAATATATTTTTTAATATTAGCTATATGAAGCAATGTTCAAGTTTCTTGCATAGGGTGATAAAATACAATTAAACAAATTACGTCATATTTTATAGTTGAGCAAGACTTAGGGGAAGCAAGTGTTGAATACTGAGAAGTACTACAATACAGTTTTGAAAACGAAAAGGAGGTTCATGTTTAAAGTGATTGGGGGATGGAATAGCATTTGTTCGTAAGTCGAGGAAGACAAAGTGTAAATATTACTGTTTTCATATAGTAGTGGAGAATTAATTTTCAATTGATAAATGCGTGATTGGTCGATGGAATATAAAAAATTGGAATGCGTTTCATTTGTGGAATTCTTATTAGTTCACTTCATGTAGCAAAGGCTTACCTAGGATCAGGTAACCGTCCTAGAGGGCTACTTGATAAGTATACTTGTGTTGATCACGTCTCTACGTGTTACATGGAAGGATGAATATTTTCAAAATGGCGAAAGCTCGCTAATTTATTGTTCGTGATGATCATTGTGTAATTTCCAATGTGACCTTTTAAAAACGTTGACAAAAATAATAATCAAAATAATATTGTTCTTTTTTAGTCTCTTGCCCTTTCAAATAAAAAAATAATATCGTTAACACCTCACAAACAGCTTCTTTTATTCCTTTTCAACGACGACCTGCCTTTATTGAAAAACCCTATATAATTAAAAGCTCATTCAATATATCGTTAATAATATAAACAACAGTACAAATTACGTTAGATATTTAATATTTGCATCTAAAAGTTTTGACAAGTAGCTGATACGTTCTGTTCAAATTCAGCAATTTATATATAGTTTGATATCACATATCTTGTAACGCGGCGTAAAAGTCTATATATATTATATAAAATGTCAACTACAATAAATAGAAGTGTGATCGAAGGCTACTAGCTACCTGGTCCTAGGATAGCTGCTGCTACTTGCTATCTTCTTCAAATAAGACTGACCGCACCTTCGACGAAATCATAAAATAATTACATTGTAGAAAGACGCCATTCCACCCCCATCCCCAATTCTTCCCTCCCATGTGCCTGCCGATAGTTGCAATATGGGGAGAGGCCAGACCTCCGCTAAAATTCTTTCAAATCAAATTTAGACAAAGTACTGTTCCATGAAATGAATAAAAACAGTTTTGAGAACTACAATTACTGAGCCCATAATCCTCTTTGAAGTTTAATTGTTGTTATTGTGATCAAATAAATTATTAAAATCCAAATTAACCTTCAGTTGTTAAAACCTAAATTCAATCCAAAAACAAAATCTGTTACAGTGTCTTGACTGAATTATCTGTTTAACATTTTTATAAAATGCATATATATTGAATGGTGAACGAAAGTTCGCAAGGAACCTTCTGCTCCCACGCCGAGAAAAGAAGAAGGAAAAGTTGGAGGAAAGTTCCGTGTAGGCTATATGGAAATCTGGTCCGATTCGCTGGGAAATGTTGCCAAGAACCCACAGCTCCAGTAGCTAAACGTGGATACAAATTCATGTCACATTTACTTATGACAAGTAAAACTGCATTTGAATTAACCAGCCTTATTAGCCATATTGAATGTAAGCGTGACAAATGTAGTAGACCAAACGATTAATTTTTCGTGAATACAAAATACATCAATCGATTTATTTATTATTATATTTATTTGGAACATTGATTACTTATAAAGACCAGAAACTCTTCGAAGGTCGTCTTTGTGAAATGCTTAACGGGTTTAACCTTCGTTTTCTCTAAAGCCGCAAACATCGGAATATAAAATTACGATAAAGAAAACCTCTATTTGTGTAAAAGTAATATTTTGTACAATTATGTGAATTCATTATAAACATAGAAAACTTAAGTACGGTATGTTGCATCTTACCGACGTGTAAATTATTAGCTGGCTTCCGAGTATCGGTTGAGGTTGGAGGTGTTGGGTTATCGGGACTGCTACGGCGGCCACCCATTTGCTTAATTATTAGTCAAAGCGAAACTAAACTCTGTGGTGGTAGCCGAGAACTGCAACCAATTGTAATTGTCGGGAAACACAACTAACTAGAATACTTCAAAGAATAAGTTTTAAAACAATGGTAATAGAATCTTCGGGTAATGAATATTTTTTTAATAGATACAGTCTTTATTCGTTGTCACAAAAAAATAAATAATGACAAAATGACGATTTTTTGTGATAAAATAGAATATATAGCTATAATGATAGTAGTTGAGAAAAGTAATTTACGAATCACTGTAAAAACATTTTAAACTGTTATAGTTGAAAATACAAAAAAAAATTGTATAAAATAAATAATTGTATATATTTTTTAATTTAATCGTCAAGAAGAATCTAACGACAAAGTGACGATCTTTTTTTGTGCATTCTTCATCACCTATTCGTTTTTTTATCTATACTATTTCAATTTACGAAACAAAAAATAAAAATTATACATCAATTAACGCCTGTCTTTCAAAAAATAAAATGTTACAAATATAAGACCTGATGCAGACTAAGTTTTTATTTAGTTCATACGACCTTTCGTCAGTATGTTTGGTATTTCCTCAGATAATGTCAAATTTGACGAAAAAAATACCAAATGTATAAAATTTCAAATTTGACTTCCTACAAGGGCAGCTTCAAAAGAAAATTTTTTATATATTCGGCATCTTTTTTCATTAAAATTTAACATTACTTAGTAATTCCCAAATATGGTGACGAAACGTCGATTCAACTAATAAAAACTTTATCTGTACCTGGTAATTAATTTATTTCATTTAAAAACAAAATTGTTTTGTTTATAACCTCAAATTTTCATTTCACTGTGGCGTATCCGCTTGTGTGCATATTAGTTGATCAACGTTCAGTCATCCGATTTTTGCATTCTGAAGATGAGAAACTGTCTTAATTATTCTCCCTAACGATTTCAGATCGTAGTGAAAGTTTTTACGGACTGCATAAATTTCTAGAACTGGGTAGAACGGTTTAGAAACGGAATAACATCAGTGACGTCCTAGGCGACCAGTTGAAGTCTCAACTACTTTGCTTGAAACCTGCGTTGACGACAGTATTCTTGAATACCGACGTATTAATGCGTAGTATAGCAAAATGAGTTTAAGTAAGTGTACCAGTATCAATCTCAACTACAACAAAGCCAGTGCAAGACGGGTCCCGAAAGATTTAACGCAACAACACAGGGAAACAAGACTGTGTGCAGACATGAAATAACGGTATAAAATGGAAGGTGATGAAACTTGGGTTCATCATTTTGAAATAGAGACCAAAAGACAAAGCATGGAATGGGGAACACCAACTCAGCTGTCCAAAATAAATTCAGAAATCGAGCATCAACTGGAAAAGTCATGTTGACCGTTTTTTGGGATGTCAGAGGTTTTTCCTTTTGTGATTATTTGGAAGATGAGTACAATAAACAGAGGCTACTACTCAGACATGCTGATGAACAAAGTAAAACCAGCTATGAACTATAATGGTTGCCTTTACATCACCAAGCTGAGCCATGAAGCATAGAAAGATGGGTTGGTAGATACTACTCGTCGTATCGTATCTACAGTCCAGATCTAGATCCCTCCAATTTTCAATTGTTTAGTCCACTCGAGGAGATTTTACATCGGGGTTGGGATAAGTCTGTTAATATTTGTCGGGAATATGAGTTGTAGTAAAGGTCTTATTTTATGAAAATACTGTTTCGTTTTCTAGATCAATTTGTCTCCTGAATTACTGAATGTCTCTCGTATAAAAAACTGCCACTTTAATCCTATCTTACGCTTAAAATCTCCTGCAATTTAAATCATCGATATATAAATATAATTATGTATATATGACGTCACGTAACAATGTTTTCCCATTTACTTTCCCTTGTGCCTTTTCATTCATTGCTTTATGAACTTTATTGGTAAATTGTCTTTTATTTATTATGAAAGAAATAAAAATGATACTGAGAATTATAATTATCACACTACTTTCACTCGACTAATAATTTCTGAATCATGCACCCCTTGAATTAAAATGTTCGGTTCATAATAATTTCAAGTAGCCAGTAATTGCGTATCATTGGTTTTACTATTGCCCTGAACCTCAGGTAATGGTGGCCGAACAAAGAACTTATTAGTTAATTAATTAAAGTTATCCAAGTCTAAATAAATAATGCGATGACTGTTCTAAACCAATATATATATATATATATATATATATATATATATAATTTGACAATAATAATCATGTATAAATATATAATTTGACAATAATATATATATATATATAATTTGACAATAATAATGTATATATATATATAAATATAAATATATATATATATAAATTTGACAATAGAGGTAGTATGATGAGCAGATTTCTTAGTATTTACAACGGTATAACATTTTTCCCGCGTATTCCGTTACATTATTAAGGGTTTCTGAGTAGTAAATTTAATCACTCCATATCACAAAAGCATAGTAACGAGCAGTTGTCGCTGTTAAAATTATCCCGTAAAATTCAAAATAGGTTATTCATTAACAATAGCTGTTAATGAAATTTTTAATTGACATCGACACCCACGTGGGAGATATTTGTAATTTTAACTAACAAACGCTCGTCTATTTAGACTGATAATCGGGGAACGCAACAGGATCGGTATCCGACGTAATTCCGCTAGAACAACGTCAAGTAGAAAGACGACAAACGAAAATTTAAGGGAAACAACCACGTGTGTGATCAAAGGGGACAAAGGATCCAAAATGCAGAAGCATTGTCACTTTGTGAGCGGCTGTTTTCACCCAGGACTTGATTGTTATCTGTCTGGATCTGTGGTGAGTCCTCAATACGGTTCCCACTATTAAAATTGAGCTTAAAAATAGTTGAGACAGCTGCTAATCAACTATAAACTATTTCAAAGAATAATTTTAAAAAAGACGTGGCAATAATCACTAAAACAGTAAATAATAACTGAAAACTGTTTTAAACGAACTCTAAGACTATCAACTCCCAGCGTCTATAATCGGTTTGCCCAGTTTACGAATTAAATATATTTTATTATATTTATTGTAGAAAACAATCGTCACTTTCGCTTTCTGATCTGGTGTTGCTTGGCTTCTTTGTTAGGCGTTTGTGAATCTTCTTCCAATGTAAGAACAATTAACATCTGCGAAGAACATGAATTATACAAGGATTAACGACCCTTATAACAGACAATTACAAAAATTTTGAACAAGAATTAAAACTCAATATTAAATTGACGTTTCGAAACACTTGGGTCCGTGTCAGTATTTTTAACAGACTGAAGTAATAAGAACAAAGATAGTGTATATCAAAAATTGACCAAAAGAAGAACTAACAAAGACAATTTAATAAACTATAATACAATTTATTTGTTTTTTTGAAAAGTGCCATTTAATTTTATTACGGAACAATTCAAAATTAACCATTTCTTAAAATCTATTTCCACAACTAAAATAACAGCATTATGGCGATAAAACGAATGATTTTGCATTAGGAAATGTTTAGTAATAAGAGAATATTAATAAGAGGAAAAATTTGATTACCCTTATGCTATTTAAAACTAATTGGCAAAGACCGTTTAGTCTGAACAATGTAGCAGTAAGAACAATTATACAAGACATTTTGTAAACAACGTGACGGCAATCAAAAGTATTGACAATATCCTTATATTTGTTGATAAAGTAAGATAAAGAACGAACAGAGTCGAAAATTACTGAGGTACTGAACAATGAAGCTTATTTTTTGAACACGATTAAATGTATCATAAATGTAATTAATTCTGAGGTTACTGAATTTTACACTGAAATCCACAGGATGATAATTGGCACAAAGTAAAAATAACGATAAGGAAAATCAGACAATAATACATCTTTGTCAACAATATTAAATACCACAGAATTTCTACTGATTGATTGGATGATTTGATAAAAAATTTAAGACTGCCAGAATATGTAGATTTATGGAAATAATTAAAAGAAAACTTGTTGTTATGACGGAAACCAGACAATTCAAGAAAATTCATCCTACAATATTTTTCTAATTCAAGAGTAAATTTAATATTGAAACAATAATTATTAAAAACATTGAGTGAATCATTCAATTCATCAGAAGAGATAATGCATAAAATATCAACGTACCTATAATATGATATACGTTTAAAATTAAGTTTTTCAAGACAAGAATTTTCTAATTCTCTCATGACAATTTCAGAGAAAAAACTGAAGTAAGGAGGAACCCACGGGAAGACCGGAAATTTGTGGATAAAATAATAGTATTGAATATAAGAAAAGTAGAATGACGGATTCAATTGACACAAACTTCTAAATCAAACCAATCGAGTGAAGGGAAATTTTTAATAGAAGACCATCTAGACTTTGATGACAAGATCAAAAGGAATGCTTGTGAATAAAGAAACCACATCAAGAGAGAAAATAATGATTATAATATGTAAATTATAAACATTTCGGATAATAAATTCCATAGAGTTTTTAATAGAAAAGTGAAGTTCTTATCATAACTTGAACGAAAAATTATTTGCAGAAACGATGTAAAATTATTAAAGTACTGTCAATAAAAGAGACTAATTTTAAATGGAAAGGATCGTTGTGGACTTTTTGTAACAAAATAAGCTCTAAAAATGTTAGCCGAAGTAATATAAAGATTTTTTAAAGTGGAATCGTTAATTATTATCTTTTTTATAATCTGCTCCCAATTCTACTGTCTTTTAAAAGACAATTCTATTAAAACTTACCAAATAGAGTTATTAAATTTACTTCAGCAGAACATGAGAAGTTACATACAACCCTGGCGTGATTTGATAATTGTAAATCGTTTAATAGCCACCTTGATGCCTATGTTTTATCTGTCGTGGTTTATTTGAAAGCAATTGTGTCGAGACATATTCAATAGTACTCCTGCGAGTCCACATTACTTTGACTCGCGCAGATATGCCGCCAATAATCCCCAAATATTACAATGTACACAATCGATCGTAAATTACGTTTCATTATCATGTTACAGTGTCGTATCATCATTAAATTAATTACTTCAGTTTTCCAGGAAATTTAAATAAATCTACTACGTGATCATCGCTGGGCACAGTTACGATTTGTACATTACTCTCCAATAAAATAATTAAATTTGAGATTATTTCACTACCGTAGGGGGAGTATTATGCCACGATCTGTTTCTTAAAAATAGTGTACATTTCATTAGGTAAAAACGTTAATTAAAAGTACGCAATAATCAAAGTCAGTGTGCCCGAGTCGAATGAAGTTGTGGGTACTGCTACACCGCTCCATGTTAATAGCTAATTACCGTGATACACGACACTGAGTCAGCGAGATACCTGATTATAATTAGAGGAGCTAAACACAAACTTTATCACAGTGTCCCACACTGGTTCATGTTTACTCACTTTTCAACAGAAAATGAATTATTTGTAATATAATAAACTCGAATTAGATTAGAACAATTAGGATCAGTATGTACCTTACATTAGAACTTCTACACCTTTTATAAGCACTCTTTGTACTGTCACAACCCCTCTCAGATTATTAAAGTCATACCTCAACCAAAGAGAATTTCTTATGTACGTAAATGGAGAAAGCTCCAACCGTTTTTCTTTTCTCTCAAGGGTGCCACAAGGTAGCATCCTTGGCCTTCTATTATACGTCTTGTTCACATACGACTTACTCAAGAAACATACACAAAAAGTACCTTTGCTGATGATATAGCAATACTGTCGACACACCGCATCACAGAATCTAAAAGAACATCAGACCTGGCTGAAGAGATGTAAAATGAAAGTAAATGGATCTAAATCATCTTACATAACATTTACCCTTAAAAAAGAACATTGTCCTACAGTCAGGCTCAATCAAGTGGAAAGTACAAAAGCAGAAGCAGTAAAATATCTTGGACACCAAGTTTAAATGGAGAGAACATTAAAATAAATAAAGAAGGCAAACAGACTTAAAAAAACTAAATGATTAAATTAGTTGATTGGACGCAAATCAAACGAATTAATTAAAGCGATTTGGATGGCAATTAAGTTGTTTCAACAAATATTTATGACATATACGTAAAGACATTTTATATCCATTACTTCACATAAGAAAGAAGAAATATTTTCATTCTCTTGAGATTACCGGGAATATCCATGTTTCCTTTATTGTACTGGATTATTCTTCTACTTTAGGTGTCAGGAGCACTTTTTACTCCGTTCCCTTAAGGTACAGGGATTGTTTCAAACTCTCTTAAATGTACACTGTTTCTAGTTCTTTAATATACGGCGTGTATTATTTTTTAATCTTTTAATACACCTCTGTCCCCAGGCGTAGTTTCGGCTTTCAGGTTGTGTGTAACAATCTATTATAAAACCATTAATGTCATCTGATTAGTGAGTTACAGATTTACGTGGAGCTGAAACTGAAAGCGAACACATGTTGACAGACGTGAATCTGAAATAACAATGCTGTCTCTACAACAATTCCACGACCTCCAACCAGAACTCATGCTGCAACAATAGATGGAGTAAGAATACTCGTCCTCTCTACCTCTCCCCCTGTCTCTCTTTCTCCGACTCTCATGCTGCCAAAATTAAATTATGTTAATTCAAGTTAATGGCAAAACTGTCAAAAGACAAATTTTACCAAAAAAATTATTCGGAATAAAATTTTGCTTAGGATGACACAGTAAGGCGATTTTGTACCTTTTTTTATCATTGGACTGCCGTCAACCTGCAGTGAAGCTGTCCCCGGATCGGCAGAAAGTAATACTGTTCCCTTACTTTAATATATAATGAGAAATATTGACTTTGTTAAGGTGCCGACAGACATCATCCCGATTAATTTTGAAGCTAACCCCAAATCGACATGGGTCGGGGTGTAATAGTATGAAAAAGTTAAGGTCTCGATTCCATTTAAATCCTGATTCTTGAGTGTGGAATTAATTCATTTTCCGGGCAACGGCGGGCACTCAGCTAGTAGTGAATTAATCAGGCAAACACTTTACCCTGCCAAAGAAGATTCGTGATTTTGAGAAAATTTCATAAATGTAAAATTTTAATAACTGTCGTCATTTAACGAATTAAAATCACATTGTATTCAAATGTCGAATCATTTAAAGCAACCAATTGTTATTTGTATTACGAAGTATTGACCAACTTGTTTTTATTTAAGCAAACGAGAACATCATTATATAACTTGTTAAGTATATACTAAAGCTATATTCCACATGCACTAAGAATCCGTTAATATTTTAACAATCAAAGAGTAGTGTTGTAGTTAATGTTGGTAGTTCACTGGTCTTTGAGAAACTTGAAAACAGCTGAATATTGGAAATTGTCATGCTTCGAAATTAAATTAATATAATTGCGTGTTCTACTTCGCTGAAAGGAGCAAACATTCTGTTAACTCAAGAGTACATTGTTTTAAATAATAATACGAAACCCTATTCAAGAGAGTTTTGACATTTACAATTTCAATGAAAAAATATCGGAATTATAAATAAATACAATTTAAGTAATTGATACCTTAATAAAATGCATAACATTCAAAGATGGATTCTTTAAAAATTTCAAAGTGTTATTTCTTTGTCTAAGTTATTGGCTCGACATGTACGTTCACTTCATTGTATTATTTTGTTAACGCTGAAGGAGGAACGTAGATAAAGGTATTATGTGCTTTGTGTATGTAGAATTATATATTTTATTTATGGTTTTAAATAATATAACGTAACCGTTCCGAGAACGAAATTCATTTAATGTACTGACCTGACATTTTTCGCGTATGAATATTGCAGAAATTATATATCTAATCACTGAAATCATGATAAATACTACTTTCCATAAATCGAACCATTAAATTCTCACAATTGAATAACTCAATCTAATTTGGACCACAGTTATATCATTTATTAATTTCTCACACCAAATAAATGTTCTCTATTTTTTTTTCAAAAAACAAGTCTGCACAAAACATAAGCCTTTCAAAAACCTGTAACTTAAACCTTCTATCTCTAAACTTACCAACTGTTCTTTACGCATGCTAGTCCATCAATAACTATTATTGTTTTGTGATTACTTGTATTTGAATTAAAAGACAAAATTAAATATAACTTTCTGAGAAATAAATTAAGAAAAACAGTTGTTACAAACTTGGAAGATTCTTTTTTGGCATGAAAAAGTAGTATTATTTCTAAACAAAATCGATGGGAATATTCGCTTTATTGTAGGTAGACAATGTAAATATTACAGTACAGCACAGTAATCATTTATAAATAATATTTTGCAATAGTCTGTTTTGAAAATTGGCTAAAGGCGATTATGATCCCTTAAACGTATACATCAGGATTTTCCCTTCATTCTATAACTTACACGTTGACGTCTCTAGTTGTGCACCAAATATGAGTTAGGGGCGTATACGAGGGGAATATAACTCCACCAGTTCCTGAAAATTATATGAAAATAAATTAAATGGCCATTTTACAGCTAATTATTCAGATAAATCATTTCTTCTTCCAATTTGGGTCTTTATCTGATAAAAAGGTAACATAAACAAATTAGTTCACCTTCTTAACTACAGACAATAAATTGCTCAAAAATTAGTCACGTTATTAATTGCAGATAATATATTGTACAAAATTGGCCGTTTAAAATAACAATGCTTCATTAAAATAGCATTATTCAAAGTACCAGTTTTTTATTAATTCAGTTCAAATATATATAAATAATAAATTTTTTGAACGTACGTAATTATAAATAAATCGTGACAAAAAGTTAGAGGTAATTTAAGGATTTAGAGCAACAACTGCATTGTAGACATAATTGACGTGTAATTGTGGGGATTAAAATAAATTAAGGAACACAAAATTAAATCTTTCTAAAAAGTATTTAAAATAAACAACATAATATTTCACACTTTCTAAATCTAACAATAAAGCTTATCAATCTCAAAATAGATACGAACAGAATGTTTTTATAATGTAAATAAAATTTAAACAAAATATTTATATATTTGATAAACAAATTAAATCAAAAATTTTAAAAACATTATAAATATTACTCAATTTTTAATTATGTCTACAATTAAAATCCTGAAGAAGTTGTTAATATCTCCTTTGTAGCTGATGAAGTCACAATATTTGTGGACAAAACGTCGTAGATGAATAAAACTTTTGAATGGTATATGAAAATGATCAATTAATTTGACTTCATATACTTATTTATATTCTAAGAAATGAGAAATATAAATATATGTTAACGTTTTAAACCAATAAAATTTTATTTATACATTTGTGGAGGACTATTACGTTACTTTAAATGCAATCTAATCTACCTGACGACGATGGCGGAGCTTGCTGTCGAAACGTTGGGTAAACAAACTTTGATCCAGGTTGAAACCCGAGAATTTTATTTGAAACAAATTCACCGGGAAATCCTTCGCTCTTTATTACGTTAATGACAATCAAAGGGAGCTAAATTAAAGTTGGAATCATCTCAATTTTTTTCCTTTTCAATGATTCCGTTGCATAAAGTATCATATTGATTAAAATATTTACAAATTGACAATAAAATTACAGTCAATGTTAATCTATACTGCAGCCATGGCCACCCTCCGTCAACAAAATTACTCGTGTCTAAAATAGACAAAGCCACTTTTGCCCTGAAATACCTATCTAGGAACCTAGATTCTGATTTATATGCGTATATTACACAAAATCTCAAAAGTTATTATTTGCCATCATTCTTGTTTTTTAAACCTAAAATCTCACTGGACCACAGCACCGAAACAAAGAACTGCATACCTTTCCCGCGGTACTGTTGTCAGTGAATACTTTCCTCTGGATTTGAAAAATGTATCCTCCATGATATAAGAAAGCAGCCATCATTTATTTTCTCACGACATGACATTGCACCGCTATTTGTACGTCACAGAAGCTACAGGTAGCAAGAAAGCATCTCAGCCAAAGTTCGCAACATTGTACTCACATTGCAGATTCTCCTATGTGAATTATAATTAAATGTTTACTATTGAAATAATAATCATTCGAATACTTTGAATTTAGTCAGTAAATTAGAATAAACTGTGCCCCATGGCTCCAAGTAGAAAGAATTTTGTTTCACAATATAAGTCGAAAATATACCTGTATAATATTTTATTTTAGCACCTTTGTTAATAATAATTAACTGTCGTTAATTATGTCATACTAAAATTATGTTAATCACTTTGATTTTATGTACAGTTCATCCTTCCATATATGTTAACTTCGAAGGTTTTCTTATTGCGTTAACTTTTATCCAAAGATAGTACAGTTGTTTTACATGACATATATTATTTATTCGCCGAATAAATTATTAAAATGCCTACTTGATATTGTTGTAGTGTCCAGTGACAATTTAATAGCTAGAGAAAGGGCTGAGCTGTGTATATAATATTGTTATTGCGGTTATTAATATTTGTTTACCTTATCATTGGCGGTGAATATTATCAGAATTTAGGGAAGTAGGGGGTATCAGATAAAATAGATTAAAGGAAGTTTTTTTAGAGGTGGAGAATGAGGTACCAGCTAACTAGGGGAGAAATTAATGTTAAGTTGTACTGGAATGAGACAGTGAAAGGAGTCTATTAGTAATTTTCGTTTTAGTCTTCGGTTGTGTGGAGAAGGAAGTGGGTTGCTGTGGAAGAGGGCTATGGTGTCTTTGGTGTGATTAATGGAATTTTTTATTAAGGAGGATATGGATGATTTTATTGTGTGTGGAGATCAGTGGAATTTGGATGTCGTAGTGAATTGCTGAGTTTCGAAGGTACCATGGGGAGTTGGAGATGGTTCTAAGGATTCTGTTTTCTTTGGTTTGAATTGGAGTTGACAGTTGATCCCCAAATGGACCATGCGTATGACCATATGGGGCGGATTAGGGAGAGGCAAATGAGTATTTTAGTGAGTTTCTGTTGAGGAGTTCAACACAGATTTTGAGGGGTTTATACTGACCCTCCAGTTTTTTGCCCAGATTTCCAGGTCGTTTAGTGCTATTTGGACGGTGCGAGAATCCGAGGTGAAGGAAGGGGTTTGGTGGAGGATAGCTATGTCATTGGCAAAAAATATTGTTTTAGTGGATGGATGATGGGGGATGTCAAGGAAGTAAATGTTAAGCAGGAAGGAGGCTAGGTTAAATTCATTAAAATAATAATAACCATATACAGTCTCCATATGAAATTTTTATTCCTGAAGTTTTTAAAATTAGTCATATTCATTCTAAAATAAATACAACGTTAAAACAGTAATAAAAACGGATAAGAGTATAGGTATTCAGTAAAAATTAAATTAATATATAATAATATACATTTTATTTAAAATCAATAATAAAATAAAACTACAATACATGGGTTCGCATAGTTAATGTACTGGCTGCTGGGCAGAAAATCTCCTTTATCCATAGAAAATAAGCTCCTATTATATAAAACTATCATAAAACCTATCTGGACGTATGGATTACCACTCTGGGGAACCGCAAGTTCATCTAACTTAGATATAATACAGAGGTTCCAAAACAAATTACTCAGAGAAATAGTAAACGCACCTTGGTATGCTCCCAACACAGTCATACATTCTGACCTAAACAATCCCTCAGTCCGGAAAGGAATAACATCTCAGCAACAAGCATACAGAAAAGGTTACAAGACATCAAAATCAACTGGCATGAACTCTGTTCGAGGACGAGGAATAACCAAGAAGATTAACAAGATTCAAGCCATCAGACCTTCCACACAGATTTAATTAAAAAGACAATTATCATATATATCATGTTTATTTAGAGAATGTTCACTGCAGAATTGATCTTTCAAGTCTTTTTTTCTATGGAAGCATTAAGTTAACTATCACAAAAAATGTATTTATTGTCTGTTATAATAGACAGATTATACATAAATTGGAGTCAATTAAAAAATATTCTGTATTTCAATAGTTCCACAGAAACAGCAGGCTTACAATTAACTTAATAGAAATATGATTGTCATTAATAAAAATCAAGGTGGGGAAATTGATCAGTATGCAGAAATAATAAACTTCTTTGCAAAGAAAATAATTAGCATTATAACTTACGTTCATCCTTGAATTGACATGGTAATGTATGAATACACATAGACGATAATTAAAGATAATACTGTATTATTGATATTACTTTAATTAATTATATACAGCTTTTATATTATTGGACACTACTAATTGTTAGAATATAGAACTTGGAATAATTGTTGTTGACTACTTGTGAACAAGCTTGCTTATTTAACAGTTGTGAGACTGCTGTTGCTGTGAAATTGTTGAAAGTAGAGAGAAAACTACTACGAATACTTTGTAAAAATAAATGCACATTTTTGTGACTATTAATTTTATATTTTAGGTTGAATATAAGATATTTTGGTGAAAACTTTCGGTTTAAAAATTTATTAATTCATCTTGGTTTATATTAATATCTCAATTATTGAAATAACAGTCCTATTAATATTCATAATTACAATACAAGTTCATTAAATGGGGGTTCAAGGAAAATATATCAGCATTGCTCTTACAATTTGCATTTAATAAATTGTTTATCTATTTTAGTAGTAGCAATTTGTTTAATACTTACACAAAATTACAAATAAACTACTTCAACAACGTATAGCATTTTCTAAAGCAGACTTTTTCAATGTGGTCGATATCGACTACCTGGGGGATCGATATTCCACTATTCAGAGCGGCAACAGAAAATTTTAATTAATTATGTAATTAGTTTATCTGGCATTTAAATAAATATTAAATGAGCCTCTTTGTCAGTTCTTATTTTATTTAAATAATTAACTATATTCACTTGGAAAACCTACGTTCAATAACTATACTACGTTTCGTAGCCCATATGAGAATTCTTCAGGTATAAAAATTTATCTGTTCATGGACCTAACTCCATAACTCCTTCAACCGAAATGTCTCAAATGGAAGACAAAACGTAGTATAGTTCATTATTTAAATAAAATAAAAAACTAGCAAAGTAGCTGTTATAATTCATTTCATATTAATTAAGTAAGGATGAAAATCATGCATCTTTCATCAATATACACGATTTCTATTCTTTACTGATTCCTAGACATCGTGTCTGACAGGTTCATTGATAGATAAAACGCCCGGTGAGTAGGAGGTACCAGGATTTTTCCATTCTTTTCTTCTAAATTACGGATTATTTTAATAAATTTGAAGAAAATACAATTTTTATAAATTTAGAGAGAAGTTTTTGGACTATGGAAAAGAAAACAACATTGAAATTTATTTTGGAATAATATAAATATAACACGAATACCGTTTTATTACGTTTCCACGTACTTGTACATGTTTGTAGCAGGTTTCACTCATGCCAATTCCATAGAAATAAAATAACGTGGATTTACGAGAGAAATAGGTCAAAAGCAACTAATTCAGAACTAAATATTGCTGATCTTACTGAAATCGACAGTCCTGTTGCTCGTAACACAATGAGAAAAAAGATTAAAATTTCTATTACATATAATGAGAAATTAAATTATTTCTTGAAACAGAATATGCCTTTATTTTTGTAACACAATAGCTCGGTGCTCGGCGATGCCCGGGAATTTTTTGAAATTATCTGGTTCTCCCAACCTGGGTCTGAAGAATCAGAATTGAATTTCCATAAACGCGAAACCAATCCCAATTGTTTTATTGTTATTTTTAAGTATTTCCACCCCTACCGTTGAACAACATCGAGAGAAACAGTATCAATCTCATTGACCCCGAAAAATCTATTTTAGTCGCAAATATCAAATTTCCACCTGTCACCCAGGTGATTCACCGCATAAGATGGGTTCACTATAGCCCTGAGGCACTGGTCAGCCCTTGGTCACCTTGTTCTACCTTCCATCATCCCCTTTTTCCGTCTCTTCCTATGCTATAGAGGAGAGACACCAAAGCGAATAACCCTCATGTAGCATGTTTTTCTACACACAATTTTTTTCTGCACGCAGATAATAAATTTTGTGTTATTCGATAAAACGTTTAGAATATTTGAAGTTGAAAGTTAATCAAAAACGTTCCGTTCATTAAGTTAGATATCCGATCACCTGTGGTCACAGAGGCCCCAGGTTTTAATAACATGTAATTATATGTACACATTATTTTAATCTTGTATATACTATAACAATTATTGCACCAACCTAATAATCTTAAAGTAAAAGATTTTATATGAAATAAACAAAAAAACTACATATTTAATCATTCTCGGGACTATCTCAGTTGTAAACACGCTACCGACAGGTACGACAGATTATCTCAGTACTTCGGCTTGTGAAGTAACGAAACTCACATGTGATCCTCAAGGGTCGAAATGAAAGGGAAAAAATGCTTAAATTTTAGAAGAAAGATAAGAATGGAAAAATGTCAACCAGACCACGGACTCGAACCCAGGACCTCCCGATATCCAGCCTGAGACTCTACCAACTGAGCTAAATCCCAATCGACTACTAAGGCCCGATTCAACATCTCTCCATTCCCGTAAACCTAAGCTAGGTCTCGCCTACCAATTCACTAATCACACACTTCACACCCTAATTCTAGGAAATACGTGAAGAATGGACATTGCGTAAATTGATCATTGCATTGAATTCTAGCCTAAGAAAGTGGACATGCTTCAAATGAAGCTCAGAAATGGCCCTGGTCCGGTTTACATTTTTCCATTCTTGTCTTTCTTCTAAAATTAGCTATATTCTTTACTGAGCTTCATTTGAAGCATTTCCCCTTCCTAAGATACATAAATTATTCATAATGTAATTTTCGGAAAACTGCTTGCATAAATCATTGTAATATTTTTAAAAAATTATTTGTATTTTATTTAAATAATAACCTAATTTATTAGTGTTCATATTAGTTGATATTAAGAATTTTTAACCGTAAGATTGTTGTGTTACAGGTTTCAAAACTAACGATGGAGATCAAGCCCAACAATACTATATACATTAACAACCTGAATGAGAAGATAAAAAAGGAAGAATTTAAGAAATCACTATTCGCAATATTTTCACAGTTCGGTCAAATATTGGACATAATAACGTCTCGAACCTTGAAAATGCGGGGGCAAGCATTCCTGATATTCAAGGATATTTCATCCGCTACGAACGCGATGCACGCCATGCAAGGCTTTCCCTTCTACGACAAACCGATGCGAATCCAGTATTCGAAGACGGACTCTGACATAATCGCGCGCATGAAGGGGACGTTGGTGGAGCGTCCGAAACGCGTCCGGAAGCGCAAGGGCGCGACGCCGGAAGTGATCGAGATCGACGACGAAAACCCCGCGCCGCCGTCGCCGCCGCTTCCGCAGAAGGCTACCGTCGTTCCCGAGCAACCCCCGAACCACATCCTGTTCGTCACCAACCTCCCAGTGGAGACCACGGACTCCATGCTGTCCATGCTCTTCTGCCAGTTTCCAGGCTTCAAGGAAGTAAGGCTCGTGCCCAACAGACATGACATCGCCTTCGTCGAGTTCGGCACGGAACATCAGGCGGCCCTGGCCAAGACCGCGTGCCAAGGATTCCTCCTCACCAAGAACCATCCCATGAAAATAACATTTGCGAAAAAATGAAGGAGAACATGTAATAATAATACATAGCATATTGTTCAATTCATTCATAACAGTTTCTATCTAGCTCTAGTTAGCCTACAGCCAGTGTTTGAAAAAGAACTACAGAGAGGTCGAAACGTTATCAAAAAGATACCAATACACTTTTCTTCAATAATTTCACATTTAATTCGATTAATTTACTTTATCTATCCCAAAATGTTTTATTAATAAAACTAATCAATAGTTTCTTATTAACGTACAAGGCCTTCCCCGGTGAACGGCATGTATAAATTTCTCTCGGGTTTCTTACGCTGAATTTATAAGTAACTAACTAAATATAATAACCTAGGCAAATCTGATTTCCAAACAAATAAATATAGTATAACATTCTTGCTTAAAAGATTTAGTATTATTACGATTTAAATTACATACTTTAATTCTTGTCTGTTACAACCATGTATGTTTTGCGATCTGTTTGTTTGGTATTGTTTTCCTTCAACTTGGCCCGGATATTGTGTAAGTAGCCTTAAATTTTTCTGTTGTAGTGTTTTATTTAATTACTTTTACAATTTTTAATTTTATTAGTAACCATGTTATACTAATTTATTTTTAAATCTACTATGTATTTGTTAATATATTTAATTATTTATTTACAACTGATAGGATCCCTAAAGTTAGTGGTCAAAGTTTTGTATAGTACTAATTTAAATTTCTGTCCTTTTTATAGTATACTGTAATTTATCTAATATTAGTCAGATGGTTTCATATTTTATTTAGATTAATATAAATGAAATATTATTTTAGGAATAATTTACCAAGTTTTATTCAACTAAGTAAAAAGGTTTTAAATTTTTGAATAGATAATTAAATATATTAACATATACATAGTAGATTTAAAAAAATTAGTATAACATGGTTACTAACAAAAATAAAAATTGTAAAAGTAATTAAATAAAACACTTCAACAGAAAAATTTAAGGCTACTTACACAAAGCAATACCAAACAAACAGATCTCAAAACATACATTGTTGTAACTGACAAGAATTAAAGTATGTAATTTAAATCGTAATAATACTAAATCGTTTAAGCAAGAATGTTATACTATATTTATTTGTTTGGAAATCAGTTTTGCCTAGGTTATTATATTTAATTGGTTACTTTTAAATACACCGTAAGAAACTTAAAGTGTAACATTTTGTTTAATTTATTTTAACATAATTCTTTAAAAACGACATAAAGTAAAACCTTTAGTATGTCCAATTTATTTGTTCTTTCAAATCGTGAGTATTCCAGTTTTTTAGCAAAATACGCGTCTGCTTTCCGTAAGTTCCTTATTACAATGCCACTACGGTCCAGATACATCAGTACAACCCGATCAGATCATTGTCAATTGTATAATGACTAATAATTTAGAATATAATTAATTAATTTCCTTATTAAAATGTCGAATGATAAAAAAACATTTACGGATACAATACAAAAACATAAAGTTATGAATATATTTTAGTCTGTAATCAAGCGCCAATTTTCCTCCAATTTAACATTTATATAATATACAGTATAATAATTTCATGTTAAATAAATTTACTTTGTAGCCTGTTTAAAGGTAAGAGCCACTCTTGAACTATTATGCCGTCGCCTTATTTGTTTGTAGCCATTTAAACAAATCACTGCACACTAAAGTATTTACCAAAAGTTAGAATGTGAACATACTTAATTATTTTTAATTTCTACGTGTCAATTCATTTACTTAAGATTCAGGTTTTACTGC
This sequence comes from Eucriotettix oculatus, assembly GCA_034510155.1. Classification (NCBI taxonomy): domain Eukaryota; kingdom Metazoa; phylum Arthropoda; class Insecta; order Orthoptera; family Tetrigidae; genus Eucriotettix; species Eucriotettix oculatus. Next base: position 73,485,780 of record CM067378.1, on the reverse strand, counting down.
GCGCTTATTCACATAGACTGAATTTACAGGAATCTATAGCGACCGTTAGGTCGTCTTCTTGAACTTCCCTAGGAGCGTCTGCTTTGCGAACAGAGAGATCATGACAAGCATTTGCTAAATCCTCCGGGAGCTGTCCTCCCTTCTCTCTCTCTCTCTCTCTCTCTCTCTCTCACACACACACACGCTGGGTTCTTCCTCCAAGTTACAGTTCACTAGCATTTAAATGGACTATAAGGGTGGGAAATATCCGAAATATTTACATTGAAATAGATGTATATTGTGTTCCAGTGTGGCGCACATACAGTAGTTTCAATCAAACTCGGGAAACTTTCTGAATTTTGGAAACGACCGATATCAATATCTAAGACTAATTCATCTTGGAAGATGTTTTATGATAAAATAACCGGTATTAAAGTCAAATCCGTAGTTTTGTGGGTCACTTTAAGCCCTATTTACACTCATTCAGCGATTGTGGGAGTTATTAAATTTCTAAAATGGCCTTAAATTCAGTTACTTCCACAACCCCGGATTTGACGCCAGTCTCAGTTGTCTTCAAATTACAATTATTTAACAGCCTTCCACATCTACAGCTAGGGGCTAAATTATTGCTAAACCGGCATGCTGAATGTCATAATCAAACTCAGTGACTCACAAACCAGGATTCGACACAAATCTCGTATTTTAATTTATTTTTATGTAAGACCCTTCACCCCAACCCCAGTAGGGGCACCACTCCCGTGCAATTTCTACAGTTGATACAATTTTTATGGGTATGGTACACACATACATACAAAAATGTAATTTTGTTTATAAAATAGTCATTTACACGTATACTTTACGAGAAATCTGGATACCAACTCCATTACAACTGGGTTTAATTTTAATCTAATATAAGAAAACTAATATGTTTATAATTTTTTTCTTAAATGTAAATTCTATTCCTGAATTTTAATACAAGTTCTAATTGTATCAGCGGTAGCCATTATCGAGGACACTTTAAATTAAAAATTTGAATAAATAGAATAATAAGTGATGTGTTTGTATCGTGTATCCACAAAAGTAGCGATTTTAGTTGACGAAGGTAATGACTCCAGAATACTCCAGAAGTTCAATATATTCAGACTATGCTCAAACTCTCGACATATGATAAATTTCTTTCATCGTTATCAGAGTAAAAAACCGCGAGCTATAATTTTTTGATAATATTTCAAGCTCAAATTTTAAAAATCGAGAGTTTTAAGATAAAACAGCCTTTAATGTTTAATGCTCTTATGAAACCGTCTATCGTATCATTTCGAAGCAGTTGCGGAACGTGACATTCAGCTGTTTCTGAAAATTTAATGCTTTATTTCGTCATAGACTGGAAGACGAAGATGGGAAAAAATTTATGATTCATAAAGATTAATTTGTTACCAAAAACTTCGTGTCGAATATAATTTATTTATATTTATATACTGCATATGCATTAATTTGGTTTTCATAAGGGAAAATCTGTTTCTGTTTACCTTCGCGAATTTAATATGAATCCTATGATGGGAGCGTAAGTCTACGCTTCGTGTTTCACATCATCATTGTCGTCCAAATGGTTTCCACGGAGGAATTTCGGAATATGAAGAAATAGATGAAAATCGCATTAAGCAAATACGGAATGTGGTTGAAGGGTGGTAGAAATAGTTTTCGGCTATCAGATATTGAATTTTTTCTGGCGGTGTGTGGCCGGGCATTGTCCTCCATTGCACGTCTCACAGCAAACGTCTTTGTTGATTATAGCATTCCGAGGAAAGAATTCAAAACACCTTTACTGACCCAAACAGACGTTTTGACGCACCTTGACTCGTCGTGCACATTTCCATAATTTTCAACACTTCCTTGTCATTACATAACTCGTTATCTCATCTCACACAATTTCCGCTGAATGTTTGATTACGTAACATTCCTTTCAGTCAAGAAACGAATCATTAACTTTACAATTGGCGAGTCATTCAATTATTTTGATCATTTCGAAACGCTCAAACAAAAGAAAATACAAAGTAACGATTTTTACAGAGCTGTGTATGAAGAATGAGACCGCGCATTCTCAAAATCGGTTCTTGCTTTTGAAACATTTCTAGTACTTAAGTACGAGTTCAGACGCATGCAAAATTTTAAAAACAAATTAATGATGATAATGGAAGCCCTACTAAAATAACCGATGCTAGATGACTTAAAATTACTATAATTGCAGTAAATGTTTCTTAGTTAAAAAGGTCGTGTGATCTTGAAGCTTATTTTATTTTCGGACGTTTATAAGAGATACTGAATTATTAATTCTGTGAAATTATATTTTTACTCTTTATTATATTTTACTCACTAATATTCCAAATTGAAATATTGACGTTAACGTGTTGATTTTGATAACCCATTACGTATTTTTTATGTTTTAATTTTTTGAACCTTAACTTTTTGAGTCTTGATGCCACTATTAAATACTAGATAAGTATTTCTGAAATTATATTATTTATTTCACTTCCATAATTTTTTCTATATATATAATTCGCTGTATACAGAGATAAATTTTTGGTTTTGATGTCACTGCAAAAATTCGTATAATTGAATATAGGGCAAACAGCTAACAAATTAAGTACACCCTTATCTCACCTCTCATTTCCTGAGATCAAACTATAATTATCATTTTCACAAAATAAACTACAAATTAAAGCATTTAGTTATAATAACCAATGTTAATTAAACTTGTGAATGTATGCGGTTGCTTTTGAAAATCACCTCTATTTTTCCTCTTGCCTCGTGGTTCGTTAAGTTTCATTCAAACCGAATAGAGCTAAATTTTATTCTTTTTCACTTTCAAAATTTAATATTCAACCACCGTGCGATTTCAGCTACATCCCTTAAAACATTTTACGATGTTCATTTTATTTCTGTCTGAGATTTATTTAAGTGGCTGAGAATCGTCATATTACATTATTTTTTAAATATATTTTTATGATGGAACCGACACAAATTCGTCGCATTAAAATTAATTCCCTCTGCTTCTTACAAACGTATTCACAGAATTCAAGGGACCATGAAACGGTTCCACAGCCGCCGAGGAAAGTAATAGAAAAATGAATTCCAAAGTAATATTTATGTATAGAAAGTCAGCTGAACATACAAACAAAATTTTGTTATACAAAAATATTTACAGTGCT